>OY796882.1:4403344-5760028 GCA_963680785.1 Diplosoma virens | reverse complement strand
CCCACGTAATATCTTTGGTTAGTGATGCGGCAGGTTCACCAGATGTTTCTCCCTTTGATTACTTTTTCCTGGGTTATATGACGGCACAGATCTACATGCATCCACTAACAACTAAAAGCTACTATTCGACAAACAGTGAAAAAATAAGGCGAAAAATACCTCATAGAGTAATAAAAAACTTTAGAAATCTTCTACAATAGAACTTCTCAAACTATTTTGTTTTTCGATCCCATTTTAAAAAATAAATTTCTGTGCTAACGTATTATGGGTACCTTTATATTAAATAACGTTTTCTCTTTTAATATTACAGTAAAATAGTACGGTAAATCCTAGTTGAAATTTTTATCTATTATCAAACTATACAACTGTACGAAATCTACGTGGTCCATAATTAAATTAACATTAACTGCTTCAAGCATTAAAACTATTCGGCACACTACTATTACAGCGACCCAATAAAAAATTTTTTTTCAATACGCAACTACCAGCGGTGCCAGAAATATTTTTGGTTTTGGAAACAAAAATTTAGAAAATAAGCAGTTTTTGGTCGAAAAGTTTTCTTAGCTGAAAGAAACATTAGAAGCAACAGGAAAGCTTAGCTTAGTGGAGAAGATTAAAAATAGTTCTCCACTTAGAAACAACAGCATTAAAACTAGTTTGCGGCCTTGAAAACAATTAGAGATTTTTTTTACTTCACACACTATAAAAACAAACAAGAAAAAAAATCCTAAAGCAAAAAATCATTTAGGAGGATTTTGTCTGACCGCTATATTTGTTAGATAACGTCCCTTCAAAAATCACTAATTTGAAAGTAAAATTTCAATTTTAAAGGTCTGCGGTGTAGTTTTAATTTATCTGACCCTGCGCTTTCCGTTTAAATTTAAGTTTAAATTATCTGCCCTTGTATCCCCAGTTTTAAAAAGTTACAAGGAAGGGGCAATTTCTCCAGCTAAATACTTTGAAATCTGAATATAAGCAGTTACGCTTAATTAATATTCTTATTATTTTATTATTATTTCTATTTATCTTCCTGTCTCGCAGAAAAACTTGGGAAGTGTTATATTATGGGTATCATCAAGCGATTATCCCAACCTGCTTTTGAAGATGCCAAGATATTGCTGTCCAGTTTAACGTATTTGTTTTTTTCTTTTTACTTGGACATGAGATTGATATTTAAAGCTGCTTGCTAAGACCACCAAGCAGAAAAAAGTTTTTTATTAAAATCTCCTTTTTAATGACGTAACCAATGATGCGAGTAGACGTTGAACCGAAACCGGGTCAGTAGTAGAGAATGTTTATTTTTTGTTGCTCGTCTGAAGGAAAGGAAGGGTGCCAAGCGCACCAGGCATGGTGATGTCAGCTCGCAGGCGCGCCTGCGATGATGTCAGTGCCGTAACCCTAAAGAACAAGCTAGCCCTAAAAAACAGGCTAACCCTAAAGGACAGGATGACCCTTAAGAAAACTACTGATCTTAAACCTAGTCTTCTAATCCTAACCGTAAGAAAGACAATAATCTTTAGTTTGATTACCATCCAAGCAGTTGACAGCGAAGTGGCAAATCGAAAGAAAAGTCAAAACCTTGTAGTAGTCCTTAGTTCGACTCCCACCCAAGACAGTTTCTGACAGCAAAGTTCAGAACCCCAGCTGTTACCATAGTCACGAGTTTAGTTCTCACTCAAGACAGCTTGTGACAGAAAAGCTGTAAATCTTAACCCTAAAGAACACTCTAACCATAAGCTTAGCTAAAACAAGTGAAAAAAATTAATCATGTTGATAAATTTTTGTAGATTTTTTTTAGTTTTGGGAGCTGGAAAATTACAAGTTTTAGTAGAGGGAAGAGAGTCGCTATTTAATTTTAGTAGTGTTGTATTTTTAGTAGAGAGTGGCCGTGCACCAGCTTTATCAATATGATAGTTCAGAAAATCAAAATGAGTACTTCTAAATTTACATTTTTTAAGGTTAATCAGTGCGCTATAACCAGAAAGGTTTTGAAATAACATTTTGAGGTGTTTTTGATACCCATGATGCAAAGAACTAGCAATAAGGATTATCGTCAAGATAAACAAAAACAAAATTAAGCAATTGACACACCGCGTGTGCAGAAACTCAAATAGATCAAGCGGAGTCATAAACATCGTTTTGCTGATGTCAGCTTCTGCTACGGATACCTGGTGGTAGCCTCGAATTAGGTAAATTTTAGAAAATATTTTTGCACAATCTAAATGTACTGCAAAATCTTGAATGTGAGGGAAAGAATAGCGGTATGGTAATGCGGCTGCGTTAACTTGATGATGACATGGGAGCCAGCCACCAGAAGGTTTGGGTACTAAGTGAAGTTGCAAAGTCCAAGGGTTTGAGAAACAACGCAATATGCCCATATCTAGCATTTTATTAAATTCTTGCTTAGCGAGTGCAAGCTTTTCAGGCAAAAGCAGACGAGTGTGAGAATGGACTGGGGTCCTTGAGTCACAATAAAAGTTGGATATTATGTTTGGATTGAGTTTGGAAAAAATTGCCAAGTATAAATCTTGGAAAATTTAGCAAAAAGTTGAGCATAAGCGTTAGCTGAGGTGGAGATGGCATTTAGACTGAAGGCTAAGATATTTGTTTTGCGCAGAGGGATACTAATAAATGACCGGGCATTAACCAGCCGATAGTGCTGCATGTCAACAAACAAGAAATGTACTCTAAGAAAAAACAAAGCAGCATCAAAACGTTCCAATGGTAATTCAGGTGTTACTGTCTGTTTACCGTAAATTTTGATAAAACTGCCATCAGCTGCTACTATAGAGGGACTTGGATTATAAAAAGATAGTCATAGCTAGGCGGGAAAAGGACATTCACCCAAGCGCCTGTATGAACTAAAAAGGAACGATTGGAAAAGTGATCGTGGACATAAGACAAGCTGGGATTAGCGCCGATTGCCGCAACTAGTAACAACGACCGGCCAGGGTGTTTCCGTTATATGCAGCTTTATTAAAAATTTTTTGAAAAGCAATGTGAATTTTTTCAAAATTGGGTAAATTATTTAGAAGTTTGATATTTCCAAAGCAAATAATTTCCAAAGAGCGGTATTCTCCAAAAAAGCCAGGAGCAGTTGTTTGTGCTCGATCCTACGTCACTAAAGCAGCGTTCTAAAAGCTGCATTGTATCATAATACACCAATTCTTAAACATTAAAGAATTTTATATGTATTAGTTTCATTATAATTTTAAAAAATTAGTTGAAAACTTACCCGAACATAAATAGAACTATAAGCAGCATAGGAATTTTTTATTGCATAAAGCGCGAAGAAAGGATGAGATTTAATACTGTTAACACTTCCCAAAAGATTATAAGAGCATCTGAAAAAAAATTGAGGAAAGGCTAGATTAAACTCTTTTTTTTTAACTATTATCTTTTTGTTGTGAGAAGACTTGAATGTCTTAAGCCAGCAAACAATCTGGCGACGGATGGGTCGACGTCAAATCGGTCGCGGTCGATATATGATTGTAAATTGACGTTCTTCAAACCCAGATAAAATTGGCATTTAATCAAAAATTTTGTCAAAATATTATTAAATTGTGGTAATTACTTGTAAAATTTTCAGCAGACGTTTGAAGTTTAATCATTATATTGTTTCAACATCGGCCAATTTTATTTCAACATCGGCCCGAGATCGCTGCACAAACATTGCTTTAAATAATCAAAAAAATGTCTTAAACTGACGTCTATCCGACGCAGATGAAATTATTTAAACTTACATATATTCAAAAAGTTTTTTAAAATACTGCTCGATAAATACTGTTAAAGTACGTGTAATGTTAAAGTACATGGCAGTTTTTATATAAAACTTGCAAATTAAGCATTTTAATTATCCAACTTTGTCAACTTAATCAACTTTGCCAAAACACTGCTCACACTGCTCTCTCTCTCTGATCTACTCAACAGCTTAGTACGTATTGCAAACCAGTCTGTTGTTGCAGCCCTCACACTCGCCTCATAGATAGTGCCTTGAATGACGCCTTGCGCATAGTCGCTGGATCCCTGCATCCCACTCGAACGAATCACCTACCTATACTTTCAGGTAACCAGCTAGCTGAGCTTCGCTAAATGGGAGCAACACTCTCTTTGGCTAACTGTGATTATATTCTATATGATCTTTTAAGTGGGTCCTTAGATGCTCGCCAAAAAGAACTAAGATTGAGATGCTTGTTTGTTCCAGCTGTGCGGAATTTAATAAACAGTCTTGCCGGACTTCGAATCCGCGCTTCTCAGTAGACGAATAATAGATGTAACGCGGCGTACTACGAGAATACATCCAGGCTCCGTGTTTTTATACTCAGGGCCGATGCCAGGCTTGTTGGAATAAGTTTGCCTCGAGCAGCTTGGGTTCAGCCCAATCGCTTGTAGACTGTTGTTGGGCGATTTTATTCGTCTATGCAGAAATGGGGCTTGTTCCTCCACAGAATTGCGAGTGCGGCGCCTTTAAACAAATCGCAGACTACGTTCTAGTAGCGTGCCCCATACATTTGGGAACCTCATGGAGCACAAAGTCTGACGGTTTTGGATGACAAAACTTGATGTTGGCTTCACACTATTACTGCAAGCATCTGATTCGGGAAGTACAGCGGGCCTGGGGTAGTAAAAGGATAAGCGCTCGCCCCGGTCATGTTTGCATCTGATCCGGAGTGGATGCTTTTCCAAACGACGACGACCAACTTTATATCAACATCAGCCCAACATCACTGTATCAACATTGCATACAGTTGGAAAATATCCGTAAACAGACGTCTTTCCGACATAAGAAAATATTATTGTAATCGATATTATTCAATGAAGAAATATAACAAAACAAAAAATTGTTCAAATATAGGAATTAAATGATTGTTGTTGTTTTCAGAAATTCATAAATTAATAATTGCTATTAGCCAACCTTGAACTAACGTCGCTTCGACATCGGTATTCTGCTACACGAATCTGCTTCACACTTTTAAAAAGTAGTCGTAAACCGACATCTTTCCGACAAAAAAACTTTAATCGATGTTATTTTATCAAAATGTATAAAAAAATAAATTACAACTTATTGATGAAAGTCTAAAAAAATTTTTAGTTTATGACTGCCAACAAGCTACCTTGTGCCAATTCTTGTTACACTAATACTGCTTTATAACTTGAAAAGCTATAAAGCAGTATTACTATAACTAAACCTTCTGTAAATCGACATCTTTTTGACATAAATAAACGTGTTGTTATCAATAATACGTACTTAATAAATGAGTATGAAAAAATATTGCTAGATCATATTGACTAAAGAAAAGTGTTTTTCCAGATTTTGTTTTTATCGTGATTGCACCAATGCTGCTGTACGTCTGGATTGCTTTATTAACATTGCTGACCACTGCAAACATACAAGATTAAGTTTAAGTCTCTATCTATAATGGCTTCATTGGTTTTGAAAACAATACCATGATGTAAGCATGACCTGTTAAAGATACGGCATGACTTGCCGTATTTTGCAGACTGTCGTAAATAAGTGCGTTTTTCTTTTACCGTTGCAATTTAAAAGCTGTAGTTTGGTTGTGATTTTACACAATCAAAAGTTTAGTTGATGCTAATTGCACAAACTTTTCTCGGTAATCTAAAAGGACCAGCTGAACAAGGTAACCCAAATACCTGGATTGAAGTATAGCTGTGTCTATTTTTTTATTTATTCCGGCTTAAGAAATAGCTTGCCGTGAGAATGAAGTTTTTAATACAGTTAGTTCCGGCTAAATTCGAATTGATTCCTTAGAAAATTTCTCTCCGCAGATAGACAGAAACCACTATCTCTAACTATAAAGAATATATTTACAAAACTCACAAAACTTGTTCAACTCACAAAAACTTGGTTCACACTTCGGCAAACTGCAAAATTATTCCAGCACCACGGCTGCGAATAATCACTTCAACAACTTTTTGCTAGCAAGCTATAAGAATGAATTAGCGCCTCGATGACTGTAATATGTTAATGCCTCGATGACTGTAATATGTTAATTAATGTTAAAATTTCGTTTGCTTCATAAACTTAGCAATTCTATCTCTCTATAGAATTAACTGCGGTCACACAGCCACAAAAACACAAACGACTTAACTGCAATGCAACAAATCAAATAACTATCTGGAATTTTACAAGGAAATAAAATAGAAACGAAGTGCCCGCTTATAAAAGATCAAACAAGTTGTTTGTTATACAGAATTTGAAAATAGTTAACAAAAAACTCATCTTTAAGCTTTTCGTCCGACACTCGTCACGAGATAAACATCGGAACGAAGGAAAAAAATTCAATTGATTTTCTAATAAAGCTGAATGAAGCTGATTGGATGAGTGAGAAAAGTGTCAAAACGCGTGATCAGCGCAAGATTTTTAGGTTGTAAACACAAACTCTATTTTGGTGGCATTAATTTGACTCGCGGTCGTCGTCGTTTGAAAGGTATCCACTCCAGGTCAGACACAAACAGGACTGGGGCCGAAGGTTTATTCTTTTACTACCCCATACTGCCGTTGCCTGAATCCGATACTGGCAGTGATGTTATTAAGCCAGCATCGAGTTTCGTCATTTAAAACCGTCAGACCTCGTGCTCCATGTGGTGCCCGATGTATAGGGCACGCTGTTAGAACATTGTCTGCGGTTTGCTCAAAGGCGCCACACTCGTAATTCGGTGAAGGAGCGAGACTCCATTTGTGTATCGACAAATGGAATTGCCCAACACCGGTCCGCAGGCGGTTGAGCTTAACCCAAGCTGCTCAGGATAAGCCCATCCCAACAGACCCGGCACCGGTCTCGGGCACAAAAGCACGGAACCTGGAAGCACCTTCACAATACTCCGCGTTCCATTTGTGATTTGTCCACTCAAAGCAAGTCTGGAAAGGTTGTCCAAGAGATTCCGCGCAGCTGGCACAAATGGGCGTCTGGATCTTAGTCTCACTTGGCGAGTATCTGAGGACCCACGTAAAAACAATACAAGATATGATCAGGGTCCAGAGATTCACGGTAAGCCAAGGAGAGTGTCGCTCCCATTTAGCAAAGCTCAGCTGGCTGGATTTCAGAAAGTACAGGTAGTTGGTCCGTTGGAGTGGGACGCAGGCATCCAGTGACTATGCGCAACGCGTCGTTCAAGACACTGTCAATGAGGCGAGTGTGAGCACTGCAACACCAGACTGGCGCGCAGTACTCAGCTGTTGAATAGACTAGAGATAAGGCGGCTATGCGTAGTGTTTTGGCACCAGCATCCCATCCCGAGCTTACGAGTTGCCTCAGCAGTGTGACGCTCGAAGATAATTTTTTGCGCAATGCCAGTAGATAGTAACGAAACGTGAGTGATCTATCTAATTTTAACCGAAGATAAGTAGGGGTTAGACAGAACGGTAAAAGTCTATCATTATTGTAGACTTTTAGCTTTTAGCCTCTCGATTATCTAAGTGAAAGGCTGCCGTCACCGCGTTAGTGTGAGTGCAACAATGCTGAATCATCAGGATAAGCAAACTTTCTGGAAATCATAAAAGGAAGATCGTACGTATAGATGTTAAATAGGAAGGTAACCAAGATCGATCCCTGAGGAACGCCGATTTTAAGACGGTGTAGCCTGCTTTGCTTGCTGTCACCGGTAGTAAGGATGAAACTTCGATTTAGGACAAGCTGCATAATCATTCTGACCATGTGCTTATCCGGAAAAAGTCTCAGCAGCTTGCAGGTAAAACCATGGTGCCAGATAGTGTCATAACCAGCTGTCAGATTGACAAATACCACACTGGCCTTTTATTTTCGCCTCAAAAGAATCCTCGATGTTCTGGGTTAGCAGAACAACTTGATCTGTGGTTGACTTCCCGCGTCGGAACACAGCCTGCTCTTTAGGGAACAGTGGGTCGATTACTGGTTTAACGCGAGCGTAGATAAGTCTCTCGAGGATCTTGTAGCGGACACAGAGCAGAGATATCGGTCGATAACTCTTTGGGTCCCCCACGAGCTTCGTTGGTTTTGGGATTGCGACTACTAGCGCTCTTCTCCCAATCTTGGGAATTTCGAGTCGGTGCAAACAGGAAGAAAGGAAGTCACTTAATCAGGACTTCAAAGCAGCTCCAGCATGGCGTATAATCTCTGGGCAGATGGAATCAGGTCCCGGAACTTTTCCTGGTTTTGAATGTTGGAGGGCAGCAGTTAATTTTCTCTGACACTTTTTCACAAAGTGTCAGAGATATTTACTGGGTCTGGTGTTGTGGCCCTGCAAAGGTCAGATACTTCTTCAGAGACAAGTCGAGAAGACTTGCGGTCAACAGTCTCGTATTTCCCATTTCTAGCCAGATGAGATGCAATAGCATTGGCTGAAACGCGACAGTGATGAAGAGAGTTTCGTGACCTATCAGTAAGATTGTTCAAAATACTCCATGCATTTCGACTAGAGCAGGGGTTCTTAAACTTTTTTGGCCGCGCCCCCCTGACAAAACTCATAACTTTTTGCGCCCCCCCTCCACCCTCCTTTTTCGTTAAATTTATAAATGAAAATATATAAATTTTCCATGTTTTGGATTTTATTGAAATAGAACACAATGAAAAAAATACAATTTTCTTTTCCCTACATTAATGTGAAGGATGTAGTTGCTTTTTCGAAACCAAAAGTTCAATTCGTGGCTTAGTTGAAGACAATGCACAGCGCATGTCAGATTGACAGTCAAGTTTGTTCCGAGCTTGTGTCTTCATACATGCAAGCGCAGAAAAGCCACTTTCACAAAGATAAGTGGCCGAAAATGGTAGTAGAGTACGCATTGCTACATTGCCTAGATTTGTGTATACATGCACGTATTTTGCCCAGAAATCGTTGAGAGGCATTGCTTCGAAATCATCTTTGGCAACGGAGTTGCATTTCATCTCTAGGAATTCCTCCTGTATTTCGTCTGGTAGAATGTCCACATCAACACGAAAGGGGTTCCTTGCCAGCTTCCAATTCGGCAGGTCATCATGAGTTAGATCTGGAAAATACCTCTCAAATTCTTGTTTTAAACATTGTAGATGGGCTTCAATTTCGCTTTTCAGTTTTCCATCCAGATCAACTTTGTTTTTTGCAAGGGCAGCGTCTAAGTTAGAGAATGACGCATAGTTTCCATTTTGAACTCTTCGAAACCATAGCCCTAATTTTTCTACAAAAGCACGTATGGCATCATAGTGATCTATGCGGCTAGTATTCTTGCCTTGCAAATGTCGGTTGAGAAGGTTAAGTGCTTCGAAAATATCTACCAGATACGCTAATGCCAGTTGAAACCCCTCTGCTGTAAATGAACACAGGAGATCCTTATTCCCTTGACCTTTGAGGAATAATTCCACTTCCTTCCTCAACTCATAAACCCGGGCTAACATATTGCCTTTCGACAACCATCGAACAGCTGTGTGGAATAACAGAGTCTCATGATCAGCATCCATATCTTTGCATAGAATGGCAAATAGCCTTGACTTTACAGGACTTTTTTTGACAAAGTTGACAACTCGAATGGTAGTTGCCAGCTTTTCATTCATTGCAGCAGGTAAAGTCCTTGAGGCAAGAGCTTCGCGGTGGATAACGCAGTGAGTTCCTACTGCGTTTGGACTTTTATCCTTTATCCTAGTAACAAATCCACTTTGTGATCCCAACATTGCAGGAGCACCATCCGTGCATACACCAACAAGGTTCTCCCATTTAATTGAATTGTAGTCAAAGTAAGAGGAAACGGCTTCAAACACATCTTCTGCTTTGCCAGTCTTTTCTAGGGGTTTGCAAAATAGCATTTCTTCCTCAATTGAAGTAGATCCAACAAATCTGACATATACCATCAATTGAGACATTTGAGCAACGTCAGTTGTCTCATCACATTGGATGGCAAAAAGAGGCGATTTGTTCAATTTTTCTAGCAATTGAAGTTCGATATCCTCCGCCATTTCATCAATTCGTGATTTCACTGTTGAATCGGAGAGAGAAATCTTTGCTAGCTTTTTGCTGTTAGCTTCCCCCAAAACAAGACTGGTCGCTGTTAGCATGCATGGTTTTATTAATGTTTCTCCGATATTATGGGGTTTCTTTGCCAAAGCGATCATGTAAGCAATTTTAAACGATGCTTCTACTGTTTCGGCAGAAGAAGAATTCCGAAATGTCTCACCACTCACAATTTTCATTCTTTTAAATGACTCTTTTTTAGCTTCAAAGAATGCTAAGCTCTTATCTTGTAGCCCAGGATGTTTTGCTTGTAAATGTCGTTGTAAGCGACTTGGTCTCAGAGCATCGTTGCTTAGGTTTTCCAGACATATTACACATTTTGGAACAACTTGTCCTTTCTCAGTGGCCTCGATGAAACCAAATTTTAGATAATTTGTGTCATATTTCCTTTTCTTAGAACTCATCTTAAAGCAATATATATGGCTAATTTATAATTTTATGCTAAATCTGTCAAATATATGTTAAATAAAAAGTGTTACAAATATGTCAAATATGTTAAATATCTTAAATATATGTCAAATATAGTTCAACATTCTACCACCTTCGCGCCCCCCTTGGAGACTCTCCACGCCCCCCCAGGGGGGCGCGCCCCCCAGTTTAAGAACCCCTGGACTAGAGTGTGAGAATTTAATGCTCCGGACTGCTTCTGACCATCGATTCCTTCGCTTTCTGTCAAGCTTGGCAAGCAGAGCTGTAGCAGCCAAACTTGAGTCGTCTCCCTGAGGAGACTGCAGGAAGGTTTTATAGAGGAATTCACACTCTGCATCCCAATACGGAATACAGTTATTTGGATACCCGCGTGGGATAATCTTTTTTGGTGCTTTCTTAATGGTGTTACAGAAGTCCTGGTAACCCGCATCCACATCTAGCGAATCAGGCAGCAACAAAGTCTTTGCAAATTTATTCGTCAAAGCAATGTGGTGGCTCCATTTGGCCTTGGGGAAGTTCCATCGCTTAACAGACATGTTTTGCACTGCCATAGCAAACCTTGGTTGTGCAATAAGCGAAGGCCGATGTTGTGACCTGGGGAATTTTCAAGGACAAGTCTATCCGGTAAGCGACTGTTTGGACCTACGCTAGCGAAAGCTAGATCAGAATTGGTGCCAGTGTTCCAGCAGCCGGAGTAAAAACTGACATGGTCCTTGGCATTATATAGGAGGGCAAGACAATTAATATTTGCCCAGCCAGCCAAGCACTCACCGTCCGGTCAAGTCGTCCACATCACCTTATGCGAGTCAACTTAATGCTGCCAAAAAGAGTTTATTTACAACTTGAAAATCTTGCGCTGGTTACGCGTTTTGACATTTTTTTCACACATCCAATCATCTTCGTTCAGCTTTATTTGACAATCAATTAAATGTTTTTCATTGCGACGTTTATCTTCTGACGAGTGTCGAAAGAAAAGCTTAGAAATGAGTTTTTTGTTGTTTATAAATGATTTACAATTCATATAAATGTCTTAAGCTTATAATTGATAGAACAAACAATTAAACCAATTATAAAACAGCTTGCAAATAAATTAAATGAATTAAATTAAGTAGTGGTTTACCCACTATACAATTATTAATTGGCCATAAAAATATTGCCTCATAATAAAATTTTAAACTACTAAAAAAGACAAAAATTAACTATGGGTTTGTCAAGTTAAGATTATATTACAAATGAAGTATGACATACGGTTCCTGTAAAGTAAAATATTATGCAATAATATTTTTAACGACACACACTGAATTCAAAAATTATCTTACACAATAAAACATAAAATCACACAACAAAATATTTTGTAGAATTATACAACTAAAAGAGTCAGCCATTACATTCTCTTTGCCAGCAATGTCTTTTACCATCAAGTCATATTTTTAAGGATAAAGATCACCTGAGTATGCGATCGTTTTTGTAACAAACCAAACTGAGAAAAGTGAATGGTTTGAGGTCCGTTTCAAGAATGAAACTTCTTTCCGGCTAAAAAAAAAATGAATTTTTTTAATACTCCAGATTATTGCTGAGCATTCCTTCTCGAGCTTGGAATACTTTGTCTCCGATTTGGTCAATTTTTTGCTTGCGTATACAACGGGGTGGAGTTTTCCTTCGTGTTCTTGCAGCAACACGATCCCGATTCCGTTGTTGGGGGCGTAGACCAAATGCTCTTGAATGATCGGGCAGTTTCAGTATGGGCCGGTTCAGGAAAGCTTCTCGCAAGATATTAAAAGCTTTCTCCTAAGCCTCACTCCATTCGACAAAGTTCAGCTGTCCTTTTCTCGTCAAGTCCATTAACCGTGCCGCAAACACCGCAAAAGAAAAATTATAGTCCTCAGTCGCCGATTTCACGCCACTTACACTTTCCTTTTGCCTATACATTCCCAACTCTTACAGTAATTCCTCATGTATGCTTAGTGTTGCTTCGTCGAATAAAATTTCCACGCTGGCTGCTATTTCTAGATTCTTTTTTATTTCCAGTTTCTGCTTTCTCTTCTCGCGCATGGTACTTTTTCAGCATATTGACATTATAACTTTTTTCTTTTTATTAAACAAAAATTTTGTAATCATGATCTGCCATCTTCTGAATGATTTGATACGGTCTTTTTCACTGCATCAAAAACTAGTTGTTATTTTTTGGTAGCATAGCCAAAACCTTGTCCCTTCATTAAGCAATCGGTCTTTTTTTTCTTGTAGTTTTTTTGTATCTAACCTAATTTTTCATTAATTCTTCTTGAGTGAGCTTCATCGTTTTCTTCAATCTTTCTCTCAACTCTAAAGCATGCTGGTATCTGGTCTTGACGTCAGCAGATTTACTCTAATCCTGTCAAAAATATTTTCAAAATTGTCATGGGTTCTGGCGCAGTACGGCTATACAAAAGCTCGAAAGGTAAAAAACCGTTAGACGCTTGTGGAACCTCTATATACGCAAATAAAAGTGGATTTATGAATCTATACCATTGCTTAGGCTGCTCAATGCGGTACTACAAGAGTTGATCGAACGATACTTGATCAAAGCGACACTTGATCGAACGATACTTGATCAAAGCGACACTTGATCGAACGATACTTGATCAAAGCGACAGTTGATTAAAATGACACTAGATCAAAACGACACTTGATCGAAATGGCAATTGATAAAAAAAAGATTTACTTTTGCATGTTTCTGCAATTAAACAATCTCTTTGCTACTGTAAATTAGATTCATAAAAACAGATACCAATGTCAAGGTCAAGGTTTTTCAACAAGGTTCCTGCGCAACACATTTTTAGAGGGGCAACAAATAGATTTCTTGTCATGGTTACGTTTTGTTAGATGCCTATTGCTGCCATTTTTGCATTCTTTTTACATTGTAGTTATAAAGATTTTAATGTTTTAAAGTAGTATAAGATAAATAATAGTTCTGTATAGCACATTGAGCAGTTTTTAATTAAACTTTTCCTTTTCTTGTTTTTTTTTTCGGTTAACCTGCTTCTTATGTAAAATGTACATATTCAGCTATGCCATTGCTATTTTTACTGGTCGGATAAAAATTTAAGTTTTCCAGTTGAAACTATTTATAAAAACAAAAAAACGCAGATTCTTTCTTGAAAAAAACATCAAGATAGATTTACAATGTTTTGTTGTAAATTTTCTCTTTCATTATTCGATCAAGTGTCGTTTCGATCAAATGTCGTTTCAATCAAGTGTCGTTTCAATCAAGTGTCGTTTCGATCAAGTGTCGTTTCGATCAAGTGTCGTTTCAATCAAGTGTCGTTCGATCAAGTGTCGTTTCAATTAAGTGTCGTTTCGATCAAGTGTTGTTCAATCAACTGTCGGGTCAAGGCTTACAGCCTGGAACAAAAGTTTAAGACCACTTTTGGAAAAACGCACATTTTAGAAAAAAGCTTCTTAATCACCTAATACTAAGTATTTTTGTGTCAAAATGCATATTTAGGTTTTGGAAGTAAACCTTATTACATATTAATTTTTAATTTTTACGTTCGATTATTATTTTAAACTTTAAGCTTAAAATTACAAAATTTTAAACCCCGAAAATTGGCAAAAAACTAGCAGTCAGCGTTGAAAAACGCATTCAATTTACCAGTCTTTGCACAATGAAAGTCTCAGAACGTGAAATATCAAGGCAGAGGAAAGTTAGCAAACCTGCTGTACCTAACACCATCTAAAATTTCAAAAAAAAGTACTTTCAAGGACAGCAAAAAAACAGGCCGTCCGAGCATTTTTAGCAGTGGATATAAACGTTTTATCAGGAAGAGAGTGAGTCAATCTCCTAAGAACTTTGCTGAAAAAAATGGCATAAGGAAACTTTAAAACTAGTAAAATTGTTTTTTCACTAATTTTGAAGTTTCCTTATGCCATTTTAGCTTGTATTTTTTTCAGCAAAGTTCTTAGGAGATTGACTCACTCTCAGCAAAGTTCTTAGGAGATTGACTCACTCTCTTCCTTATAAAACGTTTATATCCACTGCTAAAAATGCTCGGACGGCCTGTTTTTTTGCTGTCCTTGAAAGTACTTTTTTTTGAAATTTTAGATGGTGTTAGGTACAGCAGGTTTGCTAACTTTCCTCTGCCTTGATATTTCACGTTCTGAGACTTTCATTGTGCAAAGACGGATAATTGAATGCGTTTTTCAACGCTGACTGCTAGTTTTTTGCCAATTTTCGGGGTTTAAAATTTTGTAATTTTAAGCTTAAAGTTTAAAATAATAATCGAACGTAAAAGTTAAAAATTAATATGTAATAAGGTTTACTTCTAAAACCTAAATATGCATTTTGACACAAAAATACTTAGTATTAGGTGATTAAGAAGCTTTTTTCTAAAATGTGCGTTTTTCCAAAAGTGGTCTTAAACTTTTGTCCCAGGCTGTAATTCACAGTCGCCTCAGCATCTTGTGTGCCGTTAAACTTCTCGCTCAAACCATTGCAGATTAGATGATAAGGAGCGGTTGTCAGCCTCCTAATCGACAGCAACATTGACACTTTCTGCATGCAATTCTATACCAATAGAGTTTCAAGATTGCTAATTACTTTTTCTGGTATTCCAACCCGGCTTTACAGATCCAAAAGCGCTTCTGCCACTGTTTCAATGTTGATTTTCTTAACCTTTATGCGTCCGCAGTGCCTTTTTTTTGCCAATCAATATAGATACAAAAAAATCACTATAAAATGGATTTTTTAACAATTAAGCATTATTTAATAGTATTTTCCCATTAACTGTAAAAAGAAACCATTAAAATTTTATGTCATTGAAAAGATAATTTTTTTGTGAGTAAAATTATATAAATTTTTTTAAAATTTCTTGAAAACTAAATTTGCAATTAAAAAAATAACCCACTTTTTTTTGCAAAAAATCTCTTTTTCCCCAATAATTACAACTGCCGGCAAGATAATTCAAATTTTTAAGTCGCTACGTGTTGTTAAAATTGTCCTCTGTCTGGTAAAATAAGTTTGTTTGGATATCTTCCGAAACGCGCGCGCTCTGCGCGATTTTGTCGCAAAACAAATACGGCGAACGGCCATTAGTTATTAGGCCGACCAGTTTTTTAATTTGATCGGAGTGTGTATGCTTGTGCGCCATTGTTTGAATCTTTGCGCGCTTGACATTGACTGAGAAAAGGTTTCTGCCTTTTTTTCGTAACAAATCAAAGAATAAAAATGAAAGACTTTGACTTTGATCAGCAATGAAATTTGGTTTCTTGTCACTGTGTAAATGTTTATGTAACAAATTTCTATCGAGTATTTTTGCTAAAGCATAAAACTAAACCGTTATTATGTTTTAGCACAATATTTTTAATTGGCTGATTTAATTTTAGCAAATAGAAATTTATAAATCAAATTTTTATGCTATTATTGAGTCGTTTTGTGTGATAAGCAATAAAACATTTTTACTAACACAAGGTCACCGTGCACATGGCACACCTATCCTTTGTTAACCCATTAATGCCCAGTGGCACATTTGTTGCCAGTGACGCGCTCTAATAATTTTAACAATGTGGCCTGTTTAATTTAATTATCTTAAAGCATGCATGGGCAACCTACGGCCCGCGGGCCAAATCCGGCCCGTCAAGGCTTCTCATCCGGCCCGCCAATAAATTTTCTAGGGCTGTAGGCCTATGTAATATATCGATATTCATTTATTTTATATAATGTGTGTTACGTTCTCAAAATCGCTTTATTTATGTGTTTTTAGGCCACTTTGGTTGTTATCATTAATTTGGCGTTAGTCCGGCTCAAATAGCCGAAGAAATGGCAGCTTTATAAAGGTTTAATCATTTTACAGTAACTTGGCGAAAAATGGCAACACTGATAATAGAATTGTCTAGTAATTTCTTAATAGAATGTTCGAGCATAATCAGACCTATGACGCAACAATCGTGTTTGTGAATGCTCAATTAATCGTAGTATATTGTAGAATAATCTAGTAACTATGACCGACAAATATAAATACGCTCGCTTGGAAGCGAGCGGTATTCTAGTATTGATTTGGTAAAAGTGAAATTAGGTTGTTGACCGTGTAAATTTTAGTTTAGAACCGCAATTCTTGGCTGTCGTATCTGTTCCGGAGCTTAAGCTAGTGTTGAGCTTTAGCTACCTTCATTTTGTGTGCTTCAAGTGGCTGGAGCTTGTTTAATAAAGTTGTTGTATAAAAGTCATAGCGTGTTGGGCTAGACTTATACCTTCAGTTACTGGTTCCCAAGGTTAGGTCCAGCTGAAGAAGATTTTAGTTTGATAGGCAGCGAGGTTGTGTTGTCGGTGAACCTACATAACAGGCACCGAAGAAGTGTTAATTCTTACCAATCTAGAATCAAACGGTTTTTAAGGTACTTCGAAAGGAAGTAGGTAAACTTGTTACTTGCGATAGTGTGATCGCAACGAAATTTTCTAAACCATTTGGAGCAAATTCTCCAGTGTGCTGCTCCCAGCAGTACATACTTTGTCATACTAATTATATATTTTTTAGATGGTACTAAAGTGCGAAAATCATTGACTGTAATTAACCTTAAAATGGCGACTAATAAGAAGAGAAAAGTACGATACTGAATCTCAAATTTTTCAGGAAAAGTGGACAATTGATTATTTTTTCACTCAAATAAATGAAAAGCGAGTGTGCTTGCTATGTTCAGAGTCAGTTTCTGTTATGAAAGAATATAATGTTAGGCGACATTACGTTACCAAGCATTCTGCTAAATATGACAGTTTTCAAGGTGAACGCAGGAAAGAAAAGGTTCAAAATATGATAAAGAATTTGAAACAACAACAATCAATTTTCACAAAGAAAAGTGATAATGCTGATAACCTTCTTCGTGCTAGTTACATTGTGAGTGAAAAAATTGCAAAACATTCGAAAAATTATTCTGATGGTGAATTTGTGAAGGACTGCTTGATAGTGGTAGCTGAATGTTTGTGCCCAGAAAAGAGGAAAGATTTTGATAATATTAGTTTGTCACGAAGAACAATAACAAGGCATATTGAAGAACTTGCCACAAACATAGAATCGACTTTAAAAGAGCTAGCCTCAAAGTTTGTATATTATTCATTGGCTATTGACGAAAGCACAGACATTACTAGTACAGCCCAGCTTGCAGTTTTTGTTCGTGGGATTGACCAAGAATTTAACATTACGGAAGAAATGCTTGGCCTTCAAGCAATGAAAGACACCACCACAGGAGATGATATTTTCAATGAAGTGAAAGCCTTAATGACAAAATTCAATCTCCAACTTCAAAACCTTAGTGGTTTTTCAACGGATGGGGCACCTGCAATGGTTGGTAGTAGAGGCGGTGTAAGTTCCCTCATTAAAAAAGAATTGGCATCTAATAATGTTGATATGCACGATTTTACTGCATTTCACTGCATAATTCACCAACAGAATTTGTGCGCCAAATCAGTAAAATTTGACCATGTCATGAAAAAAGTTGTTTCTACTATCAATTTCATCAAATCTCGAGCATTAAATCATCGCCAGTTTCAACAATTTCTGGAGGATGTTGAGGCAGAATGTGGAGATCTGATTTATTACTGTGAGGTGCGATGGTTGAGCAAAGGAAAAATGTTAAAAAGGTTTTATGATCTCAGAGATGAAATTGCTACATTTATGGATATGAAAGGCAAAATCATTCCGGAATTAAGTGATGATAACTGGGTTTGGGATCTTGCTTTTCTTGTTGACTTGACAATGCATTTCAATGACTTGAACACAAAATTGCAAGGACAGGGCCAGTTTGTTCATCATCTGTACAGTCATGTGAAAACATTTCAAAGCAAACTTCAACTGTGGGAAAAACAGCTTAGAAATGATAACACATTTCATTTCCCGACATTGGCTGGCTGTGGCAAATCAAAATGTGCTCCTTATGCTGATGAGCTCATATCCATGAATGAAGAATTTGATCATAGATTTCAAGATTTTAGATCACAAGAGAGTAGTTTGCATATGTTTTCATCACCATTTGATGTGAATGTTGAACAGGCTCCAGAAGAATTCCAAATGGAATTGATTGAACTACAAGGAAATGATGATTTAAAGCAGGACATGAAAGATTATTCATTGCTTGAGTTTTATAAAAGGTTACCTGAAGAATCCTTCCCAAAGATTAAAGATTTAGCCCGAAAGAAAATGTCACTATTCGGGAGTACTTATATCTGCGAGCAACTGTTCACCAAAATGAAGCACACTAAGTCAAAAACTAGATCAAGACTGACAGATTGTCATCTTGAAAATAGTCTAAGAGTGGCCGCCTCCAGTATAGCACCAAAAATTGACACGTTGGTGAAAAAGCACCAAGCCCAGATTTCCCATTAGAAAGTAATTTAATTAAACATTGCTATTAGTTTTATAGCATATCTGACATATTAAGATTGACAATTCATTGGGTTCAATAAATTTTTCATTTTCATTATTACAATTATATGTCAATACAGAAATTACAGATAAAATATGGTGAAAATGCTGCCTATATCAATATAGGTATACATTTTTTATGGATATCCCTGTGCAAACAAAATTGAAAACACATTGCATGTAAAATAGCATTACATGAATACAATCCAAACCCACAAAAATATGTACCTAGCTTACACTTAAAATCACAATTACGGCTCCGGCCCTCAGTCAAGTTCCAAATGCACATTTTGGCCCCCAGTGACAACAGGTTGCCCATGCATGTCTTAAAGCTTCTTTGTGATGATACTATTAATTGATTGTGTCGCAGTTGGTTTATATGCTTGTACAGCAGATAAAGTGTATTTAGTTACTAAGATACTTGTTTAAAAAAAACTGATTTTTTTTCATAGCAGAAAAGCAGTATGGCCTCAAATAAAAGGTAAGCTACTTAAAAATAAAATGCGTTAAATTAATTTTTTTGTATTTGAGATATGCTTAAATATCTGTTTTATAAAAATAAAAGTTTTTTAATTAAAAAAATATTTTTTAGTCACTCTTTAGTTGTATCATTTAGCGCTGGCAACAAATGTTGCCACTGGGCACTAGCGTAGTCAGTAATTGTTATTTGTTGCGATCTGGTGAAAACATGAGCAATGATAACCACGCTGTTAATGCAATTGTTTATTAGTTGTAAACATTGGATTTTGAATTTTATAGTATAAATTGTAAGATGTTTGTTTTTGTAGTGATAATTTTACCTAAGATGCATTTTTTAAAGTTTTTTTGTTTATATAATTTACGTATATTTTTTAAACTGTATGTATGATTATACAGGTTTACTCTGAATGAAGTATTGACAGTTTTAGAGGAAAATTCACTAAATTTTACAGAAGATGGACCTGATGTTGAAATAGCAATTGTACCACCTCAGGAGGAAGGTGTGACTGATGTGGATTCAGATGATTCCGATAATGAAGTCACAGGGACGTGTTTGCACCTGCCAAGACGGATATTAAATACGGAAGCAGAAACAACGGCTCTTTCCAATTCTTTAGACTGTGCAAATTTTTCCAGTGCATCACGTCCATTAAAGAAGAGAAAGAAAATTCTGAGGAAGTGGAATGCCAGTTTTAAAACTTCACAAGTTCTTGTTGAACCACTCAAGACTTATGGTCCAAGTATTGATGGTTTTCTTGATTCAGAAATTTGCACTCCTTTGGACAGTTTTTTAAAGCTGTTTTCCTCAGATTTGTTGGAGGAAATAGTTCGGCAGACAATTATTTATGCCCAACAAAGAGGAAATATCAGTTTTTCTTTAACAAAACAAGAGTTACTTTGCTTTATTGGAATTTTAATTTTATCCGGATATCACCCTGTTCCTTTCCGACGTTTGTATTGGTCAAACCAGGCTGATGTCTATAATCACCTTGTTGCGGAGTCCATGAGAAGAAATAGATTTGAAGAAATAATTAAATACTTACACTTTGCTGGCAATTCGAAAATTACTGCTGACCGATATTATAAAATTAGACCCTTGTTCAAAGAAATTAACAAATGTTTTAAAATAATTTCTCTCAGCCCAGATATTACCATTGATGAGACAATGATTAAGTACTACGGAAAACACAGTTCAAAACAATTTATTAGGGTAAAACCTATTAGATTTGGCTTCAAGATGTTTTCTTTGGCATCACCAACAGGTTATTTGCACCATTTGAACCTTATTGCGGTGCTGACACTCAATTGACAGAAACTTCGTTAGGTCTTGGAGGGAATGTTGTTCTTTCCCTAGCTCAAGCTTGTGATGTACCAATAGGTTCAAGACTTTACTTTGATTACTGGTTTACATCCCTGCCTTTGCTTGATAGACTGAAGGCTAAAGGAGTTGGAGGAACAGGAATTATACGAGCCGACAGATGTGAAAATGCTCCTCTTTTAACAAAATCAGAGCTGGAGAAACTGGGAAGAGGGGCAATGTCATGTTCATTCGATGGTAATAACATGTTGGTGAGATGGTGTGACAACGCCATTGTATCTGTAGCATCAAATTGCCAAATAACCAATACTTGCAAATCTGTTTCACGCTGGTCAAAAAAACGAAAAAAACGCGTTGATGTACCTATGCCCGAAATTATTCATTCGTACAATCGCTGCATGGGTGGAGTTGATTTGTTTGATCAATTTGTTGCAAATTATCGCATTCGCATACGTAGCAAAAAATGGTGGTGGGTGTTTTTTTCTTGGTCAATAGATGCATGCATTGTAAATTCTTGGATAATTTTTAAATCAGTAAAGAGAAGCTCCATATATTTATTAGAATTCCGTAGAGAAGTTGTCCAGCAACTGCTAAAGCAATGTGGCACCCCAAGAATAAAAACGGGCCCCAAAATACCATATAATCCTAATGCTGCAACGGCTATTCGTTTTGATAAAGTTGATCATTGGCCCGCAGCGTTGCCTTCTCGTTACTCGCGATGCGGGGAGTGTGGTGGTAGATGCTCAACAAAATGCGAAAAATGTGACGCACCATTTCATGTGCAATGCTTTAAAAAATATCATGAAAACTAATTTGGTGTTGGTAAATCAATAGTTTTGCCAGTTATTGATTCAAATTGTCTAAAACTGCATTATAAATAAAATTGTTTTGATCTTTACAATGTGAGTGATTTTTGAGTTTTTGACAGCGTTAATGCCCAATGTCAACATACGTATGTTGCCACCTGCTTTTTAATAGATAAACAAAAAATTTGTTATTAAAACCAATAAAATCGTGTTTTCTACTACAAATATTGTCAGTAAATAAAAAATGGCACATTTCTTACGAAAAAATAATTCTGGGCACTAATGGGTTAATTTTTATTATTTATTTTCATATTATCCTCCTCACTCTGTAAAAACCTTGTGAGACGCTATAAATAGAGCAACTGTCAAGTAATTATGCTTCAGGACACGCCAAGATATTGCTGTCGGGTTCAAACTTTATATTTTACTTTCTTAGTCGTTATTTAAAAATATAAACAAAATCTAGAGCTACTTGCTCAGACCGCCAAGCAAAGGAAAGTGCTGTAAAGTGTCTTTGTCAAGGACAAAATAATTTGAGTAGTTTTCGAAGCGCTACCGTGTAGATCGCATTCGCCATCAATCAAAACGCTTTTACCCAATCGGTCACGCTGTCAAACTTTTATAACAAATACGAAATTATACACCAGGGGTGGGAAAATTTTTTTAAACACAAGCCGTATTCAATAAACTAATAAAGTTCGCAAGCCGAAAAAATTAATAAAAATGTAATTAGGTAAAAATTAAGATAAATTAAGTTTATTTAATCCAAAAGTTTGCCGAAATTTTTGTCCCAAAAACTTAATCATCTATAAAAAAAAGTCTTCACTTAAAATTTGTCTTCATGCCGTTCGTTGCTGGGCTTTTAAAAAGGTGTTGTTGCAACAAAACCTAATTATTAAAAAATACTATCAATGAATATATCTAATCGTTTAAAGCTAGTTCCTGGGTTGTTTTGTTCGTTTATGCAGTGATTCAATGAAGAGAAGTTTAATTATCTCGAACAGATTGCTTCAAGGCTCAACTAAACGGTCGAACAAATTGCTTCAAGCAAGCGACAATTTACTGGAAAGAATCATTGCTATAGTTGATTTATCTGTAATGCCCTGTGAAAAATTGTAGTCAGAAACAGAAAATATAAAATCATTGGTACTTTTCCTCCTGTGACCTGACAACTGAACTTTTGATATCTATTACTGTACTACTATAAACCATTGCATTAAGTTGCTTTAAGATAACATGCGGCGGGCCGAAAAAAACTAATGCAGCAGGCCGCATCTGGCCCGCGGGCCTTAGTTTGGTAACCCTGGTTTACTGCATAGAAGTTAGTAAATATTGCAGAAGTTCCTTAAATAGTCTGTTAGTATAAAACAGATCAGCATCCATGTTTTTGCCTTATTTATGGAATAAAATGGACAAATACATTTATAGAAGATTAACATCTTTTGAACCTTGGTGCTACTGGTAAACTTTAAAAAGTGTACAATCTTTTTTATACTTCAACTTTAACCGCCAGATTTCGCTGTAACAATGTACTCAAAATTGGATAAAATAAAGAAAATTTTGTTTTTTATTCTATTTATTCATTTTTGTTTTTAGTCACAATTAGTACGAAACTACTTCTTTAGTGCAAATTGAAATAAAGATTGCAAATAAGATGGTTCTTCCATTAGGAAATACCAACAAAAGATATGACACAATGGAAACGCGAGACTCAAACTAACTATTTGATCCTATAATTTCGGTGCTGCTTCTTTCTGTTGTTCTCACATAAAAACAACCCATTCAAAAAAAGCAAAAAAAATTGTTAAATATTGTCAAATTTTTGTCATAATTTTCCCAAACAAAAGGTACAAAATTGTTAAAAAATTACAAAAAATTTGTAGTAGCGGTCATTAATGGAAAATGTTAAGCTATTAAGTAAACTACTGAATAAATAAATGAACATTATGTTTAGGATTATCTTAATTCACAGCTTACTCATATTTTCTTTCGTAGGCGGTGGAGTACGAACAAGAGCTAAAATAAATCTGAAATAAAAATTAAAAGGTAAGCTAACAAAAAAATTTTTATTTCATAAAAATTTTATTTGCTTTCACAAGTTGAATGAAAATTTTGAAGCACAAACTTTTAAGAGTTCAAAGTAAATTACGGAGCAAAATGTTTGGAACGTGATAAAATTTTCACCAATTCACTTTGAACAGAAAGCAAAGAGCCAATGCAATTGAAAGCATCATTTTTCAATTGTATTGGCTCTTTGCTTTTTGTTCAAAGTGAATTAAATTACGATTAAAATTTTTAATTAAATCATATTTTACTCTCTTTTACCTGGCTGTTAAAGTTCGGACACAGACGTAAATATTTTAAGTACAATTTTCGTAATTGAGTTTTACGGATATTTTCAGCAGCCTATTTAGGTGGCACACTGGTAAAAAATTTGCTGTATTTGTTCTAGAAGCAAAAGTTTAGACTTGGACGAAACTGCTTTATATACGATTTTCTTAATCTAAAAACTCGGGTATTTTTAGTTACCGATTTTACGTATCTAGGAGAAAATATTTTTCGAAAGTTTTCAGGTAAAACTTTCTACACAACTTGTTCATAAACTTTCAGCTAAAATTTTAATAAGCTAATTTAATAGATTGTTTCAAATTACAAATTTATTGGTATTAAAAGACTTCAATGTGTCTATGGCAGCAAAAGTAGTGAGGACATAACGTAATTATTTTAGAATAAATTCAGTCTATTGAAACATCTAAATTAAAGCAACGATAAAGAACAATGTTAATAAATTTTACGTGATTTTCACTGGAAGCCGCTTTGACTGGTCTTTATCATAATATTTTTTAGCGTTATTTTCCAAAATTTTAAATAAAATGTGTTTTGTATGTACTTTACGTACAGTGTTGTGCAAAAGTTTAAGACTAACTTTCAAAATTTTTCTTTCTTTTGATTTGCAGCATTGTGATGTCATCTGGCTTGTTCAAGATTGCATTAACTTTTTGGATTAATCTAACTAGATGTGTTTAGCAATACAATACTCAGTGCATGCTTGGTTAAACAATATTAGGGCTGTTTCTTCAACATTTTTATAGTTTTTAAAAGTTAAAAAATGGGCAAAGAGCCAGTTTTTCTGAAACTAACAAAACCCAATTTGTAATTTTGTACAAGGAAGGATTTTCTCAAAGGAAGATTTGCAAAAAAATGTTCTGCAGCAAAATGGCTATTCATCAAGCAATTGCTAGATTTCTTAGAATATTTTCCCTTAGAATCCCTTAGAATATTTTCTTCGGTTAGACCTGAAGCAATCTTCCTCTTTTTTCGTGATCTAGCTAACGGTATGAAAGAAAACAAGCCTGTGTTAACCATGCCTTTTTCTTCGGAGTCGGACGAGCTGCTGTTCTGGTTGTGGTTGGAACAAAAAGATCTTTCGCAGCTATCGACTTTAATGGCAGCTTTTCTTTTTAGGAGCTCTTTTGTCGACTGTATCGAAGCTTCTTTCAGTAAAGCTCTTTCTTCGTCGGTTTGTAACCAGTCGGCTTTAAACCGTGGGTCTAAAAACGTCACAAGTCGAAAATCTTTTTGATTAAGATAAGGGTTCAACCTCATGTTAACCTGATCAAGTAAGATACGAGGCAAGATTTGGAAGATGTGTAACTTTACCGTCGATTTGGTATCCCATGACCACATCTTCATATCTGTTGGCTATGTTAATAGCAGTTTGTCTTTCGGCAAAATGTTCGCAGCACAAAAGACGAGACTTTAGGTCGAAGTCGTTGTCAACAAAGTGCGCCGTAAATCAGTATCTACATTCTACTTTCTACATTCCTTTGAGTGTTTAAAAGATGAGCCTCCCAGTTGGACAAGGAGTTTCTTAAACCCTTACACTTGGAGTTTTTTGCCTTTGTCACACTTCATTCCTAATAATTTTAATCATGACGATGTACCGTATTTTCCCGTGTATAAGAGACCCTTGTGTATAAGAGACCCTTCAATTTTTAGGCAAAATTTTCAGGAAAAAAGTTTTTTAGTAATCAAAAGACTTACTCCCATGTATAAGAGACCCCCTATTTTTAAAGTGAAAATTATGAACAAAAAAGGGTCTCTTATACACGGGAAAATACGGTAGTTTATTCCCGTTAAAAGTAATTCGAAGTTTCATTATGAATTAATAATCGCGTCGCCGTGAATCGCTAATCTTTTATTGCGTAGTATAATGCCTCGATTCGCTTGATTTATTTCATGTATCCTTTTTCTCTTTTCGCCGACAGTAATGACATAATATGTTTTTGTCCTAGCTTTAATAGCTCGCTACTTGTAGAACCTTCAGGTATATGCTCCTTGGCTCGAGAAAAGGCGCCTTCCCTAGAGAATTGGAGAATAGTCTAGCGTTTACGAGTAAATTTGCGTCACGTGATCTTTTTTCTATGTAAAGGCGATGCGTAGCAAGACGACATTTTTAGGTAATTTGAGACAACTCCCGAGACGACTCGAGTGAAAGTGATTTTGGGCACAGGAGGTGGCCCGTTAGATTTTGTATCGTTTGACGATTGTTGAATTTATTCTGCGCCAGTGGTTGGGAGTTGTGTTCTACAGAGGTAGAATTATTTTTGTTGATCGAATCAAGTTATAATGTTGATTTCGCTTTGCAGTTTGGCAAAGCGTGCAATAAAAATTTCGTCGGTCGTGATTTTTGTAATACATTCGTTTTTATTAGAGACAGTGGTCTCTGTTTGTCTGTGAAAAAGAGTCTTCAACGAATCAATCCGAGCTTTCGTTTAAATCAACTGTATAAAGGCTTCAGGCTCATAGCAAGACTACTTCTTGAGTCGGAATAAACTAAAATTAGACACAGCTTTGTTTGAGCGCAGGTATTCGGGTTACCTAGCTCAACTGGTTCTTTAGAATTCCAGTACAAAGTCTCTGACAGCCATCTTCTTCACACAAAGAAGACACTGCGTAATGTTCTCGATCGACAAGCTCAAAGTAAGGGCGAAGTGATTCTGGGAGTTGGTTCTCATTTTTTAGCTTCTTCTCATCTTCGGCTGAATGACTTGAATCAAGGTTAAACTCCATTTCTTGTGAAGATTCGTTCATGTTAATATTTAGCTCCTTATTATAATAGTGAGTATTTGTTTACAATTGTCTCTGCGGCTAATTACCTATTAGAGCATAGAAATTAGATTAAAATTAAAATTAGAGCATAGAAGCATTTCAAAAATTAGATTAGAATTAAATTACCGGCATTTCGCTCTAATTAGTCTAATTAGACAACTAGAATTATCTAGTCAGGAGTCCTAATAAGGACGAAACCGGTCTGTCGGCACTTGCTTGTTGATTGACTTGACCATTCTTACTATATGTTTGTAATGGGAACTGCAGGGTTTTGCTTGTCTTAACCCGTCTCCGTAGTTAGCTAACTCGATGTGGTTAGCATATCGGAACCGCCGCCAGTATGCCCTTGTGGCTTAGCGGTGTTTTTTGCAGTTGCGCTGGTGGAACATTGTTTTTATTGAACACAAGCTTTCGTGAACTACTGCTCACTTTGTCAGGTGTCAAGGAACAGTTATTGCTTGCTTAATTTTTCAAGTTTTTGAGCAAATATAAATACTTTTAATATTTTTTTCTGCACTTTATTTCAGTTTATTCTAAAAATTTAGCGTTGCAAGAGAATTTTTATTATTTATATTTGTTTCATTTAAAAGTTAGGCTGCTACTACCTACCGCAGTGCTTTATAAACCTTGGGTTGCAATCCAAAAGTGGGTTGTCATTCAATTTGATTGGGTCACCGACGACTGCAGTTGTGTGAAAATTAAATCACCAGTTTTTAAGGACAAAAATTGAGAAATCGAGACAGATTCAAAGTAAAGAATTTTTTTTAGAAATCACTAGAATTATGTGACAAAAATACAGGTTTTTTACCCTTGCAATAACGGCTGTAAAAAAGATTGGGTTGCCAAAGCTTTGCTCTCTAAGTTTGCTTCACATTTTGATCGTCACGAAAAAGGTTGAGAAGCAGTGACCTGACGTATTTCTTCTTACTTCATGTTTGTCTTTCCAAACTCATGGTCAGTCAAATACAGGTCTTTTGTCCAATTTTAGTTTTGTCATAATAATAATTTGTTTGTTTTTTTAGCTAAATATCGAAACGTAAACACTTTAGGCTGATAAAGCAGGTAAATAATGACGTGAAAGAAACGTTGCAAAGATAATCATCATAGAATAAAAGTTCATCAAAGAATCATAATCATCAAAGAATAAAATGGGTTTCTAACCTTGCAGTCGCTACAGCCTCAATCTTAAAATTTTCTCTCTCCTTTTTTTAAGTTCTAAATCAGCAATATAAGTTTTGCATGCTTCACAATATTCCACAACATATAAACTCTTTTGAAAACTTTTAGCGCCCCCTAACCCTGCCTGAGCAATTTTCTGTTTAAGAATCCTTAATTTATAGATGTAACATTTAACAATTTGAAATTAGGTAAAATAAAGTTTTATCCTCATTTAACTGAAAAGAAAATATTTCTTTAAGTGCGCGTTTGTTATAAAAAGTTATACAAAAAGACTTTCTGGAATAAATTTGAACTTGATTAAATATATAGTTGAACAGAAATCATCACAGTTGTGGAATTATGTTAATTTTTGTATATTTAAAATTTTTCATTTTAAATCTTTGATAAACTATATAGCTTATTTGCTATTGACATCGTAAAAATGAATAAAAATTAACAGTACCTCCATTCCATAGCTTCTAAACAAGTTGTTTCCTCCGTTTCTAAGTTGGTTAGAGGAACTTCCGTATACATATTTATAAAAGTTAGGAATATGACTGACTATTTCGTTTGCTCGGGATGATAAAGCATTCAAGACAACATGTAAGTCAGGAAGAACATTTTCTAATAAAAACAATTTTTTATATTCCCATACAAAGGTATATTATTCAGAGCTTACAATTATTCTTTGATTAACTGTTGTTAAAACCTAATAATTGTATTATAATCCTTTGTTTTTTTGAATGCAGCATATCAACGGTCGCCAAACCGTGGCTTACCTACTTCTCGTTTGCGGCTCATATGAAATCTTATAATAAACCTAAATTGTTTTTTTTACTTTGTGAATTTTTGCTAGAAGTTGCAGAAGGTGTTTAGTCACTAACACTAAGCTTTGAATGAATTGTTTTTTTATAGTATTTACCGTTAATTTGGGACAAAAATAGAGATTTGGACCCTGATAGAAAGTGTGCAAAGTTTGTATTTTAATCATTATTAAAGTTTTGCGCTGGAACGATTGCGACACGGAATGACATCGCGACCGTTTTCAGCCCAAAAACCTTTTTAAAAAATAGGGTTACTTTAAATTTTGTCTCCTTGACAAAATGGCTTTCCAGCTTCCCTGGTAATGGCTCAAGCAAGTCTTCTTGTAGCGTTGAATATTCCAAGTGCTAACTGATCATAGTCTCATAATAATTTATTCTACCTAACCAACAAAACTTGAAAAATCTGACCAACGATTATTTAGCAGCAATGATTGAGATGGCTATAATAATTTCTATCGTCATTGTTTCCAGCTACTTAAATAGCATGAAAGGCATAATGCGACTGCTTGACAGACAGATGTTTACAATGTGAAAATTTGTCAAGCTATTTGATTTATTTTAATTTTTACTTATTGCATTATTTGTCTATTGAATACAACTCATGCTTGATGTACGAGCGTATAGTAGTTTTAGTAACAATTAAAGTAACTGCTTGTTGTAATTCGTGTAATGCAAACTCTCAAGTTTAGCCGCATTCTAACTGTGTTGTAGCATTACAAAAAATAAAGGTAATTCGTAAGCCTTTTCCGTCAGTGCATAGCCTTTACACCAACAAGCACTATGTAATATATCCTCGTGATGTTTTTGGGTAACTGAGCACATTGCAATTTCAAGTGAAACTGAAAGGGTTTCGGAGGAGCCTGGGACACAGACGTGTGGTATGTAAGGCCCATCAAGTTTAGATATACCCTGATACCAATAAAACCAGATTCCAAATTATAGCACTATTGCTTAGGCTATCTTTTTTAAAAGAGCAAGACTAAGGCAGAATCCCTGGAAGAAAAACAACACGCAATTTGAGCAGGCACTCAGCCTGACCTATAATATTTCATACAGTTAATTCCCTTTTACCAAGGCTTTAAAAGATTAATATAAACGCATTTGTAAACAAAACATAATAGCTGATGTAAGCTTATAGTGAGCTGTATAAACGTTGAAACTTAAAAAACACCAATTGGGAATTATACGGCCTTGTCACAAACAAGCTATCTCAGAAACTACTATCTCCTGACTGTAGCTATATTGATAAGGCATAGCGGAACTTTTTTAATACCATCTTTTCAGCAACAAAATGGTTAATTTCACTCAGTCGCAGAAATAGCTGTAGACAGTGTTTGATGAAATAACTATGGACCGTGTTTGAATGTGGAGTGCAAACATTTCTACTAGGTTTTTGAATAGAAGAGCAGATAAAAATGAATAAATAGCCGATAAAAGAGCGCATACAATTCGCACACTATTTTTGAAACATCTCTCAGCTCACTCAGTAGGAATCAACAAACAATTAATGACGCTGAGGAAAACAATTGTCAAAACCAACTGTAATAAGCAAATCTTACCTTATGCAAATAAAAGAAAATTCTAACTTTAAGACTACAACTTAAGTCTGTAAAGCCTCAAAAACAAAGTTCAAACTGGGATGATCGGTGATCAATCAGCTTCTTATTCAAAATAGATCACAATTCACAAATTAACAACAATTACAATAGCAGGGGTAATAATAACAATGATAATAATGGTGATGATGATGATTACCGAATAAAAACTTATCCCAGTGAAATCAAATCTTCAAATTACAACAAATCGTACCTAACGGCACATTAACAGTCTAAACTGGGTTGTAGCCAAACGACTAACCAAACCCAACCAAATCGACAAGTCTCATTACCAGTCAACCTTATTAGACAAAGAATTATTTTCACGAGGTAAATATTCACATTGGTTGAAACAATCAATTGACGGATCCGGAACATACCGACCCCCGAAAAGCTAATTTAGTCTTTTCTGAAAGTGGAGGACTCCGTACACAGCCTCAAAGATTAAATTACACATGTGATGACGCTACAATAGGTACGAATTAATTAACACAAGATTATGAAATATCGTGCTTGCAAATTTCAACGAACTCAATGAAATAGAATCACGAATATTACACACACACATACAAAAGAAGAAACATTATACGTACAACACAAATTAGCCTTATCACCGAGAGCGAGTGATATTATTGATTTAAATCAATCATCAATGTGTCCCTCTAAAAGATATAGTTTTCTTATGTCTCTAACAAGCACAGCATCGGCAGTGCGCACGCGTACTCGACGCACCAAACCGTTCCGATCAGGATAACATTCCTCAACGATGGCCTTTGGCCACTTGCCACGTTTAACGTTATCATCACCGACCAAAACTAAATCACCAGGTTCAAGATTCGGCGAAGTTCCAAACCATTTCTTTCGAGGCTGAAGCAAAGGTAAATATTCCGCTAGCCAACGTTTCCAAAAGATGTCAGCTAGTGCTTGGGTTTTTCGCCAAGATTTCCGGTACTGATCCCCTTTCATAAAAACATCTGGCGGAAGGCTACTGTCCAATGTGCCGGTGAGAAGCATATTGGGTGTCAACGCGGTAAGGTCACGAGGATCGGTAGAGACATCGACTAAAGGACGATCATTTAATATTCGCTCTACTTCAGCGACCAACGTTAATAGGTCAAATTCGTTCAATAAACTTTCACCCACTATTCTCCGCATTAGTGTGCGTATACTCTTAATTATACGCTCCCACACTCCTCCTGAATGCGAACAAGCTGGCACGTTGTATTCTCAATTAATTTGCTCTTGTAACAACCAATTTTGTATTTGGTGGTCATTTCAGGAGGCAATACCCGAATTAAGTTCCCTTTCAGCACCCTTAAAATTAGTAGCATTATCACTAAACATTGTTGATGGTTTTGTACGACGAGAGACAAATCTTCTAAATGCTTGTATAAAGGCACTTGCCTCAAGAGACTCAGCTACTTCAAGATGAACGGCTCGTGAAGCCATACAAGTGAAGACGACAACGTATCGTTTGACAATATTCCTTCCGATGCGCACATTCAATGGACCCATCAAATCCACTCCTGTCGCCGTAAACGGTGGCCTCCCAGCAATCACACGTGACTCAGGGAGATCGGCCATTCGTTGACAGCCAGCTTTAGCAGTCCACAAACGACATTTAAAACATTTTAGCAGAACCTTTTGCACAGCTGCTCGACCGCGTACAATCCAGAAACGTTCACGCAAGCAGTTGAGAACATGAGACACGCCGCTATGGCCAGCATTTTCATGATACATTCTTATTAGCATTTCTGTTACAAAGTGGTTCGGCGGTAATATAATTGGGTGTTTCTTTTCCAAGGGAGCATCAGAATTTTGTATTCTTCCCTCCATTCTCAAGACTCCATTATATATAAAGGGACTTAGTCCTTTCAACTGACGAAATTTGAAAAGAGTACGAGCTGATGATTCAGAAACCAGTCTACTTGACGATCGATGGTCTATTACATTCGGCAGTTTAGCCATGACGTCAGGAAACGCCTCCAACTGCACTAGTCGAGCAATGTTTAGAGTGGCATCATTCAATTCTTGTACAGTAAGACGACCACATAAGGGAGGATCATGATCCCTTATGAATTTCCATTTTATGTACTTAATAAATCGTAGCCACCACGCAGTAGCACGCTGAAGTTTTTGGTACGATGAAAAACGTGACATCTGCCGATGCAAGTAATCAACACAATTCAACCTTAGAGAACAGCAAATCTTTGTCTTCTTCGTTTCTTCGTCATCCGATGGATCGCACCACTCTGGTTGTTGAGGCCAGTCATCCTCAGCATTATGAAGGAATGAGGGCCCATTCAACCATAAGTCTACAGTCTCATATTTACTTGGCATTACACCCTTGAACCAATGTCCGCGGGATTAAGAGCTGAGGGTACATAGCGCCATTGATTAGGCGAACTAAGTGAGTGAATCACTCGCAATCGGTTGGCAACGAAAGTTTTAAATCGCTTATTAGTATTATTTATATAACGCAATGCAATAGTGGCATCTGTCCACATCACTACTTTACTAAATTCATAATCCAGCTCATTACATACAAAGGCACACAACTTAACTGCAAGAGTGGCAGCCGTAAGTTCTAAGCGGGGTACGCTGACTGCTTTGAGAGGAGCAACGCGAGATTTACCCATGCAAAAAACGCACGCAATTACATCATTTGCATAACGAGAACGAATATAACAGACAGCAGAATAACCAGTAGTACTGGCATCACAAAAAACATGTAATTCAACACGCTCTAATATTTTATTGGCGAGCTTAAAGCAGCGGCGCAACGATACGCCCTCTAAGTACGCCAAAGACTGTAACCATTGGTCCCAGACAGCACGCTGCTGTTCGTCCAACGGAGCATCCCAAGAGGATTCGGTTTTGCACGCTTCCTGCAAAAGCCTACGAGCTGGCAATAAAAAAGGTTGTATAATACCCACCACATCAAATATTTGACTTACCATGGACAAAAGCCCTCTACGAGTAAACGGCCTAGAGGTCACCTTTACACGAGTCTTAAGTTGATCGGATTTTGTGCACCAATAAAGCCCAAGTGCTTTTTGTGTGTTTGGGCCAAACTCTACCACGCTTGATGCACGGTCAGCTTCTGAAATACAGCTTAAAACGCGGGAATTATTGGAAGAAAATTTAGACAAATGAAATCCACCACTACTCAGCAGCGATCTCAATTGTGAAATTAAAGATATGCAACCATCAACACTACTACAAGACTTAAGCATGTCATCAACATAGAAATTTTTAAAAACAGTTTGTATTACCTCATGGTCGGCGTCAGTAACATTCTCGACAGCTGTCTTATGAAGTGCAATCGATGCACAGCTTGGCGAACACGTCAAGCCAAATGGCAACACGTTCATTTGGTAATCCAGTGGAGTCTGGGTCATATCATGATTAGGAAACCACAAAAACCGTAACACCGATCTGTCCTGTTCTTCTACAAATACCTGATGAAACATAGTTCTAATATCGGCAGCAACAGCTACCTTTTCCTGCCTAAATCTCAGCAAGACACCAGTTAAATTATTACATAAATCTGGACCCTGTAAAAGCACATCGTTAATAGAAGTGTTATTAAATTTAGCACTACAGTCGAAAACTATGCGAAACTTCTCACCTGTGCAATGGTGTGATAAGTACCAAATTAAACTTTCTGTAGACGATCTTTGATTGGTGACTAGACTAGCATGATCTTCATCTATATACGAATTAATTTTTGTACAATATTTTTCATATAAATCGGGTGATCTTTCCAACCGTCGCTTAAGCCCAGCTAAACGCTTTAAGGCTAACTCTCGGTTATTTTCCAAACCTGGATTTTTAAGCTTCCAGGGCAATTGAACCTGATAATGCTTATCACACTTCGTAACGCCTGATTTCATAATGTTCAACGCCCTCTTATCTTCCAGTGACATTTCAGGCCTTTGATATACATCAAGATCATGAAAATCTTGTTCCAGAAAATTGAGTATATCATCACAAAGGCCATCATCTTCCCTTCCATCAGGTAAAACAGACACTTTAGCACAAATGTTGTCACTAGACTCATTTTCAAATGCATTGTATTCTGAACCAAATATTGTCCAGCCAAGTGCTGTATGTAATCCATAAGGTTGTCCATACTCACCACAACGCTGCTCACTTATCTTAAAGACTTCATTAGCATTAGCACCTAATAGAAGCTCTACATTAGCAGGTACCAAAGTTGGAAACTCTAAATTTTGTAAGTGAGGATACCTAAGTACTACATCATTACTTGGAATATTTTCTTCCATGTTTGGAAGTTTATCCATTACCCTGCATTCAGTGATTTTGAACACATGTGGCTCATTAATTCCACAAATAAAAAATTCACTAGTTCTTGATGAACAAGAAGAAATAGACCCAATTCCACTTAATTTTACCTGATCATTCATCTGATTTAAACCAAGACGATTAACTAAACTAGAACTACTAATGCATGTAGTAGAGCCACTGTCCAAAAGAGCATAAGTAGTTACTGCATTATTGGGATCATTTTTCCAGACCTTAATGGGCAAAATATTTATAAATCGTTTATTGGCTGCAGGTATAGCAGCTCTAGTATTAGAAAGTGACACCACCACATTCTCTGCAGCTTCAACATTTTTCTTTGATTCAATCGACTGGGTCAATTTAGGAGATGATATGCTAGTGTGCAGCAAAGTATTGTGACGTTGACCACAAACCTGACAACTTCTTTTAAACTCACAATCAACAACTCGATGACCTATTCTTAAGCAATTAAAACATAAAGACTTCTCTTTAACTAATTTTCGTCGTTCTTCAACAGATTTTTCACTAAACTTAAAACAGTTCCACAAGGAATGTGAACCTTTACACAAAAAACATAGACGACTAGTCTTAAAGGCATCATCATAAGTTTTAGAAGTTCCATTTGAGACTAACATGGTTTTAATATTTGATCTAGGGAAAGGTGGTTTACCTTTTGAACCAGACGTTTTACCATTATTTTTGTAAAATTGAAAGGTTTGTTGTGCCCATTCTGTTTGGGCATATTTAGCAGCATCATTTACAATAGAAAGCAGGTCACAAAAGGTGGCATGAGAGCCACATTTATTAAAACTTAACTCAGCAAATCGCTCCTGTAGGCGAATTGGTAATCTATATAATACACCCTTAAGAACCTCAGAACCATTAAGTTCAGAAAGTAATCCCTGACTTTCGAATAAACATTTACAGTTGTTCATTTTAATTGTTAATTCATTTAATCTTTTAACATCACTAATACAAATTGTTGGACCATGTAAAATTTCTTCTTTAACTCTTTTTAATAATAACATAGAATCACCATACCTCTGATCCAGAAGCTCCCAAGCTTTATAATAGCCTTCCTGCTTATTATAATAGCTGTTACAGCCCTTTATGACTTCAGCTGCTTCACCAACTAAATACAGTTTCAAGTACAAAAGTCGACAATGGGCATCCAGGCAAACAGGTTCTACAAACGATTTAAATTCTTGCACAAAGGCAGGGTACTCTGCAATATCTCCACTAAACTTAGAAATTTGTATATGGGGTAAAGATAAATGGCTTGCAGATGGCCAATCAAGACATGGAGCAGAGTTAGTTGCACTAAAATATGGATGAAAGTTGGGTTGTAATGGTGGTTTTAAAGTATGTGGATTACAATTAGACCTAGTTGAATGAGCTTTAGGCTCCCTATAACCTATACTATTCCTAGAAGAATTAGCTTCAGCTTGGCTAACATCCTGAGTAAAAGAACCAGTTTGGTCTAGTACATTATAAGCCTCAGAACTAGAATCCAATGACTCACCTATAGAGTTATCACATGAACCTTCCCTACTACTTCTACATTTATTTTTAATTACATTAATCAAAGTTTGCTCTCTACCATGGGAAGCAGTCAATTCCTGCTGTAGCTTATCCACTAGAGCCAAGACATCTGCATCAACATGGGGAACTTTATCAACAGTAGTGCTATCAGCACTAGCTCCTAAATTATAATGAGACATACCTTAACTCAAAATAGAAGTAAACAATCTTATTAAAATAGAACTGTAAACACCAAACACAAATGGATAGCTATTCGGTAATGAATGTAATAAGCAAATCTTACCTTATGCAAATAAAAGAAAATTCTAACTTTAAGACTACAACTTAAGTCTGTAAAGCCTCAAAAACAAAGTTCAAACTGGGATGATCGGTGATCAATCAGCTTCTTATTCAAAATAGATCACAATTCACAAATTAACAACAATTACAATAGCAGGGGTAATAATAACAATGATAATAATGGTGATGATGATGATTACCGAATAAAAACTTATCCCAGTGAAATCAAATCTTCAAATTACAACAAATCGTACCTAACGGCACATTAACAGTCTAAACTGGGTTGTAGCCAAACGACTAACCAAACCCAACCAAATCGACAAGTCTCATTACCAGTCAACCTTATTAGACAAAGAATTATTTTCACGAGGTAAATATTCACATTGGTTGAAACAATCAATTGACGGATCCGGAACACCAACTTTTTACCATCATCAGCTGCTATTGTTCCTACCTTCAAGTCCTAATTTAAAAAAAACTGCATTCTATGCAATAGTGGATTGCACCTAAATTTCAATTTCAAGCTCTGACAAGATGATTCTCTTTCAAGATTTCAATCCCAGGTTCGGTTGCTACTTTTTTTATCTTGGAACAGTGCATTTGGCCGCCATGGTATGAGAAAGCAGAATGTCAATGGCCTTTGTCTGCTTACCTTGTGCTCATAATATCAATTTGTCATCACTTAGTCGCTTTTCCAACATGCAAATAAGTACATAGCATCTTGACCACATCGACAATCCAGACTATGATATTGGCTTTATATTATTGTTTCTCAATGCATGTCAGTGAGGCAGATCATATTAGAACATATTAAACGACAACAACAAAGTAACCACAGCCTTCAAAAATAAGCAATTTACTCTGGGCATTTTCTTGGATCTTTCGAAAGCCTTCGATACGATTGATCACAATATTCTTTTACAAAAATTACAACATTATGGAGTAAGAGGTATACTTTTGAATCGATTTAAAATTTATCTTCTTGGCAGAACTCAACAAACTGAGTATTATGGGGCAGTATCTACTAACATAAACAATGTGACTTTTTCTGTTCCCCAAGGCTCAATTCTTGGTCCCCTTTTTTTTATAATACAGTATACGTAAATGATTTCCCAAAGTGTCTGAAATACAGCTGTAGCTTAGCTTTTGCAGATGATACAAGCATACTGATCTCTGGCAAAAATCTTGGAACTTTGTATAAAAAGGAAGATGAAAAACTTAATAATATAGATAACTGGTTAATTGCTAACAAGCTTTCTCTAAATGTTGAAAAAACTAAATGTATCCTTTTTAAAACCTTAAATTCAAAAACATCTACTTTATTATCATTACTGATCAGAAATACTTCAATTGAAAAAGTATCTTCTTTCAAACTATTAGGAACTATCTTAGATGAACATTTGTGGTGGAAAAATCATGTTATATTACTGTTCCGTTCCTAAAAATCGCCCACACTATGTATTTTCACAATTTCATAAAAAATCTCTTTGATTTCGCTTTGGTCCGGCTCAAATAGCCGAAGAAATAACGGTTTTATAAGCAATTTAAGTAATTTATATTTAGTTACAAAAAAATGCCAACACTGCATAATTTCGCTTTATTGAGAACATTCTGGATTTCCGCTTGACCTGTTTTCACTGTGACGCAATAATGCTTATTTGTGATTTGGTAACTTGTAGAACTGTCCAGATACTCATAACCGAGTGATATAAATAAGGCTCGCTTGAAAGCATTATTATGATTCGATAATTCGATGATTCGTTGTGGTAACTTAATTTTGGAAATTTGTTAACTGTGGGAATTCATAGTTTTTGCTCGCAAGTCTTTGGTTGTCTACGTGATTGTGAAAAGCTGAAGAGTTAAGCTACTGAATCTGTATTTGCTGTTGAATTTATACTATTTTGGGCTCCTAAGTGAATTGGGGCATATTTTATTAATAAAGAAGATATTGTGGCAGTCTGAGCTGTGATTTAGCTAGACTATATTTTTGCTGTCTCTGGTTCGAAGGTCAGATCCAGCAAGAAGATTAAGAATTTTATCTTTTAGTAGACACCGAGATTGCGTTATCGGCGAGGCTTTCCTTACAGGCGCCGAAAGGTTAGACGATTAAATAACGTACTAAGTTACCGACTTAACTTCTACAAAATTTAAAAAACTTTTTACCAGCGGAACATAAATTTCAAAAACTCTCCAAAATTTAAAAAACTAAAATTTGTGGAAGTAAAAATTACTAAAAAAGAAACTACATGCAATATTAGTTGCAGTCATGAAAATAAGACCATGTCTCAGCAAAAATGCTCTACTAAGAATAATCTATCATTCTCTTATTATCAGTCAAATAAGATACTGCATTATAAATTGGTGCTTTGGTAATGTAACTTGGATTAAGAAGCTGCAAAAAATTTGTAATAAATTTTTTAAATTAACCTTTGGTATCTATTACAAAGATGACATCACACCCACCAAGCATGAAAATAAATTTTTAAGCATTAACAACCTCTCCAAATTTGAAACTGCACAAATAATGTTTAAACATAAATATAAACAGCTTCCTTAAGCATTTCAAAATTTTTTCATATTAAAAAATTTTTTGTATGAAAACCAGAAGTAACAGCCAAATCATTTCTAGTTTTTGCAGGACCACAGCCAGCCAGCAATCTCTAAAGTTTGTAGGACCAAAAATTTGGAATACAATTCGTCCTGCGATCAGAGACTGTCAATCAAATTGTATCTTTAAGAGAAAATTGACTCAACATCTTTTAAATCGTTTGAAAATACCTGAATAAATTAAACTCCTTCCACGTGCTTATTAATTTGTTCTGCTGCTTATTCGATTTTTGATTTTGATTTTCAAAGAGACAGATATCCACCCTTACAGTATTTATTTTCTGGTTCGATGACATGGCCTAAAGACTATTCAAATTCTTTGTCTTCATACTCTACAGTTTGTATATATTTTGAGGCTGTATTTACTCTATATATCACTATCCTTTCATTGTAATTTAAACTATGGCATAGTTCTTATTTAAGTAAATGACTTCATCTTATTGTGTCATGTGTATTTGAAATGGTCTTTTTGACCCATGACAAGATTTCTTTAGGTGAGTTTCTTTGCCTGTTAAGACCCTTTTGGTCATAAGTTTGTTGTGGTCCCACCATTTTTCGCTAACACAGCAATGCCTTAACACATGACATGTCTTATTCATTTATTGTAGTTGTTTTTTTTTTTGTTGTTTTTTATTGTTGTTGTTTACTTTCTTTTTTCTTTATATCATTCTATTAAAGATGCTAAAAGAACGTGACTCATTTTCGAAATGATATAAAATTTAATAACAAAACGAAAATGACGAAATCGTTCGTCTGCAAATAAAAGAAATAAATAATAACACGACTCAAAGCTAAACACTACTAAGCTTACTAAGTCTGAACACAACTGTACAGGCAAATGACAAGGCAAAACACAACTCTACAACAAACCCCATTGTTACGTAATAGTACGAACTATCAAGCATTTGTACATCCCCCCCAAGTTCGCACTATTCCGGCCAGGTATAGTTATGTAGTTGATCCCTTGATCACCCATTGACCAGAGGTCGGATCCAATTCGACAGCAGGTCGTCGTAGGCGAGAGGACCGTCTAGGGATCATTGATTTGTTGTTTTCGTGGGTGTCAGGGTCAGTCTCCTGCGAATTAGTGTCCGTCACAAATGTGGAGTGTGTGGTTGTAGGTACGACATCATGGACGTCTTGTGGTTGCCCATAATCTATGGCCTCAGATGAAGTTGCATCAGCAACGTGGGTGGACGTGGAGGGTGGGTATTGAACGTGCGTTTCATGTTGGGGGGGCACTGTTGGTGGTGAAGAAGTTTGCTGGGACTCGGCAACATCAGGTATTATACGAAGGAATCGTCGATTGCGCCTGGTTATACGACCGGATCCTCCCACTTTAACATTATATTGGTCGAAGTCCAATGCTTCGACCACGGTGCCGACTTTGTCCCATTTACGTGGGTGTGTGCCTCCTTGATTTTGGATGAACACGCGATCACCACACCGCAGCGGGCGCAATGAGCGTGTACGCGCGCTCAATGCTTCATTGGTCCGTTTGGCTCGAACTCGAAGGGCATCTTCTTTAGCTCGCCATGCTTCGCGCCAAGTACGACGAATAAAGCGATTAGAAAAAGTAGCAAGCCGATTAACGAACGAAAAAGCGTCTCGCAAAGGGTGACCAAAGACGATTTCAGCTGGGGATAAATCGCAGTCAGGATCCGGGGTATTACAGTTGCAACAGGGCGCGCAGAAACAAATCATTGTTCAAATCCCCATTAGGGCTAATATTGGACATGAGAAGTCTTTTAGCGGCTTTGACTGCAACCTCCGCGCGGCCGTTAGATTGGGGGAAGTAGGCGGAAGAAACACGGTGTTTAATGTCCCACTTGCGCATAAAATCCTGTGTGACAAAGGCAGTAAACTCTGGGCCACCATCTGAGGAAATTTCTTCAGGCACTCCAAAAGTGGCAAAGTATGATCGAAGGAGGCGAACAAGTGCATTTGCGCCAGTGACGGTGGTCCCATCTGGTGTACCAAACACATCTGACCAACCGGACAATCTGTCTCCAACGATCAAGAAGTGCCGTGCTGCGTAATCAAAATAATCCGCAAAAATTTTTTTGAAGGGCGTGGTAGGTGGGTGGGAGGGCAACGGGGGGTTGCGGCTTGCGACGGCGCATTTCGGTTGCAATGAGCACAAGAATCGCGAATATTGTGAATATCTTGAGTCATCCCCGGCCAGAAAACGGTTGCTCGCGCACGCCGTTCCATGGCCGACACCCCTTGATGGGCGGCGTGCAATGTGCGTAATACTTGATAGCGGAGTTGCGGCGGAATCACAACACGATCATTGTATAAAATAACGCCGTCAGATATATAAAACCCATCGCGATATGGGAGGTATTGACGAATACCTCCTTCCGGCGGTAAGTTTACATCAAAGTTTGATTGTATGGCAGACAGTAGGTCATTGAGTGCAGCGTCACTGGCAGTGTGCCGGGCAATTTCATCCCAGTTTAAAGTCAACTGATCAGCGTATTTTGCCGCACCGAAGCAAGAAGGGCTTCTTCGAGAGAGTCTATAGAATCACGCTCGGCACCCGAAATGGTAGCAAAAAATTCTGATGTGGCTGGGTGTCGCGATGCAGCGTCCGCAGCAATATTAGTCGACCCCGGCAAGTGTGCAATGTCAAAACGCCACATTAGAGTGCGCTGCTTTAATCGGAAGAGCCGGGTATTGCTGATTTCATCTAGAGTTCGATCCCCGAAAATTTTCGTTAGCGGCTTCTGGTCGGTAACAACTACTAAATTATCGCAGCCCTGCGTAAAGTATTTAGTCTGCTCGAGTCTCCAAGCTACAGCTAGGGCGTCTCCTTCAATAGGGGCATAACGTTGTTCAGCCGACGAGAGAAAGCGAGAGCCTGCGAGAGTTACTCGCCATCCATTGGCACAGCAATCTGGAAGGGTGGACGGGCATGCACAGTGTTTTTGAAGCAGGAAGTATCCGATGCCCCGATTTGACCAGTCCGGCCTTAGGCAAGTACGTCGAGTCGGATCGAAAATTTCTACGCCGTGACGTATGGCGTCAATGATAGCATCTTTCGAACGCGCAAATGTTTTATCAAGATTGTCATTCCACTCGAACTTACGTTTCGGACTGAGAAACGGCTTGAATGGAGCCATCAAGTCTCGAATTTTGGCGTAATTGGCCACTTGATTAATGAGACCAAACCAACTTCTTATATCCTTGATGTTCTTAGGCGTAGGAAACTGTTGAATCGCATTCAAGTACTTGGGCAGGGGTTCTACACATGATTCAGAAATGCGGAATCCTGCAAAGTCAACTGACCGTTGGGCAAATTGAAATTTGCTGGGGTTGAGAACGATACCAGAGCGGCCCACGAGAGTAAGAAATTGGATGGTGCGCCACCAATGTTCCTCTAGGTTCTCGTCAAAAAACACGGTGTCATCCACACATCGCTCCTTTCGCATAAAATCAGACAAAATAGCGGCGAAGCGACGATTGTAGCCATCTCCCGAAGAAAGGAAACCTTGTGGTGCCCTTGTATATCGCCAGCGTCCAAATGGTGTAATGAAGGTGGTAAGATGACGGTCTGACTCGCGTAGTGGAACGCTATAGTATCCATTCCAAGCGTCGGTCACACTTTTCCAAGTATTACTTGGTACACGACGGGCTAGCTTGAAGGGTGTTTCCGACGCGAATGTTTCCCGACGACAGAATTTGTTCAGCGGCGATAAGTCTACAGTCCGTCGGGATGTACCATCATGTTTTCTGGTAATCACCATGCGATGGCACCATTGAGTAGGCTCTCCGTGCGGGACTTTTTCGAGAATTCCTAGGGCTTCATCCCGAAGGAGGTCTGCATGGACCTGTTGTTGCCAATGTAGAGGAATAGAAGCCGGGGTATGGAACGCTCTTGGTTTCGCTGAGGGGCTGACATGGATTTCGATGGGTGGTCCCGCCATGCAATGAAGAGGGCGATGCGGGCATGTGTTAAATGTGGAGGAAGCGTATCGCTCCAGTAGCCAAGTTTTCATTCGATCATTATTTTCGGGAGTACAGCGAAATGGTAGCGAACGTGGGGGTGGTGGCACGGCAGTACGTTGAGGGCAGGTGCAAGAATGATTTTGATCGCCCGGTGAGGCGCAGCCACCAGTAACAGTGCGCGTGAGGTGCGCATTAGTGATGGCAGCAGGTTCACCAGCGCATTCCTGCGTCTCAGCATACGCATGTTCTCCCAATGATGGAAAACTGGGTGATAGGACCCCCAGGGTCGACAGTGTTCCGTGCGATAAAAAGAGGGTCTGAATGTCGGCGCTAATGTAGACCATGGCCCGGCATTGCACAACATAACCGTGACACGACAGTCCTTCAATGATGGCGAAGAACGCTCCCACAATTGATATGGAGGAATGATTGGCGGCCACCAGGTTGGATGCAGGGGTCAGGATGTCAGATGGGAAGCCATACTTTACAAATTCGTCCAGAGACCATACATTCACTTGGGCGCCGGTGTCAGCGATGGCGGTAACATTAGTAGCACGGACTGATGTAGATTCGCCATGAGCCTGAGCGCGATCGACTGAAATCGTTACGTGGACCTTGGGGTGCTCTCTCATACGTGCTGTTGCCCACTGTCCATCTTTGAATATATAATGGGAGCCTTGCATGGTGGCATTTCTATGTACTGCAGACAGAGGCGTGTTGCACTTGTTTGGCCTGTGCCTCGAGACTGGCCTGTGATTTGTTCTTATCGAACTCAACTGAGGGTCAGCAGGCGACGTGACTTCAAGAGTTTGTAGACCTGGTTCCGGTGGTGAAGGACCCACTTTATGAGTGAGTTGGCGTCTTCGGCGTTTCTGTGACCGGTAGCATTCAATACACAAGGTATAAGGTTTGGTATTCCAACCACGAGGTCCTTTTTTGTAGAGCTGAAAAAGTTGCTGGCAGAGAGGACAACGCGACTGTTTTGACCGATCAGGTAAATTGTGGGATTCCCTGCATGGGGTTGCATTACGACATGCTCTGTGGTCTGCGTCATGTAGGCGGCGAACGGCTGACACAGATGTGACCTCGGTCGGGGGGACGGCGTTGCGAGCCATTTCTTTGCTTTCAACAAGGGCCACGATCTCGTTGACGGCGCGTGTGAGTATATCCGCGCCGCCAAGAATTTCCCGGCGAATCTCATCGTCAGCAATGCCATTCAGCAAAGTATCCCGAATCATGTGGTCCGTATAATTGATTTTTAAACCACAAGTACAATCAATTGTGAATGCACATGTGTCTGCTTTGCCGCGCACTCTCGCTGCAAATGCGCGAAAAGGTTCGTCTCTCAGTTGGCGCATCTGCATGAGATCGGATCGCAAGACGCCAGTAGCTACTGGGATAACTGCAAGTCGACGCATGGCGGATAGTAACTCCTGCAAAGGCTTAGAGACAATCTCTGCATCTGATTTTAACAAACTATCTCCTAAGCTCTGACTGGCACACTGAAAGAGTTGCGCGGTGGCTGAAGCTTCGTTGATGCCTGATCCTTGCCTAAACATTTGCCAGCGGCGAGTGAATACGTTCCACGCTTCTAAAGACACGCCTACGTCAATGCTGGGTCTTGTTAGTTTTGGTCCCTCTGAGGGAGCGCGAATGGAATTAGGCCCAGGAGTAGCAGGACTAAATGCGTGGCTCTGTAAAATAGCGCAAGCTACAGCTTCTGGTGCGTCTACTTAACGTTCGAACAAAAATCGCATCAAAAAATATGATTCATATATTCTCGTTTTTCATTTCATGTAATTTAATTTACCACCATTGTGTCTAGCTATGATAGTTTGGTACATTGTTTTCTGCTTTCATTTTGTGTGGCTTACTTTCAAAGGCGGTGTACAATTTTTCATTGCAGTATTTCAGTGAAAATAAGAATCACACAAAGTGTAACGACCTTAGAAGTAAACACCCGCTACGAATTGAGAACTATTGAAGCGTAACTGCCATCAAAAAACTAGGTTTATTACTAATAGTTTTTATTGTTTGAGCATAGACTTCTAAAGAATAGTACTGCATTGGTAGCAGCAGCACAAATCGGCTTATCGCTGACGAAAATGTGGCTGAAAGAAAACGAGGAAGCAGTCGATGCTAGCTGCTTGATAGTAAAAGAGCAAGATTTTGGAAAGTGGAAAGCTACTGTTAAGATTGTTTTATAATATATAAATAATAGCCGAAACTTGTTTACGCGTTTCTTTGACTTAATTCTTATTTTCATTCTTGTTGCGTCACAGACGGTCATACGTTAAAGAACTTAAGTTTTAAAGTTGTATGTGCGCTTACTTTTAAGGGCGGTTCACAATCGGATAAATATGGTAACTGTTCTTTTTAACACATTGGCTACCATGGGACTCACCGGTGAGTCCCAAACTCACATTGCTTATGTACAATGGGACTCACCGGTGAGTCCCTGACACTTCAACTTTAAATGCTCATCAAACTTTACTGGTTGGTTGTGTAGACTTGAAACTCTCAGGTTTGGTACAGACTAAATGTTTCTGCTTACATCTCACTTGGTTTTAGATTCCGAGCTACTTCAGCAAAGATTTGACAGTGGAAAATGCGGATGCTTATTTCGATTGATTTAAACACATTGAAAAAAATAGGGCTGCATATAAGATGCTATATGGCATATAGTTCAAAAGCTCAAGTAAAGGGACTCTAAAATTATGAAGAAATATGTTTTTTGAGCCAATGTTTCTCTTTTTTCATGCTATAGCTTTCATAAAAAATTTTATTTTCGTCTTTCTGGATACATTTTTAACCATCTCCCCAAATACACTTTCAGTTCTAAATAGAGCTATCTAGAACATTTTCAAGGGTTTGCACATTTACATACGATACATACAAATTGCAATTACTGTACAAATATTAGTCATGCATGCAAATAATGCAATTGCAGTTCAAATGTTAGTCATGCATTCAAATAAAGCAATTAGAGTTCAATGATAGAACTGCATGCTTGCAAACAACGTAGTAATCGTTCGAATGTTACACAATGTATAGGGATGGGTGCAAATAAAGCAATAAAGTTACTTTGAAAGGCAGTTTTCAAGAAATCATCATACTATTGTTGGTTCTTGATGTGAGCATCATAACATTCCAGACACAAATATGGCTTGTCATCGCATCCAGAACAATACGTGCTGATTTGTTTGGACTTGACTTTTGCTTCTTTTGATGTCATTGTCTGGGAGTACTTTGCGTAGCATCCCGAACAACGCTTTCTTTTTTTCCTGTTGTTGCCAAGTTTTTCTTGACTCATTTCAAGTTTATGCTTGCATCTTGATGTGGATGCTTGCAGCTGCTGATCGTTATGGTCTAATTTCAACATCGAAATCACTAGACTTTCCCTAAAGTCCGAAATTTGCACCTTTTTTTGAGAAAGTTTGTTATAAACTAATAAAGCGTTAACCACAGATGTGCCTAACAACAGCTCAAAAGCGACTTTATTGTACCAAAATTTACTTTTTCTTAGAGGAGAAAAATAGCTTGACATCTGGTCCGATATGTCGACTCCTTGTTTGCATTCATTGTAATGCACTATTGCATCTGGTTTTTTTATCATTTCTCCTTGTCTGTTTTTTCTTCCAGTGCTGACGATTTCTCCTTTATGCTTCGTTGTTAAAAATCTAACTTCCCTCTTGTCTTTCCAGCATCCAACAACAATTCCATTTCGTTCTTGACATACAATATCACCTTTTTTCAATGGAGGAGTAGGTTTCAGAACAGTTTTCGGAATATCTTTAGAGTTTTTCCTTAGTGTACCAACCAAATGGGTTTTTTTCTCAAGCAACTTTGCGGCAATTGATGCATTTGTATAATAATTGTCGAGCACTAAAGTTCTTCCTTCATCAAGGTACTGATCAATGAGGATCAAAACAGTGTTATCAGAAGCTCTTACCGTATTTTTAGAAGCGCCATTCTCCTTCCCAGTGTAAACCATCACTTTGTATGTATAACCATCAGGATCACAAATTTTGAATAGTTTTATGCCATATTTGGAACTTTTTCCTGGTATGTATTGTTTGAAGAAAAGTCGTCCTCTAAATTTTATCATTGTCTCATCAATTGCTACCATTTCATCAGGAATTCGAAGACAGCTAAATTTCTCGCATAATTTTTCCACAAGGGGTCTTAGTTTGTAAAGTCTATCTTGCTGATCAGCAGTTTCATTGTCTGCAAAATGGATAAACCTCAACAATTGCTGAAATCTGTTTCTTGCCATTATTTTTGGAACAACTGCATTTTTGTAAATCTTCTTCTTAGACCAATAGTCAGATATTTTTGGGTATTTGACAAGGCCCATGTAGCAAATTATCCCCAAAAACTTCGTGATTTCATCATCTGTTGTTGTTTTCCATTTCTGATGTCCAAGTGTCTGTTCACCAAACCTATTGGTTTCAATCACTATCAAATCTACCACCTCTTGATCAACAATTGCATTGTAACATCCCATTGGTGTTGGTTCGCCTAGAAAGGTGACAGCAGGTTTACCAGTATATGGAAAAGATTTTAGGGTAGTCCCACTTACATCAGTCCAGCCAGATACCGACATGATATTATTTACATCATCGTCTTCATCACGATCAGAATCATGAACATTTATGTTATCATTGTTACTTGACTCGTATTCAGAATCCTCACTTGCAGACTCCGAAGGAGAATATTCATCCTCCGTTAACTCAACGGAAATATCTGATGAAGATAAAGAGTCACTATCATCTTCAGAAGGTGAGCTTTCATCATTTGTATTGTCTCCATAGAAAGAATGTGGGTGTATCACAGGCATTTTGACAGCAATTTACCTACACAGTATCTAAAAAAAGTAAAGTACTGCAGGTCTATTGAAAATAATGATAACCATTAGTCCAGCATAGTTTCTACTTTACTTTAACTACTTAGTGTTTACTAACTATTTACTAAGTACTTACTAACTACTTACTACTTACTACTAACTACTTACTAACTACTTACTCTACTAACTTTAACTGCATTAAAATATCAATTCTCAAAAAGCAAACCTTACCACGTGCGAAATGCAGTCTAACGGCAAAGTTCAATAGATAGCCTCAAGGAAAACAAAACAGTAATTATGACAAATTGAATGTCTAACATTAGGCCTATTATGTACCAAACAATGAGCAACAATTGATAAATTTTTGATTCACTACATTAGGGATCACCGGTGAGCCCAATGGTACAAGACAAATAAAATATTCATTCTGTACCATGGGCCTCACCGGTGATACCACGTAAAAATAAAGAAAATACATGTTTGAGTATATATCAGCACCATAGCACACATAATATGCTATTTTTTAGTGTAATTGAAGCAAAATATAGGTTGGTATATAAGTTACATTTTAACAAAATAGCCCTTGGTAGCCAACGTGTTAAGTCAGGAATGTGCATTCTGCGGCCCGCGAAGCAAAATTATGTGACTGGAGAAAAGCTTTAATTTTGAAAATAAAAAGTGACGACTCGCTCCACTAGAATGATGTTGAATGATTTTATTGCCTTTCAGATTTATATCTTGAAGCTAAATAGAGGGATAGGCAGTAAGGTCAACTGCAAAACTCTTACTGAAGTAAATGCAAAAAAAAACTTTTTTTCATGATTTGCCGTAAACTAAATCTCTTTTATAGTAAAAAACGGATAATTGACGTGTGGAAGCGCCGCCGTCCTTTCACACCTGAATAGTGAGATACTTAAAGTCGATGACCGAAACTGCATCCGACGGAAAGTCTATAAATCACTTTATTAGATTGATTCTATTTCTTGCCGGTTTACAAATGCGTACGTCACAGTACGTGTACGTTTTAATCACTTTTTGATAGTATCCACTATCCTAAGTCGAAAAAATTTATTACTTATTACTGAAAAAATTACAAGGCCAAAATTATGCAGTATGAATTTCGAAGAAAAGAAAAACGAAATTAATTGAAGCCACGATTGGGCGCCAGTTCGACTGAAAACAATGAACACAAATAAAATAAAAGAAGAAAGAAAAAACAAAGGGATTAGCGACATTGAAAATACATAACATAAATTTAAAATGAGGTCGCGAATTTTATATAATAGATGAAATCGTCAACGTCAAGAAACTGAGAGTTTGGAAATTTTAGGAAAGCTTAAGGTACTTAATTAGAAAAAGGCCAATTAAAGATGAAGCAAACAAAGAGATTTTCGCAGCAATAATATGCATTTCGCATGGCAGCGCTAAAGGTTGCATAGCCCTAGTTTACTTCAATAATAGTTTTCATAAAAAGCATTTCTTCAGAAGAACTTTTTTGTATTTTTATTTGTACAATTACTTGCTGTGCTCTATATTAACTCACGTGGTTTTCGACTTTGAACATTTCGCGATCTATAGGTCGTAAAGACAAGCTTTTAAGCAGTGATATCAGCGGAAGAGCATTTGGGTTTGGTACAGAATCGGCCGTAATCGCCTTTTAATCTCTACTTTGACTTCTCTCGTTTTCTGGTCTCTCGTTTTCTGTTTCTTTTTTTGTTTCTTTATTATTACTTGTTCTTTTCAGTAAAACAACCACAAACAAAAGCATTTATTAAGTTATACAATTTCTTTTTCGATATTTTAACATATGTGCTTCTCAATCACTTTTCAATTATTATTTTCACATAAATAAAAACACTCTTAAAATATAGTTTAAAGTTGTAAGAATTTAATTTGTTTAAATATTCAACAAAACGTTAATGTTTTTTGGGGGTCCATTCTGCACATACTATCAATCACACGTTTCAATAATGATTTATTTTCAAATACACTTCCCAATTATTATACATGCCTTACACATTCTTAAAATATAGCCTACTTTCAAGTTGTATGAATTGATTTTGCTTTAAATCATTTAATAAAACTGAAATATTTCGTGACGGCCGATTATGCACAAGCTAACATTCGCAGGTTTGTAATATGAATTTAACTTTAAAAATCAATCATTCGCTTCTCTTAATCATTACTTTCACATAAATATAACAATCTTAAAATATAGATAGATTTTTTATAAATATTCAACAAAACGTAATATTTTTAAAGGGGCCAATATTGCACAAGCAATCAATCGCAGGTTTCAATACTTATTTTTTTAAGGCCGATTGCGCACAAGTTGTCATTCGCAAGTTCCTGTAATAAAGTAAACTTTAAAAAACAGCCATTTGCTGCTTAAACATTCTTAAAATATTGTCCTAAGCCCAAAAAATGATTTAGTCGTCGTCGTCGTTTGAAGGGTATCCACTCCAGGTCAGACACAAACAGGACTGGGGCCAAGGGTTTATCCTTTTACTACCCCAGACTGCTGCACTGCCTGGATCAGATGTTGGCAGTGGTGGTATTAAGCCAGCATCGAGTTTCGTCATCTAAAACCTCATACCTCGTGCTCCATGTGGTGCCCGATGTATAGGGCACGCTGTTAGTACATGGCCTGCGGTTTGCTCAGAGGCGCCACACTCGCAATTCGGTGAAGGAGCGAGACCCCATTTGTGCATGGACGAATGGAATCGCCCAACACCAGTCCGCAGGCGGTTGAGCTTAACCCAAGCTGCTCGGGGTAAGCCCATCTCAACAGGCCTAGCACCGGTCCCGGGCACAAAAGCACGGAGCCTAGAAGCATCTTCACAGTACTCCATATTCCATTTGTGGTTTGTCCATTCAGAAGCGCGGATGCCAAGTCTGGCAAGATTGTCCAAGAGATTCCGCGCCGCTGGCACAAACGGGCGTCTGGATCTTAGTCTCACTTGGCGAGTATCTGAGGACCCACTTAAAAGACTATACAAGATATGATCGGGGTCGAGAGATCCACGATAAACCAAGGAGAGTGTCGCTTCCAGTCGGCGAAGCTCAGCTGGCTGGATGCCTGAGAGTACAGGTAGATGGTCCGTTGGAGTGGGACGCAGGCATCCAGTGACTATGCGCAAGGCGTCGTTCAAGACACAGTGTGAGCACTGCGACACCAGACTGGCGCACAGTACTCAGCTGTTGAGTAGACTAGAGATAAGGGGGCTATGCGTAGTGTTTTAGCACCAACACCCCATCCAGAGCCCACGAGTCGCCTCAGAAGTGTGACACGCGAGGATAGGTTTTTGCGCAATGCAACTAAATGGTGACGAAACGTGAGCGATCCGTCCAGTTTTACCCCAAGATAAGCAGGGGTTGGACAGAATGGTAAAAGTCTATCGTTGTTGTAGACCTTTAGCTCACGCTTCGCTTCTCGGTTATTTAAGTGAAAGGCTGCCGTCACCGTCTTTGTGTGACTGAGCTTCAGCCTCCAATTCTGGAGATACGCTGAAAGTGTACCATGTCTTGGCTTGAAGTCCCCTCCAAGTCCTTCCAGTTTCCAGAAGAGTGCAACAATGCTAAATCATCAACATAAGCAAACTTTCTGAAAATCATGGAAGGCAGATCGTACGTATAGATGTTAAATAGGAGGGGAGCCAAGACCGATCCCTGAGGAACGCCGTTTTTAAGACCACGTAGCCTGCTTTGCTTGCTGTCACCGATGGTAAGTGTGAAACTTCGATTTCGGACAAGCTCCATAATCATTTTGACCATGTGCTTATCCGGAAGTAGTCTCTATAACAGGGGTGTCAAACTCATTTCTGTTCGGGGGCCGCATTACATAAAAATTTATACAAGGTGGGCCGCTGACATAAAAACATAAAACACTGGTACATTTACTGGTATTATTAAGACAGAATTGCTATAGCTATATGCTTCCATTGTGATAAAACTGTACAAAAACTACAAAACATTTAAAGTTAAAGTTACCAGATTAGCTTTTGCAACAAGTACAATTAGGAGGTTTTCTTTTGAAAAATTACAATAAAAATTGACAGTCACTATTATGGAAAGTTCTAAGTTTAACTTGTGTAAAAGGAGTAACACCATCTTAGTTTGACCCAGACACTTGGCACCTTTTTTCTTTGACAAGTGTATCAATGTTAGGTGATAGTTCTTGTGAAGCAGCCACTTTAAGAATGTCATTTAGATTCTTGTTTGTCAGCCTTGAACGAAGCTTATTTTTGTTGATGGCCATCACTGAAAACAATTGCTCACACAGGTAAGTAGTTCCAAACATGCACAAAATTTTGGCAGCTAGGTCTCTCAGTTTAGGGTACCCAGGAAAAAGGTACTTATAGATATCCAGGCCAACAATGGTAAACTTTTCTTTTAAATTTGAGTCACACTGCAAATCAATTATTTCCATTTGCAATTCTGTTGGTACATCAGAAGATGTCACAGTAAATGGGCTGCAAAAAATTTTGAACTCTTGCTCCAGTTCAGAAAACACTTGAAAACGACGCTCAAATTCCTGAAGCAAACTGGAAATGCTTTCTTTGTACCGGCCCAATTCAGTAACCGTTCCTGTGTTGTACAACTCTTTCAGAAATGGGAAATGAACAGGACTATTCTTTGAAAACTGCATTTCCCACAACACAAGTTTAGACTTGAATGCCCTTATGTTGTCATAGTATTGTGTGACAACCTTATTACGACCTTGCAACATTTTATTGAGGCAATTTAAGTGGTCAGTTATGTCCACCATAAATGCAAGGTCTTGCAGCCATTCCGGGGACTGTAGCTGTTCCACAGGCTTCCCTTTCATGTCCATGAAGTCAGCAATCTCCTTTCTTAGTTCAAAAAAACGTTTCAGCACAACTCCACGACTTAGCCATCTTACCTCAGTGTGGTATGGTAGACCATAACTGATATCACCATCATTAAGAAGTTGATCGAACTGACGATGGTTAAGACCTCTTGCTCGAATAAAGTTAACCGTGTTAAAAACAACTTCCATAACATGCTTCATTTTTAGTGTCTTGCAGCATAATGCCTCTTGGTGGATGATACAATGAAAAGTATGAAAGTCATGACCTCCATTTGCAGCATTTACCTTTTCTTTTAATTTAGCAACCACACCAGCCCTTTTCCCAGTCATGGAAGGAGCACCATCTGTGGCAATGCTGACAGCACGAGCCCAGTCAACTCCAATGTTGTCCAGTGCACCAACCAAAGAATTGAAGATGTCTTCACCCGTTGTTGTGCCAGTCATTGGTACTAATTTAATAAATTCTTCAGTAATTGTTAAACTAGCATCAACACCACGGATGAAAACAGCAAGCTGAGCAATATCAGTCACGTCGGTACTCTCATCAATAGCAATTGAAAATGCCACAAATGAAGCAACTTTTTCTTTCAATTGGTTATCTACATTGGCAGATAGATCTGAAATACGGTCAGCAATAGTGTTCCTTGTCAAGCTAATGTTGGCAAAAGCCTGACGTTTTTCTGGGCACACAACTTCTGCAGCTTTTAACATACAGTTTTTCACAAATTCTCCGTCAGAAAACGGCTTGGATGCCACTGCAATTTCTTTGGCAATAAGATAGCTGGCTTTCACTGCAGCGTCACTAACTTCCTTGGTATGAGTGAAGACTGACTGTTATTTTTTTAGTCCAGACAACAGTTCCTTCACTTTATCTGTCCTAGATTTGCCTTGAATACTTTTGAATTTCCCGCTGTGTTGAGTTTCATAGTGCCGGCGAACATTGTATTCTTTCAACACAGAAACTTGTTGGTGGCATACTAAGCACACAGCCTTTCCATTCACATTGGTGAAAAAGTAACATTCCGTCCATTTATCTTGAAACACTCTGCATTCTGCATCAATCTTTCGTTTTTTTGATAAAGACATGTTGAAGGCTAAAGTATACTGAAAATTTCACAGAAAATTTTTACTTTCAAAATGACGCCTAGATCTATCACAGTAACAGTTTTTGTTAATTTTCAAAATATAAAAATATTAATTTAGGAAGAGAGGTAATTTTTAAAATCCACTTAAAAATTATAACAAGCAAAATCCAACATTTCATTTAGTTTTTTTAAAAAAAATTTTATTTATTTAAAAAGCTGAACGTTTTCGACTATCATTAGTCCTTATCAAAGCATCTGAAATTGTTTAAAATCGTCTAAAAAACTTTTAACATTACAATCAATTAAAATATTTAACAATATAAAAAAAAAAAAAAAAAAACAATAATTTTCTCAAGTTTATGCTATCACTGTTATTACTACTGGTAATTCCATTTAAAGGCAAACATAATTACACAAAACAAACGTCAGAATTTACAGAAGAAAAAAGGAGAAAAAAGAGAAAAAAAGAAAAAATAATGCAAATCACATGACTAAATTAAAAGAGTTGAAGTAAAAAAGACGAACCATTTTCATACAATTGTTTATTTAATTTAGGTTGATGTTTTTTAATGAGTAACGCTTCGTGAATTTTACAGTCATAATCTGAGGAACATTTCTTTATGAAGAAAGTTCCTCATTAAAGAAATGTTCCTCAGATTATGACTGTAAAATTCACGAAGCGTTACTCATTAAAAAACATCAACCTAAATTAAATAAACAATTGTATGAAAATGGTTCGTCTTTTTTACTTCAACTCTTTTAATTTAGTCATGTGATTTGCATTATTTTTTCTTTTTTTCTCTTTTTTCTCCTTTTTTCTTCTGTAAATTCTGACGTTTGTTTTGTGTAATTATGTTTGCCTTTAAATGGAATTACCAGTAGTAATAACAGTGATAGCATAAACTTGAGAAAATTATTGTTTTTTTTTTTTTTTTTTTATATTGTTAAATATTTTAATTGATTGTAATGTTAAAAGTTTTTTAGACGATTTTAAACAATTTCAGATGCTTTGATAAGGACTAATGATAGTCGAAAACGTTCAGCTTTTTAAATAAATAAAATTTTTTTTAAAAAAACTAAATGAAATGTTGGATTTTGCTTGTTATAATTTTTAAGTGGATTATAAAAATATTAAAAGTGAGCAACCCCTTGAGGGGCCACATTCAAGCACTTGGCGGGCCGCATACGGCCCGCGGGCCGTATGTTTGACACCCCTGCTCTATAATGTCTTAAAACGCGCCCAGTGATACGCGAGACATACACAAGGGAAAATGCGCAGCAGAGTTCTTCTATCAAATTCTTTATTACAGAACGGTCCAACGCTGCGGTTTTCTGTTAACAGAAAAGACAGAGTTGGAGAAGAAACTTAAAATATAACAACAACAACAAACAATTACCAAATTAACAGTATATGAAATAGCGATAAACCAACTAGTGCACACCATTAAGCAGTAAAGCAGATTTACAAAATTAAACGACATAGTGAAATTAGAATTTAATTTAATTACAATTTAATTTTAAATACTGTATCTGTACCGAATTAATTATCAGCTAAAATTATTAAAATAAACATTCAACTTCATTATAATAAAATTTCACCTGAATTTTCTTCACTGGCAATTCTTTATACTCTAAATATTTGTCGCTAATATTTGACTCTAAATATTTGTCGCTACAATATACTATACTCAATTCAATACAATCTTCGTCAAAACTTTACTGCTCGTACGCATTGTCTATAACTTTCACTGGTTGCAGTTAATTCCTTTGTCTTAGAAATCAACAAACCGTTTACTAGGCGACCGTTTTAGAACGTTGCTAAAACAAAGCGAGTTATTTAAAATTACGGATTGCCGACAAAGCAAATTGCGATGTTACAGTCTCAGCAGCTTGCATGTAAGGCCACGGTGCCAGACATTGTCATAGGAAGCTGTCAGATCGGCAAATACGGCACCGGCCTTCTCCGTAGCCTCAAAAGAATCCTTGATGTTCTGGGTTAGCAGAACAACTTGATCTACGGTTGATTTCCCGCGTCGGAACCCAGCCTGCTCTTTAGGAAGCAGCGGATCGATTAATGGCTCACCGCGTGCGTAGATAAGCCTCTCGAGAATCTTGTAGGGAACACAGAGAAGACATATCGGTCGATAACTCTTTGGGTCCCCCACAGGCTTTGCTGGTTTTGGGATCGCGACCACTAGCGCTCTTCTCCAGATCTTGGGAATTTTGAGTCGGCGCAAACAGGAAGAAAGGAAGTCACGTAACCAGGACTTCAAAGCAGCTCCAGCATAAAATATAAGCTCTGAGCAGATGGAATCAGGTCCCGGAGCTTTACCTGGTTTTAAATGTTGAAGGGCAGCAATAAATTCTCTCTGTGAAAAATTGTCAGAGATATTTACTGCGTCTGGTGTTGTGGCCTTCCAAAGGTCAGACACTTCTTGAAAGACAAGTCGAGAAGACTTGCGATCAACAGTCTCGTATTTCCCATTTCTAACCAGCTGAAATGCAATAGCATCGGCTGAAACGGGACAGTGACGAGGAGAGTGTCGTGACCTACCAGTAAGGTTGTTCAAAATACTCCACGCTTTTCGACTAGAGTGTGAGAAGTCAATGCTCCGAACTGCCTCGGACCATCGATCCCTCCGCTTTCTGTCAAGCTTGGCAAGCAGAGCTGTAGCAGCCAAACTTGAGTCGTCTCCCTGAGGAGACTGCAGAAAGATTTTATAGAGGAATTCACACTCTGCATCCCAACACGGAACATAGTTATTTCGACACCCGCGTGGGATAGTCTTTTTGGCTGCTTTTTTAATGGTGTTACAGAAGTCCTGGTAAGCCGCATCCACATCAAGTGAATCAGGCGGCAACAAAGTCTTTGCGAATTTATTCGTCAAAGCAATGTGGTTGCTCCATTTGGCCTTGCGGAAGTTCCATTGCTTAACAGGCATGCTTGGCACTGCCATAGCAAACCTTGGTTGTGTAATAAGCGAAGGTTGATGTTGTGACCTGGGGAACTTTTCAAGCACACGTCTATCCGGTTAGCAACTGTTTGGACCTACGCTAGCGAAAGCTAGATTTGGATTGGTACCGGTGTTCCAGTGGCCGGAATAAAAACTGGCAGCGTCCTTGGCATTATATAGGAGGGCAAGAAAATTAATACTTGCCCATCCAGCCAAGCACTCACCGTCCGGACTGTTGTCATCGTAGCCCCAGTCAGCATGATGACAGTTAAAATCGCCAGCGTAAAGACAGGGGTGAGGAAACACTGGGAGATCTAGGGATCGCAATCGCGTTGGCGGTGGTTTGTAGACGTTGACTATTTTACAGCCATCAACGTCCACACACAACCATTCGATCTCCGATGTCGGTGGAGATTGGTCCAAAAAGGTGTATCTAAGTCGCTCGTGGACAAACGTGGCCATAGTTCCTGCTTAAAGAAGACCCAGCTAGTTGGTAGTTTGGAAGTACCAACTTCTCTGCATCAGTGCAGTGGGTCTCCTGCAGTAGGATAACTGCATAGCGAGATGATGAAGAACGTTCATCTTGTTTGCAGTGAGGCCTTCGATGTTCAGCTGAAGTATAGTGGGTCTTTGGATCTTGTTGGCAATGTGCCCTGAAAAGGGCAGTTTTATTCTGTCATTGCCCCGTCCTGAAAAGGACGTTTGCCGAATAGCAGACCCACACTGAACATCGGAATGGGTGGATACCCTTCCGTTTTGGTAGGTTCGGTTTCGGTCTGTCATTTTTAATATCAATGAACAGACTTACTCAAGGCCCAGGCTGCGAGAAAGCACCTACCACCATCTGGGCCAAATGATTTAGTTTAAATATATTTAACAAAAGCTAAAGATTTTCTGACGGCCGATTGTGCACAAAGCTATAATTTGTAAGTTTCCATAATAAATTTCACTTTCAAGATCAACCATTTGTTTTCAAAACACTTCTTAATTACTATTTTCACATGTCTAAACATTCTTAAAACATGGTTTAACGTTGAAACATATGATTTTATAGAAATATATTCTTGAAAACTTAATGGTTTTATGGGAACAAACTTAAAAATATAAGCTTTTATTCTTAAGTTTGTCCCCATAAAACTTTTATTCTTTGCATAAGCTTTTTTTCTTAAGTTTCAATAATGAATTTAACGTTATCGTTTGAAGGGCATCCACTCCAGGCCAGACACAAACAGAACTGGGGCCGAGGGTTTATCCTTTTACTACCCCAGACTGCTGCACTGCCTGGATCAGATGCTGGCAGTGATGTTATTAAGCCAGCATCGAGTTTCGTCATCCAAAACCGTCAGACCGCGTGCTCCATGTGGTGCCCGATGTATGGGGCACACTGTTAGTACATGGTCTGCGGTTTGCTCAGAGGCGCCACACTCGCAATTCGGTGAAGGAGCGAGACCCCATTTGTGCATGGACGAATGGAATCGCCCAACACCAGTCCGCAGGCGGTTGAGCTTAACCCAAGCTGCTCGGGGTAAGCCCATCCCAACAGGCCTGACACTGGTCCCGGGCACAAAAGCACGGAGCCTGGAAGCACTTTCACAGTACTCCGCGTTCCATTTATGATTTGTCCATTCAGAGGCGCGGATGCCAAGTCTGGCAAGATTGTCCAAGAGATTCCGCGCACCTGGCACAAACGGGCGTCTGGATCTTAGTCTCACTTGGCCAGTATCTGAGGACCCACTTAAAAGACCATGCAAAATATGATCGGGGTCCAGAGATCCACGGTAAGCCAAGGAGAGTGTCGCTCCCAGTCGGCGAAGCTCAGCTGGCTGGATGCCTGAAAGTACAGGTAGGTGGTCCGTTGGAGTGGGACGCAGGCATCCAGTAACTATGCGCAAGGCGTCGTTCAAGACACTGTCGATGAGGCGAGTGTGAGCACTGCGACACCAGACTGGCGCACAGTACTCAGCTGTTGAGTAGACTAGAGACAAGGTGGCTATGCGTAGTGTTTTAGCACCAGCACCCCATCCCGAGCCCACGAGTCGCCTCAACAGTGTGACGCGCGATGATAGTTTTTTGCGCAATGCCACTAAATGGTGACGAAACGTGAGCGATCTGTCCAGTTTTACCCCAAGGTATGTAGGGGTTGGACAGAACGGTAAAAGTCTACTATTGTTGTAGACCTTTAGCTCACGTTTGGCCTCTCGGTTGTTTAAGTGAAAGGCTGTCGTCACCGTCTTAGTGTGACTGAGCTTCAACCTCCAAGTCTGGAGATACGCTGACAGTGTGGACATGTCTTGGCTTAATGTCCCCTCCAAGTCCTTCCAGTTTCCAGAAGAGTGCAACAATGCTAAATCATCAGCATAAGCAAACTTTCTGGAAATCATGGAAGGAAGATCGTACGTATAGATGTTAAATAGGAGGGGAGCCAAGACCGATCCCTGAGGAACGCCGTTTTTAAGACGGCGTAGCCTGCTTTGCTTGCTGTCACCGGTGGTAAGGGTGAAACTTCGATTTCGGACAAGCTCCATGATCATTTTGACCATGTGCTTATCCGGAAGTAGTCTCAGCAGCTTGCAGGTAAGGCCACGGTGCCAGACAGTGTCATAAGCAGCTGTCAGATCGATAAATACGGCACCGGCCTTCTTTTTAGCCTCGAAAGAATCCTCGATGTTCTGGGTTAGCAGAACAACTTGATCTACGGTTGACTTCCCGCGTCGGAACCCAGCCTGCTCTTTAGGGAGCAGTGGATCGATTAATGGTTGAACGCGGGCGTAGATAAGCCTCTCGAGGATCTTGTAGGGGACACAGAGCAGAGATATCGGTCGATAACTCTTTGGGTCCCCCACGGGCTTTGCTGGTTTTGGGATCGCGACCACAAGCGCTCTTCTCCAGATCTTGGGAATTTTGAGTCGGCGCAAACAGGAAGAAAGGAAGTCACGTAACCAGGACTTCAAAGCAGCTCCAGCATGGAGTATAAGCTCGGGGCAGATGGAATCAGGACCCGGAGCTTTACCTGGTTTTAAATGTTGAAGGGCAGCAGCAAATTCTCTCTGTGAAAAATTGTCAGAGATATTTACTGCATCTGGTGTTGTGGCCCTCCAAAGGTCAGACACTTCTTGAAAGACAAGTCGAGATGACTTGCGGTCAACAGCCTCGTATTTCCCATTTTTAACCAGCTGAGATGCAATAGCATCGGCTGAAACGGGACAATGACGAGGAGAGTGTCGTGACCTACCAGTAAGGTTGTTCAAAATACTCCACGCTTTTCGACTAGAGTGTGAGAAGTCAATGCTCCGAACTGCCTCGGACCATCGATCCCTCCGTTTTCTGTCAAGCTTGGCAAGCAGAGTTGTAGCAGCCAAACTTGAGTCGTCTCCCTGAGGAGACTGCAGAAAGGTTTTATAAAGGGATTCACACTCTGCATCCCAACACGGAATATAGTTATTTCGATACCCGCGTGGGATAGTCTTCTTGGCTGCTTTCTTAATGATGTTACAGAAGTCCTGGTAAGCCGCATCCACATCAAGTGAATCAGGCGGCAACAAAGTCTTTGCGAATTTATTCGTCAAAGCAATGTAGTGACTCCATTTGGCCTTGCGGAAGTTCCATCGCTTAACAGGCATGCTTGGCACTGCCATAGCAAACCTTGGTTGTGTAATAAGCGAGGGTCGATGTTGTGACCTGGGAAACTTCTCAAGGACACGTCTATCCGGTAAGCGACTGTTTGGACCTACGCTAGCGAAAGCTAGGTCTGGATTGGTGCCAGTGTTCCAGCGGCCGGAATAAAAACTGGCAGCGTCCTTGGCATTATATAGGAGGGCAAGACAATTAATACTTGCCCATCCAGCCAAGCACTCACCATCCGGACTGTTGTCATCATAACCCCAGTCAGCATGACGACAGTTAAAATCGCCAGCGTACAGACAGGGGTGAGGAAACACTGGGAGATCCAGGGTTCGCAATCGCGTTGGCGGTGGTTTGTAGACGTTGACTATTTTATAGCCATCAACGTCCACACACAGCCACTCGATCTCCAATGTCGGTGGAGATTGGTCCAAAAGCGTGTATCTCAGTCGCTCGTGAACAAACGTGGCAAGGCCATGCTTCCTGCTTAAAGAAGACCCAGCTAGTTGGTAGTGTGGTAGCACCAACTTCTCTGCATCAGTGCAGTGGGTCTCCTGCAGTAGGATGACGAGTGCCTCAGACTGCATAGCGAGGTGATGAAGAACATTCATCTTGCTTGCAGTGAGGCCTTCGATGTTCAGCTGAAGAATAGTGGGTCTTCGGAACTTGTTGGCAATGTGCCCTGAAAAGGGCAGTTTTATCCTGACATTGCCCCGTCCTGAAAAGGACGTTTGCCGATTAACAGACCCACACTGAACATCGGAATGGGTGGATACCCTTCCGTTTTGGTAGGTTCGGTTTCGGTCTGTCATTTTAAAATCAATGAGCAGACTTACTCACGGCCCAGGCTGCGTGAAAGCACCTACCATCTGAATTTAACTTTAACAAACAAGCGTTTGCTTTGAAAACATTTTTTATTATTGATATTTCACTTACTTCAATACATCTAAAAAATGGTTAAAAGTTGGTAGAAATGACCTGGTTGAAATATATTCAAGAAAACCTATGGCTGTATGGGGGCCAATTTCGCACCAGCTATTATTCGTAAGTCTCAATAAAAAATTTAACTTTAATAAACAGCCATTTGTTTTTAAAGAACTTTTTAATTTTGGTTTTCATATATCTCAATACTCTTAATACATGGTTTAAAGTTGTAAGAAATGATTTTTTTAAAATATATTCAAGATAACCAGCGGTTTTATTGGGCCGATTTTGCACAAGCTACTATTTAAAAGTTTCAATAATTCTTCTTCTTCGTGTGGAGTAGGTGTTTCTCTTTCCCGAAGACACTTTAAATGTTAGGAAAGATATTGATCAGCAAGGCCACTATCTCCTCGTCAACTGTTTCCAGACCAATCCCCCTGTTTGGATGATGGAAAATGGGGCAAGATGTTAATCATATGGTCAGTGGTTTTCTCCACCACGCCACACTCACAGGCTGCTGTGGGAGCCACACCCCATCTATACATTGTCGAACGGAATAAACAAACTCCAGTGCGAAGGCGATTAAGCTCGACCCAGGATGGTCTGCTGGGTAGATCCATTCCCAATGGTTTGGAATTGACGTCGGGTACAAAAGTACGTAGGCTTGAGGTGTTACTTTGCCATTCTACATTCCATTTGGTTTCCACTCAACATGCCACACTGGTGTCCGACTTAGAAAAATCCTTTAAAAGTTTCAGTGCACCAGGTACAAAAGGGTGTCTTGATTTGAGCTGTTGATGTTTTCATCGACGGGAGATAAGAGTCTTTTGTTAATTATGTGTTGAGGTCCTTGAGCTCGGCGAGCTAGAGATAGCATTGCTCGTTGGCGGCGAAGCTCAGTTGAAACGAAACCTGCTAAGACAAATAAGTTGTCTATTGATGTAGGGTGCAGGCATCCAGTCACAATGCGCATTGATAGGCTTGTTAATGAGCCGAGTGTGGGCACTTCCGCACCAGACCCGCGAGCAGTACTCTGCAGCAAAATGCACCAGGGCCAGAGTAGCTGTGCGCAATGCTGTGGCACCAGCATACCAGGTTGACCCCGCCAATCGCTTCAAAAGCCCAACGCGTGTTGTTTATTTTATGCGCCTCAAGGTGTCGGCGAAATGTAAGTGCTCTTATTCAATTTTATGCCGAGATATGTAGGCTCAGCACAAAAAGTTTTAATAATGAATTTCATTTTTAAGGAATAGCCATTTGCTTTCAAAACAGTTCTTAATTATTATTTTAATATATTTTAATACTCCTAGAACATAGTTTAAACTTGTAAGAAATCTAATGTGTAGAAGCTTGTGCAGAATCGGCCGCCAAAAAACATTACGTTTTGTTGAATATTTAGATAAATTAAATTCTTACAACTTTAAACAATATTTTAAGAGTGTTATATTTATGTCAAAATAATACTTAAGAAGTGTTTGAGAAGTGAATGATTGATTTTTAAAGTTAAATTCATATTACAAACCTGCGAATGTTAGCTTGTGCATAATCGGCCGTCACGAAATATTTCAGTTTTATTAAATGATTTAAAGCAAAATCAATTCATACAACTTGAAAGTAGGCTATATTTTAAGAATGTGTAAGGCATGTATAATAATTGGGAAGTGTATTTGAAAATAAATCATTATTGAAACGTGTGATTGATAGTATGTGCAGAATGGACCCCCAAAAAACATTAACGTTTTGTTGAATATTTAAACAAATTAAATTCTTACAACTTTAAACTATATTTTAAGAGTGTTTTTATTTATGTGAAAATAATAATTGAAAAGCGATTGAGAAGCAAATATGTTAAAATATCGAAAAAGAAATTGTATAACTTAATAAATGCTTTTGTTTGTGGTTGTTTTACTGAAAAGAACAAGTAATAATAAAGAAACAAAAAAAGAAACAGAAAACGAGAGACCAGAAAACGAGAGAAGTCAAAGTAGAGATTAAAAGGCGATTACGGCCGATTCTGTACCAAACCCAAGCATTTATATTTATTTACCAGAGAAAACATTAATAAATATAGTATGAACTAGGTTGTAGTAATAAAGTTAGCTTGGTTCTGGTGTAATGAGAAATACTTTTTTTAAATATGGATAAATTTCATCTTAGAAACACTCTTTATTTAAGTTAAAAAATAGGCAATGGTTAGAGGTCCGGTACCAAACTTCAAATTTTAAAAATTTAAAATACGGTAAATTCTTGAAAATAAAAATTTTACTGTACAAATTTTTTGACATTAGGTGAAGAAAATTTTTATTGTTTTTATTAGACAGTATGAAGGACTATCGTCTTTGCAACAAATGTTGCTATGATTGCTTGAATGTACCGCATAATGCACGAAAGTACATATCATCAGAATTTAACAAAAAAGTGAGACCTGTAATAAAACTTGCGTATTGGAAAGCATCAGAATTCAGTTTTAACTATGTTGTATGTTGAATTTTGTCATCTTAAAACAAGAAAAAAATTTTTTCAATAACAATATGCTAATTGCATTAAGTTTGCTTCTTTTATGAGACTTTTAATTTTTACTAAAACTCTTGCGTTAGTAGGGGAGACCGGGTCTGGTTGACACAAATTTCAAACTTTATAATCTAGCGAATAGTTGGTCGATTTTCAAAATTTTTTTTGTTTTTTTCTTTAGTTAAAGTCTTCAGCTATAACTGTACAGTATTTTTTTGGTTTTTCAGCAACAATAAACATGTTTTTGGACGGTTTTAAAACAGTCAATTAAAGTGTGACAACCTGGACAAATCTGTCCTGGTTGTCACAAGCATTGGGGTAAAATGTCACAGCTATTTGTGAGTCGACACTCACTCAGTTGCTTTTAAATTTTGCCAGACGCCAAGATTAAACGAACAATTTATTGATAAAAAACAATACGAAAATATTGTATACATGTCAGATGACAATTAGATAAGATCAGAGCTACACTAGCTGTGTTTGAGGAAGGATAAGTAACCAAATAGGCATGCAATCTGCACATTTAGTTGCACAATAATGAAAAAATCAAATGTTTTTACGCTCATCTTGAACAAGTTACACTGAGGCATTAATTTCTCTTTGGTTCTTCATCGGCATCACAGTTATGACACACATAACTTTGAGAAAAAGAAACCCATTTTTCATGTGCCCAATTTTTGCATGAGAAACACTGCACCCTAATCCCTTTTGACTTGCTATTGGAATAGGAGTCCATACATACCAGGCAATACCATTCTTGTTTAGCAAGGGCAGTTGGTTTTCTCTTCTCTTTTTGTCTTGTGGTTGAACTATTTTTATAAAACGAATTGTATTGTACGTTCTTAAATAATCGCACCTTTTTGCTGGACCTTGCCTGGGCGATTGCTGTTTTAACTGGGGTGTCAGTCAGGATTTCTGACTTTCGTTTTCGCAACCTTTTTCTTTTGTTATTGCTGCGCGGTTGAGCTTTTGGAAACGGACGAACTTGAACTGGCGATATACTTTCTGATCTACTAAACAACGGACAGCTAAGCGCTTCCGATCCTTGCTTGGAAGGATTTACAGCTGCATCTGATGATGTAAAAGGTTGCTGTTCTATATTAGCACTAGTGCTATTTGCAATCTCGTTATTTCCAAAGAGCTGATCTTTTAATAAGTTTCGGAGTCCTGTTGGAAGTCGTTTCTGCTTCTCCTGCTGCCGGCAATAAAATGTCATGATCAGTTGCATATCCTGGCAAAAAGTCCGAGTCAGAAAATATTTGACTGTTAAAAGGATATATCCCGGTCTATTTAAAGCCTGCTTGAATATTTGATGGCGTTACAGCAGGGGTTTTTAACCTATAGGCCATGGCCCAGTAGTGGGCCACAGTGGTTTTTTTAGTGGGCCATGGAGCATAAATTAAAATGAAAGCAATATGTATAATATATATGTATAATTAGGCTTGCCATCCATCCCATTTTTTAGGCATTTTTCTGGCGTCCTGTGCAGTCAACCACATGAAGACATTTTTTTTTTTAGAGAATACTATGATTTGGGGACAAAAATAGGGAAAATCGACAGCAAGTCCAAGTGAAGACCTTTTTTTTTTAGAGTTTAATTTAATTTTGTTGACCAAAGTGGGTTGTTAAGTTACCTTGGGTTGAAAAATAGGCCACGGTACAGAAAAGGTTGAAAACCACTGCGTTACAGCATTTGTATATGCAATTGCAACCAAAGCTGGCAAATCATAGATGGTCATTCCTTTACCGTGGTTATTAAGATGCCACTCATCAGCCACTGTATTAAAATATTTTTTAAATGGTCCGTATATAGATCGATCCAACGGTTGCAAACGATGAGTACAGTGTGGCGGAAATAAAAGCATTACAATGCCATTTTCTTCAGCGAAGTCTAATCCTTTAATGCATATATGCGATTCGTGATTATCTAGTAAAAGAAGGCAAGGTTTTTCGTGGGTGCAGCGAACCTGCTCAACAAAGTGCTTTAAAAAGTCCAAAAAATGCTCTTCTGTCATCCATCCAGATGGATTTGCACATCTTTTGCTTCCAGGTGGCGCTCCATTAAGGAAATGTCTTTGAAAGTTTACTCGGGGAAAATAAAGTAAGGAGGAATAGAATTTCCACTAGCTGATATAGTGCCTACTACAGTAATAAGTGTACCTCGCTCAGCCGATGTTATAGCGCCTATTTGTTTCGTTCCACGTCTTCCAATAATTCTATCAGCCTACCGTCAGTAGTTATGCCTGTTTCGTCCAAATTCCAAATGTCCAATGGCTGAAAGTTATGCCTATTTAAAACTAATTTCAAATTTTGGAAAAAAGAATTAACATTGTTTTAGTTAAAGCTACTTGCTCTAGCTAAACTTGTACTTTCTGGAGTGCGGAGTGACAATTGGCGGTGTCTTTTTAAAAAAGATGTAAGCCAATCAGGACCAGCTTGTTGTTTATCATACCAACTTTTTGGTATTTCTATACCGTTAGCTTTAGCAAATCTGTAAGCAAGTTTTCGGCGTTCCTTTGGTGATAATCCAAAATAAATATCCGATCCTTTTAGAAGATATTCGACAATCATTATTTCTTGTGCATCTGTAAACACTTGCCTGTTTCTGGTGTACCCCACAGTTGTTGTTAGAAATGAATCTTCGCAATTAATTTCTTCGTCAGAAAATTTTTTTCTATAACGTGAAAGTGTTTTGTAATTGATACAAAAACTCTCAGCAGTTTTTCGAATACTCTCTCCGGTACTTTTAATGTGTCGAACTGCTCTCAACATTTCATCAGGTTTAGTTATGCCTCGTTCACTTTTCCTTCTATAATTACGCGGCATTATTATAATTACTGTACATTAGGGGTATGACAAATTTTTAACCCTATGTCCCCATATGATATTTTGTGGAGTTTTTATGTACAACTCAAGAAAATGTGGATCTTTTTGATTTTGCTTAAGAAAACTTCACCCTCCAACTGATAAAACTGTTTGCCGTCTAGTTAACTCATGATTCCTTGGAAAATTGTGAAGATTTATTGTTTACAATGAACAATAGGCAAAATTAATACCTCACTACTGTGTATTTGTTAAAAGAAATTTAATATTTAGTCTTTCAGTAGATGTGCAGAGTGGGAGCAAGTCTTTTACTACTTTAATTGCTCGCTCTGCACAGATATTTGATCGTTGTGTTGGTATAGGTGTTGGCTCTCTGGACCAAAACCTTCTCAGAGACTTCAAAGCTTTTGGATACTCTTGGCAAGCTTCTGATAGATGGTCAAAGTTAGCAGGGTTGAAAAACTGAGCAGAGAACCAGATATCACTCCATGAGCCAATGATGAAGTCACATGCTGTTTCAGCTTTCTGTCGAAACTCTGGCATCAAAATGAATGCGAGCAAAGTATAAATCGCTCTGGAGTTCCACCTTGCATTACTGAGAGCAGTAAGAGATTGAAAATTCACCTTCGGAAAGGTTTGAGAAGTTTTGAAGAGTTTGTAGCATGATATTAAATGATAAAGAAAGGCCATGTCATCTCGCCACCGGTCACATTTAGTTTTCTTTAACAATTTTCCAGTGTTATTGAACGCTTGCTTGAGTTGTGCATACTCTTCTGTTAATCTTGCAATGAACGGGTAACTGAGATTTGGCGATGTTGGTGTTCCACCAAAGTGATCATTTAGTACATGTTTCAATATCGTGTCTAAAATATGGTGTTGGCATCCAATGAACACAGGTTTTTCAAAGTGAAAGTGATTCTGTTCAAAGTGATTCTGCAGCAGTGTGACTGCACCAAGACCTTTTCCAATATTTGCCGCAGTTGTGTCAGATACTATCATTTTTATTGAAGACCAGAGATCGTACTCATCAAGAACTGCTTTTATCCCATCAAATATTGTCTTACCTTTTCTGTTTGCCAATTCAACAACCGCAAGCCTGATTTCCTTGTTTTCATTCTTCAAAACTACTACCTGGTATTTCTTCTTCTGTATTGTCTTTCCGTCAAAGTGCAAACACCAATTTTCATGTCTTAAGTTTTCTACGAAATGCTTTTTTAATTCTTCTCCTTTTCTCATTACAGCTCTGTAGACACCACTTTGACTGGGTGTAGGTATAGAAACACCACTTTCTGACAACGTTTTGCAGACTTTGTGGGCTTTCTTTGTACTTAACTTTGCTGTGGTCACTAAACGTATTGCAGAAGCAGTTTTCTGTTTTTTAGAGGTTGAAGGCTTCCCAAAATCTTCATCACTACTAGGAAGCTGTTCTTCGTGCACAGATTCTTCACTTTCTGAAATTTCCTCTGTATCGTCGTCGAAAATTTTTTCTGCAACTGAAGCTTCAGTAACTTTCCGCTTAAATGATTTCATTTTTCTTGGATGAATCGCTTTATTACCTTCTTTTCTGCTGCAGTAGCCAACTTTACCTTCCGTTGACATCTGCAGTTTGTAAAACTCTCTGTCTTCTTGGCACAACCATTCTCCTTTCTCATCGGTTACATTAAATAACTTAGTAAAATCATAGTTTCCCGGTCTTCGGCTATGTCTTTCATGCTGTTTGATTACATTCTCAATTTTTCGTTCAACTGTTGATTTACCTTGCTGAATTGGCAAAGTCAGGTTTTTCCATAGTTGTCTTACTTCACCTGCTAGAATTTGAGTTCTTTTCTTTTTGCTTTTTACTCCTGAAGCCAAAGTTTTGTATCTATCTAAGATATGTTGTTCTTTTGGAATTTTGCTCATTTGACTGAGACACTCCACAGTTGTATGCCGTCTTGAAGTTTTACCATATTGGAACTGCATTAAATTTGCAGTCCAAGTTTTCTTGTTCTTATCTGAAGGAGGTGCATTCTTCGACATTTCAGCTCTCAAGTTTTATAGAGAAGAAGTTAAACGATCTTAATTTGATAACCTTGTAAACCTACAGCAAAAGACAAGATTAGGCTTAATTCATAAGTAAAAAAACTACTTTACCATATCACACAGGCCACCCTAAAAGTCAACTGGATTTGCCTTATCACCTAACAATCTTTAGAAATCATGTAACGGCACATCATATCATTTCAGTTTAACTCTACGCAAAATTTTGGCATTTTTGTCAAATCAGTCTTGTTTTCTAAGAAGCTTTGGCAAACAACCTAGCAGTTATGTCAGAAATGTTAGCATTTGGGATGAACTAACAGCTAACCTGATCATTTGTTATTGTTTTCAATGCCTCAGCTGCTCTCAGAACAATTGAAAACCTAAGATCACAAAAAGGGCATCTGCTTGCAACCCGGTCTCTCCTATATTCTTTTGTTCCTACCTGTTCTGTTTTTAAAAATCGCCCACACTATGTATTTTCACAATATCATAAAAAATCTTTTTGATTGCGCTTTGGTCCGGATCGAATAGCCGAAGAAATAACGATTTTACAAGCAAATTTAAGTATTGTATATTTAGTGACAAGAAAATGGCAACACTTTTGTGGAGAACTTTCAAGATTATCGTGCTTGACTGGTTTTGTCTCGTGACAGTCAGTATAATGTAATATTGCTTGTTTGTGAATCGCTGGATCTAGCAAGATGATGCAATATTTAATGATTGTTGTTTTTAACCTGAATTTGAGTAAATTTAAAGAACTTTCGAGATACATGTGACCGAGTGATATAAATAAGGCGCGCTCGGAAGCATTATGATGGATGGAATGTTACGTTGTGATAAATCGGTATTGGAAATTGTGTTGGCTTTGTGAAATCATAGTTTTTTGGACCCAAGTCTTTGGTTGTCCACGTTATTGTGAAGAGCTGAAGAGTTAAGCTACTGAATCTATATTTGCTGTTGATCTTTTTTTGTTGTTGAATTTATACTATTTTGGGCTCCTAAGTCGATTGGAGCATATTTTATTAATAAAGAAGATATTGCGGTAGTCTGAGCTGTGGTTAGCTAGACTATATTTTTGCCGTTACTGGTACTTAGGGCTGGTCCAGTAAACAAAGATTTAAGAATTTTATTTTTTAGTAGACACCAAGATTGCGTTATCGGCGAGCCTTCATTACAGGCGCCAAAAAGTTAGACGACTAAATAACGAACTAAGTTACCAGCTGAACCTAAATTTCAAAAACTTTTTATCAACTGTAACAAAATTTAAAAAACTCTCTACTACCTTCTTCAAAATATTTCCGGTAATTCTTTAATTTTATACGGTAAAATTTTTATGTCTTTTAGCAATCACAGTAGAATAAATTTAGTTGATTATTTCAAATTGTTTGGCTCAGTAGATAATGTTAGTTGCTTTTCTTTTGAATGCTACCTGGACTAGTCACCAATGGATTGCTTTAGACCAAAATTTTTAATTTTTTAGTTTTATAGAGATATCACTGAAATTTAGAACTGCTTATGAAGATGATCAAGCAAGAGAAAGTGCCGTAAAGTATCTTTCCTAAGAACATAACAGAATGACTCGAGTAGGTTTTGAAACAAGACCATGTGGATCACAAACCTCGCGGTCTAACTACTCAGCCAGGCTGCTAACCACGCGACAATTATAAATAATTTTTTGTCTATCATCTTCTGCATCGTCGTTCATTAAACAATATGCAAATATTTGCAATGCGCACTTTTCAAAGAACAAAAAAGCAATAGTCAAGTCAAAATACATAGTTGTTAAGCTTATCTAACAGACAGTCATCAAGTTAGACTTATTGGCAAATATTGCAGCTCAGGACGAAAAATTACGCTTATTCAAATTCTCAAGGTCGCAAAAAATTTCGTGACATGGTGGTGTTTATCAAGCTTATAAATAAGTTTTACCTTCCAGTGTGGCTTCGATTGAAGCTTCAAGTTTGGCAAAGCTCTGGCTTTGATACATCTCTATTGCGAAAAGTGTTGAAAATGCCTCTAGTAATTTCTGAGAACCGCCTTTGATTATATTTGATTTTATTTTTAAAAATTAATAAAATAAAGTAATTTTTAATTTCCTATTTTAGAATTATGTTTAAAATTAAAAATTTCTGCCAATTATAAAGCACAAAAAATTTGATTTTAAAAAAAGTGAGACTGACAATTCAACTGCTACCGTGCATAAATAACGGATGATCAATTCAACTATGTGGTCTCTGTCTGGAAGCGACATCCAAAAGTTAGCTAAAAATGCCACTTATCTCTCTTGTGGCTAGAAATTCAATTGCACTATAGAGCAAGTAAGTTATATAACATTAAATATTTTTTACTATTGTTAAATATATCTCTATTTGTATTAATGTATAAAAAAATCATAGTCTTTAAGTTGTTTTCAATTTTAATGTTAGCTTTAACTAGGGCTCAGCAATTGCTGGACCGTGGACTGAAGTCTACATAACTCTTTAAGGACCAGTGGTACATATGTGTACAATGATTGTGATTGTAACGTAACAAAAGCACTTTTGTGAAGGCATTATAATTCTAATTTTTAGATATTTGTGACATCTTTATTGAACCATTGTTATTTTATTTTACAATCAAATTCTTATAGCCCTCAAAGGATTAAAGAATGTTTTATTCAACTAGACACAATTTTATTTCCAGTGTATAAAGATAAAGACCTTTTTTTTTTTTAAATTCATTGTTCTTCTGGTAAAATCAGAGGCAAGTAAAACTTAAACAAATACAAAAGGCGTAATATTTATTCAAGAAAAACTCAACGACGTTTCGTCCGTTGCATCGGGCGGACTTCTTCAGGTAAAAGCAGAACACAACGCGCACCGTATTTTAAAAAAAAAACCAAGAAGTTAAAAACACAAACCAATGTTTGTTGGTTTGTGTTTTTAACTTGTTTGTTGGTTTGTGTTTTTAACTTCTTGGTTAAAAAAAAACCAAGAAGTTAAAAACACAAACCAATGTTTGTTGGTTTGTGTTTTTAAGTTCTTGGTTTTTTTTTAAATACGGTGCGCGTTGTGTTCTGCTTTTACCTGAAGAAGTCCGCCCGATGCAACGGACGAAACGTCGTTGAGTTTTTCTTGAATAAAATTACGCCTTTTGTATTTGTTTAAGTTTTACTTGCCTCTGATTTTACCAGAAGAACAATGAATTTTAAAATAAGTAATATCCCTGGTAACAGTGTTTATATTAATTACAAAGCCATCAAAGACCGCCATGGTTCTGGTGTATTGAAGTTGATTAGAAGCTTAATATCCCAAGGAAAAAGGATTGCAAGGCGTAGGGCGCATCTGTTTTTTAATCATTCGTGTTTGAGAGAAACTATTTTAACAAAAAGCTTAATGATAAAATCTCCTATAAACACTAGGGCAGGAAGAAAATTAGCGGAAAAATTTGGTTTTAATTGTCTTAAATTACGCATTAATGAATCACACTTTTGGATAAGAAAAAGTCTACAGTTTATGGAGAACATTAGAGAAGAATTACTAAAGAATTCCGTAAATAACTTTGAATCGATTTTAAAACATGTAGAGTTTACTGCTAATAAACTCTACAACACACTTATAAAGCATTGTAAAGAGAAAATTGCAAAATTGAAGCCAGATTTTAAACAGAAGTACGACGAGATGAAAATTTCAAATAAAAAAATGATCAATGGTAACATGAGAAACAAAGATAATTGGGTTGTTAACCTTTCTAATAAAAATTTATCAGAAGATGAAAGAAAAGTTTTATTATTAGGTTTAAATTTTGCGGTCTCACAGGATTATATTCCAAAAACTGAAATATTGGCTAATATTGAAAAAGGTATAAAGAACTTATCTGATAATACATCTTCTATAATAAGAAGCAAAGTTGTGGATATATTAAACAAGAAAAACAAGAGTATTCCAAATTTATCTATTAAAGAAAGAAAAGCATTAAAAAATTTACGAAATGATACAAATATTGTGATTACAAAAGCAGATAAAGATAATTGTACAGTTATTATTGATAAAGATAAATACGAAGAAAAAAAAAAAAAAATTTTTAAATTGTTAAATGATAAAGATACGTATATTTTAACAAAAAATGATTTAACGAAAAGTATTGAACGAAAACTAAATAAATTTATTTTTGACTTATACAAAATTGATCGTTTATCTCAAAAAGAATATTTTTATTTGCGAAGTACGGATGCTATTGCGCCACGCATTTATGGATTACCAAAGATTCATAAACCAGACTGGCCTCTTCGACCGATTGTTTCTTTTATTAATTCACCTCTATATAATCTTTCTAAATTTATGGCGAAAATATTAACACCTTTAATAAATTCCAATAATTTATCAATAAAAAATTCTTTCGAATTGATCGATAGAATATCTAACTTTAAAATTAATGATAACGATTTGATGCTTTCTTTCGATGTAGTGTCTTTATTTACTAAAACTCCTGTGCATATAGCCAAATCAGTTATTTTTGATCGTTTGAAATGTGATAGCGAATTAAAATTTAGATGTAAATTAAATGTCAACGAAATTATGAATGCTTTGGATTTATGTTTAAACAACACTTATTTATGTTTTCGTAAGAAATTTTATCGTCAAATTTTTGGTGTTGCGATGGGTTCAGCTATCTCCGTCATTGTAGCTAATTTAGTTATGGAATCGATTGAGAATAAAATGCTAAAAGATTTTGCTTCCCCACCTCGCATTTGGTTACGTTACATTGATGATACTTTTGTTGTGCTAAAGAAAACCGAGGTGGTATCTTTCTATAAATTTATAAATAATATTGAAGAAAGTATTAAATTTACGGTTGAACAAGAAGTTGATAATGCTATTCCGTTTTTAGATGTATTAATAATTCGTAACAATGGTCAATTAACTACAAAAGCCTATAGAAAACCTACACGTACAACTAGGTACTTAAATTTTAATTCATGTCATAATTTTTCTCAAAAAGTTGGTTTGGTTAAAACATTATTGTTTCGCGCTAAATCTAAATTAATTACAAATTATCGAGAGAAAATTAATGAAGTTAAATTTGTTTGTAATGCTTTACGTGATAATGATTATCCAGATTGGTTATTGAATAAAATGAAAAAAGAAATTAAACATAAAAAAGTTAATAAAACTGTTTGCATGAGTGAAAAAATATCTAACTATGTCGGTTTACCATATATTAAAGGTTTGAGTGATGAATTGTCTAGAATTTTGAGAAAATTTAATATTAATGTGTATACTTACCCTTATAAAACAATTGGAAATATTTTACCAAAAATAAAAGACTCTGTTGATGATATATATAAGCGTGGTGCAATTTATAAAATTCCGTGTAAAGATTGTTCAAATGTATATGTTGGTGAAACGGGCAGATGTTTTAATACTCGCTTATCAGAACATAAACGTGATTTGAAACCGATTAATTTGGCTAAACTAAAAGAAGACGATTTGAATAAAAAAACTGCATTGGTTAAGCATTGTTTTAATTGTGAACATAGGATTGATTTTGGTAATTTTGAAATATTGGATTATAACATTGACTACGATAAACGCAAATTTTTAGAATCATTATATATTAATAATACAAAAAATTCAATAAATGATAAAGATCGTAATGTTTTTCCAAAAATATATAGCAATATAAAAAATCTCAACTAATGTGGGTTTTCAACCTGTTAAATTTGTTTCTCTGCACTAAGTAATTATGAAATCGTTCTGTATGTTCGCTTCTCACCTTGTGTTTGTTGGTTTATGTTTTTAACTTCTTGGTTTTTTTTTTAAAATACGGTGCGCGTTGTGTTCTGCTTTTACCTGAAGAAGTCCGCCCGATGCAATGGACGAAACGTCGTTGAGTTTTTCTTGAATAAATATTACGCCTTTTGTATTTGTTTAAGTTTTACTTGCCTCTGATTTTACCAGAAGAACAATGAATTTTAAAATAAGTAATATCCCTGGTAACAGTGTTTATATTAATGATAAAGACCTTTTTTTAACTAATTTATTTTTTTTGATTGTCACACTTCATAATAATTTTAATCGTGACGATGTAATTTATCCCCGTTTAAAGTAATGCGTAGTTTCATATAAGATAATAATCACTTCTCTTTGAGCGTAGATCTTGTTTATGTCCGATTCGTTTTATTGCTCGATACATGTATCTTCTTCTCTTTTACTCGACCGTATTGACGTAATATGTTTTTCAAGTTTTACTACAGCTCGCTTATTGTAGAATTTTCTAGTGCATTCGAACGTAACGATCTCTCCAGGGAGCTCTGGCTAAATCTAGAATTTACGAGCGAATTTACGTCACGTGATCTTGTTTTCTATATAAAGCCGATGCGTAGCGAGAAAATTATTATAATTATTGTTGTGAGGTAATTTGAAGCGACTCGAGTGGCGGCTCGAGCGAAAGTGATTTTGTTTGGCCACAGGAGGTGGACCGTTAGATTTTGTGTCGGTGGACAATTGTTGAATTTATTTTGTGCCAGTGGTTGGCAGTTTTGTTCTACAGAAGTAGAATTATTTGTGTTGATTGAGTCGAGTTATAGTGATTTCGCTTTGCAGTTTGGCAAAGCGTGGAATAGAAGATGGGTCGGACGTGATTTTTTTGTAATACATTCGTTTTTTTATTAGAGACAGTGGTCTCTGTTTGTGGTGAAGAAGAGTCTTCAAAGAAACCAATCCGAGCTTTTGTTAAACCAACTATATAAACCGTCAGGCTCATAGCAAGACTACTTCTTGAGCCGGAATAAAATAAAATTTAGACACAGCTTTGTTTCAGCGCAGGTATTCGGGTTACCTAGCTCAACTGGTCCTTTGGGATTCCCGAACAAAGTTTGTGACATTGATTAACTAACTTTCATGAAAAAATCCTACTTAATTTCGGTTTATTATTTTCAGAAATGAAAAAATTTTCATTGCTCGTTATAAAATTAAAAACGTGCACCTAATAACAGTCAATTTTTAAACAGTTCTAGAACAAACATTAACTTGTTTACGCTTTTACGTAATTATGATAATTCCACAATTAGAAAGAATAATTTTTATCTTTTTGTTTTTTTAAATAATTTTAAATTAATTTTTAGAATTTATATTATAATATTATAAAAACAACTCATTATTTTTTGTTTAGAAGTCTTGGCACGTTAGAAAATCAAAGTGGGCCATCTCTGGATTCGGCGCAATGTGCAGCAATTGTGCTTTCCGGACGGAAAACTGGGAAGCTGAGCAAAGCAAGAAAATAAGAAACGAAGAAGAAACATGCTAATTTGACCAATGACTTTTAAAAACTTTCAATTGTGACCTCATTTTGAATCGTATGGAATATTTCATTGAATATAATTTTTATGTCAAAAATTGCCAAAGGCTATTGGGTTGGAAAACAAACTTTTAAAAACCATGGTTCAAAGTGTACATTTTGTGTATTGCTGTTTTTTTTGTTTGTTTTTATTAATTTTATCTTTTACTTCGATTTTATGTTTTAAATCAAAGAAACTGCGGCATTGACTATTGCTATTCTACAATGTATTAATTGTTTTTTGTTTAGTTTATATTTCCGCAAATAAACATTTATTGATTGATGGTTTATAACAAAAAATATATAGAATTCTAAATAAGTATAACATTTAATTTATAAAATAGAATTAAAAAGAACTAAAATTTTGTAGTATACAACCAATTAAAAAAGTTCAATTGATAACAGATTAAATTTTTTTAAATTTATTTAAGATGAGTTAAATAAGAAAAAGTTTACGTCCTTTTTACCAGCACCTACAACAAATTCTTGTGGCTGAGGACTTCATACAAAGAATGCCCAATCTGACAGATATCAAAGGTGCTTACCAGTCCATTTGCAAAGCCGGCTTTTTGCTTCAAACTTAGGAACACTATAGTAGCTACATTAAATAGTAAAACTTTAAGATATAAAGTATTGTTGAGTTTTTATTTTGCAATTTTAATCAAATTAAAATAGTAAATTAATCTTGGTTTTGAGTTTTTCTGTAACATTCTAGTAAAAAATTTTTTTTTCACGAAATCGCTTTTAAAACGGATATTAATTCAAAATAACCATACATAAACAAAAACAGACTATCATATTTCAATTAAACCTTAAACTCGTTTGATTTCTGGTAAGAAACATACATGATTTTTTTTCGAAATAACTTTGAAATCAAAAATTTATCTTTGATAATCATGTTTAAGTCAATGATGATAATCATATTTAAATTATCTAATTAAACTCGTTAATTTCTGGTAAGAAACATACATGATTTTTCTTTGAAATAGCTTTAAAATTAAAGATTTATCTTTGATAATCATGTTTGAATCAATGACGGCAATCATGTTTAAATCAAGCTTAAAAATGTTCACTTTCGGTGTATATTTCAAGGGTATATCTCTGTCTTTCAACTATGATACAAACTTAAAACGAAGATAAATCTCAATGATATATCTATGATTATCCTCGAAATTTTACGACTGGGAAGTTGTCACACTTCATTCATAATTTTAATCATAACGATGTAGTGTATCCCCGTTAAAAGCAGTTCGTAGTTTTATTATAAGAGAATAAATGCGGCTCTTTGAGCGCTGTCTGCGATATACGTCCAATTTGTTATATGGCTCGATACATGTATCTTTTTCTCTTTTTTTTTTCTCTTTGTATTGACGTAATATGTTTTTGACTAACGTCATTGTACTGGAAAATTCGCGTATATTCACTTGATTCGCGTAACGAACTCTCCAGGGGCTTCTGGCTGAATCTTGAATTTACGAGAAAGTTTACGTCACGTGATTTTGTTTTTTATATAAAGCCGATGCGTGGCGAGAAATTATTATGATGATTATTATCGTTGTGAAGTAATTTGAAGCGACTCGAGTGGCGGCTCGAGCGAAGGTGAATTTGTTTGGCCACAGGAGGTGGACCGTTAGATTTTGTGTCGGTGGACAATTGTTGAATTTATTTTGTGCCAGTGGTTGGCAGTTTTGTTCTACAGAGGTAGAATTATTTGTGCTGATTGAGTCGAGTTATAGTGTTGATTTCGCTTTGCAGTTTGGCAAAGCGTGGAATAGAAGTTTCGTCGGACGTGATATTTTTGTAATACATTTGCTTTTACGTAAAGAGCTTCTTTGTGGTACAGAATTTTAATATCGCTTTAAACAAAGTCGATTTTTTCGGAGCCATAAGCTTTTCGTGACGCTCTCATCAGTGGCAATCGCGTCAAAATGGGACGAACCAGAGAAAATCAAAGTATTTATAGTCTCAACAGTTGGGAGAAAGGTGCTGCAGTCTCGGAAAGGAGAAAGGCACAATTGCACAGTGTGGTGCAATACAGGATGTTCTCGGAAAGGAGAAACGCACTATGTGCAATTACCCAGGAGAAACACTGTTACTCGCAACCTAGGTTATTTGAAAAGTTTCAATGTGTAAACAAATTCCTTTTGCTTACATAAAACCGGATGTTTGGTTTTGATAAAAGTTGCCTCGAGTAGACACAGATGGAACGAGTTGCGTGCCACAGCAAGAATTTTAAAACGTTTGTCGTTATAGTTTGCAGCACATTTGCTTGACAACGAGCAATGTGCTGCAAACTATAACGACAAACGTTTTAAAATTCTTGCTGTGGCACGCAACTCGTTCCATCTGTGTCTACTCGAGGCAACTTTTATCAAAACCAAACATCCGGTTTTATGTAAGCAAAAGGAATTTGTTTACACATTGAAACTTTTCAAATAACCTAGGTTGCGAGTAACAGTGTTTCTCCTGGGTAATTGCACATAGTGCGTTTCTCCTTTCCGAGAACATCCTGTATTGCACCACACTGTGCAATTGTGCCTTTCTCCTTTCCGAGACTGCAGCACCTTTCTCCCAACTGTTGAGACTATAAATACTTTGATTTTCTCTGGTTCGTCCCATTTTGACGCGATTGCCACTGATGAGAGCGTCACGAAAAGCTTATGGCTCCGAAAAAATCGACTTTGTTTAAAGCGATATTAACATTTGCTTTTATTAGAGACAAGGGTCTCTGTTTGTTGTGAAAAAGAGTCTTCAACGAAATCAATCCGAGCTTTCGTTAACCAACTGTATAAACCGTCAGGCTCATAGCAAGACTACTTCTTGAGCCGGAATAAAATAAAATTTAGACACAGCTTTGTTTCAGCGCAGGTATTCGGGTTACCTAGCTCAACTGGTCCTTTGGGATTCCCGAACAAAGTTTGTGACAGAAGTAAAATAAAAAAAAAGTTGTATACTAAAAGATACTAGTCAATCAAGTTCTAGAAAGAAGAGCAAATTAAGTAAATCCATAAAAATCATTATTAAGGTTTTGCGCTGGAACGGTGGCGATACGGAATGGCATCGCAACCGTTTTGAGCTCAAAAACCTCTTTAAAAAATGAGCTTTCTTTAATTTTCCCTTGTGACAAAATGGCTTTCTAGCGCTCCTGGTAATGACTGAAGCCAGTCTTTTCGTAGCGTTGCTGATTCCACCTGCTAACTGATCCTACTCTCATGATACTTTAATCAATCAAACCAAAATTTATAAACTCTGACCAACGATCACTTAGCAGCAATGATTAAGATGGCTATAATTATTTCTATTGTCGTTATTTCAACCTATTCGAAATAGCATGAAACGCGCAATGCGACTGCTTGACAGACAGATGTTTTCAATGTGAACGTTTGTCAAGCTATCTGATTTATTTTAATTTTTACTTATTTCATTATTTGTTTATTGCATACAACTCATGCTTGAAAACCTTTGCACCTCTGATACACCTATATATATAGTAATTCTAGTAACAATTAAAGTAACTGCTTGTTGTAATTCGTGTAGTGCAAACCCTCAAGTCTAGCGGCACCCTAACTGTGGTGCAGCATTGCAAAAAATAGCTAGTAATTAGTAAGCTTTTTCCCTCAGTGCATAGCCTCTACACCAACAAGCATTATGTAGCACATTCTTGTGGCGTCTCTGGATAACTGAGCAGGTTGCAATTTTAAGTAAAACAAAAGGGTTTTGGAGGAGTCCTGGGACACAGACGTGTGGTTTGTAAGGCCCACCAAGTTTAGATATACCTTGATACCCACGAAACCGGATTCCCAATTATAGCACCACTGCTTACGGTAACTTTGTTTAAAAAGCAAGACTAAGGTAGAATCTCCAACTCGATTGCCTCACACCTAGTAAAAAATAGAATATACAAAACAACAGACCGCGAGCCTGGAAGAACTCCAGATTCTGACTCTCTATGCCAAGAGGTAATACTCCATGCCATCTATGCTTTGAAGTCCTGGTTAAACAAATTTCTGTCTTCCTGCAGGCGCCAACTCAAGTCTCCAAAATTTTGGAGGAGAACATTACTGGTTGCCATACCTAAGCCAAATATGGCATCAGGGAACCCAAAGAGCTATAGAGCTGTCTCTTTGCTTTGTGTTCCCTTCAAGATCTCGGAGAAACTTATCTGAGCCCACGTTGAAACAAATATTGATCCACTGCTACCTAGAAAACAATCTGGGTTTCGGCGCGGAAAATCGACGGTAGATCAAGTCATTCTTCGAACTCAAAAATTTAAGAAGAGCTTTTTGGTCAAAAAAAATAGCCGGCGCTGTGTTTGTCAATCTCACAGCAGCCTACAATATTATATGGCATTGCGGCGTCATCTACAAGCTACTTCGTCTTCTTCCGGACAGGCACATGGTCTCATTGATTATGGAACTTGTTTGTAATCAAAGTTTTACCCTCACCAACGGTGCTGGAAAGCAAGTTACGTCGTCTTAAGAATGGTGTCTCACAAGGATCAGTCCTGTTTGGCTATTTGGTTCTTGGGTATCAAATTGACTACCAATTTTTTTCAATTCTTTCTTGATATGTTATTTTTTGTCATAGAATATATTTCTAAGTACTGTTCAAAGTATAATGCAAAAATTTAAAAGCAGTACTGCAAATATGCTGTTTGAACCGCTTGTTTGTAATTAACCTTCTATTGCCCAACTAAACAAATTTGTCAAATTTAAAGTTTTATACGTATTTATGTTGGGTTAAAACAATTTTTTTTCAATTGATCTTATCAACAAATTTGATACAACTCATAATCTATCATTATAGTTGAAAACTTTGAAAAACTTCAATCAGCGTGATTTCTTAACCATTCTACTTTTTAAGTTTTTTATATATTTTACGCAACAGAAAAGAAATTTTGTATCATGTTCGATTGGAAATATTTTCCTTAAATACAAAAAACAAACAAAATGAACACTCAACAATTGTTTTGGATCAGTGTCGGCAAGAATACTTTTCTCTTTAAAAAAGATGATACCTTCTTTTCAAAAGAATGTTTTACCTGCTTATCAACAAAGTAATATTTTATACAAATACTTGTGCCACTGCGATATTGCGTACGTACCTAGGTAGAACATCTCAACGACTGGAAGAACGAATTTAATTGCACGTTTCAAAATTTATTAGAAATCAAATTAAACCTTAAAAAGATCTTTCTAGACGTCAATGTAAATTCACTCAAAATGCATCTACTTTGGATTCGGCTATTGGTTAACATTTGTTAGATAACAAAATTTGCTCCTGCGGACTGGTGTTGGGCGATTCCATTCGTTCATGCACAAATGGGGTCTCGCTCCTTCACCGAATTGCGAGTGTGGCGCCTCTGAACAAATCGTAGACCATGTACTAACAGCGTGCCCTATACATCGGGCACCACATGGAGCACGAGGTCTGACGGTTTTGGATGACGAAACTCGATGCTGGCTTAATAACACTACTGCCAGCATCTGATTTAGGCAGTGCAGCAGTCTGGGATAGTAAAAGGATAAACCCTCGGCCCCAGTCCTGCTTGTGTCTGACCTGGAGTGGATGCTCTTCAAACGATGACGACGAAAATTTGCGCGAAAATTCTATATCAACTGGTTTTCAATTTTAGGACCATTATCTTTTCATTTGGCAACGCTTGAAGCCACGTTCATAGACTCTCTTGAACCCTTTCTTTGTTCCCAGAAATAGTTTTTCTATGGACTGAAGCTATGTCACTTGCGGCGCAAGTAAGCGGGCAACCAATTGCACGCTCTCTTTTTCTAACCAATCAAAGACGCCGTTGTTTTCGATGTTTTCCAATCCTATATAAAGCACGTTTTCATGCAATGCAATTCGTTATTTTTAACAATTTCTTTTGAAAAAAGTTAGTTAAAAGAACTCTTAAGAAAATATTCTTTTTAAAGTCTATTATAAATTAAAAAAGTTAATGTTTTCGACAATGCCATTGGTTATATTTAAGTTCAATGTTACATACTGTAGCTTACATTAAAACCAAAATTAGGCAGACAATTAAACTATTTTGTGACTAGCAGAATTTGTTCCATTAATTTACAAATATATACAATTTATGTGTTCTTGTCAACATTTTTTGTAGAAATTAATCGAATAATCACAGTTCTTGCTTTAAATAATGTAGTTGCATTTGGTTTGTTTCTACTGTTTACAGTAAATTTTTGTATCTTCAATCTTGTTGCAGTCAAGCTGCATGAAATAATAAATTTCAATTTATTTTTATTAATGTACAGTTTCTTCCATTTAATTACTTGGGAAAAATAAAGATAGCTTGTAAGAAATACGTACATGCTCATTGCTTTTTGAAAAAGTATAGCTTCTTGAAGCCTTTAAATTCTACACTTACTAGCTAAAATTAATAAAAATAATAATAATAGTAAAATACTGTGATACTTGTTTTCGATAGCATACTTTTTTGTTTTTGCATTTAGTGCAATCTAAGAGTTGAATGTTTACATATTTGCATAGTCTAAATCAACTTAAAATGTTACTTAATGCAAAAACCAAGTTATTTAAAAACAAAAAAAGATGGTGCCAAAATTAATTTTTAGTATCAATTTATTCCTATTATTACAATATTAATTAATACCATGTTATTTGGCAATTCAAATAAGGAAAAGTTAAGAAATTTTAGAATTTTATCTAAAAGAATAAAGTAATTACAAACGTTTTTCCAAAGTCCGGTTTTCAGAAGCATGGGCGTTGAGTTAAAAAGCGTTAAAAAAATAAAAAAAAACTTTTTTTTAGTTGATCCCCATCAGCTTTGGACCAATATTTTTGGAAAAAGTGGAGATTTCCGAAAAAAATTTGCTTGAAGGTTGATTGGGGTAGCTTATTATTAAACGTCTCAGTAGCCAGAGTCATTTCTCTAAAAAAATGCAACTTTGCAATAACAGAAAAGATGTGTGTCATCTTTGACAACTTTTCAGATACTTCTTCTTTGTATGGAGTATATCTTTCTTTCTTTCCGGAATACTCTTTAGATGTTAGGGAAAGTATTGTTCAGCCAGATTACTGTCTCTTCATCAACTGATTCCAGACCAAACCCCTGCTCTAATTTATTTATAATCCCGGGATTAAGTCTGAGCCAGAATGGTTTGTGTATATACATTCCTAATGGTTTGAGCTTGACGTCGGAGATGAAATCAATCAATCAATTTTATTTTTGTCATCAAACAACATTTCCTAGTACGAAAAATAAAAATAAAAAACAAAAAAAACAACAACAAACAAACAAAAAACAAAACAAGTACATAGTAAATGATGAACAAATAGTAATAGAATAACAATTAAATGACTTTTTTTTTGATCACTTTGCAGTTTCCGCATACGTTTCGTATTTCTTTACATATAACAAATTACGTCAGTAAAATGCGCTTTTTTTCTTCTTCTTTATAATTATTATTACTATTATTGTTTTGTGAGCATTGTTGTATTTATATTGAGTCATATGAAATAAATTTCTCTGTTCTGTTCTATTCAAATGTGTTGTTTCACAACAGGGAACATGCGAATAAAATAGAATTCTTGGTCTTTGAGTCAAGCAGTCACCCTTCAAACTTAACATCAGAAACATAAAAGACAAATGCGACAACGTCCAGATGTTACAAGAAAATCACAATTAGAAATGAGTGGAGGATTAGAAATTTGTTGAATTATAAGATTGTAACAAAAACAATTTTAATTTGATTTTGAAAAAAGTTTTTGGAAGTATTTGAAATGTTTATGGAATGGAGTTCCATATCTTAACGCCTTAATACGTAATACTTCTTTGCATTTTGTTAATATGGTTTGCACAAATTAAACTGGTTCACTGAAGTTCTTGTTGAACGATTGGACACATCACATGATTTTTTTAATAATCGGAGAAAAAAAAAGAAAAATTTTAATATTCATACAGTCATGGACTACTTTAGCAATTAAATCAAAAAAATTGTAGTATTTTCAGTTTTGCATAGAATTATGTTGCACTTCCTAAAAAATGCTCTCCTCCTATCAGATTCATCGCTTTATTTTCAATAGAAGCAAGTTTATGCAAGTAGATGAGAAACGTGGACCCCACGCTATTAGTTAGTAAAGTAAATCAGGATAAACAAGTAAATAATATAAACTGAGAAGAGCATTTTGGAGTAGAACATGCTTTAATTTATACTTGATACTAACGGCCCTGCATAGCTTATTGGCTACATTTAGATAAAAATAAAAGTCTAATATAAAGTTAATAAATACTCCTTAGTATCTAAAGTGGTTTTTTAAAGTAATTGGTGATTGTTAAGCATCACAGAGAAATCCATTACACTCAAATTAATTTTAGTTGAAATGATTATGACATGACATTTTTACAGATTTATAGTTAATTTATTTAAATTACACCAATTACACAGTAAAGACACTTCTTTATTTAGTTTTTCTTGAAGAATTATGGAGTGAGAGAGCAGAAAACTGGTATTTTCAGCAAATAGTCGTGGAACACTCTAGACAGCTTTAGGAAGATCATTTACGCAAAATAAAAATAGCAATGGGCCGAGTGTTGATCCTTGCGGTACCTCATAGCCATTTAATTGAATTGTAGAATGAGCATTATTAAATGACACAAACATATTAAAGTCTTTTATCAGAAATCTATTACCCTTTTTTTAGTAAAGTTTCATAGACAATTTTATTAACTGATCAAATTGCAAAGCATGAATTTATTAATAAAATCGGTCAACTTTCAATTTATTATAGAAAATAAAAGTTAAAAATTTAAAACCAACTGTATTATTATGAAAAATCGATTTTGATCTATAAAGGTCATCATCAGTTTCTTATTCAAATAGAATCATCTATTTGAATAAAATGATTCTATCTCTGCTTTTGCCTTTGTAAGACCCAAGTCTCTACAGTAGTTAAATCATCTAATTCATTTTGATTCGAAAATGAGGATCTTTGCTGGAACTCCGCGTGTCAACATCAAAATCAACATCGTCATCTTCCGATCAGGTTAATGATATAGCATGCGTTGTTGGAGGTTGAGGAATAGGCAGTTCTGGGCCATGGTTGACAGGCGCAATGGATAAAAGAATACTTGGATAAACAATCTTTTTTTTGTCCTTTGTCTTTTTGTATGTGGAAATGTCCACCATGCAGAAATAACAGTCATCATGATGATTGGTAGGTTCTCTCCAGATTCGGGGAATGGCAAATGGCATACATTTACGACTTCCGCGCATCCATCCTTCTAATGTAGATCTGCAACTTCCACAGCAAAAATGCGGGGCCCAAGATTTATCTTGATCGCCCATCTTCATGCCAAAATATGCCTCATAGACCATGAAGAATTTGGTTTCTGGTATAACTTTGCGGTTCTTTTGCCATTGACTGATGTAATAGCCGCAAATATAGCAGAAAAAGTCAGAAGAAACTTTGCAAGGTCTTTTGACACTCATATTTACTGAAGTATTGAAAATATTAATAGCATTAAATTTAACCTGCAAAAACGAATAAAATATAACGTATTTCTAAAATAAGCAACATCATTGCAGTAGGCTTAACTCGCAATTTGTCTAACTGCTAAACTAATTACAGTATTTCTACCAGATTCAACAATCCACCTCCCATAAACCAACTCTAAACTGCTAGCACTGAACTACCTCAGACATGTGCATTAAAACCCCGCCAAGATTATGTTCATTCACGTGATAGTGAATGACAGTTTGCTAATTTACTTCTCTAGCACCATATAGAGAGTGATGAAAACAATAAAAAAAGTCATAAATGATATAACACAAGATTAAAAAGTAATATAAATGTCACTTAATGCTAAAGTTGAATTATTATTTGGTTAATTACAAATTTTAATTTATTGCAAATATTTTCAAAACCGTTCACGCTATGCAAAAACTAACATCAAAATTGTCATCAGTGACCCCCGAAAACATAAAGAAACACTAAAAAAAGGAGATAAACAAAAATTTGTTGCCTAGTGTAATTGATGATAAATTAAAGTTTAAAAACCACATAAATTTTGTGGAAACAAAACGCTCAGATCTGTTGTTATTTTGGGCAAACTCAAATATTATTTAGACCTCACCTCTTTACTTAAACTCTACTATGCTCTAATTCATTGTCACATTAATTATGGTTTGATTATCTGGGGAAAAACTTATTTATCATATGAGACAAAATTAACACTTTTGCAAAATAAGGCAATTAGGATTGTAAATAACCGTAGCTGGTATACGAATACATTTCTAATATATCAAAAATATAATACATTATCTCTATCACTATTAATAAAATTCGAAATAGCTAAATTTATTTCTATCTGTTTGAAAAACTGCTCACAATCCTCATTTGACAACTATTTTATTTTACCAAAAAAACACATCTTCACCCAATCAGATTTTGCAAACTATGATCAATTGGCTATCTCATTTTTCAAAACCAATAGAAATCAAAATTCTATTAAATATACAGGCCCTTTAATTTGAGCTCTATTTCCCCCGAACTAAGATTACAATGCTTCAATAAATTCGAAGAAAATTATAAAAACTTTTTATTAAATTAAAAAAAAAAAAAATAATAATATCTATTGCTCACAATGTTATGGTACTCAAATTGATTTTTTTTTGTTTCATCTGTTTTTATTTGTTTTTGTTTGTTCTTTGTGGCAATCTAAGATGTAAAAATAATCACAAAATTTCCATAACTTTACGCCAATCTGATTGGCGCAAAAATAATTTAATTTAAACGTGTTGGTACTTCAATGTGCATATACCTTCTTGTTATTTAAAGAAAGGCTACTTGACTCGAAGACTTAAGAGTCCCTTTGTGGTCTCCTTGTCATTTTCAAACAACATTATTTTAGTGTATGTGTTTTTACAATGTTATTTATGTTCTTTTTTTTTTAATTTAACACATATCCTCCTGAATCAAACTTTTTTGTTCATCTTTCTATTGTAGCTTTGGAATGATGTAACTTGAAGGGAAAAAACGCTCTTTTTGTGAGAAATCTTTTTTTTCGTGAGATATAAAATGGTTTCACTTCCGTCAGTTTAAACTGACGCTAGGAGCAGGAGGGTACATGTAAAAAAAAAGCAAGATCGCTTTTATTTAATTTTTCATTTTTGAATTAAGCCAATTTTTGATAACAAGCAAGCCTACAAACAAATAACATCGTTAATAAACAAAAAACTTTAGTTCACAATCTTTGGTTTACATATCGAACTACATAACATTGTCTATTGGAAATGGTATTCTTTAAAACAATCAGGATGTAGATAAACATTGCAGACTTTGTAGCAGTACCGGGAGGTTCTGAGCATTCTGGTTTGGCACATCCCCTTTACAATCCAGTGATTGGTAGCACTGAAACATACTTGTTCACACTACTTTGACTTTGATCCAGGAAATAGGACCTGTAACATATCTTTACTGTATTACAAGTGTCTTTACTAATGGACGGAATTGAACACAGCATCGCGACGGCTTTGCCTGTACCCACAGCTTAGGCAGCCAAACTTAATTGTTTGGCTCCGTGCTTCCCAAAGTATGGTACCATGGATTTGTCAACGCTTAGATGTTGCTCGGGTTTGTAGTAAGCCACACACTGCTTGTTTATCGCATCAAACTGGTCTAAACAGGTCTAGCTTTGGCAAATCTGTCAGTTTTGTCCAAGCTTTTATTATCAGCAAGATGAAAAAAGTGTTTGCTTTCTTCAAACTCATTCTTGATCATCAGCGCCCTGACAATTTTCCTCCCTCCTCTGCCAATACATTTCTTGTCGTGGCAATTGATTATAACCGCTCAGCACAAGGATGGCAATGAATGATTTCAACTTTTTTATGGTCATCATGAACAAGCGGTTGCTTTTGCATTGAGCATACTTATTTGATTCCAAACATATTCTTTCCATTTTTCATTCGTCAAAAACTTTTCAAATATTTCATGTTGCAAGATATGCTTTTCAAAGGAAGGGTGTGTCAAGGTCCAGTTATCAAGAACTCTGTGAACATCCATTTTACCCTTCTTCCATTTCAGTTTTGAAACAAGAAGTTTCATCATCCTTCGCTAAAAAACACATTATAAAGTTGAATACCAACATGAAATACAAAATTATACCATTTAAAAACATTTGGCGTTGTGTACCAAGTTCACATAATGCAAGCATTGCAGCAAGATTACATAAAACAGTTGAATGAAGACACTGCATATCATAGTATAGCAAGAGCTATAAATTCATTGTTGAAATACGTATACAGTATATGCTACTTTTTTGTTGCTGGCGGAACACTACTGGTTTGTTCTGACAGGGAAACATTTTTTGGTTGAAAGTCATCAGCAGGTAACCTGGTATTCTAGAAACAAGAGAAAATACAGAACTTTACCTAACCGCTTGCTAAAGCTTGCGATTCATCAGTAATTAGTTTTGTGGCTCCTGTTCCTTGCAAATCCTATTCAGCATCTGATGAAAGTCTGTCCTGAATACAATTAACATCAATTCCATCATCTTCGTCGGTGTCTATACCATCATTCTTTGGGGAAAAAATGATAACATTTGCGGTGGACACAGATTCACCAGCAACAAAGCTGTACTTAGATCCCAAAGCTTTAAGTACTTCTAATGCTTCAAAAATGGTCATCTTTTTGTTTTCGTACAACAGGTTAGCCATAGCGGCCTAATGGATAAAGCCTAGGAATGCTAGGATTAGCAGTTGTAAATATTACTTTTGTCGCTTATAAAAAACAACTCAAGCAATACTTTCGGTCAACTGTTTCGTTTAATTTATAGTGATGTTTAGCGTCAATGAACAGACACAAGTAAACAATTAAATCCTAGATTATTTAGCTCTAATTAACAACTTTAAAGTTAACACAACTCAACTGAATTTAAACTTGTTAAGCTGCCTGTTAAAACAATAATCCCAGTAAAGTGTATCCGACCAAAATAAAAAAAAAACTTTGTGTATATTACTCTACCTCCTGGCAAGAGTTGCTCCCAGCGTGCTTTCTGTCTAGATAAGTAAACAAAAAACTTGGCTTATCAACTAGTTATAGTCTTGTATCAGTTCTCAATTACCAATTAACTAACGAAGTATTTGGAAATACTTGAAAACCACAACCATTCTGTGACATCACAATGAAACGATATAATTCTATCAAGTTTTCGCATTCAATAAAAGAAATCGTGTTTTTACGTGTAAGTGTACCCTCCTGCTCCTAGCGTCAGTTTCAACTGACGGAAGTAAATGAATCGCAAAACTTTTGCAAACCTGTTTTTGATTCTTTTTTCGCTAATTACCACTTCAATACTATATGTTTTAGCTATCTTTAATAATTTTTCAATTTATTTTCAATTCACAATCGTTTGATGGCAGTTACTTTTTTTTGTAATACAAAAAATGCTTTTTTTTAATTAGGCTGTTGTAAACATCGCGATAGCTTTTTATTTATAATTTAAAACGGTCAGACAATTAGCTTGATACCTCAATTGTCAATTTAATCTAAAAACTGGAGTCCTACATGTATCAATGTACTTAAAATTCTTCTTTTTGTGCCGTCAGTTTAAACTGACGCTAGGAGGATATGGGTTAACAAATAAAAAGCTTGTCTGTCTGTTTGTCTAAAATAGTTAACAAATTTACACGTATTGTTTTGCAAATTATTGACAAGTATGCTTCTGTAAAATTTTTTTCTTGTAAGCAAAAGAATTTGCCTGAAAAATTGTGGATCACTAAAGCCATTTTAGTGTCTATTAAAAAAAACGTGTTTTATGTTTAAAACTCATTTTTTAAATGGTAATAATTTTCAAAAAATTTATTATTACTATAAACAATATTTAAACACATGTAAATTGACAAAAAATTTAAACTATTTAAAAAAAATTATATTTTGAAAAAGAGCTTTTTAATAACAGAGAAAACCCAAAAAAAACTTGGGATATGCTGCTTCCCTAAAAAAGCAAATTCTGCAACAATACACAAAATCTACATAATTTTGCATCTGATAGTCGAGCAAAACAGGCAGATCAATTTAACGAATTCTTTTCCACTATTGGCAAAAAATTAACAAACAAAGTTCCTACTTATCAAGCGAATCATTTTTAAACGTACCTTGCAAAACGAGTTTCTAAATCTATGTATCTATTAAAGCTGCGAATATTATTGTAATTGTTAATACCATTCTCTCTCTCAACGTGAACAAAGCTATAGGTCATGATAAAATACCTGCTTACTTTCTTAAAATTGCACCTTTCACCTTAGCCCCTTTTCTACTGATATTAATTAATTATGCTTTTACAAACGGAATTTTTCCCAGTAACTGTAAAATTTCTAAAGCAATATTAATTTTAAAAAATGGAAACACCAATAATCCAAATAATTTTAGAACCATCTCCTTACGTGTTTTTCAAAAATGTTTGAAAAAATCTTTAAACGTAACCTCTAAACGAAAAAATTCTATTATTAGTGTTTTTGTCTCAACTTGGAAATAGCCCGAAAAATTGGCGTATTTACCCAGTGGCAACTAGAGCAAGAAGTAAAACTTTTACTAGCGAGCCTCAAAGAATAACTGTTCAGAATGACTCTAAGCAATCTCCAGGTATTTTCAAATCGCCTGTCGAAGGCACATTTGCGTGTATTATTGTTCAACCAATTTTACGTGTTCCTAAAATGTGGAACAATGATAGTCTGTTGCCCGCTTATTTCATTACCTTAAAAAAATGCTTCAAAATTAATAACACAATTGACGAAAATATGCGTTTTGTTTGTTTTTCAAATGTAATGTCGCCTAGTAAAGCTGAAGCGTATGGTTTAGCTTTAAGCAGAACTTCCAGAAATATTAAACCATACGCAGCTTTAAAAAATTTTATTTTATCGTCTTTCTCTATTGAATGTAACACTGACTGAATTGACGTATTAAACAAAATTAAACAAAAACGCGCAAGAAAAACCTTCCACTTTAATGTCGCGTGTCATTGCTGTATGTCAAAGTAATCCTGATAATGATCAAGGAATTCGTGATTTTTGTGAAAAATTTTTATACGCCCACAACCTGAAAATATTCAACAAAAAGTAAAGGCTAAAATTTTAACTTCTTAAATGAACTAGGAAATTTTTCAAATTGATCTTATAGTCAAATTGTGGCTCATTATTTTCACAAAAATAGGACGACCACCAGAATTTAACCATTATATTTGATAATTTAAATGTTAATGATTTGCAATTATTAGTAATTTTGAAAAGTCTAAATTTGGTTGCAAGGAAAGCAAATTTTTAGGACACATCATTACCTCTAAAAGTGTTTTTTCTGCTACCAAAAAATTGAAATAATTCTCAATTTCAAGCGACCGAAAAGTGTTAAAAGCTTACGTCGCTTTACTGGCATGGCTTAGTTTTATGCTCCTCCAATACAAAATTTATCTTGTAAGTTAGAGCCCCTGAGCCCCTATATGTCATGATTAAAGGAAAACATAATTTGCAGTTATTGTTGAAATGGACCCCTGAGTTAGTTAAAAGTGTTAAAGGTGCAAAAGATTGTTTGGAAAACTACACGGCACTTGCTTTTCCTGCTCCGCACGCAAACATTTCACTTGTTACCGACGCAAGTAATGACGCAGCTGACGCTGTACTTTAACAGGAAATAGATGGCGTTGTTCAACCGCTCCGTTTTTTCTACCGTATGTTTTTTCGAACTGAAAGAAAATACGCAGCTTTTGAAAGAGAAATCACTGCGATTGTAATGGCTCTTAAACATTTTCGCTACTTTTTAGAATTGGTAATTTTACAATATATACTGATCAAAAACCAATTGTTCCTGCTTTAAATTCTGAATCCGACCGTGAGAACGCCAGACAAGCATCCCAACTCGCTTACATTAGCGAATTTACCACTAATGTTCGACATTTACCAGGGACTTCAAACATAGTTGCCCATACACTTTCCTGACAAGAAATAAATACAATCTTTAAACATAGCGTTCCAATTGACTATGAAAGCTTAGCTAAGGCCCAATTAAAGGATGAAGAACTGTTTAATTTTTAAGAAAGCAATCACTCTTTAAAGATCAAAAGTGTTCCAATGGCTGATACAAATTTACGCTTTTATGTGATGAATCCATATCAGGTAAATTAAGACCCCTAGTTCCTTCTGAACATCGCCGAACCATATGTAATAACATTCACAATTTATCACATTCAGGTATTAAGGCAACCATTCGAATGATCGCATACAGTTTCGTCATAATAATTTTGAAAATATTTGCAAGTTTGACATCAGGTTAAACATTAGAGCTTAAATTTCCAGTATAAATGTCTTCTCCAAAACATTTCTGCGAAATTTGTTCGTGACAGTGCACATTGAAACCCGTTTTTTCAAGTCAACAATAAAAAGTTCATGCATTATTTCTCATTTCAATTTTGAACTTGGATATTCACGGGCCCCCTAGACTCATAAGGGCCCTAGTGCGGCGCACCGGCTGCATCCCCTCTCGTGGGGCCTGGGTGAAACTAACACAAATATTTTCGGCTTCCGTAAGCTCTTATCAAATCAAGGAAGTGAAAAAAAATGAATCACAATTTTGAACCGTAGTTCAATGAGTTACTTATTTTCAATGTATAATTTTTATTTTATCTGCCATTTGCTTAAATGTTATAGATCAACTATTGTTTTTGAGTGATACCAACTTGACATACAGTGATATGAAACATCAATATTTGAGGATTGGGGTGCACAAGCATTTGAGTTTTTACTTGGAAACTCAGTGCTCTGCCAAATAACAAGTAATGTCTCATGGTCCTTGTAGTAATAGTAAATATAACTTTTTAAAAATAATTACAAAATGTAATTGTAATTTAAAAAAAAACATGAAACTTTTGTTTTGAGAACCATTATTCCTTTTATAATTACTTTAATTGTTCTGTTTTCCCGTTTTCACTCGCAGTTTTGCGTTTTAAATTCTTAATTATGTTTATTCCACTAAAAAAGGGGTTTTCTTAATCTGGGTGGTATAAAAAGGTTCATAACAGGGGCAATCAACTGGCTGCAAACTCAATAGATAGCTGCAATGACATAAAGTAAAATAGAAAAAAGAAAAGATGGGACAGTAATTATTTAAAGTATGTAATATTTACAGTATAGATAATTTTTGTTCTGTTTAATGTTATTACATTGTGGAGGCCATTGCAAAAGCGTCCCCGTCCCGGCCTCTGGAAAGTTTTCATTTGAGAACTTGCTAAATCTGCAACAACTCAACACATAGACATAAATACTACTTCAGTGTACTTTCTCTTGTAGTCCAATATATACGAGTATTACATTGTTTAATATGATAGACATAACCAGTGATGGTTTACAAAAGGGTGGGTTTGGTGCAAGAATTATAGGGGGGTCAATTTTTAATGTTCCAATTTTTTTGTCCAAAAACAAAGTGTTCTCTAAGAAAAAAAGAAGTCATCACTTTTAATCAATGCCCGAACCCTCCATTTTGTCTCAAAAGCTGTAGTGTTGTCTACAAAAAGTCATTGCTTTTAATCAAGTACTTTATCTCTGATTTTGTCCTAAAATTAACGTTAAGAAAAAGGGCTACCGTTATCGTGTTAATATAAAGAAATAAAGCAATATTTTGTTCATGGAGGCACTTTTTGACGTTATTTAGGGGGTCCTGGAGCGGCCGCTCTGTTCTCTCCGTATTAAAGCATCACTGGACATAGCTGTACGAGTCGAAGGAGCACGATAAATGATTTATAATTTTTTATCGATAATAATCGATAAATCATACCTACCTAGAACGTTTCAGATCGAAGTGAAAACTTATTACTATTTTTCTTAATTTTAACTTTTAATTTTTGAAGAAAATGGAGAATATGACAATAGGATTGTTTTTTTTTGTATCGTCAAGGTGGGGGACGTGGGTTTTGTTCGCATGTAAAAAAGGGGAGCGCGTTTCATAAAGTCAAAGAAATCCTACACTAAACGTCCCTTTGAAAAAAACTCATGGAAATAATTCAAATCCAAAATTTAGTAAAGTTTAAGTAATTGACTTCCTGTTTAAAATAAGCTGGACTTTTTTGTTTAACTTTATTTGTTTGAAAAGGGCTTATGGAAGCCGAAAATTTTCATATTGCGTATAATTACGTTTTTAGTTATGAACGGCTAAATGTTGCACAACAAATTAAGAAAATATATATAAACACAGTAGTAACATAATTTTAATGAGATTAAAATGTACTTTTTCATAAGCACACCTGGCGCAATACATGTTTTTCTATGCAAATGTGTTTTTAAATAGTTTCTGGAATTAGCAGTTGGGGCTGCATTTTTTCAGAAACACTGGTAAGAAATTGTTTTGAGAAATCCTTTAATTTTCTTCCTTATGTTTGCAGCACCCAGTCAATAAGTTTGCAAATTAACAAATTTTCATAGTTCCAGAATAGATTTGTGAACAACTGCGTACTTGAAATAAACCTGGGGCAGATATTACAATAGATAAACAACACTTTTCAACAAAAGCTTGTTGCAGACTTGTTGATAATATGACCAAAAAATTACATTAATTTAGATCAAGTTCTGGTCGGTTGTAATTGTTGAGACAAAATATATTTTAAGTGCTATCGCTAACATATGTATATAAACATGTGCACTTCACAGAGACTTTCCGACTGTCTTACGAAACCTCACCTTGAAAAAGGAAGAAATATTACCATTGACAACTGGTTCACTGTGTATGGCCGAGCAAAGTAAATTGAACAGAAGAAATCAAGCTAAATGAAAACGGCCTACAAAATAGAAGAGAGATTCTTTTATCAGCAAAAACAACACATGAAAAGCTATCAAAATGTGCTCCTGAATGCAGATGATATAGCCACGCTGACAACCTACTAATGAAAGTCAAAGAAAACGTAGTGTTTTTGGCTCTCTTCATATATTTTTCTTTATACCTTTAACGCCAAAGGTCAATTGAGCCTTTTGGTTTTTCTTGAAAAAGATCTTTTTTAGATAAAAATTTTTTCTCATGTAATACATAAAATTTTTTAAAACATAAAAATAAATATAAAAAAGAAAAAATTATGGTAAAAATATAAAATGTTATCAACCTTACAATCTATACGTATAAATGTTAAAATTTATCCTTAACACAATCTTTTTTCTTCAACTTCTTTAAATTTTTTTAGTATTTTATCATTTTACTAAATTTAGTTTAAGATTTTTTTTACCTGGAGCGTTTGTAAGAAGAGAAACATTTTTTCTATAAAGGTTATATAAGTTTCCACCATAATTGGATAGAAATCCTGATTCAGAGTGATATTGCAAAATCACGTCTTCCCGTTCAGTGTTTAAATTTCTATTATTTCGAATGTGACGTACCATGATGTCTTTTGCCTAATAATTAAACAAAAACAACAGATACTCAGCTTCTTCAAATCTTTGTTACTTACATTGCCAAAAGCTATTATGGTTCGAGTCACAATCCAGTCATTTACTTCAACCATTTGTACGACTATGAAAACGAAAACTTTTAAGCATTTGATTACCTTGTTTTGTTTGTTTAATTGCTTTGACTGCACATGGAAAGAGATAATTTAATTTTGCTATAAAAATTAAAGCAAGTTCGACTGATTATATTCCACAGCTCTACATGTAGAGCATCAAAAAAAATTAACTTTTAAAAGTATTACATGGATAAAATCATTATGTTTTCATTACAATTACTTTAAAAAAAAGCTCTAAATTTGTAATATTATAATTATGATATTAAAAAACAGGAAAAAATAGAATGCAAAAATGCCAGAAATATGGCGTGCTCAGTAGGTTAATGAGGATGTTAGGATTAGAAGGTTTGGTTTTAAAACTAACCCTAACACAATATTACAAGCAAAACTTATTCAAATAAAATTATTTAAGTAATTATAATATAAGCACGTCCCTGTTCCAGAGTAGCGGTATAAGGTTCTATCTTGATTTAACCTAGATTCGAACCGCTCTAATGCCTTCCTTGTTGATACGTTTATTTTGCCTATTTATTTCTGTCTTTGTCTTCTTTTCTAAGAACTGTATTGCTTTGTGCAAACTTCTTAACTTTAAATAATAATCTGGTATTGTTTAATCGACCTTGTTAACTTTCTTATTTCCAAACGCTTAGTTTCATTTGAATACTATTGTTGTTTCTTTTCAAATGTTAGTTTTGATTTTTTTGGAATAAAAGCCTAATTTATGGTTTACTTTATAACAATTTTATTCACAAAAATTAAACTATTATGGATTGCTTGTTGAGACCTGATAAACTTAAAACGTTGCCAGAAGATCCTGATGCAGCTAAAGTATTTGAATATTTCAGTAATTGTAATAATTTCAGCAAATGTAGCGTTGCAAATATGCAAAAATTAGGTTTAGAAAATTTACTGTAATGGCTCTTTATAAATAACTGGGAGAAAAATCGAAAAAATAAAACATTAACTGGTTTTCTATACGGTTGATTAAATGCACTATAAAATCTATTTTGTGTTTAAATTGATTAAACAGGGGTGGGCAAAGCCGCTTTTTGTACAATCCATTTACATAAATCAAAATTATCAAAAAAGTCCCAAATTTTTTAAATAAAATAATTTATAAAAAAACAGCCTAAAATACGAACCATTTGGACACAAATGTTTTGGATTTATAGGGTTTGCTCAAAATCAGCTTAAAGTGTAAAAACACTTTTTTTTAATATTTGAAAGAGAATTTAAATCAATTTATTGCTTGTTTGAATCACCGACACCTGACTTATCATTTTCATTGGATTTGCAAGTTTCTGAAAATTTAGGTAATGTGTTATCAAGGCCACGCAAACCAATTCTGTTAAAAGTTCATTTATCAGATTAAATGAGATAAGCATTTTGGGATTTTTGAAAAAACAACAGAATTGGCTCTAGTTGCGATCCACTATTTAGTAAAAAGAGCCGCAAAAACAAATTCCGGAGGTCTATGCCCACCTCTGAGTATAATCTATATATTTTTGGCCTAAAGAATTTTTCCGTCAATTTTGTGTCGCAAAATTTCAAAAGTTTGTAACATGCAGTGAGTAAAAAAAATTTCTGAGTACTACATTTAACTCTTCAAAGAAATCAATCTGGACTCTGAGTCTTAAGCGACTTCCGCTGTTTCCAAAAGCTTTTGCCACCCACTCGTGGCGTGGTGTTATGTTGGTAATGTGCTATTGTTAAAAAGATGATTAGTGTCATGTGTGTGCGTCAAGCATTGTGGGCATTGTAGCGTGCAACTATCAGGGTTTACTGTGTGTTGGTAACTTTACAAGAGTGGTAATTTTTTTGCTGTAACAAGCTTATATACATGAGGGTTATTCAGTTGAAGTTTTCTTATTAATAATAATTTTATTTTTATTATGACTAAATTGGAACACGCCATTGACTTTAATAATCTTGTGCAATACAATTTTGACTATTGGCATTTAGGAGGTGTCAGCATAGTATCGGATATGTTTTTTTTGAAAAGTTGGTCAATGGGACAAATAACCAGTGCCTTTATCAGCACATTTAAATTAATATTTATTTGATGTTTGGTTGATTATTTATTTAATGTAGTAACTTTTGTAAATCGTCGTCGTCGTCGTCGTTTGAAGGGTATCCACTCCAGGCCAGACACAAACAGGACTGGGGCCGAGGGTTTATTCTTTTACTACCCCAGACTGCTGCACTGCCTGGATCAGATGCTGGCAGTGATGTCATTAAGCCAGCATCGAGTTTCGTCATCCAAAACCGTCAGACCTCGTGCTCCATGTGGTGCCCGATGTATAAGGCACGCTGTTAGAACATGGTCTGCGGCTTGCTCTGAGGCGCCACACTCGCAATTCGGTGAAGGAGCGAGACCCCATTTGTGCATGGACGAATGGAATCGCCCAACACCAGTCCGCAGGCGGTTAAGCTTAACCCAAGCTGCTCGGGATAAGCCCATCCCAACAGGCCTGGCACCGGTCTCGGGCACAAAAGCACAGAGCCTGGAAGCATTTTCACAGTACTACGTTTTCCATTTGTGATTTGTCCATTCAGAGGCGCGGATGCCAAATCTGGCAAGGTTGTCCAAGAGATTCCGCGCAGCTGGCACAAACGGGCGTCTGGATCTTAGTCTCACTTGGCCAGTATCTGAGGACCCACTTAATAGACCATGCAAAATATGATCGGGGTCCAGAGATCCACGGTAAGCCAAGGAGATTGTCGCTCCCATTTGGCAAAGCTCAGCTGGCTGGATGCCTGAAAGTACAGGTAGGTGGTCCGTTGGAGTGGGACGCAGGCATCCAGTGACTATGCGCAAGGCGTCATTCAAGACACTGTCAATGAGGCGAGTGTGAGCACTGCGACACCAGACTGGCGCACAGTACTCAGCTGTTGAGTAGACTAGAGACAAGGTGGCTATGCGTAGTGTTTTAGCACCAGCACCCCATCCCGAGCCCACGAGTCGCCTCAGCAGTGTGACGCACGAGGATAGGTTTTTGCGCAATGCCACTAAATGGTGACGAAACGTTAGCGATCTGTCCAGTTTTACCCCAAGGTAAGTAGGGATTGGACAGAATGGTAAAAGTCTACCGTTGTTGTAGACCTTTAGCTCACGTTTGGCCTCTCGGTTATTTAAATGAAAGGCTGCCGTCACCGTCTTAGTGTGACTGAGCTTCAGCCTCCCAGTCTGGAGATACGCTGACAGTGTGGACATGTCTTGGCTTAAGGTCCCCTCCAAGTCCTTCCAGTTTCCAGAAGAGTGCAACAATGCTAAGTCATCAGCATAAGGAAAGTTTCTGGAAATCATGGAAGGAAGATCGTACATATAGATGTTAAATAGGAGGGGAGCCAAGACCGATCCCTGAGGAACGCCGTTTTTAAGACGGCGCAGCCTGCTTTGCTTGCTGTCACCGGTGGTAAGGGTGAAACTTCGATTTCGGACAAGCTCCATGATCATTTTGACCATGTGCTTATCTGGAAGTAGTCTCAGCAGCTTGCAGGTAAGGCCACGGTGCCAGACAGTGTCATAAGCAGCTGTCAAATCGATAAATACGGCACCAGCCTTCTTTTTAGCCTCGAAAGAATCCTCGATGTTCTGGGTTAGCAGAACAACTTGATCTGTGGTTGACTTCCCGCGTCGGAACCCAGCCTGCACTTTAGGGAGCAGTGGATCGATTAATGGTTCAACGCGGGCGTAGATAAGCCTCTCGAGGATCTTGTAGGGAACACAGAGAAGACATATCGGTCGATAGCTCTTTGCATCCCCCACGGGCTTTCCTGGTTTTGGGATCGCGACCACAAGCGCTCTTCTCCAGATCTTGGGAATTTTGAGTCGGCGCAAACAGGAAGAAAGGAAGTCACGTAACCAGGACTTCAAAGCAGCTCCAGCATGGAGTATAAGCTCGGGGCAGATGGAATCAGGTCCCGGAGCTTTACCTGGTTTTAAATGTTGAAGGGCAGCAGCAAATTCTCTCTGTAAAAAACTGTCAGAGATATTTACTGCGTCTGGTGTTGTGGCCCTCCAAAGGTCAGACACTTCTTGAGAGACAAGTCGAGATGACTTGCAATCAACAGCCTCGTATTTTCCATTTCTAACCAGCTGAGATGCAATAGCATCGGCTGAAACGGGACAGTGACGAGGAGAGTGTCGTGACCTACCAGTAAGGTTGTTCAAAATATTCCACGCTGTTCGACTAGAGTGTGAGAAGTCAATATTCCGAACTTCCTCAGACCATCAATCCCTCCGCTTTCTGTCAAGCTTGGCAAGCAGAGTTGTAGCAGCCAAACTTGAGTCGTCTCCCTGAGGCGACTGCAGAAAGGTTTTATAGAGGAATTCACACTCTGCATCCCAACACGGAATATAGTTATTTTGATACCCGCGTGGGATAGTTTTTTTGGCTGCTTTCTTAATGGTGTTACAAAAGTCCTGGTAAGCCGCATCCACATCAAGTGAATCAGGCGGCAACAAAGTCTTTGCGAATTTATTCGTCAAAGCAATTTAGTGACTCCATTTGGCCTTGCGGAAGTTCCATCGCTTAACAGGCATGCTTGGCACTGCCATAGCAAATCTTGGTTATGTAATAAGCGAAGGTCGATGTGGTGACCTGGGGAACTTTTCAAGCACACGTCTATCCGGTAAGCGACTGTTTGGACCTACGCTAGCGAAAGCTAGATCCGGATTGGTGCCAGTGTTCCAGCGGCCGGAGTAAAAACTGGCAGCGTCCTTGGCATTATATAGGAGGGCAAGACAATTAATACTTGCCCATCCAGCCAAGCACTCACCGTCCGGACTGTTGTCATCGTAGCCCCAGTCAGCATGGCGACAGTTAAAATCGCCAGCGTAAAGACAGGGGTGAGGAAACACTGGGAGATCCAGGGTTCGCAATCGCGTTGGCGGTGGTTTTTAGACGTTGACTATTTTATTGCCATCAACGTCTACACACAGCCACTCGATCTCTGATGTTGGTGGAGATTGGTCCAAAAGCATGTATCTCAGTCGCTCGTGGACAAACGTGGCAGGGCCATGCTTCCTGCTTAAAGAAGACCCAGCTAGTTGGTAGTTTGAAAGTACCAACTTCTCTGCATCAGTGCAGTGGGTCTCCTGCAGTAGGATGACGAGTGCCTCAGACTGCATAGCGAGGTGATGAAGAACGTTCATCTTGCTTGCAGTGAGGCCTTCGATGTTCAGCTGAAGAATAGTGGGTCTTCGGAACTTGTTGGCAATGTGTCCTGAAAAGGGCAGTTTTATCCTGTCATTGCCCCGTCCTGAAAAGGACGTTTGCCGATTAGCAGACCCACACTGAACATTGGAATGGGTGGATACCCTTCCGTTTTGGTAGGTTCGGTTTCGGTCTGTCATTTAAATTAATAAACAGACTTACTCAAGGCCCAGGCTGCGTGAAAGCACCTACCATCTGGGCCACTTTTGTAAATGAGTGAATATAAGTTAACTTTATAAAAACAGTAATAAGTCTTTTTTTTCATTTCAAACATATACTACATAATAGTATTTTGTAAATCAATAAAATTACCTGAATCGAGAAGTAACCGAGGTTTTTGTAATCTCTTAATGTCGTAGAGTCGATATTGCCAAAGATGTTTTTGTTTTCCCAGTTTCGAAAAGCTGTAACAATATCTTATTATTAATCAATTACAATTTCACATTGTACAGTTATATGAAAGGCACTTTTTTGTCTGTTATTGCGAATTAAACTTATTCTACATTGGAAAAATATAGCGTATAGGCTGGACTAAATAACATTTAGTTTATATCTCAGTTAGTGGTTTATATCCTGCTGAAACTCTAAAGATAAATTTTTATAATTTAGACCTTTTTTTCATCACCTTTTTTTGTAGGCTAAAAATAAAGCAGAAACGATTGATTTTCCTCTTATGAATAAAAAAAAGTTTTCACATTAAATCTTATTTGTTTTTTCTTACTGAATCTCTTCCTCAGATTAAACTTTTGCCGTATTTGGCCCACGAGCCGAAGGTTGCACATTAGGGCGGTCCTTAATTGCATAACAAAACTTAAACTGCAAAAATATCATGGGAACCGCGGTGGTTCCTTTGATGCTAAAACTATTTTTCGTAAAAAAACTCCAAGATAGAAAAAAATTTAGAGGTTGCATATGAGCAATGAAGTTTTTTACAAATAGCTATTTTGTTGAGAACAGGGCCCCGTCTTTACATAGTGTTAGCTGCTCAAAGGAAGGGATATCATGGCTGTCACCCCATTAATTGCTGCCCACTGAGTAGTGTACTTGTTTTACTTTAAGGAAAAGCATTCTATGTGCTGTCACAATCTGCACGAAGAGCTGCAGTTGATCTTTATCATGAGTTAAAAACCATTTGCATTTTTTGAATTAGTGCCACCACACGCTCTGCAATGTCATTTGTGACTTGGATTTCTTGTACCAACTTTCTGGCCATCAAATAGCCTAGTTGATCATTCCATGAGCCAGAATCCTACGTAGAAACTTTTGATCAATTTTTATTGTTACAAAATCATCCAAGCAGTTGGTTAAAAAGTCTTTCCTCAGGTCACGTTTGGATGAATCTTGATTTCATTTTTGTCAAGTGCTGCAACTATTCGTCACTTCGTGGTATCTGACACCTCTTGGTCCAAAAAAAGCCGACTCTACTAGTCTTTCAGAGAGGTGTCAGAGCTGACCAGAGAATTTGTTCTGTGCGTTGTCACAACACTCTTGTTATGGTAATTTGCAACGTTTTGGCCAGTGCAAGATCATTTCTTGGCGCAGATATTAGAAATAATACTTCCATCCAAGCTTTCAGGTAAACTTTGATCGTAAAGATGCACATATGGCGGAGACTGTGTTCTACATTAGTTGTCAGTTTGAATTTCTACAAAACATTCAGATTTTCATAAAGTAAATAATGTTTGCTATCCATCTAGTTCTGTACATTGTTTCAAGGGCCTAAAAATGGATTCCCCAAAAAGAAATATCACCGAGAAAAACAATTGACAATTTAAGTAGCTTACAATAATCACCACAGAGGTTCTTCTGTTTAAGTGTCAGTTTTGCCCATTTCAAAATCTCAGATTTGCAATATCATACCGAGAGTGACACCTCATTATTCGCATCTCCAGTCTAAAACTTGGTTTTGTCAAATGATTTCCATTGATAGTGAAATCTCTTGAAAAGCAGAATGTCTGGTCCCTAAATTGGTCCCATAAGGGTTAAAAAGATAGATCTAATGACCAACCATAATATATGATGACAGCATGCAATATATAAAAGGCTTTTTTCAAATTGGGATTCAGTGAAGATGCAAGCACCATTCTTTCTTCCAGTATTCAAAGCAATCTTGTCGAAAGACATACTAACAGCTTTCTCTGACATTCCTCATTCTTCTAATGCTAAAACTACGGCATTTGCTTGAGACTGTCCGCTTCCACCAGGAATTTTGGCAATGTTTAGCAGTTGTTTTATGCTTAAGCCAGAGGCTAAGATAGGCAGACGATCAACATGCCACATAAATTCCATAATTTTTGTAATTTAGTTTTTGTTTCAAATTTAGATATTTAGATAACCTTGGTTTGTTGTACCATGATAATATGTTGCCCATAGTTTCTACAAAGTGCACAATTCCCACAAGGAAAAATCCCTGTCTGTTGTGATTAGTCAGAAAAGCTAGTTCTTTATAATTTAATAGATTATTGGAAAGAGTTGGCGGATTTCTATAATTTAGTGTAGCTTCAGGTTTCAGTGATTTTTCTTAGCTTGTGAGTTTTAATAGTTTAGGGAAAGGTGCGGTCCAGACTATTTTACTACTAGCTTTGTTTTTCTTAATAACTTTAGGGTGGAAATGATCGGTCCATCCTGAAGCTAATTTAATTATATTCGTGGTTAATTTTTTATTAAAATAATATTGGTAGCATTTTTCCTGTAGGCATTCCAAACTTTCCAAATAATATTCTTGTGTTTTATTCAACCACCTCAATCGGACTGCCTCCCAAAATATATTGGATTTGTAAACATTTAAGGAATGGTGTGAAGAACCATTTAAAAAACACTGATTCTGAGATGTTTTCTTTTAAAATTTTTTCTAATAAATCCTCCTTTAGCAGTTTGTCAGTTACATGCAAAACATCCAGAATTTCAATTGTCTATCTGGTTCGAATGTATCAATTTATTTAAAAACAGTTTTAAGTCATGTTTTGCAAATTCTTTTGTAAGAGCTTTTGTTATCAAGTAGTTATTTGAATTACTTGCTATCCAAACAGTATCATCAATAAAACGTTTGAAAATGGGAGCCTTATTTAAAGTTTCTCATATAGATAGCAAAGCAAAATGCATAGCAATATTAGCCAATGACACTGAATGATTGTCGCCAGTAATATAACTCTGCCTATAAACATATTACTCTGAATGATTATGGCCAGTAATATTACTCCATTACTTTGCCTGCAAAATTTATCTTTGAACTGCAAGATCAAATTATTTAAACAAAATACAGTCAAATCAACCAAGATTGTTAGTGCTTTGTAGTTGAACTTAGAGCGGTATTTTAACGTATGCCATAAAAAATTTTTAACCAAATCTCTGTTTATACTTGGGTATAACGCCTGTACGTTAGCCGTGTTAATAGTCCAATTTTCTGTATGATTGGTTTCTAGACTAGATTTCTAGGATTATAGTCCCAAAAGGTAATTTTTGCTATCTCGGCAATGTTCATTTATGGAATTTTGACAAAAAATCTCACTAATCGGATTCAATAGCAATTCCAAAAAAACTGTAATGCGGGATGTACTTATGTCTCCAGCTGACTGTAAAAGTCTGATGGGAAATTCTGTAACTGCCTTAGTGTAGAGCTCCTCATTTGTTAATTTATGCCTTTTAAATAATGAGTAGGCTTATGCTGGCACATAGCAAGAGAATTGTTCAGCTGTGCGGCCGTATGTTTTGTGGTATTTGTTATTATTGCATTTTAGACTGGTGGTATGAAATAAAAGTTTGTTGTCAATATAATTTAGTTTGTGGAGTTCAATACCATGGTTATTACAGTATTTAGTAAGTTTATCTAAAGTCTGAACTAGATTGTTCGTATTGACATCTTTCAGTGTTGTAAAAGCTTTGAGTTGTTGTAACATTATTGCATCATATTCATCATAATCAATCATTAAGATTTTCCTGTTTTTGTCCGTTTTACAACTGACAATCTGTTTGGATCTTACTAATTTTTTTTAATTTTTTTATGCTTTTCTGCATATCTGTTGTCAAATTGTTACGATAGGGGAAATTTTGTATTACTTTAGGTTTTAAGTTCCCAAGTTTAGTAGTAATTACATCGCAATATGTTCTTGTTTTGTCATCCAATAGTTCTGGTTCCAGTCTGGATGATTTGGGCATGTTCAATTTTTTTGGCATTGAAGTCTCTAAACTTTAATCTTGATCTATCACATCATTTTAAAAAATATGTGCCCATTCGAATCTCCTTATGATTGAATGCAAATATTTTCATTCCAATTTTTTATGGATACAGACCAATTTGGTATAATGGCGAAATTTATTCCTTTTAACAATAGTAGTTTGTCATTGATCTGAATGTCTACAGAGGAACGATTCAATATCATATCTTCAGCTTGCTTAATCTTTTCTTTCATATGTTTTTACCTTTTTATTCTGTAGTGTTGATTGTTCAATGGTAGCGTTGAGCATCTTTTTTATGTTTAGATTTTTTGTTATTATTGATATTTAAGTATTGAATCCCTCTTGAGCCAAAATCTCTGCGTAAAATCTTGTTTTTCATACAACAAATTGTATTTGTTAATAAATTTACTTTTTACCTTAGAATCCAGAGCTCTGGTGTTGTAGCTGAAGCACTGGTTTTCTTCAAGTTTTTTTCTTAAGGGTATTGATGTTGTATTTTAAAAGTTTAAGATCTACCAATAATTTTCTATATTGTTGTATAAACGTAATCAATATTTTTTCTATAATTTGAAGGCAACAACACCGGCGATTTTAAAATACGTTCTAAAAAATTTTATCTTTCCACTAAAACAGTCAATTTTTCTATGTTCTTACATTCTTTAATACATCGCAAGGGGATTCTCTGAGCACTGTCTTTCATTTCAGTTAAATTTTCATTTGATATGGTCAAGAATCTAACCCTTTGTACTGAAGGCAAAAGCGACGATTTCTAGTCACTGTCTATCCCTGCACAAAAACAAGACAAGTTTGCAATGTTTGAAATCATACAACTAAACATATCTTTTTCAATTTACATAATATAGTAGTGACCAACAGTTACTGACGTCGTGCTGTAACGCGTTGAAATGATAGTTGACGTCACTTTGGTTTTGGCTTGTATCACAGTGTGATGCCAGTTATACGTTTCTTGTTTGCTTTTGTGTGCAAGAAGTACGTTTGCGGGGAACACTTCAATTCAATTTGTCAGCAATGCTGTAGGTGCAGAGAATATTGATTGTGGCAAGTGCTATTTTACTTTTTAATGTTGCTGATTTTTTGATTGTTGATTCATTCATTGTTGTTGCTGCTGTTTATTCATGGTTATGCGTTGTTTTGTTAATAAATGCGGTAATGATAGCTAAAACAGTAATTCAACTTCACAAAAATCTTAACTGTTTAAAATTAATACAAAGATTTAATAGCTGTTTACTGAACAAACGTGCGTTATGTTTGCGAAAGCTTATGCCAAAAGTAATACAAAACGCTAGTTTATTGCGCCATTTAGCTATCCTATATTAAATGAAAGTATAGACCATCATAAATTACAGCAAACCTACATGGGGTCGAATAGACTCCACTGATTCACAACGTCAGTTTTTTTTGTGGTAGATGGAGGGCTAAGGTATGAAACGATGTATTGAAAGCAAATTGCATAGCGGTTTTGTATATTTTTTACTAAAAATGACTTTATTGAGAAGTTTGCTTGATACAAAATTGTAACTAACCATAACTTCACGTTCTTAAAGTTAAAATTTAAATATCCGTTAATTGACGGGTGCGTTCCTTCAAGTGTTAATTGAAGAAGATCTAATGAAACAAACGTAGACTAATTATTGCAATTTTTGAAAAATATCAATTGTTTCATAACATTAAATGCCAAAAAAGTTGAAGCTTGTAACATTTTGAGAGTTTGACACTCAATGTCCCTTGCGTTTTTGATTGTAGAATCCGAGAGTAAAATCTTTGCTATCTTCTTGCGTATTTCTTTTCCAACACAAGACCAACTGGTTTTAAAATGAAAATTTAATCAATGTTTCACCAATGTTGTGAAGCTTTTTCTTTTTAGCGATTAAATGAGCGATTTTGAATGACGCTTCTTCTATTTCCGCAGACGATGATTGACAAAAGCACTCACTTATTTGCAATGTTAATGTTTTTAGTGCTTTGAAAAAAAGCTAAAGACTTTTCTTTATGGCTAGTGTGTACTGCCTAAAGTTGATGCTACAAATGACTTGGTCTCGTTGCGTGACTGCTGAGATTTTTATAACATATCACGTATTCTGGTACAAATTGACTATTCACCCTGAAATCTATAAAATTATACCTTAGGTAATCACTCTCATATCTCCTCTTTTTTCTCTTTAGATAATATAAATGCAGTTATCGATTCAATTTGCAGCCACTTTCCGCGCCCCCCTTACAAACCTTTCATGCCACTCAGTTTAAGAAACCCAGTATTAAAATTAAATTTGTCTTAATCTAGTCATATAGATAAATTAAAAAAAATTTTTTGCTAAAATTGTAAAATGTATTAATAAACACGGGCCTTTTGTTAAACCATATCGTAAAAACACCAAGTTAGTTAATAAACCAGCGTAACAAAAGATATATTTGTCTTAATACATCCTAAAAGAAAATTTGTCTTACTTTCTAAAAGGTACAAAAACATTTATATAAGTCTTATGCTAATTAATTGATTAAAGTAAAATGTCTTTTGAAAAAGTTATTTTCGCAGGATGAAATAATAAATTCAAAACATGGCTTGAATAACTTCTGGTTTTTAATAAAAACTTTGACTCCTGAAAAAGCAATAACAGAATCTCTACAAGTTTTCAACATTAATCAAATTCAAATTAATGATCCAATTAGAATAGACAAAAAGTTTAATAAATATTTTCTAAACATTGGTAAAAATCAAGCACATAGCGAATTATAGCGTCTAAAGTTAAATATGGAATTTAGTTATTAAATAAAATCTAATGTTCAATATTCCTGGGTTTGACTGCATTTTTTATAATTTTGAATTTACTAAAGCAATTTGATCCTAAAAAAAGTTTTGAGTATGATAATGCTAGCTAATAAAATTATTATAATAACTGTGGAAACGACTTCCCTTGTATTAGTTCAACTGTGCAAAACATGGTTTTACCGCAAAACATTCTCAATTTGCTTAAAATTTTAAAGTAGTGCCTGTTTTTGCAAGTGAAAACAAAACAAAATTTACACATCATAAAAAAATTTTATTTTGTCAATTTGTTTCTAAAATATTTCAAAAACTTGTTTTCACCAGATTGTTGATTTTATAAAATTAAAATAAGGTTACATCACCATCACTGTTGGAATTTAGAGCTAATCTATCAACTGATCATTTTATTGCTGGTATTGTTTTCTACTGTTAATTTAAAAAAACTGTTTACGAGTATGCTTTTGCTTGACTTAAGTTAGGCATTTGATACAGTTAATTGTTATTTTTTAATTCATAGACTAGATCACTATGGTGTTTGCGGGATAGCAATAATTTTTTTGTTAATGTAATAGAAAACAACTTGTTCCATTAATAATTGAAGAGCTTATTTCTAAATGTACCTAAGTCACATAATGTCATTTTGAGAAAATGAGGTTTAAAGTTTTCAAAACCCTACTTTTACAATAAAAATACGCTAAGATTTCAAACCTCTGTGCTATTCAAAAAGTGATTTGCTGAAAAGATTTTTTGTCAGAATATTTCTGCCGAGTAAATAAACAATTTTTTCAGCTTATCTCATTTTTTCGAAAATGTGACTTAGGTACTTTTAGAAATAGAACCTCCAATTGCAATTTCAAACTTAGCAATATATTATTGATTTAGGAGTGCCTTAACGATCTACTCTTGGTTCCTTATTGTTTTTGGTTTATATTTACTATTTTCGTGATAGTTTTAACTCTATAACAAGATTTTTACTGACAACTCTTGCTTGTGAGAAAAAGCAAGATCGTTGGACCAATTAAAAAACAATTAAATGTAAAATTTAATTCGGTTTATAATTGTAATAAGGCTTTCATCGTTCAACTCGAGCCATACAATAAAATGTGATGTAGTACAACAGGTTATCTTTTTGTTAATTTTTTGCAAATGTATGCCCTCACTATTCTGTTTGAAGTGTCATCAACCTGTTTAGTAGAGTTATAAAAACTTCTTGGTTTTTATCAGAAGTTCTAGTATATCAACATTCAGCCGCAAATGTATTGGTGACTCCTACCTCACAATACAATAAATTATTTCACAATGCTATCATTAAATCTCTTGAAAACCCAAACAATATTGATTTGGCTTCTATAATTTTTGCGATTAAAACGAGTTTATCAACGATGAAGAGCTTTTTATTTAAACTTTGTGGTGCTAATGAAAAGTAAGTTGTCGCGCGTAACATTTTGTCCGAATTTTTTAAAGTCTTTTGTTATGTCAAGAACAAAACTTATACCTTGATTGATTTATCTTGAACTTTTTCATTCTTTCCAGAATATATATGAGTTTTATCAGCATAAAGAGTGTTAGAGTCACATATTATCCTAATTTCGATAACTCATTTACCTAATTTTAAAGCTGTATATTGCCGAAATGAACATTTGCCTTTAAAGCAGAAGAGTTGCTCATCCACTGTCATGCAAGGTCAAGCAATGTACACATCTTGCAGGTAAAAACTCCCCAGTTTTAAAACTTCTCTAATTGGTTGGAGTTTGTCTGAAGATATATTTTTTATCTTTTTTTTTATCATCAAATCTAAGAACTGGTAGTATTTGTTTATAATAATTTATACAATTTTTATTTGTTTAAAAATTGATCTGCAATCATCTTTACTTTATAAAATTTAAAAGTATTGTCATGCAAATAGATCTCTTAATATTATCACCTGCTACAGTTTTTTATTTTTGGTTATAAGTAACTTCTTTTTTTGCAATAATTTATTTTCAAATGGTCCCTATAACCAAGAGCAATAAGCAAAACAAGGAAACCACATTGTCGGTTCACAAACTGTGACAAGCCTGGGGTTGCATGTATGACATTGGGAGCAAATAGTCTGACACCTGAATGTCCTACAGGACTAAAAGACTTAATTTATAGGAATCTATAAAATACAACCAAAAATTTCAAAATTTGCCACTTGGCATCAATGGGTTAAAAATTTTAAGTATTTATGAGTGCTCAAAAATTTTGTCAAGCAACAAATTTTTCGTGAGTAAAATTTAATGAGACAAAATTTAGACTTTAATTGTTCTACAAGCTTCTCCAAAAACATTTTTAAAACTAAAACAAATTTAGTGTTTGTTTAATGATGCAAAAAACTTAAAAAATTGGCTTTATTGACTTTAGCTGGTCGTAAATAATAACTTACTATAAGATTATCGCAAAATACCATAATCTGCAGATTAAAGATATGCTTACTTACCAAAAGGATCATTAGCTTTCAACTTTTCGTTGCTGAACCATGTGTCGGCGATACTGCACTTCGATTTTATGTCATTTTCATTGATAGAAGCAACCAGTGTCCAACCGCCTCCAGCTGTTGTCATGTCACAATGAGTCTGTGTTGAAAGTAATTCGTTAGTTACCATTACCAAAAATACAAGCAACTTTCTTTTTATTCTTTAGTATAAAATAATTGTTATAACAACAAAATAAAATAATGTAAAAATTTTTGCAAAGCAGTTTTCATTGTCAAGCAAAGAGATGTTTTTCTGAACTAGGTTTTTCTAAACGGGGCCCTTGGGTTTGTTTAGGGCAGCGTTTCTCAAACCATGGGTCGCTGAGACTATGCAAATTGGTTGCGGCCCAAATGTGAGTCGCCAAGACTACGCGGATGGGTCGCGATAGCACACCCAAGATTTCAAAAGTGAAGACCATTTTTTAGGAGAATATTACAATTTTTCGACAAAAAATCAAGAAATTAAAGTCAGATTCAAGATGAAGATTTTTTTTTTTTAGAGATCACTACGTTTTTGAGCCAAAAATCAAGAAATCAAAATAAGTTTGTTCACGAACGAATTTCTGTCCACTAAAAGTTAGACGACCATTGTTGGCTTACATAACAATTTTGCTTTGTTTCAATATGCGGTTACTCAAATTTATCTGGGTCGCAGTCGTATTTGTAGATTGTTGTTTTTAGCAATTTTCGGGTTGCAAAAAAAAGGTTTGAGAAAAGCTGGCTTAGGGGTTTCAAACCATTCTCCGGGGACTGCAAGTAGAGACCTTCACTAGGTTGGTCTGCCATGTATTTCAAAAACAAGCTTGAAATTTTTTAGATTTCTGCAGTTTAGATTAAACTAGAGATAGAGTTTGTTTATGCAAGCTCCAATCAATTAAATTCCTCGCGGATCGACACAGAGTAGTTACTAACGGATATCTTTAATGCAAGACAACCAAAAGATTTAAAAAAACCAGCTGCAAATTATATATGGGGATAGTAACAAAGTTTGCTGTGACTGCATTGGGAAGGTTATTGGGAAGGTTTCGGGAGGGTAAGATAAAAATTTTTTAAACTTAACTCTTTTGGAAATTTAAAATTTTAGCCAAGAATCTTTAATTTAAAAAAAGGAGCTCCATATTAAATTGAAAAAGCAGCCTGGCAAAGGGTTTTACATTCGTGTAGAGTTTTAAAATATTTTTCAAATTAATATTTTATCTTGTTTGGCTTAGATGCTTCAAGATCAGTAGATTAATATACTTATTTATTATATAAGCAAAATTTATTTTTTGAGTCATTTTTGATTGATTATTTTTCAATGATTTTTTCCCTATTACTCAAAGGGCTTTTTGATGCTGCTACCAGTTATTTTTAATATCCATACTTTTGAAATTAATTTCTTATCTGACTCCTCTAATACGGTAGATATTCATTTCTAATTGTTTTTTTGATAACAACGGCAGCATTTTTAACCCTAATTTAACTAAGGGGGTTCCTCAAAGGACCCCCCTTATATAAAAACGTTATGACTCGTAAACTTTGGATGATAAAAAAAACCTTAAATTTTATTACTTCACCTAAAATTTATTCCTGAATATTTTGGTATTTTACGTGAACAAATCCGATGGGCAGTTTTAGTGTAGCAGGCTATTTTTTTGACTTACCTACATAAAAAGTGTACAAAAATCATGAGATAAGTCAAAAAACGTTTTGAACGACTTGCTGTGTTTGTTAATATTGCTATATCACGTAGTATTTATTTGTTTTTGCAGGGACTGTGACCAATTTGATTACGTTGCAAAACAAAGCAATCAACAAAAATTTAAGGACCTTTAACTGTATGCAAAATAAGAAAAGACTAATAGCAAATATATTAAAAGTAAAGACATTTGACTAAACTAGAATAAATTTTCTCCAACATATCAAAAAATTTAACTGCGCAGCCAGCTGTCTGTTTAGAGTATTGGACATGTAAACTTAGGGTCCTGCGAGGACCCTCCCTTTGGTAGTCAAAAGAAAAAACGATCCTAGGTAAATAAGGGTTAATGTTTATTGCTTCTATTTGACATTGCACCTGAAAAGTTTTGGTTAGAATTCTAAATGTTTAAAAGATTTAGTTCAAGGTTTCATCTTACTTTGCCAAGCCTTCCAGATGATCGTCCCTAAGCAATCAAAAAAACGTTTGGTTCTATCCCGATAAATCATTTGCTATGATTCCTTAAAACTTTTCGATTCTCATAATTGACTATAGGACAAGAATGTATTTTTTTTTGATAAAATAATGTAATTTGGACGATTTAATGGTGGATTAGTTTGAGTTTTGCCACAAAATGTCATTGCGATTGAAGTGGTCATACACTTTTGCAAATTGAGTGTATTTTGTCAATTCCGATTATTTGGATAATCTGCTTCTGGAATAAATTTACTTGGCTGAATCTAAGACGGAGTCAAATATTAAAAAACTCCTCAAACAAATCCTAAAACAAACAAATAACTGCATTGCAATAATTTAAGGTTATTTGGTTGAACTTTCAACAATTTATTGACTTGGATTGCATTGATTCGTCGACATTTCAGTACATTTGTTTGCATGTTTTTTACTATTATTAAACAGGAGAAGTAATTAACAGTATAAAATACATTCAAAAAGCTAATTTTTCTTCGTTATGAGCAGAGATTACAAGTGTCGAGGGTCTTTGGAAAGGGCCACAGAACATAAAAACTCAGAAACACTGCTCTGGACCAAGGTTTTCAACGGGGTTTAAGAAACATTTTAGGAGTCCACACAAAAAATATTCATTTGGGAGCCCATGGTATTATTTTACCGCATTGTTCAAAATCCCAAATAGCAAATCCAGGATGACAAAATCCCGAACGGCAAAATTCCGAATGGCAAAGTTCCGATTGTTAATATCCAGAATGTTTTGATACAAATTTTATTAAAAAAAAAGTTAGAGTTAGGTTAAGGTTCGGGTTAGGGGATAAGCTTAGAATTACAGTTAAAGTTAGGGTTAGGGTTAGAGTAACGTGCAAGATCATTTTGAGGGTGTTACAAGTATATAAATACTAACCTTAGCGTGTATTTATTCGTCACTTGAAATTAGAAATTTTGATATACGATAATTTGTCATTCCGGATTGTCTACTAGACAATATAGTCAACAAAAAATTTTCAATTGCACCCCTTGAGAATTAGAATTCGAACCTCAATTTACTTCAAGACCAAAAAAAGGCTAAATATTTAAAGAAAAAATTAAAAAGTAAAACCAACTAACTTATAATAAAAAGTCGATTTCAAACTTATTCAAATAGAAATTGAATAAGTTTGAAATTTATTTCAATAAAGTTGAAATCACTTTTTCATTATAAGCTAGTTGGTTTTAGTTTTTAATTTTTTCATTAAATGTTCGGCCCATTAAACTTTGACTGATTCTCTAATTAATTTATTTATTGGTATTTGACCAATTCAGGAATATTATCAATTTGATTCTGCTTGAAATAGAATATTTTTTAAAAGACTTTTAGCAAGCAAAAAAAAGGCTATTACTTTGATTTCTTTAAAAAACATTCTACAACCTTTTATATAGAGGTCCTCCATATAACATTTATAGCAAAAAAGTTTGCATGTGTTTAAAATGGTTGAAAACCCCTACTCCAGATCAGGGATGATAAACTACTGACTCGCGGTCACAGCGTGACCCAAGCCCTAAACATTAGCGACCATGAATTATTTCAGAATTTCTGCCAATATAATAACTTAACTTTCCTTTTTTTTTTATTAAATAGGAGCTAAGTTTTAACTTTTATCATAAAAGTTTTCTACTTTGACCCATCGCTTCTCAGATTTATTTGAATTTTTTTAATATTCTCAGTTTATGGATGCCGGTATTGTCATGTTTACAATCAAAATAAGGTCCATTTTAAATTTGTTTTCGTTTGCTACAGAAGCTGACGAGGTATCATTGTTACCATAGGTCTATATAGTAAGGCTAGTAAAATACAGGTATTTCTGCTAAAGGGCTACTCTGGTATCAAAAACAAGTGTTGCAGTTGAATAGTCAGTAGTTTATTCGGAATAAATAGGCAATCATTACTCAGCAAGTAAGATAACAGCAGAGCTCCGAATTAAAATGTCTATGTATTATTGTAAGGCCATAGTATTTATTTATGTATTGTGCAACAAAACATTTTACAAACAGCTTTACATTACATTTGCTGCATTTGGTACATCCGGGTGATTCAAGGATTCTTGTTTTCATTGCCTCGATGTACCATCTGATACTTGACGTACAATGCTACCCTCCACCGCAGCACAGTTCACTACTAGTAAATTTATTTAAAAGCTTTCTTCCCACATATTTTAAAGCTGATAGAAATCTTCTGATGTGGATATAACCGTTTACGTCATAAGTTTAAGTATGCGATGCGCTTATAATACCATGGTTATATAACTTGTTTCCAAGCATTTAAATGTTGGTATCCCGTAGTCATGTAAGCAATCTGCATGACTATTTTTTCTCTGGTTTTTATCTGATAACCATTAATGTTCTGACCCATGGAATCTGTTTTTCTTTTTTTATTGCTTTAATAGATCACTGTATTGAACTATTTAACTACAGTATAGTGCAAGATGAGAATGATTGTCAAAATATACAATGCGCGCGTGGAGACAGCATACAGAAAAAAATTGCAATCTACTTTAGATTAAGTGAAAAGTGGTGTAGCTTTAACTTTATTGCCATTTCTAATTTAAGAATAACGAAGCGAGTTTTCAAAGTTTGTTGATTCCAAAATTTTTGTAAATTTTTTTTCACTTTGGTCACTACTGAAGTTAATATTTTTATTTTGATAACTAATTTTTTCTAGGAATCAAATTCATTTGTAAAAGATTTTTAGTACTATAAAAATTGTTTTCACGTGCCAAATCTTATTCTTTTACTTTTAAGCTTCTGGGGGGTAAAAAATATATCATAGGCTGAATGATTGTCAATATAAACAGCTGCATCTTAGATTTCAATAAACGTTAAAACCTTAAAATATAAATGAAAAATATGCTAAGTATGTAATGTAACATTACTCATTTAAAACAATTAATTGTAAAGTTGAAAATTTAACTTTTAATAACTTTACAAGTGTACTCATTCTCTCTGTTAGTGTTAACTTTTGGCGGTAATTTCAACAATGTTTGTATTTAAAAAAATCTTGCCAAATATCAAAAAAACTAATTATTACAGTTACGCTGCAGCAGAAGAATAAACTTATAACAGTTTTTATTCATTTTCAGTTATTTTTGTATGATGGTTGGCCTGTTCAGGGAGCATAATTTTGGTATTTGGAGAGGGACTGACGAAAGATAAGCTTATGGCTTTTCCTCAACAGCTATTAACTTTTCTCATTTTTTAACTAGTATGAATGTCAGGTTGAAAAGCTCCCCTCAGAAAGATAAGTTGTAGAAAATGGAAGCAAGGTTGAAATAACTCTATTTGCCAGATTAGTAAACTTGTCGGAAATTATCACCCAAAATGTGTTTCTAAAGCAGAGTTTTTTAAATAGGAGTGCGAAATCTGTTGTAGAGTTGCATGGGCCCTGCATAGAATTGTTGGCTGGATAGGGGTTGTGTGGTTGCTGAATTATCGACGTTTATCACCGAGATAACAGAAAAAATGTCACTGAGACACAGCAAATATATAATGTTTTTCGGTAACTTACTGTTTTGCTAATATAAAACTAACTCACGTTTTAGTATTGTGTTGTTATGTTGTCAGTTACTTGTGTAAAATTTTAATAACAATAATTTTCATGTTTAATCAATTATAAAAAAAAGGTGAAATAATTAGTTGTTGTTTTTAAGGGGGTGCTAGCAAAGAAAAGTTTTAAAAACTACTGTTCCAAAATAAAATAAAATAATCGTAATATTTCTTCAGGGTCTTGTTTTAATTGAATCAATTTCTTGCTCTTGGGAAGTTACAGTAAAGTAAATTTTGCTAAACTATAAGGATCCCCGACCTAATCATGGCAATCAATGGCAGATGATGGGAAATAAAATAATAAATTCTCTTCAAAGTTTATCAAATGTTTTTGTATGGTCTCGAATAGAAAAGCAATGTTGGAGGTAGTCTGATTACCGGTCAAAGTAAATTCAAACAAAATATTACTTTCGCAATTTTGTATCATAACTAATTTTGATTTCTTTTGATTACTACGTTTTTCTTTATCATTCACATTCTTTGTTTTCAATTTTTTTAACCCATTGCAATTCATTTATTATGTTTTAAAATTAACCTGAAAATATAGCAGTTTTGTATTTAAATGTAACTGCACTCGTCGTTTGAAAGGGCACCCTCTCCAGGTCAGCACAAACAGGATTGGGGCCGAGGGGTAAAAAAACTAACCTAATATTTGTAAGCCTAGAAGAAATTTTTGCGTGTAAAAAACAAACATGCGAACTTATTTTTCGTAGTATTGGGTAACAAAACTTTACAACAATCGGAATTGAATTCACATGAACGTCATTATATTCTTTGTGACTTTTATTCTAAACAAACTAATTGTTTGTGAAGCAGTTGGCAGTCTTGAGAAACGGTCTACAAAAGCCTTCAAAACAAAAATTAAAAATGACATCATTTGGTTGATACCCTTTGAAAACTTGCTTAATTGGTGTAAATATAAATAGAATAATTATTTTGGTTTAAGAAAATTTTCTAAAGTAAATTTCAATTAGCGTTTTTATGAATTTTAAGAAGATAAAAAAAATTAGGCTACATTTAAGTTTTTTCTCCAAAGCTCACCTTATAATTTATGTCACTACCGTTAACGTCAAGTATGTAATACCCGCTTTCTTTAACGCCTTTTTCCTTCAGTTGAAAACATGAATATGCTCCAGATTTTGTTGATGAAACTTGACCGGAAAGAACGTTTTCAGCTTAAGAAAAAAAGTAAAACTTTTTTTTAATTTTGCGTTTATCATCAACACACTACTGTATATTTTCTGATAGTATTAATCTGTTTGCTGCAAAATAAATTTCTCAGTGCGCTTCGCTACACTGTTAAAAAAACTGGGGCAAGTTCTTTGGTCATTGCAGTCGGCAATTTTGATGTTGGCAGAATTTTAAAAAATTTCTTTAATTTTGCTGCACGTTTTTGCTGCTGCGACTATAATGAGGTGGATTCTGTGTTAAAGAATTCTTCAGGTAATTTTGTATCATTGCCATTTTTTGTATAAAAGTCTAACAAACAAAAATTCATGTTTCAAGTGTAAAAACATGTATTTTTTTCGGGCTCTTTTTGAAGTTTCTTAAAAATTTATCATTTTAAGTTAAAATTAAAATCCTATGGAGGTGAAACCATTTTATTACTGTTAAACACCCATTTTAACAAAACCTACCAAAAAAATTTTTTAAATATTTAGAGTTTTTCGTGTATTTTATGTCCGTTGACACTAATTATACATACTTCATGTTTTTTTGTGCGATGCTTACTGTTTGAATAATGGTATGTGAAATAAATGTGACATTAAGCAGAAATGAGTACGTTTTCGCCCTTGGCGACTTTGTCGTTTTGCACGATTTCTTCTCAAATAATAACAAGAAGCGTTGTTTAAAACTTATCGCAAAAATAGTTACATAATTTTTCGTAAAATTAATTCCTATTTTACTTTATTAAAGAAATCCAAACACCAATGCATTGTATGAGCCCAAATGTTTAGTTTAGGGTTGGGAAAAATGCTGCATTAAGAAGTTGAATTTCTTTGATCTATATATAAAAAAAAACTTCACTTTAAATCTGACTCGGATTTCTTGAATTTTATTATTAAAATGTAGTGATCTCTAAAAAAAAAAGATCAAACATCAGGTAAAATGGGATAAACTTTTTTTCAGAGATCACTACAATTGAAAATGAAAGGAGACTAAAGTTACATGTATTTGCTTGAAGTTTTTGCGGGCCGTAGTTTGATCACTCCTGGTTTAGTTTATTTAGTATAAAGTTTTTCTGATTGAAAATTCTTTATAAATCGGACAGACTTCAATTCTGGATATATTAATTGGATAAATTTAAATCCTTATTGTCGGCAAAATGAATTATCTTCATAATCTTTTTGAATCGGTTTCTTTTCATTGCATTGTATATGCATTCATTTTTTACCTTCAAGGGACTAAGGTAATTCCAGATACAAGGAGGATTGCAAAAAATACACCAATTTCTTTAATCGCAACAGTAAATCTATTTCATCCTTGTACTTGACAAATAAAATTGCTTAGCACACAATGAGCTCACAAACCTTTTTATCATGCTCTACTGCTGACAAGTATTGGTACGACGAGTAGTTAGGTTGTAGAAAAAAAATAGATGGTAATAATGAATAAGAAATCCAACGAGAGGTCTGAAGTCTTTAGTTGCCAACAGTTGCACTTTCTTTATTGCAGCTTTTAATATGTTTTTTATTTAGTAAAGCAACCTTTACCATTGGTTAAACTGATTCCCTAATAAATTATCAACTAATCTTCTGTCGTCTTCGTCAACTAAATCCTTATCAATAATTTTTCCGTAATTAGCTTCTACTATGAGCGCTGTTTCTGTTGCTTCTGTTTCTTGCTTTTTCATGGGCTGATAAAACATTTTTCCGAGTTCGATGTCTGGAACAAATGGTCAACACTAAAAATTGTACACGCTTCCACCTAGTGTAACATATATGAAATGCAAAACGCAATAAAAAGTTAAAGAAAAATCACAAAAGGCATTTAGACAAAAATTGATATGAACCGTTTAAATTCCATAACTATATTTTCCAACAAAATGAGACCAAAATATTTTCACAAGTATATAAACACTATAGCTTTACCAATATCAAACCTATCCAAAACTTTATTTTACTGTTTAAATATTCAACAGAATTTTTTGACTCTAGCCATTGCTTTTGGCTCTAACTCTCTCTTTTGACTAATTTTTCTGTTTAAATATGTTTTTGATTCTAACCCTAATCCTAAACCAAATAAATAAATAGTATAACTTTACATGCAAATATATAGCCTGTCGAAAATGCCATTTTGCTGTTTAAAAACTAAACAGGTGTTTTTGATTCTTGTTTACTTGCAAACAAAAAACTTATTTACAAAAACAATTTTATTAATGCCCTGCAGCTGCATTTGGCTACTTTAATACCAAATTTTATTTAATATCCGGTAGCGTGGTCGAATGATTAAAGCGCCGTGATTGTAATCAACATAGTTTCGGTTTAAAGCCTACTCATACTATTCTTTTGTGTCCTTGGGAAAGACACTTTCCAATGCTCTGCGGTCTAGGCAAGCAATTCTAAATTTCAATTACATTTCTATGAAACTGTAAAAAAATATTAAAAAATTTTTTTAAGCGGACAGCAATATCTTGGCTCATTTCTGGTAGCAGGTCGGGGTAATTGCTTACCCTACGTATTTGCGCCTCCGTCGCTTTCCTGCAAGTCGGGAGGATAAATATAGAGATAAAATAAAAAGTTTATCATTTTTTAAAAATTACTGCAACTGCATTAGTAAGAACACCATCTGCGTGACATATATCCCAAGCCGGTCACTTTGTTATATAATGATGTCATAGTTTTATTAATTATTTTTTGCTAATTTTATTTTAGTTTTAAAAAATAAGGTTAGTTATTAAAGTCCACCCAATTAAATTCAAGTAGGAACATTTTTTATGCCGGCATTTGGCGATGATGTCTATCCTTTTATTTATAAACAGAATGTTTAACCTTTAAACACCCAAGTGGGTCGCTAGCGTCCAGAACTATCTGATATTTTCTCATATTTCTTGGAGTGGCTGGCTTTATGCTGTGTGGTCTCCAGTATTCTCAATACATTTATTTTTTTCCCATTAAAATTCACAATTTTGAAAATATTTTACTGGTAAAACAGCTAGTGAGTTTTTAGAAGAGAGAGAGAAAGAGAGAGAGAGAGAGAGAGAGAGAGAGAGAGAGAAGTATTTTATTTGATTGATTCTCATAAAAGATACCACACAAACAGGTAAACAATAAATGAAACAAGACAATATATTTAACATAAAAATTCGATTAAGCTAAATAAAATATCGTTTTCGCGTCCAATCAGGAGACTGTAAAGTGACCAATTACAGTCTTCGGGTCAAGCAGCTACCCCAAAGAAAAATAAAGGCGTTATTATATTTTAAAACAACACAAAAAAAAGGGAAAAGAAACCCTGAAGCAAACTGAGTAAAAAAAAGTTATGGTCATCATTAAGATATGAGGTTAAAATTAATATTGTAACAATAATTGCTTTTTCTAATTTTCTTTGAATTTGTTAAACGAAAGTAATTTTAATATTTAAATCGATGTTATTCCATATTTTTACTCCAATATATTTAAACGATTTTTGCAATCTAACTCACCTGTATTTCGAAAAATAATATTTCAGACAATGGTAACTTCTGGTAGAGTAATTGTGTACAGCGGCAGAAGTCACAAAATAATTATCAAACGTAATTGGAAGGCGAAAATAATGATATAAAAACATTAGTTTAGTTATTTTAAAATTACAAATTCCCTTAATTTTAAAAATTTCTAAGTCATGATAAGAAGAAGTGATGTGTTGAGATTTCTTCAGACCAACAATGGCTCTAATGCTGTTATTTTGAAGCAATTGAAGTTGATTTAAGGTATTTGACGAAACACTTGGTCCCCAAGTCACAATGCCATACAATAAATGTGATTGTACGAAAGCTTGATATAAAGAAATGAGAGTCTTCTTTGGTAAAAATGTTCTCAATTGCCACAGCATTTCAACACTTTTTTCCATTTTTTTTGCAAGTATGCTAATATGTGTTTTGAAATTTAAGTATTGATCTAAATTAATCCCAAGGTAATTGACATATTCACATGAAGAAATATTATGGTTTTTAAATGTAATTTCAAAATTTAGCGGTATGTTTTTTAAAGTAGGTTGTATTAAAAGAATTGTTAACTTTTTGAGTTCATTGTAAGTTTATTCGCATTTATCCATCTGTTAACTTTAACTAATTCTTCATTAATTGATAAACGAATAGAATCAACAGTTTTTTCTTTAATTATTAAACAAGTACCATCTGCGTATAATTTAGAGTTACAGTTAATCGCATTTGAAATATCATCAACGTATATCATATAAAGTAATGGACCAAGAATGGATCCTTGTGGAATGCCATATTTTATTTGTTTTAATGTTGACTAATTATTATTAATGCAAAAATATTGATATTGATTATTTAAATAACTTTTTAATAAATCATATGCATTACCTCTAATAGCATAATTATTCAATTTTAATAATAATCTTTCAAGGTAGACATTGTTGAAAGCTTTTTTTTAATTAATCATGACTAAGCATGCAAGTTTTTTATCATTAATAGCATCATATACTGTAGTTGTTAAATCTAAAATAGCATGGCTAGATGAATGATCTTTTCGAAAAGCATATTGATATGAATATAAAATATTATGCTTATTTATGAAAGACATTATTCTATCCTTGATCAATTTTTTTTAATTTAGAGAGACACGGCAATATAGAAATAGGACGATAGTTGACCATATCGCACTTTGAATCAGTTTTATGTATGGGTATAACGGAAGCAATTTTTAAAAAGTCAGGAAATATTTTAAAATAAAAACATAAAGAGAAAAAATATGATAAATAAGGTGCTAAAAGATCACCAGCCACTTTTATGAAATATGAAAGAATAACATTATCATCATAATATTTTTTTGATTTTAACAAATTTATTATATTGAGAATTTCGTTGACTCTTGGTGGTTCTAAAAAATTCGTATTTTTCACTTTATCATTAAGAAAAGATTTACATTGTGAAGTCTCAGATGAAGGGATTTCATTTGTCAATTTTTGCCCGATGTTAACAAAAAGTCCTTGAAATGTTCTACAACTTCAACTAGTTTATTATAATAATTATCATTTACCTTTGGGTTGATTGTTGAATTATTATTACGTTTCATGGAAGGCAAAATAGATTTTAATGTTTTCCTAACAAGGTTGGGATTATTAGCGTTATTACTAATTTGCTCATGAAAATATCTCTTTTTACATTTAAATTTTAAATGTGCGAGTTTATTAGAGTATTTTTTGAAAAACATTAATTTATTTATATTATTGCATTTAAAATGAGTTTTGTACAAACTCTGCTTATGGCAGGTAACTTTGCTTATGGCGAATTGAAACAAACAACCCTTTTGTAATCCAGGTGTCACAGACTTTGTTCGAGAATCCCAAAGGACCAGTTGAGCTAGGTAACCCGAATACCTGCAGTGAAACAAAGCTGTATCTAAATTTTATTTCATTCCGGCTCAAGAAGTAGTCTTGCTATGAGCCTGAAGCTTTTATACAGTTGGTTTAACGAAAGCTCGGATTGGTTTCGTTGAAGACTCTTCTTCACAACAAACGGTGACCACCGTTTGTCTCTATTAAGAACGAATGTATTACAAAATTCACGTCCGACGAAACTTCTATTCCACGCTTTGCAACACTGCAAAGCGAATTCAACGCTATACCTTAATTCAATCAACACAAATAATTCTACCTCTGTAGAACACAACTCCCAACCACTGGCACAAAATAAATTCAACCATCGTCAAAAGATACAAATCTAACGGGTCACCTCTATGCCCAAACAAAATTTTTTACTCGAGCCGTCTCTCGATTCGTCTCAAATTACCTAACAATAATAATAATGTCTCGCTACGCATCGGCTTTATATAGAAAAAGATCACGTGACGCAAATTTACTACTAAACGCTAGACCATTCTACAACTATCTAGAGAATACGCTTATGCGAGAACCATTTAGTATATACGCGAATATTCTACTATTATTCGAGATAGCAAAGCTTGGGCAAAACATATTACGTCATTCTGTTGGCGAAAAGAGAAAAAGGATACATGTATCGAGCAATAGAGAGCGAATCGGACGTATATCGCATAGTACAAGAGCAGTGCTCAAGGAGACGCGATTATTATCTTATAATAAAACTACGAATTACTTTTAATGGGAATAAATTACATCGTTATGATAAAATTATTATTAATGAAGTGTGACACCAGGGTTTTGACATTAAACGTCTTTGCTTTCTACTTACAGTGGAGAATGAAGCATGATTATTAATAACTTGTAATATTACATTGTTAAATGCCTCAAATTCTGACATGTAATTTTCAGGGTAATGACAGGTAAGTGACTCATATAGGAATGAAGAGTATAATCAAGGTTGTCATGGTAAGTAGCGGTATCAAAATATTTTATCTTTCGAAATTTCTTTTGGGTAGTAACTGCTTTTTTGTTTTTATCTAGATTATAAAATTTGTTAAATTGCAAGACAGCGAAGGCAAATAGGCGGTCAGAAATATGGTAATCTATAGTGCCAGGAGTAATATTTACAGTAAATCGGGATAGTTTGTTAAAATGTAATCGATTGAAGTTTTAGATCGCATTGTGAGACGAGTTGGTTTGTTAATAATCAAGTAACAACCATTACTTTTTAAAATTAATTCATATATTGTAGAAAAATTAGGCTGTCTTGAATCACATAATGTATTGATGTTGATATCGCCGAGGATGTAAAAAATTTTACGTTTTGAATTGAGACTTAACACTAGAAGTACCAAAAATTTGCGACTACCTAGAAGGACCAAACGCGTCAATTGACGCATGCGCTTTTTTGAAATTTGTATGCGTTTCTCGATATTGCGAGGCTTCTAAAAAGCAAACCGTACACATTTGAAAAGTTATAACATTGCAAAGTATCTAGATCATGGGTTCCCAACCGGTGGGGAATTTAAGATTTTCAGGTGGGGAATTAACCACCACCTAAAGATATAAATATCAACTATTACTTGAACAAAAAGTATTGTTTTCTTTGTTAAGACAGTAGTTATTGGTTAGTTATTGGTAAATCTTTGTAACATGTGATCATAATTAATTACAATAATTAGGATATTGCCACTTATTTAATTAAGGCATTGTAAGTTTAATGTTAATCAATATTGATAAATTTAGTAGTCAAATTGTAGCTCATTTCTTTTTGCATTTAACTATTTGATAATTTGTATGGTCACGTTTAATTATTGTTTTGTGTTTAAAACAATTAAGTCTTAATTCAGTTTGACTGGTAATTGTTGTATTGACTGTTTTTCTATATTAGTTAACTGTTTTCTTTATTACTTAATTGATTAAATTAATTGCTTTTCTTAGTCATAATTAGCTGTTATCTCCTCGTGTTCTGCCTGTATAAACCCTTGGTGGGTGCGGCAACCTTCTCAGTTTTAAAAGTCTTTCGGAAAATGGGCGCGTTTGAGGTAAGAAGCTAAAAATTTCGGAACTTCTTTCCTTTTCTTTTCTATTTTATTTGAATAAGGTTTTTACTTGCTTAGTGTGTTATTTGTAACAAGATATCAAGACATGATTGCTGTACTTCGTTGATTATTGTAAGCAAGAAGTCTAGTTCTGTTAGGCAAGCAAGCTAGTTAAGATTAGTAGGTGAGAAATAGGAAATTATTATCAAAAATTCATACTCAAGCAAGCCGTTTGAATTCCAAATCACGCGGCAAGTTCTTTAATGCCGAACAACTGACTACCAGTACGGTTTCGTTTGTGAATATAAACATTTTTGATTTCATCTATTTTAAAATTCAATAAAACCTATTGCTCATGAAGTTTTAGGTCATTAATGCAATTTTGTTTCAGAGGTATAGGATTGTTGTGTATAAATAGAGTTTGTTTCAGAGATATACAATAATGGCTAAGAGAAAATATAACGATTTTACATTTGTTGAGAGACGTGATGAGTAGTTTCCGCAATGTGTTGTTTGTCATAAAACACTCTCCAATGCTTCTATGAAACCCCATCAACTGAAACAACATCTTTTAAACGTTCACTCGCATCTTGCTAGAAAGGACAGGGGCTTCTTCGAGCTCAAAGCAAATCGATTAAAGAAAATGAGATTGGACAGCACAGGAAAATTTCGAACCAATTCAAAGGCAATAGTGACTGCATCTTACGAAGTTTCCCTGCAAGTGGCTAAGAATCCACACAACATCGGTGAGACACTGATAAAGCCATGTCTGGTTGCATGCGCTGATATTTTGCTGGGTGAGTCAGCGGTAGCAAAGATGAAATAAAAAGGTCTCATTGTCCAATAGCATTGTCAAGAACCACATTGATGATATGGCCAGTGATATGAAATATCAACTAATCAGAAAGATCAAAGCTTCACCTGTGTTTGGAATACAGCTGGATGAGTCGGTTGATATTGCAAACCTCTCCCAATCAATGGTATTTGTGCGGTACATCCACAGTCAAGTTATAGAGGAAGATTTACTTTTTTGCTGCCCAATAGAAACAACTACCAAGGCTGCCGATGTGCTAAAGCTGATAGAAGACTTTTTTGAGGAAGAAGAAATGGACTGGGATAAACTTGGCATTGTTTGCACTAATGGGAAACCTGCTATGCTAGGTGCACGATCTGGCTTTCTGGAATTAGTCAAGTGGAAGAATTCTAATGTTATTGGCATGCACTGTATCATTCGTAGAAAAGCACTGGCCTCGAGAACAATGTCCCTGCCACTCAAGCAAACACTGGATTCTGCAATTAAAGTCATCAATTACATAAAAGCGAGTGCTCTGAATACTCGACTTTTCAAAAAACTGTGCCAAGATATGGGAGCTGAATATGAATATCTGTTGTTTCACACTTCTGTGGGCTGGCTCTCAAAAGGGGACATATTGATTTGGCTTGTGCGTTTACTTCCAGAGATCACTGGATTTATTGAAATCCAACATAAGAAAAAACTCAAGGCGGTTATTTTAGATTTAAAGTTTCAGAACAGATCGGCATTCCCAGCAGACATGTTTTGTCATTTAAACGAGCGGAACCGCAAGTGGCAAGGTGTAGACTAGAACCTGCTGGGACAACGAGACCAGATTACTGCTTTTATCGCAAAGCTTGAACTCTGGAAAAAGAAAGTACAAACTGGTCGGAGTGGAGTGGTATTTCCAACGTTAGAAAAAATAAGTGAGACAAACGGCATTAGCGACGTTCAAAGTGAGGCTGTCGACCACATTAGCAGGCTGATTAACGAATTTTATCGCTATTTTTCCGGTTTTGAACACAACACTCCTGTAATTGCGTTCACGCGAAATCCGTTCAAATATTCTGTTGAAGATTTTCCAGAAGATGAACAAGCTATCCAAGAAGAGTTTTTGGACTTGATTCATGACTCATCAGCTAAGGGTTCTCTTGACGATGAAACCCTGGATAAATTCTGGGCAATGATGCAGAATACGTATCCTAAAGTTGCTGCGAAACCACTGGCATTGCTGACTGCGTTCCCTTCAACTTACCTTTGCGAGTCAGCTTTTTTAAGCATTGTTACGATCAAAACAAAAGCTCGGAACAAGTTGTTGGATGTGGAGTCAGATCTTCGATGTGCAGTTTCAAAAATCAAACCTGACATCGCATCGATTGTTGAGAAAAAACAAAAGCAAAAATCACATTGACAGAATGACTGTGTTGTATTAAATTTTTGATTGTGTTTCATGTTCTAATGTTCGTTTTTTCCATTTTCACAAAAAAAACATTAAAGTCAAAATGGTTCATTTCAATTTAGTTTAGTTTAAAACATTTATGTTGTGGGTAATAGAGGGTCAGTTACATCAAAAGTGGGTAATGAAGAAAAAAAGGTTAGGAACCACTACTCTACATGGACGGCCATCCAAAACTTTATGCCAAACTCATTTAGCTTGTTTGGCATATACTAAATAAACTTACACCTGGCTTTGCAAGGAAGTAGTTGCTCATTGATGGTTATATTCACGTTGGGATTGCAGGCCTTCTAACAATTTCTCAACAGTTTTCAAATCAAAACTGAGGTACTTCATGATTTCCAAAAATCTTCAACGTGGCATAGTAGCGTTGACCAAAGGGCATCCCAAAGATTTATTTTACATACTTGTTATAGACAAATTCCTTCCACTAATTACGCCATGTGCCACAATAAGTCCCATAAGTTCTCCCAGTTCATCTAAAGTAACCGTCCAGCTGTTGTTTCTAGTGGCACGATGTGTCTCTGCAGTAGTGCACTTTTTAATATTTCTCATTATGGGCTCGTTGAAAAGGATGCGGAACAAAAAAGAGGACGTATAATGCAGGATGTGGAATATGATATAGGTCCTGTACGGACTCTAATAATATTGTGCTGCTGTAGTTGTCCTGCAGTGACTTGGGAGGAGACCAAGCGCCGCCAGTGGGATACGTCTTTGCCTAAAAGAGTTTGCTCATCCTTACCACTGCTGCTTCGAGCACGCGCACCATCATCTGTATTGGTTGGTGCTTCCTGGTCTGTATATTCGTTACACGAATCAGAAGAATTCTCTTCATTTTGAATACCCTCTGTCATATTGTTAACTTCATCAGATTCGGAATCTGAGTATTCCCCATCAGAAGACTCTAAAGCAATACTTTGAAACAATTGCAACGCTTGATCAGCAGCAAACCTTTGAAACATTTTACACACAAAGAAATACTATAACAGTAATTTACTTGGCTTCTGACCTGTGAAAACACAACCCATCGTTAGACACTATGCAAAATGCTCGTTACACAAATTATTTCAACCTTGCTGCTCGTGTAGTGCTAAGAATAAACATATTATTGTCAAGAACAATCGTTGGTCTACGTTCTTTGATGTCATAAGAAAACTGGTTTAGAAAAAAATATTACCATGTTATCTACCAAAAAACTGTTGGTAAACAGGTTGGTACGGTTTATTTCAACGTGTTAACGAGTCTTGCGTCGATTGACGCGCTTGGTCCTTCTTGTTAGTATTGTAATTTTTTCGCTAATTTTTGCACCCCAGGTCACGAAATTTGGTCTGAGAGTGTCTACCAATAAAAAAATAAAAGTCAAAAAGTAAGAAGCGATAACACGTCAGAAATTTATCGGCATGTAAAAATTTAAAGCGTCAATTAACGCGTTTGGTCCTTCTAGTGTTAATAAACAATTATTTAAGTTGTTGAAAAAATATTCTAATTTTTTTTGCAAAGGGTGTCTATAAGCATAACAAATTAAACGTTTTATATTAGAAGGAGATTCTGTGCCTAAAATTTCAGCCCACAACTCATCAACCCCATCAACATTAATAGAAAATTCTTTAGTAGTTTCACATTTTAGGTCTTGCAAAACTTATAGTCCCACACCCCTACTATAGTTGGAGAGTTAACATAAAAAAAAATTATATTCAGGAATAGAAATATTAATTGAGGTGACTTCAGCTATACGCGCTTCGGAAATAAATAGTACATCAGGATTATACGGTAAACAGACTAAAAATTCATGCAAATCTATAAGTTCTAGTTACCTGTCTATAAAGTCTAGATAAATATTAGAAGAAAAATCTATAAAGTATCTAAAACCCACATAGGTAATAGCGCAACTTTTTTTTGAATAATGAATTATTTTAAGCCTTCATATTGTCCGTAGTAATTTTAAACTACAACAAACATTAAATTGAATAAAAAAACATGAAAAAGTAGTTAAGCCCATCTTTTTTCATACTGTTTGAAGCAAAAAATAGAAAAAATTATAAGAGCTTAGACTGTTTGAAGCAAAGTCAAATGTATTAAAACCGAGTAAAAGAGTTAAAGATCTTGACAAAAAAAAGAAAAACACGTACAATGGCAAGCTAATAGATGGAGTAACAATCGCTGGAACACTGGAAGCTTGATTTGATTTAAAGGACATCTCTGGCAATCAAGGCATTGTTGAAAACAAAGATTCAGAAGATGACCAACCATCGCCTGAAAAATATGAAGTCGGTTCTTCTTCTAAGGGGGAGAGTGGGAGAATGAGGAAAAATGAGTGAGAAAAACGAGAGGGAGAGTGATATTAAAAACTCCTTTAAGCCTGACAGTGAAATTTTATGCTGTTGGCGCCTGTGTAACCGTGGATAAACAACTTATAAGATTGCAAAGCTGCTGTAGTTTTAGGCAGGACATGCTTAACAAACCAGAAAAATATGATCTGAAACTGCTTTTGTTGTGTGATTGCCTCACTTGTATGACTTGTTGAACGAGTAGACCAATTTTGTCACAACTGCTGTGTGCAAAAAACAACAGAGTGCTGGCCACTTGCCTACTTCTACCACTGCCTCAAATATTGCGGATATCAACAGCATGGTAATCTTTAGAACAAACTTTTACACAAAGAAAAACGAAGACAGTATCGACGTCGAATAATTTTGGAAAAATTTTGGAAAACTTAGGCACGAGTTCGCTTCATCCATGACTACAGCAACCAGTGCAAGATATGCAAATTTGAAGAGCTACTAAACTATCATTACAAAAATGTGAATACAAAATTGAATTGACTTTTCTCAATCAGATCCATATCAGCTTAGAAAGCGCAAACGTTGACGGTTCTACGTCTTTTTATCTTAATTGGATCACAAAATAGCTGACCTTTATGAGGAATGAGTTGAGCAATGTTATATTGATTGCGAACAAATCACAGCTTTATGCTTCTTTTGTGCCGTTCGATTTTTTTTCAATTATGAAGTTAATTGTTATTTTAATACTGGTTGGTTGTCAGTGGTGCGAAGTTTTGATCATAACTTTTATTAAGTTTGTTAGGTTTGCATGTTAGGTTAGGTAAATTTTGCATAAAAAAGGAAATGTCACACTTGCAATTGCTGCAAATTGGTCATTTTGTTTCGAAGTATTATACTTTGCTGTGAATAATAGTGCGCTTGTATTACCTTAATTTGTTTTATAACCAAGTTTAAGGTAGATGTTCAAACTAAAATCTAGAGCAAGGCTTGTTTAACATATTGGGTCGCTGATGACGCGCATAGGTAATAGTGGTTGGCGAAACACTTTGGCGTTTAAAAATTAAAACCTTGCAAATTACATTGTTGATTTAAATTTTCAACTTTATTTACTAATGAAAAAATTTTAATTGCTAATCTTATAATAACCAATGTTTTATTTAAATCTTATTTTCGTTTTCCTTCTTCAAGGTTAAAAAATTTTTTATTGTTTTATTTTATTTTTAAATATTTTAATTATTTTAATTTTTAAGTAAGTGTATTTTGTTTCTTGACATGATGCAAAAATCTTTTTTAAACATAAAACGTAACGTCTGTGTATTATTCAACCTGGTTATCGTTTTATGCTGATTTTAATTTTATTTCTTTTACATCGCAGACCACCTCATAATTCCTGATTAGATGGAACAGACTGCAGGATATTTTTGTTTTTGTTTTAATAAATATATACACATATGTATAAACATAAATAAAACTTGTGGCATTCTTCGTTAAATTACTTTATGACTTCAGTGTCAGAACAATTACACATACCTGTAAACCTACTGATTATCAAAACACAATTTTTTATAAAAACATTTTTTTAAATTTTCTCAATAGATTGTTTCGTTTATAGGGATCATCAGAGGACACAATATCTTATTTAAATAGAATTTGAATTGTATAAAAATAAGGTTTGAAAAGTCTTATATTTTTTTTTGTATAATTAAATGAGTTTTAAGTAACATACTTGCTGATTAAATAATATTGCATTATTGCCAGCAAAAAAATCTGCGGTTCAAGGCTACCAGCAATGATTTTTATGTAAAGAAAATTGCATAAAAAAAACAGATTTCTTTAAAAAACCAAATGTGCTATTTTTTTCCAAAACATATATTAAATTTGATATGAGTTAAGGCACGATTACACACAATAAAGCCAACAAATCAATGCCATATGGTAGATTTTTATTTATTTTATTATGACGTTCACACACAATGAACCGGTCTCCTTGATTTCAATGCCAAATAGACATTATATGTTTTAATATCACTTTAAACAAAGTCATAAGCTTTTCGTGACGCACTCATCAGTGGCAATCGCGTCAAAATGGGACGAACCAGAGAAAATCAAGGTATTTATAGTCTCAACAGTTGGGAGAAAAGTGCTGCAGTCTCGGAAAGGAGAAAGGCACAATTGCACAGTGTGGTGCAATACAGTGTAATCTCGGAAAGGAGAAACGCACTATGTGCAATTACCCAGGAGAAACACTGTTACTCGCAACTTAGGTTATTTGAAAAGTTTCAATGTGTAAACAAATTCCTTTTGTTTACATAAAACCGGATGTTTGGTTTTGATAAAAGTTGCCTCGAGTAGACACAGATGGAACGAGTTGCGTGCCACAGCAAGAATTTTAAAACGTTTGTCGTTATAGTTTGCAGCACATTGCTCGTTGTCAAGCAAGTGTTGTCCTATGGCAGAGTCACAATCTGGATTGTTACGTTTTAGCTTACAGGATCTGCCAGGTTGAGATCGTGTAGGGCGCTTCGCTTGCTGTTGTAGCCATTTAGAAGCATGCTGCTTGATTCTATCTTGTAGTCGCTGTGATGTTCGTCCTACGTACCTACTGTCACAGTGCCACATAAACAACGGAGCTTTTCAGCGTGGTAGGTAAAACATCTTTGGGGGCTACAGGCAACATGCGTTTCAATGTAAATACAACTCTGGTGGTAACGGAGCCATAGCAGCTTTCAACAGCCGTTTTGACGTTTTTATCAAGACCAATGGAAGCTTTCCCTATCCAAGGAACTCTCAAATATACGGGACACTTCTCAGGACCAAATCGTTTAGGCATAAAAAATTGAGCAATTTTCTTGGAAATGTTGCAGTCAATAATAGATTCAGGATAACCATTGTCCAATAGAATGTTCTTGATATGCTTAATTTTTTCGTTTAGTTTAGAATTCGTGCATATCATTAGTGCCCGGTGTACCAAAGTTGATATAAGGTTTGTTTTTTGTTCAATATGCAGAGAAGAAGTCTTTGCAGAATTTGAATCGTTGTGGGCCTAATTGGGCCATCACAGAGTTTCATCAGAAAATGATCAATCTTCTTTGAAGGCTAGACTTGCAGACCTTGCCCATCTCTACTGTGGTGAAGAGATTGACTCACGTGATTTTGCTTTTCATGGAAAATGCTTTCGAGCCCTCAACAGCTTGCATTCCAATGAAAACATTGTCATCACCAAACCGGACAAAGCTACCGGTTTTGAAACAAGTGTGTATAGAAAACCTACCTTTACTGGACAGTACTTACGTTGGGAATCTTTCAGTCCCACTAAACAAAAAACAAACCTTATATCAACTTTGGTACACCGGGCACTAATGATATGCACGAAATCTAAACTAAACGAAAAAATTAAGCATATCAAGAACATTCTATTGGACAATGGTTATCCTGAATCTATTATTGACTGCAACATTTCCAAGAAAATTGCTCAATTTTTTATGCCTAAACGATTTGGTCCTGAGAAGTGTCCCGTATATTTGAGAGTTCCTTGGATAGGGAAAGCTTCCATTGGTCTTGATAAAAACGTCAAAACGGCTGTTGAAAGCTGCTATGGCTCCGTTACCACCAGAGTTGTATTTACATTGAAACGCATGTTGCCTGTAGCCCCCAAAGATGTTTTACCTACCACGCTGAAAAGCTCCGTTGTTTATGAATATTCGTGGCACTGTGACAGTAGGTACGTAGGACGAACATCACAGCGACTACAAGATAGAATCAAGCAGCATGCTTCTAAATGGCTACAACAACAAGCGAAGCGCCCTACACGATCTCAACCTGGCAGATCCTGTAAGCTAAAACGTAACAATCCAGATTGTGACTCTGCCATAGGACAACACTTGCTTGACAACGAGCAATGTGCTGCAAACTATAACGACAAACGTTTTAAAATTCTTGCTGTGGCACGCAACTCGTTCCATCTGTGTCTACTCGAGGCAACTTTTATCAAAACCAAACATCCGGTTTTATGTAAACAAAAGGAATTTGTTTACACATTGAAACTTTTCAAATAACCTAAGTTGCGAGTAACAGTGTTTCTCCTGGGTAATTGCACATAGTGCGTTTCTCCTTTCCGAGATTACACTGTATTGCACCACACTGTGCAATTGTGCCTTTCTCCTTTCCGAGACTGCAGCACTTTTCTCCCAACTGTTGAGACTATAAATACCTTGATTTTCTCTGGTTCGTCCCATTTTGACGCGATTGCCACTGATGAGTGCGTCACGAAATGCTTATGACTCCGATAAAATCGACTTTGTTTAAAGCGATATTAAAATTCTGTACCACAAAGAAGCTCATTATGTATTTGTATCTAAAAAGTTTCATTGACAAATTTCATTGAAACATTTTGCTTCAATGAAGAAACTACTCAGCCATGTCTCGATAATCTTGTTATTTAGCAAATTTACGGGTTTTTATTTTTTTACAATTTTTGACGCTTTGTACTAGAAATAATAGATAAATATCTTATATTTCTAGGTGTATCAAATTATAACAAAAATTTAATTATTGGCTTTCCTTAAAAAGACTGTTTTATCATTAAATTAATACTTTTTGTAAAAAAAAAACTAGTTGATTTTTTTTAATTGTACTTAATGCTTTTTAAATGTTGGTGTAGTTTTTTAAATAAATTTTTTTGTAATATAATCTTATTTCCACAACTTTGAATATCTTTAACGTAATTACATTACTAGTTTGTACTCAAACGCTTTCAGTCAAGCCAGATTATTGCTTGTTTTAGATGTTTTTGTTAAATACAAGAATAACAGGCAATTAGTCAACTAAAAATAAAAAGTATAGCAAGTCACAGTTATAAATTGAGCCTCAATTAGTCGGCCGGTTTACAACTCTGTGGCAAATTACAAGAAAGTATTAGGCTAACAGCCTTCGATGCTTTCCTGCAAGTCAATATGATATACGAGGGCTGTTTGAAAAGTAACGGGACTGTGTAAATAATTATTTTATTTGAAATGCCACGTAAAAATTACAACTTGTCCCCTTCAAAGTAATCTCCTTGAGCTCGAATGCACTTTTCTAATCTCTGCTGCCATGCTTCTATGCACTTCTGGAAAGATTCCATTGGGATCACTCATAGTTCCTTCGTTACGGCTGTTGTTATGGCTTTTGAGTCTTGAAAACGGGTTCCTTTAATGACTCCCTTGAGCTTAGGAAACAAGAAAAAATCACAGGGAGCCAGATCTGGCTAGTAGGGTGGTTGCTCCAGCACGGCAATGTTATTTTCTGCAAGAAATTGTCGTATGCTAAAGGCATTGTGAGCAGGAGCATTGTCATGATGAAGCAGCCATGACTTTGTCTCCCACAATTCTCATCTTTTCTCCCTTACCGAACGCATCAAACGTCGCAAGATGTCTTTGTAAACATTCTGGTTAATGGTTTGGCCCTGTGGCAAGAATTCTAGATGAACAATTCCATGAACATCAAAGAAAACAATCAGCATTACCTTAATTTTGGACTTGAACAGCCTTGCTTTCTTGGGTCTTGGTGAGGATGCACTCTTCCATTCAAGGCTCTGCCGTTTGGTGAGTGGATCGTACTCGAAGATCCACGACTCATCACCGGTAACAACTCTACTCAGCAGATCTGGTGTAATTTCAAGTTGTTTCAGGATGTCTTGACACACTTGCACACGATTTTCCTTTTGCCCATCATTCAGCAACCTTGGTACCATTTTCGCACAAACCTTCCTCATCCCCAGATCTTCTGTAATGATCCTCCACACCCTCTCACTATTCATGCTCAACTCATCTGCTATCATTCTAACAGTAAGGCGGCGGTCACTGCGCACTTTTTCTCTTACACGCTCAACATTTTCGTTTGTTCTGCTTGTTGTTGGCCTTCCACTCTTAGGATCATCTTCCACATCCTCTCTTCCCTCTCTGAACCTCTTGTGCCACTCAAAAATCCGAGTTCTTGACATCGTAGCATCTCCGTAAACTTCTTGGAGCAAATTGAATGTTTCAGTTGGAGTTTTTCCAAGTTGAACGAGAAACTTCAAGTTGATTCTTTGTTCAATGCTCATTATTTGTTAACAAAAGAAGAAAAAAAAAGAAAAAAATATTTACTAAATAAATTATCCCAAAACGAACTACAGTAAAGCGCCTTTCAAGAAAAGCCTGTAAAAAAGCATGTGGTTGTCACAGAATGCTGAAACTACATTTTTACAACCACAAGACATTGCGCCATCTTAAAAAACAAAGCTTTTATCACTGTTGCAAGTGTTGTTTGTGCAAAGCATACAGTCCCGATACTTTTCAAACACACCTCGTATATACAGAAATAAATTAACAAAATAAATTGAACTTCTGTTATTAAAATAGTCATATTTTTGTCATTCAACTCACAAGTTTTAAACAAACTCATATTTTTTTCAGGCAAATACAATCTAATAGTGAAAAATTTGATGTTATGTAGAGTATCTTATTTTAAAGACTACATGAGATATACCTCTCACCAGCTTAATGAAATAGTCAAAATGGTTGGTTTTTCAATTTTAAAATTGTAAGTGAATTGAAGAGTAGTTTCTCCTGGTGAAAAGCTTGGCATGACTTCAAGCCAGGCATTATTTTTTATTTATATAAAGTATATTGTACTATAAATCTTTTATAGCTGTTTACTGAAGATTCTTTTTAACTATCATACATTATTTTGCATTGAAGGGTCAACTGTCTTTCTAAGATCATCCTATAAATTTACGATGCTATGTGAGAATAATTAAGTAAAACTTATCTTGTGACACCAACATTGTGAAGATTTTTTAGAAATTGTGAAACTTAGTATTGTTCTAATTGTTGCAGTTGATGCCAATAAGTTTCTCTTTTGTCAATATTATCTATTTCTATGGCCTACAAAAGTAATGTATTACTAGTTGTTCAATTTTACACTTGGCTTAAAAAAGGAATTACTATAAGTTAGCTGCATTATTTTAGGCGGTGTTAAACGTTTTTGGACAGTAAGCAGCAAAAGATTTTACCAACAAAATTTTTAGTTTTATACCTGGTCTTACTAAAATTTATCCACCTCATTACTTCACAGCTGAAAAGAAAGTATGTCTGCAGAAATAGAAAAAAAATTTAACTTTGTAGTATTAAAATTTTATATTCCGGACTCGCATGGCAACTTCAACTCAGCCATTATGGGAACTTCCAGTGTTTTCAGATGCCAATCCCAAGCCCGGATAAATGGGTAGGATTGCGGCAAGAAGGGCATCCAGCGTAAAAATGTTTTACCAAAACATAAAAATGCATTATGATGATAATTGCATACCGGATTGGCCGAGGCCCGGGTTACCAACAACCGCCTCAGGTATCGCACGGCAGGGCACCCGTGGAAATTATGCTACTTCTGGGCTTAGTGAAAACAAGAAGAAGAGAGAAGAAAGGCAAGTGAAAAGGCAACGGAAACTGCGAAAAGAGAAACGCACAGTCATAAGGGTGGGTACCTTAAAAGTAGGAATAATGTCTGGAATGGGGAGAGAGCTGGCAGACATGATGGAGTGAAGGAAAGTAAATGTACTGTGCCTACAGGAAACAAAGAGATAAGGGAGCAAAGCGAGGAACATTGGAGGTGGCTGCAAACTGTTTTACATTAGATCTGATAGAAGAAGAAATAGGATAGGGATAGTGGTGAGGAAGGAGCTAGTTGAAAGTGTCTTGGAGGCGAAGAGAGTGTCAGACAGGCTAATGGCCATAAAACTGAGGTAAAAGGGTCGATACTGAACATAGTAAGCAAGTATGCTCCACAGATTAGCTACAACATGGAGGAAAAAAATGATTTTTGGCAAGATCTGGATGGATTGATAGAAAGTATATCAAAACAGGAGATGACACTGCTAGGTGCGGACGTAAATGGACATATAGGCGAAGAAAACATAAGGGATGTGAAAGTAATGGGAAGGTATGATACTGGAACGAAAAGTATGGAAGGATAGATGGTTATCAATTTTGCAAAGAGGATGGATTTGGTGGTTGTCAGCACTTATTTCAAGAAGAAAGACGAACACAGGATGACGTATAAAAGTGGCGGAAAAAATACCCAAGTAGATTATGGGATGTGCAGAAGAAGGGACCTGAAAGAAATGTGCAATTGTAAGGTAATGATGAATGAATGCGTCGCAAAGCAGCACCGTATTGGTGGTAAGCAAAATGGCTCTTATGGTGTAAAAAAAAGGCAGAAAAGGTAAAGCCAAAGATAAGATGGTGGAAATTGAAGTAGACAAGCTGTCACAAAGCGTTTAGAGAGAAGGCGACCAGGATTTTAGGAGGCGAGGATGGGTTACCTGATGAGTGCGACAAAACAGCGGAACTGCTAAGAAAAACAGCTGAGACTGTGTTGGGAATGACATTTTTGGAAATAAAAAGAAGATAGGGAGACATAATGTTGGAATGAGGAAGTACAAGAGAGGATAAAAAAAAGAAACAGCAAAGAAAGCATGGAATAAAATAAGAGATAAAAATAATAAAAAGATTTACAAAGAAGAGTGAGGCAAAGAAGGCAGTTGCAATAGCAAATGGACCTGCATATGAAGATTTGTATGCTAGATTGGAAATAAAAGAAATTGAGAAGGAGTTGTACAAATTGGCTAGGCAGGGAGACAGAGCGAGGAAAGATGTACAACACGTGAGGGTTGACCCAAAAACAAGTTTTCTTTGGTGATGCTTCGATTTCCTGTCGGCACGGTAAAACTTTTGATTTCCACACGCCGGAGCGGGTATTTTGCAGTGCCGTGTTGCAAGGCTTATACATAAGCAAGCTATAAGGTTGGGTTAGGTTTTACTTTGCGAACAAACAAGGTCACTTCCTACTAGAATATTCTGTTTTGTGCTTGATCTGCGTTTCCGTGCAAGCAAAAAGATCGTTGGAACGAATCAGACGCAAGCGTATTTCGACACCGTTTAACAAACACCGATGTTGAAAAAACAAATCAAGATGTAGTTTCCCGAACATATCAATTTCTTTGCATTCTGTAGCCAACGCTTTGTGTTTTGTATAATCTATCCGCAGGTTTGTAGCACCGCGAGTATTAAAATGTTCCGATGTGTTGCGGTGCCACAACAAAGCAGAAAGTTGGGACGTCTTTTGCTTCTTGTCCAAAATCAAGCAAGTTTTCAATATAAAATCAATAAGGGTAATTGTTGTTGGACTGTGTCACCAGCGAACTCTTCAAATACACGTCCACTTGCGTCCATAGCGTATGTAAAAATTATATTCGGGTTCAATTTCCGCGTCTTCCGCCAAATTTGCTCCAAAGGCAGTAGTCATAACGAAAGAAAGCTATGGGGAAGATCAATGTAGTTAAAATTTTCAGCGCTAACCGTAAATCTAATAAGACCTGTGGAGGCCAACATAGATAGCCTACAGTATGGTATTTGGTAACACTTCGCTCCTCCGAACTAGTTTGACTCGGGGGCACGAAAACAAATTAAGTTGAGAGGTGGTGGATTCTGCTAAACTGGAGTGTACTAACTTTGCCATAGTTTACGTGAAAATGCCTTGATGTTTCTTACGTTTCTTCTTTTGTATTTTTCTTGACACTACCTTTTGCCTTCCTATTTTTGTTGAGCCGTTAGTAAGAGATATAAACCGGCTGTTTTCGCTTGGTCAATATCAGCTGGTTTGGCGTTTTTTTTCGCTCAAGACATTAGAAACAAACTCGACACTGGTTTGCAAAACTTGTTTTCCAAGAGTTTTGCCACCTTTTTTGACCAAAGGAAAAACGCTTTTGGCAATGAAACTAAGCAAATGCTTAGTCCATTAGCTTGTTGCTCTCGTGACCTAGCAAAATAATCTTTTGTCCGCGACTTCGTGTTTGTTTTTGAGATATTCATACACTTCGGGTTCCGACGCGATTAGCTTTCTCATTTTATGAGACTTCCTGCCGCACCGGTGATTACAGAAACGAGCGCAGACAACAAGAGAGGTAAAAATCGCTTTTTTGTATAATTCTTTTTTTCGTCTTTAACGTGACCTTACGGTCAGCCAACTTTCAAAGTTTGTTCTTGTGCGGTCTTAATTTCTGTTTGTGATGGTGCGGTAAGTGGCTGGTTTTTTGCAGAACATTGTGAGCGCAGTCACAAAGACAATGCATTGACTTGGACGACACCTTGTCTAGAATACGCCTATGCAAAGGTGTGGGGGCTTCTTAAAGCAAACGCAACGAGAGTTTATTTTTTGCAAGCTATACATTAATAAAGATAATGCGTGTCTTTTGGAGAAATCCCTAAACGCAATTGTTGGTTATGGTGCGTTTTACAGCAAAAATCATTCACCAAATAACCTCTTGCCGAAGATATGGCATCTTTATATGCCTCAAGAGCATTTTTGTACCTTTTGGAATAGATCTGTTGTAAGAAATGGGCGATGTAAATGACCTTCCTACAACTTTTAACCCTATAACGACGAGCGTGACTTTTTAGTTACGTTTGAATGAACGGCTGTAAATTGTCTGTAAATTCCATTTTTTTCTACAATGCCAAGATTGACGAATTCCTAACAAACTGTTTTAAAAGTTGCGCAATCAACACGGGCTCACATCACTTGATTACTTCTGTTTCTTGGTCTTTCATTCAGACAACGTGTTAAGTAGCAGCTTGGTAGGTTTGAAAAAGATCAAAGACAAATTTCTTAAAACCTTTACAAAATTTTTAAGTTGAAAAATTAGAAAGTTGTTTGCAAGTATGTCAAGTGTTAAATGACAGAAATTTGAGTAGTTAGGCTTTTAGATTTTTAAAATATACTAAGTTATTTAAACGTAACTATTTCGTTGACTTCGTTTTTTAGGTAATAATTGTAGTTGACTAGACTTAGATATGGATGCAATTAGATTTTATGGTGTTCGGCGAAAACTACAAAATAAACTATTTGAAGAAGAAGAGCTTTTGCTTAGTGAAATGGATAATGATTGCCCTGATTACGGTACGAGTGTAAATAATTCTTTTTTTTTTTTTTTTTTTCGTATAAACTATAATTTTTGTGCAATTTTTGAGTAAAGCAATATGTCAACAATTAGCTACAGATTTTTTTTGAATTAATTGTTGTTTGAGTTTTTTAAATATTACTCGAGCATAGTTTAAAATTAACCCACGAAAAAAATTTATGCAATAGTTACAAAAAAATGCCAGAATTAGGTCCTATTTCTTATTGTAAATTGCTTTTAGGCAGTGATACTTTAGAAGACTGTGATGAAGAACAATTTGTTTCCAATGATGAACCTGTTTCTGATCCTCCAGCTACAACATCGACAGCTCCTGATTCACCCCAAGCTCAAAATTTGAAAAAGGCAAAAAAATCCTAAAAATTGTCTGTTAAATGGCGCCAAAACAGAACTGGTTCTATGTGGACAACACCTAATTGGCTTGGGAGTTTAGAGCCTGCAACAAGCATAAAAACTCTGGTACAATATTTCCGAATGTTTTTTTCGTCTGATTTGCTTAAACTCGTGGTTGATCAAAGCAATCTTTATTCTGTTCAACAAAATTTGTTAAATTTGAATTTAAATTGTTCGGAATTAGAACAATTCATTGGATCGCTGCTAGCAATGTCGTTGGTTAAGCTTTGCAATTCACGAAAATATTGGAGTGGAAAACTAAACTGCCCTCTCGTAACCGAAGTTTTTTCTCGTGATCGCTGGGAGCAAATAAAAGCCATGATTCACTTCAATAACAACGAAAATCTTGTGACTGACAAAATGCATCCGGACTATGATACTCTCTTCAAAGTCAGGCCTTTGATTGCTCATCTTGCTGAAAAATTTTAGGAAATTCCGAAATCGCAGAGACTCTGCATAGACGAGCAGATGATACCGTTTAAAGGTGTCTCTTCGCTAAAGCAATATTTGCCATTAAATCCTTCTAAATGGGGTTACAAAGTTTATTGTTTATGCGGAGCACCATCAGCTGGGAAATCTGTTCTGTTTCAATTCGATAAAAAACAAAAAAGTTCACCAGCAACAAAAGCAATTCCTTCGGCAGAAGTCCGAACAGATGGCTTCAATCATTTTCCGATTGTAGTTTCTCGTGGACGCTGCAAAAATCCGGAATGCAAAGCTGCCTCTGTCTACTTTTGTCAAAAATGCAAAGTGCATTTGTGCATCACAAAAGATAAGAACTGCTTTCTTTCATACTAAGTAAAGTGCTTATTTTTTTTAGTGAGTGCTGTTTGCGGTGTTACGATTTTGTTTTGTTTTTGAACTTGCCAGTACACACAAAAAAACATAAATTGTTTACTTTTGTTGTAAAAAAGCACATTTATGTAGCACTTTTGAAAACAGAAGAATAGATAATTATGTCAGTCTTAAACGCCGAACGTGACTAATTAGTTACATTTACCGCACAATGCACAACTTCTTAAACGCCGAATGTGACGATTTAGTTACAATGAAATTACTTTGAACTTGGTAAATTAATTTGTACGAAAATGAATTTAATATGTTTATAACACCTTAATAACATAAAACAAACATCAAAAAAATTTTTTTCTTTGAAAAAAATAAATTCGTCGTTATAGGGTTAAAGAGCAACATAATTTGTGCATTAAAACTTATTTCACACAAACCTTTATGAAAATAATTTTGCATGTTCATCAGTACGCTTAAACAAATGTGATGTGAGTATACACTATAAATCTTGAATAAAAATTCGAAATTGGCAAACATCAAATCTTCCAGTAACAGAGACGCATCTCGACTTTTTTTGAGGCCTCCAAGACTCGGCATGCCTTGTTTAAAATTCACTTTATCAGTATAACGATCAAAAATCTTTTGCCATACCTCGTAATGGCAAAAAAACATCTTTGATTTCGGGGCAGTGTTGTTTTAAACTGTCCATAAAGCGAAGGACTCAATAAGACTTTCCAACTCCGGAAGGTACGCTTACTACAAAGCTGGTTGGATTATGAAATCGCTATGACTATTACGCAAGCTGATCGTGTAACAAAATGAAGGCAAACGTCATAACAAATAGGTTTTGTAATGTAACTAAAAATGATGAGTACAAATCACGGAACATGGATTGATGGAAAACTACTTTGTTGGAAAAATTTACGGAAAATACATTGATGGAAAAGCACAATACAGGGTGTCCCAAAATAATGTATACACTCTTTGACTTTAAATAGCTAATAAAAATTTTTTCTATTTCAGATTTGATTTTGGAGTAAGAATGGCGGATACTGGGCTTACGTTCGTGCAAAAAAAATTTTGTTCTGAAAACATTCTGGAAATGTGAAAATAAAGCTGAAATGCAAAGACGCTTTACGAGTGAGTTCCACAGAGATGCCCCAACACGCGTCACCATTTTACGAATCCTAGATAACTTTGAGAATCATGGGACCACCCAGTGCATGAGAAAAGGACATTCAGGACGAAAAAAAACATCGACAAGCCCAACTAAAGAGCAAGATATTATTCCTAATGTTTAGAATTTCCGACAAAAATCTGTTCGTCAACTGTCACGTGAAACAAGTATCCCAAAATCGAGCGTCCATCGCATTTTGAAGCGTGCGCAATGGAAAAGTTTTATTCCAGCTCTAGTTCATGGTCTCAATGAAGATGACCCTGATCAAAGAATTAAATTCTGCGAGTGATACCGTGCACGATATGCAGACGATAACACGCTTTCACTTTTTCTGACGATAACACCCCTTCACTGAAAATTATCTGGAGTGATGAAGCCACATTTTAATTAAATGGCTCGATAAATCGCCATAACTGCAGTTACTGGGCACAAGAAAATTCTCATCTTACAGTGGAGCGTCACTTGAATTTACCTGGAGTCACTGTCTGGTGTAAACTTTCAGCCAGGGGACTTATTGGACCATTCTTTTTGAAGGCACAGTGACTGGTTTGAATTACATGTATATTGACATGTTGCAAGAATTTGCTATGCCATGCTTTCAAGAACAATTTGGAGATACCGAGCTCTACTTCCAACAAGATGGTGCACCCCCACACTATCATCGTGATGTGAGAGGATATCTGGAAGAAAACCTGCAAAGCAGATGGATTGGAAGAAGAGGGGCCGTTGAATTTTCTTCTAGAAAGCCAGATTTGATACCCATGGACTTTTTTTTGTGAGGATTTTTAAAGGACGAGGTGTACAGCAGAAAACCTAAAACAACCTGACGTACTGAAAGAGGCAATTGAAGAAGAATTTGCTCAGATACCAAGAGAAATGCTACTGGAAATTTGTAGTTCCATATTTTCACGATGTGAAAAGTGTATTGAGCAGAACAGCAACCATATTGAGCACTTTATGTGAGCTGGCTGATCCTTTTTTGAACATTCTCAAATTGCCCCCATGTATCCTTACTTTTTTACTGTGGACTGTCAGAATTTTTAAATGTGCATAGTTTCTCACCTGTAAATCTGTTTTCCACGTTAATATCAATAGATTGAACAAGTTGTAACAATTCAAACAGTGTACACATTATTTTGGGACATCCTGTATTTACTCGCTAAAAAATCACAAAAAATACAATCAACAAATACACGCAATAAATTAAAAGCACTTCATGGATTCTTGGAAAAATTGACTCTCAAGCTTCACCAAATTTCAAACAATTCATAGCGCCAACAACTGTGAATAATCACTGAACAACTCCCTGTGACTACTTATAAGAATAAATTACATCTTACAGCTAATATTAATTTAATAGTTTGATTTCCATACAAGCAAATGAATTCGAAACGATTTCCAAACTCTTTAGCAATCAAATCAAATTTCGAGGCGTCAACACTGGCCCTAGTACCACTTACTTAAACGTAGCCATACTGGCACAGAAATGCAAAACTATTCTAAAATATAAAAATCTAATAACTGAATGACACATGCAACGCGATTGATATAAATCAACCAACGTTACTAGGCCGCAACCGAAATTACGAGCTCTAGCCAGAATTCTCAAGTCAACTATTACCTTAAGTTTATAATCGGTCAAAGCAGTTTATGTGGTCGCAAAACAACAAAGCATAAGAAAATGATTACGTAACGTGTAGTCTGGAATTTTACCGTTCTGTCCAACCCCTACCGATTTTGGGTTAAAACTGGGCAGATCGCTCACGTTGCGTCATCATGTAGTGACATTGCGCAAAAAATATCTTCGTGCGTCACACTGCTGAGGCAACTTGTAGGCTCAGGATGGAGTGCTGGTGCCAAAACGATCGGCACAGCTGCCCTCTCTATAGTCTACCCAACAGCTGAGCATTTTTCCCCAGTTTGGTCTCGCAGCGCTCACCAATCGCTTCATAGACAGTGTCCTGAAAGACGTTTTTGTGCAAATAACCGCTGGATGCTTGCGTTATAATCCCACGGACCACCTAACCATAATTTCATACATCCAGCCAGATGACCTTTGCAGACTGGGAACGACACTTGTTTTGCTTACCGTGGATCTCTGGACCCTGATCGTATTCCTTACAATTTTTTAAGTGGATCCTTAGATGCTCGCCAAGAGAAACTAACATCTAGACGCCCGTTTGTGCCAGCTGCGCGAAGTCTAATAAGCTATCTTTACAGACTTGACATCAACGCTTCTCAGTGGACAAATTATAGATGGGAGACGGAATACCGCAAAAATACATCCAGACTCCGTGTTTTTATACCCAGAACCAGTACCAGGTCTGTTGAAATGAGCTTTTCGCAAACAACTTGGGTCAAGCCAAATCGTCTGTAAACGAGTGTTTGGGCAATTCCATTTGTCCAGGCACAAATGGGGTCTTGCTCCTTCACCAAATTGCGTGTGCGACGCCATTGAACAAACCGCAGCCCACGTTCTAATAACGTGCCCCATACATCGGGCACAACACGGAGGACGAGATCTGCGGTTTTGGATGACGAAATTCGATGTCGCTCAACACCATTACTGCCAGCATCTGATTCGGGCAGTAAAGCATGCTGGGACAGTAAAAAAATAACTCCTCGTATCCAGTCCCGTTTGTGTTTGGCCTGGAGTGGATGTCCTTCCAAACGACAACAACGACGATTTTTTGTTTCGGCCCAAAACAAAATTTACTTTTATGGTACCTATAGCGGTACAGTCAAGACTAAATTGTACCCTGCTGATACCATGAAGCTGGTATATCCGCTTCCATTTCATTAGAGATCGAACTTCTCAACACTTATTCTTGTTTTAAAATTACAACTTAAAATTTATTGGACAGTGTTATCTCCACCGACTTGACCAGTTATTTAAACAGTAAATCATTGTATTCTTATAGTTATTTGTGAATTGTTCATTCTAGGCTATTTGAATTCTATCACACAGCTCAGTTTGTTCTTGGGAGCAATATTTTTGATTTTATGAGGAAGCAAATTTGTGTCGCCTGAGGTTTCTAGCTGTATATAAAAGCTTAGAGTGGCTAGGAATGTTTTCTTCGTGTTATATCATATATCTATCTAATCATGTACATTTTGTTTATCAAAATCCGTAAAACTGAAAATTGTTTCTAGTCTTCTTCATTCATTCCGTCAGTTTAACCAATGTAAGCAAATAGTTTTGGAAGAAATATCTTGGAAAACTTTTTTGAAAATTCAAGAGAACATGTGTGAGTTATTTCATGAAAAGGATGACTGTTTAGACATTGTTATCATGCCATCAGATCCACCTATTGTGAATAATAAAGAAACTACAGAGAAGGATAGTTTAGATGAGTACAAACAAGGGCTCTTAGCAAAATTGAGCTGCATATGCGTAACGACACTTGGGCCAAAGAAAACTTAACCCGACATTGCCTGAAGCCATTGCATAAAGCGAGAAGAAAAAGGAAAATTAAATTGATTTAATATTAGCCTGAATGTAATTTGCTTGCAAATTTGGAAAATAAAATGTCTAAAAAAAACAAGGAACCTTAAACGGTCGCCACAAGCAAATGATTGTTTCAAAAAATGACATCAGCTTGAGGAAAATGTCATATTTACCAAATATTCTGGATAAAATAAAAAATTAAAGCAAATAAACCGTTACAAAATATTATTTAATAAAATAGTATAATAGTTACTTAATTTAAAAACTGCTAGTAAATAATCTTTACTGATTAAAGTAAAAAATTACCTTTATAATTTATGCTTAAGGTATGAAAGTTAAACATTTTCTTTCGTCAAATACAGTACATACCTGATTCAGATCGATTTACCAAGAAAATCTAAAAGAAAAAACAGTGTAACATTGTAGAGGTACATCTAAAAGCTGAATTATATTTATTGCTTCATATGTTTCATTATGGATGCTATTTTCAATGTATTCCGAATGTAGTTTTTTGTGAAATGAGACATGGAAAACCTAATTAGATTACATACCTTAAATCAATATTGCACAATAAAAGCAAAAATTTCATTAGTACTGACTAACTGTTTCAACCTTAAAAAGAATGATCAGAGTTTGTAAACAAAGAGGACTAAATTAAATGCAGAAATTCAGAAAAAAATTCAAAATCAAAATTTAAAAACTAAAACTCTTTACTAAAAATTCTCGGCTAAGAAAAAACGTAATAGATCTTTGCAATAATATTCAACCTAAAAGTCGCTAATCAAGTTGCAAAATCGGCGTATGTTAAATTTGATCTTGGAATAATTATAAGCTCCATTGCATATTAAATAACTTTGTTAGAATTGGCATCTTAATCACTTACAAAAAAATGTTTCATTTTGTTTTAAAATTTCTACATCAAGTTAAAATATTATTAATTCTATTAGAAAAATTATAATTAGAACATTAGGTATTAATGGTTTACAAAAAATAGGGTCTCAAAGAAATTACCGTGTAAATTAAGAAACAAATAGAAACTCGAAGAAACACGAAACCGTCCATGAAATAAAGTCTTGTTAAAAAAATTCTAGATGCTTTGGAGTCAGAGTTTTTTATGGTAAATAATTTTTTTCTGCCTTAGCAGTATCAAAGCGAAGAATTTTTTCGTTTCATTTCTTTTCTAGGTTATGAGGTCAAGGGTCCATAGGGTAATTAACTTTTTCTGATTTTTGTGTAAGTTTTTCTGTTTTTGACAAGTAAAGCAGATTAAAATTTCAAGTATTTGAATAGTTTTTTGAATTGCATGTTGTTGTTATTGTTGCCCTCCTTTGAGGATATCTTGGCGTAGCCATCTTTTAACTGCTCAAAGAAGGCAATCGAGATTCCCTTTCTTGTATAACCTCTGCTACTTCTAAAGACTTTTTCCACAGACTAGCGGTGTTTGTTGTGTTGTGTTGGTACTGAATTAAAGGTTAAAGAGGTGATTAGTGTCATGTGTATATGCCAAATATAGTGGGCATTGCGGCATGTAAGTATCAGGGTTCACTGTATGTAGATAACTTTGCAAGAATGGTGATTTGTTGACTCGAGCTGTGCTTGGTTTATGTCCATATGACGTGGTAATGTTTGTTTTGATGAAGAAATGCCATGGGTGTGATGCTGGTAATTTGGTTGTTTTTTTAAAATTGAGTCATTGTGAAATGAGGTTAGTGTGAGTATGTTTGAGATTTTCTCTACATTCCACAGGAATTATGTTTGGTTTTGAGATGATGATGTTAGTGTGTTCATTGTTATAAAAGATTATGGCTTTTATGTTCCTTGTGGATTTGAGTATGCTTTAAGATCATGTAAGGGTGTTGCGGATTCGAACAAAATTGAATCAATTTGGCAAGAACTTGCTGAATCTTTGCTGGTTGAAAATACGCATCCCTCGCCTTAATTTTTATTTGGTCACTCTTCGATTTAGTTGAGTTATAATTTATTGTTTGTTGAAAACCGGATAATTTTAGATTTGTATTACAATATGAAGCCACGAGAATAGATATGATGGTAATTTAGAAATTCACTACTAAATGATAATTTGATGATGATGATAAATTTACACAAAACTAAAAACGACGAAATGAATTCGAAGAAACAAAAGCGAGGAAACGGTTTTTTCAATTCAATTCCACTGTTACCACCATGCACAATTTTAAAGTTTCCCAAAAAATAAATTTCCACCAGTACATAGAAAAAAATCCAAAACACTTCTCGATTACTGGGCGCCTATTCAAAGTCGGAAAAAACATAAACAACGCACACTTGGCAAATTAAACAAAACAAACACGCGCGGAGGATCAAAACTCAAACCGGGCAAAATCTGACAGAAAAAAACTTTTCCTTTTTTTTTGAATAAATTAACAGGTGTGTTTGTGTTTGAGTCAGCTGTTTAAGTTGGGTAGCATAAAGTTTGAGATGTGTGTTAATTGAAAAGACTTTGGATTCATAATGTATGTTGTGCTCGGTCAGCAACAATGCGCAAAGCTGTGTTTTGATAGTTTTTAGTTTCTTGATGTTGGTGTTTGATATGAAAAATCTCTATATGATGTTTTAAAAATAAGGAGAGCAATAGTTTTGAATGTAAAACAACTTTCTCCTTTTGTTTACCCCATTTGGTAGAATTAAGTGCTTTCACAATGTTAAGCATTGTTTTATTTCAGTAATGGTGAGTTTTATATGTTAAAAAAATGTCAGTTTTGGGTCAAAAGTGATTCCAAGAAATTTTGGCCGAATCGTCTGTAAACGAGTGTTTGGGCAATTCCATTTGTCCAGGCACGAATGGGGTCTTGCTCCTTCACCGAATTGCATCTGCAACGCCATTGAACAAACCGTAGACCACGTTCTAATAACGTGCCCCATACATCGGGCACCACAGGAAGCAAGAGGTCTGACGGTTTTGGATGAAAAACGTTGACGCTGGCTCCAACAAGCATGCACTCATTACCACCACACTACCACGGTAAATTATCGAAATACAATAGCACACTCTCAAAACTCAAACAAAATAATACCGGAGTATCATAAGGTGGAGTTCTGTTTTAAACATTGTTTAACATTTTCGCCTCTGTCCTTACACTCCCCCCGAATGACGTACAAATAACAACATATGTTGTTAACATAACAATCATAGCATCTCACATCAAACACCGTAAAACCCAGCAAATCATTGAACCATATCTTTACAAAATCTATGAATGGGCCACAACTAAAAACTTCACATAAACAAAGACAAAATTACACTACACTTTTTTACACCAGACCCAGCCAAATATGGCACAACTCTATCACTTAAATTGTCGTCGTTTTCGTTGTTTTGATGGGCATCCACTTCAGGTCAGTCACAAACAGGACTGGGGTCATGGGTTTATCCTTTTACTACCCAGCCTGCTTTACTACCCGGATCTGATGCTGGCAGTAATGAACTTGATGATGATGTTTGAAACGCTTGTTGGTGTCAGTTTGAGTAAAAGCTTGTGTGTCACGTTCTTCCTACCTAGTACTTTATTTGCTAACCTGAATAACAAAAAGATACTAGAGGAGAACCCTACGTGAATTTCGCAGAAAATTAATAGTTTGTCGAATGAAGCTTATACGAGTTTTGAACAGGCGGGTCTAGATAGTCAGGCGGGAATTAAATTATAAAATAATTATATTAGAGAAACGTCAAAGACCAAACGAGAATTGAAATAAACGCCAAATTATATATACGATGCTACGATTTACAAATAATTAAACATACTTCACAAATTACCTAACAGAATTTAAAGAGCCGTAAGAGAATCGTATGAATTTAATAAAGTTTCCCGCTAAAGCTTAATGCCTACTTGCAGTCCCGGACAGATACAATTTACACACTAAATTATGCACAAAATACGTTCGTCATAGCACTAACATCTAGAATCTGAATCTGCATAATCTCATCTCGCTGCTGCCCTATATATATAAATCTTTTTAGCGACAACGTGCGAAAGATTACTCTATACCCATTCCTTCTCAACAATGAGAACAGAGTCACTTCACGAACGTTAATCTCCAATCAAAACAGCGGACCAGGGCAACAGCGACAATGGAAGGACACTGGCAGTTAGTCACAGATACAAATTGCATAGCCGCGTCAACGTTAATGCGATAAAACAACAACAATTGCTCGGTTCTAAACAACAACGCTTTCTAAACCGGCTCCTGGCGATGCCCAATTAAAAAAAAGAAATGGCGAATTTCGATTTAAACAATTAATTTAGAAAGGCGCAATGACTCCATGCGGTAATTAATGAAACTAGTAGGGTAACATTTACTATTTACTATATCAAACCCCCTGCTCATGTCCATAGTTACAGCTACAGTGCGTTGTGGAGGCCTTAGATTGTTGAAGCTTTTTGTAATTCGGTGGCAGATGTTGTGCAAAGCAGTGTGTGTTGAGTGTTCATGTTTGAATCGATGTTGATGAGAAATAATTGGAATGTTTTCTTTTATGTGTGGTAATAGCGTTTTCTATAGTGTTTTGGCCATGGGTGATAAAAGTGATATGGGTCGGTATTTTGTGCCAATGTTGGGGTCTTTGTTTGGTTTTGAAATAGAGATGATTTGTATTAAATTAAAAAGCACTATTAAAAACCATACTAACAACAATTTGTTTCGTCTTCAGCTTGTCAGATTATAATTAATAACAAAAATTATGGATTTAGTAAAGCAATTTAAAAGGTTATATTTTAATTTTCATTTTACCAATTAATCGGATAAAAACCAAAACAGGCCGATTTGGTTACTGATTTTCAATGTTTGAAAATTTGGTTATATTGATAGAAGTGTGGCTGTAGAGCATTTTTGTTAGTTTTTAGAAAGTATATGTTAATTTTTATTTTATCTTTTAATTAGCTAAAAACTTAAACAGGCTGATATGGTTTTTGTTTTTAATGGTGTTTCAAAATTTAATTAGTTTGTATATTGGTATAAGGGTAGTTGCTGAGTATTGTTGTTGGTTTTTAGGTTCGATCCACCAACGCATATGTTAGTAGTAAATAGCACATAGTTTCCCATTGCAAATAAAGTGCTTACTGTTTTTTCTAGAGAAAATAATTTAGGCCTACTACCACAAAGCTTTAATTAATTAAATATAATGTAAATAATTTTTTAAGTTTGGAAGAAAGGCAATTTTTAAAATCCTTTTGTAAATAATAGCAATCAGAAGCCAACGTTTTATTATTTAGTTTGCAAAGTTATGTAAATTGATAAATATTGGCTTCTGATTGCTATTATTTACAAATTATAAATGTTTTGAAATGTGAATACACTTTCTATTTGTATAAGGTTTTATATTTTTATGTAAACGTTTTGACAGTTTAAATTTTTGCTATGTGCAGTTTAGTAAAAACAAAAATTTTTTTAAACAATTATTGGCACGTTTTAATAAGGTAACCTTAAATCAGTATCCAAATAAAAGTTCTTTCGACTGAACAACAGTATTTGCATCTATTTAACGTTACGTGTTCATACTTTTTTCAATATTGTTGCAAGTATGATTTTTTTTTATATTACAGCAGAATTATTTCAGCAAATAATTAGTAATCAATCATTTTTTTCTAATAATTGTCTTCTTTTGTAACCTGTAATGAGAAGCATATAGAATCGTTTCATAATTACAGGTGAACTTTACTCTTGCATAACCCTTTAACGCCCAGAAGGACCGTATGGTCCTCCTTCAAAAAAGAGCTTATTACTAGTGAACGCGTTGCAGAGGGCGCTGATGCTGTTTAGTACGCGTCTAATACATGTTGTGCCGTCGTTTGATACGACACAGCTGGTTGCACATGTTTCAGTCAGCTGTTGGGAAACCGTGAGTATGCATGCGTTCGTACGTTACTTACCTAACTGTGAAAATGTACACATTTAGCCCATTATGGCTGCTAACCAAGGTGAGATAACTATTTTAAAATATTACATATGATAGATATGTTCTTGCAGAAGCACTAACACCTGCTTTTTCAATTAACTCATTTTTATTAATATTTGTTATTAGATTTCTAAACGGGACTATATGGTCCAGCTGGGCACCGGGCTAGTTAATTGAAGAAGGACTGTTAGTGCTAATGTGGCCCTCCTAGTTTCGAATTCGATTTAATTTAAAACACGAATTAATTTCTTTTCTCGCATTACGTCATCTTTAAAATCAGCGCTTTTTTGTTAGTTTCTGCGAGACGATTTCTTTTAATAGTAGCAACTAGGTCTTTTTTTTCTTTTCAACTAATGTAACGTTTTTGTTTTGGAATACTCTGAAGTGGATTTAGTTAGTAAGTCATTTTTTGTGTAATTGTTTTATTTATTGTATTAATTAATTTTTATGTTTAATAGAAAACCGTATCCATACAAGGAACGCGTGATTAACTTCTACTATAGATATTACGCTACGAATTTAGCCGTAATAAGGACTGTATGGTCCTCCTCGTCATGCGGGTAAAAATAACTATTATTTTTGCGGTACTAATGTAGTTTATGAATATTTTATCAAGAAAATAATGTGCATGGAGATTTTAGTATTCAAAGCTCCCTTATAAATGAATTATTGCTTTAAAGAGCTTCTTTGTGGTACAGAATTTTAATATCGCTTTAAACAAAATCGATTTTATCGGAGCTATAAGCTTTTCGTGACGCTCTCATCAGTGGCAATCGCGTCAAAATGGGACGAACCAGAGAAAATCAAGGTATTTATAGTCTCAACAGTTGGGAGAAAAGTGCTGCAGTCTCGGAAAGGAGAAAGGCACAATTGCACAGTGTGGTGCAATACAATGTAATCTCGGAAAGGAGAAACGCACTATGTGCAATTACCCAGGAGAAACACTGTTACTCGCAACTTAGGTTATTTGAAAAGTTTCAATGTGTAAACAAATTCCTTTTGTTTACATAAAACCGGATGTTTGGTTTTGATAAAAGTTGCCTCGAGTAGACAGAGATGGAACAAGTTGCGTGCCACAACAAGAATTTTAAAACGTTTGTCGTTATAGTTTGCAGCACATTGCTCGTTGTCAAGCAAGTGTTGTCCTATGGCAGAGTCACTATAACGGTAAACGGCGCTGAAGTAGCCGATTACCGCAAAGTGAAGTGTCGATCAACGCGCTTCCGGCTTCGTAAAATTAAAAGGAAATAATAATCAAGGAAAATAATTTAATATAAAATAAGTTATAACTGAAACGTTGAAACTTGGAAATAAAAGCGAAAACGAAAGCGGAAACGAAAGCGGAAACGAAAGCGGAAACGGTAATCTGTAAATAAATAAAAACAAACTAAAAATTAAACACAAAATAAAAACGCATAGGTGTCTTACCGAGCAGTTCGCTTCGGTGCTGACTCACGGGGAAAACGGGAATATCTTAACTTCACGCTAAGTCTACTCAGACTTCAACCAGCTGCCCACAAACACTGCAGCTGGTCGCCTCACAAATTGAGAAGTGTGAACAAACGCAATAAAGCCAGCTCAAAAATCAACGCGCTGCAGACATAACTATGCTTCAAGGTGAGATTAATTAAAAATAAAGCATAAAACAAAAAAAGGCGCTGACAGCGAGTGCTCGCGCAAATAATGATTAGAAACTCAAGAGAAATAAAATAAAACACGTGCGTTGGTAATTTTCTACACTCCCAACACCCGAGAAATTAAAAAAGAAAAAGAAAAAAAAATTACCAACGCTGCACACAACACAAATAACATTAACGGAAACATTTCTAAAACTTATTTTACGGTAATTGCGGTATCACCAGAGTCCCTCCGCGGCACAACATCAAGATTCGCGGGAACCACCAAGCACAGTTTATGAACGGGCCGCCGCACTTCAGAACCACGCGTTTTTACTACGACTTGGCGCACCAAGCCTTGTTCGTCGGGGAACAGCTTTACAACTTTGCCAAGACGCCATTGCGAACGAGGAATCGAATCGTCCACGAGTAGAACAACATCGTCTTTTTGAAAATTGGTTTTCTTCTTAAACCATTTTTGGCGGGCGATTATCGTCTTTAAATATTCTCGAGACCATCTTTTCCAAAATTGGTCAGCTAGATATTGTACATTTTTCCAACGTCTTTTGGGACAACAGTGCTCATCAGAAGGAAGTGAAGGGGGGAAGTTGCCAGTAGGACACAATTTCAAAAGATGATTGGGCGTCAATGGTTCCAAACCATCTACATCAGTTGTGATTGGAGTTAAAGGGCGAGAGTTTAAAATAGACTCTGCTTCCAATAAAAAAGTGTGAAGTTGATCGTCATCGAGAATTCGTTCCGTCATCAATGCAGTTAAAATTCGTCTGACTAACCGAATCATTCTCTCCCAAGCACCACCCATGTGGCTGGCATTTGGGGGATTGAAAGTCCATTGAATTTCCTTTTGAAGGAAAAAATCTTCAATCTGGTGCTGATTCCACTGGCGCAGGGCTTCACGAAGGGTCTTCTCGGCGGAAACGAAATTGGTTCCGTTGTCGGAGAAGAAGTGCAGAACGGGACCTCTTCTTGATAGGAAACGACGTAAGGCGTTGATAAAGGCGTCGGTTGTCAGATCCATCGCGACTTCAATATGAATTGCTCTAGAAGTTAAACAAGTAAAAAGGCAACCATATCTTTTTACTTGAGAACGCCGTTGTTTCACGAGCAACGGTCCGAAGTAGTCAACGCCACAGTATGCAAAGGGATGAGTATCGATTTGTAGACGCGACGGGGGAAGATCAGCCATCTTTTGTGCTCCCGGCTTTTCATAGCGTCGTCGGCAATGCATGCAGGAATTAAGTACTCTGCGAACAACAGCTGTACTTCGTAAAATCCAATATCGTTGTAGTAACTGGTTCAACGTCATATTTGCTCCGCCATGACCTGTAATGCAATGACAATGAAGAACAATAAGATTGGTTAAGTGCGAGGTGTGGGGCAAGATAATTGGGTGTTTTAGATCAAAGGAAACAGAAGCTCTATCTAAACGGCCGCCTACTCTTAAAAGACCGTTCACAATAACAGGATTCAGTTTTAGAAGTGGAGATTTGGAAGGTAGAGAAAAGTTTTCATTAGTTTGCATCTTCGACATGATGTCGCCGAAACAGTTCCATTGCTCATATTTAATAAGCTCAATTTCTGCTTTTCGAAGATCAGAGACAGACAAGGAACGAGAAAAATGATAGACAGAGTTGGAATTTATTAAAAAGGTCCTAAATTTTAAAAGCCAAGCAGTGGCTTTCTTTAGCTTAAACCACGAAGAAAAATACGCAATGAGCTTGTCAACTGGATCAATCATGTCGGTAATCAAAAATGCAGACGCAGCTTTTTTATCAAATGCTTTTACATTTTCTACATCTAATGTCGTCTCTGCAAACCGGCAAGGCCAGCTGTCTGGCGATTCACTCAAAAATTCTGGTCCAGAAAGCCACGATTTAGTTTTCATTAGTTTGTCGGATCTACATCCACGACTTAAAACATCAGCGGGGTTGAGTTCACTAGGGACGTGCCTCCAATTAGAAGTACAAGTGCTTTTCGTAATAAACTTTAAACGACGGGACACAAAAAGAGGAAAACGCTTTTCTTCATTTCTTATACTTTGAAGAACTACAGCGGAGTCTGTCCAAAAAATAGCTGGTCTCAACCGCGGTAAGTTTAGTTCGTGTTTAAGAAAAATATCTAATTTTACGGTAGTCACAGCAGCAAGAAGTTCTAGACGGGGAATAGAAAATTCGTCTTTAGGAGCTAAATGAGATTTACTAATAACTAAGTTACAATTGACATAGTCATTAATATCGCTCGAACGAAGATAACAAACGGCGCCATACGCATGCTTAGAGGCATCGACAAAATAATGCAATTGATAGTTTTCACTGCCTAAATTGGTATGCAAACCCATCCATCTTGGGATAGACATCGACTTCAGATGCTCCAGCGTTCGGATCCATTGTTGCCACTTATTGAATTCTAAGGAAGGAATAGGTTCGTCCCATTCACTCCAGCTCGCATAGTCGTCGATAGAGAAGCTTGGCTTCAACAATCACTGGGCACAGAAATCCAAGCGGGTCGAAAATGGAGTTGATCGAAGACAAAACACCACGTTTCGTACATGGTTTATCCGGAAGTTCTACTACAAAATAGAAACAATCAGTATTGAGGTTCCAATTTACTCCTAAGACACGTTCACTAGAATTTTTGGCCAGAGCGTTAATTTGTAGTGATTTCGAAAGTTCATTCTCAGGCAAATGTTTTATTATTTCAGGGCAGTTTGAGCACCACTTCGTAAGATTAAAACTTGCTTTCGACAACAGATGCTTTATATCTTTCATTAATTTAAGTCCGATTTCAACGTTAGGTAGGCTAATTAAAAAGTCATCAACATAAAAATGTTCTTCAATTGCAGAACTGATATAAGGTTCGAATTGAGCGCCGAAATCAATGGCCGCTTGACGCAACGCAAAACTTGCGCAGCACGGAGACGAGGTTGCACCAAAAAGATGAACTTTCATTCTATGCACTACTGGTTGGCTTTCAAGATTTCCATCAGGCCACCACAAAAACCTTAAACTGTCACGATCACGAGGTGAAACTTGAACCTGGTAGTACATCGACTCTATGTCGGCTGCCAAAGCTATTTTTTCTTTACGAAAGCGGGAAAGAATGGCAACTAAATCGTTCATCAGGTGGGGCCCCTGCATCAGAGATTTATTTAAAGAAATACCTTTATACTCGGCACTGCAATCAAAAACCACTCTCAACTTGCCGGGTTTATGGGGGTTTATTACTGAATGATGGGGAATATACCAAACCTTCTTAGAAGTTATTTGAAAGTTGTCGTGAACAAGTTCTGCGTAGTTTTTGTCTAACATTGTTTGAATTTGAATTGAATATTTCTGTTTCAGATCGCTGTTACGCATTAATTTTCGCTTTAAATGATTTAATCGCTTAAGTGCTAAATTTTTATTGTTTGGCATAATCTGGTCTTCATACTTCCAGGGTAGTGGTAACTCGTAGTGGTCATCAACTAGCTTGATCGAACTTTTAAGCATCCTATAAACTTTAAAATCATTCATCGAAATTGGTTTCGAATAATAATTATCTTCGTCATAACATTGAAACTGAATATTTTAAAAATTTCTGCGTGATTCATATATGAAATTTCTATCATCCTCCTCGAAATTGTCGCGTAAAGTTGAAACGTAGTAAACATTTTTATCACTACTGGATACTGTGCAATTAAATTTAGAACAGGGCCCAAGTAAAGACCACCCCAAAGGTGACTTCACAGCGTCGGGTGATAATTTATCCGGAGCAGATCTTAAATCTTTTAATCTAAATACTCTAGGGACATTAGCACCAATTAAAAGCTGTACGTTTTGCCTGTCAAGCTTTGAAAAATTAATATCAGCTAAATAGCTATGATCGCTTAATATCTGTGATGTGGGAATTACATTTGGCTGTACAGGTATTTCATCTACAACTGTAACGTCTGGAAGCTGGACCCAATCTCCGTCAAACAAACCTTTAACTTCCATCTCTGCAGACACAGTTCTATAAGATTTTGTCTTTGTCAACGTTTGCAATTTAAGCTGTCGACTCGTGCCCCTCAGTTGCAATTCCCTTGCCAAACTGCGGTCGCAAAAACAGGCGGTAGAACCTTGATCTAAAAATGCGTATACCTCTGTTTCTTTACCTTCGCAGCGAACGCGCACCGGAACAACATTTAAAAAGACATGCTGGACATTACCAGTCGATTTATTAAGTTGAACAGAACTACAGGCGTCGACGTGACCCGTCACTTCAGTGTCAGTAATTTTATGAAGAAGAGTGTGGTGAAAGGTTCCTTTGCAACCAGTAATTAAACATTTGCAACTCGATTTGCAGTAACGAGCGAAATGGTTACCGCTTAAACATTTAAAACAAAGTCCCTTTGCTTTAACAAATTTGTACTTTTCTTCGTACGTTAAATTTTTGAACTTATCGCAATCAATTAGCTTGTGTAATTTTTTACAATAAAAACATCGACTTTTTTCCACACTCAACGCGTCTTTTACATTTTTTGTCGTTGCAGAAACATACGCGCTTTCGCGGCGAGGTTTGTAATTGGTTTGAAACGTTTCTCTACCAAAAATAGAATTAGCAATTCGACTTTTTTCTGTAACAAATTTGGAAAAATCAAGAAACTTCGCTCTCTTACCAGTTTGTTGTTCAATTTGTACCGCATATTCTACCCAAGCTCGTTTCAAATTAATTGGCAGTTTGTTAACAACGCCCATAATCACATGCATTGAATCTAAACTCGAAACTTGTTCAATATTTTTTAGAGACACACAGCACTTTTCAAGAAGTTGAGACAATGATTTAAGCTTATTTTTGTCATCATCGGGAATTTTATGAACATTTTTTAATCGCTCTTCGCAACATCTAGCTATTTCGTAGGGATGACCATATTCATCAAAAAGAATATCCCATGCTTTTTGAAACGCAGTTACAGGCGACTGATTCGACACATAACTAAATTTAGATTGTACATGCGATTCACAATATTGATGCAACAACGGAAATAATTCGTAATCTTCAACCTTTCCTAATACATGAGCCTCAAACTGTCTAACAAACAACCAATATTCCATAGGATCACCATTAAATTTTTGAATTACAACCGGCGGTGCAGGACGCATTTTAGAGGCATTATATTTATGAAAACTAGTTGGCAAAGTTAACGAGGGTGAATTAAAAGCTTCTTGTCTTTGCGCTTGCTCTGTGTTGCGATAATCAAATTTAGACTTAAACTGACTTTCCGGTTTTTGACTAAAGCTTAAATTTTTAACTTTAATACGCAAATCTTGATCAGGAAGTTCTGCAAAAGTAACGGGAAATGGTTTATCGATTTGAACAGAACTTTTGGGAATGTCAGTAAGCAATGAAGTACGAGGCGGAAAATTATGCAATGGCGCGTTTTTAACAGTTGTAACATTTTCACTAAACGGTTTGGAATAATCACGTATTTTTAAATGCGGCACCTTTCGTGTGCTAGTGCCTTCCTCTGCTTTTCCACAGCTTAATTCTTCCCAAGCTTCTGCCTCGATCCTTGCTAATTCTTCATTGCGCTTTTTATCTAGTAAAACTCTTTCTAATTCTTCTTCCTCCAATTTCATTTGTCTATTTACCTCTTCCATGGCTTCATTAGCTCTTTTTCTTGCTTCTTCTACTTCTCGCTCAGCCTTTTGTCTTGCTTCTTCGGCTTCTCGCTCAGCCTTTTGTCTTGCTTCTTCGGCTTCTCGCATAAGCTTTCTTTTCATCTCTTCAGCTCTTTCTCTAGTTTTTTGTCTCGTTTCGTAAACTCTGGCACTTTCTTGCTGGACGGCTGCCGTGGCAATTTTTAATTTTACAAGTGACCTTTGTTTCTCACTACGAATCGAACTAGAGGTAGATTGACTGCCAGTTCTTACCGAGGAGCCTTCATACGAAAAAGCGAGACTCTCTTTGCTTAACTTATCCTCAGTATCTTTTATCCAGCGTTGAACATGCTCTTCAAACTGCTGATTCTCTACAACAATGCTGTTCTTACTAAAATTTAAATTCAAGGCTTCTTGTTCATCAAGAGCTTCTAACAAATTAGTCAAATTTTCAAATTTTTGACGAATATCAAATAAAAGGGTTAACAGCGGTTTATAACCCTCAGGCTTCATCATTAAACTCTCTGCTCTAACATACAAATTTTGCAGAGCCTTGTAAACTTCATGTGGGTCACCCAACGACATTATCATAAAAATAAGAACAATACGGACTCACCGAAATTGCTCGATTACTTTTTATAACGGTAAACGGCGCTGAAGTAGCCGATTACCGCAAAGTGAAGTGTCGATCAACGCGCTTCCGGCTTCGTAAAATTAAAAGGAAATAATAATCAAGGAAAATAATTTAATATAAAATAAGTTATAACTGAAACATTGAAACTTGGAAATAAAAGCGAAAACGAAAGCGGAAACGAAAGCGGAAACGAAAGCGGAAACGGTAATCTGTAAATAAATAAAAACAAACTAAAAATTAAACACAAAATAAAAACGCATAGGTGTCTTACCGAGCAGTTCGCTTCGGTGCTGACTCACGGGGAAAACGGGAATATCTTAACTTCACGCTAAGTCTACTCAGACTTCAACCAGCTGCCCACAAACACTGCAGCTGGTCGCCTCACAAATTGAGAAGTGTGAACAAACGCAATAAAGCCAGCTCAAAAATCAACGCGCTGCAGACACAACTATGCTTCAAGGTGAGATTAATTAAAAATAAAGCGTAAAACAAAAAAAGGCGCTGACAGCGAGTGCTCGCGCAAATAATAATTAGAAACTCAAGGGAAATAAAATAAAACACGTGCGTTGGTAATTTTCTACAGTCACAATCTGGATTGTTACGTTTTAGCTTACAGGATCTGCCAGGTTGAGATCGTGTAGCGCGCCTCGTTTGCTGTTGTAGCCATTTGACGAACATCACAGCGACTACAAGATAGAATCAAGCAGCATGTTCCTAAATGGCTACAACAGCAAACGAGGCGCCCTACACGATCTCAACCTGGCAGATCCTGTAAGCAAAACGTAACAATCCAGATTGTGACTCTGCCATAGGACAACACTTGCTTGACAACGAGCAATGTGCTGCAAACTATAACGACAAACGTTTTAAAATTCTTGTTGTGGCACGCAACTCGTTCCATCTGTGTCTACTCGAGCCAACTTTTATCAAAACCAAACATCCGGTTTTATGTAAACAAAAGGAATTTGTTTACACATTGAAACTTTTCAAATAACCTAAGTTGCGAGTAACAGTGTTTCTCCTGGGTAATTGCACATAGTGCGTTTCTCCTTTCCGAGATTACACTGTATTGCACCACACTGTGCAATTGTGCCTTTCTCCTTTCCGAGACTGCAGCACCTTTCTCCCAACTGTTGAGACTATAAATACCTTGATTTTCTCTGGTTCGTCCCATTTTGACGCGATTGCCACTGATGAGAGCGTCACGAAAAGCTTATGGCTCCGATAAAATCGACTTTGTTTAAAGCGATATTAAAATTATTGCTTTCTTTTTTGGTATTATGGTAGGACAGATCTAGCTTCTGCATTATGTGTTGCTGACTTTATATATGAGTTATACATTTACAGTTTACATATACAGCCAAACCTTGGTTTACGAACGTCTCAGAATTTGAACAATTCGGTTTTCGAACAGAAAGTTTGAGTTAAAAATGACCCGGTATTCGAACAAAAATTTGATTGTCGAACAATTTTTTTTGTTTACCAGCATACGAGTTACAGTACATTCATTGCTACATTGCTTTATTGTTACTTGTGCTTTATTGTTACGTTTATAACATTCATTGTTACGCTGTGCATCTACAATTTTATTGTACAAAACATCCTTTTCTCTTCATTAGCCCTAAGTCATGGATCCAATGAAAGCGAGAAGTGATATTGGTCAAGGAAAAAAATACATGTATTATTAAATATGTACATTGTTATGTAAATTTTTATGCTATGTAAAGTTATATAAATGTAAATTACTGGTAATGTTTCGTTTTATTTACTCTTGGAAGAAATGGTTTTATTTTATAATATACAAGGTATATTGTAAACAGGTAAATAAGTTATTCTTTTGGTGCGTGGAATTAATTAATCTTTTTTGCATTACTTATAATGGGAAAATATGATTCGGTTTTCGAACAGCTTTCCAGAACGAATTGTGTTCGTAAACCGAGGTTTACCTGTATTTTAATTTTTTATGTATATAATTTATTTTTTTAGATGCTTCAAAGTCAATCTCTACAAGAACTTTTTATAAAACAAGAACAAAATTTACTCAAATTGAACATTTAATTGCACATGTGACCCGTAACAGTGATGAAGAATCAGATAAACCAGATGATGAATAAGAGGATCCTAACTATCTTTTTCCTGTGAGTAATATTTCCAATGAGGCATCTGAAATTACACCCATGGTTTTGGAAGTAAACGAAGAAGACCCACCTGAAGTAAAAGTAAAAGAAAAACAAAGAAAATCTACAACGAATCGCCTCTATTAGAATAAAGTATCTAGAAGGGAAGTAACTCCACCAATTCCAAAATTTCTAATGCAAAATAAAAATGAAGAAGAAGAAAGGTTACCAATGGAATATTTCAAGAATGTTATTTCAAATGAATTACTAGATAAAATTTGTGAGCAATCAAATATACATGTACTTCAAAAAAACGTGAACAAACTTCACCTGTTGCACCGAGAAAAACTTGAACAGTGGATTGGGATTGCAATGCAAATTTCTGTCACAAAGATATCAGATACTAGGATGCACTGGTCACAATATTTCTTCAGTGACAAAATTTCTTCAACAATGACATGACAAAGATGGGAGGACATTAAGCCTAATTTGTATTTAGTGGACAACTCAACAATAAACAAAAATGATAAAATCGAAAAAATAAGAATGCTTGTAGATCATCTACGTCAAGAATTTCAAAAAATACCAATGCTAGAGTTCTTATCCGTGGACAAACAAATGGTCCCCTTCAAAGGAGCATCATCAATGAAACAGTATGTGCCCAAAAAGTCACATAAACGGGGCTACAAAATTTTTATTTAGCATACAGACAGTTGTGTATGACTTTTTCCCTAATACAGGAAAGATTGGCCCAGTGAACAATCCAGAAGTGGTCCTAGCTCAAATTCTGTGTTGCAATTGGCAGAATACATTCGCAATGGCCAAAATTTTAAGTTACATTGTGACAATTGGTTTACATCTCTGAAATTGATTGATCATCTTGCCTCACGACAGATTTGGGTGTGTGGCACTATACAAGAAAGAAGACTCCAAGGACTGTCATTCAAAAATGAAAAACAACTTTCTGTATCAGGTCGTGGATTTTTTGAGGAGTTTGAGACTCAAACTGAAAATGCTACCATAATTGCTGTAAAGTGCTACGATAATAGATCAGTGTGCCAAGCATTATCCCATGCAACTTCGTTTCCAGTTGAGAAGTGTAAGCGATTCAACAAAAAAACCAAAACTATGATGATATAGATATTCCTAATAGTGCACTTGTATAATAAACACATGGGTGCAGTAGATCTTCATGATCAAATGATGGCTTACTATAGAATGGCTTTCCGCTCAAGGAAGTATTATCTTCGTTTAGTGTTTCACATAATAGACATGTGTGTAATAAACAGCTGGCTTCTCTACAGACGTTCACTGGACAAAATAAATGTCAAAAGGCATCAACAGAATTCTCTAAGTGAATTCAAGTTAAGACTATCAACTTCTTTGATTTTAAGTGGAAAAAATCCAATTAAAAAACAAGGACGGCCCTCTTCTTTCAGTGTCAATCAAGAATATTTTCGAAAGAAACATTGTGGACATCAACCAAGCCTCTTTCAGAGCAGTATGTGAGGACAGATGGCATTGGTCATCTACCAGAAGTGGCCGACAAAAGGAGTACTTTCAAGTTTTCAGGATGTAAAGGAAAAATCGTCATGTTCTGCACTAAATGTAAAGTCCATTTGTGTTGTGAAAAGAATCGTAATTGTTTTGTTAGATTTCATACTAATTAAATTGTAAGTTTCTGTTTTTCTGCTCAATGGAAAGAGAATTGCTTGAATTATTTTTAGTCTAATATATGTTATTTATGTTGAATAACAAAACGGAAATAATTTTTACTCAAAGGCCGTGATGGCTTTAATAGAATCCAAACGGAGCGGTCGCACCGAGCCCCCCTGAAAATGCCGCAAAAGTAATCCCCCCTAAAACATCTTCTTCTTCTTTCGGCTTCTCCCTACTCGGGGTCGCCACAGCGCGATAGTAATCTCCATTTCACTCGGTCTACTTCATCTCCTTCCCTAGCTCCAACCCTTTCCATGTCTTCTCTCACCAAATCCATCCACCTTCTCCTTGGCCTTCCTCTTTTCCTTCTGCCTGGCACTGCCATCTCCATCATCCTTTTCCCCACGTAGTCTTCTTCTCTCCTTTTTACATGTCCATACCAACGTAGCCTCACATTCCGAAGTTTTTCTCCCAGCTTTGCAATTTTTGCAGTCCCTCTCACATATTCATTTCTTATCTTGTCCTTTCTTGTCGCAAAAGTAATCCCCCCTAAAACATCTAATGAAGCGAAATTAAACTCCCTAATTAGTTGCAAAATTATAGCTTTTTCTAAGGTATTTTATCAAAAGTCATTTTCATTTCAACTTTATAACCAAAAATACTATGTCAATAATTAATCAATCAGTTTATTTTAACATAAACATAGTATTGAACAGCAGGGTGCAATCAAAATGCTGCATAAAATCATTTTTGTCAATGTTGTCACTTATTTAAGAAACATTAAAAAGACCAAAAGGTTATCAATTCAACTGCCAACTCACCAAGTAGAACTGTAAAATAATTGTAATTATTATCCAACCAATAACTATAATCATGGTCTAAAACTAGCAGTTGGCATGTACTAAATTGCATTGAATACATTTACTTTTTGTTACTTATGGTGGCCCCCTTTTCTTAAAACCATCACTGATTAAAGGGAATATAGTGAGTTAATATTGTAAACCGTAGTCATTTCCTATTGTGTCTCATACCCAAGTAGGCCATTTAGTCCTGTTTCATTTTTTGTGTCATATCACGGGTAGGACCATACGGTCCTCTTTCATTATTATTGTTATTAATAAAACTTTTAGTAAAAATTGTGTTCAGGTTGTTTACTTGCACCTTGATTGGAAAAAAATAGGAAAAAAATTTTTTTAGTTTCTCAAAATAATTTGGGCGTTAAAGGTATAATAGTGACAAGATTGAAGAGTAGTGACACAAGATTAAAGAAATTAGTATTTAAGTAGTGACAAGATTAAATTTTGTATGTTGAGCTATTCAATACTATAATCACTAATTATCTTCAATTATTTGGTATGTGCTGCTATATCATGGCTGATTAATAAGTAAATAGTGACTAATTTGCTTATTGCTGCAATATTAGTTTTTAGGATTTATACTTAATTTTATTAACATGGAGTCAAATTGGAGTCCGATCTTGGGGCACAGAACATCTTTGGAGTCGGATTGGTGTTGGAGTTTAAATCAATGGAGTTGGACCGGCCTCGCCCCACAAAAAAGTGACTCGACTGATCTCTGTTGTGGAGTTTATAGATGATGAGATTTTCTGTGAACTATTGTTTTACCGTGGTGCAAAAGTTTGCGTGTGTTGGTAACCTGTACAGCTGTGTTGGCCGGAGTTTTTATCTCTCCTGTTAGAAATATCCATAGCAAAGAAATTTGCAGATAGAAACCAGAGAAAATATAGTTCACAAGATGGCAACTTCAAACCTGGGCAGTCTATGCTTAAAAGCTATGGCAAGCAAGCAGTCTAGGGGAAGGAAATTTCTTATTAAAAACTCGTTTGCAGTAGGGCTTCACTGCAAAAACTTAATATGTTACCTAGACCGTGTTTTTATGCTGCCACGGGTGTCGCGCAGATTAAAAAAGTAGTTAGCAGAATTTTCTGTTTAAAAAGTACTTTCCTGAGTGAGTGAGCCTCGTCAAGGTTAGGACACTAAAAGAAAAGTTTGTTAGCCTCATTGAAGTTAGGACACTGATGGTTGATTTTCAACCAATACAAATTGGCTCATTCCTGCTTCCTGTTTGATCTCTATTAAATGGAACTCATATTTTAACTAATGAGAAAAGACATTTCTTCGGCTTGTTGGAAAAGTCAATTTCTCAGTTTTTTACTGCATTGTAGCTCTTTCAAAACTATTTGTAATCTATTTTAGAAACTTAAAAAACCTTCCGAGTGCATTGTAGCAACTTTTAAAATCTTTACGTAAAGTAAAGGATTTTTCTTCACGCGATCTTCAAATTCTGTACCACCAAACGTCTATTGAAATATTTACAGTGCATCGTAAGAACTTTCAAATAAAAACTTTGTTAGATTCAGTTTTCATTTCACTTTTAAGGAAAAATAGCTTGAGATAAAAAAATTTGTTTTGATTTAAGATTTTGAAGACGATTTTTTTTTAATCCTTGTCCTTCCTTCAGTTGGCATTACATTTTTTTATATGATACTTTGTTTGCGTTAAAAACTGTTGCCGCTCCTGATATAATGTAAATTACAGACTTGATAAATAATTTAGTTGACTTCATATTTTGATGTAATTTTTGTGAAAGTCAAAAAACTGAAGATAAAAGAAATAAAATTCTTACCACAGCAAGAATTGCAATTTCTATGAGAATTACAACCGCAATCATCGAGATAGTAACACAAAATCTTTGTCTTCTTGTTTTCTTTTCGTCTGGATAGCTTAGGTTTTCTTTTTTTGGACTCATTTCAAATTCTAAAAAACCAGAGTAAAAGTTATTTAAACCTATTTATAGTAAAATGCAATAATTTCGCGTAAATTCGTCAATACGTTTAAGTGATTAGGAGCGCTGTGATTTTGATGAACATGATCTAGGTTCAAAACTCTACAAAGAAGAGGGATGAAAGTAAGTAGGTCAAAGACCGAATATCTTTGCATAAATGGAGGAAATGATGACGAAACAGTAAAGATGGAGGATGCAAAAGTGCCAAGAGTAAAGGAATTTAAGTATTTGGGATCAACAGTGCAAGAAAGTGGTGGTTGTGAGAGGGAGGTAAAGAAGAGAGTACAGGCAGGATGGAACGGATGGAGAAGAGTATCAGGAGTAATCTGCGACAGGAGGTTACCAGCTAGAGTAAAAGGAAAAGTGTACAGTTCAATGGTAAGACCAGCAATGGTGTATGGACTTGAGACAGTAGCAGTCACAAAAAAACAAGTAGAAGAGATGGAAGTCGCAGAGATGAAAATGTTGAGGTTTGCTATGGGAGTGACGAGAAAAGACAAGATTAGAAACGAGCACATCAGGAGTACTGTTAAGGTTGAACAGTTAGGAATGAAGATGAGGGAGGGCAGGCTGAGGTGGTATGGACATGTCATGAGGAGAGACCAAGAGTATGTAGGAAGAAAAATGATGGAAATGGAGTTACCGGGAAAGAGGAGAAGAGGGAGACCAAAGAGAAGATTTTTAGATGCAGTAAAGGAAGATATGCAGGAAGTTGGTGTAAAGGAGACGGATGTTGAAGACAGAAAGATGTGGAGAATGATGATACGCTGTGGCCACCCCTGACTGAAGGGAAAGGCTGAAAGGAGAAGAAGAAGAAGATCTAGGTTCAAAACCTACTTGCGCCATTCTGTTATGTCCTTGGGGAAAAAAAATTTACGGCACGTTTCTTTGCTTAGCAGTTTTAACCAGCAGTTCTAAATTTTATTCTTATTTTTATAAAACTAAAAAACAAATAAAAAATACAACCAGAGAGCAATATCTTGGCATCTCCGGAAGCAGGTTGGGGTAATTGCTGTAAATGTATAGCACCTCCGTCGCTTTCCTGCAAGTCAGGAGGATAAATATAGAAATAAAATACAACATGGTCGAGTGGTTAAGAGCACCGTGATCAACACAGTCGCGGTTCAATACCTACTTAAGCCATTCTATTGTGACCTTGGAAAAGATATTTTACGGCACTTTCCCGGCTTGGCAGTTTCGGCAAGCAATTCTAAATTTTAGTCATATATCTAATAAAAACAAAAAATTTCAATAATATCTTGGTATCTCCGGAAGCAGGTCGGTATTGCTTGACGGTTGCTTTATATATAGCGCCTATGACGCTTTTGGTGAACATAGAAGTGAATAAAATTCAGTTTTGATAGGAAACATACTCTAAAGAATACAAAAATACCGATAAAACCTTTATTTTTTTGGTCTATAGATTTTATTGTCATTTTTCGGCCAAGTGTTTTTGGCAAAAAACTTGTGTCTATTTTAACAATTTATTGAGATAATTTTTTGTTAATTCAACGTTGGGGACGTTAAATAATATTCGTTGATTTTTTGTTTGAGAGCTATTTTTTCTTCAACTTTTGTTGAAAAAAAAAGATATAATGTACAGCTTAAAAAATATGAAAATGTAGTTTGACAAGATTATTAAAAAGGCTGCAAATCAAAGGTGGAAAAATCAGTAACAAGATTATTTTAACTCTTTCTGGTAAAACTTTTTTATATGAGTAAATAATAAGAAATTTTCAACTATAAAAGTAAAAAGTTGTAGGGTGGAATCCACTTTTCCTGGTCTAACATAAGTAAGACTCTCAACAACAGATTTTCTTGCAACAGTGGAATGTAAGTTGTTTTTTACTTAATGCTTTACATGGCGGACCAAAGCACAATCTCTTTAGCAAAGTTCTCACTCAGAATTAACATTTTTATCTTCTTGCTTTAAAGTTTGATGTACGAATCGTCCTAATGCATAAAACTCACTGAACTAGCGCAAAAAAGTATCAATAGCATTTCTCATTTTTAAAATAGCTGTGTCTTCTTTAAAACAAAAAGTGCGCCTTTGCTGCGTTTTCTCATAAGCAACTAAAACACATTTAACCTCTACCTACTGTACATCTGAGATTAAGTCAATCTTGATGTTTAAAAATTTGTAATGTTAAAAAATCTCTACAACACAAATGCGAGCCTTATTTTTGCTTATTTACTTTCATCTTTATGCTATTAACTTCATTTACCCTCGTGTTATTTGGGATTACAATGAAATCACTATAGATCGAGAGCGCTTTACTAGTTGCTAAAACATTAACAGCCTCGCATTCATTGTTCAATGCTAAGGAGACCGTGAGTTTTCCCTCTGACCGCTGGAAGACTTGAACGATATAATTGGAATCTAGTATTGGTTGTTATAGTCGCTTTCCTGACAGGCCTTACAAATACTTGCTTTGATAAACTACTGTAGCGGGACTTTGTTTACAACTGATATGGGCGCGGCCTACAAGGAATTTTGCGATGTCATTATAAAGACAACCGAAAAGACTATCTCTATGGGTTTTCGAAACAACTGTAAACCAAGTTGGGATGTGGATTTATATTCCAGTTGAATCCTGAGAGCTCCAGTTCAAGTATTGCTGCAACAGTCTTTTCCGCCAGGCTTGACGGAAAAATCAGTGGTTTTAAATATTTCAAAAATGTTTAAAAGTGTTTAACACTAGAACGCCCAAGTAGTCAATTTGACTACTTGAGGGTGTAAAATTTGCATATTTTCTTTGCTATTGTTTCAAGGCGAGTGTCCTGCTGTGAATTTTAATGAATCTGTAAGCTTAATCAGATTATAAATAGACACTTCAAAATTCCTTTGTTGGAGAGCCATATGACCCAAAATTTATCCATTGCCTCATGTAGTCATTTTGACTACCTGTTAAGTTTTCCTTGTGATAGCCATGGTAATCATTTTTTCTGTTAGCTTTCCAAAGTAAGCTACTTGTTATTGTTCTTTTATTCATTCCTTATTTTTCCAAACTGCTGTATATAGTCTAGTGTTACAGCGTTTGAAAAACAATAATACAGCAATGGCGAGCAGTAAACAATTTGGAAGAGATGAAGTTTTTTTCGAATTGCCGTAATATACCTGATGACGTATCTGCGTGTGAGGGCAATGGGTCTGAATTTAACAACTAATAGACTCCTGAGCTAGATGCGGATTATTCTTGCAGTGACGAATTGGAACAGGAATTTCAGGGAGTGTCCATGCTGGTGCTTAATTACCTGATTACTAGAGAAGAGTGAAAAATCAAAAAATTATTTTGCTAAGCTAGTATTCCAAAAAAATGCAAAATACCCGCAATAACAAATTAACACCATTTTTGGGCCAAGACAACAAGTATGACAGAAAAGCACTTTTGGAAGAGCACATAAGTATAGTAGCTGAGCCGAATGTTTCTTATTTTAGTCACCGAACTCTAAATCCGGTTTCAAGAACGATATTACCGATGCAATACTTGCAAGTTTAAAAAACAGAATGTTTGCATTGACTAGATACAGGTTGTAGAAGCGATGGGACGAATCTTAACACCGGACAAATGATAGGAATTATTCGGCGATTAGAAGAATCTTTAATCATCCTTTACAATGGCTGGTGTGTCGGCTCCATGCCAATGAGCTGCCCTTGGGTCATTTGTTTGAGAGTGTTGACGGTGCAACTTTAGGCCCACGTGCATTTTCTGATTCTATTGAAAAGCGGTTTCTGACATATAGCAAACAACCAGTGTCGTCATTCAAACCAGTGACACTGACCAAGCAACTGTCCAACCTGGATTCAAAGGAATTAAGCACTGATCAGCAATACCTTCTTGAATTGTGTAATAATGTCAACACAGGTCAGTGTAGCACTGATCTGGCAATGCAAAACCCTGGATGTTTGAGTCATTCACCATGGCTGACTACATATAATAGAATTCTTCGATTATATGTCAGTAATTTGAACCCGTGTAAAAACCTACAAAAAACCTTGGTTACTTTCATAATTAGAGTGTATGCTCCTATTTGATTTGCAATAAAAATGCAATCAACATGCAAAGACGGATCTAGGCACTTTCACCAAATAATTGTTAGGTAACGATACTTGAGTCATGCATGCAAGAAAATCATTGATCCCGTCATTCAACCAATTCCTACTTTGCTCATCCAGAAAATGTTATTTCGGCTTTAAAAACTGACCATCGGCCACACAAACAGTGCGAAACTGGATTTGCGAACGTTGATGAAAGCTAGGGTCTTAAAATTTAAAGTTCCTGCTAAACTTAATTTTGATGCATCAGAGTACTTTAAATTGATTGACTTTGTTACTATGGAGCCTCCAGTGATCAAAGCTATAACAGATGCTGATCTCTGGCAATTCATGCAATGCAAATGACTCCAACTGTATTTTTTCCGAAACTTTCATACTACTCGCAGACTGTTGAGAATGTTGTGAAATTGTTTTTATAAGTTGTTTGTGGACAGAAACTACGAGACGGCTTCATCCGGGCCAAGATTACTACTCGGTAGTTAATACCAACATTTGAAAGCAAGCGAGACTATACACATTCGGATTTATAATTCTGGAATTTCTTAACGGGAGGTCAGAAGAATAAAGTTTCTTGCAAATTCTGAGTTTCAAAATTTCTTTTTTAGAAAAATGTTTGTTTATTCGCTAGATCTGTTTTGCAAAATGGTGCCTTTTTATGGCTGAAGTAAAAATTTTTGGAAAAATTAGAAATTTTTAAAAACGTTTCAACAAAATTTGATACAAATTTAAGAATTTGTCTTAAAATTAATTGTATGAGAAAGAAATTCTCTTGTAACTCCGGTGAAAAGTTAATTTTTTACAATAAACTAGCTTTTCTAAAAAACTCTATCAAAGTTTGTTTAATTTTTTTTATAAATTCGGGGATTTCCGAATTTGAAAAAATTTTACAAAAAATGAAAAATAAAAATTTCCAATTTCGAATTTGAACTACTAGGAAAGAATAATTTTAATCAAAACTGTTAATTTTCATGGCTCACTTTAGCATCTAACATTATTTAATAATAATGTAACTTTTTCATCTTATTTGCACGTCCCCCAAAGTTTAAATGTTTTTGGGGAGAACAAAAGTTTGCTTACAACTCTTTAAATTTTTACAAAATTGTTTGGTGATATATTGGCATTTTTTTTGGCACATCTAGCTAGAAGAAATTAAATTTTTTTATTAATATGCCATTTTTACTCCAGCCTTCTAATCGCCCACCTAAACGACCTCGGAATCAGAATCAACTTGCTAAAACCAAAGCTCTTTAGGAAACAGATGATACTGATGCTGCAATAAATCCAAGTTACAGTAAAGAGAAAAATGATTGGAATATTGAGTTGGCCTCTAACACTTCAGAAAGTGAACTTCCTTCTTCAGACGTTGATGACGTTGCTGAAAATAAAGATGTAATACTGACTGCTCCAGATGGAACGGAGTGGAATCAAATATCTCCCGGTGACTATTCTTCTGGAAGATTTTCACAACAGAACATCTTGAAAAAAGCTTTTGAGCCTACACCTTACGTCGTGAGTTTACAAAGAAAACCAAACAGGTCTTTTTTATTCACTTAAAAATCTGAAACAGAAAACGAATATAAATAACAAACAATTAAACAAGAAATCAGGTTAACTAAAACGCAGCAAGCTTCTTCTAAACACGACTGATAATGAACTGAAAATAGAACAACAAACAGAAGACTTCAATTAATTGGCGCGCGCTTCAGGGCGCGCGATTTCACAACGTTCAATCAATGATAAATTAGAATTTCATCACAATCTTCCCACCTAAAATTTGAAATTGATCAAACAAGCAAAATATGATAAACACGATAATACGATAAACACGCAAATACGATAAACAGGATAATACAATAAAAACGATAAACGAAATTTTGTTAAGTGTCGTAAATATTGTTTCCGAACCGGTCTGGTGCCTTTCTGATTTTTAAAGATCGTCTTAACGAGACATCATCAGAAACAGGTGAAATGGAAGGTGTAATTTTTGGCGTAGATAATTCGGCATATGGATTTAGCGTGGTTTGCGCAGGAAGCGAAGGAGTTTTGGTTTTGGAGACGCCTGAAACTGGTGTCTTTTCATTTGGAAATGATTCGGTTGGGCTGTTAATGTTTTCACGGTATTCTGATGTCTGAATTGAATTAGACGGGCAAGGAGCCATAAATGGGGTAAAACGCATCCCGTATAGAAAGTGGCTCCATTTCCTTACAGCATCAATTATTGCGACCGCTTCTTTTTCTACTGTAGAGTACCGAAACTCTGTCGGTGTAAATGTTCGCAAATGGAAAGCTGGCCCAGATGGTAGGTGCTTTCACGCAGCCTGGGCCGTGAGTAAGTCTGCTCATTGATTTTAAAATGACAGACCGAAACCGAACCTACCAAAACGGAAGGGTATCCACCCATTCCGATGTTCAGTGTGGGTCTGCTAATCGGCAAACGTTCTTTTCAGGACGGGGCAATGTCAGAATAAAATTGCCTTTTTAGGGCACATTGCCAACAAGTTCCGAAGACCCACTATTCTTCAGCTGAACATCGAAGGCCTCACTGCAAGCAAGATGAATGTTCTTCATCACCTCGCTATGCAGTCTGAGGCACTCGTCATCCTACTGCAGGAGACCCACTGCACTGATGCAGAGAAGTTGGTGCTACCACACTAACAACTAGCTGGGTCTTCTTTAAGCAGGAAGCATGGCCTTGCCACGTTTGTCCACAAGCGACTAATATACACGCTTTTGGACCAATCTCCACCGACATCGGAGATCGAGTGGTTGTGTGTGGACGTTGATGGCTATAAAATAGTCAACGTCTACAAACCACCGCCAACGCAATTGCGAACCCTGGATCTCCCAGTGTTTCCTCACCCCTGTCTGTACGCTGGCGATTTTAACTGTCGTCATGCTGACTGGGGTCATGATGACAACAGTCCGGACGGTGAGTGCTTGGGTGGCTGGGCAAGTATTAGTTGTCTTGCTCTCCTATATAATGCCAAGGACGCTGCCAGTTTTTATTCCGGCCGCTGGAACACTGGCACCAATCCAGACCTAGCTTTCGCTAGCGTAGGTCCAAATATTTGCTTACCGGATAGATGTGTCCTTGAGAAGTTTCCCAGGTCACAACATCGACCCTCGCTTATTACACCACCAAGGTTTGCTATGGCAGTGCCAAGCATGCCTGTTAAGCGATGGAACTTCCGCAAGGCCAATTGGAGTCACTACATTGCTTTGACGAATAAATTCGCAAAGACTTTGTTGCCGCCTGATTCACTTGATGTGGATGCGGCTTACCAGGACTTCTGTAACACCATTAAGAAAGCAGCCAAAAAGACTATCCCATGCGGGTATCGAAATAATTATATTCCGTGTTGGGATGCAGAGTGTGAATCCCTCTATAAAACCTTTCTGCAGTCTCCTCAGGGAGACGACTCAAGTTTGGCTGCTACAGCTCTGCTTGCCAAGCTTGACAGAAAGCGGAGGGATCGATGGTCCGAAGCAGTTCGGAGCATTGACTTCTCACACTCTAGTCGAAAAGCGTGGAGTATTTTGAACAACCTTACTGGTAGGTCACGACACTCTCCTCGTCACTGTCTCGTTTCAGCCGATGCTATTGCATCTCAGCTGGTTAGAAATGGGAAATACGAGGCTGTTGATCGCAAGTCATCTCGACTTGTCTTTCAAGAAGTGTCTGACCTTTGGAGGGCCACAACACCAGACGCAGTAAATATCTCTGACAAATTTTCACAGAGAGAATTTGCTGCTGCCCTTCAGCACTTAAAACCAGGTAAAGCTCCGGGTCCTGATTCCATCTGCCCCGAGCTTATACTCCATGCTGGAGCTGCTTTGAAGTCCTGGTTACGTGACTTCCTTTCTTCCTGTTTGCGCCGACTCAAAATTCCCAAGATCTGGAGAAGAGCGCTTGTGGTCGCGATCCCAAAACCAGGAAAGCCCGTGGGGGATCCAAAGAGTTATCGACCGATATCTCTGCTCTGTGTCCCCTACAAGATCCTCGAGAGGCTTATCTACGCCCGCGTTGAGCCATTAATCGATCCACTGCTCCCTAAAGAGCAGGCTGGGTTCCGACGCGGGAAGTCAACCGTAGATCAAGTTGTTCTGCTAACCCAGAACATCGAGGATTCTTTCGAGGCTAAAAAGAAGGCCGGTGCCATATTTATCGATCTGACAGCTGCTTATGACACTGTCTGGCACCGTGGCCTTACCTGCAAGCTTCTGAGACTACTTCCGGATAAGCACATGGTCAAAATAATCATGGAGCTTGTCCGAAATCGAAGTTTCACCCTTACCACCGGTGACAGCAAGCAAAGCAGGCTACGCCGTCTTAAAAACGGCGTTCCTCAGGGATCGGTCTTGGCTCCCCTCCTATTTAACATCTATACGTACGATCTTCCTTCCATGATTTCCAGAAAGTTTGCTTATGTTGATGAGTTAGCATTGTTGCACTCTTCTGGAAACTGGAAGGACTTGGAGGGGACAACCCATTAGTGCCGGTGTTTAGATATTTCTACATTTCACAAAAACCTCTCTAATTTTTTAAAAATCATTAATTATTATGTAACAATTATGTTTATGTGTTTAATGGAGTCTAGTTCGTGTTCAGAAAAAGTTTGAAACGTTTTCAGTCATATTTGTTTAAACTAGAGAGAATTGCATTGATAATGTCGGCAGCAAATTGGCGCACATCTCGAAGGTGAGTACAATTTAGACTATTACTAATTACCCAATCATATTTTTTCGTATTGAAAGTTATAAAAATTCTTATAAGATGTTTATTTACAAGTTTATAAGTTATTTTTAATGAATATATTTAATAATAGGTTATAGCATTGATTTAAACTTGTCATGTAGAAATTTCTACACTCAGGGCTTACAGACATCTCAGAATCGTTGAGTGATATTTACTAACTATAGGTTTGTTTACTTTTCTACTGAAAGTAATGATTGAAGATTCATGTAAGCCATTGGCACATACCTTTTCATCTACATTCCGGTAAAATAAATGTGTGCGGCCAATTATAGCCTACTGGGTAAAACTATTCGAATAGTAATTAGCAATGTATTATTGTAAATAATATTATTATTCCAAGATTTTCTCTTTTTTTATATAGTGAGTGGTTTGTTGAATATTGTTGCTTGATATTGAAGACAATTTATTCTTTAGGATGAATACAGAGGAAGTAGCAAGTCTTTTGGAGGACCTAGACACCAATGGCGATATTGTGATGGGTTTACCAGACATCAATGAGCTGTCAGATATTGACAGCGACAAGTCGGATAAAAAAGCAGAAGGAACTAGTGAAAGTCTTAGCAAATTTCTGCTTTCAGCTCCAGCTCATATTGAACAGGATGAAGACAATGAAATAATACCCACAGAAGCCAAAAAGAAGATGGGTGCATGAAAATAGAAAAACCCCAAGTATACAACCATACATAACAACGTTTTTATCTAAAGAAGCCTCGTTAGCGGAAAACCCTCAAGAATTTTTTGAATTATTTTTTGATGAAAACCTTTTATTGAAATAGCAATTTAAACAAATTTGTATGCCTCTCACAAAAATAAAAAATTAGGAGTTACAGTTAATCAGTTAAAAGTTTTCATTGGTGGCATGCTTCTCTCTGCAATCTGTCCATTGCCAAACAAGAAAAACTATTGGGCTTCAGAAGATCATGTTCCCAAGCTCCTTTCAAATAGCATGCGAAGAGATTGGTTTCTAGACATAATGCATCATTTACATTTCCAAGACCATACGATATCAACAGAAGATCGTGCAGCCAAGTTGAGGCCACTAATGGATAACCTTCAAAGAAAATTTATAGAGCATGGAGGATCCCTGAATCTTAGCAATAGATGAAAGTACGATTTCTTACTTTGGAAAACATTGTGCTAAACAATTTATTCGGGGAAAGCCTATCAGGTTTGGATAGAAAATGTGGGCGTTGCGTTCAAATGGAGGATATTTACATTCATTTAATATCTATATGGGTAAAAAAGAAAACGAAGCAATCGATACTGTTCCAAACATTGGCTTAGGAGGAAATGTTGTTTTAAATTTGATTGCAAAACAAATCTGCCATCAAACCATAATCACATATTACTTTTTGACAACTATTTTACAAATATTCCCCTCATGGAAGAATTGATTTCGCAACTATATCTTGCAACAGGAACATGTAGAGATAATAAGAGTGACAAGTGCCCAATACGTGAAAAAACTTTTTGAAACATCAATCACGAGGAGCTGTAGATTGCAGAATGAGCGATGGCATCTTATTGATGAAGTGGAAAGATAATAAAGAAGTTACTGTTGCGTCAAATTTTGATTTAACAATAATAAAATCTGCCCGGCGTTATGATCCAAAGGAAAAAAATTATAAAGGTACCTCAGCCAGCATGTATTCAATTATACAATGCTCATATGGGATATGTAGATGTTATGGATCAGGCAGTTAGCACGTACAGAATAAGGTTGCGACAAAAAAAGTGGTGGTGGCCCATATTTTCTTACCTCCTATCAGTTACGGTAAATAATGACTATCAACTAATGAAAAGAAAGATTACTTCAATAACCCTCTACCAGTTTATTGAAGCCCTCACTCTGTATTACTGCAAATCATTTGGAAAATGTAGCATTCAAAAATGAAGAGTCACTTCAAAATTGACTGAAATCGTAAGATTGGATGGTAAAATCACTTAATTACCCCTTGCTCTCAAGCAAAATTATGCAAACAATTGCAAGGGTAGAGCGTCATATGTTTGCCAAAAATGTAATGTAGGCCTACATCCTAAATGCTTTGAAGCATATCATATGGATACATAAGCTTTTTTAAAAACATTATTTAATGCCAATTACTTAAATGCCGTATATACTTATTATTTTTGGAATAAACGATTTTGTTGATATTTGTTGTTTTTATACCTGGAAGGCCTGTGTGTAGATTTTTCTACATGCCTATATTTTTGCTTCTACTTATTTGATTCAAAAAGAAAATTGCACAGTACATATTTTATAGCATATAAATGAGTTCTGCCAATTTTCATGGTGTTTGCATTGTTTTTAAACTTTTGGCCATAATGGGTTAAGCCAAGACATGTCCACACTGTCAGCGTATTTCCAGACTTGGAGGTTGAAGCTCAGTCACACTAAGACGGTGACGACAGCCTTTCACTTAAATAACCGAGAGGCCAAACGTGAGCTAAAGGTCTACAACAATAGTAGACTTTTACCGTTCTGTCCAACCCCTACTTACCTTGGGGTAAAACTGGACAGATCGCTAACGTTTCGTCACCATTTAGTTGCATTGCGCAAAAAACTATCATCGCGCGTCACACTGCTGAGGCGACTCGTGGGCTCGGGATGGGGTGCTGGTGCTAAAACACTACGCATAGCCACCTTGTCTCCAGTCTACTCAACAGCTGAGTACTGTGCGCCAGTCTGGTGTCGCAGTGCTCACACTCGCCTCATTAACAGTGTCTTGAATGACGCCTTGCGCATAGTTACTGGATGCCTGCGTCCCACTCCAACGGACCACCTACCTGTACTTTCAGGCATCCAGCCAGCTGAGCTTCGCCGAATGGGAGCGACAATCTCCTTGGCTTACCGTGGATCTCTGGACCCCGATCATATCTTGCATGGTCTTTTAAGTGGGTCCTCAGATACTGGCCAAGTGAGACTAAGATCTAGACGCCCGTTTGTGCCAGGTGCGCGGAATCTCTTGGACAATCTTGCCAGACTTGGCATCCGCGCCTCTGAATGGATGAATCACAAATGGAACGCGGAGTACTGTGAAAGTGCTTCCAGGCTCCGTGCTTTTGTGCCCGAGACCAGTGTCAGGCCTGTTGGGATGGGCTTACCCCGAGCAGCTTGGGTTAAGCTCAACCGCCTGCGGACTGGTGTTGGGCGATTCCATTCGTCCATGCACAAATGGGGTCTCGCTCCTTCACCGAATTGCGAGTGTGGCGCCTCTGAGCAAACCGCAGACCATGTACTAACAATGTGCCCCATACATCGGGCACCAGATGGAGCACGCGGTCTGACGGTTCTGGATGACGAAACTCGATGCTGGCTTAATGACATCACTGCCAGCATCTGATCTAGGCAGTACAGTAGTCTGGGGTAGTAAAAGGATAAACCCTCGGCCCCAGTTCTATTTGTGTCTGGCCTGGAGCGGATGCCCTTCAAACGACGACGACGACGACGACGACGACGACGACAATGGAAAGCTACAGGTTGTCCTCCTTGATTGAGTGTCGCGCTTAACGTATGGTTCAAAGCATCACATTCGACGACGAATGGTACTCCTTTGATGCAAGTTAAACAAGCTGAGCAAAGTTCTTACAAAAGCAAGTGAAATGCATTCAGAGATTTTTCGGACAGGGTAGACGAGAGATTAGCTTGGATCAAAGGTCGAATTTTATGTGAAAAATTGTGCACGCATTTGGCATAGTACGAAAACATGCCGATTACTCTTCGTAATTCGCTTTTGCTGTTAGGGCATTTCATTTCGAGCAAAGGTCGCAAACGTTCTGGGTCAGGTTGTATGACATTATGCGAGACTCTATAGCCCAACAAATCAATTTCAGTACGGCAATAAATACACTTTGAATCGTTAAATGTCAAACTTTCAGATTTCGCAGCTTTAAGTAACGCGTTTAATTTAATATCGTGATCGTTCTTATTTACACCAGAAACAGTTATGTTGTCAAGATAGGCAAACGTACCGCTAAATTTATATTTTTCGATAAGTTCGTCGACAAGTCGTTGAAAAAACGATACGCCATTAGTTACGCCAATAGGTAGTCTAGTACACTGCATTGACACAACTTTTCGCAAGCTTCAAAGGCGGTGTACGGGCAATCTTCCAGGTTAACGGTATTTGGTAGTACGCTGATTTTAAATCTAGGATGCTGTAAATAGAACCCTTTGCTATTTGAGCTATTATTTCATCTATTTTTGGTAGAGGGTAGGCGTCGAGTAAAGTGTATCGGTTTATGGTCTGCGAATAGTCCACAGTAGTATGTAATGATTTTTTTGACGGCAGTCCGGAGGAGCCCTCGGAGGAGCGCGGTGGAGCGCTGACGTCAGTGCGTTCCGAACCCTAGACTCCATGAACCAAGGTCCAAACCCTACTTTTAATGTTTCAAATCAATTTAGTTTCAAATTAATATTAATAAGTTCTAAAAGAAAAAATAAAATTAATAAGTTCTAAAAGAAAAAAAATAAAATTAATAAATTCTATTGAAAAAGATTTTAAATTCTAGATAGTTACGACGTATTTCCTGAAGCCGCGTCGTTTCCTGTTTTGAATCGTATTGATTTGACCTTAAGTAAACTCTAAGTCCAAAAAAGCGATTTAATTTTTCTAACTTTAATCTCAAGGCAATACTGGTGCACGTTTAAGCGTTAATTTTTGTTAGACCTTCACTTAATTTTTTCTTGATAACCTTAATTTTTGTCATACCTATCTTTAATTTTTCTTAAAAATCTTGATTTTTATCATTACTTTGTTTAATTTTTCTTAACAAACTTGATTTTTTGTTACACCTTTGTTTAACATTTTCTTGAAAACCTCAATTTTTGTCATAACTACCTTCAATTTTTCTTAAAAACTTAATTTTTATAACTATCTTCAATTTTTTTTTTCTCGGCGATCTTGATTTTCATATATCTAGGATTAATTTTTTTTTTCTTGATAACCTTGATTTTTATATACCTTTGTTGAATTTTTTCTTGACAACCTCGATTTTTGTCACACTTATCTTTAATTTTTCTTAACAATCTTGACCTTTGTTTAAAATTTTTTTTTTCTTATCAACCTTGGTTTTTGTCATACCTTTGTTTAATTTTTCTCGGTAACCTTGATTTTTGTCACACCTAAACTCAATTTTTTTTTTCTAAAGAACCTTAATTTCTGTCATACCTTTATTTATTTTTCTTGAAAACCTTAATTTTTTGTCATAACTACTTTCAATTTTTTCTTAACGATCCAGATTTTTGTCATAACTTTGTTTAATTTTTCTTGAAAACCTTAATTTTTTATAACTATCTTCAATTTTTTCTCGGCGATCTTGATTTTCTTATATCTAGGTTTAATTTTTTCTTGGTAACCTTGATTTTTGCTATATTTATGTTCAATTTCTCAATTTTTCTTTTAGAAAGTTTGATTTTTGTCATACCTTTGTTCAATTTAAAAACTTTTTTCTCTAAGCAACCTTGATTTTTGTCATAACTCCCTTCAATTTTTTCTTGAGAACCTCGATTTTTGTCATAACTTTGTTTAAGTTTTTCTTGAAAACCTTAATTTTTATAACTATCTTCAATTTTTTTTTTCTCGGTGATCTTGATTTTCTTATATCTAGGTTTAATTTTTTCTTGGTAACCTTGATTTTTGCTATATTTATGTTCAATTTCTCAATTTTTCTTTTAGAAAGTTTGATTTTTGTCATACCTTTGTTCAATTTAAAAACTTTTTTCTCTAAGCAACCTTGATTTTTGTCATAACTCCCTTCAATTTTTTTCTTGAGAACCTCGATTTTTGTCATAACTTTGTTTAAGTTTTTCTTGAAAACCTTAATTTTTATAGCTATCTTCAATTTTTTTTCTCGGTGATCTTGATTTTCTTATATCTAGGTTTAATTTTTTCTTGGTAACCTTGATTTTTGTCATAACTTTGTTTAGTTATTTCTTGACATCCTCGATTTTTGTCACATCTATCTTTAATTTTTCTTAACAGTCTTGATTTTTGTCATACCTTTGTTTAATTTTTCTTAAAAGTCTTAATTTTTGTCGTAACTATCTTCAATTTTTTCTTAACAACCTCGATTTTTGTTATTCCTTTGTTTCATTTTTTCTTGAAAACCTTAAGTTTTCTCATAACTATCTTCAATTTTTTCTTAGCAATCTCGATTTTTTGTCATATCTTTGTTTAATTTTTTCTTAAAAATATTAATTTTTATAACTATCTTCAATTTTTTCTCGGCGATCTTGATTTCTTTCATACCTTTGTTTAGTTATTTCTTGACAACCTCGATCTTGTCACATCTATCTTTAATTTTTCTTAACAATCTTGATTTTTGTCATACCTTTGTTTAAGTTTTTTCTTATTAACCTTTCTTTTTATCATACTTTTGTTTAATTTTTCTCAACAATCTTGATTTTTGTCATGCCTTTGTTTAAGTTTTTCTTGAAAACCTTAGTTTTTATAACTATCTTCAATTTTTTCTTAGCAATCTCGATTTTTTGTCATATCTTTGTTTAATTTTTTCTTGAAAATATTAATTTTTATAACTATCTTCAATTTTTTCTCGGCGATCTTGATTTCTTTCATACCTTTGTTTAGTTATTTCTTGACAACCTCGATCTTGTCACATCTATCTTTAATTTTTCTTAACAATCTTGATTTTTGTCATACCTTTGTTTAAGTTTTTTCTTATTAACCTTTCTTTTTATCATACTTTTGTTTAATTTTTCTCAACAATCTTGATTTTTGTCATGCCTTTGTTTAAGTTTTTCTTGAAAACCTTAGTTTTTATAACTATCTTCAATTTTTTTCTCGGTGATCTTGATTTTTTCATATCTTGGTTTAATTTTTTCTTGGTAACCTTGATTTTTGTCATAACTTTGTTTAGTTATTTCTTGACATCCTCAATTTTTTGTCACATCTATCTTTAATTTTTCTTAACAATCTTGATTTTTGTCATACCTTTGTTTAATTTTTCTTAAAAGCCTTAATTTTTGTCGTAACTATCTTCAATTTTTTCTTAACAACCTCGATTTTTGTTATTCCTTTGTTTTATTTTTTCTTGAAAACCTTAAGTTTTCTCATAACTATCTTCAATTTTTTTCTTAACAATCTCGATTTTTTTGTCATATCTTTGTTTAATTTTTTCTTGAAAACATTAATTTTTATAACTATCTTCAATTTTTTCTCGGCGATCTTGATTTCTTTCATACCTTTGTTTAGTTATTTCTTGGTAACCTCGATTTTCGTCACACTTAACCTTAATTTTTCTTACAATCTTTTTATTTTTCTAATCAACTTTGATTTTTGTCCTACCTTTGTTTAATTTTTTTTCTCGGTAACCTTGATTTTCATCATACCTAAACTCAACTTTTTTTTTTTTTCTAAACAACCTCAATTTTTGTCGTACCTTTGTTTGATTTTTTCTTGAAAACTTTGATATTTGTCATAACTATCTTTAATTTTTTCTTAACAACCTCAATTTTTGTCATACCTTTGTTTAATCTTTTCTAATCAATCTTGATTTTCTATAACTGTCTTTAATTTTTTCTAAGCAATCTTGATTTTATACTTTTGTTCAATTTTTCAAAAAATTTTTCTTAGACAACCTTGATTTTTGTTACACCTATCTTCAATTTTTTCTAGACAAATTCCAATTTTGTTATACCTTTGTTCAAATTTTAAAACTTTTTTCTTTAAACAATTTTAACTTTTGTTATACTTATGCTCAATTTTTCAAAAGTTTTTCTTAGCCAACCTTGATTTTTGTTATACCTAATTACAATTTTTTCTTGACATTTTCAAGTTTCCTTATACCTTTGCTTACGTTTTCTTGGCAACCTTGATTTTTATCGTATCTAACCTTAATATTTTCTAGACAAACTTGATTTTGTTATATCTATGCTTAATGTTTTTCTTGATAAACTCGATTTTTGTTATACTTTTGCTTAATTTTTTCTTGGCAACTTTGATTTTTAGATACCTACATTTAATTTTTCCCTAAGAAAGCTTGATTTTTAGGTACCTTTATTCAATTTTAAAACTTTTTGTCTAAGCAGTCTTGATTTTTGTTATATTTATGTTTAATTTCTCAATTTTTCTTTAAGCAACTTTGATTTTTATTATACCTACTGTATATTTAACTTTTTTTCTAAACAAGCTGGATTTTTTTTTGTTACACCCTTATTGAATTTTTTTCTTGGCAACTTTGATTTTTAGATACCTTCATTTAATTTTTCCCGAAGAAAGCTTCATTTTTAGGTACCTTTATTCAATTTTAAAACTTTTTTGATTTTTGTTATACCTAATCTCAATTTTTCTTTAAACAACCTTGATTTTTGTTATACCTATGTGTTAACTTTTTTCTAGACAAACTTGATTTTTTGTTACTCCCTTGTTAAAAAAAATTTTTTTTTTTTTTTTTTTTCTTGACAAACTCGATTTTTATTCACAGTCAATGTAATTGTTAAAAGTTTTAAACAAAAATTTCTATTGACAGGTTATTTCTGTTCAATAAACAGATGTTTTATAATAAAAAGTCGTATTTTTCTTTATTATTTAGTAAACCGAATTCAAACATATTTATTATTATTTTTATGTAGTATGAATTCACTTTCTAGTGTCCAAATTTTTATTGTTTTAAAAATGAATTCAGTTCTAACTATGTTTAATCTTTTTGTCATTTTTATAAACTTTTAATAGAAAGCTACCCGTAATCTCTGTAAACGTGACCATATGCTTTGACAATTGCGTCCAATTCTCTCTCTTACACAGAAGCTTGCTGTTCATAGCGTATTGCGTTTCCTGACATATTCATGATTGGAGTTTGAAAATCTGGTTACCTTAATTTCCAATGTAAAAATAGAGTAAACGAAAATTTTTATAATGCACCTTGATTTTTATAGTTTTAACAACCGTATGTAAAAAGAAATTTTATTACAAACTTAACCCAAAAAATTTAATTTCAAAACACCGACTTAAGCTTAGCTGCTAGTTTGATCCCCAGTCAAGTACAACAACCGTTTATATTAAAAAGTTTTACATTTTTTCACTTTTAATAGCAAAATTCATCATAAAACTGAACATTTTAATACATTTTGCCAACTAAATTTTCTAAACTTAACATAAAATTTGAAGCAAAGAAAACCAACATAAGTAAGATCGATTCCAAGAAAAGTCAGTTGTTTTTTGAAAATATAATAAGATTTACTCTATCAAGTCCTATCATACATAGTTCTTATGTCTAAATGAATGAACATATTGCAAATCGAACGCTTGCTCAAGAAGGGTTTAGAAAGCAAAACCATCTTTAAAAAAGTCTGTGCTTTGGATCAGTTGGAAAAACCTACTTTTCCGTCTGCTTACGTCATCAACTCGGACCCGAGTAGTGAACCTGGAGAACATTGGGTTACAGTTTGGACTACCCCGTACATTGATCGATCTCGACTCTTACATGGATGCCTACTCCTTATCGGGATGGATTTACAATTGCAAAACCTTACAGGCGTACTTTTCCAGTTTTTGTGGTCGTTATTGTGTCTATTTTATTTTATTTCGTTGTCGTGGTGTACCTTTGCATGCTATTGTATCTGATTTTATGTCAAACCTAACTGAAAACGATCGCTCTATTTCTCGCTTTATTCATAATGTATCACAACATTGATTCTACACATATCGTTTATTAATAAAATAATACACATCAAGGCGTACTTGCAATAATATCTACTTTTCGCTTTTTCACCGGTTCAGGGTTAGTCAAGAGTTTGACAAAGGTTTCCAGTTGTTCGTGGTTGTCTGGTGGCAGATGGCAGACATCGTCTTTTTGCACTTTTAAAAAGATGTAGTTGTTGAGAAGATAGAGGAATTGACGTCTTGCAGTTGGTACGTTTTCCACCACACAACGCAATTGGAACTGATCCACTGCTATTTCTCGCTTAATGATTTCCATGTTTTTTTGCACTTCACACGCAGCATCGTCCATGTTGGTAGACCAGAATAATAAAACTACATACTCTTTTGTTTCGGATTTGGGACGAAAAAGAATGTAAGGAAGATTTCCCATTATTACATCAACGACCTGAACAAGTTGATCCATCGAAAACATGACTTTTCCTCTTTTGACGCTAATAATTGCTTTTCTCAATAGCGATGAAGAGGGTATCGGTAGTCCGGATGTGCCAATTTCTTGAAACTTTTTTCGAATGTCTCTTGCTGCACTTTCCATTTCTCTTGCTCTGGTGATAATCTCTTCAAACTCCAACAAACTTTCGTAACAACTTGTATAAGGAGGAATGTAGTCGGGGTACTCGATTTCGTTTGCTTCTTGATATAGATCGTCTGCTTGACTCGTATACGTTTCCATAATGTGAGGTTTCGCAAACGGGTCTCCTTTTATAACCACTAAACCGGATATTGCGCAACATTTTGAAATAGTCTTACGTCACACTAATCTTGCGCAATCAACATTGAAAGACGCGAATTATTTCAGAGATCCATTGGGAACATAACCAACAAGAGAAGGTGACTTGAGCGCATGTCCAACAAAGCACCATGTGCCCACATGGCATGCATACTGCATTTTTTTCTGCATTTTTACACTTTAAACATTTGTCGTCTTTTTTTAAATTTAAAACAGCATTTAACAATTCTTGACGATTGGAGAAATTACAGTGATTTTTTTCCATTTGATTCAATAGCGCATAACGGATCTTGGTGTCCTCCACCCCAATACTTTTTGCGTATTTTACATGAGGATCAAACAGCATAAGATCCTCTAATCTTTGATTCCTTTGCTTTGCTGCCACAATGTTTCGCATTTGATCAAACAACATACTACGTAAGCGGTTCGCTGCAACAGATCGAGTTGGATTTTTTATGCCTGGTCGATGCAAATCCGAATGTTTCTGACATACTTTCTCCACATAGCTGACTCCTTGTTTTTTCAAAACAAATTCACACATAGGGAACCACTTTGCATGTTCGTACCAAGGATTGTCATGCGGTTTCCAATAAAACAAACCTCCACCACAATAAAAACAAAGAACACGGTCGCCAGAACCTTTATAATAAAAACCTGCATCCACCATTTCGCGTGGTGTTGGGCGCTCCTGATCACACCAAGAGGAAGGAAAGGTTCTCATGCGATCCTCTTCATCACACATAAGCGGATTTTGCGGAGACAAACAACAAAACATTTGAGCTTCCAACTCTCTTTTGATAGCTTCATCAGATGTCACTGCAACATCAACACAATCTTGATCCATACTTTTTAGAGTGATAAAAATACAAAAAATTCTGCTTTATATACCTACCGTTACGGATTGCATCGTAGTTTTGCAAAGAAGCCTATACAAACAAAGCGGGTAAAAACCTAGGGGATTCCCCATGGGAGAACTAGGTATTGCGCAACAAACCTGCTGTGCTATTTTTAGTAACAGATTGCGCCAGTATTTTACAGTGTTCTGATACCCTAGGCAAATCCCCATGGAAAAACCGAGTATTGACTTGATGTGTCCTGACTTGCCCTTTGCAGAAAATAGAGTGCTTAAAAACAGGAAACTGATTAAAGAAATTTTCTATTGTGCACAATAGAAAATTTCTTTAACCAATTTCCTGTTTTTAAGTGCACAACAGAAAATTTCTTTAACCAATTTCCTGTTTTTAAGTGCACAACAGAAAATTTCTTTAACCAATTTCCTGTTTCTAAGTGCACAATAGAAAATTTTTTTAACCAATTTCCTGTTTTTAAGTGATAAAACTAAATAATAAAGAAAAATACGACTTTTTATTATAAAACATCTGTTTATTGAACAGAAATAACCTGTCAATAGAAATTTTTGTTTAAAACTTTTAACAATTACATTGACTGTGAATAAAAATCGAGTTTGTCAAGAAAAAAAAAAAAAAAAAAAATTTTTTTTAACAAGGGAGTAACAAAAAATCAAGTTTGTCTAGAAAAAAGTTAACACATAGGTATAACAAAAATCAAGGTTGTTTAAAGAAAAATTGAGATTAGGTATAACAAAAATCAAAAAAGTTTTAAAATTGAATAAAGGTACCTAAAAATGAAGCTTTCTTCGGGAAAAATTAAATGAAGGTATCTAAAAATCAAAGTTGCCAAGAAAAAAATTCAATAAGGGTGTAACAAAAAAAAATCCAGCTTGTTTAGAAAAAAAGTTAAATATACAGTAGGTATAATAAAAATCAAAGTTGCTTAAAGAAAAATTGAGAAATTAAACATAAATATAACAAAAATCAAGACTGCTTAGACAAAAAGTTTTAAAATTGAATAAAGGTACCTAAAAATCAAGCTTTCTTAGGGAAAAATTAAATGTAGGTATCTAAAAATCAAAGTTGCCAAGAAAAAATTAAGCAAAAGTATAACAAAAATCGAGTTTATCAAGAAAAACATTAAGCATAGATATAACAAAATCAAGTTTGTCTAGAAAATATTAAGGTTAGATACGATAAAAATCAAGGTTGCCAAGAAAACGTAAGCAAAGGTATAAGGAAACTTGAAAATGTCAAGAAAAAATTGTAATTAGGTATAACAAAAATCAAGGTTGGCTAAGAAAAACTTTTGAAAAATTGAGCATAAGTATAACAAAAGTTAAAATTGTTTAAAGAAAAAAGTTTTAAAATTTGAACAAAGGTATAACAAAATTGGAATTTGTCTAGAAAAAATTGAAGATAGGTGTAACAAAAATCAAGGTTGTCTAAGAAAAATTTTTTGAAAAATTGAACAAAAGTATAAAATCAAGATTGCTTAGAAAAAATTAAAGACAGTTATAGAAAATCAAGATTGATTAGAAAAGATTAAACAAAGGTATGACAAAAATTGAGGTTGTTAAGAAAAAATTAAAGATAGTTATGACAAATATCAAAGTTTTCAAGAAAAAATCAAACAAAGGTACGACAAAAATTGAGGTTGTTTAGAAAAAAAAAAAAAAGTTGAGTTTAGGTATGATGAAAATCAAGGTTACCGAGAAAAAAAATTAAACAAAGGTAGGACAAAAATCAAAGTTGATTAGAAAAATAAAAAGATTGTAAGAAAAATTAAGGTTAAGTGTGACGAAAATCGAGGTTACCAAGAAATAACTAAACAAAGGTATGAAAGAAATCAAGATCGCCGAGAAAAAATTGAAGATAGTTATAAAAATTAATGTTTTCAAGAAAAAATTAAACAAAGATATGACAAAAAAATCGAGATTGTTAAGAAAAAAATTGAAGATAGTTATGAAAAAACTTAAGGTTTTCAAGAAAAAATAAAACAAAGGAATAACAAAAATCGAGGTTGTTAAGAAAAAATTGAAGATAGTTACGACAAAAATTAAGGCTTTTAAGAAAAATTAAACAAAGGTATGACAAAAATCAAGATTGTTAAGAAAAATTAAAGATAGATGTGACAAAAAATTGAGGATGTCAAGAAATAACTAAACAAAGTTATGACAAAAATCAAGGTTACCAAGAAAAAATTAAACCAAGATATGAAAAAATCAAGATCACCGAGAAAAAAAAATTGAAGATAGCTATAAAAACTAAGGTTTTCAAGAAAAACTTAAACAAAGGCATGACAAAAATCAAGATTGTTGAGAAAAATTAAACAAAAGTATGATAAAAAGAAAGGTTAATAAGAAAAAACTTAAACAAAGGTATGACAAAAATCAAGATTGTTAAGAAAAATTAAAGATAGATGTGACAAGATCGAGGTTGTCAAGAAATAACTAAACAAAGGTATGAAAGAAATCAAGATCGCCGAGAAAAAATTGAAGATAGTTATAAAAATTAATATTTTTAAGAAAAAATTAAACAAAGATATGACAAAAAATCGAGATTGCTAAGAAAAAATTGAAGATAGTTATGAGAAAACTTAAGGTTTTCAAGAAAAAATGAAACAAAGGAATAACAAAAATCGAGGTTGTTAAGAAAAAATTGAAGATAGTTACGACAAAAATTAAGACTTTTAAGAAAAATTAAACAAAGGTATGACAAAAATCAAGACTGTTAAGAAAAATTAAAGATAGATGTGACAAAAATTGAGGATGTCAAGAAATAACTAAACAAAGTTATGACAAAAATCAAGGTTACCAAGAAAAAATTAAACCTAGATATAAGAAAATCAAGATCACCGAGAAAAAAATTGAAGATAGCTATAAAAATTAAGGTTTTCAAGAAAAACTTAAACAAAGTTATGACAAAAATCGAGGTTCTCAAGAAAAAAATTGAAGGGAGTTATGACAAAAATCAAGGTTGCTTAGAGAAAAAAGTTTTTAAATTGAACAAAGGTATGACAAAAATCAAACTTTCTAAAAGAAAAATTGAGAAATTGAACATAAATATAGCAAAAATCAAGGTTACCAAGAAAAAATTAAACCTAGATATAAGAAAATCAAGATCGCCGAGAAAAAATTGAAGATAGTTATAAAAAATTAAGGTTTTCAAGAAAAATTAAACAAAGTTATGACAAAAATCTAGATCGTTAAGAAAAAATTGAAAGTAGTTATGACAAAAAATTAAGGTTTTCAAGAAAAATAAATAAAGGTATGACAGAAATTAAGGTTCTTTAGAAAAAAAAAATTGAGTTTAGGTGTGACAAAAATCAAGGTTACCGAGAAAAATTAAACAAAGGTATGACAAAAACCAAGGTTGATAAGAAAAAAAAAATTTTAAACAAAGGTCAAGATTGTTAAGAAAAATTAAAGATAAGTGTGACAAAAATCGAGGTTGTCAAGAAAAAATTCAACAAAGGTATATAAAAATCAAGGTTATCAAGAAAAAAAAAATTAATCCTAGATATATGAAAATCAAGATCGCCGAGAAAAAAAAAATTGAAGATAGTTATAAAAATTAAGTTTTTAAGAAAAATTGAAGGTAGTTATGACAAAAATTGAGGTTTTCAAGAAAATGTTAAACAAAGGTGTAACAAAAAATCAAGTTTGTTAAGAAAAATTAAACAAAGTAATGATAAAAATCAAGATTTTTAAGAAAAATTAAAGATAGGTATGACAAAAATTAAGGTTATCAAGAAAAAATTAAGTGAAGGTCTAACAAAAATTAACGCTTAAACGTGCACCAGTATTGCCTTGAGATTAAAGTTAGAAAAATTAAATCGCTTTTTTGGACTTAGAGTTTACTTAAGGTCAAATCAATACGATTCAAAACAGGAAACGACGCGGCTTCAGGAAATACGTCGTAACTATCTAGAATTTAAAATCTTTTTCAATAGAATTTATTAATTTTATTTTTTTTCTTTTAGAACTTATTAATTTTATTTTTTCTTTTAGAACTTATTAATATTAATTTGAAACTAAATTGATTTGAAACATTAAAAGTAGGGTTTGGACCTTGGTTCATGGAGTCTAGGGTTCGGAACGCACTGACGTCAGCGCTCCACCGCGCTCCTCCGAGGGCTCCTCCGGACTGCCGTCAAAAAAATCATTACATACTACTGTCCACAACCATTCTTTGCTTATGGCGCTCGTCTTTCGTAACTAAAACTTGAGCTCTCCAAGGTGAAAGTGAGGTTTCAACAATTCCTTCTTTTAGCAAGTGGCTTACCTCGTTTTTGATAAAGATTTTGTCGGAGTCGTTAAACTTTTTTGACTTCGTTGCGATTGGCTTGTGGTCGGGTTGAAGATTTTGAAATAATCGGCGCCCTCCAAAATTTGAAGCTGATACTCCGCAATAGGGTTTATTATCAATTACTAAGCGCTTGTTCGGCTGTAACTGCTTGAAAATTGCAATCTTTTGATCGTTCTTTAAGTGTTCCAGCAAATTCAGCGAGAAATTCATTGTTTTTTTGCTTAGTTATTATGAAGAGATGACTGGCAAATATTTCATTTTTTGGCTTAAAGTAAAATCAATCTAGCACTTGTTTTGCATCTTCGTAAGTGGTACTGTCTTCAATGTATAAGTATATTCGATGTGAAACATAGTTAAATAAAAGGGATAGTTTATTAAGCTGCGGCTTATTGTCAGCATTCCTTCTCGTCGCTTCGGCTGAAGTTAGAAAACAGTGGAAAGTTTTGAGCCAGTGTTTGTGTATTTGCTCAGCTTCAGGTCCATTCTGTTCGGTTTCTAGAATTCTCGATTTAAGCAATTTATCCATTTTTAAGTGAATAAAATTGTCGTGAGTTTACAAAGAAAACCAGACAGGTGGTTTTATTCACTTAAAAATCTGAAACGAAAAAGGAATATAAATAACAAACAATTAAACAAGAAATCAGGTTAACTAAAAGGCAGCAAGCTTCTTTTAAACACGACTGATAATGAACTGAAAATAGAACGACAAACAGAAGACCTCAATTAATTGGCGCGCGCTTCAGGGCGCGCGATTTCACAACGTTCAATCAATGATAAATTAGAATTTCATCACACCTTATGCATGTAGAAATGCGTTTGCTGGAATTCTTGCAAGTGCATAGCGTCTTCTTAATGATAGCTTTATTTTCAAACACATTACAAAATGCAAAATTACAGAAGCTTACTCCCAAACATAAAACCAAACGTTTGCTCTTTCTGCTGAAGAATTGGAAGCTTTCATCGCTGTAATGTATGCGCGGGGTGTTAAAGGAAAAAGTGATTTATCTTACATGACATCTGGACTGAAGGATGGGTGTATTATTGCGCAAAATCGCTATGCAACCGATTTTCTGAAATTCTCCATTCCCTCCGTATTGATATAAAATCAAACCGTTCGCAAAGGCTACTAATTGATAAGTTTGCTCTATTTTCTGAAGTTTGAAACCGCTTTATCGATAACTGCTATACGTCTAATAAACCAGGAGCTTTTATCACAGTCGACAAGCAGTTTTTCTCTAGAAAAACCAGATACCTTTTCACCCAATTTATGGCATGAAAGCCAAACAAGTTTGGGCAAAAGAAGTGGTTAGCTGTAGAAAAGGAGAACAAATACTTGATAAACGGTTTTCTTTATATCGGAAAGGTTGAAACACGCCCTGCAAATAAGCGTGTGTCTGATTATATTGTAATACAACTCATGCGCCCTTATCTGAATAAATGAAGAAATATAAACACGGATAATTACTTTACTTCTGTAAGGTTAGCCACCCAACTGAAAAAAAGGCAAACGAGTCTTTTGAAAATAGCAAACAATATTAGCCGAGAAGTGCCATTAAATTTAAAAAAGATGAAAAAAGAGCTTTATTCTTACAAGCTATTAATTCTGGGTATATTGCCCTAACTGCGTACCAAGGAAAGATGAACAAACATGTGTTGATACTTAGCACAATGCAAACGAACGTCAGTGTAGCTGATAATGCAAAGAAAACACGGGAAATAGTTTTTCCTGCAATCAAGCAAAGTATGGAGTCAATATACTTGACCAAACGTCGAAGAAATATACTGGCAGAACCGGCACACAAAGGTGACCAATACATAATTTTCAAAACACACTGGATTTGGCTGCTATCAATGCCTGGGTCTCCACAAAGAGAGATTAACCATGAGAACCTTTGACGCAGAGACTTTATGCGCACATTGGCAGAGGAGTTTGCTTATCCACAAGTGTAAAAGCGAAATGACATTTCAGACCAGGTATCATTTACAATCAGCAATGAAAACGACGCACAAGCAAAAAAATTCTGTTAGGTCTAGATTTAGTGCAAGAGAAACCGTTCTGTTGACGTGTGCACTCAACGCAACAAATATTTATGTGGAACTTGTACTGCACTAGTACAACTTGTCTGTAAAAAGTAGACTGAGCAATCGAGGTAAGCTTTATCGACACTTTCAGTTGTATAGTGCCTGAAAAGAAATATTTTTATGCATATAATTATGAGTATGAACATATTGCCAAAAATAAAAGTGCAAGACAGAAGACTATTGGCGTAAAAGATTTCATTCCACAGTGCTATAAGTGGCTTGCAAGTGAAACTCGTACATACGTTGACGGTCTATTTTCCCTTGACTAAAAAAAATACCAGTAAACAACTCACTAAATACTTGTTTTGTTTTACAATAACAAAAACAGTCAAAATGACTACCACGGGGCATTTCAGGAAAATCAAAATTCCGGGCATTCTGGTGTTGAAACATCGTTTGAAACATTGCCTGTTCACACTCTAATCAAAAATTACAGATTCAAAAAAATACAAAATTACAGATATATGCAGGTTCACAAATAGGCACCGCATTCCTCTTATCACTGTGTTATATGAAGTAAATTTACAGTATTACGTCGTAGCTAGTCAGAAAGTGGATGTTGATGGCAAGTCAACTTGACTGTTATTGAAAAAATGACTGCACGAAACCTGTATTCATATTTGAAAATGTCTCACTCGGAGAAATTTTTAATTGCTGCCCTCCAACAGCCAGGTATACGTCGACCCTGATTCCATCTTGATATGGTTGGTAGTCGAACTTGCCATTAACAATTGAACTAATTATGATAAACGTGCACCTTTTGTCGCGACTTGATTGCTGCATGCTTCAGCGGCTATCCCCTTTCTTTCTTTATGCAGTTGCAGTTATGTTGTTGTGGTTTATGTTTGTTAGGTTATCGGTTATCTAAGAGTCTTATATTATTAATTCTATAGTGTTAATACGTGCCTCGTTTTTAGTTTACCGTAGTCGAAATGCTATTAAGATTTATTCGGAACAGAAATTTTATCCTTGTTACATTTGACAGTATTAAAGTAGGTTCTGCTTTCTGATAAACAACTTTTCTTAGGCGTTGGTCTTGATTACTCTCTTTTTCAACATGTATACAAGCGATATCTATATTTCACAATGTTTTGCATTAGTTCGTATTATCATGGAAAACAGATGTTTTAAACTAGTATGGCATACTGATTATGAAGTGCGAAAAATAAAGACTCAATTTATCTTTATTTTTTTTCACTTAAACATAAAAAATCGCTTGAAATATGATTAAAAAGACGTCCGAGAAAACTCTAAGCACTCAACAATTAGTTCGTATTAAGCTTGTAGTTGTAAAAATATTAACATATTTTTCTTGCACTTAGGTGCTATAATCTTAGCTTCAATGTTATCTGTTTATTTTATTTCGACATTTGAACCAAGAATTTTTCTCTAAATGACTTTACATATGACTTTACATTAGCTTTTATTGAAAATTATAAATATCTTGGCTTCGTGATTGACAGCAAACTTAACTTCAAACAACATATTCAACAACTTGAAGCCAAATTTCTTAAATCTGTAGACATCTTATGTAAATAAAGTACGCCTTTCTTTCATCTTCTCTCCTTCTTCTTTATTGCTTCCTCCTCTCCTAATTTATGGTATTTCTATCTGGGTTAGTAACTTTTTTTCTTATTTGCTAAAATTATCACCTCTTCAAAACAAAGCAATTTGCTTAATATCAAACTGTGGTACAAATATCTCAACTTCCTGGCTTTTTTAAATTTGAAATTTTTTTAATTCACCAATTATATATATATTTCAATTGTAAAAATTATGCACGAATACTTCAAACAATCTCTCTCAGCTTGTTTTCCATCTTTTTTTACTGTAATACTACTTCCATACATAATCCGCTCACTAGATCTACTTCTCTAAACAACCTTCATCGTAACAAATTATCTTCTTGACAATGTCAAAAAACAATTAAATATCAAGGATCTAAAATTTGGAACTTGCTCTCTTCAGAGCTTTGTAAAAAACGTTTCAATAAATACAAATTTGCTTTTAAAAACGCTATTACCAGAATCATAACAATAAATCAGTTAGATCTTTGACCCTTTTTCGCGCACAAATTCTCAATCAACTTTTGGGTGGCTGCTTGATTTAAAGACCTTTCATCGATCATTTCGCAGTCCCCTTCGAAATTGCGTTTTGTTTTGTTAATTTTGTCGCCTTTCTTTTTATTTTCTCTGTTTGTTTTTGCTTGTTTTTCATTTATTGGTCACTGATGTGTTTTTTTTGCAAAAAATAAATATGTAACAGAACTAAGCAAAACTAATACAATGTATATCTGTGGTGAATGCTTGCATCATTTATCAATTTAACAAAGCTGTGGCTGCAAGATATTTGCGTAAAGGTTTCCCATTCACTTCCAAAAGCCCAATAAATCCGCAAAGCCTCAGAAAAGATGTTTTGGTGACGACCCTTATATTGTAACTCCAATTTTTTATACGAATGTAAATTTATTCAAAATACAACCAAAAATCGGAACATAATATATTAACATTTTTTTGTTTTAGTAAGCGCAAAATATTTAATGAAATTGTAAAAATCCTTCTCTATAGACGTTTTCGATTCAATGTTAAGAAGAGCCAGGTGTGTAAGTTTTTCTTGACCAATTGACTTTTTTAAGCAAGTTTTCATATTTCTCAATTTACGAAAGGATTTTTCACAGGGTGCTACATATACTCCTAAGGTCCATAAAATTTCAATTGCTACCTGGAGGTTGGAAATTATTTCACCATATTTTTTTTTATAAGCGAGAGTAGATCAGACACAGTTTCGGGTAATCTGTTTTTTTCCACCAACTTCAAGACATATATTTCCTGACAAAGCTCAGATGTCGAAAGGTCTTCAACATACTTTTGAGTTATAGCGCTGCAAATTAAATTATTTTCATCTTTTGTAAATAATTCTTTTATTTGTAAAAATACTCCATAACGGTTGTTAATTTTATAGAGTCTAGCACTCTTTTACTGAATCTTTTCAACAAGCTTGTTAATTGCACCCAAAAGTTTTCTTTTTATATTGAATTGATGAAGAGGTTCATTAATGACCAATTTTCCAAACATTAGCTTCATCGAGCGAATTCTATTTACTTCAATGCTAATCTACCTTCTGGCACAAATCTCGATTTATTTACTGCATCCAGACAAATTTGTTTTTTCAGCCATGTTATTAGCGCATTAAAGTCTTGACGTGACTTGTGCTCAAACTGACATTACTTTATAGACTTGACTAAGAGATCGCCTATCGCATTTCTCCGCGTAATTAGTGTTTTTATGTGTGTTACTTTGTTTATTCTCAGTACAGCTCGTTTTTTTTCTGTGTAGTACTACTCATTTATTATTTCTTTATGTGTTTTAATTTTACGTTACATTGCTTTTTAGACTTGCTTGAATCTTTAGTTAATTAAACCTTAAATTGAGGAAATGTTATACTCTTTATGACAATTCTCTTTGTTTCTGTACCGTAAAGTACCGTTTCTTTGAGACATGTTGCTCCTGTTCCTGGCCCTGAGTCATCTAATTAATCATGGCATGAAACTATCCTCCCAAACTCGAAGAGGTCCCTTAAGCTGATTTACGTCACCCTGCAGTTATGCGAACTTATGATTTTGTTAAATCGAAAAACTTACCGGTTTCACTAGAAGATGTTCGTAGAATGATTAGTGACTGTAGAATATGTGCTGAAATTAAACCCTGTTTTTTAAACTTCTTGAAACTCAACTAATTAATCCTACTCAACCTACGAAACGTTTGAGCATAGATTTTGAAGGTCCTTTACAATCTAGTAGTAAAAACAAGTATATTCGCACTGTAGTAGATGAATTCTTGCGGTTCCTGTTTGCTTTCCCATGGAGCAACACTGAATCTCGTTCAATAATTTTATGTTCAATGCAAATTTTTCACTTGTTTGGCGCTTGTGGATATATTCACTATGATAGAAGTAAATCTTTCATTTCACAAAGATTTGTTTCTTTTATGCATAACTTGCGAATACCCGGTTTTTTTAAATTTCAGTAACAAAAAAACGTCAGTCTATAATCCAGCGTCTAACGGGCAATGCGAGAAGTATAATTATATCATTTGGTCTGGTGTTAAACTTTCCTTCAAAGATAAAAAATTGCCTATTTCAAAATAGGAGGTAGTGCTGCCGCAAGTTCTGCATTTCGTGCGTTGTTTGCTTTGTATTGCAACAAATTCAACACCACATGAACGTTTTTTTAACTTTCGACGCCGCTCCATTTTCGCAATATCTACTCTGTCTTGGCTTTGCTCACCTGGAGCAGTTTAGTTCGAAGGCATATGTGCCATAGCAAATACGAGCCATTGGTAGAAGAAGCAGATCTTATTCATGCTACTCCTCAATATGGGCATATTCGATTTAAAAACGGCTGTGGAAGCACCGTTTTTTTGAGAGATGTTGCTCCTGTTCCTGTCCCTAGGTCATCTAATCAATGATAGGATAAAACTATTCCTCCCGAACCCGAAGAAGTCATTCATGATGGTTTCTCTTCAAGCGAAAATGCATCAACTCATCATGAACATGATACGCTCTCTCCAGAATTGCAAGATGAGGAAGACAAATTTCTGCGTTGAGAATCAAATGGTGACACACCAAAAGTTTCGAATGATGGGGATTCCGATCAAGTTGTTTTAAGACGATCAAAACGTATATAAAAAGCACCGGACCGATTGATCTACTACAATTAATTTTGAGGGAGATGAATAACGTGACTTGGGCCCGAACTGATATCACTTTACACACTTGACTGAGAGATCGCCTATCGCATTTCTCTGCCGAATTAAACTATTAATGACCACTACCAGAAATTGCCATAATATTTTCGTATTTTTTTTTATGTTCATGCACTTTTAGTCTAATTAAAACAAAAATGAAATTATATTTGAAAATTTACTTCCTGTTTCCGAGTAACGCAATGTTCTCATATAGGAACAATGGTTACAAGCAATATCGTAATTTCAAAATGAAGCGGCAGTTTGGGTGCGTTGTCTCTCGCATTTTCCCATGATTGAATTCTCAAGAAGTAGCCGTGGTTACTCAAGATTTGATTTATCTTCTGTTGTTTTATTTCCTGCAAGATTGCTTACTTTTGTTTATATTATTGTCTAACGATCTTTTTTTAGCAATCGTAGAAACTGAACAGAATTTTCCGAAAAGTTTTCATTCCTGCAAATGCGTTTTATCTATACGCAGTGGATGATGGCAAGCAAACAGACAATTTTGACTCTCGAGGAAGCTGTTGAAAAAGTTTTAGAGTGTGCAGAAAGCGAAGAAACAGACATAGTCATTCCACCTCCAGGACAAGGAGATTCATATGCGACAAATCTTAAAGAGAGCGATGAAGACATTTGTCACCAAGGTGATTCCCTTCCTAATGATGTAGCAGGAACTTTGGAAGTGCATAAAAGAAATGACCGGGCCAATAATGAAAAAACTGTGTTTGAATCTAACACAGATGCTAGACCAAATTCAAGTGTTTGTCAAACCCCAAAGCAGAAAAAAAACAGAAATGTCTACTGGAAAAAAACAACAGATTTGAAACTACTTCTAGAACCAGTCGAATTGTTTCGTTTGTTTGTAAATAACAAAAATCTGTAAGATGATTCGTTGTGAAACTGATCAATATGCTGCTCAAAAAACTCAACCACTCAATATCTCCCCTCAAGAGATCGAAACATTTCTGGCTATCATCATACTAACCGGATATAACAGCCGTCCGCGTCAACGCTAATATTGATGTAAAGATGATGATGAAACTTTTCCAGTGGTGCTGCAAAGCATGGCAAAAAAACGGTTTGAAGCATAAAAAGGTACCTTCACTTTGTTGATAATAACAACCTTCAAATGGGAGAAAATCTTGCAAAAATCCGTCCATTACAAGATAAAGTAAACCGTTCTCTACAACAGTTCGGCGTTTTTTCAAAAGATTTTTCGATTGATGAACAAATGGTTCCCTATTTCGGCCGGCATTCTTCCAAATTATTTATTCGGGGAAAACCAATAAGGTTTGGGTACAAAAACTGGGTCCTCACGCCACTTACGGTTACCCTTATAAATTTGAAACTTATACTGGAGCATCCAAATCAAAAGATAGCAGTAAGCCTCTTGAACCGCAAGTTGTTTGTTCTTTAATTTCAGTTGTAAAAAATCTAACGTGTCATCCTGTCTATTTTGATAACTTTTTTACGTCCTATTCTTTGCTTCGTTACTTGCACGAAATAAATTTCGGGCACTTGGGACAATACGAGAAAACCACACAATGAAATGCCCACTAAGGTCATCGAAAGTCGTTTTCAAAGAGGAACAGGAGTTTTACGATTATCGGTCACATGATTACGTTTCTATTGTTCAATGGAAAGACAAGTTGTATACATTGCTCCCATAAAAATGGTCAAGCGGTATAATCAACATGAAAAGAAAAAAAATGATTGCCCTCAACCTTTTTTTTTACCAATATAACCAGGGAATGGGAGGTGTTGCCTTTTGGATAGATTTATTAGTCAGTACCGCCCGACGATTCATGGAAAAAATGGTCCGGCCTCTTTTTTTTGAATTGTGTTTAAATGTTATTAGTTGCAACATGGAAAATTGATTGCTCAGTAAGTCAAAAAAACAGTTAGATCTTCCAGAGTGCAGTACTTTAAATAGACAAACTATAACATAAATCAAACAAAATTGGTGTATTGTAAATTTTAAATAAAAATTTCTGGGTGGTCTTTGACTTTTGCACACGACTGTACATGGCAAGATAGACAAAAACCGTTTCTCCAGTAGTGCGTCACGTTTGGGGAGTGTAATGTTCAGCGCTTGCTGTTTGCAGCTGACCTTGCATTGTCACACTTTGTCACATACTTTTCTGACTTGCATTGCATTGTCACATAATTTTCTGAGTTCTGCCGATCTGTGTTTTTCTTATCTTCGCTTATAATTTTACATTTTTCTTCTTCCGGTTTACCGACTCCAATTATATTTAATTTCTTGACAGGTACAGCGCATCCAACATAGTAAGCTTTTCCCTGTGTCCCAATTTCCCTCAGCTAAAGCATTTTAAACTTTCTCTTGTTGCAGAAATAGTATCCGCTTTTTTCACTTTCGGTCTTAAAACACAAGCACTCTTTGAGCTTAAGTATTGACTTAACAGCTTTTTGTTGTGGGCAACAGATCCTGTTCCGCATTTGCTGCCAACTCTTTGAGACTCAGAGATTTCCTCTGAATCAGATGAGCAGACAGTTTGCTGGAGCAAAACTTTACATTGCTTTTTCACTGTCAAGTCAACTACACCCTCGAAACTACTTTCACATATGCAACTTCACCCAGTCAGTAAAATAATTTGTGATACGCACTACAAACTGATCAGGGTTTTCAAAAGCTTCTGGCTTATCTTCTCTAAAACTTTGGGGGAATCAGCGTCCTCCTCGAGAGCTGGAATACACGTCCACAGCGTTTCCATCAAATAGCGCATTCAACTGAGTTGCCTAGTTAGCCTGAGACCAGCTTGCAATAGTAGCATATCTCTCAAATTGTAGAAGATAACCATCAAAGTTATCTTTTCCGTCAATAAATTCAGGAAGATCAAAGCAACTTGCTTCTTCGAAAATAACACGTGCATCCCCAGCCTGATTTGCTTCCCCTCCTTCTCCCAGCAGAACGATCCGTCTTCTGTTTGAATCTCAACCTTTCCAGTTCAAGCTGGATTTTTTCTTTTTTCAAATTCCATTCTTCTTTAATCCAATTCCAATTTTTCACGTTTTATATTCTCCTCTCCCTCCCATTTTTCACGCTCAGCTTGCAGCATTGCTTGCCGATGTTTCTCTTTTGCTTTTTTCTCACAAATCCGAATCCGCTCATTCCAAAAAAAAATTTTTTTCTCCTCTTCCGATATTTTTAAACTTTTCATGCGGACTCTCAGTTTTTCAAACTCCCCATTAATCTAATCGCCATTATCAAAGTGTAAATTTATTTCAGCATTCTCAAACAAATCTAATCTATCCCGGATGAGCCCTCAGATATCGCAACTTTACTCAGGAATTCAAAAGGACCAGTTGAACTAGGTAGCGCGAATATCTGCGCTGAAGTAAAGCTGTGTTTATTTTTATTTATTCCGGCTCAATAAATAGTTTGCTGCGCAATTGAAATTCTTTAAACAGTAGGTTCTCGCTAAGTACGGATTAATTTATTAGAGACTTTTCTCCACAGAACCATTAGTAATACTGTTTCTAACTTTTATAATATTTTTACAAAATTTTACGGATTTACTTAAACTTGGATCCCAAGATACATCAAACTTTAAAACATATTAAAGCATCATCAACTACAAAAAATGCCTCACAACTTTGTACTGACTACTGTAAGAATAATTAGCAACCATATAGCTAATGTTAATTTAATAGCTTGTCCGCTACACAGGCAAAAACAATTCCATCTCTCGATAGAATTTAGCTCCAAGGCGTCAACTGACCCTTAAACAATTAGAGCTAAACAGGCTAAACAAGGCAAAACGGTTCCAACCACTTAGCAATCAACTGAAATAACTCAAATGGAATTTCGAATAGAATAAAGTAAAAAAAAAATGTGCACTTATATAAAACTCGTCATGTGACGCTAGATTATAGTAGAAACTTTGGTCTTATCGTAAACAATTGGCTAATTAAGAATTAAATTTACCACAGGTTAAGTAGCAACGCCCATGCAATGCAGCCAATCAGAAGACAGACAATAAACACTTACGTAAAGTCGAATTTACCACACAATTCCAAAAAATATTAATAAGCATTTGAGATAAAAGAGAAATAAAAGAGAAAAATAAAATTGCCAAGGCGATCGAGAACACCAGAGCGGTAACCACGCGGTCATAATAACAACGACAAAACAAGTAATCATTACATTTAAAAAACAACAAAAAAAATTAAATTAAATTACTGTGAAATGTTTTACCAATTATGCAATCACTACTTAATAATGCAATTAAAAAATATTGGGAGTATATAATACGTGCTAAGCGTGGTTTATGAAAACCTAATCAAATTTACTTGATTTTTATCTAGATTCATTTTCACAGAATGAATCTAGAAATAATATTCAAACTAAAAAAATTGATTATGGATCTGGTAATAACTTTGATATTTTGCTTGAATGTGAATCCTGTACCTGAGCTGGTAAACGTTATTCTACACCTATCAGAAAACGCGAAAAATTTTACCAAGCTAGATTTTTGTAATTTGTGATATCTTACTTTGTTGTGAAAATAAGAGCAAAAAAAGACGAGGAAAGCGAATGAAGAAGCAGCGAGAAGCGTGGAAAGGAAGACGCTCACTCATAAGGGTGGGTACTTTAAATATTGGAACGATGACTGGAAGGGGAAGAGAGCTGGCAGATATGATGGAGCGAAGGAATGTAGACATATTGTGTCTACAGGAAACAAGATGGAAAGAGAGTAAATCAAGGAACATTGGAGGTGGATGTTTTTTTTTTTTTTTTTTTAATCTCTATATTTATCCTCCTGACTCGCAGGAAAGCGACGGAGGCGCTATACATAGGGTAAGCAATTACCCCGACCTGCTTCCGGAGATGCCAAGATATTGCTGTCCGCTAGTGAGTTAGTAGAGATATTACTGCAATTTAGTACTGCTTGTCAAGACCACCAAGCAGGGGAAAGTGCCGTAAAGTGTCTTTTCCAAGGACACAACAGAATGGCGTAAGTGGGCTTTGAACCTAGACCATGCTGATCATCAGTCCGGTGCTTTAACCACTCGACCACGCTGCCGTATGTAAAATATTCTACAACGGAGCTGATGGAAGAAAAAATGGGATAGGGATAGTGCTGAGGGAGGAGCTGGCTGAAAGTGTCCTTGAAGTGAAGAGGGTGTCAAATAGACTGATGGCCATGAAGCTGGAGGTAAATGGGTCCATCCTAAATATAGTAAGCGCATATGCTCCACAGGTTAACAACAGCATAAAGGAGAAAAATGATTTTTGGGAAGACCTGAATGGATTGATAGAAAGTATATCAAAAGAAGAGAGGATAGTTCTTGGTGCAGACCTTAATGGACATGTGGGCGAAGGAAACATAGGGGATGAGGAAATAATGGAGAGGTACGGTGCTGGAACAAGAAATAAGGAAAGATCAATGGTTGTGGATTTTGGGAAAAGGATGGATTTGGCGATTGTCAATACTTATTTCAAGAAAAAAGATGAACACAGGGTGACGTATAAGAGTGGAGGAAAAAGTACCCAAGTAGATTATGTGATGTGCAGAAGGAGGAGCCTGAAGGAAATGTGTGATTGTAAGGTAATATTGAATGAGTGTGTCGCAAAGCAGCACCGTATGGTGGTATGCAAAATGGCTCTTATGGTGAAAAAGAAAAAAGCAGAGAAAGTAAAGCCAAAGATACGATGGTGGAAACTAAAAGAGACAAGCTGTCAAGAAGCATTTAGACAAGAGGTGACCAGGATTCTGGGAGGCAAGGATGGGTTACCTGATGAGTGGGACAAAACGGCAGAAATGCTAAGAAAAACAGCTGAAACTGTACTGGGAGTGACATTTGGGAAACGAAAAGGAGACAGGGAGACTTGCCCAGCAAACATACACTTATTGGCCTAATACAGGCTTTGTAAAGGCAGGTATCGGCTGTATCGGAATAGTTTTCCCGATATGGGTATTGTATTGGACCAATACTGTTTTTCGATAATATGATGTTTAAGCAAAAATCGAATGTTTTTATTTCTTGATGAATATAATGTTTTTAGGCAGTAGGCCGACAGAAATTAAAATTTTGACTATTTTTTCTTATCTCTAAGTGTTTAAACGTCAATGAATCTCAGTATTGGTCTTATATTGGGCCTGTACATACTTTTCAAAACTATAATGTCCGGGTAAAAAAATAGGTAGTTTTTTTTGTTTTTGTTCAACATATAAGATTTTAAAGATTCTTACACTTTAGACCAACCGAAATTAAATTTTTTGGTAATTGTTTTTTATCTTGGAATCTTTAGAAAATAACGAGCCGATATCGATCCGATATCGAGCCAATATTCTGCTGGCCATTTGTTTCAAATTGATTTTAATTTTTTTTTAAGTTTGAGAAAACTGATTTACCAATTTTTAATCTTTTCTTTAATTCTAAAAGGAATATATGATAAACATATAATTGCATTTATTTGTATATTGAGCCAGGCCAGACTGTAGTTCAGCAATGAATGCTTACGCTACTTTCAAAAAGAACTAATGGTCTATGTAAACAAAACTTATCTTGCAGTTCAATTGTACAAGTAGTCAACTTTCATGCTATATAGTAGAAGAATTTATTTAAGTTAACTTTTAATGGATAGTAATTGTTCCAGACGGTTGGTTCGCACCAATGTTTTGTTAGTGCTATGATTGTGACGTCTTGCCTTTCTTAGCTGCTTGGCTATTGCCTTTGAGCATTCGATAGCGCACATGTTTAAAAAGCAGTGTGTTAAAAATTGAATTGTTTTTTGCACTTTCTTCCTTGACTGTGTTAAGTTTATTTCTTGTATGACGTAAGTCTCTTGGGTTTGTTATTTTTCTCAACTTTGATTTGGTTTCCTTTGTGACGTTTCTCTGGTGAGAATGCCTGATATTTTTGTGCTTAGCTGTAGTGAAGTTTTAAAAGCTTCAGTTTTTAACTTTAGAAAAAAAATTTTTTTTTTTTTGATAGCATTTTTTTGTAGTGCAACCAGGTAAAGTCAAAGTTTTAACATTATGTTTATATACTATTTGAATAAGAATCAGTGTAATAATTTACCTAGTTTACTATAAAACTAATTCTAAACCTGCTGTTTATATAAAGCTGTTCAAATACTTAAACCTTCCATATGCAAATGTGATAGTCAAAAATTGAGACCAGCTTTCTTGTATTCAATTGGCAGTAAATTGTTTTAATCTGAAAGCTTTATAATTTTAAGTAATAACATTTATGTTTATTTGTCTTGTTTGAAGCATTGTAAATTGAGTATTATAAGGTTTTATATCGTTACTGGTGTGTAATAGCTCAATTCCTAATAATCATGTCATACTGGACAAAACGTTGTAAAGTTAATAAAGAGTTGGAAAGAATGAAACTTAAGTTATATCAGCAAAGTAGTGAAACAAAATTTGTTGAACATCCGCAAAAAAAATATTCAACTTTTAATAAATCATTGTCTGATAATGGTGCTGTTGGTGTTGGTGATGTGCCTTTTTCATTTTATACTGATAATGCCACTCTTGAGCATTTTGATGAAAGTTCTTCTAGTAGCCATAAAGCTGATGAAAGCACTTTAAATGATAGTACAGCATATTTGTTACTAAGTTTAGAAGTATGGGCTATAGAATGCAACATTACTCATACCTCATTAGCTAAATTGCTCTGTATTTTAAAGAAGCTTCATCCATATATACCAAAAGATCCTCAAACCTTGCTTAAATCTTCTCAACTTTTTGGTATTACTGAACTTGCTGGGGGACATTATTACCATGTTGGTGTAAAGCAATGTATTGAACAATGTTTAGCTTGTGATCCAAAACTTTAACAACTAAATAAGCTTAATCTTCAAGTAAATATTGATGGCCTTCCGCTATTTAAAAGCAGTTCAATGCAACTATGGCCAATACTTGGGTTAATACAAGAATCTAGTGATTCAGCATTGCCATTCACAATTGAAATATATGCAGGACACCATAAACCAAACAATCCTGTAACTTACCTGAAACCATTCATAGAAGATTTGAAAAAATTGCAAACAACAGGTATGGTTTATCAGTCTAAAAATTATTCAGTTAATCTTGCTTGTGTTGTGTGTGATGCTCAAACTCAAGTTTTTGTAAAACAAGTAAAATCATGTGCTGGTTATTTGGGCTGTGATAAGTGTATTCAGAGTGGGGTACATGATGGAAAAAAAATGACCTTTCCAGAAACTAATGCAACTCTTTGAACTGATGCTGCTTTTAAAGCCATGTCTGATGAAGATCATCACAGAGGACCTAATCCATTTTGTGAATTATCTATTGGCATGGTCAGTCAATTTCCAATTGACTATATGCAATTTGTGTGTCTTGGTGTGATGAAAAGGTTAATTTTGCTTTGGATATCTGTTCCACTGAAAGTTAGAATTGGAGGAAAAGTACAACAAAATATATCAGATTTCTTGCTAATTTTAAGAAAATGTATACCAATGGAATTTGCCAGAAAACCAAGAGCAATTGCACATGTAAGTTGATAGAAAGCCACAGAGTTCAGACAATTTCTCCTGTATACTGGTCCTCTTGTTCTATGTGGTAAAATTGCTGATAAACTGTACAAAAACTTTCTATTATTATCTATTGGTATTCGCATTTTAACAGATCCACACCAATGTACGATTATGTGTGAGTTTGCTCAAAAATTGTTAACTGCTTTTGTTAATCACTATTCACAACTATTTGGATCAAATTCTGTTGTTTACAATATTCATGGCCTAGTGCATTTGGCAAATGATGTAAAAACTATTGGTCCATTAGATAAATTTTCTTCATTTCCTTATGAAAATTACTTAAATAGATTAAAGCATCTTGTATGCAAGCCAAACCATGTACTTCAACAGATTGTCTCGAGATTGAATGAAAAATCCAGAATCCAAGTTAATGTAAATAAGATAAAAAAAATTGGTTCCTTTCCTATTCTAAAAAGACCTCATATTCTTGGGCCTCTACCATTTAAATATGAATCTTGTGAGCAGTTTGGCAAGGTAGTTTTGCAAAAGTTCACAATTACACTGGCAATGCTAGACAACTGTATAAAAGCTGGAAATGATATTGGCATAACAATCAATATCTTGCACAAGTTTTCTCAAGTGTTTATTGTTTATCAAAAATTTTGTACTGTTGAGCCATTTTTTCTTTACCCATGTAATTCATTAGACTTAAATGTTTGCAAGGTATCAAAACTTAGTGTAGAAACATTTGTGTGCCCCATTAACCAGATTGAAAACAAAATGGTTTTGTTTCCTATCAAAGCTGATTTATATGTAGCCCTTCCATTAATTCACACTTCGTAAACATTACATTTTTATCTTGACTAAACAAAGATTATTTATTTTACTTTTGCTCCAAAATCTGAACTGGTATCTTGTGAAATTAAGCTACATAATTTTTAAGTTGACCATAAGTTTGAATTGCTAATTTATTACAGACTTCACCGTCTAAAAGTTTCATTGTTAAAAGCCTTAATTCTGAAAGCCACTCAGTTTTGCTTTGTAATAGTTTGCATTAAAAATTGTAAATAGTTTTTAGTGCTCTTTAAAAACAATGCATTTTTTGTCTGTACAATTATAACTGTTGTTAACTTTGCAGCTTGATTAGTTTATATATCTTCTGGTTAACAATGTATAACATAGTAGTTTTCACTAAAACAAATGAAGTGAAATGTGTTCCAAATAATTGGTTTAAAAGTGAGACGGAAGTTTCTTGGCCTAATTCTGTGTCACGAAATGCTCTCAGTAGAGAAAGAAAACTCAGATCAAGGCCAGATCTTTCTTCATGGATGTTATACGATGTTTGGGTGCTTCCGGGTGGTTGTTGCAGTAAGTTTCATTTGTAATACGGCTATTTCTTTGTATCTTCCACAAAAGATTGCAAATGCAATATACTCCTGACTTTAATACTACAATTTCAGGTTCGTATGAAGAAGCAAGAAAAAAAGCCAAAAAAGCAGAAGATACTTCTGGTATACAAAGTGATTGCAATAAAATTTCAAAGTACGGTAAATGTTTCACTTTATAGTAAACTAAGCAATACATTTCAAGATTCATAGTTTAAATCAAACCTTAAATTTTTTTAATTTACCGCCTCTCTCTGTAAAATTAGTGTTACTAGGTTTTGTATAAGCCTATTTTTTATCAGGAGAAGATGCAAGAAAACATTAAAGTTTTTGGATGACAGTAACAGTGAAGATGGAGAAGTTGAAATTATACCCAAAAAAACATAAGGGTGAGTATTCTGTTGCAATTGTTTGATGTTTTTTCAAAACCTGTATTTTTTTGGAAAACCAATATGGGAAACAAGCACGACGGTCACTCCCAGCTCCTCCTTGCTTGGATAGATTTGATAATCAAATTAATAACGATTTTCCCATAATTTAGGATAGAAATAATAAGGATTTGCCCGTAATCCAGGAAAGATCGACCCTATTAAGACAATTTTGTGATGGTGAGATAATCGTTATTTATGTTGCAACAACAGTAAGCTAAATTTAGACTTGTTATATTGTACATAAATTTTTTTTGGTTCGAAAGATCATTAGCCAACTAAAGTTTACCGTCTGGGAGATACCGGTATTAATAAAGCATAGCTTGCTAAGTACCGTGAATAATTTTTGCTGAACCAGACATTGATCCCCAAAAAGAATTTACAGGTACAGTATTTTTTGTCACTTAAATTGTGTAAAAACTGTAAAATCACCACTTTTGTCTGTGTATTTTTTCAGGTAATGAGTCTCTCTCGTCTGCTTCTGAAAATTTGCTGCTACGCACACTATCATCATCCACCCCTATTTCTCATTCTTTTCGGACAATAGAAGGTGATTATTTTTTATACGTAGAAAAGTGATTTAAAGAAATGCGGATGAAGCACTGTAATATGTTGTTGTTGTTGTGCTTACCCGGCTCACACCTAGGGATTGGAGCCTCTTGCATTCCTCAACAGAATGCAAGAGAATCATTCGTGGTACATGAGCACTAAACAAGATGCTGGTGCAACACATAAAAATAGCTAGACATAAACATCTCCCCCAATTTCTTGAACAAAATGCCAATGCCCGGGCACACTCAATCATGCTCGGCAAAATACCACTGACATAGAATGACTCTGGAAGTTGATGGTCATTCCGATCCCTGTAAAAATACAGGGCCCACCCATCACCACTGACAGCGATCAATCTTTAGTGGGACTTATATCGATATGCAGTCAGATCCATAAACCGGTGATAAAACAAAAGTAACATTGCTTCTCCCAACTATTAACATTAGTAGCCAAGAGCCGGCGCAACATCAAAGTAATATAGCCTGATGAGACATCTTTAAATATATTTAATACAAGAAGAAAGTAGCCCCGAAGGCCAGCATTGTAGTGCCGCCGTGTCTACTTGGTGTTCTGAACTTGGGAGTGAAACAATTTTAAGCTCAAAATGAAGCAACTGCCGTAATCTTAATGGGAAAAGTTATTACTTTTGTTGAAACCTTTTATCTCTTCTGATGACATAAATTTTTGCAATAAATTTAATGTTGTTAAAGTTGTTTTGTTTATTTAGGTCATGATATTTTGCGAGAACTTGCTGAAATTAAAGTTCTTCGGACACAGTCAAAGAAAATTGAAAAACTTCACGCTCACAACCTTACGCTTCTACGCAACACCAAAGAAGCAGATAGTTTTGCTTGTAATGAACTACCTGATGACATTCAACTACCTCTCTCTTCAAAAGAAGAAGTCGAATATGTCGAAGCAAAACTTGGTTGTGAGGCGATCAAGAAAGCCTTGGTAAGCAGCAATTACAGTAAAGAATTTACATCGTGTCAAGTTTAGTGACAGCAGACAATAGTGTTTTTGGCTGAGTATTTTTAACAATTAATGATTAGGAGTTAAGGAAATGGTCAAAGCACAGATACTAATATAATAAGTTACGGTATTACTACTAAAAGCGAAAAAAAACAGTCTTCCATTTTCCCTATTTATTTTAATATAATTATAAAATATAATTTTAATATAAATAGTAAATTGCAGATATCTCGTCTTTCTGCTATTGGTGGGTCATCCGTGAAAGAAACTTGTTGGCGGGTGATGTCAGCTCTCATAAAAAATGAAGTCTGCCAGTATTATAATTGGTCAGGCAAAAGCGGGTGGAAAGTCAAATCGGATGGCCACAAGAAACATGCATTTTCTGCCCTTACGGAATTGGTAATTGTAAGTATTATTTTTTATTTTTTTATTTTATCTCTATATTTATCCTCCTGACTCGCAGGAAAGCGACGAAGGCGCTAATACATAGGGTAGGCAATTACCCCGACCTGCTTACGGAGATGCCAAAATATTGCTGTCCGCTAGTAATTTAATAGAGATATGACTGAAATTTAGAACTGCTTGCCAAGACCACCAAGTAGGAGAAAGTGCCATAAAGAATCTTTTCCAAGGACACAACAGAATGGCGCGAGTAGGTTTTAAACCGAGAACGTGTTGATTATGAGCACGGCGCTTTAGCCACTCGACCACGCTGCCGAATATTTTTTAAAGCGTTAACACGAGCATTTTTACCATTCGAGGAAGGTTTAAATTTATGCCCTGGTATGAATGCCTTTTTAGATACTATAGCTACAGCATTGTATTCTATGTTTTACTCTAACTAGTCCTTGCAATGGACACCCATCTCAAATTTCATGCTACTCAACTGTCTCAATCACGAACACACTCTTTACATGATCTTAATGCATACTTAAATCCACCCAAAAATATGAAAGGCACAATCTTTTATAGCAATGAGCACACTAACATCATCATCATCATCTCAAAACCAGACTTAACACCCGAGAAATGTAGAGAAAACCTCAAACACATTCACCCTACCAACACCTCGCAATATCTTAGTTCTAGAAAAAACAACGAAGTTACTAACACCACACCCAATGACATTCATTCATTAGAACAAACATTACCACGTCATATGCGTACAAAACTGGCACAGCTCAGAGCTAACAAATCACCACTCTAACAAAGTTACCTACATACAGTGAACCCTAATACTTACACGCCACAATGCCCACTATGCTTGTTCCAGACACATGACACTAATCACCTCTTTAACTGCAGTCAACTACCAACACAACACCACTAGTCTGTGGAAAAAGCCTTTAGAAGCAGCAGATAGGTAATTCAAGAGTGGAAATCTAGATTGGCTTCTTGGAGAGATTAAGGGATGGCCTGTCAAAGGTATCCTTGGAAGAGGGGCAACAACAACTCTAACTAGTTTTATGTTTGTTACAGGAGCTGTGATGGCAAACCCTGTGCTGTCGGGGCGGTCACAGAAAAAAGCATTGAAAAGGAGATTAGCACCTGGATGAGGAATTGGTGGGACCGTTCTGGTGGAAAAAAAATTAGAAGTGTTACCAGAGACTTTTAAGATCGTTTGCCAATTTGTCTTTGCTTTAATAAAATAAAATATGTCATTGTGTAGAATTTAGTAAATAGTTTTTGAAATTTTTGTAGCAAATTTATTCGGTAACTTAGTACGTTATTTAATCGTCTACCTTTTTGGCACCTGTAAAGAAGGCCTAGCCAATAACGCAATCTCGGTGTCTACTAAACGATAAATTTCTTAATCTTCTTGCTGGATCTGACCTTCGAACCAGCGACAGCAAAAATATAGTCTAGCTAAATCACAGCTCAGACTACCACAATATTTTCTTTATTAAGAAATATGCTCCAATCCACTTAGGAGCCCGAATAGTATAAATCAACAGCAAATAAATTCAGTAGCTTAATTCTCCAATAATCACGTAGACAACCAAAGACTTGCGTTCAAAAACTATGACTTCACACAGTTAACAATTTTCCTATTTTAAGTTACCACAACTTCTCCTTTCAGCCTTTCCCTTCAGTCAGGGGTGGCCACAGCGTATCATCATTCTCCACATCTTTCTGTCTTCAACATCCGTCTCCTTTACACCAACTTCCTGCATATCTTCCTTTACTGCATCTAAAAATCTTCTCTTTGGTCTCCCTCTTCTCCTCTTTCCCGGTAACTCCATTTCCATCATTTTTCTTCCTACATAATAAGTTACCACAACGAAACATCGAATTATTACTGCTTTTCAGCGAACCTTATACCAGTCGATAAGGTTACTCGAATGTTCTGACATTATCCAAATCACAAACAACAACTATTAAGTCATAGTCAAAACAGGTCAAGCGGATAGTTCTGGAATGTACTTCAAGATTCGTGAAATTAAGCAGTGTTGCCATTTTTTCTTGTAAATAAATATAAATATTTAAATTACTTATAAAACTGTTATTTCTTCGGCTATTTGAGCCGGACCAAAGCGAAATCAAAGAGATTTTTTATGAGATTGTGAATCTACATAATTTGGGCGATTTTTAGGAACGGAACACATTGAAAGTGATTATGTGCAGTTATACAGTATGATAGATTGACTAAGTAATAAAATCGTAGTAAACAACTAAATACCCTCAAACAGGAGGAATTTTTGGGTCTTGACTGCTATTCAAATGTAGAATAGTAATACTGCAAATTTTTTAATGATTTTGCACTCTGCTTATGCTTAAAAATGTATTGGAAAGTATAAGGTCATAACAAAAAACTTTCTGTTTGCCATTACTCTTCCTATAAATAAACCGTACTTGTCCTGTACATACAATATACAGGGAAAGTACAGGGAACTTGCAGTTTTTCTTTGCTCACCGTATAAACAAACCGTACTCGTCCTGTACATATAATGTACAGTGAGAGTACAGGAAACTTGCAGTTTGCCTTTGCTCAACCTATAAACAAACCGTACTCGCCCAATATATGTAATGTATAGGCAGAGTACTGGGTGAGTACAGGAAACTGCAGTTTGAGTACAGTTAAGACTGTATTGGGCCGATTCATAGCCCATGTGCAACATGTTATTGGGCCTGTACTAAGTGCCTGTACAAGATGATAACGTGCCTGTACAGTGCCAATAGGCCAATGTTTGCTGGGTGGTGGTGGAATGAGGAAGTTCAAAAGAGCATAAAAGAAAAGAAAGAGGCAAAGAAAGCATGGGACAAAATAAAAGATAAAAATACTAAAAAGATATACAAAGAAAAGAAGAGTAAGGCAAAGAAGGCAGTTGCGATGGCAAAGGGACGTGCCTGCGACAATTTGTCTGCTAGATTGGAAACAAAAGAAGGTAAAAAGGAGTTGTACAGATTGGCTAGGCAGAGAAACAGAGCAGGGAAAGATGTACAGCACGTGAGGGTTATAAAGGATGAAAATGGTAATGTGATGGTAAATTCGGAAGCAGTGTTAAAGAGATGGAAGGAGTACTTTGAGAAACTGATGAACGAGAAAAATAACAGAGACCCTAGGACAGAGGAATTAGAAGTGATTAATGAAGAGGTAAATTGTGTTAGTAGAGAAGTAAAAAATGCACTAAGAAGGATGAAAAAAGGTAAAGCGGTTGGGCCAGATGAGTTGCCAGTAGAAGTTTGGAAGTGCATGGGAGAGATGGGGATAAAGTTTTTGACCAGACTGTTTAACAGACTATTAATGGGTGAAAGAATGCCAGAAGAATGGAGAAGGAGTCTGCTTATCCCAATCTATAAAAACAAAGAGGACGCACAGTGCTGTGGAAACTACAGAGGAATAAAGCTAATGAGCGACACAATGAAGGTATGGGAAAGAATTATTGAAGCCAGGTTAAGAGATAGAGTGGAGATCAGCAAACAGCAATATGGATTTATGCCAGGAACGGGAACCACCGATGCCATGTTTGCTCTAAGAATGTTGATGGAAAAGTACAGGGAAGGTCAAAGAGAGCTACATTGTGTATTCGTGGACCTAGAGAAGGCTTACGACAGGGTTCCACGGGAAGAGCTGTGGTACTGTATGAGAAAATCCGGAATAGTGGAAAAGTATGTACAACTAGTACAGGATATGTATGAGAGAAGCGAAACAGTGATGAGGTGTGCAGTAGGAACTACAGAAAGTTTCAAGGTTAAGGTTGGACTGCACCAGGGATCAGCATTAAGTTCGTTCCTTTTTGCAGTAATAATGGACAGGCTAACGAATGATGTAAGGAGAGAACTACCATGGACGATGCTGTTTGCTGATGATATTGCGATTTGTGAAGAGACCAGGGAAGAAGTGGAGCGAAGATTAGAATGCTGGAAGTATGCATTGGAAAGAAGAGGGATGAAAGTAAGTAGGTCAAAGACTGAATATCTGTGCATAAATGGAGGAAATGATGACAAAACAGTAAAGATGGAGGATGCAAAAGTGCCAAGAGTAAAGGAATTTAAGTATTTGGGATCAACGGTGCAAGAAAGCGGTGGTTGTGAGAGGAAGGTAAAGAAGAGAATACAGGCAGAATGGAACAGATGTAGAACAGGGAGTAATCTGCGACAGGAGGTTACCAGCTAGAGTAAAAGGAAAAGTGTACAGTTCAATGGTAAGACCAGCAATGGTGTATTCACTTAAGACACTGGCAGTCACAAAAAATAAGTAGAAGAGATGGAAGTCGCAAAGATGAAAATATTGAGGTTTGCTATGGGAGTGACGAGAAAAGACAAGATTAGAAACGAGTACATCAGGAGTACCGTTAAGGTTGAACGGTTAGGAATGAAGATGAGGGAGGGCAGGCTGAGGTGGTATGGACATGTCATGTGAAGAGACTAAGAGTATGTAGGAAGAAAACTGATGGAAATGGAGTTACCAGGAAAGAGGAAAAGAGGGAGACCAAAGAGAAGATTTTTAGATATAGTGAAGGAAGATATGGGGGAAGTTGGTGTGACGGATGTTGAAGACAGGAAGATGTGGAGAATGATGATATGCTGTGGCAACCCCAGACTAAAGGGAAAGGCCGAAAGGAGAAGAAGAAGAAGAAGAAGAAGAAGAAGAAGAAGATATCTTACTTTGTAAAAGACAAATGCTAACGATTTTGTGTAGATTCGCACTTTATGTTGTACTTGGTTTCTGTACATTAATCGTTAATGCATCATAATATTTACTACAAGAAATGCGGGATTGCTTAATTGAATCTTATGCGACTCGAGCATGACTATACAGAGCATTTGGTGGAATTAAAGAATTGAGAATATCTCCTGTTATCTTTTGTGTAAATTTACTTTGTAAATACAAGTTTTTAAACCAAAACAACAACATCTCTGGGTTTAGATAACAAAAGTTACAAATCTTACCTTGTTTTTTTTTGGAATCAGCCGTTTGTGCAGGATGTACAGTATCGTAAAAGTTTTGCATTTTTTTAAATTAAATATAAAGACTCAAAAAAGCCTATACTTTTTCCTAAAAATAACCATTTCAATATTTATAAATAAGTTTTACTTTTGATGCAAAAGTTCAAATATCTAAGAATAAATAAATGATCGTAGTACTATAAAAGTTTTGAACATTATGATATTTTATTCTTAACGATACTATTCTGTTTCTTAAGTTACTCAAGTTACGCTAAAATGGTGCGAAAGAGATTTTTTGGCATCAACAATTTTTACTACTAAATTACTAAAAGAGATTTTATGGCATCAACAATTTCTACTATTAAATTCTACTAAAAAAAAAATAAGTTATGCAGTAGTATTGAAGCAATGGTTCTTAAACTGTTTGGGGCGTGCCCTCCTTTCTTCATCCAAACAGAACTTGGAACCTCCTTAACGATACCAACAAATTCCAAGATCACTTATCGCATTCTCTATTTTTGTCTTAGTTAAAAGTGAAGACTCAAAAAAAGTCATCACTTAAAACTGTGTCCAACTTCTCCTTTTTTTTCCCAAAAAGATAATGATCTTTTAAAAAATGCCACCTTTCTCCCTTTCCGGATCTTAGGTCATATCTTTTTTTTTCCATTTTTTTAGCCATTTATTTTCCTTATAGTTATTTCTTCAGTTTCCAGCGAGTGCTCGCTTCCCCCAGCTTAAAAAGGTTTTATGTCGAACAAAATTTATCACAAAAAAGTGAGGAAAATTCCAGCCAACAGCTTAGCACACGGGTGCAAGTACAAAAATAAAAAGTGTGTTGTATGTAGAAAATGAAATGGATCCTAAATCCTGCTGCTTATTAGTTTCCGTTTGGTGGCGTGGTTTATGTCTTCGACCACGAGATAATTTAAACTAGATTTCCTTTTCCCTTTGAATAAGATCGTGGAAGGAATAACCTTTTCTTTAGTGTTCGTTTTTTAGATTAAACACTTGGTATGTTTTGATCGTTTGTGCCTTGTGTGTTATTATATACATTATACCTGCTTTTCTGCCGACTCACTGCGACTGATTTAAGTAAGTGCTTAGGGCTAGGAGGCAGTGTGTAATATTGTAGTCTGAAAAATAAACCTACTAATAATTTTATCTCTTTCAATCAATTTATTTCTTTATATGCTTCAAAAATGGAACACTGATCATAAATAGTTAAACCACATTAAACCGATGCATTAAGCCTATTCTAAGCCATTGCAGTTCCCACGGCAAAATCGTTACAGGCCACTTACAGGCTGCCTTTGCAGGCCCCGTGCAGACCATGCATAACATTGCTGGCCGGCATCTGTTTTTAATTCTGCCACGATATAAAAAACTACAGAAATTACTTCAATAATTTAAAATACATATTCATGTTGTAAATATTAAACGTACAAAGTTATCTTAGTCATATTTTTGCTATTGTGTCAATTTAAATTGGGAAAATTCAAACAAAAAGTCAAACCCGGCAATAAAAAACAACACCAAACAATTAATTAGACCTACAGATGAATTTTTTTATATCTGAATGCTAAGAACGATTCCACGAATATACTGTATGGCTGTGCCAGCACTGAAAATGTACAATAGCAAAGGTCTATTTGTCTAATTGCTTATGCAGCATTTCTTTTTTGAGATGAGAAACTTTGACCAACCACAGACTATTTTATCTGAGCTTCACAAATCTAGGTTGTGGCCTTGAAACAACAAAAAAACTTTTTTTTGGCTTATTACTCTTTGTTGGAGGAAAAATATTTTTATAATAAAGTCCCAAAAATTCTTAATTTGTTTTCAAGTTCATAATCTAGCTTTTATATTTTTTTCCCTAACTGAACACTTTTTTGTCTTTATTTTTTCACTAAGCTTAGTTTCCCTTATGTTGCTAAAACGTCTTTTTGTTAAGAGTGGCTCTACTACAAAACAGTACCCTTTTTTAAACTTTTTACTTCCAGTTAAAAAAATTTATGGTGGCCCTGTGCATAATTAAATCGGTTTTTGTTGATATTAAATTGCAATCAAATTTGCCAGAACAAAGTAGGAATTATTAAGCTTGCGTGTTTTCACATCCAAGTATTTCTACTCCAACTTTTTTTCAGTTTTTAACGGGGGTTTACATAAAATGCATACTGCTGTTTCAAACAAATTGAATCAACTTAACCGAAACTTACCGAATTTTCCCCAATTGGAAATACTCGTCCCTCTCCTTGATTTTTATTTGGTCACGCTCCGGTATTGTTAAAATATAATTTATTGTTTGTTGAAAGCCGGATGATTTCAGCAAGCAGCCGATAATACAAAATAAAGCTACGAGAATCGATTTTAACGTAATTGGGGCAATCCAATTCTAAACGATAATACGTATGAAGATACTAATGAACTTAAATTGGATCTCGATACGGCATTGGGGGTGACGGAGACAATGATGACGAAAACGCAGAAAACAAAAACGACGAAACGAAGACGACAAAACGGTTTTCCAATTCTGTGGCAAACAATTCCAACCCAACAGTTACCACCATGCACTACTTTAAAACTGCCCTAATCAATTTATTCAAGTACATAGAAAAAAGTCGAAAACACTTTTAACTACTGGGCGCTTATTTAAAATTTGAAAAAAACAAGAAAAAGGCACAGTTGAAAAATTAAATAAAACAAGTATGTAGGGAAAATCAAAACTCAAATCGGGCAGCAATTTTCAATTTTGTACCTGTGATGAGATACCAAAAATTGAATAATTAATTGTTGGCTTTATTAAACTAAATTTGTTACCATAGATTATAAATCAGATTCTAAAACAAAACAAAATGCATTTAGCAAGAACACACCAACAAATAAACAAAATATATTAATAGAATCAACTTAAAAGTTAACAACAATATGGCAGCTAGCAGCCCACTCTGCAGCCATTACCTATCGCAATTTAAACAAACGGACAGCAAAATGGAGGAATCAAACGGACAGCAAAATGGAGGAATCAAAGCGCCGCGCATTTTAAGTTTAAATGGGCATTCATTACAGAAGTAAACAACCATTTAATGCAAAAGTTCGAATCTTTATCGAGACATGATTATGTAAGATTTTACGACATTCCTCCCAACTAAGAAAAATTTGTACTAATTAACACTGTTAAAATCGCAAGTAGCGGCAAAATCAATGAGCAACAACGTCCCCGTATCTTTCGGGAGGTTTACGGATGCGCGAAGATCGTCGCAAAGGTTGATTGTTGTCCTCTTCGGTATTTAAATTCTTGTCCTCCGTTTGGACATCGGATTCATTGTATTCAAGCTCAGATACTTCTTTTGTTTGCTGCAATTGAGACAGTTCAAGAGAGTCAGACTGCAATTGAGGAGGTTCGGCTAGTCTCGTCGAGGCATCAGACGTCAATACGTCGGTGGGCAGCGGTGCTAAATCGTTGGTAGATACGGAACTCTCTCGGCCAGAAGGAAACCGAACTTGAGCGAAGCTGGGATTGGCACGAAGTAGCTCTACTTTCTCAACCAAAGGATCGTCTTTGTTTCGAATGAATCGCCGCAGTAATACAGTCCCTGGTTGCAGAAGCCAAGCAGGTAAGCTTTTGCCTAGCATTGACCTTCGCTCGAATCCGAGGAATCTTTCGTGGGGTGTGGCGTTCGTAGTCGTACACAACAATGATCTTACAGCGTGCAAAGCTTCGGGTAAAATTGATTGCCACGCATCTTGGGGCAGCTTGTACCGAGATGACGGCCTTGCCATCCTTCGTAACGCTTCGGGCCCAGACGCCGAAAGAGTGAGGAAAAAAGTGACACAAGTTTTTCAACATCATCAGCTTAAAGTCACTGTTGATACCAACCTTATACAAACATACTTTCTCGACGTTACCCTGAACCTTTGCACAGGCAGATACTGGCCGTATCGAAAACCAAATGACCAGCCCCTTTACATCAATGTGCAGTCCAATCATCCACCATCGATTACTAAGAAGCTTCCTTATATGATCGTCGACGCATTTCCGAGGTTTCTTGCGACGTCGACGCTTTTAGCAGTTCGTTACCTGCGTATGAGGAGGCGCTCAAGCGAAGCGGACACAAGATCCAGCCGCTCCCTTTTGAGCGTGCAGTAGGAAGGAACAAACGTCGACAGAGAAGAAGAAAAGTTATATGGTTTAATCCCCCATATAATAACCGGGTTTCCACCAACATCGGGAAAGCCTTCTTCCACCGCCTGCGGAAACACTTCCCTCTATCAAACAGGCTGCATAAAATCTGCAACAAGAATGTGGTTAAACTCAGCTACAGCTGTACCCCCAATATGGCAGACATCCTCTCAGCCCACAACAAGAAGCTCCTTAAGTCCCACAACGGCAAACCAGAATTTAAAACCTGTAACTGCAGGTATAAGCCGTCATGCCCATTGAATGGCAACTGCCGAGACAAAGCAATCGTTTACCAAGCAACTGTACAAGCCAAAGACCAATCCAAGAAGTATATCGGACTGTGCGAAACCGAATTTAAAGCAAGATTCTATAACCACAACCATTCCTTTAATTTGGATTCCAAAAGAAACGCAACAGAACTTTCGAAATTCATTTGGTCCTGCAAAGATTCTGGTATAAATCCTGCTATTTCTTGGAAAATAATTTGCCACGCAACACCTTACCAACACGGGGGCAAAGTATGCAACGCTGTCTGGCAGAAAAATACGAAATCTTAACTGCAAATGATGACGCTCTGCTAAACAAACGAACCGAATTGATCAATAAGTGTCGGCATAAAAATAAATATAAATTGATTAACGCCAAATTTAAACTGTGATTTTCTTTCATTTTTCTCTTTTTTTTTTTTTTTCGCCGCGTACAACGTTCTACCTTAGCCGATACTTGAACCCTTTTTAAATCTTTAATTTTTGAAATAATATTTGTATTTGTAATTCTTTCGCGCGCTTTTCCTTTTTTTCGTGTTTTCTCGCCTATCTTAATCAATTTAGTTTAGCAGAGTCCGTGATGGGATGTTCCGATCTAATAAGCGTTTACAGTGTTCAAATTTTTTAAAATTTTTAAAGTTTTTTCAGTTTTTTTCTATTGTTTTCAATTCTTTCTGGCAGTTTTATCTTAACTTTATTTTATTTTATTTTACTTTTTAGATACCCCTGATGATCCCTTTTATGGGTGAAACAGTCTGTTGGGTTTTAGCTTTGTTTTTATTTCCGTGATTTTGCTATTGTTAATCTTAATTTAAGCTCTAACTTTGTTATCGAGCACTTTAGAAGAACTGATTTTCATACAGTGTTACTGTAATAGTATATATATTATATAGTATTACCTTTGTAAGATTCAGTAAATTTTTAATTAAATTATATTAATATCTCTAGTAAACGAAGTATAAATGAATTTTAAAAAAATCAAGAGTTTACGTACATTTTTATACAATTGCAATTATTTTCTTAGAAAATCACATTTCAGCAAAGTTGGGAATAAACCTAGTTTAGGCTAAGTATGATCAATTATAATTACGCCTTACTTTTTCTAATTTTAGTAGGGAGTGTTTCTATTAACATGCCGTTTTCCAAAAGCTTAAAATTTCAACTAATTTAGCTAGAACCAAGCCAACACTTTACTTACATTGATTTTCTTGATATATTATTATACAGTTTATGTTTACACAAATTAAATATTGTTTCCTGACTGCAAGGCTAAACAACAAGGCAGCAAAAGCACAGTCCGTTGTTTTATCTATTAAACTGTTATAGATGTTAGCATTGTTTTTTTGCATGTTAGTATTTATTTATTTATTTATTTATTTTTCTATCTTGTTGAGTTTTACCTTTTTACTTTATGATAGATTGTGAATTATAGTGTAGCTTCTGTTTTTTTGTGATTACGAAACAGTAAAATTTCTATTTTATTGCGTTGTAAATTAAAGATGTTGCTGTTGACTTTCGTATTAATGTTTCTGATGAGATTATTGTTGCAAAGTTTGTAATTGCAACAAAATGATGTCCAGAAGGAACCGAAAACGGCGCAGCAGCGGGATGATTACCCTCCTTGTACTGTAATATTTATGAAACCCGGGTACGCAGGAGTAGTCAGAGACGGTCCCATAAGAATAAAATTAGACAGTCAACTGAAATACATCTAAAATTTATATGGGAGGATTCAGATCGTATAAAGAGAAAGAAAAGCAGCACAAAAATTTCATAACTTTTGGTATACTTTGTATATAGTATTGTACAAACAGACACCTTAAGTATTTCTAGGTGCTAAAAATTTATAAAAATAAGCGGAAAGTAATTTAATTTACGTAATATGTGATAGACAAAATTTTGACAAATTTTGACTATATGGCCTTTAGTAATTTGTTCTGAATTTGCTATCGAAAATAATACGACAAAATAGAGTTTAAATAAGAAGTTTTTACTAATTGTTTTTTGTAATTATGGAATGCTCTCTTAGTAGTTAGTGGAACTTTATAAGTGTAGCTTAAACCAGTTGCTTTATTAAATATCAGTAGTTGAGTAAACGTGAAAATTCACAATTACCAAGCAGGATTTTTATTTGGGAATATTTTTGATGTATTAAACAGTAAGTTTTATAAAAAATAAGACTAATTTTTTCTTTATTGCGATTTTTTCGAATTTATTTACATACGCTGTGCAATTTATAAATGGATAAAAATTCTAATGTAACGTTTACTTTCTTTATGAAACATTCTCTTTTAATTTTTGTGAAATATTCTTGATTAATCCACATTAAGGGTTTTAAAAAATTCAAGACATATTTTTTAAAGCCAATAATTCCTAGAGACAAAATCAATGCAAATTTTTTGCGCTTCAACATATATTTAAAAACAACTAAAAATCGGCTAACTCAATTACCTTATTTACTGTATTGATTGCTTCCATATAATATTTTACACAAAAATTATTAGAAAATATTGATGCTAAAAAATTGTCTAACTACTGTAGATGGTTCTATATCAAATTTTAAAAAGTAATATATATAAACTTATTATTGGGTTCACTGCCCACTTTCAAATATTTTAACAGTAAAAAGCAATTCAAATATTTCCCTACAGGCTGTTTTGTATCTTGGTTCATCAAAGGGATCTTGTTCAAATATTATTTTGATCTAACGATTTGAATATTATTCAAATGAAATCCTCTGATGAACCGTTAAGGCGAAGCATTTACAGAAAAGTGTTTTTATAGTATCAGTGTTAACTTTGAAAGTGTGCTGTCAACCTCTGAAACATGCATCAATTACCACTCTTCTGGAGGGTCAGTTTTTTAGTAGTAGTGTAATATAATACTGTATAATCTTATATAAAGTGTAGTGCGGTATTATCATAAGCTAACTACTAACAGCTACACTTCAGTTTACTAATTGTTTAACCAAAGATCTGTAAACCGCAACTAAAGCTGGAATCAAATGCATCTTTTATATAAAAGTAAATTTTTAAACAAGCTGCATAAAGATGAGAAACACCAGACTCGAGTTTTGCTCTTATTAAGAGCTTGTCAGTGATGCTTATCTCACCGCGAATCGAACCTGGGACCTGTAGTCTTCCACGCAGGTCTATACCACTAGACGAGTGAGATAAGCATCACTGACGAGCTCTTAATAAGAGCGAAACTCGAGTCTGGTGTTTCTCATCTTTATGCAGCTTGTTTAAAAATTAATTCCAAATTTCCTCATAATTCTTCAAATATAAAAGTAAATTTGTTTAAAAAACAAAGTTTATTTTTAAAATATCTTAGTTTTGAAGAATTTTAGACTGTTTAGGTATTTCCATAACTTAAAATCCAACTTTTTATTAATTTTTTATAATTCGCAACTTAGCTTTTTAATTTGGCCTATTTTAATTGCAGCAAATTTTTTAAATGTTTTAGGAAAAAATAAAACTTTTTTGTTCTTCTCACCGTAGCGTATAATGCGCCTCCAACGCATTTCTCCGAGTCAGGAGGATAAATATTATTGTATTTTTAGCAGAGTTATTTAAAATTCCCTTACTCGGTAAATGATGACCTTTATAGGTCGAAATCGACTTTTTCGTGATGATTTAGTTGGTTTTAATTTTTTAACTTTAATTTTCTTTATTGAATATTTGGCTTATAAAAATTTGACCAATTTTATTAATGAATTTATGCATCGCAATTTGATCAGTTAAATAAAATTGTCAATTTGACTTTACTGGAAAAAGGTAATAGATTTCTCTGAAAAGACTTTTAATTTACTCGGTAAACCAACAAGTGACTTTTTTGTGAAGCGAATGCACGAGCAAATATATTTGTTTTATTATTGTTCTCTTTTAATCTGGTCTACGAATACACAATGAAGCTCTCTTTGACTTCCCTTTACTTTCTCATCAACGTTCGTAAGGCAAACATGGCATTGATACTTTTCAAAACTAGCTTAAATCCATATTGCTGTTTACTGATTTCTACGCTATCCCTTAGCCTGGCTTCAATAATTCTTTCGCATACCTTCATTGTGTGGCTCATCAATTTTATTTCTCTGTAGCCTTCACAGCACTGTGCGTCTCCTTTGTTTTTATAGATTGGGATAAGCAAACTTTTTATCCATTTTTCTGGCATCCGTTCACCCACAAATAGTCTGTTGAACAATTTGGTCAGAAATTTTATCCCCATCTCTCCCATGCATTTCCAAACTTCAACTGGCAACTTATCTTTACCATTTTTTATCTTTCTCAGTGCATTCTTCACTTCTTCTCTACTGACACAATTTACTTCTTCGTTAACCACTTCTGCTTCCTCTACCTTAGGTTCTCTGTCGTTTTTCTCATTCATCAGTTTCTCAAAGTACTCCTTCTATTTCTTTAACCCTTCCTCCGAGTTTACCATCACATTACCGTTTTTCACATTTCGTTAATCCTTACCTGCTGTACATCTTTCCCTGCTCTGCCTAGCCAATCTGTACAACTCCTTTTTACTTTCTTTTTTACAAATTTTTACACGCACGTCCCTTCGTCATTGCATCTGCCTTCTTTGCATTACTATACTTCTTTTTACTTTTTTCATTTTTTATTTTGTCCCATGCTTTCTTCGTCTCTTTCTTTTCTTTTATGCTCTCCTGAAATTCCTCATTCCACCACTATGTTTCCCTGTCTCCTTTTTGTTTCCAAAATGTCACTCCCAGCACGGTTTTAGCTGTTTTTTTTTATCATTTCCGCTGTTTTTTGCCACTCATCAGGTATAATAAATTTAGAAAAAGATTATGCAATAATAAATTTAAAACTGTTAAAAAACAGAAAATTAACCATAGTTTATGAAGTTAGCATTACATTGTGAATAAAATGTGATACACATAACGTTCTATCAGACTGACACTTAGTTTGTTTCAAAGTCGTTTTACAACTTGTGTGCTCAGTTGAGCATTAATCATTTGACTTTGCTAGTTTTCTATCCAGTATTAATTGGAAAAGCAGAGCGGTTTTTTCAAACTTTTAAGGGTTTTCTTGAAAAAATGTTAAAAGGGGAAAGGAATTTATTTTGCCAAGCATTGCATTTTGTCTTAGTTTCCCCTATGTTTCCTCCTTTGTGATTAAAAATATTAGTACTATGTAATACGTTCTGAACGTGGTTTATGAAAACCTCATCAAAAGCAATTAATTTTTATCTCGATTATTTTTTACAGAATAAATCTATAAATTATATTGAAACTGAAGATGTTGATTCCGCATCTCGTAATTATTGTGATATTTTGTTTGAATGTGAACCCTGAACATCGGCTGGTAAACGTTATCTTACACTTATTAGAAAACGCAAAGAATTTTATCAAGCTGGATTTTTGTAATTTGTGATATCTTACTTTGTAAAAGAAAAATGCTGACGATTTTGTGTGAATTCGCACCTTTATGTTATACGTGGTTTCTATACATTAATCGTTAATGCATCATAATATTTAGTACGAGAAATGCGGCATGGCTTATGCAACTCATGCATGACTATACAAAGCATTTGGTGATTTGAAGAATTGAGAATATCTCTTGTTATCTTTTGTGTAAATTTGCTTTGTGAATACAGTGGAACCTCGCAGTACGAGTTTAATTTGTTCCCAGACCGAACTCGTATTGTGATATACTCGTATTGCGAAGCAATTTTTTACGTTATAATTGATATGAAAATAAATAATCCGTTCCAGCTCCAAAATGTCTATCATTTTTTTTATTTTTTAAACAAAAAAGGTGCAATCAGAAAAAAAAAATACTGTACATGTAATATGAATAATAATTATGTTATTAATCCACAAAGCTTAAACCGGAGACCATCTAAGCGTATGGAAGAGAGTGAAGCTGAGAATAGGTTATTGTCTATCACAAGAATGTTATTTAAGCAAAATGTCAGCTACTAAAAGTGTTTTTTTTCGGAGTAGACTACTGTACTTAGTAACTTTTTAGCTTTCAGCAGAATACTGTACGCACAATACAAATTGCCTTTCAATATGGTGCAAATGACCCAACAATAGCTGTTTATAACGTAGTTAAAACTGAATTACATGTATTTCAAATTGCTCGTAATATAAATTTTTACTCGTCCTATGAAACAATGTTTTTTGCGAATAGCCGCTCGCAAAGCGAATTTCTCGTACAACGAGACACTCGTACTGCGAGGTTCCACAGTACAGTATAAGTTTTTAACCGTATTATCACTGGGGGGGGGCGGAAAGTGCCCACGCTGTTAAAATGCTGTGTGCTACTCAACAACTACTTACACGAATTTTTTCAAATTTTATGACTTTTCCTAATTTTTATTCATCTAAAAGTTGGTGCAATTCAAAAAAAATCGCTTTAGTAATTTTGAAGTTATTAATAGTTTTTTGACTATTTCATAAAACGTGAGAAAAAAGCAGCCAAAAGCGAGAAAAAGGCAAGTTGTAAACTGTTTATCAAAACAATTGAGACTGAACGGTTCATTTACTATGTTTACTCAAACACTTTACGAGGCAAAAAAACGCTTTCAATCCACTTTCCAAGGAAAGTTGATTATGCAACTGTGGATTTAAGTTTTTTTCGTGTAAAATTTTCTAACAAATTCGGATAAAATCCCGAGCTCTTGATTTGGTTTTATTATAAAAATTGATCTTACAATTGATTATACACTTCAATACCTTTGGTATAATGGCTATTGGAACGGAAAATTACTACCATCGAAACTATTCAAGCTAAGCGTAAAGAAATATCAAACGAAATAAAGCAAGTGTGTAATAGAGATATTGGTTTCTAAAAAGTGTTTTGGAACGAACCTGAAAAAAATATCAACTTCAATTCTTTTATTGTAAACTCTAAAACCACAGGAAAGCAAAGTATTTCAATCTTATCAACAATGCACCCAATTTTTTAAAGTTCAAAAAATTAAAAGATGAAACCGGCTTTATACAAGTTATGTGATTATACGAAAGGAGGTAGAGACATTGTAGACCAAAAATTACTCTCTATTCGAGTAAAACCAAGTCTCAAAATGGACTACAATTGCATTTTTGTATTTGCTTGATATTTGTCGCATAAATGCAGCAAGTGTATTAGCAATGAATAAACACGCGGAGCCGCGCAAACAAAATTTGTTTGAAGTTGGGTTTAGTCTTGTTTTGAAATTAGTAAAACCTTTCATCCAAGGCAAGGTCTAACGCAGTGTTTCTCAACCTTTTTTTGATTGCGGCACATTTTTGAAATTTTTCAAAAATCGAGGCACCTTTAGAGCATCTTTATTAAATTTTGTTTCCAAAACCAGGTGATCACTAAAAAAAAAAGTTTTCACCCAGAATTGGGCTCAGATTTTAAGCTTTTGTCTCTAAAATCAGTTCTATTCTAAAAATACCGTTGTTTTGCTCTCTTTCGAAGTTCGCGGCGCACTTCAGTTAAGATCCTTGATTTCCACCCCCAAAGTTACATGATCTCAAAAAAAAAGCTCTTCACCTGAATTCACGGTCTCTCTTGTCAATTTCCTTTCCTAAATCAGTTCTTTCTAAATAAAAACGGTCTCGCTCCGAATATTACATATTTCACGAGTAAAAACCGCAATATTCAATGCCCCTAGATAATTTTTTTCCGAAATCTTTCGCGGCACATAGGTTGAGAAACACAGATATATGTAGTAACATTGAAGCTTATAATTCAAAATAACATTGCAACACTCAACCTTTTTCCTGGACTTGTTAATAATGTGCAATAGCTTGCGGCACCCTAGCAAAACGCAAATGGCACTCTAGAACCACTGGTCCAACCAGTGAAATTCTACAAAAATAAAGCTGATACTTAGCAAAAATGTCGTGGAATCAAGTATTTATACCGCTTTGTTGTTGATATTTTCTCCTCAACCAGAAAAAAACGTCGTTGTGAAATATGTGTATCAGAAATATCAGGTCCAAAAAGAAAAACGAAATGCCATTAACATGGCGCCTCAATCTTTTGTTCAGCCTGGTAACAGTTTTCAAAAATTCACATAAACAAGCTTAAAAAATATTGAAACAAAGTTTATTGAGCTGTGCTTGAGCGCAATATTATTCTATGATTGTGCTGGTGTTTTTGTTTTTCAAACAATAATGTTGAAATTCGGACTATCAATTGAATAATTTCTATCGCAAAAAAAATGTCGGTTTCATAAGTTTTGAACATAGTTACATTATTCGTGACAGTTGAAATTTAAGCTGATGGTAATTAAATTACTTTTTTGAAAAATTTTAACTTTTTGTAACTCTTACGATAACTAGACCTAACTAATTTAATAAGTCGTACAACAATTAAAAGTTAAACAATTACGTCAGAAAACGTTAGCAAAATTTTAATAAACAAATATTTTATTAATGAATTAGCGTACTTAACCAAAAGAAAAAAACATTCAAAACAAAAAAGGATTTCTGCAAAATCAATAAAATCGATGTGGTCAAAGCAATCAACACTAAATAAATTAGTCAAGTCGAAATTTTTTTTTATAGTAAAGAAAAATTAAGGTGAGTTCTTTGCGGTGTGGAACTACAAACATAATTTTTTTGTTTAATGATTAGCCTTTCTTTTTATGTTATTATATATTTTGCCTAAATTGTTCTCAAGAGGGAGTGAATTTAAATAATCATTTGATCAATAGCAAAGATCGAAGCGCTGTAAACACTAATAAAACCAGCTTTTAGCAGATTTGTTTTTGTAGAATTTCTTTCTCTGTAAACAGTAATAATTTTGCCAAGTGGATTTTAGTTGTCAGCATTCTTACTTCTAATTTTACAGATTAATAACGTTCGACAAACAGCCGAAGTTGTTGATTCTCTCAAATCGCTTTCTCGTTTTCAGCCAATTTACGAAAATTGACTACCCTTTGAAAACTCGCTTTTTCAATCCCAAATGATGTTTAAATGCAGTATTTAAGTACCTATAATATATTAAACGAGCATAAAATTTCCTTTCTATACAAACCTGAATGGCAATTCTAGCGCTAGTAATTGTCGAGATATAAGCAAGCAAAGAGCGCGGGCATTTTCCGCGACAGCCAGTCTTACAAAGTTTTCAAAAAGCCCAGTTAGAATAGGGTTAAATCGAAAAAAACATCTCTGGGTTTAAATAAAAAAAGTTACAAATCTTACCTTGTCTTTTTTTGGAATTACCCGTTCGTCCAGAATTTTCGTATAAGTTATGCATTTTTTAAAAATTAAATATAAAAACCTAAAAAAGCCTACACTTTTAATCAATATTTAGACATAAGTTTTACCTTCAATGCAAAAGTTCAAATATTTAAGAATAAATAAATGATCGTAATACTATAAAAGTTTTGATTAGTATGCTATTTTATTCTTAATGGCATTATTTTATTTCTTCAGTTGCTTAAGTTACGATAAAATGGTGCGAAAGAGATTTTGTGGCATCAACAATTTTTACTAAATTGAAAGAAAATAAGTTGTACAGCAGTATTGAAGCAATGGTTCTTAAACTGTTTGGGGCGCGCCCTCCTTTCTTCATCGAAACAGAATTTGCATTTTTCTTAACAATACCAGCAAATCCCAAGCCCAATTATTATATTTTCCATTTTTGTCCAAGTTAAAGATAAGACTAAAAAAAAGTTTATCAATTTAAAATTGTGTCCAACTTCTCCCTTTTTGTCCAAAAAAGGTAGCAATCTTTTAAAAAAATGCCGCCTTTTCCTCCTACCGGATCTTAGGTCATACCTTTTATATTTTTTATTTTTTTATCCATTTATTTTCCTGATAGTTGTTTCTTCAGTTTTGCAACAAGTTGCCTCAGCTTAAGAACCCCTGTATTAAAGGTTTTATGTCGAACAAAAGTTATTCCAAAAGGTGAGAAAAAATTTTAGCCAACAGCTTACCGCACAGGTGCAAGTACAAAAATAAAAAGTGTGTTGTAAACTAAAAGATAAATCTACTAATAAATTTATCTTTTTAAACGCTTGAAAAATGGAACACCGGGCATAAATAGTTGAACACATTAACCCATTTTTAACTGAATTTTTTTTTAGATAATTTAGTTATACTTCTTGTATGAATTACATATTAATCAAGTATTAAACCCTCAATTTTTTAAAAATTCTCTGAAAGCTTTGTGAGATTTGATCCTTTACATATATGTAACGCTTATTGAATGTGTGCGTGTACAAAAACAACATATACTTAAAACTATATTTTTTCTGTTTTTACAGAATATAAAGTCTTTTTTAGATAAAAAAATTGCAAATTATTGCTGCTTGACTGCAATAAGTATAAAGGTTTTTAAAAGAGTTTTAGTGAAAAAAAACAAAATTTATATATACGAGCCTACACAATTTTTTATAGCTATAGAAAAACAAGTTTGTACTATTTTTCAGCTTACTTTTTTAGCGTACAACTAAACTTCCGTACTTTTTTCTTAAACTAAAATATTTTTTGTGAATGAAAACATAGTATTTTTATGTGATCAACAGTAATTTGTGTGGTATGGGGCAAAGCAGGGAATGCATAAAATCTATCATTGCGTTTTTGGTATTGAGAAGTAACAACTGATTTACAGCTTTTTTTTTGGCATGGTAGGAGAAGGCGGGGCAAAACAGTCATGCGGGGGAAAAAGGACATCTGCTCTATTTCTTTCAATTTTAAAGTTTCCATTAATTTTTTTATCTTTTTTTATTTTCCTATTTTAGTTAAAGTTATCAAATTAGAATTGGAAGCTTTGTAGTTGTTTCGGATGTTTCAGTTGTTTCGAAAATGTGTTTGGCAGAGATTTATTGTAAAATTGGATACAAAGTAAAGTCCATCTATTGATCAATCGATGACTAAATTTAAACATTTTTTGATGCTAAGTGCAGTGTGACAAAGTAAAATTTAAATAATGTTAATGATTAAAAAAATTTTTTTTAAATAGCCGCTTAGCATGATGATTGCTAAAGCAGCATGCTTGGGGCACCATGCTTGGGGCATACCAAGCAACTAAAATTGTAGCAAATAAAAGTTATCACAGTTTCTGATGCAAAAAGCTAATAAATTGTGTGTCTGATTTAGACTTTAATAACCTATATTTTTAAACTTTTTATATATCTTCTAATGTAGCTGCGACAAGCACTTCATACAAAGAATTAAATTTTACTGTGAATGAGTGTAATAAAATGGCTAGCTGTAGTGCTTCTAAACAAACTAATAAGGATGAAAAATTTTTTCATATTCCGTTTTCCTACTGTAAAATTACACATAAAAAGCGTAAAGCAACACAATCCACCCACATAACTGGTTCTTGGTTTAAAAAATCTATCACTGTGAATGGAACAAAATTGAAAAGACTAAAATAAGCCTATGTTAAAAAAACCTCCAGCAATAAATAAAGCAAATAAAAACAATGAAGCAAAATATATCTGTTTGCTTTGTATACAGCCTTATAGAGAGCCACCACTAGTAATGGCTTTAGTTGGGTGCGAACGGAGCGGCCGCACCGGCCCCTTCCTAAAAAGCATCAAAAAGCGGTTTCCGCCATGCAAATTGCTCTATTTCTTTTTAGTAGCACCAGGACGGTGTCACTTTAAAATGAATACTATTTTGTTTAGAAATCACTTTGTTTTGAGACACTAAAAAGTGGCCACTCCTAAAACGATAAACGGTGTTTTAAGATCACACTTTTGAAACACTTAATAGTGGCCCCCTAAAACAATAAGCTTCTTATAGAGATCGCTTTGTCACTTTGCTTCGGAACACAAAAAAGTGAACCTTCTACTCTTTTTGTGCAGAACTCCCCCTTTTTGTAAGGCCATCACTGTTCACCACCCTACTAAATGTTTGCAGTGGTGTAACAATAGATGTTTGCATTATAAACTACTGCCCAAGCATCTTTTAGTGCAATTTTTTGTACAATCAATCGTGTTCAATCATTTTAACAATACCATGTCTATGTGATAAATGTTTGTATTTGATATTTTTAGTTGTCCCAATGCAAAAGTATTATACTAATTTGCCATTGCATTCACATGATTTGCCAAACATTTTGTATACTTGTATCATGTAGCAAAATAAATAAACACTAGCACCACATCTTATCTCTTATCCCACTCTATATTTGTTCATATTTTTATTCATGCAATCTAACTCTTATTTCAGAATTATATTGCACTACTGAATTAGTTACGGACAGCTTTATTCTTTTATTTTTTGCTTTGCGCCATTGCGAAACAATAGATTAAGTTGTTATCCCGAACTGAGATGATGCAACTGTGACAACTGAATTGTCTAGCTATTGTGTAACACTCAAAGTAGATCAGCTTCCTGGAACGATAGTTTTGTAGCTCATAGCTGAACCTCTATTGTATCCTTTCATGATTTCTGGCTCTTTCAAAGGTAAATTTTTTCTTAATTAATTTATCCTAATTTTTCCAGTTCATGTTTCATTGTTATACAACTTTTCTAACAATGGTAATGACGTGGGTTATCCATAAAAATGTGGCAAATCTGCCTTTTCTCCATATTGATTTAGCAAATGTAAAGCTGTGGCAGAACATTTGCTAAGTTGCTGTTTCATTGCTTCATCTCCTTGTAAGTTTTCCCCTGATATAAGTCAAAAAAATTAATTATCCTGACTGTGCATTTTAACACTAAGCTTGGTATCCAAATCTGATAGATTTGTTCCGTATTGCTTGTTTACAACCATGCTTCCCAAAACACTCTCTAATTATTCGTCGTGGTATATCTTTTGACATGGAATAAAATTTTCTAAAAACTTCTTCTGTAAATAATTTATCAAAGGACGCAACTTAGAGTATTTTTCGGTGGCATCTAAGTTGTTAGTATTTTTAAATAAGTAATTCATAATTTGTTCAAATCTTTCTCGTCTCAGTGCCTCATAAACCGCAACATTACGCAGGTCCTGCCCTGCATACCAAAAACCATTCCTACTTGTGCAAGGGCAGTAATCAGAAACAATAAGACTCTCCAAAATGCTTTTATTTCTCCTTTTCTTACATTTACGTTAAGTCAATTCTTGACTAAGCAGTTTGATGTACTTTCCCTAATAATATTTTCAATCGTTTTGTCATCAAAATAAAGTTTGAAATGTTGCACAGGTGAAAGACGCCTGTGTTTTTTTTATTATTTTCTGGAAAAGATACAATTTCTACAGTTTGTCTCTCTTTTTTCCAAGTATAGATATGCTTTTTATTTGTATTACAAGAGGCAGTAGTAACTAGTACTTCGCTTTGAAGTGTATTATCGGCTTCCTCATTAGATGTGCAAGCTGATGCTTTAAACTGATTGCCAATTAGGCTATCTGCATGGCAATCATTCTCATCCCCAGAATTCTCATTGATCTCCAGAAATTCAATAAAAATCTGTGGGGTTGATCTGCATCGTCTTTATATAAAAAGTCCAAGATACCCTTTATTGAATAAGGTCTGAAAAAAAAAGAAAAATATACACACTTGTATTCAACTAGCGTTACATACGAGCATATGTCACAGACAATGTTGAATAATATTTTGTCAAGTAAATATTAATATTTTCTAAATTATTTTTGCAGATAATACTCACAATAAATTCATTTATACTTAAATATAAAAAATTTTAACCATATTTACTACTCTTAACTACTTACGTTTTTTTTGTCATTATAAAAAATTCTAGCTTGCAAAAAGTAAATATCGAATATTTTTTGTAACAGAATTCAGCACACATTTTTCAAATTTAAAACATTAAAATATATAAAAAAAAATACCCTACATACTGTTGCACCTGCATGGTACATCAGGGATCTAGAGAATGTGATAAAATAAAATAAATAACAATAAAATTTTTAAAAAACCAAATTAAATTAAAGATTAGCTACAAACAGAAATCTGTTTAAACTCTGACAGCAAAGATGTGAACTAAATAACAAGTAACCAAAAAGCGTTTTGCAATTGAATAGGTTTGCAAAAGATAAAAGGAAAGGAAAGAAGAAAAAGAAGAAACAAGAAAGAGAAAGACGAAAAGGGAAAAAGGGGCGTGGTACAGTAAGGTGACGTCAAAAAAAAATTGTATCTAAAAGAGTGATAAAATAATACTGTTGTAATTATCGAAGAAAAATAAACATATAGCAAAGAATATTTCATGGATTAAAATTTTTCAGTTTAAATTTGATTTTGTGCCGACATTTAAATAATAATTCCGAGCGCTTGTTTAATAAAGTTTTTTGGTCACTTGTTAAAATGATCAATTTTTCTGTTAAGCATAGCTAAAAAAATTTGGATCCGTTTTTATAAGAAGGTGCATTACGAATTATTTTCCACTTAATTTCAAAATTTTTGTCTTTATCTTTACAAAGCTAAATATATTTTGAGAGTTCAATTGCATTTTCCAGTTTTCTATTTTTGAAAGATTGTTCATGATTATTCCATCATGTTTTAAATTCCGTTTTGCATAAACCCACATAACTTCGCATATTCATATCTTGAGCCTTGACAGATGCCTGATAAATGATGGCCTTTCTTCGGCATAGGCCGTCTAACGGGCAATCCATTTTCTTCCTAAAATTGCATGGGAGAGCTTCATCTGGTGTTACTTGGGATTCGCCAATGACGCGCTTGTTGTGCGCTGATATAATGTTGCCCATGCTCATTACACAACTGTAACTGGTTTTAATGTTGTGGCAATTGCATATCAAAATAATCGATTGTGGTTTGGAAAATGTTTATTAATTAATACCGAAAATTGTTTTTCAATGTTTGTTTCTATGTTTTCGCTGTAATGAGGGTTGAATCACATGATATTACGTTTTCGCTTACTTTTTGTTTTTTCTTTTTCTTTATCAATTACCTGAGGCCAATGTTATATTTCTTCCTGATATCCACTGCGTTTTAAGGCATCATTATAATCAAGAGTTGCTTTATAAAATTCTTCTTTGCTGCTTGATATAAGTGACATTCTTTTACCAACGATTTTTGAAAGATTTTGTTTAATATTAATGGGGTGATTTGATTTACTGTTTATATACATAGGGGTGTCGTTAGGTTTTCTGTACGGCTGAAATTTGGAGTTTTTTAAATCCAATGTTACGTTGAGGAAGTCTGTTTGGGAAATCCTCGCTTCGGTGGTGATTTGCAACCCTTCCTTTTCAAAAATTTGAATGTTTTTTTTCGGGTTCTTTCTGTGCCTGTGCCAGTTGTGTTTCGGAGTACAGCTAATCCGTTGTCTCTATACAAACCAACGTTCTCGCTAGTTATTATATCTGAGAGAAGGCTGTGAATATACAGACCCACTAGCTCACATATCTCAGCGCGGTCGTACGCGCCCATGGCTACGTCAAATTCCGGGTTCTGCTGCTTAATCCAGATATTGTTGAGGCAAAAGAGCAAAGATTTCCTGCTATGCATGGTAATGCTCTCTACGTTGTCATTGATATAAGTGTATCTTCTGGCAAAATTGATAGCTTTTTCAAGAATTGTTTGGATATAGATAGATAGAACTTTATAATGTCAAACTTTAAAAACCTGCAATTGGGTTTTTCCAGTAAATTTTATACCACAATATAACTGTGCTTGTTGATCTCCATTGATTGAGTTTAGATTTGCGTCTGATGTTTTGATTAATTTTGTCTCGGTAAAATTTGCTTATTTTTCCAATTTCGGATTTAGCTGGGTTTATGAGACGGCATTTCGGGTTGTAATTGAAGTTGCCCTTGTGGTCTTTTAGCGTAATAAACAAGCGCCGGTTGAGGAATGTTTCAATTCTTTTGTTAAGATACAATTTTGTCGCAATAATTTTGGCTTGTTTGTTTGTATCATTCATTTAAGAATCGTTAGTCTTTTTATAGTTAGCTGTGATTTTATCGTTTAGAAATTGAATCGAGAATCGAAACTCGAATCGGGCAGAGTCTGACAAAAAAATTTTTTTCAATTAAATTAACAGATACCTAATAAAAAACAGCAATATCTTGGACTCTATGAAAGCACCAGGCTATTGCTTGAGGGTTAGTCGAAACTTAGCGTCTCTACGGTAGCCATGCAAGTTATCGAGGACAAATAATTTGTATGATCATAATATTTCTCAATAGATCGCCTTATTTTCAATAAAATTTCAAAATTCTTAATGATAATTAATGGAATCCAAAACAAATTTCTTTTAATCTATCATAATTTATAGATTTGTATTTTATGGTTTCAAAATTCTGTCAAGTAAGGTTGCTGTCAATTAAACATTAAAAAATATTATCTAAAGTTAATAAAAATCAAACTGTTGAAGCGTGTCGGCATGTTTGGGTAAAAAAATGGACAAGTAAATAATATGCAAATATATTACTGTACATCCTGGGACAAAAGTTTAAGACCATCCGCAGTTTTTTAATTGTTTTATGTTAATGCTGTCATAATGTCCACAAGCCACAAAAATGTTGCTAGAACTTTTTTGTATAAAAATGAACATTTATTACTCCAGTGAAAACATTGTATTTGGCAATACAAAGAACAAAAAAGTTTACAATTCTTAAACTTTGTGTAACCATCTTTGTTTTTGATTACTTCAAGGAGGCGACGTGGTATACCACTGATAAGGTTAAGCCAATAATCTAAAGAAATTTCATGTACCCAAAATTTTTTGATCACCTTCCGCAGTGCCTCAAGACTTGAAGGTTGTTTTCAGATACTTTAGCATTCATTAAAGCTCATAAATTCTCGATTGGGTTCAGGTCATGACTATTCCCAGGCCAGTGAAGCACTTTGATATCCTGGCTATCAAGATATTATTGCACAAGCCTGCTTTTGTGGTAGGGAGCTCCATCATGCATAAACATTGTGCAATTATGTATTTCCATGTGTGGCACTAGCTTCTTCTTAAGCAACTCCACGAATTTGGAGCCATTTATTGTGTTTCCAGGGGGCAAAAAATAGAGGCCAGCTCTTCCATTTTCTGACATGAACCCCCAAATCATTTAACTGGAGGGGTGCTTCACTGTTGAGGTGATGAATTTTTTCTTAAATCGTGCTTGAGGCGGTCTCCAAACTCAATATTTTTAAGCAGAGAAGTGCTTTATCGAGGATTCATCTAAAAACAGAACGTTTTTTCACATCTCTGCGTCCCAGTCGTGATGTTTGTTTGCAAACTCTAAACTTTCTTTCTCATTGCTTTAGTGAGACGTGTTTTCTGAGCTGGTCTGTATGACTTTAAGCCAAAATCCATAGATAACTTACGCCTAATTGTGCTTTTACTAATTTTGATACCTTTTTCTGCCATTGCAGCCTGTGTATTTTTAGCAGAGCACATCGGAGGTTGGCTCACTACCTTCCTGATAACACGGTAATCCCTGCTACTGGAAATCCTTGGACAATCTGATCTTTTGCTGTCCTTAAAAGTACCTTCGTTTTAAAATTTTTTAATGGCGTTGTGTACAGCAGTCTTGCTAACCTTCATCTGCCTAGATATTTCACGTTCTGAGAGCTTCATTGTGCTAAAACTGACAATTTGAGCGCGTTTTGCAGCGCTGATTGTTGGTTTTTTGTCCATTTTTCTGGTGTCAGAATTTTGTACTTTCTCAGTTTATTTACTGTTAAACGTTTGAAATACTAAGCAAGAAATAAAACTTAAATGTTGTTAGGTAGCAAAGTTTGTTTTCAAAACTTAAATATGCATTCTACGTAATGCAGAAATACGTGGTATTTCGTCATTAAGAATCCTTTTCAGTAAAATGTGCATTTTTGGGAAAGGTGGTCTTAAACTTTTGTCCAAGGATGTAATAGTATATATCATATAGTACGCACTTTTTTAAAGATTCTTGTAAATTTTCAATTAAATTACATCTCCAGTAAATATATAAATGAATTACCAAAAAAAATCAAGAGTTTTTATACAATTACAATTATTTTCTTTACAATTTACATTCCTGCAAAATTGGCAATAAACCTAGTTTAGACTAAATATGATCAATCATAATTACGCCTTACTTTTTCTAATTTTAGTAGAAAGTGTTTCTATTAAACTGCCGTTTTCCAAAAGCTTACAATTTTAACTACTTTAGCTAGAACCGAGCCAACACTCTACCTACATTAATTTTGTTGATATATTATTATACGGTTTATGTTTTCACAAATTAAATATTGTGATCTGACTGTAAGGCTAAACAAAAAAGCAGTAAAGCACTGCCCGTTGATTTATCTATTAAACTGTTGTAGATATTAGCATTGTTTTTTGTATGCTTCGTATTTATTTATTTATTTTTTTATTTTGTTAAGTTTTGCCTTTTTACTTTGTGGTAAATTCTAGAATAGTATTGTAGCTTTTGTTTTTTTGTTAGTACGAAGCAGTAAACAATATCATTATTGCAAATGCAAAATTTTTTGCCTTCAACAATATTTAAAAAACTAAAAAGAAAGGCTAACTCAATTACCTCATTTACTGCATTGATTGCCTCTATATGATACTTTACACAAAAAGTGAAGCTTAGAAAAAATTGTTGCTAAAAAATTATTTAAATACTGTAGCTATTTCTATGTCAAATTTTAAAAAGTACTATAAACTTATTACTGGGTTCACCACTTTAAAATAATTTAACAATAAAAGACTATTCAAATACTTCCCTTCAGGCAGTTTCATATGTCGGTTCATCAAAGGGCTTGTTCAAAAGTTATTTTGATCTAAAGATTTGAATATTATTTAAACGACATCCCCTCATGAAGCGTCAAGGCGAAGCAGACAATAGAAAAGCGTTTTTATAGTTTTATAGTTTCAGTGTTAACTTTGAAAGTATGCTGTCAAGCTCTGAAACATGCCTCATTGACTACTCTTCTGTGAAGGTCAGTTTTTCAGTAGTGTTATAATATATAATCTTATATAAAGTGTAGTGCTGTATTATAACAAGCTAATTACTAACAACTACGCCTCAGTTTACCAATTGTTTAACCTAATCGTTCTCAACCTTTTTAAGCCTGCGAACCGGTAATACATGTATATCAAAATAAATTTGACTGACCGGTAATCTTTTTAATGTCTGAAAAAATTCTAATAAACGCAATAAATTGATAAAAAATTTTTTTATTAAAACAAAAGTAAGCATTTAGCATCAGAAGAACTCTATTTAATGTGAAATTTGCTGCTGTCGTCTTGATATAATACGTAGTAAACATGGCTCTGTTGAAGTTTTTGAATGGCGAAGTCAGGGTCGCCAGAAGAGGGGGAGACACAGTGGGGTAGGAAATTTACAAGAAGGTACAAGGTACATTTTGTTATACAGTAATTTCTTCAAAACCAAGTTTTCAAAATTTTCTTTGTTGATTTATTGATTTCTGATTGCTTCTTTTATGACAATTCCGGTACTTTTTATTTTTACTACTCCTATTTAAGTTTGAAATTGTAGATTTTTTGTTACAATTCCAAATTTCCAAAAAAGTTACTTCGTGGAATTCTTCTCTTTTCTTGCTTAGTCTTTTCGGATGACTGTCTTAACTGAGTTGAAGGATAGTCTGGAACCATTCTCTTAATAACTAGAGGCTGATTTCTTAAGTAATTTTTACATTTTATCTTCACCACTTCTTTTGAAACGATTTGTTTGGTGCACACTGTAAATATATTGATGTAATAAGCTTAAAGAGAGTTATTAAGGTCATTCAAGCGGATGAATCTATTTGCTAAATATGCAAGTTTACTTATGCACATTTTATCGGATAAAAATTCTTTTAATAGGAATGTTCATTTAAGTAAAAATTGATTTTCTTTTTCCCTCAACTCAAAAAGACGTACAAGAACGCGTCCTCTTGAAATCCATATCACTTTTGCATGAAAAATGAGATGGCGATTTTGCGCAACCATACTCATACACAGTGCCTCAAAATGCAATACTCGGTCACAAGTAACTGATAATCTCAACTGGTCGGATCTTAAAGGTATTTAATTTAGGTGACAGTTTTTGGAAAGCCACATGTTTATAGCGATACATGCAATGTGTAGACAGCAGATTTTTGTTTGCAACTTTTTTTGTTTTTGCAGTTGCACCCGAATGAAAACCAGCCTTGCTGGCAGCTTGGTCAGTACACAACCATACACATTTTCCCCAATCTAAGCTTTGATCTTGCATTTAGTTATTAAGAAAAATCAGTAATCACTGTTAATATTCTTTTGACATTGTTCTACTTCTGAAATCGCACGTCCTTCTTAGAGTAAAATTGAAATGAATTGTTGCGGACCGGCAGAAAAGCTAATGCGCGGACCGGTGGTTGAGAACCACTGGTTTAACCAAAGATCTGTAAACCGCAACAGAAGCTGGAATCAAATACATCTTTTATATAAAAGTAAATTTGTTTGAAAAATAGACTTTTGGACTGTTTAAATATTTCCATAACCTGAAATCCAACTTTTTACTAACTTTTTATCATTCTCAACGTAACCCTTTAATTTGGCCTATTTCAATCGCAGCATATTTTTTAAATGTTATAAGAAAAAATAAAACTTTTTTGTTCTTGCACTCCATAGCGTATAATGCGCCTCCAACACATTTCTGCGAGTCAGGAGGATAAATATAGATATGAATATGTATAAAATTGAAAGCAAGACCCATACAAAATCTAAAAATTTTTCACTACTACTCTTTGCTGCGATGTTTTACTGAGTGCACAGCCCAATTTTGGTCTCAACTGTCAACGCCACCCACTCCTTCCTTGTGAACCAACACTATTTTGCCTCTGGTATGTCTATTCAACTTTAATTAGTTGTTTCCTGGTCTAGATTAGTTTTATTATATCTGTTGGTCTATATTGGATTATGTGATCTGATTTGAATAAGTGAGTGCTGTTCAAAAACGTAAGAAAGCGTTTTCTAAATAAACATAAGTTTGCCGAACAAATTTTGAAAATATAAATTCAATAAGAAATAAATTTTCTTCAACCGTATTGTTGCGATACTCAGCGGCAAAACAAATAGCATTCATAACATTTTTTAATTTCGAAAGTTTTCGGCTTCTAAAGCCCTTTTTCAAAAAAACTTAAACTTAAACCAAATTAACAATAATGCGTGAAAACAAAGAAGATTAATTACTTATGCATTGATTGATTTTACATTGTGAAGAATAAGTTAAAACAAATAGAATTATAAAGCCAAATTTTAGTTTCATTTTGAAAAAACTAAAAATCATTTCTGCTTGGATGATTTAAAAAATAGATAATCAATCTAAATGTTGATGTTATTTTTGTCTGTTATTAACTCTTATAACCAATCTTAACGTAACATCTACCGCAATACAAACATAAGTTGTCCGGCGCGGGCGACTTTGGTTGACATTTAAGAAATTGGCCTTGCGTGCAGTGAGCGACTTTAGTCGACTCCTTTAAAAAAGTGTTTAACATAAAAAAAATATTTTTTCATTATTATAGAAAGCATATATTAAGGGGTAAATAATTTATATTTTAAGGAAGCTATACAAACTAGAGTCGAAGTAAACATGTCTTTTTCAGCTTCAAGGTTGAATCAAAAGAGCATAAAAACAGAAATTGAACAAACTACATAAGTTAAGATAAGTAGCAGTGTCTTGTATATATTTTATTCATACAGAATTCTTTATAATCAGAAAAAAATATATAATATACCAACACTTGGTAAAAAAAAATTTAAATGCCTCGCTTTATGTATGTGGGTTTGTTTATATTCGGCCATTTAATATTTCGTACTGATGTATTTTGGCACGGAGTTATACGTTTTTTTCTACAAATTAATAACTAGTGAAAGTTTACATAACGTGGTAGAGAAAAATCTAAATGTCTCGCTTCAGGTGTTGGATAGAAATTCTTTATGTTTGGTCATTTAATTTTTGGCTGATTATTTGTTTTTTGTTTAGATACGTTTGATAAATTAATTTTTCACATCAGATATAACGTTGTTCAAGGTTGTCTATTTTGTACATAATAGTTCGAGGCCTTTAATTTCTCTTATTACATCTCAAACTATATATTCGATTTTGACAGCTATCAAAAGTTAATCAAAACCTAATTCCTCTATATTTATTCATTTATTTTTTTATAGTATAACAAGAAAAAATTTTAAGAACTGATGAAGACATTGCTGAAGCAATAAAATTCCTAATTGATAAAGACAGCGAGTTTAAAAATATGGTTAAAAAAGAAGAAAAGGAAGAAGGAAAAGAAGAAAATTTCATTCAACATAATGTTTTAAAGGAAAAGAAGATCTCTGCGGAGGAAAGTGTTGAAGACTATTACCCGACTACAGGTAGGGCTGAAACGGGCACAAAACCTGGTTTAAATACTGAATGGGAAAAAATTGACACTTAAGTTAAAAATCCTCATTTATTGAAAGAAATAGCAGATTTTAGTGAGACATCTGGTTTTATTAACATTGATTACCTTAGCCCAAGTGAAATATTTTTGAAGTTATTCTATGAAAAAGTATTTGTTTCAGTGGCTGAGGAAACAAATAGATATGCTGAATGGATGCTAAATCAATTGAAGCCATAGCCAGAAAAATCTAGCTATAAAAGTTGGATTCCCCTTTCAGCAAAAGATATCAAAGCACACGTGGGTCTGGAAATTGCAATGAGCATTTTTGCCCCACAAGATTCTTTCTCGCAGCCTGGGCCGTGAGTAAGTTTGTTCATTGGTGTTAATGAATGACCGAAACCGAACCTACCAAAACGGAAGGGTATGCACCCATTTCGATGTTCAGTGTGGGTCTGCTAATCGGCAAACGTCCTTTTCAGGACGGGGTAATGACAGGATAAAACTTCCCTTTTCAGGGCACATTGCCAACAAGCTCCGAAGGCCCACCATTCTTCAGCTGAACATCGAAGGCCTCACTGCAAGCAAGATAAACGTTCTTCATCACTTGGCTCTGCAGTCTGAGGCACTCGTCATCATATTACAGGAGACCCACTGCACTGATGCAGAGAAGTTTGTACTTTCAAACTACCAACTAGCTGGGTCTTTTTCAAGCAGGAAGCATGGCCCTGCCACGTTTGTCCACGAGCGACTAAGATACACGCTTTGGACCAATCTCCACCGACATCGGAGATCGAGTGGTTGTGTGTGGACGTTGACGGCTATAAAATAGTCAACGTCTACAAACCACCACCAACGCGATTGCAATTCCTTGATCTCCCAGTGTTTCCTCACCCATGTCTTTATGCTGGCGACTTTAACTGTCGTCATGCTGACTGGGGTTATAATAATTATAACCCCGTCGGTGAGTGCTTGGATGGCTGGGCAAGTTTTAATAGTCTTGCCTCCTATATAACGCCAAAGACGCTGCCAGTTTTTACTCCGTCCGCTGGAACACTGGTACCAATCCAGATCTAGCTTTTGCTAGCGTAGTTCCAAACAGTCGCTTACCGGATGACGAAAATAGTCAACGTCTACAAACCACCACCAACGCGATTGCAATTCCTTGATCTCCCAGTGTTTCCTCACCCATGTCTTTATGCTGGCGACTTTAACTGTCGTCATGCTGACTGGGGTTACAATAATAATAGCCCGGACGGTGAGTGCTTGGATGGCTGGGCAAGTATTAATAGTCTTGCCTCCTATATAACGCCAAAGACGCTGCCAGTTTTTACTCCGTCCGCTGGAACACTGGTACCAATCCAGATCTAGCTTTTGCTAGCGTAGTTCCAAACAGTCGCTTACCGGATGACGAGTGCCTCAGACTGCATAGCGAGGTGATAAAGAACGTTCATCTTGCTTTGCAGTGAGGTCTTCGATGTTTATCTGAAGGATAGTTGGTCTTCGGAGCTTGTTGGCAATGTGCCGTGAAAAGGGCAGTTTTGTAATGGCATTTCCCCGTCCTGAAAAGGACGTTTGCCGATTAGCAGACCCACACTGAACATCGGAATGGATGGATACCCTTTCGTTTTGGTAGGTTCGGTTTCGGTCTGTCATTAACACCAATGAACAAACTTACTCACGGCCCAGGCTGCGAGAAAGCACCTACCATCTAGGCGCCTCTGAACAAACCGCAGTCTATGTTCTAACAACGTGCCCTATACATCTGGCACCACATGGAGTACGAGGTCTGACGGTTTTGGATGATAAAACTCGATGCTGGCTCAATAACATCATTGCCAGTATCTGATTCAGGCAGTGCAGCAGTTTGGGGTAGTAAAAGGAAAACCCTCGGCCCCAGTTCTGTTTGTGTCTGGCATGGAGTGGATACCCTTCAAACGACGACGACGGCTTACCTGATAGACGTGTCCTTGAAAAGTTCCCCAGGTCACAACATCGTCCTTCGCTTATTACACCACCAAGGTTTGCTATGGCAGTGCCAAGCATGCCTATTAGACGATGGAATTTCCGCAATGCCAAATGGAGTCACTACATTGCTTTGACGAATAAATTCGCAAAGACTTTGTTGCGCCTGATTCACTTCATGTGAATGCGGCTTACCAGGACTTCTGTAACACCATTAAGAAAGCAGCCAAAAAGACTATCCCACGTGAGTATCGAAATAACTATGTTCCGTGTTGGGATGCAGAGTGTAAATCTTGCTATAAAACTTTTCTGCAGTCTCCTCAGGGAGAGAACTCAAGTTTTGCTGCTATAGCTCTGCTTGCCAAGCTTGACAGCAAGCGGAGGGATCGATGGTCCGAGGCAGTTCGGAGCATTGATTTTCCACACTGTAGTCGAAAAGCGTGGAGCATTTTGAACAACCTTACTGATAGGTCACGACACTCTCCTCGTCACTGTCCCGTTTCAGCCGATGCTATTGCATCTCAGCTGGTTAGAAATGGGAAATACGAGGCTGCTAATTGCAAGTCATCTTGACTTGTCTTTCAAGAAGTGTCCGGCCTTTGAAGGGTCACAACACCAGAACCAGTAAATGTCTCTGACAATTTTTCACAGAGAGAATTTGCTGCTGCTCTCCAATATTTAAAATCAGGTAAAGCTCCGTGACCTGATTCCATCTGCCCGGAGTTTATACTCCATGCTGGAGCTGCTTTGAAGTCCTGGTTACGTGACTTCCTTTCTTCCTGTTTGCGCAGATTCAAAATTTCCAAGATCTGGAGAAAAGCGCTTGTAGTCGCGATCCAAAACCAACCAACCAACCAAGAGTAATCGACCGATATCTCTGCTCTGTGTCTCCTACAAGATCCTCGAGAGGCTTATCTACGCCCGCGTTGAACAATTAATCGATCCACTGCTCCCTAAAGAGCAGGCTGGGTTCCGACGCGGGAAGTCAATTGTTGATTAAGTTGTTCTGCTAACCCAGAACATTGAGGATTCTTTTGAGGCTAAAAAGAAGGCCGGTGCCGTATTTATCGATCTGACAACTGCTTATGACACTGTATGGCACCGTGGCCTTACCTGAAAGCTGCTGAGGCTTCTTCCGGATAAGCACATGGTCAGAATGATTATGGAGCTTGTCCGAAATCGGAGTTTCACCCTTACTACCGGTGACAGCAAGCAAAGCAGGCTACGCCGTCTTAAAAACGGCGTTCCTCAGGGATCGGTCTTGGCTCCCCTCCTATTTAACATCTATACGTACGATCTGCCTTCCATGATTTCCAGAAAGTTTCCTTATGCTAATTATTTAGCATTGTTGCACTCTTCTGGAAACTGGAAGGACTTGGAGGGGACTTTAAACCCAGACATGTCTACACTTTCAGCGTATCTCCAGATTTAGAGGTTGAAGCTCAGTCACACTAAGACGGTGACGACAGCCTTTCACTTAAATAACCGAGAGGCCAAACGTGATCTAAAGGTCTACAACAACGATAGACTTTTACCGTTCTGTCCAACCCCTACTTACCTTGGGGTAAAACTGGACAGATCGCTCACGTTTCGTCACCATTTAGTGGCATTGCGCAAAAAACTGTCCTCGCGCGTCACACTACTGAGGCGACTCATGGGATCGGGATGTGGTGCTGGTACTAAAACACTACGCATATCCGCCTTATCTCTAGTCTACTCAACAGCTCGCCATTCTGGTGTCGCAGTGCTCACACTCGCCTCATCAACAGTGTCTTCAACGACATCTTGCGCATAGTCACTGGATGCCTGCGTCTCACTCCGACGGACCACCTACCTTTACTCTCAGGCATCCAGGCAGCTTCGCTTCGCTGACTGGGAGCGACACTCTCCTTGGCTTACTGTGGATCTCTGGACCCCGATCATATCTTGCATGGTCTCTTAAGTGGATCCTGAAATACTTGCCAACGAGACTAAGATCCAGACGCCCGTTTGTGCCAGCTTCGCGGAATCTTTTGGACAACCTTGCCAGACTTGGCATCCACGCCTCTGAATGAACAAATCACAAATGGAAAATGGAGTACTGCGAAAATGCTTCCAGGCTCCGTGTTTTTGTGCCCGGGACCGGTGCCAGGCCTGTTGGGATGTGCTTACCCCGAGCAGCTTGGGTTAAGCTCAACCGCCTGCGAACTGGTGTTAGGCGATTCCATTCGTCCATGCATAAATGGGGTCTCGCTCTTTCACCGAATTCCGAGTGTGGCGCCTTTGAGCAAACCGCAGACCATGTACTAACAGCGTGCCCTATACATTAAGTACCACATGGAGTACGAGTTCTGACGGTTTTGGATGACAAAACTCGATGCTGGCATAATAACACCATTTCCAGCATCTGATTCAGGCAGTGCAGCAGTCTGGGGTAGTAAAAGTATAAACCCTCGGCCCCAGTTCTGTTTGTGTCTGACCTGGAGTAGATACCCTTCAAACGACGACGACGACGACGACAACACCACCCATTTGCAACTTATAATTATGAACAACTGTTGGCTGAGAAATAGTGATATACGCTTTTTTATCTGGTCCAGTTTATTTAAATTTCCGGCTGATTCTTCATCAGAAGCATTTGAATCTATGTTCAATGCAGCTCACAGCTCGATTTTGTTCGTCTGGTGTGCGAAAAACCATTTAACCGGGTTCAATTTCTTCTTCAATTATTTGATCCATTTTTTTATCACTTCGAATGTTTTGAGTCTAAAAAGCAAATTGCTTTATGCAATTGACAAGTGTAAAGCATCACTACAGGATTTGAACTCGCAGATGAATGGGCTTCAATTAGGCGCGCTAACCGCGCCTCAACTCACTATTGCTATAATTATCGAGTTAATATCCCGATGAGTGCATGTCATCCAGAAAAATGGACAACGTCATAAAATTTGTTATAGTTTAGATAAGAACAATGATATTAATGAATTTTTGCTTCCTATATATTTTGTAAAGCTTATGTCAATGTTAAATGATAAATTTAGGAAGTAAAAGTTATTTGAGTTTAAAAAATTTAAACAAAAGCTTACCCTTCAAATGGATACGCAGCTACAATCTTTTACTTTTAACTTTCATAAGCCATAAAACTCTTTATATTTGTCTAATTGGATTGCAAAATTAGTCACTTAGGAAAAACTTTTTAAAAAAATATTCATTAAAAAATGCAATTAAAAAAACCATTATTTAGAGAACTATTGCAAATTTTGTTGCCGACCAATTTTCTGGATGCTATGCACTAAGGGGTTAAAAAATCGGAGCAAGATTCTGCGCAAACAGCTTTTTGCGGCCCACCAACTTTGGCTCGATACAAAATTTGGCCCAACTTCGAAAACGGGTTGGACATCCCTGTTCAAAGCAGTATCACACAAAACTATAATATAAAAAATGGGTGTAAATATTTAGCAGAAAATAAATGCCTTTGAATATTTATAATTTTGTTTTTTTCAAAGATGTTTTTAACTTGTTTTTATAAGAATGGGTTTTATTTTGTATGTAATCTTTAATAAAACTTAGTTATCAAACTTTTGCTTCTTTCCTAGATAAAAAAAATATTTATGCAATTAATAGCCTATACATTTATTTTTCAAGAAATCAGAAAACCAACGGGTTGGAAAAAGGCTGAAAGTGTGTGAAAATCAGAGCAAAATTAGTATTTTTTCTATGCATTAAATTTCAATTTATATTCAGAAACATTAGCTTGAAAGTAAACATAAGGTCTATTCTTTGCTAAAGTTGAATAAACTTGACGAAAACACCTAATTAATATGCAGCAATTTGGCTTTTAGAAGGTGCGTGGCAAGACGAGTTGAAGTAAAAAGAATGTCAGTTGTGACGTTCCTTCCTTTGTCCAAGTATGGCTCCACTATTTTTACTACCACACTCTCAAACAGTCTTTGTGTAGTTGGTCCGGCTTTATCTTTGCCAAAATATGGCATGGCGTTCAGTACATGCTTAGATTCCACATCAACATTTACCAAAATTTGATAACAAGTTTGTCTGGTTTGTTTACCATATGTTGTGTAAATCTGCAGCGAGCTTTAGTTGGTAATAATTGTTTGTCCATGTAATATTTTCTCCTGGTTTGTAGCAAACAATACAGTTTTCAATAAACTTATCCCAGACGGCAGAAATTAAAGCAAATTTACCCATTTGAAGTCGAAATACGAGCGTAGTCTTTTACTTCGCATATCAAATCGAAAAAATCTTATGATTTTGCAAAAGCGATTTCTACCCATAGTTTCTGGAAAGAAAGATACTCCCCAATTTTTTCCCAAAACTCAAAAATTGGTGGTTTTTTTACATATTGCTCTTCGTACACAAAGCAAGGAAATGAATCTTTTAGTTCATTTAGGGGTAGCTTCTCTTTATTTAATTTACATTACATATATTTAATTCGCTCAAATTTGTGCCTAATACAGGTAAGAGATTAAGAACCTGGTAATCTTAAGATTAAGGTGTGATGCCAGTTTCATGAGCTGATTAGTCTACATAAAAATTTAAACAGCCTACAATCAGATTTTTCGGGCACTGTTTCTAAACATAAATTATACTTGAAAAAATATTACTTGAGCAAAGAAATCTTTGTATTTCATGTCTAAATAGTTTGCAATTTTTTTGAACTCTTTTATTGAATACATCTTTTTCTAATATGATTTTTCTAAATGTTTTTACAGTACTTCGATTTTGTGGTTCTGCGCGCCAAAGCTCTATAAACCAATACAAAGCAGATGAACCAAATATCGTTTGATTGCTGACGTTATGTTTCCGCAACGCCTCAAATTTAATATGAACCAACAAAAAAAATGAAGTTTTTTCCTAATTATCTAAATTGGAATAATGAAATAAACAGTACAGCATGAAAAAAATGTACACTTAGAAAAAGAAATAGAAAAAAGAAGTTAATAGGCTAATACGTCGTTGTGAAAGCTATGAAAATTATTCAAAGTTTTTTGTATGATTATTAAAAAAATTTTTTTCTATATTTCATTCCATTTCTTTTATCAAATAAAAATACATTTTAACCTATTTAAATATATGGTGGCGAGCAAAAAAGTAAGACTTTTTTATTTCATTAGATTTTTTCAAAATAACTTAGTTATAATTAAATTATACTTTTCAAAAAAAAAAATCAATTAACATTGGATTTAGTATAATTTTTTGTGCTCCTTTTAATAATGTATTACTTGATAAATATAATTCAATTTTAACAAAGTTATTTTTAAAAAATCTAAAAAAAGAAAAAAGTCTTACTTTTTTGCTCGCCACTGTATTTGAGAATAATCTTTATATAAAAATATTTAATTAAAGATTTGCCTTCACAAGTAATAATCGAAATATCTTTATTTAATGAATTAGTTTATCAACTAAAATATCAATACCAAAGAAAGTATTAAGTTTATCGTGTTTACTGCAATACTTTGTAAACCAGCAAGACACTGTTTTTAAACTTTTTAATTACAAATACACCTAAACCAGTGCTCTCTAAACTTTTTAAGAAACAATTCAAACTTTAAATAAAATCTTAAAGTTTTCGCTCCCCCCAAATTACGTTCAGAAAATTTGCAAAGAAATATTTTTAACCACAATTTTCAACAGTGTAATATTTACAATAGTGTGAAGTATGCGTCTGCTTAATTTCGATAAGTTTTTCTAATAGTGGCGTGATTTTGCTTGAACAAAACCGCAAGTGCAAGTTCCACATCTAAGTGATTTTGATGTTTTGTTTTTAAACACTCATTGCGCTAAATTCTGCTTCGAAAAGCCAGGTAGCCGGAAATTAAATCAATTGTTAAACTTATATTTCAACATAATCGGATAGAATGAATGCATTGAAAACCCAAAAGAATATATGTATTTTTCTTGAAACAAACTAAAAGAAATTGGCTTTTGTAGATTGGTACGCATTTCCATAAATTCTTCCGCAACACGAAGAAGGAAAATTTAAGTCGAAAAAGCATCGATTGTTTAGTCTTGTTTATTGTTTGGTGTCAAGACCTCACCATAATAATCTTCATTCTTTTGTTCAGCTTTTCAAGGTGTCCAATTATGGTATATTTGAGCCCTTGCTTTTTTCTGACTATATAGTTTTTTAATTCTGGAAACATGTTAGCCCTTTCCACTCCCACTTTATTTTGTATGTTTTCCACCTCAACTCTTAATTATTTTCGACAATTTTTCCATTTTTTTTCAAAGTAGGTTTTAAAGCAAAGAACATTTCAAAACTTATTTTATTCATTCAAAAATAGAAAAAATCGATTTGAATGTCAGTTATTTTAAACTCTTGTAGAGGAAAATTGAAGTTCATGTGTCCGTCGTGGTTATTCGAGATATTGAGTGTATGAATTGTTTTGGGCTAGCACTTTGGGAGATTAATTCTATAGAAATAGAATTATTTTGTGTGTCGAACAAAGTTACGTTTTGGCGTTGATATCGCTTTGTAGGTTGGCAAAGTGTGGAGAAACGTTTTTCGTGATACGTGTTTTTGTGAGTTTTGTGAATACACTCTTTAAATTAGAGACAGTGGTCTCTGTCTGTTTTGCAGAAAAAAATTTTCAAACTAATCGAAAAAACTGTTTAGGGCAAATTTAATTTCATTTGAAATAACATCATTAAATTTATTGTTTTAATTTTTTTTATGGGAATACTTTTATTTGTAATAAAACAACACTCAGAGGGTTTACGTGATTAATATTGATATAACAGATTTACACACGAATACATAATTAATATCACAGAATTATTTACAAATATCTATTACCAAGATCTATCTATTTAATAGATTAAGATAACAAAAGTGTGCTGGTGTATACATATTAGCAATATAAAAATATATACAAAAATACATAATAACCAGTTGAAAAAAATATACAGAGCATAACCGTGCTTCGAAACTTTTTACAATTTTCATTAATTATAAAATAACTTTTAATATTAAAGTAATATAATGCAAAAATTGAAATTAGTCTTAAAACTATAATAATAATTTGGTGTGTTTAAGAAAGAGTTTACAATGAAATAAAAAAAAGGTTATCATTATAAAGGCCAGTTTTATATGCTAGCCCAGCGGTTCCCAAACTGTGCGCCACGAGACTTTGTCAGGGGCGCCGCGAAAGCATGCGAAAGTTGTCGTACTTACTGCTTTTCTCACAATAATTGCAGTGTAAAAGTTGTTAGCAGCAACGCTCCCTTCAGAGAACGATTCCGATTGAGGACCTTTTTTTTTTTTAGAGAACATCCTGATTTTGGGAGGGAAATAGGAAAATCAGAAATGAAATCGAAGTGAAGACCTTTTTTAGAAAACACCCTGATTTTCGGAGTAAAATAGGGAAAGCGGAGATGAAATTGAAGTGAAGACCTTTTTTTTTATTAGAGAACGCTATAAGTTTCGGAGAAAAAAAGGTTGTTCAAAGAAGTAATTGAACTGAATACCTTTTTTTCATTACGGCGCCGTGAAAAAAAAAGTTTGGGAACCGCTGTGCTAGCCTTTCAAACTTATATTGTATAAGAAGCACAGTTTACAACTTTTCTTGTTATTACTGTTTAAAAAAATGATTAAAATTAAGTTAACGGTTTAACAAATGTTTTGAAACATAGCCTCAACATACAAACCTTAATAAATAAGTACAAAGTAAAGGTGTTTCTAACTGCTTATCTTATAGCAATACAATGATTTAATTAACCCTAGCTACAAAATTTTACCTTTTAAAAAAATTTCAAGAAAATTAAAAAAATAACTTGTATAAAACTATTTGAATTTTTAAGAAGTTTTTGAATAATTAAAAAAATTAACCAGTTTTGGCAGGTTAGCAAAATCAAAAGAGTGTAATCTCTCATATTTTGTGACGAGGATAATTTATAGAAAACAATTCAGGAATTTAAGTGTTGTTAAAACTGATCGTTTGTGCGCGGTAAAGTAATTAATGAAAAAGACGCATTATATAAAAAAAAAATTTCTCATAAAGAAAAAGTAAACCAGGTCCCAAGTTCCCGGAAGCCCTTAAATGGACAGAGGGTCCGAAGGATTTCCGGGTTAACACTCATTAGACTGGGGATATGGAATCTTGGGTTATTGTATGGGAAAGAAATGGAAGTGTGTGAGCAGGTGAGAAAAAAATGGTGGATGTGTGTTGTGTGCAAGAGTTATGGTGGAGGGACTAGAGCTCGATTTCTATGAATGAATAAAAGAAGGTACAAGTTTTGGTTAAAAACTTTTTAGGAATTGGAGGAGTTGGAAGCTTAGTTAAAGAAGAACTGAAGGAGAAAGTTGTGGAAGCTTGAAGAAGTGACCGAGTGATGATTATGGCGCCAGCCTTCGGGGAAGAGTTGGTGCAAGTAATATGTGCATATGCACCACAAAGTGGAAGGACAACAGAAAAAAAGTATCAATTCTATGACAAGATGACATACGAGTGGGACTGCAAAGATCTGATGAAATGGTTTCAGGATTGGGAGACTTTAATAGGCATGTTGAAAAATATATTGATGGCTTTGCGAGTGTACATGGTGGAAGTGGCTTTGGAAAAGGAATATGCAAGGAAAAATGCTGCTTAAATTTTATGACGAAAAACAATTGTGCGTTGCAAATACATGGTTTCAAAAAAAGGAAAAAAAGAAAAGTAACATTTAGACCGGGAGATTATAAAACCGAAATTGGTTTTGCGCTGGTTGCGCAAAAACATTTAAGATATTTGAGAGATGTGAAAGTAATTCCTGGAGAATTGCAACACAGGCTGGTGGTAATTGACGTTGTGGTTAAAAAGAAAATAATAAAAGAGATAACAAGGAAATAAATTATTTGAAGAAGGACGTGGAAGATAAAAGAACACAAAATAAGAACAAAATATAAAGAAAAAGTTAAAGAACTGATAGATGTTGGGATATCGAATTTGTAGAACTCTTTCAAGGATGTATTCTAAAAACCTGTGACAAATTGTGAGAAAGAAGAATGGTCAGAATGGATAGAGTAATACGTGGTGGCGAAATAAGGATGTGAAAGCTGAAATTGCTGGAAAAAAAGCATTCAAAGAACAGTGCATGAATAGATCTGAAAATTAGATTAAATACAGAAAGATGAGAAATCAAACAAGAAAAGTAGTTGCAAGACCAATAAAAATGGAGGCAGAAAGGCAGATGTATATTCTGCGTGGAAATCTAAAAAATGTCTTTACACTTATGAAGTTATTTAAAAAAGATGGAAACGATGTAGAGGGTCGAAGATGTTAAAGAGAAAGTGATGAAAGACGGGTTTTTTAATAAGCATGATACAAAAAATTAAAAAAAATCACATGAGAAAGAACATGAACAAAAGAATTTGACAAAAGCTGGTACGATGGAAAGACCTATAGAAAAGATTACTCTTATGGAAATAGTGCAGCTAATTAGGAGAATAAAACTAGGAAAGGAAGCCGGACTTTCAGAAGTTAACACGCAAATAATTACTGGAGTAGTAGGGTTGGAATAAAGATGATATTAAAACTCTGCCAACAAGTGCTGCATAAATGAGGCAATCGAAATGAATGAAAGACTAGTGTGGCGGTACCAATCTTCAAAGAAAAAGGCAATGTGATATACTATGGAGTGTTTAGAGGGGTTAAACTGCCGGAGCATGCTATAAAGTTTGTCAAATGAGTGCTGAAGAGACAAATTAAAGGATTGATTAAAATGGACAAAATGCAATTTGGGTTTATGCCTGGAAAAGGGACTATAGATGCTTTGCATAAATTAAGAAGAAAGCAAGACGAATACCAAAATATGGACAAAAAGATATAAATGTGGTTTGGTATAAAAGATATACAATGCAAACAAAAAGATATACAAAAAGATATAAAAAATACAATAGCTATAACCTTAGACCGACAATAACCTATACTACAAGAATAAAATTGTCATATACCAACTTTGAAACGAACTTAAATTTTTAAAAAAGCGCTATAGTATTGACTGAATCAAAGAAAATAAAAATGGATAAACAAAGTTTTTTTCTAATTTGTCTGATTTCTTTTCGACAAAAAATAAATCTCTTAATTCTTAATCACCGATAGTAAATCAATATCGTCGATTCAATGTCTTCCAGCGATCGCGCATACATAGAAGGGAGATTAAACTTGAGAGAAGAGAGCTGTTTGTTAGCGTCCCAGTCTGAAAATAAGAAAACACGGTTTGACTCCGAAACAAAAAAGTTACAAAAATTCTATGATTTTTTATGTTTTGATTGTCAATGACGCAGCTTATCCAGCAAAGACTCATTCAATAAACAGAGTCTGCATCAACAACAAGCCAGCTCATCGTCGTGATGTAGTCTCCTTCCCAGCACTGGATTTGTGGCGAAATGGATCTTCCACGTGAACTCACCACGTTGATTCCACGTGGTTTGTTTGCTGGGTTTGATTTTTCAAAGGTTATATCCTAATGGCTGTTGGGCTACTTGAAAATTAATGACAAATTTGGAAATGTGTTTTTAAATACCCTCTTGCAAACGTCAAGGCGTGCGACCAATATGTACCAACTATCTTAGTCTCACACAAATTCGTAGATAACATTGCCGCCAACGCGTAAAAAATTACCACGGCAGACAAACGCTGCTTCTCTGGCGTCGACTCACGACGACAAAGTGACAGTGCTTGATTTGCTTGATTAAATTGTTTTTCAAATCTAGTCGGAATAGTTTCTATCGGTGAAGCATAGAAGTAGACTAGCCAATTTCCGCTATGTAGACCGGCTTAATATTTAGTTGTTTAACTTTTCAAATAAAAGTATAATTAACTATGTGTTCCGCCTAGTCATTGGTGATTTAAAAACCCAATTTTGTGCATTTTTGTTTGCAATTTGCTTTTTAAACTGATCATAAACGCCCTCTAAACCAATGTACTAATAAATTTCATTTTATTTTTTTGAGGACCGCAATTCTCAATTTTTTCCTCTGCTACCTCAATCATCAATTCTCTCCATTTTTCTCTATAGTTTATTCATGAAAAACAAAAAATCTAACCCTCTTTTCCCTTAAAAATGCAATAATTTTGCTCACCAGGCATTAATATTGCTAAAAATTTCAAATGTTCTACCTGTGATAATGCCAAACTAAAAATTTTTGGTTTGGTATTATCACTGGTAAAACATTTGATGTTCTGACCTCTATTCCCTTTTTAGACGTATTGAAAGAAAGGTAAGAATTCGTGTTTGGAGTTTCGGTGTGAAAAAAACCTACTTTCACGGGTCAATTTATACCCTGAAACACTTTTAGTTTTCAAAAACGTTTGATTTTTTTACTTCATGGCTCAGTTCGACTTGCTTCTTTTTCAATCTAACGACTTCTCTTAAAAAGTTTGAGACGAAAAGTTTTGGAATGATTCCAATTCTACTTGCTATTTTTAAATTCTTTTTAAAAATATTCTCTTCAAGTTTTTTTCTTCATTAAGTTTTTAATTAAAATTTTGTCTAATACGCTAAAATTTGCGTGAGTTAAAAGTTTTATCCCTAAAAATATCCTTTTTTTAAAATTCGGCAATCTTACCGAGAAATGTTCTGACGCTATTGATTTTAAAACTGAGATAGTTAATGCGCGATAAGAGGCTAACCCGACACGTAAATGTGTCGGATCCGGTTCTAAGCAGCTCAACATGAATTTCGGAAAAAATCCGGTGTACATAAATTGATTTATAGGCAATAACTTACTCAAGTAGTTACTGCAGTCTTTATCGTTGCTATTTGCTCCTTCGTGTACTCCCCCAACGCATAAATACTGAGAAAAGCAGGTTTCGACTCTGTAAAATTAACGTCGTTACTGCAGAAAAAATATAATTGCGCAAAACGATCTAAAGCAATATTTTTAAACACAGCAGAACGCCAGTTATTCGAACACTACAAAGATGATGCTACAACGTCATAGCATGGTGTAAACGACAGAGTGAGTGTTGTTCAACACAACTTTGCTTCTAAAAAGGATGAGAGATTTGGCAGCGACAAAAAGAGTAACAAATTTAAAACAAAAAAAGAGTGATATACAATAAATATATATGATACTTTTTATTCCAATATTGTATTTTGTTCGATTATGCAAAAAAATCAGTGATCCTAACCACCACTGGTCTTAACAAGTTTGGATAATAGGCGTTCTACTGTACTAGAATCTATTGGTGTTCTACTATTAATTAAAACATTAAAACTATTTAAGAATTTTTTTATCAGGCCTACCAAAGAGACATGAAAGTTATATTACGTTAAAAATATTAATATGAATCAGTAACGTAAATCAGGCCATATGGTTTGAAACCAAAATCAGATAAAATGTTAGATACCAAAATAAAAATGGCCAATTTTCAAAAATTTTGGTCGAGCGACCCCGCAAATTTAAGTGAAACGGAACCAAGGTTTTGATAATCCGAAATGCAATCAGTTTGCCTGAAAACAAAAGCTTCGTTTTAAGTAGAAAAATTCTGGCTTTTTCTCTAGCATATGAGATTTTCAAAATGATTGGAATTAAATATTTTACCTGTTTGCTAATATTTTCTGAATTCAACAAAAGTTATTTTAAACTAGTTTATTCAAACTAACCTATGAATCCACAGTATATAGCTCATTGGTTTTCAACTTTGGGGTCGCGACCGTAATAAGAGCACCACTAGAGGAAAACCCAACTTTATACTTGTTTTGAGAGCAGTTAGAAACATTGCAATTAAATAGAAAGAATTTATTAGTTATTACGTTATTGCGCTCATTCATGCATTTATTGATCAATTTTATCTCTATATTTATCCTCCCGACTCGCAGGAAAATGACGGAGGCGCTATACATAGGGCATGCATTTATCCCGACTTGCTTCAGGAGATGCAAAAGTATTGTTTACCGGTTGAAGGTTTTATATTGGTTTTTTATTTTATGGAGATTTGAATGAAATTTGAACTGCTTTCCAAGATCGTCAAGCAGGGGAAAATGCCTCAAGGTGTCTTTCCCAAGAACACTACAATATGGCGAAAATAGGTTTGAACCGACACGATATCCATCACTATCCGGGCGCTCTTAACCTTTCAACCACACTTTTATTCAACAGAGGTATTATTTTTAATCAATTTTTGTCAATGAAGAACTATAAATGCATTGGATAGCCCGTATATGGCTAAAATTTTTTTCAAAAAGGTCGTAATGTGACATTGAGTTGTTAAAGTGGGTTGCGGTATGAAAAAGGTTGAAAACCACTGATATAGCTTAATAATGTTTTTGTATTTTGAAGTGTAGGACTATGGTAACAATGTTTTGAATGAAAAATAATTACAATTTAGCAAAAATAGTAAAAGAAAGGTACAAATTGGCATTACCTAATTGCTTGAATAGTTTGATTTTAAAGTTGAGATAACAACTCTTGTATAGAATGAACACAAACTGAGGACTCTTAGAATATTTAATATTCAAATGTGGTTTCCCAATGTTTACTTACACAATTATATGAAGAGTTTTTTTGTTAGCCACAAGATTCTTACAAACACCTAAATTGCTTTGAATACAATTTGCGTCTAAACTTTGATAACGTGACTCCATTGCTTGTATACCCTTGTAAAATTGTTGACTTTGCTTGTCACTGACTGCGCCAAGATTTGTGGCAAAAACATCTAAAGTAAATATAAAAAATGCACTTCAGATACATGTGACAACCTATTTATTTGAAGCTAAGCTTTAGACAGCTTTTCAACTCTTCTCTGAAATTAAAAACACTTGTATTGCTTTAACACTTTATTTAATTAAACGTTTCTCAAGCACGCTGTTGAGTGCAGTTGAAGTTAAACCTGCTAGTTTTCGATCCGAAAAAGATGTTTTTTCAATTTTGCTTCCTGCATTTCAAAAAACTTGTTGCTAAGAAGTGCGGAAGCATTGGAATTGCTCTTCCTAGTGCTTCAATCAAAGTGTTTACCGATGCCAGTTTGTGCAGAAATACATCCTTGGGTTTAACTAAGGCAGAGTTCTCCAACTGGGGGTCTTCAAGAAGCTCTTGGAATTTAAAAAAAGGCACTCTTTTGCTTATTGATTTCAACGTAATTTTTTCAAATTACCTTAAGCCTTACCAGAAAAATAGATTTCAGACGGGAGTTTGAGTTGAAGATCAAAAATGAATTTTCACTTTGATTTTAATATATGATGTTCACCAACTTTTGGAAAGGCGCTCTTTTATTGAATTTATTGTTACATAGAACTTCAAATAAAGACCAAAAAATATAAAAAAGGTCTTTATTTGGATTTTTAATATTTTCAAGGACGGGAATGTTTACTGCGTTAATGTTATTTATATTTTGTCTTCACTTTAAGTTTGACGAAACGCTGCCTTTTCGGAAAATGTTGGAGGGCATTTAAGGTCCATGTCTATAAAATGGTTGGAAACCGCTAAAGTAAAAAGACACTTCTGATAAATGCGACTCTTTAAATTCATGAATCTCTTGCAAGTCAGTCTCTTCTAACATAGTGATCTGCTGTAGCATGACCACCCTATATACAGAGAAAGCAGTATTGGCCGATGCTAACACACTCCGTGTCACCGCCCCGGCCATGGTCCATTTCACTGTTAAGTACTGTCCACCTGTCTGGTGTCGTAGTGGTCATACCCGCCTGATTGATTTCATTATAAACGACGCTTTGCGCATTGTGAGTGGATGCTGACGCCCTACTCCAACGGACAACTTACATATAAACCGATAGAGTTTGCCGCAAAGGAGCAACTCGAGCACATGCCCGCCGTAATTTGGAGCCTCGCTAGCTGCTCCATCCTAAAGTTTAGCGAAGAGCAGACTGCGGAACTAGCGAACAGTCATTAACAATTTCCCGTCTACAATCCTCCCAATGGGGAGTGCAGTACTACGTATAGTTCTGGACGAGGAGACAATATCTTGGTTGCTCATTATCTGGCCTGACATCTAACCTAGGAGTGAGAAAAACAACAACAGCATCCTGCTCAAACGAAAAAAAAGAGAAAGCAGCAGTGTTTGTTAAATCCTGTTTCTTTCCCATTAAAATGCCGATTACTATCACGTCTTCCAAATCTTTTATTTACGAGGGTCATTTAATATATAAGGTGAATTTTTTCAAAAAAAATGTTTTTAGAGGAGATAAAAGTTTACTTTTTTTTTGACGTAATCTCCCTCCACCGCCACACATTTCCGTTATCTGTGTATAAGTTTTTGTGTGCCTTCTCTGTTGAATTCTTTAGATTGACTCTTAAGCCAAGCGATTACAATGTTTTTTTATCTCCTCAACTCTACTAAAGTTTGTTCCTCTGTTAAATTCTTTGAAAGGCACCAAACAAGTAGAAACCAAGAGGGGCAAGGTCAGGGTTATAAAGGGGTGGAGAAGCAGTTTTCAGCCAAACTAGAACTGTCTCTACTTTTCTGTTTGTGTGCTTGAGTAAGCATTTTGGAAACCCAGCGGCAGTTGACCTTGGAATAACCACGATCTTTATAAATAATTTCATGTGCTATCCCAACGAAGGCATTCAAACTGTGTGCAACATCTTAAATCTGTACCCTTTTGTCCAAGTGAATGGTGTCACCAACTGATTTTATTACGATTAGAGTTCTCACTCCTGCTGGCCTTCCTGTTCTGTCGTCATCAAAAACATTTTTCCGTCCATCTTGAATAATTTAGTCCATTTATGGACATTTTTTAGCTGCAACGTGCTTCTCCATACGCAGCAGACATTCTTTCAAATATTTTACTTGACTTGCACTATTCTACTACCGAAATTTTGATTACTGATTTTTCTTGAATTTTTGAACAATTTTTCAAGTCAGCCTCTTTGTAAAATTAAAAAATTGAAAACAAAACAATAGGGTATTAAAGCACAAACTACATGAAGGTTACATGGAATAACTTAAAAACAAAATAAAAAAAAGTAAACCTTTATCTATACAAGAAAAACTTTTAGGGAAAAATTCACCTAATATATTAAATGGCCCTCGTACAATCAATTTACTTAATGACATGAAAAGAATTTTAATTTTTCTGTTAGGTTTCTTAATAGATTAATATTTAATCGAATTTTTCTTTCCTTCATTCTGATGTTTATTTCCTGACGATTGTCGGACAAAAAGCTTTGAAATGAGTTTTTTGTTGGCTATCTTCAATTTCTGTACTACAAATCACTTGTTTAAATGTTTTTTTTAATGCTCAGAATGTGCTATTGGAACATATGGTTTTACCACTGTAGAGAAGAAGAACTTTGACACTTCTTTTAGAAAAGTTAAGCTATTTACTTGCAATGAGCTCTTCTTCCAATTCTTCAAATAGGCTTTTAATAATATAAATACAGCACAGCCGTTTTCCTGCTCCAAACACTGTCAACAAAACCATCTTGTACTTTCTGAAATATGTAAGCTCCACATCTTTCGGAAGCAAATTTTTTTTGTGATCTTGATGCAATTAGTTTTGCTTTTCGCTTTGAAAACGCTATTCTCTTGCGGAAGTGGTAAAGACATTAAAGCATCTTGTAAAACAAGTTTTTCGCTGATTTTAGATTTGGGTATGCAATCTTCATTTTATATTTCGCAATAAACTCTTCCACATTTACAAAACAAAAATAGCAATCTTGAAAATGGCCTTTAGGGATCCCTCCATATCATGTGAACAGCAAAAGCATTGCTGATGTTTGTTTGTTTAGCCGTTTTTGTAAGTTTATGCTTGATGTGGGCCTACTGCATATCTTGTTCTTCCAATGGAGAACGAAAATATAGTTTGTATATATTTTCGAATCTGATCTAATTACTCGTCGTTAGATTAAAAGGTAAAGCTGCCACATTAATAATAGAACAAGGGTGGATTATTTCTACACTTTCTTGAAACGAGTATGAAACTTCATAAGGATGGACTGCAAATCAAACTTTATAACCTTTGAAACGAACATTATCAATTGTTATTAATATCAAGCATTTCAAACTCGGATCGTACCCAGGTCGCGTCGACAAAATTTTAGCCTATAAATTTGTCGTGGAAAACGTAATCCGTTTAGCAAATAAAGTTATTACTTTTTTTTCAGTCTTTATTTTTTTTTCAATGTAAAATTAAAAAATTTACCTTCTTGGGTACTAGAATTTGCACGCCAGTTTACTTAAAGAGCAAAAAAGGTCTTCGTTGCATTTGAGCGTCAGCGGTTCCAAAAACCTTTTTTTGTCTTCGAGTAAACCTGGGGTCCAAATTCCATTAACCAGAAAGTCGAATTTTAACATTTTGCGTTCATATCAAAGTGAAGACTAAAAATCACTATTCAGCAGGTATCTGCAAAAAATTTCCATTTATTTTCCTTCATGAGGCCTAAACATTTTCTGGTTTAAAACTTTTTAATTAATTAATATTTCTATTTCAAATTAAGCTTCTGTTCAGGTACAGGTGGAAGTTCTTCTGAAACATAACGGCTAAATTACAAGACATGGAGAAATTGGTATATGCAAGTTTTTGTAGACAAAATTTTAAAAACAGAAAGTAGGAATATATCAAAAATCTGATGTGCTATGAAAAAATTAAAAACACGTTTGAAATCAACATCAAAATAACTTTTAGAAACACTCAGATTCATCTCTGATAAAAATTTGCTGTTGACCAGTGTAATGAAACTTTTATGTAATTGTATTTTTTCAATTTTTTATGAAATTAAAATATATGTAACAAAATCCAAGATTTTGAACAAGTAAAAATGTAATTGATTTTGTAACATTTAATTTAGGTACAATTTCAACTCACCTTATTCCGGGGCAAAACGCGTAACATTTTCCCTCTGAGTTTATCGCTCGAAATTGCATGTATCCGGGGGTTACATAGGAACGAAGATTAATGGGTATGTGGTCCATTATTTCAGCGCCACCTATCGTATATTTGATTGGAGTCGCAAGGTTTTTTTTCCAATCAGAACAAAATCCGTTTACGACTAAAAAGTAAATAAATAACCACAATGCATTAAAATATTTTGGAATTATTATGTTAACAAAACATAAAATTTTGGTTTCAAACAAATTAGCTTTGAATTTCACTACATATTTGGCATGTCCTTTTTAACTTTACTTTATTGAACTATTTTGTCCGCATTACCATTCTTATGGGTTCTTTGTAATAAACTGTTTAAGTTTTTTGATTTTGTGAAGATTACTGGAGTGTGATTTAACAGTTTGTCACGTAACTCTTTCATGCACCACATCAACTACCAAGATTAGACACATTTAAGTCGGGTTCCAAATTGCATTTACGTCATTCGGTTGTATCCTTGAGAAAATAATTTACAGCATTTTTTTCTTCTGGGAAGTTTTAACAAGCAGTTCTAAATTTTACTAATATTTTTAGTAAAAACTAAAAAAACAAAATAAAAATTTTTAACCGGACACCAATATCTTGACATCTCCGAAAGTAGATCGGATAAATTGCTGGATGGTTGCTTTATATTTAACACCTTCAACTTTTTCCTGCGAGTCAAGAGAATAACTAGAAATGATAAATGAACAAATAGCAATAAATGATTTCAAAAATAGTCTCGTCAAAAATTTTTTTTTAAATAAAAAAATAATAAATATTGTTAATTATTTCACTCACTCCTCCTACAATTTAAGACATTGTAAAGGTGTGAATGTGAATGTGGTGGTCACAATGCAAGAGCCAAAAGCTATTACTACATTTTATAGTTTTTTAAAGAAGAATAAAATAAGTTTAATGTTTTTATACCTTCGACTCTTTCAACAAAAAATTTTCTGTACAAACTTTTACAAATTGCTCGAGACTGAAATCAATAAATATTGGTCATGAATTAATAACTTATCATCTGACTCGTTGGTTGCCGTTTTTATGATGCATTTGTGTTCAACTTTTGACGTATTATATGATGATGTTAAAGAAAAATTTGTTTAGTATTTTTTTTGACGGAGATAAAAAGTAATCGTTTATGTTTTTAAAAATATTTTCTTTAGCACCACAAAACTATGGTCAAAATGTAGGGTGCTTATAATAGTAGCAGGACATTATTAAAAACTGCAATGTAATAGTATTATTTTGTGCAAAAAAAAAGAAATTTATTCAGGTTATATTTGTCAAGAGTAGGGCCATTTTTTGGACGTAAAAACTTTTTTAATTTATTTTTGTTAAATTTTGATGTTATTTTGAATAAATAATTTTTACTTGCTATAAAAGTTTTTAAGGCAAAATTTTGTTATAATTGTTTGCAAAAACACTAATTTACATCAGTTTAAAAAATAATCTTTATATTTTTTGTCAACAGAAAGATAAAAAGTCTCAGGATATCGATACGTTAGTGATCTACAACAAAAAACATTACTAAAATGGGTTCTTTTGCGAAAGAATTAATTAGTACAAAAACTTCAACAGGTATTTAAAAAAATAATTTCATGCGTCAGCATTTGCGAAATCGATGTAAATATTTTTTAATATTTTGACATGAAACTGAACATGAAATATGAAACTCGAGACCGAGACAAGATGAGATTTCGTAATAGCGAACTCGATACGAGTTGAAATTTGAGAGAAATGAATCCGATATAAGATGGGACGTTATGAATGCTGCTTTAGCTTAAGTCAAAATTCTGAAGCCGGAGTCGAATGTTTTTAGTTGGAGTCAGAAACAAATTCCATTTTTTAGATGTGCTGAAGTTGAAGTCGTCTTTTCAAATGTCCTGGAGTCGGTATCCGAGTTGCAATTATCTCTGACAAATCCGATTTTTGGTAAATGGTGTGAAAGCTACAGTCACATTTATCATCTGAATATCCAAAATAAGCAAACGAAAATACTTTTTCTAATCTTTTAAAAAATTTTTGATTAAGTTGAATCAAAAATAATTTCTCCAAATTCGCAACGTTAGTTTAACCGATAAGTTCACAAAATACAAGACCTCCAAGAACTTTTTTCCACATTATAAATCTTGAACCTAAATCACAAAAAAGTTTTGCAGGTTAAAATATTGACTTTCGCTTATAAGTTTACATTACCAAATTTTGCTTTGCTAGTGCTAAGCATGCCAATAAAACGATAAAATTGGAATGATTACGTATCAAGTGGAATGATTACATTGCTTTAGCAAACAAATTGAAAAAGACTTTGTTGCCACTGAATTCACTAGATGTGGACGCGCCTTACTTGGACTTGTGCAGCGTCATCAAAAACTATTCCAAGCAGTCACTGAGACAATGGTATAGGCCATAGATAGGGAATCTGCGGCCCCATGAGTTTTTTGTGCGGCCTACACGACAAATTGTCCGTAGCCATTAGCAACCAAGATAGATCAAATTTGTTGAGTTCGGCCTGAAGTCTGTTGCTTGAGCAGATGGACAGAGCTCTGTGAATTAGCGTAATGACAAGATTGATTTTGCACTTCGTAGAATAATTTAGACATAATGAATTTATCAATTTATTTGTCAAAAAACCATAATATGATAAATCTCATCTGACTCCGATTTTCTACAATATGGTAAACTCACTTAAGTCGTTGTCGTCGTCGTCGTTTGAAAGGGCATCCACTCTAGGTCAGACAAAAACAGGACTGGGGCCGAGGGTTTATCCTTTTACTACCCCAGAATGCTGTACTGCCTGGATCTTCATGCTTAAGTTTGTACAAAATAAATAGTAAAATATGCAATTTGAGCGCAGCACAGGAAAACTTATGAGTAACAAAAAAGAAGCGGTTTTAAATCTCAGTTGTCACAGTCTAATGTCTGATAAGGCGCACAGAAAACCTGACAATTTTCAAAGCCTGCCACTGAGTTTTAAGTTTTAAAAGTTAAATAAACATTTAAATCTGTTCAAAAAGCTTAAAAATGTGAGCATTTGTGGGTGTTAAAACTGCAGAAGTTCTAAGTGAGGATGTTTTAAGTTCTTAACTCTTGCGGGCCACTTTACAAAATTATTAGAATTGCGGGCTGGAGTTGGTTTAAAATTGTTTATATGTCACAAATTTTACTCGGAAATTCAAAAGATCAGTTAAACTAGGTAACCTAAATATCTGCGCTGAAGTAAGGCTGTATCTATTTTTTTATTTATTACGGCTCAATAAATACTTTGCCGCGAGACTGAAGTTCTTAATACAGTTAGTTCCGGCTAGGTACGAATTGATTCGTGGTAAACTTTTTCCACAGACAGACAGAAACCACTGTTTTTAATTATAAAGAACGTATTTACAAATTTAAAAAAACTTGATCAATTTACAAAAAACTTGGCTTCTAAGCTTTACTAAACTTTAAAACGATTCCAGCGCAACAACTGTAAATAATCACTTCAACAACTTTGTGCTAGCGAGCTTTAATAACGAATAGCGTCCCAACGGCTAATATTAATCTTAATATTTTGTCCTCCACAAAAGTTAAACAAATCTATTTCTCTATTGAACAACTGCGGTCACACAGCCACAAAAACAAAAACAACTCAACTGCAATGCAACAACTCAAATAGGCCTGATATAATTGAATGAAATGGCTCAACTGAAATGGAAACAAAACGCGCGCTTATATAAGATCACGTCACCTGACGCTCAATTATAATAAAACATACGCGAATGTAAACAAATTATAAATTAAGGATTAAAACAGAGTTTACTATCGGTCAAGCAATAACGCCGCTGCAATGCAAACAATTTGAAAACGAACAAGAAATGATTACCTAACTCAATAAAGTTCCAAAGCGTTAATGAGCGCTTGAGATAAAAGAGAGACAAAAAAAAATTGCGCGCACAGTAGAAAACACTAGAACACCAACCACACGGTTAGAATTAGAATGACTGAACAAATGAAGATGGTACTAAAAAAAAAAACTTCCAAATAAATTAAATTAAGAGGGGTGTCGTGTAATCGAACTCGCACTGTGTGCGGTGCACTGTACTAATTACACGTGATCTCCCTGCATAATTTGCGGTGTGCTTACGGCTGTCTTGACAGTTACGCACATGGTTAAAACTCTATGTTTCAGTTGTGGTTGTCACAGTTGGTAGATGCAGCGTCTTCCAGTTGAATAAAACTAATGTTTATTTGCTTGCATTAGTCTACAAAAATCTATTCAACTGAAAAGAAATGGATAGCAGGTTTATTAAACCAAGCGTTTTCAATGCCGATCTTAATTCAAAGGAAGCTAGTAAAGAGTGGAGGCATTTTCGAATTCTGAGGTCTTTTTCTGCTGAGCCTACAATATTTAATGAAGATAAGTTAAAATGTTTAATTGCTCATATCAGCAAAGATGTTTACAATTATGTGAGTGAATGTCTTACCTATCGAGAAGCGATACAAATCTTGAAAAGACTTTACGTTAAATCTTGCGACATCATTTTTGCAAGACATTTGCTGATGACATGCAAGCAGCAGCAAGCGCAGTCGTTAGACGACTATTTGCAGAAATTGAAGCAACTGACAAAAGATTGTAATTACCGATCAGTAGGCGCTGATGTTTGTGGAAGTGAAGCAATTTGCAAAGCTTTCATATTTGTTCTACTATCTACATCGATTAGATCTGGATTTCTAGAGAATACAAAGGACGATACGATGATATTAGAAGCCATATTTAATCAAGCCCGATGCTTAGACAAGGCTCAGAAAAATTCAGAGAGTTATACTACGACTGATGGTAAAGCTATTGAATTTAGTCCGGTTACTGCAATCGAGAGTTGTGAAATGAGACTTGCAAAGGTTGAACTGCTTTGTATTTAAAATCTTAAAAAATTTTTCTTCGTCATGTATAAAATTACTTTGTCAGCATTTACAAATAATTGATCTTCTATTTAAATCGAAGTAAATTCAGAAAAGACTATATTCAATGCAAAACCTGATGAGGGCTAAAGTTATCAATCAAAAAAGATGTTAAATTATGGCTGGTTTCAATAGTAATTTAAATAGCTTCGTAGACACTAGGTGGTAGTAGAACATCTTTATTCAATTGTTGAAGTCGATGTTGTATTTTTGACTCAACTTTAGCTGTGTTATCATAATCACAGGATGGTCCAATAAACTCAAACTTGGTGGTATCATGCAAAAATTTTTCCATCTTAAAAATGTAGTCGCTTTTATCCATAACAACGCCAGAATTTTTATCCGATTTATTTATTGAAATGTCATTGTTCAAGCGAAGAGAATTGAGTGCTTGTAGACATTCTTTATCAAACATTAGCAAACATCTCCCGGAGTGTCATAATGTAAATGAGCTACGTCATTTAATTTTACTCGAAGAGCCGACAATTATTTATTTGAATGAGGCGTGTGATCAGATAGCTCGACATCGTTGTTTAGAAAAGCATCCACTCCAGGTCAGACATAAACAGGACTGGGGCCGAGGGTTTATCCTTTTACTACCCCAGACTGCTGCACTGCCTAGATCAGATGCTAGCTGTGATGTCATTAAGCCAGCATCAAGTTTCGTCATTTAAAACCGTCAGACCTCGTGTTCTATGTGGTGCCCGATGTATAGGGCACGCTGTTAGAACATGATCTGCTGTTTGCTTAGAGGCGCCACACTCGCAATTCGGTGAAGGAGCGAGGCCCCATTTGTGCATGGACGAATGGAATCGCCCAACACCAGTCCACAGGCGGTTGAGCTTAACCCAAGCTGCTCGGGGTAAGCCCATCCCAACAGGCCTGGCACCGGTCCGGGACACAAAAGCACGGAGCCTGGAAGCATTTTTCACAATACTCCGTTTTCCATTTGTGATTTGTCCATTAAGAAGCGCGGATGCCAAGTCTGGCAAGGTTTTTTAAAAGATTCCGCGCAGTTGGCACAAACGGGCGTCTGGATCTTAGTCTCACTTGGCAAGTATCTGAGGACCCACTTAAAGAACCATAAAAGATATGTAGTAGCTAAGCGAAAATAACTTTAAACTTAGCGACAACCTCATGTCTTTCACATTACCTGATGGCTGATGCAAACAAAAATTTAGCCATGCTTTAAAAAAATTCTTCACCTGTATTAAGCTTGTAGTGTGAAAAATTAAAGACAGTATTTTTGGTGAGAAGAACAAAATCAACAAACCGAGGTTTTCGATAAACAGCTTATACATTGAATTTGTTTTTTTTAATTTTATTGTCTTTTTCTTTGCGTTGATCGATTGAAGCAATATATTTGTATAGCCAAATTAGATCAAAGAGCGATAGAAATTACATAGCCTTTCTCGTTTGAGCGGCTTTCCCGTTTAAAAAACTCAATCAAAAAGCGGTTCTTATCAATTTCATCAGTAACAAAGCGAGGCAAGTTTATAAAAAGGCTGTTGTAGAAATCACAGCGTGAATTTTTCCAGCGTTCCATCCAACAAGTTTAACAAATTACATTGTTGGTTTTGCTGTACCTTTTTCAAAAGTATTTCAATCAAGTGGTTTCTGGTATAGAATTTGAATATAGCCAGCAAACAACACTCCTTTAAGCTTTTCGTCCGACACTCGTCAGGCGATAAAAGTCGGAATGAAGGAAAAAACATTCATTTAATTGATTGCCTAACAAAGCTGAACGAAGATGATTGAATGTTTGAGAAAGGCTTCAAAACGCGTAATCAGCGCAAGGTTTTCAAATTGTTAATTGAAAAAAAAGTTTTTCAATATTACTCATGAATGGCTACCCCGACCACGTCAGTGAGAAAACAATTACTCGTAAGTTAAAAGATTTCACATCACCTACTTCACATCTGTTAAAGAAATGCCCTGTCTATCTTCATCTGCCCAGGATGATAACTTCTTCGGTAATACATAAAAGTAAAATCAAAACCAGTGTGGAAAAATGCTTCTTTGCTGTGGAACCAAGTGTTGTTTTTAAATCTTGCCCTCTTCCGGAAATCAAGAAGGACGTCTGGCAGCTTTGCTTTAAAACAATTTAGTTTTATAATTTTTCGTGCCAACATGATAATTGTTACGTAGGCCGGACATCGCAACGATTACAGGGCAGCATTTGTCAACACGTGCCAAAATTTATTAGAACTGGCCAAATTCCGAACTCTCGCAATACCTCCACTCGTCCAGTTTGCTTTAAAACTAAACAACCAGAACGCCCAGGTAAATTAGCTAATTCAATACCACATTATGACTCAGCGATTGGAAACCATTTGTTACATAACCAAAAATTTGCATCTCACTATAAGGACAATCAATTTTTTATTCTTTCTAAAGCGCAATCCGATTTCCATTTATCAGTCTTAAAATCAATCTTCACACTCTTCGAAAACCTAATTTTTGTAGACAGAAAGAGTTTGTTTACAAACATAAATTGTTAGTGTGATTACAAAAAAATTTTCCTTTTAGTTCCAAATTTTAACACAAAACTTGCATAATTTTATTCCTTTTTTTTTCCAAAAAATTTTTACGCCAACGAAATGTGGTTTTATTTATTAGATATTTTCAATTATTTTAATAACTGTTACTAACCTTAATTTTTAGCCAATCAGAATCAGTCTTTAAATTTTTGAAATAATACATTCAGTTCTGCAATTCATTTTAACGAAATCTCCTGAAGAGAGCTAGACGAAAACGTTCGAGTTTTTCAAAACAGCCTCTTTTAAGGCGACTCAATTAACAAAAGAGCTTGAAATAAAACAATTGCTTTTAAGAGGTATTCGAATATTTTATTCTGTTACGTCATTAATTACTAAATTTAAATTTTTTAATTTACAATTAATTATTTAGTTTAACGCAGTTGATGATGGAATGAGTTATGATTTCGAAACGTTCTTAATAAAACAGTGTTTCAAAATATATTGGCTTTACTTTTTATTTTGAAAATAAAAAATATATTACCTTTTAACTTTCCCAAAACGCTACATTGGTGACCCCGACGTGACATAAACACATAATCTTCTGTTTTGTCATTTAGTAACCCCAGAAGAAATGCTTTTTCTTCCTGATAGAGTCAAAGCAATCGAAGACTACCCAAAGCCATCTTACCCACCAGCAACTTCGAGCATTTTTCGAATTCATTAATTATTACCACAGGTTTGTAAACAATATGGCTCACCATTTGGCTCCTTAATTTAATTTGCTAAAAAATTCAAAATCTAAAACTCAAATCATTTATTGGAATGAGGAAACTGTTTAAGCATTTGAACAGAGTAATACTGTAAAATGCTTGCAGAAGCTATCATCTTAGTTTATTCAAATTTAAATTTAAGCACCCAGCTAGTATTTGATGCCACCAACATAGATATTGGAGCTGTGCTGCAACAAAAGCACGAAGATGCATGAAAACCAATTGCTTTTTTTTCACAAAACTGGATGCAACTTAACAAGAATATTCCACTTTTGATCGAGAATTGCTTTCCACGTACAAGGAGATTTGGCAATTCCATTACTTGATTGAAGGGGAAAATTTACGTTAGTGACTGATCATAAGCCTTTATCTCTGCTTTTTATTCCAGATAAGATCAGCTGCTGACCCGGAGAGCTCGACAACTCCGCTTAATATCTTAATTTACGGACAATCTACAGCATGTTCAGGGAAAAGATAATGTGGTTGCCGACATCTTGTCTAGAATAAAAATTAACAATATTCTTCTTACACAAAAAAGCCTGAACTATGTAGGAATAGCACGTGCTTAACGAGATGATGTCTATTTTAAAAAACTTTTAAAACACTGTTCCCACCAACTTAAAAATTAAGAAAATTCCACTAGATGATTGAAAATTGCCTTGATATGCAATATCTCAACTTCTTAACTGCGTCCAATTATTCCAGTAAGTATTCAGAAAAAAGTTTTTTTTAAATTCATGGCTTGCCTCATTTAAATATGAAAGTCTCAGGTCTTTTGATACGGAAGCAATTCGTCTGCAATGGCGTAAACAGAGACGACAATTGGGTTCAAAGCCATAGCAAGTGTCAAAAAGAAAAGATAATACGTCACAATAAAACACCCTTTAACGTTTTACCTTGCCGTCAAATAGATTTTGGCATATTCACATCGATATCGTTGGTCCTCTGTCCATTTCACATGGATACCGCTGTATTTTCACAGCAATTGACTGATTTACTCAGTGGTTAACTGCCACTCCTATGAAAAAAGTTTCTGCTGAAGCGACTGCAGAAGCTTTTCACCACTGCTGTTGGATTCAATTTTAGGGCCTTCGAAAAACAATAACATTAGACAAAGGTTCTCAATTCACAGGTCGCGTGTGGAAAAATAAACATGTTATCATTACAAGTTATCATCTACAGAGCAATGGTACAGTAGAAATGGCACATCGACGTCTGCAAGACGCTTTGCGTATGCAAGACAATTCCGTCAACCGGTTTGAAAATCTTCCTTTAGTAATGTTGTCTATCTGCACTTCTTTTTAAAACAAACTGAAATGCTCTCCCTCGGATTTCGTTTACAAACAATCTTCACAACTTCTCCAAAATTTCTTTCTACTCCTACAAGCAATTTAACGAATGTAAATCAACTGGTTTTTAAATTACAATACTTTTTCGAAAACTTACTACCTTCTGCACCCCTTGTAATTCATGCTAAGTTTTTTGTCGATAAAAATCTAAATAAATGCAAACGTATTTTCATTAAGGAACAATTACATGCAATAACCACTCATCTCTCGTTTTAGTGCACTTTATAATCTCCCGCCATGAAAAATATTTTATTGTTTCCGTGAATGGGAAAAATAAATGTATATTGATAGATCGTCCCAAAGCCTGGCATGAAAATCTCCCTCCTCAGTTTACAAATCTCTCTGCAGCATCCAACCCTAATTCCAACTTAAATGATGAAAATTGTCAAACAACAACCAGTAGAAAGTCTCGTTCAAGAAGCGGAAGAATCATCTGAAAACACTTTCGATTTCAAAAGAACTCTAAATAATCTTTTTCTTGACTAACAAGTTGTTTGCTGCTCGTCTCGCCATGAAATGCCTTTCAGAGCTTATTAGCGGTACTTGGGATAATTCTTCCATTGGGTACTCCTGGGAGCAGTTTGGTTCTACTGCGGCGCAGGAAAAGTGCAGGACTATAATTACTCTGTACCTAAAGAATAAAAATAAAAATCAACTGCTATCTACTTAATTTTTCTGCACTTTAGACCTCCGTTTAAGCTCACAAAGTCGTCGCTTGGAGACCAATCAAGGATTTTTCTGGAAAAACGAAAAAAAGACTTCGAATGTGCTTATGAGGGTCTTCTCAAGGGGGGATGTTTTCATGCTATTCTTGTTTCCATTTTTCTTAAAAATTTAACTTGTTTATTTGTGCGAAATAGAAAGGTCGTCTCGATTTTAGTTTAATCTTTGTCGGAGCTTTTTTTCTTATTTGTTTTAATGAAGTCTCAGCTTCTGTCAATTTGAACCAAATGTGCTGTCACTGAGTTGCCTTTTTTCTTCTGAGGTGTGGTGGTGCAGTGGAACTTAGAGTTAGAAGCCAAGAGTGGATTTCAGAATGTTTTTTATGGTTCGCATAGTGTGGCATAATTAAATGTCAATTTTTGGTGTATGTGAGCTGCGACTTCAGACAGGAGCACAGTATTCAGCAACGCTATAGCATAATGCTAGAGCGAAAATTTTTTGATGCATAACATTATTAATTTAAAAAAAAGTACAACCGTTTTTATTTTCTTGTCTTGAGCCAGAGACACATGAATTGTTGCAAAATTTGTTATAATCAGACCAAGTAACAAAAAAATCTTTTAACGATCTGTTCCGGAAATTGCGAACTTTAAAAGGTCTATTCACATGCAAGCTGCTCGTTGTTCACTTTGCAATTGTAAAATTCAGCCGAAATAATCATATTTTAACTGCGCAGCAACGCTTCAAGAAATTGCAAAAGATAGTTTTTTTAATGCAAGAATGAAACGTTGCACTATCAGATGAACACATAAGAGATGTGTTGAGTCAAAATATACACTATCAGGAAGTTATAAACCAACTTTATCTTCTGTTCTTCAAACTTACGATCCCAACGACTCAAAAAAAAATTAGTTTTAGTTTTTGTCAATTGTTATTGCTTTTAATTTTACTTTTGAGTTTCTTCATTTATTACAAAAAGCATTTCCAAATTTAATCTAACTTGATCACATTTCCAAATTTAGTGTGAATAGAGGTTAGTAAAATACATAGTAGTAATACCAAGGTATTTTAATTGTATGTTACAAGGCCAATTTAATGTCATTTCATTCCAAAAACACCAATTCTAAGTCTTACAAAAAAGTACAAATTGTTAGACGAAAATATTTAAATTTTTTAAGCAAAAAAAATGTTTCTTGCAGATAGCTGAGCCTAAATACTGTAAAACCAATTTTTAGGCTGTTTTATTCAATTAATATAGGTAACTAGTCACTTTAATTTGAATAATAAGTGTTACATCGTCATTTGCATTTACATTTAAAACATTTCTGTATAAAGATACTGCTTGAATGGCGTGACAGCTCATCATCATGAAAAAATATCATTTTACGATATCCAGACCGTGATTGTGGTCGATGTGGTCACGGATCATAACCTAATTGCGCCGTTCTGTTGTGTTCTTAAAAATAACACTTCACGGCACTTTTCCGTGCTTGGACGGTCTTAGCAAATAGTTTTAAATTTTAATCATTATTATAATCATCAATTTCAGGAAAAACATTGAATTACTTCAGTATATTTCCCTTTTCCCGCTTATCCTTTTAGGGTTTCGGGGGCAGCTGCTTGAGTTGGAATCTTCAAGCATCCCGATCTCCTGCAACTAGAGGCAATTTTGCTGATGGAATTCCAAGACGTGACCATGGTAGGTTTTCATCATAATTCACCCAGAAAGTTGTGGGTCGCCCTCTAGGAATTTTTCCACTCGGAAGAGTATCCATTAGTTGCTTTGCTGTCCGCTCGTGGGACCTCTGCTTCGGTTAGATGAATTTCTTCACCAAATTGTTTCTCAGATGTTTTCAAATGTTGGACTGTTACTGGATTTAACCCTACATGGACAAATTTAATTTTTTGCACGATAAAAATTATTTCAACTTTTTTTAGTGATAGTAGCTTTCTGTCACAGACTTTGTTCGGGAATCCTAAAGGACTAATTGAGCTATGTAACCCGAATACTTGCGGTGAAACAAAGCTGTGTCTAAATTTTATTTTATTCCGGCTCAAAAAGTAGTCTTGCTATGAGCCTAAAGCTTTTGTACAGTTGGTTTAACGAAAGGTCGGATTGATTTCGTTGAAGACTCTTCTTCACAACAAACAGAGACCACTATCTCTAATAGGAACGAATGTATTACAAAAATCACGACCGACAAAATTTCTATTCCACACTTTGCCAAACTGCAAAGCGAACTCAACACAAAATAATTCTACCTCCGTAGAACACAACTCCAAAAAAACACTGGCGCAAAATAAATTCAACACTCGCCCCAAATTCTACTTTCTCCCAAGCGGCACTTTACGCTTCTCTCTATTCGTTTCTCTACCGCCGTCTGTTTTATTTGTCTGTATTTATCTCTTTACGCATCGCCTTTATATAGATCAGGGCTCTTCTCACCCCCTGGTGGGTCGCAAAGTGGTTCAATGGGGGTCGCGAGATTTTAAATTTTAGATTTTTAGAGATTACGATGATTTTGGAAGAAAAGTAGCGAAATACAAGATTAATTCGAAGTAAAAACCTTTTTGCTTTTTTTTTTGTTTAGAGCAGCGGTTCCCAAACTTTTTTTTTCACGGCGCCCTTTGAAGACTTAAAAATACTCGCGGCGCCGTAATAAAAAAAGGTATTCATTTCCATTACTTCTTTGAACAATCTTTTTTTCTCCGAAAATCAGGGTGTTCTCTAAAAAAAAAAAAAGTCTTCACTTCGATTTTATATCCGATTTCCTTATTTTTCTCTGAAAATCAGGGTGTCCTCTAAAAAAAAAAAGGTCTTCACTTCGATTTATATCCGATTTCCTTATTTTTCTCTATTTCCCTCCCAAAATCAGGCTGTTTAAAAAAGGTCCTCAATCGGAATCGTTCTCTGAAGGGAAGTTGCTGCTAATAACCTTCACACTGCAGTTATTGTGAGAAAAGCAGTAAGTACAACAACTTTCGCATACTTTCGCGGCGCACAGTTTGGCAACCGCTGGTTTAAAGAACACCTTGATTTTTGGGCAAAAATAGCGGAATGAGAGATCGATTCTAGGTGAAGACCTTTTTTTTTTAGAGAACATCTTGATGTCGGGAATCAGAAATCGATTTTAGGTGAAGACCTTTTTTTAGGGGTCGCGAAAAAATTTGGCTGTGCAAAATGGGTCTCGATGAAAAAAGTTTGAAGAACACTGGACTAGGTGATGGTCGGTAGACAATTCAGCTCCTCTTTTAACACAAACGTCGACCAAAAAAAGAAAACAAGTCCAATACGAAATCAATAATAGAACGTAGTCCCTCCGAATCTCTGCACCAGGTGTACTTGTGAATCTCCTTGGGACAAAAAAAGGTATTCATTATGTACAGTCTGTTGGTGGCACAAAACTGTAGCAAACATCTTTTGCGTTTGTTCATGTCAGAGTCTCCTTTTCTTTCTATAACACCCTTCCATGTGTTGTCGTCTGTACCCACATGTGCAATGAAATCGCCCAGAAGGGCAATTGTTTCTGCAAATGTTTCTTTTCGTAAAGCAACACATATTTTATCTTGGAAAGACTGGTACTGTGTTTCAGCGTTGGGTGCATTCACCTGCAAATTGCACAGTGATCGCTCCTGTAGCCTAAGCGTATGAAGAAAAACCCTTCCTCCGAGTGGGATTTAATCAGTGACACAGTGATCCAGGGAGGCTTACAAAAATGCCTAACCCTGCCTAAGCAGACATGGTTACATCTAAACTTGAGTAGAAAAGCTTCCAGACTTCATTTAACTAAACAGTATCAGAGCCAAGACACTTAGTAAAGAAAACTTCAACATAAACAAGATGATACTGCTCTGCCTCCCACACCAGTTCCTGTTCTTTTCCCTTGAGTGAAGTCATGTTTCAGTTGCCCATGGAAAGTTTTTATATTTGTTCCAGTTGTCCAGCCCATACAAATTTCAGTCATATGTCTATAAAACTAAAAAACCAAAATAAATAATTTTAACCGGACAGCAATATCTTGGCTTGTTCAATAGCATTTTGAGGTAATTTCTTGCCCTATGTATAGCGCTCCGTCGTTTTCCAGGAGTATGAATACAAAGATAACAAAAAGTAACCTCATCAGATTATGTCATAATATAAAGTATTGTGTAACATATTTGGTTGATTTGTTCTAGAAATGGTCAAGCTGAATTAACTTCAGTCGGTCAAAGAATGTGAAACTTTAATCCCTTTTTATTTACAGGGCCTAACGGAGGACCCTTATAAGTAGTGTAAAAATTAGACCTCATGCATCTAAGGGTTAATTAATATCTTTTAAAAGGAATAAACTTTTACAACTAAAATTTAATTTTGAAAGTTCTGAAAACTTTGCAAAAAATGTTATTTGCATTGATAAAACAAATTTTGTGCATTGTATTTTATCCATTTTCAAATTTTACCAAAAAGCAAATGAGGGAATAGAGAAATCAAAAATCTGCAAAACGCTTTATAACAACCCCACTTACATAGATCAGGAAAGTTAGACAAAACTTTTAAGATCTTTTCCAAAGTCTTTTCCACATGAGTTTGATTTACCAATCTTCCAGAAGTTCTGAAATCAAACAAACAAGCTGAAAACACATCTCCATGTAAAGAAAATGATCCAGTGATCTAGTCAACATCGCATCTTCAAAACCGAGGCCGAGAGGAAAATGTTATGTAAAATAAAGTGAACTTTTGTTTACACTATTCCAAAATAACTTATTTTAAAATTTCAATTTTGATATTTTCTTTTAAGCAATTAGCTTGCGCTTTTCGATATTTTCTTTGAAATGGTTTATTTCTAGCTTTTTTCTCACAATATGCTGCAACAAAATATCAACAGGAGAACTGAAGTCGTAACTGTTAACTTGGGAAGCTTTGTTTAATGCTTAAACTCAATATTACTAAACCATATATAGACTCTTTTACGAGTGAACTTGATCATCTTTATCATGCTTCAGTGAGCAGTCCAAACGCATCTCACACTTCATTCTATGTGTTGCTGAAATACGATTTCTTCCTAGACCCATGGTGAACGAACTGTGACGTACGTTTGCTAATTACAAGTCTAATCAAATGAAAACCAAATTACCAAATATTTAACCAAAGAAAAAGCTAAGAGAAGATCATTCATAAAAAGATCTTCACTGATGCTCAAAGACGTGATGCGTCCGACTATAGCAAAAAGTTTATGCACTTATGGTATAATTCGATGACGATACTTTTTTTGTTTGGTATCTAACGAATGTTGAACTAAACACTGAAACAGCGTAAATCCATCCCTGTTGCTGTGAGCAACAAAACTGTGAATATCGCTTGAGCGCAAATTGCAAATTTCATACAATCGCAATACATTTACCAAATATTTTGCTTTCTTTACAGTTTATAATCAATTTTTTGTTAGGCCTGTTTTAAAAAATGAGGCCAATTATACTTTAAAAGTCTTATTTATTGCTCAGATAACACTGAAAATGAAGTCACTAATAATGGAAATACAGTTTTTAGTGAGTACCAACACGCTTTTTAACAACGCTGTTCTTCAACAGCGTCTTACATACGCCAATAAATGAATTCAACCAAACTTTGTTAAAAGTTTCATCATAAATATTAAAAATTAAAATAATAAGCGGAAAAACATTTAAATCCCATTTCAGTGCCCAATTTCATTTCATAAGCCTCATTTCGTTTTATGAATCCCAGTTCACTTTGTTTAATTTTTATTAATCATGTATTACTATTAAAATATTTTTGGCATTTTGTATACTAAAACCTCAAAAAATGAATATTTTATTTTATATTTTAAGTTATGGTAATCCTCTTGCCTCACTTTTTTCTGAACCGGTATTAATTACGCTACAATGATATTTATTTCACACTGATTTAACCAAGACTTTTGAAATGACACAAAAAAAAAAAAAAATGGCCGGAAAAATATGTTGCGAAAGAATGGCAAAAGCCCAGAATATTTGTTTTGAAGATTGTGATCATGTAGTGACTTCCGAACAAGTAAACAAAAGAAAAAAGAAAACAATCTGATTTGGTTTTTGGCATGGAACGTTTTGTTAGGGTTAAGAGTGGGGTTAGGGTCATTGTTAGGATCAGGAACATGATTAAGTTTATGATTAGATACAATGAGTCGCTAAAGTCCTAGTCCAAAAAAATTATCTAAAACTATTATGTTTTTAGCAAAAGCAAAAGAAAAATGTATGAAAAAGGACGCGTGAAACCCAGAAAATTTTTAATTGAAATTCGAAACAATTAATTCTCTTATTTGCCACGAGACTGTTTTAGTGCGCATGAGAGAACTGTAATAGATAATAATACACGATGAAGCAAAAAACCTTAAAATTATAAATGCCGTCAGAATCGACGTCAAATTAAACTTGAGATGGGTCAATGATTTTTAAAATATTTTGATAAGGGTCTGTGTGTTACACGCTTCATGAAAATATGGGTGAACCTATAATTGAAGAAATAATTTTGTGTGCGAGTAATTTTTGACATTTTAATGTTTTGGCGCACTTTTGAAGCAAATAAAATATTTCGCCTCAAACCATACAAAAAATATATGTCGTAAAGCTTCGTCTAGACAGTCACTGCAGTGCTTTAAACCTTTTTGCCCCGGCAACACATTTTAAAACACTTTTAAAATTTGTGGCACACTTGCACCAAGATAAAGATCATTTTTTGGTCTTTACTAAGTTTCAAACCATTTCTTTTATCTGAAGCTACATTTTGCGGACATAAAATCCTAAAAATTTTAAATCAATAGAATCCCCCTTAATTAAAATGGAAGACTTTTTGTTGTTTTTAGTGCACCAGATTTTAAACGGTTTGTTTTCATGTAAAGTTAGCGAATTCTGCATACTTTAAATAAGGCAAACTCCGAAAGAAACTGCTAAAAAAAGTCTTTACTTTATTAATAGAGAGTTACATTAAAAATAATGGCTTTTTTGTGGTCTAAATAAGTTTTTAGAAAAAAAGTTTTCGAAACTTTGGTTTTTAGTCGCTACTTCGAAGAAAAACATATTTTCGAATTTAAAAAGTTTGTTTGCATTGCCATTTTTCGACGCCACACCTGTGTACGTCACACGCGTGTGCCGGAAAATGGTTTAGTGGTTATTATTCTTGGATATATCCCAAAAAATCTTGCTTCGATCGTTCGTATCACAATAAATCCTAATCATGTACCGCATTTTTTTTATTACAGTCGTGTGCAATAGTTTAAAACCGCCTACCAAAAATTTCCTTTTTTTGATTTCCAGGATTGTGATTCCATCTAGCTTGTTCAAGATTTCATCATCTTATTGCATTAGTCTAGCTAGATGTGTTTAGCAAAAAAATATTCAGTGCGTTCTTGGTTAAACGATATTTGGGTTGTTTCTTTGATATTTTTTTAGCTTTTCAGAGTCAAAAAACGGGCAAAAAAAAGCCAGTTTATCTGAAACTAAGATAATCCAATTTGTAATTTTGCTCAAAGAAGCGTTTTGTCCAAAGACGATTTGCAAAAAGTGTTCTGAAGCAAAACGGCTGTTTATCAAGCAAATGCTAAATTTTAAAATTTTGGATTTTACCATGACAAGAAAAGCAGTGGAAGGCCAAAAAAAACAAGCCATCGTCACGACAAATTGATTTGGCAAATAGCTGTTTGGTCGCCAACTAGTTCTTACAAAAAAATAAGCACGGCTTTGCTTCTTAAAGACACAGATGTTCATCATACTACGGTTAGTAGGCGTCTTGTTCATGATTTAAACATGCAAAAAGCCGTCGCTTAACCCCAGCCATGAAAACAAAGAAATTGGCTTTTGCCAAGCAATATGAAAACTGAGATTAAGCAAGGTAGAGTAAAGTCTTTTTTTCGGATGAATCCGCAATCCAGCAGTTTGCACAGAGAAAACGGACAGTTTGTAGGCTTATTGGAACACGATTTAATGACTGCTATACACAAGCTACGCTAAAAAATTCTCCCAGTGTCATGATCTGGGGGCTATGTCCAGTAATGACACAGCTGGTCTTTTTGTTACAAATCGAAACAACAATAAACGGCGTCAGGTGCCAAAAAATGTTGGAGGACAAGCTCAAAATTCACACGGCTATTCATGAATGCAACATGTTTATGCAAGACGGTGCTCCCCGTCACCGTTCAAAATTAGAAAGTGATTTCTTTAAAAAAATATCGTTGAATTGGCCTGGTAACAGCCCAGATCTAAATCCAATTGAGAATTTGTGGGCAATACTGAAAGACAAAGTGGCAGATGAACATCTCACAAGTGTTAAAGACCTGGAAGTGGCAATAAAACGCATATGGACACAAAGATTACAGCTGAATACTACAAACATAAAGTGCAAAGCATGCCTTGTTGTCTGCAACCTATTATCAAAAACAAAAGTAAAAATAGTGTGTACCAGATTCTTACACAAAACTGGCTAATGTAACTTACTTTTAAGTTGATAAACTTATTTTTTGCATTCAATGTTATTTTCAATGCATGGCTATTTTATTGCAGTACTTAGAATAAACAAACTATAACGTAAAAGAACAAAATTGGTTTATTGTATATTTTAAATAAAAATTGTTAGGTGTTCTTAAAGTTTTTGTGGCTTCTAATAAATGCAAGACTGTACTGGTAGAAATGGCAAAGTGCATCGCGCACGCCGATGATTAGATGCTAGGAATATATCAGGTTGTAAAATAGATGGCACTATAGAGTACTGTCTATTGTGCATCGCGTACGCCGAACCTGTGCTCATTGGCCGAACATAGTTTCGAGTCTTAAATTCTGATCAGAGATTTCATTAGAGTTTAAAACTCAAAACCATGGTCGTTCAGTGAGCTCGGGTTCGGCGTACGCGATGCACAATGCCATAGGTGTACTCTATAGTGCCATCTGTTTTATAATCTTAAAGTTTTGCACATGACTGTAAATTCAAAATCTGACTGAGATATAATTTTGAAGTATCTCATCAGCAGCATTACCTTGACAGCATAGTGTAACCAAGCAACACATTATGCGGATAATCATAAATATATTGGTGGAAGTAATAGGTTGAATCATGTCTGTTTGCTGACGAATGCTCTGGGAAAAGAATGTCGTTAGAAGATTTCCACATCTGAAAAACAACAAAAAGCAACTAGGTTATGAAGGAACCAAAACAATAATTCTTATAACCAAAACTAATTCATTCTATAATTATATTTCTTTTAATATTGGCCCAATTGCTGCTTTATATTTTAAGCGGATTCACCATTGTAGCGAAGCAGCATAATCTCATAGAGGAATTTTTTGTGAAGTACCTTTCCCACCAAATACAAAAGGTTACCTATTCAAATAGAATCCATTGGAATAAGTAACCACCTGACAATTTTTTAAGATGAAATTGACTGTTGTGGTTTTAACTATTAGTGTAGTGTTTAAATAAATATAAATATATGTATTTATGTACATATATACAAAAGTGAGTACTTTTAATTTAGCTGATACAGTGCTCGATAATCAAAATCAGAAAAAAATTTATTTATGAAGGTTAGCACTACTCGTAAAATTTAAAAATTAAAAAAATTTCAAAATGACAAACAATCTGTTTTTCCGAGATACAGGGTGATTCAGCGAAGTGTGCACAAATAAAAACTCATCTTTCGGACTTATAATTAGGTCAAATGAAACAAGTTATATGCTGTGAAGATAGTAAATTTAATAAGCTTTCAGAAAATATACAAGTTATTCAATATAACCCCCTTTGTTTTTGATTACTTTCCGAAGTCGTGGCAGAACCTGGGCACATGTGGCACGCACCACTTCTGGGTCAATTTCGTCCCATGCCGATGTCAATTTTTGCTTTAGAGAGTCCAGATTTGGATGAGAAGTACGGCAGGCTTTTGTCTCTAAAATAGACCATAACCCAAAATCCATAGGGTTCAAGTCTGGTGAAGACGGCGGCCAAAGCTCTTTCTCCCAAAAACCTTTGAAATTGCATCGACACCAAGCTTGAACTGAGTTGGCCGTGTGGGAGGTTGCACCATCCTGTTGAAGAGTAACTCCTTGTTCTCCGACTACTTCTTGGACCCAGGGAAGGACTTTCTCCTCCAGCATTCGCCTATAGACGGTCTGGTTTATCTTGACCCCTTCTTCAATGAATATGAGAGGAGTTTTCAGCCCTTTTGATGTTGCGCCTGCCCATACCATTACGGAGGCGGGTTTTTGTCTTCTGAAAGAGCTGCGACGCTCAACTGGGACCATGTTTATGTCTGGAAGCCAAATCCTGTCATTTTGATGGTTATGGACAGCTTGAATAGTGAAAAGTTTTTCGTCTGTCCATAAAACTTGAGGCTGCGTGCCATCGACAAGTTTCTTGACCAAAACCTTTGCTCTATCGAGCCTTTTCTTCTTAGTGGCCTCCGACAAGAGATGTCTTTTGGTGAACTTGTATCGGTAGCTCTGGAGATCATCCTTGAGAATCCTTTGCATGCTGGACACGCTCACAGAGTAGTCTTTAGCAAGTTGTCTGGCACTTCTTGCAGGATTTCTCCTCAACTTCTCTCTGACCTTTTTGATCAGTTTCTTCGTCCTTACGGTTCTTTCAGGGTCACTCCTGATTCTTGGAGCACAAGTCCCAGTGTCCTTGAACCTTTTCACGGCTTTATATACTCCTCTACAGCTTACAACCTCCTTCATCAACCGGAAAATTTCACTTGGTGGGAGCTTCTTCTTGCAATACTCTTCTATCACGTCATTGATCGTTTTACTCATCGTTTATTTTTACTTCAAATAATACCAGATTTTAAATTTTAACTCTTAAATAATAAGAAACTGAAATGTTAATAATTGAAAGTTAATAATGGACGAAATACATGTACATAAAACTAAGAAAAGTATTTGTGCAAACTTCGCTGAATCACCCTGTACAGCTCATCAGGCGGTCTGCAACATAATAAAAACAACAAAAACAAAAGTAAATATGCAAATAAAATAAACGGGAAACAATATTTAAATTTAAATTAAGCATAATAAAATTTTTAAATGATTAGCTGAACAGCTTCTGAAAAGACGCAAGTTGACACATGACCGACAAATTGACTCTTATACCGCTGATAAGACGCAATTGCACAAATATAAAGAGAACTTTTCTCACTGGCAAGTGAAGTAAACTTATATATATATATCGAAATTTTTCAAAATTTTTTGGTCGGTGCTCATCAGGAAAGTGCTCAATGACGTCGAGTCAGAGCGGTTAGATAATTAACTTACAGACCACAAAATTTTTTAATTTAACATTAATTTTATTTGCCCCAACAGACTGTTTCGCCTGCCTGGGCTCGTCAGGGGGCGGTTAAAAATCTGAAAAACAAAATAAATAAATAAATAAAAATACAATTTAAACGAAGCGCTTGAATTCCGGCGAAAAAGCGTAAAACAACAACAAGAGAAAAACAAGAGAAAAACTACGGTTGTAAGGTTAATCGATAAATGAATTTTATTGTCAAAGAAAAAGTGTTTTTTACGTAGCTTGCTCTATTGTTTGAAAATAATGGGTAAATATAAAAAGTTTGCATTAAAAATGCGTTAAAATTAGATTAAATAGTCTGCACATTGGAAATACGATAAAAAGATGCTAAAGAAATGCGTTTAAAATGACAATTATTAGGATATGAATTAAAAATTAAAACAGTACATTTTTTTACAGGGTATAATTTAAGAATATTTTTAGTTCGATAAGTATGTAGTGTAGAGATGGATTGATTTATTTGCTGATCAAGTAAGTGGGCAAAGGTGCGATGTAAAAATAAGGTAAACCGAGTTTGTAAATATATTTATTAACTGCCAGCGTAATCTTTTGTTCAGCATTGTGGTAGGGTCCGCTCGGAGGATGAAAAGTTTTTCTGCTAAGCAGAGGTTGCACCATCTAGCGCCCGGATGGTATGGTGTGGTGCGGGCCGCGATGCTCCATTCAATGGAGGGGTTCTTTCCTGTGTCTTTAGCTTGCCAAAAAGCCTTAGATAGCTCGGTGGCATTAGATTTTTGCCGAAATTTAAAGCTCTGAGTATGGTTGTAGAAGCGAGCTTTAAATTCGGTTTCGGTACAACCATAATAATTTTTGGCAATGCCATCTGTTGTTAGGGTGGCTTTGTAAATTATGGAGCTGAACAAAAGATCGGAACTATATGGAAAATGCCGTCATAAAAACAAATTTAAATTAAAAAACTTTTCGTAATTTTTCGCGACTTTACCTATCTCAATATTAGAATTATTTTACGTTTAAATCAGACCACTACTATCAAACCAACAACACCTACTAACAATCGAAGCTTACCGGAAAACATCCCTATAAGCACAAATTCAAATTAATTAAATTACCTTTTTTGTCCGTTATTTCAATCCGCTATCATTTGCACTCTACTTCACTTACTTAACTTTTTTACCTCATACGATCTCTCCCGTAACCTTTTCACTACTTTGTAGATTTTTCCTCCCTCCTTTTATACTTTTTACAATACGCCTAATTCGCCATCCCTCATCTTTATATGGATGCAAACTTCTATACAAGCATTTTCTATATTTTCAGTTATTTTTCTTATATGACGTCACAGGAGCTGCATTATTTGCATTATTGACTACGTGTAATTTATTTCAACCGTATTATTTTCACCACAAATAACTGTATATTTTTGATTTTCTAGTGACCACCTGATGATTCAATAGAATGAAACAGTCTGTTGTGGTTTTAACTTATAAAGTGTAGTGTTAAATAAATATAATATTATACTTGCTCTAACCGTGTGTTATTGAGCACTGTACCGGCAAAGTGAAACATTACTGGATTATATATATATAACTGGAGACAGTACTGTTTCGACCTTTGGGTCTTATCAGTCCAGTGAAGTTATGCTGAGAAAGAACAAGGCACACCAATTTGTACCTTGTGGCTAATCTTTTACTTGCGGTTTTTAAGCCACAAGTAAAATCAAAGCCCAGTGATGCCAAGAGTGCTCAAATCATATAAAATGATGAGCAATGCATAGTGCAACAGCATCACTGTCTTCTCAGCCAGAGTGCTCGACCTGCAAGAGCAGGGAGCATAAGTAACTGGAGACAGTACTGTTTCGACCTTTCGGGTCTCATCAGTCCAGTGAAGTTATGTCTATATATATATATATATATAGATTGGATAGATACGTAAAACCACAAGTAAAAGATTAGCCACAAGGTACAAATTGGTGTGCCTTGTTCTTTCTCAGCATAACTTCACTGGACTGATGAGACCCGAAAGGTCGAAACAGTACTGTCTCCAGTTATATAGATTGGATATATATATATATATATTGCAGAAGTGAATCGATTTTCCCCGCAGCGTGCTCAATGAAAAAAATCAGAGCATTTAATACAAAATTTAGTCAATCACTGTTTAAAAACCACAACAGTCTGTTTCATTTTTAGAATTGTCAACTACCTGACAATTCTAAGGATGAAACAGACTGTTGTAGTTTTTAGAAAGTGATTGAATAAATTTTGTATATATATATATTTAAATTAAATTACAAAAACCACAAAAGAGATTGTATTAAAACCTCAACAGTCTGTTTCGCCTTTTCGGCTCATCAGGAGGTGATTCTTATTCAAATAGATCCCTCCTGATCACCTCCTGATGAGCCGAAAAGGCGAAACAGACTGTTGAGGTTTTAATACAATCTCTTTTGTGGCTTTTGTAATTTAATTTAATGTTCTGAGTTTTCATTGAGCTCTTTACTGACAGTCTTACCACTTTTATTATTATTATATATATGTTTAAATTAAAAACACTATAACAAAAAATTGAAACCACGACAGCTTGTTTCATCCTATAGAATCGTCAGGTGGTTACTAGAAAATTAAAAATGCAGTTAGTTTGAGTAAAAAATAATACGTAGTTAAATTAATAAAGCAAATAATACAATTCCTGTGACGTCATAGAAGAAAAAATATAAGAAATGCAAGTATGAAGGCTTGCATTCACTTAAAAATGAGAGAAGGAGAGTTTGGTGTGTTGAAATAGGTATAAAAGGAGAAAACTCTATAAAGCAATAAAAGTAAAAGGGGGAACACTATCAGCTTTATGAGGTAGAAAGGTAAAATGAGTGAAAGACAGTGCGAACGACAATAAGAGGTACAAGCGGATTAAGACGGACAAGAAAGTACACAAAAGAGAGGGGCGATTCAAGTGTACAATATTAGGTAGGTCATTTATTTAATTTAAAGTGAATTAGTTTTAGTGGCGACATATATCGTTTGTTAGTTTGTAATTAAAAAATCTTATTCAAATAAAAATAATAAATAGTAAATATATAAAATAAAAATTCCATTTGAATAAGATTTCTAACTGCCCCCTGACGGACCCGGACAGGCAAAACAGTCTGTGGTGGTATATAAATAAATACGTATAAATAATTCAATGAAACCGCTCAGACCTGGCGTCATAGAGCACTTTTTGAAGGGCACCGGCCAAAAATTTTTATGTACGTGTGTAAATATATATACAACCAAATTGTCGTACAATGCTGGTGTAGCGCTCGGCAAGCAGGTCAGAGCGGTTTGAATTGAAACAAAAAATTACAAAAAATTACAAAAAAATCAGCCAAAACCTCAACAGTTTGTTTCACCGCAAGGGTCGTCAGGTGGTGCGCAGGATATACAATAAAATAAAACAAAATCACAAGGAAATAAGGTGAATTAATAAAGCAGTAGTAAAGTGGGTATGGCTGCACGTTATTTATTATCTTTAAGGTCTGCCAAAATTTGACAGCAGTTCATAAGGCGTGAAATGCGAGAAACTGCTGGAATTGTCCCGTGACGAAGCAATGAGCAGTCAAAAGGCAAAATGATAATCATAGTGGAATGTTTTGAAGGTTGTGTGCAAAAACTGGGTAAGAGCGGGAGTTTAATATGAAATTAAAATACAAGAATTACAAAAAATATACAGGAAATTCAAAATTGCCAAAATTTTCAAACTACCGAAAACTAGGAAAAATTTCTTAATTTAAATTTGTTTGTATGTCGACATTTTCCATTTAGCTCAGATTTTTTTTTTAGAGAAGTGTTTGGGTCCGCTCGGTGAATGGCGAGTTTCTCTGATAAGCAGAGATTGTAACTTTTAGCTCCTGGGTGGTAAGGGGTGGTGCGGGTTGCGATACTCCATTTAATACAGGGGTTTTGTCCTGTGTCTTTGAGCTGCCAGAAAGCTTTCGACAGTTTGGTTGCGTTGCATTTCCGTCAAAACTTGAAGCTTTGATTATGGTTGTAGAAACGAGTTTTGAATTCCGTTTTACTACAACCATAATAGTGCTTTTCTACGTCGCCAGATTTTAAGGTGGCTTTGTAAATGATAGAGCTTTTGCGGCAATTGCCTTTCAAAGGGCAGCTAGCTTTGTTTTTGCAGTTGCAAGATGGTGTGATGCAAGCAGATTCAGCCCTGTTCGATAACAGGTTTTTGTTGTGCCTGGATATTATGGCTGCCATATTGGGCATGCAGCTGTAGCTCACTTTTATGTTATTCTTGTTGCATACCTTGTGCAAATGGTGATGGGGAGGAAAGTGTTTAGCGAGCAGGCGCTGAAATTCTCTGCCAATGTTGGTTTTCATATTCTCGCTAAATGGTGGGTTAAACCACACGATGTTTCTTTTTCTGGCTTTCCTCGATTTACAATTGGGGTCGTTTTCATATTCAAATTCACAAGAATGCCCGCTTCGTCTCATTGCCTCCACGTAATCTGGGATTGCTTTAGAAAATTCATCGCGATTGCAAGAGAGAAGGGACAGACGTTTGGCAAGCATAGATGGAAGTTGCTTCTTGATGGTTGGAGGATGATTAGATTGTTGGTGTATATAGAGTGGCTGGTCATTAGGCTTGCGGTAAGTGTAATGACCACTTCAAATAAAACGACTTCAATTTTCTCGACTTCAAAATAAATGTGATGTCGAGAAAGTCGGTCTGGACGTGGTTGGTGTCGGCTGAGATGTTTAAGCCGTACTGTTGGAAAACCTTTATGATTTTTTTCTTAACCCATTAAAGCCCACTGACAACAATTGTTGCCAGTATGTTTGTTTTCAAATAAGTGAACATAACTTATGATATATGCTGCAATTTGTTTTTTTTTTGTTTCAGATTTACGATTTAATATACCTGTGTGGTGAATATGAATTTTTTTTTATCATTTTGATTTTCAAACCTTGATTTATTCTGTTGCAAAAGTCATAGTATCTTTGATGCGATTTCAACTCAGAGATGCCTTTTCAAAGACCGTAAGTATTGATATCATATAGACTACAATAGAAACAAAAATCATGTTATATTGTTACAAAACTATCATTCAGTAGTATAGTGTTGCAACTAGTCCAATAAAAGTTACATGCTCATTAGTATATCTCAGTAAAAGTCACTGGCAACAAATGTTGCCACTGGGATGTAGCAATATCAAAGTATTATAGATTAGATTTACTGTTGCTTATTCTTTTTTATTCTTTTCCTTTTTTTTAGGCTGAACACAAATGAGATCTTATCTCTGCTTCAAGAAGATGAATCAGACTTAGAGTTTTCTGATGACGAAAGCAGGCCTAATTCTACAATTGACATTGTTGTACAACCCCCAGAACCAGAAGGCTTTATAACAGATGAAGATTCAGACAAATCGGACGATGAGGTTGCTGGAGATTTTGTTCATCTGCCTCGAAGAATTTTGGCCGCAACAGCTGAAATTGGTTCTTCAGCTGCAGAAAATGTTCCCGCCTCTTCGTCATCAGGAGAGCCCATCCGTAAAAAAATGAAAAAATCAAGGAAGCAATGGGTCAAAAATTTTTCCAAGTCAGAAATCCCTGAGAAACCACCTCGTGTCTTTGGCCCAAATATTCATGGGTATCTGCATTCTTGCTGTAGAACACCAGCAGAGGCCTTTTCTCTATTTTTTTTTTGAGGCATTTCTGGATGAAATTATTGAACAAAGCCATATCTATGCCAAACAAAGAGGCAGTGACGTTTCTATAACGAAAAGCGAATTTTATTGCTTTCTAGGCGTTCTCCTGGTTTTTGGTTACCACCCTGTACCATATAGAAAGCTTTATTGGTCAAAGGAGGATGATGTCCACAATCTGCTTGTTTCTGAGAACATCAGAAGGAACACGTTTGACAAGATACTTCAGTTTTTGCATTTTGCAGATAACACCAAGATCAACCAGGACAGGTACTACAAAATCCGCCCACTTTTTTCCCATTTGAATAGGTGCTTCAAAATTCTTTCCTTGAACGACAACCTAAGCATAGACGAAGCCATGATCAAATATTATGGAAGGCATGGCACAAAACAGTTTGTCAGAGGAAAGCCGATTAGGTTCGGTTACAAGCTTTTTTCTTTGGCATCCCCGTCTGGATATTTATACCATGCTGAACCATACTGCGGAAGAGACACTAAACTTTTCGAAACCTCACTTGGTCTTGGGGGAAATGTTGTGATGAGCTTAGTAAACGAGTGTCATGATTCTGAAGGTTATCACTTATTTTTCGACAACTGGTTCACTTCCTTTGAGTTACTGGATATGCTCAAGGAACATAAAATAGGTGCCACTGGAACAATCAGAGCTGACAGATGCAAGAATGCTCCCCTGCCCTCCAAAAAAGACATGGAGAAATCTGGTCGTGGAACCTATTCTCAAGTGTCTGATGGAAACCATGTCCTTACCAAATGGTATGACAATTCAGTAGTTTCTGTTCTTTCCAACAGCATCTTCACTGACACCACATGTTCTGCCAGCCGATACTCTCGGACCGATCGCAAAATTGTTCAAGTGCCCATGCCAAAAGTCATTCAGTGCTACAACCAATCAATGGGGGTGTTGATCTTTTTAACGAGTTTGTCAACAACTACCGTACCAAAATTAGAAGTAAAAAGTGGTGGTGGCCCTTTTTTTCATGGTGCCTCGATGCATCTATTGTCAATGCCTGGCTGCTGCAGAAGAAAGTCATGGAAAGTACGATGCTATTGTTGGATTTTCGCAGGTCCGTCGCACAGCAGCTGCTGAAGCAACATGGAACTGGATCAAGATTTGGAGAAGGAAGACTATCTCATAGTCGACCACAAGCTGCAAGAGCCATCCGATATGATTGTCAGAGCCACTGGCCAGTTCCCCTACCAACGCGATTTTCACGATGCCGACAATGTGGAAGACGGTGTTCGGTCAAGTGCATCAAATGCGATGCACCTCTGCATGTAGAATGCTTCCAGATTTACCATCAAGAGTGACACGAAAAAAAGTCCAGATAGTTCTCTGAATCAAGTCTTGTTTGTTAAATATTCTCGAAACAGAATAAATATTACTCTAGATCTAATTGTTCTTTCATTCAGCCATTGCGATATCCCAACAGCCCAATGGCAACAAATGTTGCCGCTACATTTTTCCACTGTAACTCGCTAAAATATACCGAGTCATGTAAAATAAACTCAAAAATGGTCATAAATACTCAGTACCAACATAATTAATCAGATTTGGTCATAATAAAAAAATTGGGCTGTAATGGGTTAATGCGTTGCGATTCCGGGCCAGAAGCATTTTTCAAGATGGCCAAACCGTCGTCTCTGTATAGGCAAACGTTGTTTTTGCCGACAAGCGGGGCTATTAAATTAAGCATAAATAGACCAAACCAACCTTTCTGCGCCTGCTCGGTAAACACTTTCCTTCTCATCACCGTTTGCACAAGGTATATACAAAGCCACCATAACATCAGATGGCATTGCCAAGAATTATTTTGGTTGTAGTGAAACCGAATTTAAAACTCGCTTCTACAACCATAATTAGAGCTTTAAATGTCGGCAAAAGTATAATGCCACCCAACTATCTAAAGCCTTTTGGTAAACTAAAGACGCAGGAAAAAACCCCGTCATCGAATGGAGCATCGTGGCCTGCACCATACCATTCTATCCGGGAGCTAGATGGTGCAACCTCTGCTTAGCAGAAAACATTTTCATTCTCCGAGCCGATCCTAGCACCATCCTAAACAAAAGATCGGAACTAAATGGCAAATGCCGTCATAAAAACAAATTTAAATTGAAAAACCTTTGGTAAGTATTCCCTATTTTAATATTAGAATTATTTCGTGTTTGAATTAAATCACTATTATCAAACCAACAACACTCTACAAACGACCAAAGCTTACGGGTAATCGTCACCACAAAAACAAATTTAAATTAATTAAATTACCTTTCTTGTCCGTTATTTTAATCCCCTCACTATCATTCGCACTGTCCTTCACTTACTCAACTTTTCACCTCATGCGATCTCTCCCGTAACCTTTCCATTGCTTTGTAGATTTTCCCTTCCTCCTTTAAATTTTTACAACACGCCTAACTCGACTTCCCTCACCTTTAAGTGAATGTAAACCTCTAAATTTGGATTATATATTTTTGAGTTGTTATTTCTGTATGACATCACAAGAGCTGCATTATTTGCATAATTCAGCCTTCGATGTTCAGCTGAAGAATAATGGGTCTTCGGAGCTTGTTGGCAATGTGAACTGAAAAGGGCAGTTTTATCCTGTCATTGCCCCGTCCTGAAAAGGACGTTTTCCGATTAGCAGACCCACACTGAACATCGGAATGGGTGGATACCCTTCCGTTTTGGTAGGTTCGGTTTCGGTCTGTCGGTTTTAAAATCAATGAACAGACTTACTGACGGCCCAGGCTGCGTGAAAGCATCTACCATCTGGGCTGCAAGCAAGATGAACGTTCTTCATCACCTCGCTATGCAGTCTGAGGCACTCGTCATCCTACTGCAGGAGACCCACTGCACTGATGCAGAGAAGTTGGTACTTCCAAACTACCAACTAGCTGGGTCTTCTTTAAGCAGAAAGCATGGCCTTGCCACGTTTGTTCACGAGCTACTGAGATACACACTTTTGGACCAATCTCCACCGACATCGGAGATCGAGTGGCTCTGTGTGAGGACGTTGATGGTTATAAAATAGTCAACATCTACAACCCACCGCCAACGTGATTGCAAGCCCTGGATATCCCAGTGTTTCCTCACCCCTGTCTGTACTCTGGCGATTTTAACTGTCGTCATGCTGACTGGGGTTACGACGACAACAGTCGGGACGGTGAGTGCTTGGCTGGCTGGGCAAGTATTAATTGTCTTGCCCTGCTATATAATGCCAAGGACGCTGCCAGTTTTTATTCTGGCCGCTGAAACACTGGCACCAATCCGGGTATAGCTTTCGCTAGCGTAAGTCCAAAGAGTCGCTTACCGGATAGACAACAGACGTGTCCTTGAGAAGTTCCCCAGGTCACCACATCGACCTTCGCTTATTACACAACCAAGGTTTGCTATGACAGTGCCAAGCATGCCTGTTAAGCGATGGAACTTCCGCAAGGCCAAACGGAGTCACTACATTGCTTTGACGAATAAATTCGCAAAGACTTTGTTGCCGCCTGATTCACTTGATGTGAATGCGGCTTACCAGGACTTCTGTAACACCATTAACAAAGCAGCCAAAAAGACTATTCCACGTAGGTATCAAAATAACTATATTCCGTGTTGGAATGCAGAGTGTCAATCCCTCTATAAAACCTTTCTGCAGTCTCCTCAGGGAAACGACTCAAGCTTGGCTGCTACAGCTCTGCTTGCCAAGCTTGACAGAAAGCGGAGGGATCGATGGTCCGAAGCAGTTCGGAACATTGACTTCTCACACTCTAGTCGAAAAGCATGAATATATTTTGAACAACCTTACTGGTAGGTCACGACACTCTCCTCGTCACTGTCCCGTTTCAGCCGATGCTATTGCATCTCAGCTGGTTAGAAATGAGAAATACGAGGCTGCTGACCGCAAGTCATCTCGACTTGTCTCTCAAGAAGTGTCTGACCTTTGGAGGGCCACAACACCAGACGCAGTAAATATCTCTGACAATTTTTCACAGAGAGAATTTACTGCTGCCCTCCAACATTTAAAACCAGGTAAAGCTCGGGGACGTGACTCCATCTTCCCAGAGCTTATAATCCATGCTGGAGCTGCTTTGAAGTCCTGGTTACGTGACTTTCTTTCTTCCTGTTTGCGCCGACTCAAAATTCCCAAGATCTAGAGAAGAGCGCTTCTGGTCGCGATCCCAAAACCAGCAAAGCCCGTGGGGGACCCAAACAGTTATCGACCGATATCTCTGCTCTGTGTCCTCTACAAGATCCTTGAGAGGCTTATCTACGCCCGCGTTGAACCATTAATCGATCCACTGCTCCCTAAAGAGCAGGCTGGTTTTCGACGCGGGAAGTCAACCGTAGATCAAGTTGTTCTGCTAACCCAGAACATCGAGGATTCTTTCGAGGCTAAAAAGAAGGCTGGTGCCGTATTTATCTATCTGACAGCTGCTTATGACATTGTATGGCACCGTGGCCTTACCTGCAAGCTGATGAGACTACTTCCGGATAAGCACATGGTCAAAATGATCATGGAGCTTGTCCGAAATCGAAGTTTCACCCTTACCACCGGTGACAGCAAGCAAAGCAGGTTACGCCGTCTTAAAAACGGCGTTCCTCAGGGATCGGTCTTGGCTCCCCTCCTATTTAATATCTATACGTACGATCTTCCTTCCATGATTTCCAGAAAGTTTGCTTATGCTGATGATCTAGCATTGTTGCATTCTTCTGGAAACTGGAAGGACTTGGAGGGGCCCCTTAAGCCAAGACATGTCCACACTTTCAGCGTATCTCCAGACTTGAAGATTAAAGCTCAGTCACACTAAGACGGTGACAGCAGCCTTTGACTCAAATAACCGAGAGGCCAAACGTGAGCTAAAGGTCTACAACAACGATAGACTTTTACCGTTCTGTCCAATCCCTACTTATCTTGGGATGAAACTGAACAGATTGCTTACGTTTCGTCACCATTTAGTGGCATTGCGCAAAAAACTATCCTCGCGCGTCACACTGCTGAGGCGACTCGTGGGCTCGGGATGGGATGCTGGTGCTAAAACACTACGCATAGCCACCTTATCTCTAGTCTACTCAACAGCTGAGTACTGTGCACCAGTCTGGTGTCGCAGTGCTCACACTCGCCTCATTGACAGTGTCTTGAACGATGCCTTGCGCATAGTTACTGGATGCCTGCGTCCCACTCCAACGGACCACCTACCTGTACTCTCACACATCCAGCCAGCTGAGCTTCGCCGAATGGGAATAACACTCTCCTTGGCTTACCGTGGATCTCTGGACCCCGATCATATCTTGTATGGTCTATTAAGTGGGTCCTCAGATACTGGCCAAGTGAGACTAAAATCCAGACGCCCGTTTGTGCCAGCTGCGCGGAATCTCTTGGACAACCTTGCCAGACTTGGCATCCGCGCCTCTGAATAAACAAATCACAAATGGAAAATGGAGTACTGTGAAAATGCTTCCAGGCTCCGTGCTTTTGTGCCCGAGACCGGTGCCAGGCCTGTTGGATGGGCTTACCCCGAGCAGCTTGGGTTAAGCTCAACCGCCTGCGGACTGGTGTTGGGCGATTCCATTCGTCCATGCACAAATGCGGCCTCGCTCCTTCACCGAATTGCGAGTGTGGTGCCTCTGAGCAAACCGCAGATCATGTACTAACAGCGTGCCCTATACATCAAGCACCACATGGAGCACGAGGTCTGACGGTTTTGGATGACGAAACTCGATGCTGGCTTAATGACATCACAGCCAGCATCTGATCCAGGCAGTGCAGCAGTCTGGGGTAGTAAAAGGATAAACCCTCGGCCCCAGTTCTGTTTGTGTCTGACCTGGAGTGGATATCCTTTAAACGACGACGACGACGAATTAAATTGGTTTTCTCAATAGCAATGGAGAGGGTATCGGTAGTCCAGGTGCAACAATTTCTCGCAACTTTTTTTGAATGTCTTTTGCTGTACTTTTTACTCTTGCTTTGACAATAACCTTTTCAAAGTCAAAAAATTTTTGTAGCAACTTGTGTAAGGAGGAATGTAGTCAGAAAAATACTAGATTTTCTTTGCTTCTTAATATTGCTCGTCTGCTTGGCTTGGCTGATATGTTTCAATTATATGAGGTTTCGTGAATTTATCCCATTTTATAAGCATCAGAAAGGATTTAGCACAGCATTTTGTATTCTTGCGCAATGTTTTGAAATCTTGCAAAACATTTTGAAATAGTGTTATGTCATTGAAAACAATGTTCCACCAGCGCAACTGCAAAAGACACCGCTAAACCGCAAGGGTATACTGGCGGCGGTTCCGATATGCTAACCACATCGAGTTAGCTAACACGGATACGGGTTAAGACAAGCAAAACCCTGCAGTTCCCATTACAAACATATAGTAAGAATGGTCAAGTCAATCAACAAGCAATTGCTTGTTGATTGACTTGCTTGTTGATTGATTTGAACATTTTTACTATATGTTTGTAATGGGAACTGCAGGGTTTTGCTTGTCTTAACCCGTATCCGTGTTAGCTAACTCGATGTGGTTAGCATATCGGAACCGCCGCCAGTATACCCTTGCGGTTTAGCGGTGTCTTTTGCAGTTGCGCTGGTGGAACATTGTTTTCATTGTACTACCTACCCAGCGTTCAGGTCCACAACTGGATGTTTGAGGTGTAAAAACCACAAACAGAAAGTTGTGCCAGCTGTTTAAGTTTTCAACTTTTTCAGCTGGGGTCAACAACAAGATGTTGTGTCCTGACGAGTCCTAATAAGGACGAAACAGGTCTGTCGGCACTTGCTTGTTGATTGACTTGACCATTCTTACTATAAGTGTTATGTCATGTTCTAAAATCTTGTGCGTCGTTTTGAAATATCATATGTAATCTTGCACAATGTTTTGAAATAGTCTTAGTTTATGTTTCAAAATCTTGAACAATCAACATTTTAAGAAGCAAATTTTTTTAGTCATTTTTTGGGTACACCATCTACAAGGGGGGGGGGGATCTTAAATCCAATCTTGTTCAATGTTTTGAAATAGTTTTACGTTATGCATAGAAACCTTGAACAATAAACATTTGAAGACGCAAATTTTTGTAGTCATTTTTTGTGTACACAATTAACAAGGAGAGGGTCTTAAATACATGTCTAGCCAAGTACAATGTGTCCACAGGGCATACATACGGCGTTTTTTCTGCATTCTTGCATGTCATGCATTTTTGGTCTTTTTTTAAATCTATAATTCACATAAAGTAAACCACTTTGCGTGCTCAAACCAAATATTGTCTTAAGGTTTCACTAAAATAATCGTCCGCTGCAGTAAAAACAACTCACATTGTCACCAAAATCTTTACAAATAGGAACCTGCATCAACCATTTCACGTGGTGTTGGATGCTCCTGATCATATCAAGATTTGGAAAAATTTCCATACAATCCTCTTTGTCACACATGAGTGAGGTTTGCGGAGATAAACCACAAAACATTTAAGCATCCAACTTCAGTGTTTTAAGGGAGGGCATTAGATATCTTGGCAGCATCAACACAAATTTTGGCCATGTTTTTAGACTGATAGAAAAAGCAAACAAACTATGCTTTACATTCACCATTGTGAATTCCACCAAAGTTTTGCAATGTACTCAAAAATTAACCTACACAAATAAAATTTGTAAACACCTTAAAAATTTCTCATGGGAAAACTGAGTCTCCAAAAAAGTTATTGTAGAACAAACCTGACATGTCAAAACCTGCTCTTTTGCACAAACTTTGGTGCAATTTCTTTGTAAAATGTTAGTGGATCAGAAAAGGGTTTGAAAAGTTCGTTTCGTGTGCGCCTAAAAACAAAAAGTATTTTGACAAATGTTTTTTTGTGTGCCTAAAAACAGAAAATTGGTAACGAGACTCGTTTCTGAAAAAAGAAATTGGTAGACTGCAAAATGCCAATCAAAATTTTGCACAGATATTGAAATCATTTTTCAAAATCAAGCTTGTTCATGACATAGGATTGTGTGCATAGAGACAATTTTGGTGTGAAAAAGCAAATGCTTTCGGTGGGAATCAAATTCAGGACCATTGCGTTTTTTTTAGAGTTAGAGTTAGAGTTAGAGTTAGAGTTAGAATTTACAGCTTCATTGTCAACTTTCTTGGGTGGAAATCAAACTCGTGGCTATGGTAATAGTTAGAATTAGTGAACTTTGGTGTCAATTGTCTTGGGTGAGAATCGAACTCAGGACCGTTGTTTTGTTAGGGTTAGGGTTAGAGATAAGGTTAGAATTTACAGCTTCGTTGTCAACTGTTTTGGGTGGAAATTAAACTAATTCAGAACCACTGACTTTCTTAGAATTTGGAATAGTAGTTTTCTTTAGGGTTAGACTTAACTAATGTCTAAAACATTTGGTTTGCCATCTTAGGTGAGAATTGAACTCCGGACCACTGACCCTTTTAGGGTTTGGGTTAGGTTTACATTTAGGGTTAGAGTTCTCCACACCTCCATCCTCCATTGATACAAAGAGATAGGAGCAAGGTTTGGTCAGATGATACAGAAAAAAAGGGAGAAGAGAAAGTCAAAAAGATTTAACAAAAATTGCTTAATTTAAATTTGTTCGCATGTCGACATTTTCCATTGAGTTTCGTCCTTTTGTTGAGGGTTGAGTTCAAATCAGCCCGTACGATTGTCAGTTTTCCTATGAGGCACAGACTGCGTGATTTTGCCCCCATTGTGATGGGTTTTTTGATGGAGCCGAGATATGTGAATTTGTTGGTCTCTTTTTTTTAGCAACTTAACGCAACTAGTCGGAAGTCACAGCGTGCACTTTTACAAGGACGACGGCTTGGCGATCCTGGAGAATGCCACCGGTCCAAGCTTGAAGAGCGTTAAAAAACGAATCATAAAGCTTTTCCTACATAGCGGCTCAAAGATAACAACAGAAACAAACTTCTTCCAAACTAATTTTTTTAATATCTCTTTTAATTTGAAGCCTGGGAGATACTGGCCCTCCGCAATCCTAACGACCAACTTCTCTACATACACTGACTACCCAACCATCCGCCAGTAATTAAAAAGCAACTTTCGTAAATGCTTGCTACTCGCTACTCGCAACTCTCAAGTGAGCGCAAAGAATTTTCTAAAGCAATCTCGTAGTACAAAGAGGCTATGTATCGAAGCGGACACACTGGCAAGCTGGAGTATGCAAATAGCCTTGGCTCCAAAAAAAAAAAGAAAAAGAGGAAAACCAATATCACGTGGTTTACCTGCCATTTAGCGAGCATGTCAAAATCAACATTGGCAAGGAATTCTTGTGACTGCTTGCTAAACACTTTCCTCTCCATCACTGAATACACAAAATAGCAACAAATTTAACGTTAAAGTGAGCTACAGCTGCATGTCAAACATGTCAGCAATCATATCCAGGCATAATAAAATCACAATATGTAACGGAGCTGCTGCAAATAGCACTACACCACCGCGCAATTGCAGAAACAAAGCCAGTTATCCACTAGAAAGAAAATGCCCCAAAAGCTGTATTGTTTATAAAGCATTCTCAATATCAGGCAACGCTGTCTATAATTATTATGGCTGTTGTAAAACGGAGTTCAAAGTCCGTTTCTGCAACCAAGCAGCAAGAAAGAGTAACATCACCAAACTATCCAAAGTTTTCTGGCAGGCCAAGGACGGGGAAAAAATCCCCGCATAAAATGGAGCATCGCGGCCCATACAGCCCATACCAACCCGGGGCAAGATAATGCAGTCTGTGTCTCATAGGAAAACTGACAATCTTACGGGCGGATTCAAACTCAACCCTCAACAAAAGGACAGAACTCAACGGAAAATGTCGACATGCGAACAAATTTAACCCATATCACGCCTGCGTCAGTTTAAACTGACGCTAGAAAAAATTGATTTTCAATAGGTTGACAATATCAAATCGAGTAATGTTTAATTTTTTCATGTCATGACATCCTAGACTTTTAATTACAAACATTTTTTTGCTTAATTTTTGCGTAAAAAGAAGATTATAATAAACATAACAAGAAAATGCATAATTGTTGTTTTTTGCTGCACGTCATTTATTGATGACGTCACTGCAACTTACTGTGAGAGAGCAAAATTTTCTAACCTTGAAAAACAAGGAATAAATTTATACCTAAAGATGGCAATAGCTGAAAATTTGCGAAAAAACGTTTTTGACTTGCTTTATTTGGGAATTTTCCTGCGTCAGTTTAAACTGACGCTGGTGGTGAATGAGTACGTGTGAAATTTTTTTTCGCTAATTAGATTTTGAGATTAAGCAAGCTGTAATGGTTTGTTTTATTGCACCTAAATCGTTTTGATCAAAGATAATCCGCATTTTGTAACATTAAATTAGAACTTTTGTGATTATTTTATTGCACGGAAATCTTTTTATAAAAGGTAATCCTCATTTTGTAAAAGTAATTGGAACTTTGTGGTTGTTTTATTGCACCTTAATCCTTTTCTGGAACAATGACTTGTTAATCCGCAATTTTGTTTTAGCTTCAACTTTTATCTAATTTTCACCACGGATAATTAATGAAGTGATCTAATTTCTAGTACAGAACAATCTTTGTCAAATAACAGTTGTGGGTCTTGCATTCTTCGAGAAAATTTTGTTACGAGTAAAATGAGTTTAGCCACTTACCGAGTGTGAGAAATTGCAATTGCAGTCGAAGTTGCTTTGTGAATCAAAAGTTAAGATAAAAATAAATTTAATTGGTTTCATTGTTGAAGTTGAGATATTTTGATTAAATTTTGTGCAAGTTTCTCTTCAGGTAATTATACAGTTACTGTGGTAATATTTACTTGATTATAAATGTTTATGAAGCCGTAGAAGCATTGCAAGAGCTAGAAAATAACGGATCTACAGCTGAATTGTTAACTGATCCAAGTCTTATTTTATTTCCTCCGGAAGATGATGGAAATGAAACTGAGGAAGATGATGGAGGTGACATTACCGGAGTGCCTGATAACCTCAGTCCGGATCAACTTCTATCAAGAGCTGAAGTAGAGTTGGGCGAAATTAGAAGTACTGATCAGGTACGTCTAGAGATTTTAGCTTGCAGCGTTTGGAACAATATTTTAAAAATTTATAGAAGAAAAGCTTCAACATATGTATAATGTAGTGCTACAACTTCCTATCTGCAGTATTGTCATAACTTCAAATAAGCAAAATCGTATATGGTCTTTTTCGCTTTTAGTAAACTACATTAACTAAGAATTATAGTTAGCTTTGATATGTTACTAATAATCTGCTATATTTTGCAGTTGGAATCAACAAACGAGACGAGCAGAGAATCTACCACTGATCCGCCAAAATCCAAAAAGGTTAGTTTTAATCGTTAGGCAAAGCAAGCACGTGCTTTTCATTTGACTATACAATAATTATTACTCCGTGGCAGGATTATTTTTGTAAAAACAGCTGTTGCTAAAGTTGAGCTCCCGTCCTGTTATGTTTCATTTGTCAGGCTGTTTGGACGTACGTAAGTACTTTGCCCACGAGCACGCAGACCTCGCATCTTTTAGACGGCTGTTCCATACTAATAGAGTAAGTATATTCATTGCCTTTTAACGATAATACGTAGTTATTGTTGAAGTAATCATGTTTGTTGTTTTAGAGAAAAAAGACATCCAAGTCTACAGAAAACAAAAATGCATCTAGCAAAGACAAACCAAAATGGCAACACAAAGATATTAATTCGGACTCTCTGTTGAACAAATGTGATTTACCTCATCCAACGTTTGATGAAAATTTGTTGCCACATCAATTTTTGAAAGATTTATTACTAATGAGGAGCTGGAACGGATATGTGATGAATCTACAAGATATGCACGACAAAAAGGTAATCACAATTTTATTATGACCAAAAGAAAATTAAAATCGTTCTTGGCGATTATTATTGTCAGTGGCTATGCCAGTCTACCCCGGCAAGATATGTATTGGCAAACGCGCGATGATACGAACAATCGTTTGGTGTCATCCATGATGTCAAGAGGAGAATTTGAAGAATGCAAAAGATATCTGCATTTATGTGATAACGATCATCTGGATAAAAATGATAAATTTGCCAAAGTCAGACCTTTGTTCGATTCTCTTAACAAACAGTGTTTGGAAAACTACATACCAGAGCAACACGTCAGCATCGATGAGTCCATGGTTCCATATTTTGGAAAACATGGAGCTAAGCAGTATATTCATGGCAAGCCCATCAAATTTGGCTATAAAATGTGGGTTATGGCCAAGCCCTTGGGGTACTGCATCCAATTTCGTCCATATGCTGGAAAAGATGCGGTTTTTACGGAGTATGGAGATATTGGTCTTGGGCTGGGTGCCGCAGTTGTGGCTTACTTGCTAAAGATGTTACCACCTCACCCTGGATCCAATTATCACGCCGTGATGGATAATTTTTTTACTAGCACAAAGCTAATTCGGTACCTTCAACTGAAATCGATTGCAGCTACAGGAACTGTACGGTTGTGTAGTATGGAAAATCCACCACTAAAAGACGTCAAAATGATGGAAAAAGAAGCTCGAGGTGCTAGCGATGTTGCAGTTGATGCAAATATCAACATGGCAGCTATTCGTTGGAAGGACAATAAAAGTGTTAACTTTCTGTCTACATTTGCAGGCAAGGAACCTGTGCAAAAGGTCAAGCGATACAGCCAGGAAGCGAAAAAAGGAATTGATATTCTCCAAACAAAAGTTGTGCATGTATATAACCGCTACATGGGTGGTGTAGATCGACTGGATCAAAATCTTGCGGCGTACATGATCAACTTGCGAAGCAAAAAATGGTGGTGGCCTTTATTTCGCTTTTGCATAGATGTGGCTATTAACAACGCTTATCAGCTTTACCGCATAAGACAATTGAATGAAGGCGAAAGCAGAATGGATGCTTTGGAGTTTCGCCGGGTAATTGTGGAAACTTATTACAAAAACTATAAAACAAAAAATGATTATGTTGCATTATATCCAAAATCGGCAACCAAGAATCATGTGCGAAAGGTCGAAGAAAATCACCATTGGATTAGGAAAGGAACGGAAAGACGCTGCGCTAAAAATGGATGTAGAGGCACTTCCAAATTTTTCCGCATTAAATGTAATGTTGGATTGCATCCTGAGTGTTTTGAAAGTTTTCATTTTGAATAAACGACTGAATTTTCTTCAAATCCATGGTGTTGTATACTAATATCTACGTCAATATATTGCAGTAATAATTTGCATGAATGCATAATATCGGCGACAATTAATATAATTTAACATATTTTACTTACACTAGTCATTAAAAAGAGCGCAAAACAAATAATCAGAATCGTACGCGCAAATTAAACCGGACGCATCATGTGCACGTAGTTGAACGCTATAACATTCTACACGTACCCGCCTTCCGCCAGCGTCAGTTTAAACTGACAAAAATTGTTTTCTTTATAAAATCTTTAAAAAAACTTTTTTTCAAAAAATTTTTTCAGTTATAATCTGTTTGTGACCTATAGAACATGCAACATCAAAATCATCAATTTTTTCGGGGTTAGGGTGATATGGGTTAAATTAAGCAATTTTCGTTAAATCTCTTTGACTTTTTCTTCTCGCTTTTTTTCTGTATCATCTGACCAAACCTTGCTCCTATCTCTTTGTAACTTTATTATCTCTCCCATATGACGTTTTGATGCAGTGTTGTTGTGTTGTCATTGTTTCAATTAGCCCAACTTTGCTATGCTTAGCACAGGTTTAGCCAACTAGCGTATGTAACTGTTAGCGATTTTTTAACGGTTCTTTGTTTTAGTGCATAATTATGAGTGTTAGTTGGTATGACAATGTTTTTAGCTTTATTAATATTTTAGGTTTTTATGCTCTTTTTACTTACCAGATTCTACTTGATGAGCCGTTTTGGGCGATACATGCTGTTGTGGATTTTTAATGTTTAATTCTGTTTTAGTGTTTTTATTAACAGTATATACTGTATATTTACAAGTTATAACTGGTTATTGTTGCTAATAATTTAAAAAATCCATAAGTATTTTTGGGTTAAAAAAATTACCATACATAGAAGGAACATTTTATTTACAGTTCATTAATCAAGCCCTTTATGTAGCCGACTAGCGTATGTAACTGTTAGCGATTTCTTAACGGTTTATTGTTTTAGTGGATAATTATGAGTGCAAATAATTTAAAAAATCCAAAAGAATTTTTGCGTCTAAAAAATTACAATACATAATTGGAACATTCATTTACAGTTCATTAATCAAGTCTTTTATGTAGTCCTCACTGGAGGACTCTTTGAACAAGCATCAACTTGGAGGTAAGGACCTCAACCAAAAAGGCACTCACTTTTTCTGCTTTTGTAAAATATTTGATTTTTAAGTATTTTTGTAGTGGATGTAAACTGATTTTATAAACCAAGTTTTTGAAAATCTACCAAAGCATTTGCAAAAGTTTGAAAGTCTCAAAAATGTAACTTTTTCTGAGAGCGAAGTCTTTTTTACAGCAATCAGACAACGTTTTTACTGATGCAAGATAATTCGTTTCACTTGTTTTACCAGTTGTTAGCCTATTTGTCACATTTCTTTCATAATCTTAATCTAACTTCATAAATATGTATTAAATTTTCAGTGTTTTACTGTAATTTTAGGTTATTATTATAACGTAATCTTTTTATTGTTGAGTAATGTTTACATGATCGGTACAACACTTTCCACACAATTTAATTTAATTTTTTTACAAGTTGTGTTATAAGTGTTGTAGTAATTCTCCATCTCAGTCTACAGCTATTATTTTCTTGCTGGAGTCAGATACGCATTTTTAAATATAATTGTTAGCCTTGAGGGGATTTTTTGCTAACCTTATCCGAAAAATTCAGCAGCACGAAAATGAAAAATACAATAGAATTTCTTTAAATTTTTGGACGAACCAGCTTCTCCTTAGACAACTTACCAATAAATAACTTAACAACTAACCAAAGAAATTAAATTTATTATTTATTAAACTTTTTACCAAAAATTGAATTTATAACAAAAATTGAATTTACGGCTCTGGTAACAAAAATATTTCCTTGTTTATACAACATTGTTTGCAATCAAATTATTTAAAAAATCAACATTTAAAACTAAGAAATGTTAGTTGGTATTTAAGTTATAATAACTTGACATTTAATCATAAAACTAGCCTACACATTACCAGTTACGTACAATAACCCAGCTAGTTTTTTAAACATAGAATTTTTTAAATATTGAACCGTCTGGAAAAAACTCAAAATTTTTTCACTGATTTTATTCCTACTCGTAAACTTACTGATTTACTACTACTTCATAAAAAAGTTGTGAGGTACAACTTTGATCAAACGCTTAAACCAAGTAGTTGACCTTGTTAGCTTTTTGGCTAACTCGGCTGATTTAACCCAAAATTTCCCGCACCTGTAATTATTGCTTAACAACAGCTTAACCAACATTGCTTCATCCGACCCTATATAAAATTGCAAACCAAGATTTAGCGAGCATAGATAATTGGCTCCAAGCAAGCCAACTATTTTTGAATCTTAAAAAAGCACAATAAATGGGCTGTCACAGATCCTAGACAAAGTCGCCTTCAAAGAAATTCCTTCAAACAAACTGATAATTTTAATCAGAAATAAGCAAACAACCGAAAAGAAAAATTTTAGAAGTTATATTTTATGAGCTATCAAGTTGGAAGTTACGTAAATATAGATTTTGTGCTAAGAAAAATCTCTCTCAGCTATTACAGATTAAAAAAATTAAAATACTTTCACAATAAAATTCTGCTTATATTATACAATTGCATGATAATCTGTCACATAAGAAATGACTCTACACAACTGATGTTGCGCTTGTATCAACAAATTTCATTTAGTCATTGCCTCATTATTCACAGCCTTTATTTCAAAATTTTCTATACAGTAATTCCGAGCTCATTGTAAATAAAAAAAAACATTAGGAAAAACAAAAATTTTTTACAAAATTACAAATTTTTCTATATTCTTTTTGTATTGTCACAGTATAACCCACAGTATAATTCAGCCATCAAAGGCGAATTTCTGTGTTTCTTGATGCCGGTCCCAAGCCCGGATATATGGGGAGGGCTGCGGCAGGAAAGGCATCCGGTGTAAAACTTTTGCCAGATTATACAAATGCATAATACTATTAATAAATCCATACCAGATCGGTCGCGACCTGGATTACCAACGACCGCCACAGGTGTCGCACAGCAGGGCATCTGTGAAAATTATGCTACTGCTAAACATAGTAAAAACAAGAGCAGAATAAGAGGAGGAAGGCGAGTGAAGAGGCAGCCAGAAATGTGGAAAGGAAGACACTCGCTCATAAGGGTGGGTACCTTAAATATTGCAACAATGACTGGAAGGGGAAGAGAGCTGGCAGATGTGATGGAGCGAAAGAATGTAGACATATTGTGTCTACAGGAAACAAAGTGGAAAGGGAGTAAAGCAAGAAAAATTGGGGATGGATGCAAACTATTTTACAACGGAGCTGATTGAAGAAAAAATGGGATAGAGATAGTGCTGAGGGAGGAGCTGGCTGAAAGTGTCCTGGAGATGAAGGGGGTGTCCGACAGACTAATGGCCATGAAGCTGCAGGTAAAAAGGTCCATCTTAAACATAGTAAGCGCGTATTCTCCACAGGTTAACAACAGCATGGAGGAGAAAAATGATTTTTGAGAAGGCCTAGATGGGTTGATAGAAAGTGTATCGAAAGAGGAGAGGATACTTCTTGTTGCAGACCTTAATGGACATGTGGGCAAAGGAAACATAGGGGATGAGGAAATAATGGGGAGGTACGGTGCTGGAACAAGAAATAAGGAAGGATCAATGATTGTGGATTTCGGGAAAAGGATCAATTTGGCAATTGTCAATACTTGTTTCAAGAAGAAAGATGAACACAGGGTGATGTATAAAGGTGGCGGAAAAAATACCCAAGTAGATTATGTGATGTGCAGAAGGAGGAACTTGAAGAAAATGTGCGATTGTAAGGCAATATTGAATGAGTGTGTCGCAAAGCAGCACCGTATGGTGGTATGAAAAATGGCTCTTATGGTGAAAAAGAAAAAAGCAGAGAAAGTAAAGCCAAAGATACGATGGTGGAAACTGAAGGAGACAAACTGTCTAGAAGCATTAAGCAAGAGATGACCAGGATTATGGGAGGCAAAGATGGGTTACCTGATGAGTGGAACAAAACAGCAGAAATGCTAAGAAAAACAGCTGAAACTGTACTGGGAGTGACATTTGGGAAACGAAAAGGAGGCAGGGAGATATGGTGGTGGAATGAGGAAGTTCAGGAGAGCATAAAAAAAAAGAAAGAGGCAAAGAAAGCATGGGACAAAATAAGAGGTGAAAATACTAAAATGATCTACAAAGAAAAGAAGAGTAAGGCAAAGAAGGCAGTTGAGATGGCAAAGACGCGTGCATATTACGATTTGTATGCTAGATCGGAAACAAAAGAAGATGAAAAGGAGTTATACAGATTGGCTAGGCTGAGAGACAGAGCAGGAAAAGATGTACAGCACGTGAGGGTTATAAAGGATGAAAACGGTAATGTTATGGTAAATCGTAAATCCGAATTTACCATAACATTTTACCATAACACCAAATTTACCATAACATAGCAGTGTTAAAGAGATGGAAGGAGTACTTTGAGAAACTGATGAACGAGGAAAATAACAGAAGCCCTAGGACAGAGGAAGCAGAAATGGTTAACGGAGAGGTAAATTGCATCAGTAGAGAAGAACTAAAGAGCGCACTAAGAAGGATGAAAGAAGGTAAAGCGGTTGGGCCACATTAGTTGCCACTAGAAGTTTGGAAGTGGATACGAGAGATGAGGATAGAGTTTTTGACCAGACTGTTTAACAGACTATTAATGGGTGAAAGAATGCCAGAAGAATGGAGAAGGAGTGTGCTTATCCTAATCTATAAAAACAAAAGGGGGCGCACAGTGCTGCGGAAACTACAGAGGAATAAAGCTAATGAGCCACACAATGAAGGTATGGGAAAGAATTATTGAAGCTAGGCTAAGAAATAGAGTAGAGATCAGCAAACAGCAATATGGATTTATGCCAGGAAAAGGGAACCACCGATGCCATGTTTGCTCTAATAATGTTAATGGAAAAGTACAGGAAAGGTCAAAGAGAGCTACCTTGTGTATTCGTAAACCTAGAGAAAGCTTATGACAGGGTTCCGCAGAAAGAGCTGTGGTACGGTATGAGAAAATCAGGAATAGTGGAAAAGTATATGCGACTTGTACAGGATATATATGAGGGAAGCGAAACAATAGTGAGGTGTGCAGTAGGAGCTACAGAAAGTTTCAAGGTCGAGGTTGGACTGCACCAGGGATCAGCGTTAAGTTCGTTCCTGTTTGCAGTGATTATGGATAGGACAACGGACGAATTAAGGAGAGAACCACCAGCTATTTGCTGATGATATTGTAATTTGCGAAGAGACAGGGAAGAAGTGCAGCGGAGGCTAGAATCCTGGAGGTATGCATTGGAAAGAAGAGGGATGAAAGTAAGTAGTTCAAAGATCAAATATCTGTGCATAAATGGAGGAAATGACAATGAAACAGTGAAGATGGAGGTACAAAAGTACCAAAAGTAAAGAAATTTTAAGTATTTGGGATCAACGGTGTAGAAAGTAATGGTTGTGAGAGGGAGGTAAAGAAGAGAGTGCAGGAAGGATGGGACAGATAGAGAAGAGTATCGGGAGTAATCTGCGACAGGAGGTTACCAGCTAGAGTAAAATAAAAAGTGTACAGTTCAGTGGTAAGACCAACAATGGTGTATGGACTTGAGACGGTGGCGGTCACAAAAGAAACAAGTGGAAGAGATGGAAGTTGCAGAGATTAAAATGTTAAGATTTTCTATGGAAATGACGAGAAAAGACAAGATTAAAAACGAGTACATCAGGGGTACAGCTAAGGTAGAACGGTTAGGAACGAAAATGAGGGAGGGCAGGTTGAGGTGATATGGACATGTCATGAGGAGAGACCAGGAGTATGTAGGAAGAAGGTTGATGAAAATGGAGTTACCGGGAAAGAGGAGAAGAGGGAGACCAAGGAGAAGATTTTTGGATGTAGTGAAGGAGGATATGGGAGAGGTTGGTGCGAAGGAGACGGACGTTGACGACAGGATGGTTTTGGAAGGGTTTGTAATACGCTCTGACTACCCCTGATTGAAAGGAAAGGCCGAAAGGAGAAAAAGAAGAAGTATTGTCACAGTATGTATGACGTTACTCACCTTTGTACTGTTCACAACATACATGACGTCGCAAAGGCTTGGAAAGTTGTTTCCATAGCGACACTTTGCTCGATATTGTAAGCTGTAGTAATCATACTTGATATTTCCGCTGTACGTTATTTGATTGTCATTGCCCCATCTTTGGGAATAAACCTGTCAATTTTATCAAATTTTTATCAACTTTGCTACATATTTTTTTATAATCTTTACTTCTTTATCTTTACGTTTATCCTCCGGACTCGCAGAAAAGCGACGGAGCGCTATACATAGGGCAAGAAATTGCCTTAAACTGGTTCCGGAGATGCCAAAATATTGCTTTCCGGTTGATATTTTTTTATTTAATTTTTTTCGACTTTATTAGAGTTATGATTGTAAATTACAACTGCTTGCCAAGTCCGCCAAATAGGAGAAGCGCCGCAAGTGTCTTTCTCAAGGACACAATGGAATGGAACGAATAGGTTTTGAACCCTAACCGTGTGAACACACTCTCAGCGCTATTGATCAGTCGACCATGTTGTCGACCAACGAAAAGAAGAATATCACCAAAATCAACTTTGATACTTAATTTCGTAATTGTTGCGTATCCGACGTACGAAGCGCTTAGTTTAAAAATACCCGAAAAAATTAAAAGTTTTAAAATGCAAACTATAATTTGATGAAAAAACAAAAAATAAAATAAAATCAATTTTTATAAATGAATATAGGAAAAAATCGATTGTGAACAAAAGTGACTAATTGAGAACATTGTGAAACTAAATCTTAATCGGTTTAAACAGTTAAGTTTTATCGGTTTTATCGGTTGTATCGAATGCTCCCAAAAGGTCCTGTTCGATTAATTGGGTCTATCAAAAGAACCATAGCAGACAATTTTGTTAGTAAAAATAACCCGGATCTCACTGTGGTTACTATCATTTCTTAAAAAAATTTTTTTTTTCTTGATTTCTTTCATGTATTTTCTCCTAGTGGTATAGGGGGATTCCTAGTAAGTTTTGCTTACGGTCGCTTCCTGAAGAAAACAAATGTAACATATATCAAACATATGCAACATGTATCAACTTCAGGGCATATTTGATGCATGATCGAAATAAAGTAATCCGATTTCACAAACATTTTTTTATTACTTCTTTTTTCCAGTTTGAGAAAAAGTTCTACAGGATTATAATTAAATAATCCAAAAGAATTAGATTTACAGCAGCAACACAACTAGCAGCATAGATGAAATAGTTTTAATTTAAATGCAGCTTTAACCCAATATGAGCAGTTATGTTTTCAAATTCCACCTAATAAAATTAACTTGGTAGACTTATTAAATTTCAATATTGCTTCCATAATAACTTTATTCTTTTAGCGCAACTTTTAAAAACAATTTTGGGCATGCAAAGTTTTTAAAGTTGCGTTAAAAATAAATAAAATGCTTGTTTCTGAACTTGATTTGAATACATGATTTCGTAGAGAATATATTGAATTTATTTTACCTGTGTATTTGACAAACTAATTGTGGTAAGAAATTACTTTAAAGTTTACTTAAAGATAGAAATTTTTAGATATCAAGTTTAAAAATTCTTGACGTAAATGTAGATTAAAACTCGAATAATAATAACCGTATTTCCGAAAAACTTATTTACCAAGCTACACTTTAAAAGCAGGTTGTGCAACAGGATACAACAGTTGTTTAACTAAAAATTTGCTGAAATTGTCATATCAAACTAATGCCCTCGAAACTCGTGATTAGCAAAATCAATCCAACAGCAGCTTTTCCTTGCTTTTAGAAAAAACATTATTTTTTAAAATTTTATTTTAATTTCTGTATTTATCATTTTAAAAGTACCCTTAAGTGTCTTTCTTCCAAGGACACAACAGAATGGCGCCAGTAGGTAATGAACCGCAACGTGTCAATCAATTTCGCCAACAAAACGGCGCTTTTAGACCACTTGACCACAGAAGATGGCGATAAAGCTTTTGACAAGAATGTTCAAGAAAACTATTAATGGGTGAACGGATGCCGGAAGAATGGAGAATGATTGTGTTTATCCCAATCTATAAAAACAAAGGGGATGCACAGTGCTGTGAAAGCTACAGTGGAAAAAAACTGATAAGCCAAGGAATGAAGATCTGGGAAAGAATTATTGAAGCCAGGCTGAAGGATAGAGTAAAGATCAGCAAACAGCGATGCGGATTTATGCCAGAAAAGAAAACTACCAATGCCATGATTGCCTTAAAAATGTTGTTGGAAAAGTACAGAGAAGGTCAAAGAGAGCTATATTGTGTATTCATGGACCTAGAGAAAGCTTACGACAGGGTTCCGCAAGAAGAGCTGTGGTACTGTATGAGAAAATCAGGAATGACCGAAAAAAATGGGGCGACTTGCACTGGATATGTACGAGGAAAGCAAAACAATGGTGAGGTGTGAAGTAGGAGCTACAGAACGTTTCAAGGTTTAAGGTCGGACTGCACCAGGGATCAGTGTTAAGTCCGTTTCTGTTTGCAATGATTATGGATAGGACAACGGACGAATTAAGGAGAAAATCACCGTGGGCGATGCTGTTTTCTGATGATATTGTGATTTGCAAAGAGACCAGGGAAGAAGTGGAGCGGAGATTAGAATGCTGGAGATAGGCGTTGGAAAGAAGAGGGATGAAAGTAAGTAGGTCAATGAATATCTGCGCGTAAATAAAGGAAATGACGAAGAAACAGTGAAGATGGAGGACACAAAAGTACCAAGAGTAAAGGAATTTAAGTATTTGGAATCAACAGTGCAAGAAAGTGGTAGTTGTGAGAGGGAGGTAAAGAGGAGAATGCAAGCAGGATGAAACGGATGGAGAAAAGTATCAGGAGTAAGTTGTGGCAAAAGTTTACCAGCAAGAGTAAAAGAAAAAAGTGTACATAAAAAGTTTTTTGTCGGTAAAAAACTTTAAAATAGCTTTAAAAAGCAAATGATTCATTTCAAGCTCTTTTGTTAAATAAGTAGCCTTAAAAAAGGCTATTTTGAAAACTCGCACGTTTTCGTCTAGCTCTCTTCAGGAGGTTTCGCTAGAATAAATTGCAGAACTGAACGTAGTACTTCAAAAGTTTTAAGACTGATCCTGATTGGCTAAAAATTAAGGTTAGTAATAGTTATTAAAATAATTAAAAGTATTTAATAAATAAAACCACGTTTCGTCAGCTTAAACAAATTTTTGGCAAAAAAAGGAACAAAATTACGCAAGTTTTGTGCTAAAATTTGGAACTAAAAGGAAAATTTTTTTACAATTATACTAACAATTTATGTTTATAAACAAACTCTTTCTGTCTACATAAATTAGGTTTTCGAAGAGTGATGAAAATTGATTCCAAGACTGATAAATAGAAATCGGATCGTGCTTTAGAGAGAATAAAAAAATTGATTGTCCTTATAGTGAGATGCACATTTTTGGTTATGTAACAAATGGTTTCCAATCGCTGAGTCACAGTGCGGTATTGAATTCGCTAGTTTACCTGGTCGTTCTGGATGTTTACGTTCTTGACTGGTTCTGTTCCGAATAGACTTCGGCACATGCTGGCGGATTCTGTCCTGCAAACGTTGAGACGTTCGACCCACGTACTGACTATCACAGTAGCACACGTATTCTTATACGACGTTACTTTGTTGAAAAGTGGGATGAACGTCTTTATGTATAGCAGGTAAAATTCGTCTGGTGGAAAAGACCACTCGTGGTTCAACCGCTCCAAAACAATTATTAATAGATAATTTTATTTTTCTTTCAAATTTCAGGGAATTTTTGCCAATCCAAGGCAATTTTAAATAGACAGGGCATTTTTTTGGGCCTTCTTTAGTGCTTTGTTGGAAACGTAAAAGTTTTTTAGAAATTCTCGAATCAATGAGGAATTCTGGATAACCATTTTTTACAAGAATAGAGCGAATATTCTCTAGTTCATGTTTTAATGTAGATTTAAAGCAGGTTTTTTAAGGCTCGATGTGTTAAAGTATCAATGAGATTTGTTTTACGTTGTTTTGGTCCAAAGGAATTCCAATAAATATATTGATATGTGAAAGTGGGCTTTTGATAGACTGAAGTGATGAATTTATTATTAGATTTGATAACAAGCACATCCAAAAAGGCAGAGAATTATTGGTTTCAATTTCATTGGTAAATTTTAAGGAGGGGTGAAGCGAGTTAAGACAATTTAAAAATTTTTGGAATTCAGTTTCTTTGTGAAAAAGGGAAAAGGTGTCATCAACGTAACGACAGTATACGGTAGGTTTTGAAATTTTATTAAAAAGCTTTGATTCATAATAGCCAACAAATATATTTGCCAGAGCGGGACCAAGGGGACTGCCCATAGCAACTCCTTAAATTTGCCTGTACATAATGTTGTTAAAGCTAAATTCAACTGAACTAGTTGCAATTTTCATCAGTTCAATAAAAACATGTTTAGAAATAACTGGAGTAAGGAGATGACCGTCGTGAAGTGTTTTAGTACAAATTTCAATGGTTTCCGCTAAAGGTATTAAATTATTTTTTTTTAAAATTGAGCTTTGATTATTTTGTTTTTACTGCAAATGATTCAGAATAAGAAAAGATTCAACATTGTTTGCATTAAAAAACTTTTGCAATTTGCAAGCTTCTAGTCCCATAAATTTAGTTGATCACAATACTTCGGTTCTACAATTGAAGCCAAACCATCCGTTGGGGTTTCGTCAAACGCATCTAATTTAAGACAAAATAAAATTTCTGTTGCTTTCAAGAAATAGTTTGATGTAAATGCGACAAATTTGTTTCCTTCTAATTGATTTTTTTTCCATTTGTAGCAGTATTTCATTCAAGAATATCTTTTTCATAAATCAATGCAAGTAATCATTGTCCAGTCTTGTTCAACTTTTTATTGAAACGTAAAATAAATTTTCTAAAGGTCGGGTAAATTATTTAAAAAATTATTTAAATCTTAACAGTAATTCTTGAAAATTATTGCCAAAGCAAATAATTTCCAAGAAGCAGTATTCTCCGAAAAAGCCAGCAGCAGTTGGCTGTTCTCGATCGTACGCCACTGACGCAGAATTCTTAAAACTTCATACGCCAATTTTTAAAAATTAAAAATTTTTATATCTATTAATTTCATTATAATTCTTCAAAAAAATTTTTGAAAACTTACCCGAACATAAAAAAAACGGAAACGATGATTGATGTTTTTTATTGCAAAAAGCGCAAAGAAAGGATGAGATTTAATACTGCCCACGGAAGAATAAGAGCATCTGAAAAAAAAGTTGAGGAAAGGCTAAATTAAAATTTTTTTTTAACTATTATCTTTGTGGTGAGAAGACTTGCATGTCTTAAGCCAGCAAGCAATCGGGCGACGGATGGGCCGACGTCAAATCGGTTGTGGTCAATGTATGATCGTAAATTGACGTTTTTCAAACCCAGATAAAAATTTTTAAAATTGGCATTTAATCAAAAGTTTTGTTAAAATATTTTTAAATTGTGATAATTACTTATAAATTTTTCAGCAGACCTTTGAAATATAACGATTATATTGTTTCAACATCGGCCAACATTGTTTCAACATTGGTCAACTTTGTTTTAACATTGGGTGTTACAGGAAAGTTCCTCGAGGTCTGAATTTCTGTGTGGCTGTCTCGGAAATATACGCGTCCTTGTTTAGATTCAATTTAATTTTGAGCGAATGAAATATGAAACGATACGAAATAGTTGAAATTTGGCGATTTTGACGATTACGAGATTGTTGAAGATTACAAAGATGACAATTTAGACGGTTACGAAATAGGACGGACGAAGTAGGACGGACGGTTTTCTACTATAGACCAACGCGGAAAGCAGACCAACAAAAATTTACAGTTTCAAATAGTATATCTTCAAACAGTAACTTTAACAATTCAAAAGTTCCAACAGTATTTCTAACGGTATCTAATAATATTTCTTAACAGTAATTCGACCACCGTCACTCAAATGCTGAAGAAGCTAACTGAGTAGTCTTTTCACAATTTATAGCCAACGTGGAGAAAAAAGGCAGCTCCAAGTAATAGAAAATAAGCATGCAAGCGCCGTGAAATAATGAAGCGGGTCAAATAAATGTTAAACAAAAATAGAAGTGAATTAAAGACAAAAACAAACCCGGGTTCAAAACTTAAGCAATAATTGCTGTAACATCGTCAACCTTGTTTCAACGTCGATCCGAGATCGCTGCCAAACATTGCTTTAAATAGTTAAAAAAAGTCGTAAACTGACGTCTATCCAACGCAGATGAAATTGTTCAAACTTATACGTATATAATCAAAACGTTTTTTAAAATACTGTCCGATAAATACTGTTAAAGTACTGTTAAAGTGCATGGCAGTTTGTCATACTTCATTACTAATAATTTTAATCATGGCAATATAGCTTATTTTCCACTTTAATATAATTCAAAGTTTTGTTATAACGCAGAAATTGCTTCGGCAGGGGATAATCGCTTTTGTACTGTGTTATTTAATTATCTGCTTGCAATAGTTCGAATGCAGCTTTCTTTTTTTTTCGTTTTGAACAACAGAAATGACGTAATATGTTTTTGTCCAAGCTTCGCTATCTCGATGGCAATCGAATGTTCTGGCGCATTCAAGCGTAGCGCTCCCTCCAGGGATTCGAGTTAAGTCCCGCATATACGAGTAAATTGTCGTCGCGTGACTTTTATCTATATATAGCTCGCTCCATTGCAAAAATACAGCCAAAAGAGAGACAAAGACGAGAGAGACGCATAAAGCGAAAAGTGCCGCTTTGAGAGAAAGTAGAATTTGGGCCGAGTGTTGAAGTTATTTGCGCCAGTGTTTTAGAGATGTGTTCTACAGAGGTAGAATCATTTGTGTTGATTGAATCAAGTTATAGCGCTGATTTTGCTTTGGCTTTTTTGGCGATTTACAGTTGGCAAAGCGATGAATAGAATTTTTGTCGGTCGTGAATTTTGTAATACATTTGTTCTTATTAGAGAAAGTGGTCTCTGTTTGTCTGTGTAGAAGAATCTTCAACAAACCAATCTAAGCTTTCGTTTAAACTAACTGTATAAAAGCTTCAGGCTCATAGCAGGCTACTTCTTGAGCCAGAATAAAATAAAATTTAGACACAGCTTTGTTTCAACGCTGGTATTCGAGTTACCTAGCTCAACTAGTCCTTTAGGATTCCCAAACAAAGTCTGTGATACAATTTCTATACAAAAACTCGCAAATTAAGCATTTTAATTAACTAACTTTGCGAAAGCACTGCTTACATTGCTCTATCTCTGGTCTACTCAACAACTGAGTACTGGTAACCAGTCTGGTGTTGCAGCCCTCACACTCATAGGTAGAGTCTTAAATGGAGCCTTGCGCATAGCTGCTGGATACCCGCATTCCACTCCAACGGACCACCCACCCATATTTTAGGCATCCAGCCAGCTGAGCTGTGCTTAATAGGAGCGACATTCTCATTGGCTTACCGTGGTTTTTTTCTGTATGATCTTTTAAGTGGGTCCTCAGATGCTCGTCAAGAAAGACTAAGATCTAGATCCTTGTTTGTGCCAACTGTGCGGAATTTATTAAACAACCTTGTTGAACCTGGCATCCGTGCTTTTTAGTAGACGAATAATAGATGTAACGTGGCGCACTGAAAGAATACATCCAGGCTCCATGTTTTTATATCCAGGACTGGTGCCAGGTCTGTTAAAATAAAATTGCCCGAACAGCTTGGGTTCAGCTCAATCACCTGTGGACTGGTATTGGGCGATTCCTTTTGTCCATGCACAAATAGGGTCTTGCTCTTTTACAGAATTGCAAGTGCAGTGCCTCTAAACAAGTCGCAGACCATGTTCTAATAGCGTGCCCCATACATCAGGCACCACATGGAGCAAAACGTCAGACAATTTGGATGACGAGAATTGATGTCAGCTTAACACTAGAAGCCCCGACCGGTCATTATTGACCGTTTTGGAACTTTGGCGTTTCGTATTTCTTATGTTCGTGCTATTTGCTTTGTTGTACTTCGTGAGTTTTCCTAACTTTTGATGAAGTTTTATTAGCTGCAAGAATTTTCTTTTCGAGCTTTCGTAAATTGTGCATTTCACACATTTACCTATAAGCCCAACCGGTCAAAAATGACCGGTGCATGATGAGAGCATTATGCATCTCTCAAGCGGTAGATAGAAGTATAAAAAACGTTCTTTTTGCTACTAACAATGCATTCACGCAACAGTGACGCAACAGCTGACCTAATAATACAATGTGCTTTTGAGAAGTGGGGCCAGAATAATAATTAGCAGTCTTGCAGGCTTTACTGAGAGTCAGACTTAGTGCAATGTCTCACAGCGTTGCTGGTAGCTAGGTAGTAGTTCTAATATCTTTCTTAGTAGCCCAGAGTTTAGTAGTTGTGCATGTAGCTGGAATAGATGGTACTGCAGAGTATTGACATGCTTCTAAAACTTTGTTTTTGTTAGATAATTTTTTATTTTTTATTTATTTAATTATAAATTTTTTTTATTTGGTTTTTATTTTATAGAGTTGAAGGCTAGCTCTTCGACTTATGTAGACTATTTCTGCAAAAACTTTTTCATCAATTTTGAGACTGTTTTTTCCTATCATGGCTAGTGGCAACAATTATATTCAATACTTTAGCGGTTGCAAACTGATCGGTTTGATGGCTCTTGTGATGAAGATGAAGAAACTGAACTGCAAGATGAGAATCTTATTACTACTCGTAATGTTGGAGTTAAAAGTTCTGACAGTGATACAGACAGCAGTGAAGAGAAGCATGACTCAACTGCTGCTTCTGGAGCTACTCCTTCTGATAATTCTTCTTCTCAAAATACTGTTGGGGAGTTGAAAGCACGAAAGGGAACTGTGTGGAAAAGCATAACTGGTAGCCAAGGTATGAAAGAGCTTCTTTGTTTTCGGAACGTCCTGGCCCAACGTCTTATTGTCATAGAGCTGTTGTGCAAGGCAGCCCGTACAGTGCTTTTCATCTGTTTATAGATGAACAGGTGCATTCAGAAGAACACTAACAACCACGGAAAGAAGAATGATGATGATTTTGATTTACACCTTGATGAGTTGGAGAGTTTTATAGGTCACCAAATTGCTCGAGGCGTGTTGGCTGGAAACAATACGCCAATAAAGCAACTTTGGAGCAAGGAATGGGGACATCCAATCTTTGGAAATACCATGGGCCGTAATAGATATTAGAAAATTATGAAACATCTGCGATTCGATGACTTTCTCAGTCAAACAATCAGACAAACTGATAAATTTTGCTTGCTTGATTTCCGAGGTGTGGGATTGTTTTATAGAAAATTGTAAGAAGTTCTACATACCAAGCTTCGACTTGACTATTGATGAACAACTTTTCCAATGCAAAACCAGGTGCCCCTTTACACAGTATATGGCTAGCAAGCAGACAAATTTGGAATAAATTTCTGGCTTTTAGCGGATGCTCAGTCAAAATACCTGTGCAACGGGAAACCATATTTAGGAAAAGATCCTAGTCGAGACAGATCTATCGATCTTCCGGGTGATGTGTGCATGAATCTTTTACAGCCTTATTTCAAAAAGGGTTACAATGTCACAACCGACAACTATTTTACCAGCCTAAAGCGAGTGGAAGAACTCAAGCAGCGTAAAACAACGATCTTAGGCACTATACGAAAACAACGGCAAGAGGTCCCAAACACTGATCTGGTAATGAGCGACAAGTCACTACATACTTCTGAGATCTATTCTTCACCTTCCGGTTTCAGCTTGACAGTATACAAGGCTAAGAAAAAGAAAGTTGTATGCATCCTGAGTTCAATGCACAGAAACGTAAATATCGATCAAGGCCACAAAAAGAAACTGCCAGAGACGGTACAGTATTACAACAAATCCAATGTGGGTGTCGATGCACTGGACCAGATGGCTAGATACCATACCCGCAAAAGCTCCAGTAGACGGTAGCCGGTAGCTGTGTTTTTCAACATCCTCGACTATTACTGCATAAATTCTTACATTGTTTACTGCAGTACAACGAAAGTAAAGTTGTCAAGGAGGCAGTTTCTGCTCGAGCTCATAAAAGAGCTTTGCAAGCCAAAAGATGGAGTGGGATCTGCAACTGACAACCCAGCAGTAACTCAAATGTCCAGGAATGCATTGCCAGCACACACTGCTGAAACACACCAAGCACGAAAAAGGAAGGAGTGCCAGTTTGTGTCATGTGGAAACAAGTTTAGCTCTTTCTGCCAGAACTGCAAGAAAGTCTGCTGTGTTTAACACACATCCTCAAAAGTAATAATAGTGACATGCAAAAATTGTGCTGATTGAGTGTCAATAAACCGGTTTCTTTGTATTTGTCAGGCACAGAATATTTGTAAAAACAACCGCAGTCGTCCTTATAGGTAGCGAGGCATTTTGAGACTTTTTTTGCTAATAAACGAGTATCTGACTTTCTACCACTACTTCATATTTCTTGTTTTCATAACATTTTTATAATCTTGTTGCCTTCGTTCTTTGTTTTTGTGAAGATAAACAATGAAGCCAATTTTGTGAAAGCAAGACAGTGCAGTGTGTTTCAAAAATACTGAGTTCTCCCTAATTTAAAAATCTTTGCTCAAAAGAAGTACCTTCATTACTAAAACATCAAGCTGTACCAAATCCAATCGCGTACATACTGTTTTTCTTTGAAGTGTATCATTAGGTTAATACTTTACAAAGTTTTGCCCCATTATTCTCAAAACTGTTCCCTCATCGTTAAATTCAAGGGTGGGTCTGGAGCCATATAACCTACCCTGTGTCTGGCTCTGTGGACATCACCATCACCACTTTGTTAAAATTTGTCAAAATGTTGTAGCACAATTAACAATGGATAAACACGTATTTACGTAACCGGTCAAAAATGACCGCTCTGGTCCTTCTAGGTAGCGCAATGTTTCGGTGCTTTTAGTGTTAACACTATCACTGCCAGCATCTGATCTGGGAAGTGCAGCTGGCCTGGGGTTGTAAAAGGATAATCCCTCTACCTCAGTCATGTTTGTGTCTGATCCGGAGTGGATGCCCTTCCAAACGACAACTTTGTATCAACATCGGCCTGACATCACTGTACCAACATTGCTTACAGTTGGAAAATAGCTGCAAACAGACGTCTTTCCGACATAAAAAAAATATTACTGTAATCGATATTATTTAATGAAGAAATATCACAAAACAAAAAATTGTTCGAACATAGGAACAAAATGATTGTTGTTTTTTATAGAAATTCATAAATTAATAATTGCAATTAGCCAAGCTTGAACCAATGTCGCTCCGACGTCCGTATTGTGTTACACGACTCTGCTTCATACATTTAAAAAGTAGTCGTGAATCGACGTCTTTCGGACAAAAAAATAACTTTAATCGATGTTATTGCATTAAAATATATAAAAAAATTAATTACAATTTATTGATCAAAGTTTAAAAAAATTTCCAATTTGCGGCTGCCAAAAAGCTATCTTGTGCGAATTGTCGTTACACTAATACTGCTTCATACACTTGAAAAACAGCCGTAAATTGATGTCTTTTTGACATAAATAAAAGTGTTGTTATTGATAATATTTAACCAATGAGTATGAAAAAATATTGCCAGATCCTGTTGTCTGAAGAAAGGTTTTTTTTCAGATTTTGTTTTTATATTATAACTAGCATAGGTATTTTGGATAATACTAGAAACCAAACTGCTTAAAAATGAGAAGCACCAGATTCGAGTTTCGGTCTTGTTAGAGCTCGTCAGTGATGCATATCTCACTGCGAATTGAACTCGCTGCATGTGGTCTTCCACGCAGCAGACAACACCACTAGACCACGCGAGCCGGACAACAACTCGACCACAAGCAGCAGGAAATGATTCCCGGCTTTGCCGCGCAAGGAGTGCACAGAATCCACTGTGTGATAAGACCAAGGCCGCACTTCATGACCGGGACTTACCCGACAAGCGTTAAGCATCGCGCTTGCACTCCTTGCGCGGCAAAGCTCGAAATCATTTCTTGCTGCTTGTGGTCGAGTTGTTGTCCGGCTCGCGTGGTCTAGTGATGTTGTCTGCTGAGTGGAAGACCACATGCAGCGAGTTCAATTCGCAGTGAGATATGCATCATTGACGAGCTCTAATAAGACCGAAACTCGAATCTGGTGCTTCTCATTTTTAAGCAGTTTGGTTTCTAGTATTATCCAAAATACCTATGCTAGTTATAATATAAAAACAAAATCTGAAAAAAAACCTTTCTTCAGACAACAGGATCTGGCAATATTTTTTCATACTCATTGGTTATATATTATCAATAACAACACTTTTATTTTTGTCAAAAAGACATCAATTTACGGCTGTTTTTCAAGTGTATAAAGCAGTATTAGTGTAACGACAATTCGCACAAGATAGCTTTTTGGCAGCCGCAAATTGGAAATTTTTTTAAACTTTGATCAATAAATTGTAATTACAATTTTTTTATATATTTTAATGCAATAACATCGATTAAAGTTATTTTTTTGTCCGAAAGACGTCGATTCACGACTACTTTTGGTTTCTAGTATTTTGTTTTTATCGTGTTTGCACCAATGCTTTTATTTTTATCGTGTTTGCATCAAAGCAGTTTGGTTTCTAGTATTTTGTTTTTATCGTGTTTGCACCAATGCTGCTGTACGCCAAGATTGCTCAATTAATGAGTGCTTCAAACATACAAGGTTAAGTTTAAATCTCTATCTATAACGGCTTCATCGATTTTGAAAACAATACCTTGATATAAGCTTGACCTGTTAAAGATAAGGCCTGACTTGCTACATTTTGCAGACTGTCGCTAAATAAGTGCGTTTTTGCGTGAAGTAAAAGATTTTTCTTCCCAAAGCTTTTCATCTGACACTCTTCAGGGGAAATCGTCAGAATGAAGCAGAATTGAAACCGAACTAAGTTATAAAGTTATATATTCGGTTTCAATTCTGCTTCATTCTGACGATTTCCCCTGAAGAGTGTCAGATGAAAAGCTTTGGGAAGAAAAATCTTTTTCACGCAATCTTCAAATTCTGTACCACCACATGTTTATTCAAGTGCGTTTTTCTTTTACGGTTGCTATTTTAAAGCTATAGTTTGGTTATGATTTTACACAATAAAACGTTTAGTTGATGCTAATTGTACAAACTTTACTCGGTGATCTAAAAGAACCAGTTGAACTAGTTAATCCAAATACCAGCCCTGAAGTAAAGCTGTGTCCATTTTTTTATTTATTTTGGCCAAGAAATAGCTTGCCGCGAGAATGAAATTTTTAATACAGTTAGTTCCGGCTAAGTACGAATTGATTCCTTATAAAACTTCTCTCTGCAGATAGACAGAAACCACTATCTTTAACTACAGGGTGCGGCTAAAATAATTGGAAATTTTTTTTAAAGTTTACTTTACTATGACATCTAATTTTTTAATAAAATTTTAGTATGTTTCTCTAAATTGATATAAAAAATAATTGCCAAAGTCATTTTTCAACAAGTCCTCCAAATTTCTCGCAAACGTTAGAAAATCTTTTGATGGCTTGATCGTCAGCGGCACGTAAGAGAAATAAAGGAATTTCTTTCCAAGCTTTTTTCAAACTTTTCTTCAAAGAATCAATAGTTTTGTGAGATTTATGAGTTGCAGCCTTATCCAAAATTTCCCAAATTGAAAAATCCATGGGATTAAAATCTGGGGAACACGGGTTTGCATATTTTTTGTTCCAAAAACGAGGAAAATTCTTTCTGCAAAAATTTTGCGTTATCTTAGCAATATGCGCGGTTGCTTCATCTTGTTGGAACGTCCAATTTTTGTTTTTTAAATCCTTATCGATGGCATTTTTCATCAGTTCCAAAATGTTTTGGACATAATATTCTGTCTCAATTTTAGCATTTTTCTCCACAAAGATAAGGGAAGATTTTCACGATCTTGTGAAATCCGTCCAAACCATTATAGAGGCAGGCTTTTGTGATCGGTATACAGATTTCTCATCAACAGTAAAGTAGCTGGCTTTTTTCCCAATTACCCGATCATTCTGGCGATTATGCGATTGCTCGATTGTGAAAATCGTTTCATCACTCCATAAAACTTCGCCAGCGCAGCCATTGTTCAAATTTTTGAGCAATGTTTCTGATCTGTCAAGTCGGTTTTTCTTCTGCAAATCGGTAAGTTTTAGGCGGTTTTGGAGAGTAAAAGATGTTATTCCCAAATCTTCTTTAATAATTCAATGCATCTTACTTGCGCTTAAATTATGCTCTCTCTCGCGAGTTTCGTCATTGATCGTTTGCAATCGCGTCGAATTTTCTCTCTGGCACATTTTATCACTCTCTCTGTTTGGGAAAATCTTGGTCCTCCAGAATTTGGGCTTCTCTGAATCAATCCAGTTTGTTTAAATTTCGAAATCACGAAGTAAACGCTTGAAGCTAGAATATTTAGCTTCTTTGAGATTATCGTGCCAGAGTAACCACATTTAAAAAGGCTAATTTTGACTGATCCATTGTAGGAAGAAATTTTAAGTTATCAATTATTATAATTAGATTTAATTCTAAAAAAAAAATAAGAGTAATATAAATAAAAATAACCCTCTTGTTAATAGAATAAGACCCTTTTAAAAATTTCCAATTATTTATGCCGCACCCTGTATAAAGAATATCTTTACAAAACTTGTTCAATTCACAAAAAACTTGGTTCCCCACTCCGGCAAAAAGCAAAATTACTCCAGCGCCACGACTGCAAATAATCACTTTAGCAACTTTATGCTAGCAAGCTACACTGTACAAGAATGAATTTGCACCTCGATGACTAATTAATCTTAATATTTTGACCGCTACATAAACTTATCTCTCTATAGAATTAACTGGTTAGATATAATTAAAGTATAATCAAAATAAATAGGTAGTAATTAAAAGTCTGGTTAGATAAAAAGAAGTTCAATTATTAATTCCACAACACTCCAGAAAAAAAGAAAATCCTAGAAGCTATCGGTCACGTGCTCTTAATCTGCTTTACACGTTTTTAAGATTATAATTGATAGAACGAACAATTAAACCAATCATAAAACAGCTTAAAAATGAATAACATGAATTAAATTAAATGGGGTCTTACCTTCTATGCAATTATTACTTGGCCATAATAATATTGCGTCATGATAAAATTTAAAACTACTTAAAACGACAGAAAATTAACTATGGATTTGTCAAGTTAAGATTATATTACGAATGAAATGTGACATACGATCCCTGTAAAGAAAAATATTATGCAATAATATTTTTAACAACACACATTAAATTCAAAAATTATTTTACGCAGTAAAACATAAAATCACGCAACAACACATTTTACAAACTTCTACACCTAAGATAGTCGGCCATAACGTTCTCTATGCCGACAATTCTTTACCACCAAGTCGTAATCTTTAAGGATTGTTGTAGACTAATGCAAGCAAATAAACATTAGCTTTATTCAACTGAAAAACGCTGCATCTACTAACTGTGATAACACAACTGAAAACATAGGAATTTTACCATGCGCGTAACTGCCATGGCAGCCGTAAGCACACCACAAATTATGCAGGGAGATGACATGTGAATAGTACAGTACACACACGCATAATGCGGGTTCGATTACATGACATTCACTCCCGCTCACAAGAAAGTAAAGATTACGTTACAGAGAAATGCATACACGAAAATAAGTAGGGCTAAGAAAATAAACACAAAGCAAAACAATCAACTAATTGTACTCTGATCTATCTGGGGGTCGTCTTTGACGAGTGGAGCGCCAATTTAATGGAGTTTGCAGATCAGGTTGATTATCCAAATCATTTGTTCCTGGAAGATCATGCGAACCTTTGTCCGGTCTTTCTAACGTATAAAACAGAATTTCATTACTTTGCGAAAGACTCTGGGACTCATTTACTTCTCCTGGACCGGCTGGAGTAGGTGCAATATCTCTAGCAGAAACAGTAACCTCGCGTCCTTCAGGTGATTGTACGACGGCGTAATTCGGATTAGCGTTGAGCAAATCCATTTCTTCTACAACAGGATCATATTCATCTCGTACATGTTTACGCACATACACAGGTCCAGGTTCAGTCATCCAGATTGGAGCGTTGATACCAAACATTGAACGACGGGGAAATTTAAAAGACGATCATGGCAAACTTCATTCGTAACTGTGCAAAGTAATGATCGCAATGAGTGAAGAACTTCTGGGATAACCATCTCCCAATTAGCAATTTCTAAGCCGTTTGTGCGGAACGCCAGTTTTATGGTGTTCCAAATTATTCTATTAAAACGTTCACACTGAGAATTACCACGAGGGTTATACACGTTGGAAAATGTACTCGCGAATCTCCGTTCGTTTAAAAATTCTTTTATCTCTTTGAATACAAAACACTTTGCATTATCACTGTGCACAATAGTAGGAAAACCAAACAAGCTAAACAGTGATCTTAAACACAATATAACTGTGCGAGAACTGGGTATCTTTACAGACGAAAACAAAGGGAAATTGTGAAAACTCATCGACAACAGTAAAAATGTAATGATTTTTGGTTTTTGAAGGATGATTTGACCTTTAAAATCCATACTTAACTCTTTCCCGGCGGGAAATTGAAAATGAATTTCCCACCAGGCGGGAGATTTTGAGCGACTTAAAATTTTTATCTTAATTCAATAAACCATCACGCTTTGCTTGTTCTGAAGAAGTAGTTAACTTATATATCTTTGAAAAGATAATTTTTTCTTGACTAAAATGATATAAAAAAATTTGTTTAAATTTGATAAAAAATGAGTCAGTAATAGATAAAAATATTACCCCTAGTTTTTCAGAAAAAAACCTTTATTTTTCCTTTTGTGCCGTTGTGCGTTTAACTAGTTCAAACTTTTTAGTCGCTATCTGTAGCTAAAGATCTGATTTAAATCTTAATCTTTCGAAAGGTTGCAAACTTTTAATTAAATTTACAATAGGCGGTTTAAAAAACTTTGGTTTAATTTTACAACAAATTGCACAGGCACTAGTCATTCTTTTTACGTCGTCAAGCGAATATGGTAAATTTCTTTTTCGGATGTAGTGATACATTCTAGTTATTCCCGGTTGACATAAACCCGCATGAATTCTATAAAGCGCATTTACAGTTGTAGAAGCACAATATACCCGCGACAATGCGTCAGAAACAACATTAAATTTTCTTTGACGACAAACGGTATTATAACAATATTGACTCAATTCCATTCTCCACCGCATAATCTTATCATTTTTAATTTTGTTACGCCGAGAATTACCAAACATTATAAACAATTCCTACCGCAGGAGATCCACTGCACTGATGCAGAAAAGTTGGTGCTTCCGAACTACCAACTAGCTGGGTCTGGAGATCGAGTAGCTGTGTGTGGACGTTGATGGTTATAAAATAGTCAACGTCTACAACCCACCGCCAACGCGATTGCGAACCTTGGATCTTCCAGTGTTTCCTCACCCCTGTCTGTACGCTGGCGATTTTAACTGTCATCATGCTGACTGGGGTTACGATGACAACAATCCGGACGGTGAGTGCTTATTTGGCTGGCCAAGTATTAATTGTCTTGCCCTGCTATATAATGCCATGGACGCTGTCAGTTTTTATTCCGGCCGCTGGAACACTGGTACCAATCCAGATCTAGCTTTCGCCAGCGTAGGTCCAAACAGTCGCTTACCGGATGCCCGTGTCCTTGACAAGTTCCCCAGGTCACAACATCGATCTTCGCTTATTACACCACCAAGGTTTGCTATGGCAGTGCCAAGCATGCCTGTTAAACGATGGAACTTCCGCAAGGCCAAATGGAGTCACTACATTGCTTTGACAAATAAATTCGCAAAGATTTTGTTGCCGCCTGATTCACTTGATGTGGATGCGGCTTACCAGGACTTCTGTAACACCATTAGGAAAGCATCCAAAAAGACTATCCCACGCGGGTATCGAAATAACTATATTCCGTGTTGGAATGCAGAGTGTGAATCCCTCTATAAAATCTTTCTGCAGTCTCCTGAGGGAAACGACTCAAGCTTGGCTGCTACAGCTCTGCTTGCCAAACTTTACAGGAAGCGTAGGGATCGATGATCCGAGGCAGTTCGGAGCATTGACTTCTCACACTCTAGTCGAAAAGCGTGGAGTATTTTGAATAACCTTATTGGTAGGTCACGACACTCTTCTCGTCACTCTCCCGTTTCAGCCGATGCTATTGCATCTCAGCTGGTTAGAAATGGGAAATACGAGGCTGTTGACCGCAAGTCATCTCGACTTGTCTTTCAAGAAGTGTCTGACCTTTGGAGGGCCACAACACCAGATCCAGTAAATATCTCTGACAATTTCTCACAGAGAAAATTTACTGCTGCCCTCCAAAATTTAAAACCAGGTAAAGCTCCGGGTTCTGATTCCATCTGCCCAGAGCTTATACTCGATGCCAGAGTTACTTTGAAGTCCTGTTACGTGACTTCATTTCTTCCTGTTTGCGCCGACTCAAAATTCCCAAGATCTGGAGAAGAGCGCTTGTGGTCGCAATCCCCAAACCAACAAAGTCCGTGGGGGACCCAAAGAGTTATCGACCGATATCTCTGCTCTGTGTCCTCTACAAGATCCTTGAGAGGCTTATCTACGCCCGCGTTGAGCCATTAGTCGATCCACTGCTCCCTAAAGAACAGGCTGAGTTTCGACGCAAGAAGTCAACCGTAGATCAAGTTGTTCTGCTAACCCAGAACATCGAGGATTCTTTTGAGGCTAAAAAGAAGGTTGGTGCCGTATTTGTTGATCTGACAGCTGCTTATGACATTGTCTGGCACAGTGGCCTTACCTGCAAGCTGCTGAGACTACTTCCGGACAAGCACATGGTCAAAATGATCATGGAGCTTGTCCGAAATTGAAGTTTCACCCTTACCACCATTCGTCGTCGTCGTCGTCGTCGTCGTCGTTTGAAGAGATATCCACTCCAGGCCAGACACAAATAGGACTGGGGCCCAGGGTTTATCCTTTTACTACCCCATACTGCTGCACTGCCTGGATCAGATGCTGGCTTAATGACATCACTGCCAGCATCTGATTCAGGCAGTGCAGCAGTCTAGGGTAGTAAAAAAATAAACCCTCGGCCCCAGTCCTATTTGTGTCTGACCTGGAGTTGATGCTCTTCAAACGATGGCGACGACGACGACAAAACATAAAAGCCACAGAATTTTGATCTATTATTATAGTCAATTTGCGAGGCAATAAATAGTGCGACCATCGCCGGACCGCTTCAACAATAGCTGCAGCTTGCTTTTCCACGCTTGCATAACGTTTCTCGTTTGAATGAGTGTTCTTGACCAAAAGGCGACGGGTCGACCATTTTGCTGTATAACTGCAGATGCAGCAACATCGGAAGTATCGGTTTCCAATATAAACGGCGCATTTTCATCTACACTTGCTAGTGTCGCATCAGCTAATTCACTTTTCAACTGATAAAAACAGCGTACAGCATTTTCGTTCAAAGGAAACGTTCACGATTTTACTAAGAGTTTTATTTAAAAGAGAAGCGAGGCAACCATTTTGCATAATATGCGAAGAGGCCGATTGCCTTGCTTAACTCTTTTTTTGATTTTGGTACCGACATATCCAACAAAATTTTTACACGCTCAGGGTCTGGGCGCAGTGTACGATTATGGATTTATTACCCCAATAGCCAAATACAATCGGACGTATAAGTACATTTGTTCTTATTAAATGTAAGATTATGTTTCGCTGCTGCTTCAAGAAATTGCTGAAGATTTTCATCGTGTTCTTCTTTGGTCTTGCCACAAATAGTGATGTTGTCGAGGTATGCGAATGCTCCTTTATAATTATTGAGTTCGATTATGTCATCAATTATCGTTGGAACCATGGAACCGCATTAGTCAGACCAAACGAAATTCTTTTACTTTGATAAAGCTTTTCATTAGCCTCAAAAGCTGTATACGGTCGGTCTTCAATGGGAATTTCCACCTGGTGGTAGGCACTTTTCAAATCTAAAGTGCTGAAATGGGAGTATTGCGCTACTTTATTTACCAAATTTTGCATGCTAAGCAGTGGATAGCCATCTAATAACATATATTTATTAATGGTCTCACTATAATCAATGCACATTCCTTTTTTTATGATTGTCTCCAGTCACGACAAAAACTTGTGCGCGCCAAAGAAAAGAGCTTGGTTCTATAATTCCTTCTTTCAAGTCGTTTTTTATTGTTTCAGCAATAAACTTTTCGTTTGCCAAAGAACACTTACACAAACATTCGTGATTATAGGTTTACAGTCACTTGCTAAATGTTCGAACAATCGTGGTACAACATTCGTCTCAATACGTTTCAACGCGTCAATACACAACGAAGGTCTTGGACCACCAAAATTAAATTGAACGTGATCATGTAACCTTAAAATATCTTGCCCAACAATAACATCGATGAGTAAATCTTAAAGAACATGCAGTTTTACATCGCGGTAGGTTCGATTTTGCAAACGAATCGTAGAAGAACAAACTTCTTTACTTTGAAAACAGTTTCCGGTTACCGCTAAACCAATCTCGTTGTTCTCATTACTAAGCTGAAATCTATTTGCAATAGCAAATTTTTGATTAACATAACTCAACGTTGAACCGGTGTCAATTAGGGCGTTTGAGGCAACATTAAATGATAAAATGGTAAAATATGGTAAAATAACATGGTAAAATTCCTATGTTTTCAGTTGTTGTTATCACAGTTAGAAAAACGCTGCATCTACTAACTGTGATAACAGCAACTGAAAACATAGGAATTTTACCATGCGTGTAACTGCCAAGGCAGCCGTAAGCACACCACGAATTATGCAGGGAGATGACATGTGAATAGTACAGTACACACACGCATAATGCGGGTTCGATTGCACGGCAAGAATAAAGATCACCTGATTATGCGATTGCTTTTTTAACGAGTCGAACTCAGAAAATTGAGTGGTTCCGATATGCTGACCACATGTGGTCAGCATATCGGAACCACTCAATTTTCATGTGGTCAGCATATTTTCATGCACCACATGTGGTCAGCATATCGGAACCACCGTCAGTATGCCCTTTTGGCTTAGCGGTGCTTATTGCAGTTACGCTGGTAATGCATTATTTTCATTGAATTACTTGTCCAGCGTTTAGGTCCGGAACTAGCTGTTTAAGGTGTAAAAACCACAAAGATAAAGTTGTGCCAGCTGTTTAAATTTTTATCTTTTTCAGTTAGAGTCAGCAACAAGCTGTAGTGTCCTGACGAGACTTAACAAGGACGAAACAGGTCTGTCGGCACTGGCTTGTTGATTGACTTGACCATTCTTACATAATGTTTTCCGTGTTTTGTTGTAAATTTTCTCTTTCATTATGTGATTAAGTGTTGTTTCAATCAACTGTCGCTTCGATCGAGTGTCGTTCGATCAAGTGTTGCTCAATCAACTGTCGGGTCAAGCCTCAATTTACAGTCGCCTCAGTATCTTCTTCAGCGTGCCATTAAACTGCTCGCTCAAACCATTGTAGCTTAGATGATAAGTAATGATTGTAACCTCCTGCTTGACAGCAACATTGACACTTTCTGCAAGCAATCCGTTACCAACAGGATTCCAAGATCACCAATTACTTTTACTGGTATTCCAACTCGGCTATACAGATAAAAAAGTGCTTCTGCCATTGTTTCAGTGTTGATGTCTTAAGAGAGACAGCCTACTGGTTAACGTTTCGCGCAATCTACCAAAGTGAGTACGGAAGGGTACTCCTAGTCACTTGCTGGTATAATTGTGCCAATTAAATCAACTACCACATGCGTAAATGGCAAATCCATCAACGACAATTTTCCCAACAAAACTTTTGCCACACTTTCTTTCGATACTGTCCTCTGACACATATCACACGATCCTCAAAAACTCACTACATCCTGGTAAATCCCTGGCAAATAAAAATTGGATAATATCCGATCTTCCGTTTTCTTGAAGCCCATGTGTCCAGCTAGCTTTCTATTATGCTATTATTATGCTAACTTTTGTTACCTTTTTTTCAAATCCTTCTACACTAAAATTTGCTTGAGCTTTTTTTTTTCTGCACCAACCTTGTTGGAAAGATGTTAATATTTCCTTTCCGTTTCACGCAACTGGTTTCCTTTCCGTTCCTAAATAAGGGTGCTTCCTTTCTTCATATACTTCGACAAGAACGAGTCTTCCTCTTGAAGCTGGATGAGTCTATCTTTTGTAATAAGCAATTGATCCGTGATCTCCACAAATGATAAAGGCTTTGATTTCTTGCTCATTCTAGACTGTGACCAGGTGACTGCTCCTGCCTTTACGCACCAAGTCTAATCTGCATCATCGGTAATCTTTTTTCAGGAAGATTTTCCATGAATAGTTATATAACGGATCTTTCAGGCACAAAGCTTTTACTCTTCCGCTGAATGCTCACTTCCACATTCGCAAAAGGTCCTTTTAGCAAAGTGATTGCTACCGTCATAACATGTCCAATCTTGCCTGTTGGCTGTTCTTCTTTTACCAAATTTTGTGTTAGGATTACTCCAGAATAGCCGGTATCTCCTAAAACTGTTACTGAATCTTTTCCAACTAATCCATCATTTCCAACTAATCAATTGTAGATATCTGATTATATACAATTTTTTCCAAACATGTGCCATTCAAAACTTGAATTTTCTTTCAGTCGTTCAACTCCCAATACTCTTCTGAGTTCTGACCAGTGTTTTCCTTGTTTTCGCTTTTAATTTTGAATCTTTCTATTTTTGGTGTACCAACTTCTATTGTATTAAATTTTTGACAAACAAAGCACATGCAACGTTGTAAGCTTTTTTGTATGCACTAGCACCACCACGCAACAAAAAATTTCTCTTTTTGCACTGCAAAAAGTATGACCAATTACCCCGCATTGGTAGCAATACTTTTTTTTGTCCTACATACGTGAATAGCACTCTCTCGCCTTATGTTTAAATTTTCCGCAGCTAAACATTTTAATCTTCCTTTCATTGCTGAAGAAACATTCGTACTTTTTACTTCTGTACTTAAGGCACCAGCATTCTTCTTGAAACTAAAGACTCAACTCGACAACTTCTTGTTGGGGCCAATTATATACTGTTTCGCAATTTCTTCTAATTTCCTGAGACTCGGAAGTTTACTCTCCATAGAATGCTCCTTAGAACAAAAATTGATAAATACATCTTCAGAACTGATATCCACGTCAGACAGCTTTTCCCACTGTGTACTGTAAAATAAGTCCAAAACAGATTCCGAAACACCCTGGACAGAAAAGAAAATCCTAAAAATTATTGGTTAGGTGCTCTTAATCTAAGTCAGTTATTGACTAAAACGTGTGTAAAATTGTAAAGTTTTAGACCTTTTTTGAAAAGCGAACACATTAGAAAGGTTGAAAAACTTTAGTATAAAAAGTTGCCACTCCCCCAATCAACAAAATTTGAAATGTATGAGATTGTTCAATGAGCCACAGAAAATCACGTCCCACGCCCCATGTGGCCCACAAGTCCTGCCTGGTTCGGACCACTTTGATCAACACAATCATAATTAAAAACCAAAAAATAGAGTATTTTTTATAAAGTTTCTAATTGTTACAAAAAAACTTGTATTTTTTGCACAAAACATACATCTCTCTCTTTCTCTCTCTATGTAAAAAAGAATAATGTGATATTTAATCACAACATATTTAATAGATACGCATTTCTTGAAACGTATATAGCAACACTATTTGATTATTTATTGACACCAACGTTTGAATAGGCAGTCTATGCGAATAGGTGGGGTTGTTTTAGTTACATTAAGTTTTAAGTGTAAGAACGTGCTGGCAACAGACCTGTCAAGTTTTTTTATGTAAATGTTGGGTTAATGCAGTGGTCACCAAACTTTTCTCATAAACGGCCAGATATCTGTGAGGATTGACGATAGCGGGCCGGATACAAACGAAGTACTGTATGAAATTTTACAAATCAAATAATCTCAAAAGTATAACAAGAAAATCAATACAAAAAACTAATTTAGTGAGATTTATGAAACTCTTGTATCTCTGAGTATGTCATCAAAATTTGGTTTACTGCTGGCGTATCCGATCAAAAGAATCATCTTCAAATGTTCCTCAGTCAATCTCATTTGATGCTCTAACTTCACTTGTTTCATTTTTGAAAATGTTTGCTCACAAACATTTGGAGGGATTTTAAAAAGGTGTAGTTACAACAAAACCTAAATATTAAAAATACTATCAATGAATATATCTAATCGTTAAAGCTAGTTCCTAGGTTGTTTAGTTCGTTCATGCAGAGATTCACTGAAGAGAAGTTTAGTTATCAAAGGGTAAACCACCTGACTCAACTAAACGCTCAAACAAATTGTTTCAAGCAAGCAACAATCCTGGAAGGAATCATTGCTATAGCTGATTTATCTGTAATGCTCTGTGAAAAATTGTAATCAGAAACAGAAAATATAAAATCACTGGTACATTTTTTCCTGTGGCCTGACAACTAAAATTTTGATATTTGCTACTGTATTACTATAAACCAGAACTTCTTAAACTTTTTTGTTCTGCGACCCCATTTTAAAAAATAAAATTTTGTGTGACCCCAATTAGTGGTGGATATTTAAAATTCGGGGCCCGAGGCAAGAATTCTCAAAAATTGGTGTTCTCTAAAAATAAAAGAGGGTTTTGATCTCGCACTTTGCAATTTTTCTCCGAAAATCATAATGATGTCTAAAAAAAAAGGTCTTCACTTTGAATCGATCTCCTTTCTCCGTATTTTCCTCCCAAAATCATGGTGATCTCTAAAAAAAAAGGTCTCCACTCAAAATCAAACTGCGATTTATCTATTTTTGTCGCCAACTTCAGGTGTTCTCTAAAAAAAAGATTTAAAGAGCTTCTTTGTGGTACAGAATTTTAATATCGCTTTAAACAAAGTCGATTTTTTCGAAGCCATAAGCTTTTCGTGACGCTCTCATTAGTGGCAATCGCGTCAAAATGGGACGAACCAGAGAAAATCAAGGTATTTATAGTATCAACAGTTGGGAGAAAGGTGCTGCAGTCTCGGAAAGGAGAAAGGCACAATTGCACAGTGTGGTGCAATACAGGATGTTCTCGGAAAGGAGAAACGCACTATGTGAAATTACCCCTGGAGAAACACTGTTACTCGCAACTAAGGTTATTTGAAAAGTTTCAATGTGTAAACAAATTCCTTTTGCTTACATAAAACCGGATGTTTGGTTTTGATAAAAGTTGCCTCGAGTAGACACAGATGGAACGAGTTGCGTGCCACAGCAAGAATTTTAAAACGTTTGTCGTTATAGTTTGCAGCACATTGCTCGTTGTCAAGCAAGTGTTGTCCTATGGCAGAGTCACAATCTGGATTATTACGTTTTAGCTTACAGGATCTGCCAGGTTGAGATCGCGTAGGGCGCTTCGCTTGCTGTTGTAGCCATTTAGGAACATGCTGCTTGATTCTATCTTGTAGTCGCTGTGATGTTCGTCCTACGTACCTACTGTCACAGTGCCACGAATATTCATAAACAACGGAGCTTTTCAGCGTGGTAGGTAAAACATCTTTGCGGGCTACAGGCAACATGCGTTTCGATGTAAATACAACTCTGGTGATAACGGAGCCATAGCAGCTTTCAACAGCCGTTTTGACGTTTTTATCAAGAACAATGGAAGCTTTCCCTATCCAAGGAACTCTCAAATATACGGGACACTTCTCAGGACCAAATCGTTTGGGCATAGAAAACTGAGCAATTTTTTTGGAAATGTTGCAGTCAATAATTGATTCAGGATAACCATTGTCCAATAGAATGTTCTTGATATGCTTAATTTCTTCGTTTAGTTTAGATTTCGTGCATATCATTAGTGCCCGGTGTACCAAAGTTGATATAAGATTTGTTTTTTGTTTAGTGGGACTGAAAGATTCCCAACGTAAGTACTGTCCAGTAAAGGTAGGTTTTCTATACACACTTGTTTCAAAACCGGTAGCTGTTCGTTCCACGTTAACGTCGAGAAACGGTAAACAATTATTTTTCTCTTTCTCAAAGGTAAATTTGAGAGAAGGATGGAGACAGTTTAGTTGTTTGAAAAAGTTATCCGACTCTTCTTCATTGCGAAACATAGCAAATGTATCGTCAACGTACCTAAAATATGTGGAAGGTTTTGATTTTTGAGAAAAGAGTTTTTCTTCATAAAACCCAACAAAGATGTTAGCTAAGGCTGGGCCTAGTGGTGAACCCATTGCAACCCCATCAGTTTGCTTGTACATGATGTCGTTAAAGCTAAACTCTACTCCAGATGTGGCACTTTTCATCAGTTCAATGAAGACAGCCTTCAAAATAAGTGGTTGTGCATCCGAATCATCGCAATATAAGGCATCTGCACAGATATTAATGGTCTCTTCAAGTGGGACGTTTGTAAAGAGGCTTGAGATATCGAAGGAGCACATGAAAAGATTGTTAGCATCTTTAGAGTTTTGAATAGCATCAGCAAACGTAAATGAGTCACGAATACAATGGGTCGAGAAACGCTTTAATACCGGTTCCAAGAGGCTTGCTAACCACTTGCTGAGCTCATGATGGGATGAGCCTGTCATAGATAGTATCGGTCGTAACGGTACGTTTGTTTTGTGCGTTTTGGGTAAACCATACATTCTGGGTCTTTGTGATCCGGTGCGAGGAATATTTTGGTAAAGACTGTTGGGTATTGAATCTTCTTTAAATAGTTCTAGTAAGCGTTTTTGAAGTTTTGATTCAATATTAGCAGTGTTGTCGTTGCTTGAGGTTGGTCCAAGTTTTTCGAATTTTGATGGATCATCAAGTATTCCTAGCATTTTATCTATAAAGTCATTCTTGTTCAGAATGACTACTCCTGAACCCTTGTCCGGTTTGGTGATGACAATGTTTTCATTAGAATGCAAGTTGTTGAGTGCTCGAAAGCATTCTCCATGAAAAGCAAAATCACGTGAGTCAATCTCTTCACCACAGTAGAGATGGGCAAGGTCTGTAAGTCTAGCCTTCAAAGAAGATTGATCATTTTCTGATGAAACTCTGTAATGGCCCAATTGGGCCCACAACGATTCAAACTCTGCAAAGACTTCTTCTCTGCATATTGATTTTGGTGAAAGGCTGAAGTTCAGGCCATGCGATAGAACAAAACTTTCCACATCTGATAATACATGGTTCGAGAGGTTCAAGATATGTTTCTTTGTACAACTCAGCATATTTCCGAATCTTTTCTTTTTTAGAGTGGCAAGCAAGGATTCATTTCTGTTATGAATTTTCATGCTTGTCTTTTCTTCAATCATAGCGAGGTATTTGTAAAATCTAATTTTGTCAAAGTATGACAGAAATTGACAGGTTGTACGTAAAAGATTTCGGTAAGGAGCATGCAATTTTTTCAATTGTTTAGTCTGCTTTTCAATTTCATCATTCATAAAAGCCCGTTCAACAACAAGGCTATGTCTGATTTTCGATCGTTCAATGCGGGCAATCATATATTTGGGTGCGACTCTATGGGACCTGCAAGCCTTGAGAAAGGCTGTTGAGAACTTAAAAGTTCTGATTTTTCCTCTAATTCTGACCACCTTGTTTAAAACAGCTATTTGCTGTTCAGTGTACCTGCGCTGCAAATACGTAAAGAGCTTCTTTGGGGTACAGAATTTCTCCGTTTCTCCTTTCCGAGAACATCCTGTATTGCACCACACTGTGCAATTGTGCCTTTCTCCTTTCCGAGACTGCAGCACCTTTCTCCCAACTGTTGAGACTATAAATACCTTGATTTTCTCTGGTTCGTCCCATTTTGACGCGATTGCCACTAATGAGAGCGTCACGAAAAGCTTATGGCTCCGAAAAAATCGACTTTGTTTAAAGCGATATTAAAAAAAAAGATTCGGACTCAAAATCAAGCTCCAATTTGTCAATTTTTGTCCCCCAATTCTCTGATTTGCCGATTACATGTGCAATAACCAATATTATTTTCAAAAGTTCCGCGGCACTATTGGGATTTTTAAAGTTTTGCGGCACAAAGCACAAAATGCCAATTTGTTTCGCGACCCCAAAATTATTTTAGGCGGCCCCATTTGGGGTCGCGACCCATAGATTAAGAAGCCCTGCCATAAACCATTGCATTGAGTTGCTTTGAGATAACATGCGGCAGGCCGAAAAAAACTAATTCAACAGGCCGCATCTGGCCCGAGGCCCTTAGTTTGGTAACCCTGGTTTAATGCATAGAAGTTAGTAAATATTACAAAAGTTTCTTAAATAGTTAGTTTAAAACAGATCAGCCTCCACGTTTTTGACTTATTTATAGAATAGAATGGACAAATACATGTAAAGAAAATTAACATCTTTTGAACCTTGGTGCTACTGGTAAACGTTAGAATTTTGTACAATCTTTTTTATACTTTAACTTTGACCGCCCGATTTGGCCACTTTCGCTGCAACAATATTCTCAAAATTGGATAAAATAAAGAAATTTTTGTTTTTTATTTTATTTATTTATTATTGTTTTTGGACACAATCAGTACAAAATTACTTCTTTAGTGCAAATTGAAATAAAGATTGCAAATAAAATGGTTTTTCCATTAGGAAATACCAACAAAAGATATGACACAATGGAAACGCGAGACTCAAATCAATTATTTGATCCTGTAATTTTGGTGCTTCTTCTTTCTGTTGTTCTCACATAAAAACAACCCGTTCAAAAAAAGCAAAGAAAATGGTCAAATATTGTCAAATTTTTGTCATAATTTTTCCCAACAAAGAGTACAAAATTGTTAAAAAATTACAAAAAATTTGTATTAGCGGTCATTAATGGAAAATATTAAGCTATTAAGTAAACTACCGAAAAAATAAATGAACATTATGTTTAGGATTATCTTAATTCACAGCTTACTCATATTTTCTTTCGTAGATGATGGAGTATACACAATAGCTAAAACTAATCTGAAATAAAAATTCAAAGATAAGCTAACAAAAAAAACTTTTATTTCATAAAAATTTTATTTTTTTTAACTTTCTGCTTTTACAAGTTGAATGAAAGTTTTGAAGCGCAAACTTTTAAGAGTTCAAAGTAAATTACGGAGCAAAATGTCTGGAACGTGGTAAAATTTTCACCAATTCACTTTGAACAGAAAGCAAAGAGACAATACAATTGAAAACATCATTTTTCAATTGCATTGGCTTTTTGCTTTTTGTTTAAAGTGAATCAATTTACGATTAAAATTTTTGATTAAATCATATTGTCCCATAACCGCACTGTTAAAAAAATTTACTCTCTTTTACCGGGCAGTTAAAGTTCGGACAAAGACATAAATATTTTACGTACAATTTTCGTAATTGAGTTTTATGGATATTTTCAGTAGCCTATTTAGGTGCCACATTGTTAAAAAATTTGCTGTATTTTATCTAGCAGCAAAAGTTTAGACTTTGACGAAACTGTTTTATATACGATTTTTTTAATCTATGCAATCGGGTATTTTTAGTTATCGATTTTACGTATCTAGGAGAAAATATTTTCCGAAAGTTTTCAATTAAAACTTTCTACACAACTTGTTCATAAACTTTCAGCTAAAATTTTAAAAAGCTAATTTAACAGATTACTTCAAATTACAAATTTATTGGTATTAAAATCTACTTCAATATATCTCTGGCAGCAAAAGTATTGAGGGCATAACGTAATTATTTTAGAATAAATTCTGTCTATTGAAACATCTTCTGTAAAAGCAACGATAGAGAACAATGTTAATAAATTTTACGTGATTTTCACTGGAAGCCGCTTTGACTGGTCTTTATCATAATATCTCTATCATAATATATCGAAGTTTTACCCTTACCACCGGTGACTGCAAGCAAAGCAGGCTACACCGTCTTAAAAACGGCGTTACTCAGGGATCGGTCTTGGCTCTCCTCCTATTTAACATCTATACGTTCGATCTTCCTTCCATGATTTCCAGAAAGTTTGCTTATGCTGATGACTTAGCATTGTTGCACTCTTCTGAAAACTGGAAGGACTTGGAGGGGACCTTAAGCCAAGACATGTCTACACTTTCACCGTATCTTCAGACTTGGAGGTTGAAGCTCAGTCACACTAAGACGGTGACGGCTGCCTTTTACTTAAACAACCGAGAGGCCAAACGTGAGCTAAAAGTCTACAACAATGGTAGACTTTTACCGTTCTGTCCAACCCCTACTTACCTTGGGGTAAAACTGGACAGATCGCTCACGTTTCGTCACCATCTAGTGGCACTGCGCAAAAAACTATCGTCACGCGTCACACTGCTGAGGCGACTCGTGAGCTCGGGATGGGGTGCTGGTGCTAAAACACTACGCATAGCCACCTTATCTCTAGTCCACTCAACACCTGAGTACTGTGCGCAAGTCTGGTGTCGCAGTGCTCACACTCGCCTCATCGACAGTGTCTTGAATGACGCCTTGCGCATAGTCACTAGATGCCTGCGTCCCACTCCAACGGACCATCTACCTATACTCTCAGGCATCCAGCCAGCTGAGCTTCGCCGAATGGGAGCGACACTCTCCTTGGCTTACCGTGGATCTCTGGACCCCGATCATATCTTGTACGGTCTCTTGAATGGGTCCTCAGATAATCGCCAAATGAGACTAAGATCGAGACGCCCGTTTGTGCCAGCTGCGAGGAATCGTTTGGACAACTTTGCCAGACTTGGCATCCACGATTCTGAATGGATAAATTGCAAATGGAACGCGGAGTATTGTGAAAATGCTTCCAGGCTCCGTGCTTTTTTGCCACGGACCGGTGCCAGGTATGTTGGGATGGCCTTACCCCAAGCAGCTTGGGTTAAGCTCAACCGCCTGGGGACTGGTGTTGGGCGATTCCATTCGTCCATGCACAAATGAGGTTTCGCTCCTTCACCGAATTGCGAGTGTGGCGCCTCTGAGCAAACCGCAGACCATGTACTAACAGCGTGCTCTATACATCGGCCACCACATGGAGCACGAGGTCTGACGGTTTTGGATGACAAAACTCGATGCTGGCTTAATAACACCACTGCCAGCGTCTGATTCAGGCAGTGCAGCAATCTGGGGTAGTAAAAGGATAAACCCTCGGCCCCAGTCCTGTTTGTGTCTGACCTGGAGTGAATGCCCTTCAAACGATGACGACGACGACGATAATATTTTTTAACGTTATTTTCCAAAATTTAAAAAAAAATGTGTTTTGTAGTGTGTTTCATTTTTCCACTACTTTTGAATTTCAAAATGCCTGGGGTCCCTACCGGTGGTATTTTGGGTAAAAAAGTTTACACCCCAAATTTTTTTCAATTATGACGTCATTTTGAGGTGGTCCACGACGTATGAAATTTCAAGGGTCCGATTTTTCGCGATTTGGCCGTATCTCCCCAACCGCTTATTGCAGGTCGACAAAATTTGTGTCAAAATGCGAAGAGTAGTCAGTTTCCTATACCTGATCTAGAGAAAACTTTTGTCTATCTCCTTCAGAAAAAAAGTTATACCGAAAAAAATAAATTTGCACCTATTTTCATCGTGCTTTAGCATTCCAGTGGAAAATTTTTTGGTTTTTTCCACTTTTATTGCGTAGCAAAGCCTACAAGCTGTCTTAACTGAGGTTATTTTATAAATTTGTCCAAAAAAAAGAACAGGTTTCAGTTGTTTAGCCATGGCTTTGAGAAGTAGTAGGCCTATTACTAAGTTGATGCAAACCTTTAAAGAGCTTGAGAAAAACATACTCCCTCTTAATTCCAATGTAGCTTGGACATTACGTAACTAATCCTAAGTATTTTAACAAACTACCCTATTACAAAGATGTGAAAGATTAACTGTTGTTAGACGTGTTAAGTATATGGACAAAAGCTAGTCTTCCTGTACTTCGGAAACAGAGGATAGAAGCAAAGTTGAAAGATTTAATAGATAGATATAACGCGTTAAGAAAGAAATGAAGCATGGGGGTAATAAACTGGATGAAAAATGGTTACATAGGTTATTTGATATATGCAAGTGCTCAATTCCCGAAAACCCGTTGATTAACAACAAAAAGTTAGTGTACAGCTGCGAGGCAGCTAATTGGTTATGATATCCATATTTTGGATTACTTGTTCCCCACAAATGAAATTTATCTTGCTCATGTAATTTGCTATGTTGATGGCGAAAGAAAAGGTCCTGGAGCAATGCTAGATGGAATTTTGTGGAACAAAATATCAGCGTTAGAGAAGCCAAATAATGAAACGTTAATACCAAGGGATCAGTTGGACGTTCCGGTAACCAGAATTGCTACGGTGTACTTGAAAGCCAAGCTGGTGTGGTTTTCTCAACCAAAGAGAAATAAAGTAGAACACAGTTTTAGGAATGATCAGCTATGTATGCTGGTCTTGGGATGCTATATCATCACCAATATGCCAGAAATTTTTTTTAAAAGCAAGAACAAATTTGCCATTCTCGATGGATTACTATTGCAAAAGTTTATATAAGAATGTTTATTTTTAACTCAAAAAATCTCACTGATATTCAGAAAAACAAGCTTCAGAAGATAGTTTCATACATCGTTTGTGTTTATGTACCATCATTTCTGATGATGCATTTAAATCCCAAAGCTCCAGAGGGTCTTTTTATATTTCACCGCAATCTGCTTAGCTGTTTTGTTGAAATCGACTCAAATATCACTGATATTGTTATGAAATATTTCATGGTTCATGCGTCGCAATGGCTTTCTTGAAAAAATGTTGCTTTAAGTGTGATTGCCAAAGTTGCACCATACACTGCTGAAGCAGTTAAAAATTAAAAGTCTTTGCCTGAAGAAGTAGATGTGCGATCACTCCTTCAAGACCGAAGAAGTCTTTTAAAGGATTTCTTCACAAACAGGAGTAAAGAAGCCCCATGTATATCAATGACTCGTGTTCAATTATTTTTCTGGAAGTCGATTGATAACCACAATCTCTCAACCAAACGAAGAACTGGAAGATTGAAAGAACTGATCAACAAAAAAATGCGAGATGAGCCAACTCAACTTACCCATTCTGATTTGCGTTTGCATGCTCATTTGTGTAATATGGAAATTAGTGAATTTTGAGTAACAATAAAAAGCTTGCAAGTTGTGCCGGTTGTTTTGTGCGTGTAAATTGTAAATTATGCTATTCAAGCATGTTAGATGTAGTAGACAATATGCTTTGATAGGCTGTCGAAAAATATGCTTTTTTTACAACAAGCTTAAACATAACGCAAAACAGCACATATATCATTCAAAATTTTGCTTTAAGATGACAAAATTTAGTTTTTTTGGTATAACTTTTCTTCTGAAGGAGATAGACAAAAGTTTTCTCTAGATCAGGTATAGAAAACTGACTATTCTGCGCATTTTGACACAAATTTTGTCGACCTACAATAAGCGGTTAGGGAGATACGGCCAAATCGCGAAAAATCGGACCCTTGAAATTTCATACGTCGTGGACCATCTCAAATGACGTCATAATTGAAAAAAATTTGGGGTGTAAACTTTTTACCCAAAATACCACCGGTAGGGACCCCAGGCATTTTGAAATTCAAAAGTAGTGGAAAAATGAAACACCCTAGTCTTTTGTATGTATTTTACAGTGTTGTGCAAAAATTTAAGACCACCTTTCAAAATTTTTCTTTCTTTTAACTCGCAGCATTGTGAAATCATCTGGCTTGTTCAAGATCGCATTATCTTTTTGCATCAATCTAGCTAGATGTGTTTAGCAATACAATACTCAGTGCGTGCTTGGTTAAACAATATTAGGGCTATTCTTTCAATATTTTTATAGTTTTCAAAAGTCAAAAAATGGGCAAAAAAGCCAGTTTTTTTGAAACTAACAAAACCCAATTTGTAATTTTGTACAAGGAAGAATTTTCTCAAAGGAAGATTTGCAAAAAAATGTCCTGTAGCAAAACGGCTATTCATCAAGCAATTGTTAGATTTCAAAATTTTGAATTTTACCATGACCAGAAAAGCAATAGAAGACCAAGAAAAAAAGCCCTCGTCATGACAACTTAATTTGGCGAATAGCTGTTCAGTCTCCAACCAGTTCCTGAAAGAAAATACGAGCGGCATTGCTTCTTAAAGGCACAGATGTTGATTGTACAACTGTTAGTAGGAGTCTTGTTCATGATTTTAACCTGAAATCATTTAAACCTGCAAAAAACATTGCTTAACCCCAGCCATGAAGCAAAGAAGTTGGCCCTTGCCAGGAAATATGAAGACTGGGATGAAGCAAGGTAGAGTAAAGTCTTTTTTTTGGTTGAATCCACAATTCAGTAATTTTGCAATGAGAAAATGGACAATTTTTCGGCCTGTTCGAGCACGATGTAGTGACTGCTACTCATAAGCTACGGTAAACATCTTCCCAGTGTCATGAACCGGGGGGTTATGTCCCGTAATGGCGCAGCTGGTCTTTTTTTTACAAATCGAAACAACAATGAATGGCGTCAGGTATCACAAAATGTTGGAGGACAAGCTCGAAATTCACATGGCTATCTATGAATGCAACATGTTCATGCAAGACGGTGCTCCCTGCGACCGTTCAAAGTTAGTCAGTAATTTCCTTAAAAAGAATATCAAAACGTTGGATTGGCCTTGTAACAGCCCAGATCTCAATCCATTTGAGAATTTGTGGGCAACACTGAAAGACAAAGTTGCAGATAAACATCCCACAAGTACTAAAGACCTGAAAATGGCGATAAAATACATATAAACGCAAAAGAATACAGCTAAATAGTGCAAACATTTGGTGCATAGAATAACATGCTTTGTCGTCTGCAAGCTGTTATCAAGATCAAAGGTGGACATACCAACAGCCGAAAACTCGATAATGTAACTTACTTTTAAGTCAATAAGCTCAGTTTTTGATGTCGCACAGCACAAACACAGCCGTCCCAAGATACAGTCTGTCCAAAAAGTATCCGACCTTTGGGCATAAAACAAACAACACAATGAATATCACAAATTTTATTTAATCTCCTTCAAAATACTCCCCTTGCAAGTGCACATACTTTTCCCAGCGTATCTATCCTTTTTGGAAACACCTCTAAACTTGAACTCCTCCTCTGGAATGCTCCTGAGCTCCGCCGTTGTTTTTTCCATAATGTTCTTACGTGACTGAAATCGCGTCCCTTTTAGCATAGTTTTTAACTTGGAAAATAGCCGGAAGTTGCATGGTGCCAAATCAGAAGATTTAGAAGGCTGTCGCACAAGTACCGTATTGTGTTCGGCCGAAAAACCTTTGATTATATAGGCGGAATAAGCGGGAGCAATGTCATGGTAAAAGTGCCACTTCTTCCCTGTCCACATGTCTGGCCGCTTTCATCGCACAGCATCACGAAGGCGACGTAAAACCTCCAAGTAGTACTCTTGAACTGATCCTCTGCTTATTCCACTTCTTCAACAATTTCCCTGAGTGTTAGTTGGCGATCTTCCATCACAATTTAGCGAACCTTCTCAAACACTTCTGTTTTCGGCTTGCGGATGGCCTGCCAGAGCTTGACTCACTCTTCACTGACATTCGACCGTTTTTGAAGCGATTAAACCATTTGACTTAAGGCCTAATGTCCAAAAGCTTGCTGAATCTTTTGAATTGTTTCAGTTTGATTATCTAGCTTTTGGCAGAACTTGATACAATATTTTTGTGCGATGCTTTCTGTCATGACCCTTGCAAGCAAAAAATCGACGATCATGCACTACAACATTCGAGCCATATAAAGAATGCACAACATTCTCTTTATATGGCTCGGATGTGTATATTTTATTGTGATAAAGTATCGTTACTACCTTTTGCGTTTCGGTATACACTTTTATTTTTTTTATTTAAAAAAAAAATTTAAGTTAATTGTTTTCTTTTTTTCTCTCTCTCTTTTTTTTTTTTTAATAACATACAGTAGCTACTTCGTTTTAAAGGTACAGCGACCGCGCATAATTGACGTTGTGCGTGTAATAACGTATATCGTTTAGCCGCTGTTTCCTATTTCGCAATCACTTTTTCAATAAGAACTTTAAAACGTAATACCTTGATTGCAAATAAAATTGAATTGAATTGAATTGAATTGAATTGAATTGAATTATACGACTGCTTAAATGCTTCCAAAAAAAAAGAATGACACCAACTATTGGTTTGAAATTTTTTATGCGTGAGCAATAATTGTGACGTTATAATCCATCAAAACCACTTTGCTGGCGTGGCAGTATTTTTAGTGGGAGGAGATAAAGTCGGATATTTTTAGGACAGCATATATGGGGAGAATCAGGCAGTTCAGGCTGCTAACAAGCAAGATGAAATCAACATACTAAGAAACAGTGCTATTTACAGTAGACTAGACTAGTTGTTATAAGCAGAACTAAGAATGCAGTTTAGCGTATCGATAGAGAGTCTAAAGTCGCGAAGGCGAGTAAAATTTGTGATTGTATCTAAGCGATCAAGATGTTACAAAATAGTTTACTCTAGCCAGTATAAATATTCAGAAAACTAATTTTATATAAACTAACGTTTTGTCACGATTCACGACGCTAACCCAATAAACTTAAAATTTTACGTAGTCTATGTATGCAGTTATATAGTTTAATTATTATTCTGAAAGACAAGAAAAAGCAATTATTTAATAATCATTCAATGCAATCTGCTCAGATTTAATTGTACATTAATTAATTAAAAATTGCAATGGTAATAAATCTGTAATATACGAGTATATGAGAATATTTCAGGACATAAAACAACTGAAGAAAAAGCGTAAAGCTTTAAATTTCCAATTAAACGACCAAAATTAATAAACAAGTGGATTAGATCTATAAACACTGTAGATTAAATCTGTTAAATATTATAAAAATTATTTGCTTGCGATAATGAAAGAAATTCTTTAAAGGCATTATAGTGTTTATGATCGAAGGATTTATAAAATCTGTGCCTAATGTTCTTATTGTTTGTCCATTTGTTGAAAAATATTCAAAACAACTTGTTGATTTCAAAGATTGTGTTTTCTATGTTTGCATTTTTTTTTATTTAGCAAAATTGAATTGCCTGCTGGATATTTTTCATGTTCAGATCTTGATTATATTTAGAAGCAGGACACCAAGTTTGATTGTATTTTACTAAAAGGGTATAGACGTAACTTTAAGTCTATTTACCCAATTTATAACAAATAAGTGTTGACTTTGCTATAGCTATATTTTGTGAAACCACTGTGGCTGCTAGTAAATCGTAACACACAAACACTAAATAATATGCATGGCTTTCTCACTTTAATGTATACCTGGTGGAGGGTTTTTTTCCAATCTTCTTTGAAACTATTTAGATAAATTGATAAAATGTTGGAGTTTTTAATTACTTTCGCAATATTTGTGGTGCAAGTACAGAAGCACATTCTACTTATCAAAATAAACGTTTGATGCATGGTAAAAATACAAGGCTCAAGCCTATTTAGCATCTAATCTTTTTAATGAGGGCATCAATATGTCTTATCAACTAAATCTCTAAGTGAACCAGTTGAAAAAGATTTTCCCAGAATCGAAAGTTGAGCAATGAAATTTTCTTGTTAAGTTCAGGAAAGTCATAGACAGTGAAAGCATTTCTTTTGTGATGATTTTTGCTAAATTGTGCTTAAACTCAAACAAAAATGCTCAAACAAACAAAATAAAAATTTCTTTAAGAAAATTTTATTTGCTCAATAAAAAGTGTCGGAAAATAAAGCTTTACCCTAAGATTTCATACAGTTTTTAATCAAAAAGGAAAAGAAAGCTTTTTTTTATGTAAAAAAAAGTGTCATTGTAATCAGTTACATTACAAAAAAAATTACAAAACGTTTGCAATGTAAATTGAAGGAATAAACTTTGACTTGTCCGTGTACAACCGCGTGGTACTTTCACTTGCTTTCTCGTGGTGAGCAACACTGTGCCACAATTTACCTGTTCAGCATTTAATTTACTAAATTATTACGACCAGTTTATCGCTCAGCAAAGAGATGTTGCTGTGCGAGACCTGAATTTGTACATTTTGCACTAACACTTTAAAGGTTGCTATTTTTAAGCCAAGACATCAAAATAAAATGATATTTTTTCTGAGCACCATTGTAAACATTTTTTTATGAACTTTGTTACAAATTGCAGTATCAGGGTTTTAAAACTAAAGTGTAAAACAATCTAATCGCACACTAATTTATTCTTTTGTTGTTTTATTGTTACACTATTTCCGTACGTTATTTATTTGATTACGTTTTGGAAAAATGCATTGCAATAGCTTTTGGTTTTATGCTAAAAGTATTGAATTCTCTTTCACATATATATTTCTTGCAACGCTAAGTGCTTTATCTTGTTAGCTTAAATTGTTTTTATTTAAACTGACTCAAATGAGAGTAATAACAATCTTACTCGTTATTTGTCCTGTCTGATATTGTTGTCTGACAAAAAAGGATCGAAACGTAAATCGATATTATTCAATAAAAATATTTCTAACCAATTTTTGAGAAATATTTCATCGCATTGGCCGGGTAATTTTTTTGCTTCAATGTAACATGTCCGGCCGTATTCTTTAGTGGGCCGTAGCCCAGCTTAAGTCAATAAGGTGAATTTTTTTCATGTCTTTGTTACGTCCTGGAACTTACACAACGTTAGTTTTTTATCGAAAAAAGCTGTGTCAACTATTAAAAGGATGTTTGTGTAAAAAATAAAAAATGGGAAAGCCCGGTCAACTATTAAAATTAATTAGAAAAATACTAGAAATGTGCATTAAATTTGACTGAGTTTTTATCAATAACACAAGCTTTCGTGAACTACTTTTCAATTTGTCTTGTGTCAAGGAACAGTTATTGTTTGCTTAATTTCTCAATTTTTTGAGCAGCTATAAATACTTTTAATATTTTTTTCTGCACTTTATTTCAGTTTATTCTAAAAATTTAGCGTTGCAACGTTAGAGAATTTTTATTATTTATATTTGTTTCATTTAAAAGATGGGCTGCTACCACCTAACGCAGTGCTTCTTAAACCTTAGGTTGCGATCCAAAAGTGGGTCGCCATTCAATTCAATTGGGTCACCGATGACTGCAGTTGTGTGAAAATAAAATCACCAGTTTTTAGGGACGAAATTTGAGAAATCCAGACAGATTCCAAGTAAAGATCGTTTTTTAGAAATCACCAAAATTTTGTGACAAAAATAGAAGTTTTAGACACTGATTCAAGGTAATGACTTCTTTTATTTAGAGATCATTATGATTTGGGGACAAAAATAAAGGTTTTTACCCTTGCAATAACGCCTGTAAAAAAGATTGGGTTGCCAAAGCTTTTCTCTCTAAGTTTGCTTCACATTTTGGTAGTCATGAAAAAAGATTGAAAAATATTGACCTAGCGTATTCCTTCTTACTTCATGTTTGCTTTTCAAATTCATGGTCAGTCAAATACAGGTCTTTTGTCCAATTCCAGTTTTGCCATAATAATGATTGGTTTGTTTTTTTGGTAAATATCAAAATGTATACACTTTGGGCTGATAAAACAGGAAAATAATGACGTAGAAGAAACGCTGCAAAAATAATCATCAAAGAATAAAAGATAAAAAAATCGGTTTTGAAACTCGCAGTCGCTACAGACTCAATTTTAAACTTTTCTCTCTCCTTTTTTTAAGTTCTAAATCAGCAATATAAGTTTTGCATGTTTCGCAATATTCCACAACGTATGAGCTCTTTTGAAAACTTTTAGCGCTCTCTAAACCTGCCTGAGCAATTTTCTGTTTAAAAATCCTTGATCTATAAATGTAATATTTAACAATTTAAAATTAGATAAAATAAAGTTTTATCCTCATTTAACTGAAAAGAAAATATTCTTTTAATTGCGCGTTTATTATAAAAAGTTGTACAAAAAGGGTTTCTGGAATAAATTTGAACTTAATTAAATATATAGTAGAACAGAAATCATCACAGTTGTGGGATTATGCTAGTTTTTGTATATTTAAAATTTTTTATTCTAAATCTTTCATAAACTATATAGTTTATTTGCTATTGACAACGTAAAAATGATTAAGAAGTAACAATACCTGCATTCCAGATCTTGAAAACATGTTGTTTCCTCCATTTTCAAGTTGCTTAGAGGAACTTCCGTATACATATTCATAAAAGTTAGGAATATGACTGACTATTTCGTTTGCTCGAGATGATAAAGCATTCAAGACAACTTGTAAGTCCGGAAAAACATTTTCTAATAAAAACAATTCTTTTTTATTCTCATGCAAGGGTATATTATTCAGAGCTTACAATTATTCTTTGATTAACTGTTGTTAAAACCTAATAATTGTATTATAATCCTTTGTTTTTTTGAATGCAGCATATATATCAACGGTTGCCAAACCGTGGCTTACCTACTTCTCGTTTGCGGCTCCTATAATATCTTATACAGTAATGAACCTAAATTGTTTTTTACTGTCTTAATTTTTGCTAGAAGTTGCAGAAGGTGCTTAGTCACTGAAAATAAGCTTTGAATGCATTTTTCAAAAAGGCTTTACCTTTAATTTAGGACAAAAATAGAGATTTTGACCCTGATTGGAAGTGTGCGAAATCTGTATTTTAATTATTGTTTCGGTTTCGAACCCGCGCGGATTCGTCTTGTCTAAGCTAATTATGGTTTTACGTCATTTTTTCCTTGAATTTCCCAAAGCGTCTTTAGTTTATTGTCGTTTTCTTTTTCTACATTTCTCACAATTTTCAGAGGTAAACCTTTTTTGGAATTGAGAACGAGGACACGGAGAGATCAAAGAAACCCCTTTGATTTTGTAAGAATAACACTTTTTTTGGCAGAAGTGCAACTAATTTTCTTGAACTTTGGAACTACGTCGTTACATTTATTACAACAATTATTTCTTTGAATCTTTTCTCCCATTAACTTCTGTAAGTACTTTTATGTTCTGGCGTGTGTTTGAACCGATTTTTATGTTGATTTATGTTACAGAATTACAAGTAAAATCAAAAACAAAAGTTGTATACTAAAAGGTACGTGTCAATCAAGTTCTAGAGAGAAAAGCAAATTAAGTAATTCAAAAACAATCATCATTAAGGTTTTGCACTGGAACGGTCGCAATACGGAATGGCATCGCAACCGTTTTCAGCGCAAAAACGTCTTTAAAAAACAAGCTTTCTTTAAATTTTTCCCCTTGACAAAATGGCTTTCTAGCGCACCTGTTAATGACTGAAGCCAGTCTCCTGGTAGCGTAGCTAATTCCACCTGCTAACTGATCATATTCTCATAATAATTTAATCAAACAAACCAAAATTTATAAGCTCTGACCAACAATCACTTAGCAGCGATGATTAAGATGGCTGCAATAATTTGTATCGTCGTTATTTCAACCTATTTAAAATAGCATGAAACGCACTATGCGACTGCTTGACAGACAGATGTTTCAATGTGAACATTTGTCAAGCTATCTGATTTATTTTAATTTTTACTTATTAGATTATTTGTTTATTGCATGCAACTCATGCTTGAAAACCTTTGCACCTCTGATATATACGAGTATATAGTAATTCTAGTAACAATTAAAGTAACTGCTTGTTGTAATTCGTGTGGTGCAAACCCTCAAGTCTAGCGGCACTCTAACTGTGGTGCAGCATTGCAAAAAATAGCTAGTAATTAGTAAGCCTTTTCTGTCAGTGCATAGCCTCTACACCAACAAGCACTATGTAGCACATTCTCGTGGTGTCTCTGGATAACTGAGCACGTTGCAATGTTAAGTAAAACAAAAGGGGTTTGGAGGAGTCCTGGGACACAGACGTGTGATTTGTAAGGCCCACCAAGTTTAGATATACCTTAATACCCACGAAACCAGATTCCCAATTATAGCACCACTGCTTACGGTAACTTTGTTTAAAAAGCAAGAATAAGTTAGATTGCCTCGCAGTTAGTAAAAAATAGAATATACAAAACAACAGACCGCGAGTCAGCCGGACTCGTCATTAAAGAGATGTCCCAACGCTGGAGGATTCAACATTGCCTAACAAACGTATCTCTAAAAATTTTTATTGGGAAGAATTTGCTAATGCGCTAAAGCTTCTAAAGCCTGGAAAAACTTCAGATTCTGACTCTTTATGCCAAGAGTTAATACTCCATGCCAGCTATGCTTTGAAATCCTGGTTAAACAAATTTCTGTCTTCCTGCATGCGCCAACTCGAGTCTTCAAAATTTTGGAGGAGAACATTGCCATACCAAAGCAAATATGCTATCAGGGAACCCAAAGAGCTATAGACCTGTCTCTTTGCTTTGTGTCCCCTTCAAGATCTTGGAGACACTTATCTGAGCGTTGAAACAAATGTTGATCCACTGCTACCTAGAAAACAATCTGGGTTTCGGCGCGAATGGTCGACGATAGATCAAGTCATTCTTCGAACTTAAGAGTTTAAGAAGAGATTTTCGGCCAAAAAAATAACCAGCGCTGTTTTTGTCGATCTCACAGCAGCCTACGATATTGTATGGCACCGCGGCGTCATCTACAAGTTACTCCGTCTTCTTCCGGACAGGCATATGGTCTCATTGATTATAGAACTTGTTCGTAATCAAAGTTTTATTTTCACTACCAGTACTGGAAAGTAAAGCAAGTTACGTCGTCTTAAGATTGGTGTCCCACAAGGATCAGTCCTGGCTCCCCTCTTGTGTGTTTTTGTTTAATATTTATACATATGACCTGCCAGCGACAATCGCAGAATATTTGCTTATGCTGATGACCTGACCATCTTGCGCTATGCAAACAATTATTGTGTATATGTATGCTGATGACCTGGCCATCAGCATAGACAATGCAAGCAATTGGATGACATTAGAGCGTATTTTTACTCAGGACCTGGTAATCCTATCCTTCTACCTTTACAAATGAAAGTTCAAGCTTAGTACAACAAAGACTGAGACGGCAGTCTTCCATCTCTACAACAAGGAGACACGACGTGAGATTAACATCTGTGTCAATGAATAGGTCCTACGGTTTTGTCTTGAACCCACTTATCTTGGTATCAACCTGGATAGAGCACTCACGTTTCGCCGATATTTAAAGTCACTACACAAGAAATTAATATCTCGCGTTGGGCTCGTTAGGAATCAGCTGAATCAAGCTGGGGTAAGGATGCCACAGTACTCTGCACAGCCACCCTTACCTACGTTTACTCCACGACTGTGCGTTTGTTTGGTGTTATTGTGTCCATCGTCCTTAACGATATAGTCCCAAACTAACAGAACAAGAAATCGCAATTGTCGGGTCATTCCACGCTATCGGTCAAAAATCAAAGTCGTTTGCTCTTGCTCCTAAGAATGCTCAAGCTCTTCAGCACCCTGATAATCTGTCAAATATGAACGTAAATCTGCATTTGTCATCGCAGAGCTCAAGCGTTATAGCCTTGAAATCACTGCTTTATGTGAGACACGCCTTGCAAAAGAGGTTTAAGCATTTTACTAAAAGGGGCTTCCACCCAAAGCTCATAGAATTTGAATAGAAGAGCAGATAAAAATGAATAAACAGCCGATAAAAGAGCACATACAATTCGCACGCTATTTCTGAAATATCTCTCAGCTCACTCAGTAAGAATCAACAAACAATTAATGCCACTGAGGAAAACGCTTGCAAAAACAACTATTTTACCATTATCAGCTGCTGCAGTTCCTGCCTTCAAGTCCTACTGTTAGAAAAAATGCATTTTATGCAATAGTGAATTGCACCTAAATTTCAATTTCAAGCTCTGACAAAGTAATTCTCTTCCAAGATTTTAATCCCAGTTTGGTTGCTACTTTTTTTATCTTGAAACAATGCTTGTGCTTGTTCTTACCTTGTGCTCAGAACATCAACTTGTCATCACTTAGTCGCTTTTCCAATGTGACTACATCGACAATCCAGACTATGATATCGGCTTTATATTATTGTTTCTCAACGCATATCAGTGAGGTAGATCATATTAGAACATATGAAATGACACCAACTTCTGCGGTACCAAATGTTCCTAAAATGCCGCTCTCCTGAACCAAGTGCCAACCCTTACCTCAATTAAACTTTGCCAGACTCTGCAACTACAAAAAAAATGGAATTTTAAAAACATCAAAGGTGCTACTGAAAACTTGGTTGATCCATTTTTAGTTGAAGAGTTAAATAAATAAGAAATTGAGAATCTCTGAAATAAATTGGCCGCAACATCAATCTTCTCCACAAGCACAAGAATTGTGCCCGCGTTGCTTATCTTGCCACATCGGCTCCTAAGATTACTTTTGAAATCGAAAAAGCTTCGATCAAAAGTTTTACGTACAAATGAAAAATCGTTTCACAGCCTAATAAAGTAAATGCCTGAGTCAATTTTGGGCAAAAACAAGATATTTACATCCAAATAATCAACAAAATAAAGCACATATTTAGTGCAATTAACTTTTTTGATTGTCCACTCATGTATAAATTAACTTACTTTGTACTTGTAGTAATCAACACGGCGCACTTAAAGCATAATTTTTTCTTTAAATTTGGTTTTCTTTCTGTCCTTTGGAATTGATTGTTAAAATGACTAATGGTATTAAGGGAACCATTAACTTTTTCAATTTTGGTATTCTTTAAAGAGACATTTTTCTTTAGAGTTATTTTGGCTAAACTTGTCAGAAAAAATTGTTGGCAAAGACAAACGGTATGAAAACGTGTATCAAAATGGTTAGATTTAGCCCTTGGGCCATTGTTTGCCCACCACTGGATAGATGCATGTTAAAAACAAGCTGTGCATGCATCAATGTCAGGTCCAATGCAAAGCTAGAATTCTACATATGTAAAAAATTAACAAAACTTAGTTTATAAGATGCTATAGATACAATAAGTTTTAGCTCTACAGCAATAGCTTATACCAGGTCTGGCAAACTTATAGCATGCGGCAGATGTTTTTGCTGGCACGTCCAAAACGGTTTTTTCTGGTAAGGCCAATTTTTTGGGTACCAACAGCAAACTCTTTGTGCAGGATAAAGTTTCCAAATATAGAGCGATCAAGATTATTGAGAAATTAAAAGCAGCTGCAAAGTGTAAGCCTTTTTTACTAGTCATCACCATATTTAAAGACGAAAATTTTTTTGCATTTCGTTCAACGTAACCGGCACGGTATTACTTTAAAATAATGTTTTTAATATTTTGACACGTTTTTGAAAAAAGTTTGCCATCGCTGGATTAAACATCCACATAAGAAAACCCATTAAAACTCTGTCTTTTTCTGGAAGTCAAAACATACAAGCCAGACTACGTTAAGTGTAATTCAATTACTTTTGCAGCTGTTTGATATAGAAAATAATTTTTAAATATTATTCACTAAGTACGAATTCGATTTGTTGTTTTTTTAAGATTTTCAATTTTTTCTTTAACGTGCAAAATCATAGTTCGACGTAAATGCTGTGTCATGAACTGTAACGTAAACCAAAAATTCTGATTGGTAGCAAAGGATTCTGATAATGCAAGATGACTAGCTGCAATTCCGCGGACCAAAACGAGTATGTCTGAATCATGACACATGGTTGTGTTGAGCGACACTGGTCTACAAAAAATATACAACTTAACCCTATTCTCCTCAACCGTTTTTGAGCTATTGACTCTTCAGCGTGGGCTTCTGAAGCCCACCAAAGTTTGACAGTTCATAACTAAAAAACTACTAAAGCTGTTGTTTCAAAATTTAAACACAGTAGAAATCTTATTTAACTTTTGGATGAGCAAAAAAGATTTTAGAAATTTATTGAAAAAAGTATGTAAAATTAGCAAGGTCTATTCAGTTTTTACTTTTAGATATTTTTTTAACAAGTGTGAAATTCGATTGTAATGGATTTGCTGTTTAGGAGTAGTAATTTTACTGTGGTTAAAATTTGGACATGAAGAATAACATCAACGCGCACAAAATAATCATGAATGAAGAAGCCGAAAGATGCTTATTTAATTGTCTGAACAGTAAAATTATTGAAAATATTTAAGACCAGTTTCAATTAGTATGTTATAATTAATGTTGCAATTTTATTAAATGACATAAAAAGCGGAGTGCATATCTTGCAAAGAAAATCAAAACATTTTGAAGGAGGAAAAAATTTTTTCGGTGTTATTTCAAGGTACTTTTTTTGATGTAATTTATTCCTTCTAATTTTATGAAATCCGACATTCAAAGAAAAAAAATTTTTTTCAACTTTTTTTGATGTTGTTTCAAGGTGCTTTTTGATGTTTGATGCTCCTGTTTAAGTTTGGAATTTCAAATTTCCAAAAAACTTATTTCATGGATTCTTATCTTTATCTGCTTGGCTTTTTCAGATGAATGTCTTAATACAGTCAATGGATAGTCTGGCACCATTCCACTAAATAGTTAGTGGCTGATTTTTTGAATTATTTTCATACTTTTTCTTTAATGATTTATAATGCTACCAATCTAATTATTGTTGCTGTTTAGCTATATCATATTGACTCCGAATTTGTTTTCAATTCTTTCTTGATATGTTATTTATTGTCATAGAATATATTTCTAAATACTGTTCAAAGTATAATGCGCAAATTTAAAAGCAATGCTGCAAATATGCTATTTGAATCGCTTGTTTGTAATTAACCTTCTATTACCCAACTCAACAAATTTGTCAAATTTAAAGTTTTGTATTTATGTTGGCTTAAAACAATTTTTTTCTCAATTGACCTTATCAACAAATTTGATACAACTCATAATCCATCATTATAATTGAAAACCTTGAAAAACTTCAATCAGCGTGATTTTTTAACCATTCTACTTTTTAAATTTTTTATATTTTTTACGCAACAGAAAAGAAATTTTGTATCGTGTTTGATTGGAAATCTTTTCCTTAAATACAAAAAACAAACAAAGTGAACACTCAACAATTGTTTTGGATCAGTGTCGGCAAGAATACTTTTCTCTTTAAAAAGGATGATTCCTTTTTTTTCAAAAGGAGGTTTTACTTGCTCAACGAAGTAATATTGTATTCAAAAACTTATGCCAGAGCGATATTGCGTACGTACCTAGGTAGAGCGTCTCAACGGCTGGAAGAACAAATTCGATAGCACGTTCCAAAATTTATTAGAAATCAAGTTAAACCGCAAAAAGATCTTACTAGATGTCAATGTAAATTAACTCAAAATGCATCTACTTTGGATTCGGCTATTGGTCAACATTTGTTAGATAACAAAATTTGCGCGGAAATTTTGATATCAACTGGTTTTTAATTTTAGATACAGGACCATTATTTTTTCATCTGGCAACGCTTGAAGCCACGTTTGTAGAGTCTCTTGAACCCTCTCTTTGTTGCCAGAAATAGTTCGTTTATGGACTGAAGCTATCTCGCTTGCGGCGCAAGTAAGCGGGCAACCAATTGCACGCTTTCTCTTTCGAACCAATCAGATACGCAGTTGTTTTCGATGTTTTCCAACCCTATATAAAGCACGTTTTTATGCAATTCGTCAATATCGACAATTTCTTCTGAAAAGAGAAAAGAAACTCTTAAGAAAACATTCTTTTTAAAGTCTATCATAAATTAAAAAAGTTAATGTTTCCAACAATACCATTGGTTATATTTAAGTCCAATGTTACATAGCTTAAATTAAAACAAAAATTAGGCACACGACCGAACTATTTTGTGACTAGCAGAATTTATTTTATTAATTTACAATATATACCATTTATGTGTCTTTGTTAACATTTTTTGTAGAAATTAATCAAGTAATTCTAGTTCTTGCTTTAAATAATGTAGTTGCATTTGGTTTGTTTCTACTGTTTATGTTTATTCTCGTAAATTTTTGTATCTTTAATCTTGTTGCAGTCAAGTTGCATGAAATAACAAATTTCAATTTATTTTTATTAATGTACAGTTTCTTCAATTTAATTACTTGGGAAAAATAAAGATAGCTTGTAAGAAATACTTGCTTATTGCTATTTAAAAAAGTATAGCTTCTTGAAGCCTTTAAATTCTATGCTTACAAGCTAAAATTAGTATTAATAATAACAATAATAAAATACTGTGATATTGGCCCAGATTGTAGGTGCTTTCTCGCAGCCTGGGCCTTGAGTAAGTCTGTTCATTGGTGTTTAAATGACAGACCGAAACCGAACCTACCAAAACGAAAGGGTATCCACCCATTCCGATGTTCAGTGTGGGTCTGCTAGTCGGCAAACGTCCTTTTCAGGACGGGGCAATGCCTGGATAAAACTGCCTTTTTCAGGGCACATTGCCAACAAGTTCCGAAGACCCACTATTATTCAACTGAACATTGAAGGCCTCACTGCAAGCAAGATGAACGTTCTTCATTACCTCGCTATGCAGTTTGAGGCACTTGTCATCCTACTGCAGAAGATCCACTGGACTGATGCAGAGAAGTTGGTACTTCCAAACTACCAACTAGCTGGGTCTTCTTTATGCAGGAAGCATGGCCTTGCCACGTTTGTCCACGAGCGACTGAGATACATGCTTTTGGACCAATCTCCACCGACATCGGAGATCGAGTGGTTGTGTGTGGACGTTGATGGTTATAAAATAGTCAACGTCTACAAACCACCGCCAACGTGATTGCGAACCCTGGATCTCCCAGTGTTTCCTCACCCCTGTCTGTACGCTGACGATTTTAACTGCCATCATGCTGACTGGGGTTACGATGACAACAGTCTGGACGGTGAGTGCTTGGCTGGCTGGCAAATATTAATTGTCTTGCCCTGCTATATAATGCCAAGGACATTGCCAGTTTTTATTCTGGCTGCTGGAACACTGGCACCAATCCAGATCTAGCTTTCGCCAGCGTAGGTCCAAACAGTTGCTTACCGGATAGACGTGTCCTTGACAAGTTCCCCAGGTCACAACATCGACCTTCGCTTATTATACCACCAAGGTTTGCTATGGCAGTGCCAAGCATGCCTGTTAAGCGATGAAACTTCCGCAAGGCCAAATGGAGTCACTACATTGCTTTGACAAATAAATTCGCAAAGATTTTGTTGCCGCCTGATTCACTTGATGTGGATGCGGCTTACCAGGACTTCTGTAACACCATTAAGAAAGCAGCCAAAAAGACTATCTCACGCGGGTATCGAAATAACTATATTCCGTGTTGGGATGCAGAGTGTGAATCCCTCTATAAAACCTTTTTGAAGTCTCCTGAGGGAGACGACTCAAGCTTGGCTGCTACAGCTCTGCTTGCCAAGCTTTACAGGAAGCGTAGGGATCGATGATCCGAGGCAGTTCGGAGCATTGACTTCTCACACTGTAGTCGAAAAGCGTGGAGTATTTTGAACAACCTTACTGGTAGGTCGCGACACTCTTCTCGTCACTTCTCGTCACTGACATCCAGCCAGCTGAGCTTCGCTGACTGGGAGCGACACTCTCATTGGCTTACCGTGGATTTCTGGACCCCGATCATATTTTGTACGGTCTTTTAAGTGGGTCCTCAGATACTCACCAAGTGAGACTAAGATCCAGACGCCCGTTTGTGCCAGCTGCGAGAAATCGTTTGGAAAACCTTGCCAGACTTGGTATCCACGATTCTGAATGGACAAATCACAAATGTAACGCGGAGTACTGTGAAAATGCTTCCAGGCTCTGTGCTTTTGTGCCACGGACCGGTGCCGGGCCCAAAAGCACCAATTGGGATGGGGTTAACCCGAGAAGCTTGGATTAAGCTCAACCGCCTGCGGACTGGTGTTGGGCGATTCCATTCGTCCATGCACAAATGGGGTCTCGCTCCTTCACCGAATTGCGAATGTGGTGCCTCTGAGCAAACCGCAGACCATGTACTAACAGCGTACCCTATACACATCGGGTACCACATGGAGCACGAGGTCTGACGGTTTTGGATGACGAAACTCGATGCTGGCTTAATAACACCACTGCCAGCATCTGAATCAGGCAGTGTAGCAGTTTGGGGTAGTAAAACGATAAACCCTCGGTTCCAGTCCTGCTTGCGTCTGACCTGGAGTGGATGCCCTTCAAACGATGACGACGACGACTGTGATACTTGTTTTTTTGTTTTTGATAGCATACTTTTTTGCTTTTGCATTTAATACAATTTAAGAGTTGAATGTTTACATAGTCTAAATCAACTTATTAATAAAATGTTACTTCATGCAAAAACCAAGTTATTCAAAAACAAAAAAGATGGTTCCAAAATCAATTTTTAGTATTAATTTATTCCTATTATTACAATATTAATTAATACCATTTTATTTGGAAATTCAAATAAGGAAAAGTCAAGAAATTATAGAATTTTATCTTAAAGAATAAAGTAATTACAAGCGTTTTTCCAAAGTCGAGTAAAATAGGGTTAAAGAAATGAAAAAAAAACTTTTTTTCAGTTGATCCCCATCAGCTTTGGACCAATATTTTTGGAAAAAGTGGAGATTTCCGAAAAAAAATTTGCTTGAAGGTTGATGAGGGTAGCTTATTATTAAACGTCTCAGTAGCCAGAGTCATTTTTGTAAAAAAATGCAACTTTGCAATCACTGAAAAAATGTGTGTCATCTTTGACAACTTTTCAGATCTCCTAACTTTTCAGATACTTCTTCTTTGTATAGAGTATACCTTTCTTTCTTTTCGGAATACTCTTTAGATGTTAGGGAAAGTGTTGTTCAGCCAGATTACTGTTTCTTCATCAACTGATTCCAGACCAAACCCCTGCTTTATTTAATTAATAATCCCGGCATTAAGAATAGTCTGGGTATATACATTCCTAATGGTTTGAGCTTGACGTCGGGGATGAAATCAATCAATCAGTTTTATTTTTGCCATTAAACAACATTACCTAGTACGAAAAATAGAAATAAAAAACAAAAAAGCAACAACAAACAAACAAAAAAACAAAACAAGTACATAGTAAATGATGAACAAATAGTAATAGAATAGCAATTAAATGACTTTTTTTTTGATCACTTCGCAGTCTCCGCATACGTTCGGTATTTCTTTAAGTATAACAAATTACATCAGTAAAATGCGCTCTTTTTCTTCTTCTTTATAATTATTATTACTATTATTGTTTTGTAAGCATTGTTGTATTTATGTTGAATCGTATGAAATAAATTTCTCTGTTCTGTTCTGTTCAAATGTGTTGTTCACAACAGGGAAGCTGAGAATAAAAACCTTCTTGGTATTTGAGTCAAGCAGCCACCCTTCAAACTTAAAATCAGAAACATGAAAGACAAATGCGACAACATCCAGATGTTACAGCAAAATTAAAATTAGAATTGAGTGGAGGATTACAAATTTGTTGAATTATAAGATTGTAACAAAAAAATTTTAATTTCATTTTGAAAAAAGTTTTTGGAAGTATTTGAAATGTTTGTGGAATGGAGTTCCATATCTTAACGCCTTGATACGTAATACTTCTTTGCATTCTGTTGATACGATATAATGGTTTGAACAAATTATACTGGTTTACTTAAGTTCTTGTTGAACGGTTGGATACATCACATGATTTGCGTAATAATCGGAGAAGAAAAAAGAAAAACCTTAATATTCATACAGTCATGGACTAGTTTAGCAATTAAATCAAAAAATTTTAGTATTTTCAGTTTTGCATAGAATTGTGTTGTACTCTCTAAAAAATGTCCTCTGACTATCAGATTCACCGCTCTATTTTGAATAGGAGCAAGTTTATGCAAGTAGATGGGAAACGTGGAACCCCACGTCATTAGTTAGTAAAGTAAATCAGGATAAACAAGTAAATAATATAAACTGAGAAGAGCATTTTGGAGTAGAACATGCTTTAATTTATACTTGATACTAACGGCCCTGGATAGCTTATTGACTACATTTAGATAAAAATAAAAGTTTAATATAAAGTTAATAAATACACCTAAGTATCTAACGTGGTTTTTTAAAGTAATTGGTGAGTTGTTAAGCATTACGGAGAAATCCATTACACTTAAATTGATTTTAGGTGAAATGATTATGACATGACATTTTTGAAGATTTATAGTTAATTGATTTAAATTACACCAATTACACATTAAAGGCACTTCTTTATTTAGTTTTTTTTTAAGAATTATAAGGTTTGAGTGAGACAGCAGAAAACTAGTATTTTCAACAAATAGTTGTGAAACACTCTAGACAGCATTAGGAAGATCATTTACGCAAAATAAAAATAGCAATGGACCGAGTTTTAATCCTTGCGGTACCACATGACCATTTAATTGAATCGTAGAATGAGTATTATTAAATGATCAAATTGATGTCTTAACAAATAGGAATCAAGTAATTTATCTACTGGACCACAAAGTCCGTAATAATATAACTTTCTTAGCACAGTTTTATGACAAACGGTATAAAACGCCTTTTTTAAATATATAAAAAAAGATAGCTGTAAACTTGTTTCTCGTATCTAGAGGTTACTGTATTTGTGGAGATACCTTTTTGAAATCCATATTCTTGGAGGTAAAGCACTTCATGTTTGTTTATGAAGCAGGTAATAATAAAATTAATGAAGATGTAACCTCTGTTTACAATTGGCTCAACCCTAACAAACTTACACTTAATGCTTCGAAATTGCAAATAACGATTATTTTTCCTAAATTAAGTTCATTAACTTTGCAAAATAAGGAAAATTAGGATTGTAAACAACCGTAGCTGGTATACGAATACATTTCCAATATATCAAAAATATAATACATTATCTCTATCACAATTAATAAAATTTGAAATAGCTAAATTTATTTCTATCTGTTTGAAAAACTGCTCACAATCCTCATTTGACAACTATTTTATTTTACCAAAAAAAAAACATCTTCATCCAACCAGATTTTGCGAACTAAAATCAATTGGCTAACCCATTTTTCAAAACCAATAGAAATCAAAATTCTATTAAATACACAGGCCCTTTAATTTGAGCTCTATTCCTCCCTAACTAAGATTACAATGCTTTAATAAATTCGAAGAAAATTACAAAAACTTTTTATTAAATTAAAAAAAAATAATAATAATATTTGTTGCTCACAATGTTATAGTACTCAAATTGATTTTTTTTTGTTTCAGCTGTTTTTATTTGTTTTTAATTGTTCTTTGTAGCAATCTAATATGTAAAAATAATCACAAAATTTTCATAACTTTACGCCAAACTGATTGGCGTAAAAATAATTTAATTTAAACGTGTTGATACTTCAATGTGCATATATCTTCTTGTTATTCAAAGAGAGGCTACTTGATTCGAAGACTTAAGAGTCCCTTCGTGGTCTCCTTGTCATTTTTGAACAACATTATTTTAATTTATGTGTTTTTTTTCGTGTTATTTATGTTCTTTTTGCATAATTTTGCATCTGACAGTCGAGCAAAACAGACAAAACAATTTAACAAATTCTTCTGCACTATTGGCAAAAAATTAGCAAACAAAGTTCCTACTTATCAAGCGAATCATTTTTAAACGTAACTTGCAAAACGAGTTTCTGAATCATGTATCTATTGAAGCTGCGAATATTATTGAAATTGCTAATACCATTCTCTCTCTCAACGTGAACAAAGCTATAGTTCATGATAAATACCTGCTTACTTTCTTAAAATAGCACCTTTCCCCATAGCCCCTTTTCTACTGATATTAATTAATTATGCTTTTGCTAACGGAATTTTTCCCAGTAACTGTAAAATTTCTAAAGTAATACTAATTTAAAAAAATGAGATACCAATAATCCAAATAATTTTAAAACTATCTCTTTACTTACATGTTTTTCAAAAATTTTTGAAAAAAATTTTTAAACGTAACATTTAAACGAAAAAAATTCTAATATTAGTGTTTTTGTCTCAACTTGGAGATAGCCCGAAAAATTGGCGTATTTACCCAGTGGCAACTAGAACAAGAAGTAAAACTATGATTTCTACCAGCGAGTCTCAAAAAATAACTGTTCAGAATAACTCTAAGCAATCTCCAAGTATTGTCAAATCGCCTGTCGAAGGCGCATTTGCGTGTATTATTGTTCAACCAATTTTACGTGTTTCTGAAATATGGAACAATGATAATAGTCTGTTGCCCGCTTATTTCTTTTCCTTGAAAAAGTGCTTCGAAATTAGTAACACAATTGACGAAAATATGCGTTTTGTTTGCTGGTCCAATGTAATGTCGCCTAGTAAAGCTGAAGCGTATAATTTAGCTTTAAGCAGAACTTCCGGAAATATTGAACCATACGCAGCTTTAAAAAAATTTTATTTTATCGTCTGTTTCTATTGAATGCAACACTGACTGAATTGACGTATTAAACAAAATTAAACAAAAACGCGCAAGAAAAACCTTCCACTTTAATGTCGCGTATAATTGCTGTATGTCGTAATAATCCTGATAATGATCATGAAATTCGCAATTTTTGTAAAAAAATTTTATACGCCCACAACCTGAAAATATTCAATAAATATTAAAGGCTAAAAATTTTAATTCCTTAAATGAACTAGGAAATTTTTCAAATTGATCTTGTAGTCAAATTGTGGCTCATTATTTTGACAAAAATAGGATGACCACCAGCATTTAATCATTATATTTGATAATTAAAATGATTATGATTTGTAATTAATTTTGAAAAGTCTAAATTTGGTTGCAAGAAAATCAAATTTTTAGGACACATCATTACCTATAAAAGTGTTCTTTCTGCATCCAAAAAAATTGAAATAATTCTCAATTTCAAGCGACCAAAAAGTGTTAAAAGTTTACGTCGCTTTACTGGCATGGCTTAGTTTTATGCTCCTCCAATACCAAATTTATCTCGTAAGTCAGAGTTCCTATATGGCATGATTAAAGAAAAACATAATTTATAGCTATTATTAAAATGGAACCCTGAGTTAATTAAAAGTTTTGAAGGTGCAAAAGATTGTTTGGAAAACTACCAGGCACTTGGTTTTCCTGCTCAGCACGCAAACATTTTACTTGTTACCGACGCAAGTAATGACGCAGCTGGCGCTATACTTCAACAGGAAATAGATGGCGTCATTCAACCGCTTGGTTTTTTCTCCCGGATATTTTCTCAAACTGAAAGAAAATACGCAGCTTTTGAAAGAGAAATCACCGCGATTGTAATGGCTCTTAAACATTTTCGCTACGTTTTAGAATTGGAAATTTTACAATGTATATTGATCAGAAACCAATTGCTGCTGCTTTAAATTCTGAATCCGAATGTAAGAACTCCAGACAAGCACACCAACTCGCTTACACTAGCAAATTCACCACTGATGTTTGATAATTACCAGGCACTTCAAACATAGTTGCCCATACACTTTCCACACAAGAAATAAACACAATTTTTAAACATAGCGTTCCAATTGACTGTGAAAGCTTATCTAAGGCCCAATTAAAGGATGAACAACTACTTAATTTCTTAGAAAGCAATCACTCTTCAAAGATCAAAGATAAATGTTCCAGTGGCTGATACAAATTTACGCTTTTATGGGATAAATCCATGTCAGGTAAATTAAGACCCCTAGTTTCTTATGGACATTGCCGAACCGTCCTCAATAACACTCACAATTTATTACATTCAGGTATTAAGGTAACCATTCGAATGATCTCATACAGTTTCGTCATAGTAATTCTGAAAATATTTGCAAGTTTGACATCAGGTTAAACATTAGAGCTTAAATTCCCAGTATAAATGTCTTCTCCGAAACATCCCTGCGAAATTTGTTTATGACAGTGCACATTGAAACCCGTTGCTTCAAAGCAAGAATAAAAAGTTCATGCATTATTGCCCATTTTAATTTTGAACTTTGATATTCACGGGCCTCCTAGACTCTTAAGAACCCTAGTGCGGCGCACCGGCTGCACCCCTCTCGTGGGGCCTGGGTGAAACTAACACGAATATTTTCGGCTTCCGTAAGCTCTCATCTAATCAAAGAAGTGAAATAAAAAAATAAATCACAATTTTGAACCGTAGTTCAATGAGTTATTTATTTTCAATTTATAGTTTTTATTTCATCTGCCATTTGCTTAAATGTTATAGATCAACTATTGTTTTCTAGTGATACCAACTTGACATATATTGATATGAAACACCAACATTTGAGGATTGGGTTGCACAAGCATTTGGATTTTCACTTGGAAACTCAATGCTCTGCCAAATAACAAGTAATGTCTCATGGTCCTTGTAGTAATAGTGAATATAACTTTTTAAAAATAATTACAAAATGTAATTGTAATTTAAAAAAAAAAAACATAAAACTTTGCTTTTGAGAATCATTGTTTCTTTTATATTTACTTTAATTGTTTTGTTTTCCCGTTTTCACTCGCAGTTTTGCGTTTTAATTTCTTAATTATGTTTATTCTACTAAAAAAGGGGTTTTCTTAATCTGCGTGGCATAAAAGGTTCATAAGAGGGGCAATCAACTGGCTGCAAACTCAATAGATAGCTGCAACGACATAAAGTAAAATAGAAAAAAGAAAAGATGTGACAGCGATTATTTAAAGTATTTATTTACAGTATAGATAATTGCTGTTGTGTTTAATGTTATTACATTGTAGAGGCCATTGCAGAAGCTTTTCCGTCGTGGCTTCTGGGAAGTTTTTGTCTGAGACTTGCTAATTCTGCAAAAACTCAAGACATAGGCATAAATACTACTTGAGTGTACTATCTCTTGTAGTCCAATATATATTACATTGTTTAATACGATAGAAATAACCAGTGATGGTTTACAAAAGGGTGAGTTTGATGCAAGAATTATAGGGGGTCATTTTTTAGTGTGCCAATTTTTTTTGTCCAAAAATAAAGTGTTCTCTAAGAAAAAAAAGAAATTATCACTTTTAATCAATGTCCAAAACCTCCATTTTGTCTCAAAAACTGTAGTGTTTTCTAAAAATAGTTATTGCTTTTAATCAAGTACATTATCCCTGATTTCGTCCTAAAATTAACGTTAAGACAAGGGACCACCGTCATCGTGTTAATATAAAGAAATAAAGCAATATTTAGTTCATGGAGGCACTTTTTGACGTTATTTAGGGGGCCCTGCAGCGGCCGCTCCGTTCTCTACATGTACGAGTCGAAGGAGCACGTTAAATAATCTATAATTTCTTATCGATAATAATTAATAAATTATCCCTACCTAGAACGTTTCAGATCGAAGTGCAAACTTATTATTATTTTTCTTAATTTTAACTTTTAATTTTTAAAGAAAATGGAGAATATGACAATAGGCTTGGGTTTTGTTGGTATCGTCAAGGTGGGGGAAGTGAGTTTTGTTCGCATAAAAAAAGGGGAGCGCGTTTCATAAAGTCAAAGAAATCCTGCACTAACCGTCCCTTTGAAAAAACTTATGGAAATAATTCAAATCAAAAATTTAGTAAACAGTTAAGTAATTAACTTCCTGTTTAAAATAAGCTGGACTTTTTTGTTTAACTTTATTTGTTTGAAAAGGGCTTATGGAAGCCGAAAACTTTCATATTGCATATATTTACGTTTTTAGTTATGAACGGCTAAATGTTGCAACAACAAATTAAAAAAAATATATAAACACAGTAGTAACATAAATTCAATGAGATTAAAATGTACTTTTTCATAAGCACAGCTGGCGCAATACATGCTTTTCTTTGCAAATTTGGTTTGAAAATGGCAGGTTTCCCGCAAGTAAATCAAAACAAATTTTATTCATATTTTAAATCTCTGATCCAAATTTATTTGTCAAAATTATGCAGCTCAAAGTATATTCTTTATTATTGATACAAGATTTCACACCTTACAAAACGTTTTCTGTAAATTTTGCGATTATAAATTAGGAACAGTTGTAGTTTGCATACATAATTAACCTATTGGAGTCTGGTTAGTTTAAAACTAAGCATAAGTGATGGAAGGGCAGTGGAAGAGTCAGCAAACGACGGAACTAAACGGCTAATTAGAAACTTTGTTGAAAGAAAGAAGGAGACAAGCTGCAAACAAGTTACTTACAAACAAATAAGGTACTAACCTTAACCCTCCTTTCTATAACAGGCGGAGCTGAAAAAATGTCAGATTCACCTTTGCATGCCTTTTAATCACAACTGGATACTTACATAATTTACATTCTGCACAACCGTACGAATGTAGAAGCTCCAAAAGTTCTCTTAAATCAAAACTAAATTTTATCGCATTTTGAACTTCTTGTTTTTTATTGCAGTGCTTTATGTGCTCGGAGCATTCTAAACGAAACACTTTTTAAATAGCTTCTGGAATTAGCAGTTGGGGCTGCATTTTTTCAGAAACATTGGTAAGAAATTGTTTTAAGAAATTCTTTAATTTTCTTCCTTATGTTTGCAGCAACAAGTCAATAAGCTTGCAAATTAACTAATTTTCATAGTTCCAGAATAGGTTTGTGAACAATTGCGTACTTGAAATAAACCTGGGGTAGATATCACGATAGATAAACAACACTTTTCAACAAAAGCTTGTTGCAGACTTGTTGATAATATGACCAAAAAATTGCATAAATTTAGATCAACTTCTGGTCGGTTGTAAATGTCGAGACAAAATATATTTTAAGTGCCATCGCCAACATGGGTATATAAACACGTGCACTCCACAGAGACTTTCCGACTGTCTTATGAAATCTTACCTTGAAAAAGGAAGAAGTATTACCATTGACAACTGCTTCACTGCGTATGGCCGAGCAAAGTAAATCGAACAGAAGAAATCAAGCTAAATGAAAACAGTCTACAAAGTAGAAGAGAGATTCTTTTATCAGCAAAAACAACACATGACAAGCTATCAAAATGTGCTCCTGAATGCAGATGATATAGCCACGCTGACAACCTACTAATGAAAATCAAAGAAAACGAGGTGTTTTTTCTCTCTTCATATATTTTTCTTTATACTTTTAACGCCAAAGATCAATTGAGCCATTTGGTTTTTTTGCAAAAAGATCTTTTTTAGATAAAAATTTTTTCTCATGTAATAGCAACAAGTAGACAACGTTAAAGAAAATTTTTAAAAACATAAAAATAAATATAAAAAAGAAAAAATTATGGTAAAAATTTAAAATGTTATTGACCTTACAAACTATATGAATGTTAAGATTCATTCTTAACACAATCTTTTTTTCCAACTTCTTTAAATCTTTTTAGTGTTTTATCATTTTACTAATTTTAGTTTTAAATTTTTTTACCTGGAGCTTTTGTAAAAAGAGAAAAATTTTTTCGGTAGAGGTTATATAAGTTTCCACCATAATTGGATAGAAATCCTGATTCCGAGTGATATTGCAAAATCACGTCTTCCCGTTCAGTGTTTAAATTTTTATTATTTCGAATGTGACGTACCATGATGTCTTTTGCCTAATAATTAAACAAAAACAACAGGTACTCAGCTTTTTCAAATCTTTGTTACTTACATTGCCAAAAGCTATCATGGTTCGAGTGACAAACCAGTCATTTACTTTAACCATTTGTACGACCATGAAAACGAAAACTGTTAAGCATTTGATTACCTCGCTTTAACTGCACTTGGAAAGAGATAATTTAATTTTACTAAAAAAATTAAAGCAAATTCGACTGATTATATCCCACAGCTGCACATGAAGAACATAAAAAAAAATTAACTTTTAAAAGTATTACATGATAAAATCATTATATTTTGATTACAATTACTTTACAAAGAAGCTCTAAATTTGTGATATCAGAATTATAACGTTAAAAACAGGCAAAAATAGAAAAAAAAATACCAGAAATATGGCATGAATGAGTGTGTTAGGATTAGAAAATTTGGTTTTGAAACTAATCCTAACGCAATATTACAAACAAAACTTATTCAAATAAAATTATTATGTAAGTATAATATAAGCACGTCTCTGTCCAGAGTAGCGGTATAACGTTCTGTCTTGATTTAACCTAGATTCGAACCACTCTAATGCGTGCCTTGTTGATACGTTTATTTTGCCTATTTATTTGTGTCGTTGTCTTCTTTTCTACGCAGTGTACTGCCTTGCGCGAACTTCTTAACCTTAAATAACAATCAGGTATTGTTTAATCGACCTTGTTAGCTTTCTTATTTCCAAACGCTTAGTTTCATTTCAATTATTATTGTTGTTTCTTTTCAAATGTTAGTTTGGGTTTTTTGTTAATAAAAGCCTAATTTACGGTTTACTTTATAACAATTTTATTCACAAAAATTAAACCATTATGGATCGCTTGTTGAGACCCGATAAACTTAAAACGTTGCCAGAAGATCCTGATGCAGCTGAAGTATTTGAATACTGGCTCAAGATTTTTGAAAGTTTTCTATCTGCTGTTACAAGTGTTACTGATAACGAAGGAGCTGTGAATCGACTTGTCCTGATTACAAATTACTTGTCACCTCAAACATACGCTTACATAAGTGAAGCTAGCGAATACGAAGAAGCTGTACAATTACTTCGCTCGTCATATCAAAAGAAAAAGAATGTTACTTTCGCCCGCCACGTCTTAATGACAAGATTGCAAGCACACAATGAAACTACTTCTCAGTATGTTCACGCTCTCTGCGGTCTTGCAAAGGAATGTTTCTTTTAAGCTGTATCAGCCAAAAAGTACAAGGACGATATGACTTGGGACACTTTCATCAACGGACTTCGATCTGATACAATCAGAAGGACGCTTTTAGAAGAAGAAACTTTAGATTTTGACACCGCTATAAAAAGGCTGAGATGTTGCAAGTGGCTAAGCAACAAACTGAACTTTACGCTAAATCCCTTGATAAACTAAACAGAGATTTAACTGACCATTTAGCCACTACTTTTGTTTCCAACGACATGGTCTCTAACAGCGTAGAAAGTGTCTTTTTAACTGCTGCAACTTCACATTTCAAATGTTCAAAAAAAGAAGCGTTTCTTTTGTGGTGGAGCTCTGCACGCTGGAGGAAGGTCTAACTGTGCAGCTAACAACGGAGAGTGCTACGAATGTGGAAAACTGGGATAGTATCAAAAGTTAAAACAAGAAAACTATTTCAGCTTCATTTTGATCGGTTGAAACTGTAAATGACGACTGTAAAAACTCTTTAGCCGTTCTCGCCAGCGCACTGTGCTGTTTAAAGCCAACCGTAGTGACTGGTTTCTTGAAGGATGTGAAGCTCGATTGCTTGTTAGACTCCGGTGCCTCAAGAAAAATTCATAAACAAAAAGGTTGTGGATGAATTGAGACTCAAAATATTTGATGCAAAAACAAATGTCGCTATGACCTCTCAAGCATTTTCAATCAAAGTGCGTGGTAAAGTAAAATTAATGCTACGTAATCTAAATTTACCAGAGCCTTCATGGGAAACTGTGCTCTCTCAGTCTTTACATGCAGTTAGATCCTTGCTATGTACAACAACTAACACAACGCCCCACAAATGCTTCTTAAACTTTTACCGCAGAAGCATGTTGGGACGCTCTCTTCCTAACTGGTTGTTGCAACCTGGGCCTGTACTGTTGCGGCGTTTTGTGCGAACTAAGAATCAACCTCTAGTTGACGTACTGGAACCAGTAGAAGCAATCCCAACTTATGGTAGAGGGTCAACAGTTTCTGTTCAAAACTTGGCTCCTTCTCGAACCCTCGAAATAGAAGCAAGTGAAATCAATCCTTATGTCTCTTTTCCTACCCGCACAGCCGAAACAAGTAAAGTCAATCCTTTTGTCTCTGCTCCAACCCACGAAATCGAAATAAGTGAAAACAATCCATATGCCGTAGCTCAACCACAATCAATCTCCGACGCTCCTTTAAATGAAATTTTAAAGCAGTAAATTGCGTAAAGAGAGATCTGAACAACCACTGCTTTCAAATTCTCAAGATAAAAATCGTTCAGACTTGAGACGCTCGACTCGAACACGTAAACCACCGGACAGATTTTGGCGTATACAAAACTCACTAATTTTGTTTTTTTTCAGAAATCTGCGTTCGATTTTTCCATCCGAGCAAGGTTGTCATGATTTAACCTAGATTCGAACCGCTCTAATGCTTGCCTTGTTTACACGTTTATCTTGCCTATTTATTTCTATCTGTCTTTGTCTTCTTTTCTATGCACTGTACTGCTTTTCTATCCTCTGTACTGCTTTGCGCGAACTTCTTAACCGTAAATAATAATCTGTTATTGTTTAATCGACCTTGTTAGCTTTCTTATTTCCAAACTCTTAGTTTCATTTGAATTACTATTGTTGTTTCTTTTCAATCTAAAAGTCTAATTTATGGTTTACTTTATCTCCGAAATGATATACTGTACAGCCACGTCACTATATGTAGTGAGCATGACCGAATATCTGAATCATCGACCGTGGGACACAGAAACGCCATCGCACAAAATTTTACAGGATAAATATTATGGGAAGCGGAACACGATTGATAAAATAAAAGCATAAGATGAGCATGCTGCAACCACGCATTCGGCATACACAAAGCACGACAAGGTATATTAAACTGATTAAGACATAATGAACACAATTGTAACTTTGGCTTGATTAAAAATTATTAAAATCACAAATAGAAAAATTTTCTGCAGTATTTACAGCTGACACAGACACAAAAAAACAGAAAATAGCAAAAATGTTTTAATACATTAAAGAATATGACCGATGGCATTGAGGGAACCATTAACTTTTTCAATTTTGTAGTCTTTAAAAAGAATGTTATCTTTAGAATTAGTTTGGCCAACTCTCGTTAAAAGAAATTGTTGGCAATGACGAACTGCAAGAAAACGTGCTTTATATAGGTTTGGAAAACATCAAAAACAACGGCGTATCTGATTGGTTAGAAGAACAGAGCGCGCGATTGATTGCCCGCTTACTTGTTCTGCAAGCGGGAACTATTTTTGGCGACAAAGAGAGGGTTCAAGAGACTTTATGAATGTGGCTTCAAACGTTGCCAGATAAACGTTTTTGAGAGATTTTTTTAAGATTTAACTTGATTTATGATAAATTTTGAAACGTGCTATCGAATTTGTTCTTTCAGTCGTTGGGATGCTCTACCTAGATACACACTATCGCAGTGGTACCTATATGAAACATTGCTTCACTGATAAGCAGGCAAAAGATTCTTTTGAAAAAAGGAAACGTCTTCTTAGGAGAGAAAACTATTTTTGTTGACGCCGATCCAAAGCAATTGTTGATTGTTGAGTTTGTTTGTTTTCCGTACAAAAAAAGATATATAATCCAAAGTGATTTTAGATAGACCGGACAATTTTCTGGGCTGCATCGTTTGAATGCTTAAAAATTTAACATTTTCTTTTTTTATTTCAGAAATAATAACTTCTTCTAGGTATCTATTTTGTTGCACAATATTTACTATTTTACTGAATTCAATGAGAGCTTTTTAAAAGAACAAGTTTCAAGAACTCTGTAAACAAGAGTGCCCATAAGATTAATTTATTTTTTTTTGGTCCAAAGCAATTCAAGCGTGTATATTGTCCAGTTAATGTGGTTTTTCCATAAATTGAAGTAAGAACCTTTTTGTTGGATTTTTTGACCAACACATCCAGCAACGGCAGTGAATTGTTATTTTCTTTTTCGGATGTAAAAATTAAAGATGAATGTGGAGAATTAAGTTTTTGAACAAACTGGTTACATGCTGTTTCATAATTGAAAATGGCAAAAGTGTCATCAACATGTATAAAATTAAGAAAATATTTTAAAGATTTTTTAAAGAGTAGATGTTCAAAAAAATCTCATAAAAATATTCGCAAGAGCAGTGCCAAGGGGAGTGCCCATAGCAACACCATTAATTTGCTGGTGCATGATAATATCAAAGCTAAATTCCACATATTTGATAGTATTGTACAGAACCTTAGGAAACGTGTTCTTGGAAAAGTTGGGCATAGTTAAGTTGCTGATATATATTGCTTGTGCACAGATGTTGATTGCGTCATCGAGTGGGACTTTCGTAAAAAAGCAATTGATATCAAAGGAACAGAGAAAAGTAGCTTCAAAAATAAGATTACGAATAGTTCAAGCAAATGTAAAAGAATCTGTGACAAAGTTAGTAGAATATAAATCCAAAACAGGCTGAAGAATAAAAAATACGTATTTGGCTAATTCGTTTTGAGCGGAACCGGTCACGGAGAGAATCAAGCAAAGTGAAATGTTTTTTTATGGATTTTAGGCAATCCGTACATTTTGGGAACCACTAGGACGTATGATTTTATGAACAGACTCAGGTAGTTCATTGTCACGCTTTATTCACCATGTGATCTTAACCTTAAAGCTTTTTGGTTGATTTTAAGGTTAAGTGTTTTGTTGTGACGTAGTTTTTTCAATATTGAGTAATGATTGCATGATTGGTATACCAATTCCCACATAATTTATTCGAAAGTTGTTTTATTAGTGTTATACTTATTCTTTTTGTTGTTTATTTCAGAGTGCATTGCAAACTTTGGACAGTATTTATGCGTTTTATCTCTCTTTTGCTTCTTGAAAGCACGAGCGCTTGAGAATGCTACCTGGTTGTCTTCTGGAGTTTTCCAGTTAATTCATTGTTACGTAATCGTTTATTGCTTTGTTTTGTGATTAGCTGCATTGCAGGGAGCATATACTGCTTAACCGGTGGTAAACTTATTTTTATCGCTATTCAGAGAAATCCACCGAAATATCAAATTTTCTATTGTTATCGCGCAGCGTGGCTCGATATATCTAAATAGTCCGCATTTTGTATTCAAATTATTCTAGTAGTTCTTGCACTCCAGTAAAAAGAGCATGGGAACTGTTCATGTTTTTGTGGTTAAGTTTAAGTTGTTAAGGGTCAGATTTGACGCCTTGTCAATTGGTTCGATCGCTACAGTGGTTGGAAATTGTTTCAAGTTATTACTTTTTGCTTACATAGCGGACAAACTGTTAAGTTTAAAATTAGCTTTTTTTGTAATGTGTCAATTCAAAGTTGTTGAGTGATTATTTGCAGGTGTTGGCGCTGTGAATTGTTTTAAAGTTTGGTGAAGCTTGGGAGTTAAGTTTTGTGAACTTTGTGAACATTATTTTTATAAATATCCAATGGTACAGACAGTGCCACAACTTTTCGGTTTTTGGGTGTCTTTAAAAAGACTGTTTTTTTCGAGAATTCTTTCGAGCGACCCAGCAACGGGACGAATTTGACAACACGTCCCCAAATTAAATAAAAATTAAGTTAAACCTCAAAAATATATTTTTAGACGTTATTGTAAATGTACTCAAAATGCACCTATTTCGGATTCGGATTCGGTTATTGGTCAACATTTGCTAGATAACAAAGTCTGCTCGAAAAAATTCGACATTAACTGGTTTTCAATTTGGTTGTGGGACGATCGTCTTTTCATCTTGCGACGCTAGAGGCAACCTTTATAGAGTCTTTTGAACCTTCTCTTTGTCGCCACAAAGAGTTCGCCTATGGACTAAAGCTTTCTCGCTTGCAATGCAAACGAGCGCACACCCAATCGTGCGCTTGATTTCTTTAGCCAATCAGCAACCCTCGTACTTTCGATGTTTTAAAATCCTATATAGTTCGTCATTTGCCATATATAGTTCGTCCTATATAGTTCGTCATTTGCCAACTAGGTTTTCTTGTAGTTCGTCATTTGCCAACGATTTCTACTGACGAGAGTTGGGGGAAAGAATTCTCGGAAAAAACAACCTTACTACATTGTAAATAATACCCAAAATTCGAAAGAGTTGTGGCACCGTCCAAACCATTGATTATTTTTAAATTTTGTACAACAAAGAATTTATTCAATTATCTTTACAAAAAAACAGTTTTTGCCCGTGAAGAGAAGTCCAGCGAATCAACCTGTACTTAGCCAGAACATACTGTTAGTAGAACTGCGATCTCGGGGAAAACTATTTCTAGAGTCAATGTACATAAAAATAAACACAATTTTACTTCAGCGCAGGTATTTGGTTGCCTAGTTCAACTAGTATTTTTGGATTTTCAAGTAAAGTCGTGACATTCATCTTTTTTGGTAAGTTTTAGTAGCTGTCGTTGAATTTTGGTGTCTACCCTGGCAGTGATTTTAGTTTTTATTTGCGTTACCCAAGCATTCAAATTTAGCATCGTCAGATAAAATTGTGTTCATTTTCTCAATATAGTCACAACAGTAGAGGGATCCTATGTTTGGTTTTTTGATTATTATAACAGGAATATCACGTAATGACTAAATGGTTTTGAAGTATTCGGTTTGCATATTAAAGTTAGATTTGACAATGGACGAGCCACAGAACGAATGGGTCAAATCTAGCTGATAGTCTATAACAATTGGCTTTACTTGTGGGTGTGTGATGTTGTAATTGACCAATCAGCACTTTGAATTCTGCTAATATTTCTTCTTGGTTTATGTGGGCGGGTGGAAATTGAATTGAAAGAGTTAATGGTTACGTCAATGCCATAGGTCATTTTCAAAGTTTTGTACAAACAACAATTTATTCGAGTAAAGGATATCTGATGCGTAGCAGACAGTTACAAAATGATAAGTTGACAAAAAAAATGTGGTTCAAAGTTCAAAGTTCTACGGTGACTTTACAACCTAATGCTGACATATTTGTTAAAGGTGGCGTAAAAAAAAGGGAAAAGAAGCTTCATCCCAAAGTTTTTATCTTCTCTTTATTGCCTCTACGAAGCTGTTTAAAAGCTTCTATATTTATGATTTTGACTTTAGTTTTTAAGAATTTGGATAGAGCCTCTTATGCTCGACCCTTCTTCATAAAAATTATTTATTACGTCTTATATGATTGTTAGAAAAGTAGTACTTTGTTTATGTAACTAAAAGGTTACTCTCTAGACTTTTGTATTTTAGTATAAAAGTGCCAAATTAATGACTTACATGAAAAATGATATTTTGTTTGGCATTGATTAAAAAGTTGGGATATGCTTTAGTACTTCAAATTTTAAAAGATAAGTTTCCGGTGGTGATAAATAATTTCAGCAAATGTAGCGTTGCAAATATGCAAAAATTAGGTTTAGAAAATTTATTGTAATGGATCTTTATAAATAACTGGGAGAAAAAAAATAAAAGATTAACTGGTTTTCTATACAGTTGATAAAATGCATTATAAAATCTATTTTGTGTTTAAATTGATTAGACAGGGGTGGGTAAAGCCGCTTTTTGCACAAGTCATTTATATAAATCAAAATTATCAATAAAGCCTCAAGCTTTTCAAATACAATAAGTTATAAAAAAAAAACAGCATAAAATACGAAACATTTGCACACAAATGTGAATTTTAGTTTTTGATTTATAGGGTTTGCTCAAAATCAGCTTAAAGTTTAAAAACACATTTTTAATTTTTGAAAGAGAACTTAAGTCAATTTATTGCTTGTTTGAATCACCGACACCTGACTTATCATTTTCATTGGATTTGCAAGTCTCTGAAAATTTAGGTTACGTGTTATCCAGGCCACGCAAACCAATTCTGTTGAAAGTTCATTTATCAGATTAGTTGAGGTAAGCATTTTAGGATTTTTGAAAAAACAACAGAATTGGCTCTAGTTGCGATCCACTGTTTAGTAAAAAGAGCCGCACAAACAAATTCCAGAGGTCTATGCCCACCCCTGAGTATATTTGATACATTTTTGGCCTAAAGAATTTTACCGTCAATTTTGTGTCGGAAAATTTCAAAAGTTTGTAACATGCCGTGAGTAAAAAAAATTGTTAAGTACTGCTTTTAACTCTTCAAAGAAATCAATCTAGGCTCTGGGTCTTGATCGACTTCCGCTGTTTCCAAAAGCTTTTGCCACTCACTCGTGGCGTGGTGTTATGTTAGTAATGTGCTATTGTTAAAAAGATGTTTAGTGTCATGTGTGTGCGTCAAGCATTGTGGGCATTGTAGCGTGCAAGTATCAGGGTTTACTGTGTGTTGGTAACTTTACAAGAGTGGTGATTTTTTGGCTGTTACAAGCTTATAGACATGAGGGTTATTCAGTGGAGGTTTTTTTATTAATAATAATTTTATTTTTATTATGACTAAAATAGAACATGCCTTTGAGTTTAATAATCTTGTGCAATACAATTTTGACTATTGACATTCAGGAGGTGTCAGCATAGTATCGGATATGTTTTTTTTGAGAAGTTGGTCAATGGGACAAATAACCATTGGCTTTATCAGCACATTTAAATTAATATTTAGTTGATGTTTGGTTGATTATTAATTTAATGTAGCAACTTTTGTAAATGAGTGAATATAAGTTAACTTTGTAAAAACAGTAATAAGTCTTTTTTTTCATTTCAAACAAACACTACATAATAGTATTTTGTAAATCAATAAAATTACCTGAATCGAGAAGTAACCGAGGTTTTTGTAATCTCTTAATGTCGTAGAGTCGATATTGCCAAAGATGTTTTTGTTTTCCCAGTTTCGAAAAGCTGTACAATATCTTATTATTAATCAATTACAATTTCACATTGTACAGTTATATGAAAGGTACTTTTTTGTCTTTTATTGCGAATTAAACTTAGTTTACATTGGAAAGATAAAGCGTATAGGCTGGACTAAATTATTAGCTTGAGGAATATGTTCGTAGTGTTTTTATCAAAGATTTTTATTTAAACAAAAATGAAAAGTTATTGCTAAAAATTAATAAATTATCTATTCTCCATTGCTGTTTACGACCTCCTCCTTCGCACCTTTAGACCAATTTTTTGATGCCATTCCGCCAAAAATTCCGGGTCAGGTGGTTATTTTCCTTTCAGGCTAAAATTATTTTTTGCAAAAAAACTCCAAGGTAAGAAACTTTTGATCAATTTTTATTGTTACAAAATCATCCAAGCACTTGGTTAAAAAGTCTTTCCTCAGGTTACGTTTGGATGAATCTTGATTTCATTTTTGTCAAGTGCTGTAACTATTCGTCACTTTATGGTATCTGACACCTCTTGTTCCAAAAAAAGCCGATTCCACTAGTCCTTCAGAGAGGTATCAGAGCTAACCAGAGAATTTGTTTTGTGCATTGTGACAACACTCTTGTTATGGTAATTTGGCAACGTTTTGGCTAGTGCAAGATCATTTCTTGGCGCAGATATTAGAAATAATACTTCCATCCAAGCTTTTAGGTAAACTTTGATTGTAAAGATGCGCATATTGCGGAGACTGTGTTCTTCATTAGTTGTCAGTTTGAATTTCTACAAAACATTCAGGTTTCATAAAGTAAATAATGTTTTCTATCCATCTAGCTCTGTGCATTGTTCCAAGGGCCTAAAAATGGATTCCCCAAAAAGGAATATAACCAAGGAAAACAATTGACCTTTTAAGCAGCTTACAATAATCACCACAGAGGTTCTTCTGTTTGAATGTCAGTTTTTTCTATTTCAAAATCTCAGATTTGTAATCTCATACCGAGAGTGACACCTCATTATTCGCATCTCCAGTCTAAAACTTGGTCTTTTCAAGTGATTCCCATTGTTCTGAAATCTCTTGAAAATCAGAATGTGTGTGGTCCCTGAATTGGTCCCATAAGAGTTAAAAAAATAGATCCAATGACCAACTCTAATATACGATCACAGCATGCAAAATATAAAAGGCTTTTTTCAAATTAGGATTCAGTGAAAATGCAAGCACCATTCTTTCTTCCAGTATTCAAAGCAGTTGTGTCAAAAGACATACTAACAGCTTTCTCTGACAATCCCCATTCTTCTAATGCTAAAACTACAGTATTTTCTTGAGACTGTCCGCTTCCACCAGGAATTTTGGCAATGTTTAGCAGTTGTTTTATGCCCAAGCCAGAGACTATGATAGGCAGACGATCAACATGTGTTTTTTTTGCTAAATCATACGTTAATTTTCCAACCCAGTAAATGATCAAGAAAAAATTTGTTTTGAACTCATCTTTAATTTTTTTTGGCAATTTGGGCGCAGTGCTTTATACGCTCTCGACGAATGGAGGATCAATTTATGTTCAGTTTTTCAACGTTCTTTCGAAGAGCTCATAAAGTTTCTGTGAGCACAAAACACCGCCTTTCTGTCAGAAACTTTTGATCGATCAAGGGCCCTGTGAATGAAGAAGTAATTATGTTTGTGTTTGCTCTTTTTGCCTTCTTTTTTCTATAAGGTCTAACTCTTCCAAAAGCATCAGTATTATCTTTAGATGACTCCTCACAACCCCTACAGCTAGTCGATGACTCCACTTTAACAGTGGCATAAGATTTAAAGTCCTCTTCCTTTGCACATTGTCTGCGCCTTTTCTTTAACATTCTTCTATGCTCTGTTAGTTCTTCTTGAAATGCCAGTACTATATCCACTGCTCTCATTAATCCTTTGAGGAAGAAGAAATTCCGGTCTTCTTTGTTTATAATAAGGTTCAAGGCATTTGAACTGGCTACATCAAAAAGATTTTTCAGGTCATCCTTAAAAGCTTTTTCTTTTGTTACTAATGTCACAGATCTTCAACAATTACCTTTCTTGAGAATACTTTTGGTACAGAACTTCAAATTTTTCAATCATCTTGTTTTTGTGAGCCAATGAAATTGTTTCCAAACTTCATAATTTTTTCTATTACTGCAGTTGAGCTTTCTTATGGTTATACTTGTGAAGATAAAAAAATTAGTCAAGCGCATCTCCCTTTGAGGATAGTTTTGATCCTTTGATATCATTCTGGAATCCCAGCAGAATAATATCACGAGTTTTGTTTCACATTACTACGTGTTTTCAACATTTTATTAATTATCCAAGAATTTGAAAAACACAAATGTTTGATTTATTTGCCATATATACATTTGTTTAAAAGTTATCAAAAACTTAACACTTGTCAACATAAATGATTTTTATTAAACCCTTAGGAAAATAAACGTTCTGCTAAAGAGGGGGCGCAACGTAAAAAAGGATGAAATTTAACGATTCATGTGCAACCTGCAAACATAGATTTTTTTCTGAGATATTTTTCACATAAAGTTTTTTACCGAAAACAAAAAAATTTAACCCGATTCCCATATAGTTTTCCAAATTAATCAAATAAGGACCACCCTATTGCACACCCCTGCTATAAAAGTATCAATCAACAATTTTTGTAGCGCAGGCCATCATTGTATTTCAAAACGTAAGATTTTCGCGGCCACAGATTGTACACTCCTTGTTTTAAATCAAAGTTTTGATTTCAAGCACAGCAAAAAATAAAGTTTTCTAATAAATCAAGGCCATTTACCTATTGTAACTTTAAATTAAAAAATGTTTTTTTAGGTAAAACTCTGAGTTTTTAAAAGTTCATTGATTAACCCTTTGTCTACCATGGGGTCTGATAGACCCTAAACGCTCTTTTACCGTTTGATAACTCTTTTAGTTTAAATGGTACCACATTCAAACTTTGTGACTTTTTGCACATACTTTAGAACTATAGCCAACATAAATCTCAGTAAACAAAACTAACTTGTAATATGCCTGAAAAAAAAAGTAGCATCATTAAACATTGTGGTCTGACCGACCCCTACTGCTTTGCCATGTAAATCCTGCTGTTACATGGACGCAAACGTTTTGACAGCATTATTTTGTTATTGAAAGCACAAAAATAAACTATTATTTGTAGCGTTTTTACTGTAATAGTATAAAAACCACAAATGTTAGATGATTATTTTATAATATATTTGTTTGCTTCTACTAATCAAAATTTCCTAGCAAAAAAAGTGTGAAAAACTTTTGAAAAACAAAAGAGTAAAATTCTGATATGGAAAGAAGAGTGATAACAGTTGAAAATGTCAAATTTTCATTTTATATGGTCAAAAATCTAACCCTTTATACTGAAGGCAAAAACGACGATTTCTAGTCACTGTCTATCACTGCGCAAAAACAAGACAAGCTTGAAACTTAGAAATCTGTCTCTGCACAATGACTGTATTAAAAAGTTAAAATCGATTTCGATCACAAGATCATCATCAGTTAACAATTCTATCAATTCTGTGGAAAATAAAAATATAAAAACAACAAATTTGGATAAAATTGAGCCTAATAATTACACTGCAGTGAAAAAACTATTTTGAAAACTTTACAAATTTAAACTAAAATACTATTAACTACAATAAGAAACGTATAACTGGCATCATACTGTGATACAAGCCAAAACCAAAGTGACGTCATCTATCTTTTCAATGCGTTACCGCATGACGTCAGTAACTGTTGGTCACTACTATAGTATGTAAATTGAAAAAAAAATATTTAGTTGTATGATTTCAAATATCGCAAACGGTAGAAAATCGAATTGTTTAATTTCAGGTAGAATTACTTTGTTTATATTAATTTTGGTATCCAATTTTGAAAACCGACTGTCTTCACATCAGTCTAAATTTCTCTGTTTGGTTGTTCAACAAAAATAACCCTAAAGCAATTGGAAATGCATGGTTTATTAACTGAAATTTCTTCGTGATAATTAGCATAGTGTTTAAATAGGGCAGCTTTGTCATTATTTTTTTCAAATTAAAATTTTTTTCAATCCAACGTACAGAAAATTTATTTTTAATTTTTCCGACTATTGCATATCACAGTTTTTGCATTATGAGACATAAATTCCATAATTTTTGCAATTTAGTTTTTGTTTCAAATTTAGATATTTAGATAACTTTGGTGTGTTATACCGTGCTAATATGTTAACTATAGTTTACACAGAGTGCACGATTCCCACAAGGAAAAAAACCCTGTCTATCGTGATTAGTCTGAAAAGCTAGTTGTTTATAATTTAGTAGGTTATTGGAAAGAGTTGGCGGGTTTCTATAAGTTACTGTAGCTTCAGGTTTCAGTGATTTTTCTTTGCTTGTGAGTTTTAATAGTTTAGGGAAAGGTGCGGTCCACACTATTTTACTACTAGCTTTGTTTTTCTTAATAACTTTAGGGTGGAAATGATCGCTCCATCCTGAAGCTAATTTAATTATCTTGTTGGTTAATTTTTTATTAAAATAAGATTGGTAGCATTTTTTCTGTAGGCATTCCAAACTTTCCAAGTAATGTTCTTGTTTTTCATTCAACCTCCTCAATCAGACTGCTTCTCCAAATACGATGGATTTGTAAACATTTAAGAGGTGGTGTGAAGAACCATTTAGAAAATACCGATTCTGGGATGCTTTCGTTGTAAAATTTTTTGTAATAAATCCTCCTTTAGCAGTTTGGTCAGTTACATGCAAAACATTCAGAAATTTCAATTGTCTATCTGGTTCTGATGTATCAATTTGTTTAAAGACCAGTTTTAAGTCATGTTTCGCAAATTCTTCTGTAAGAACTTTTGTTATCCAGTAGTTATTTTGATTACTTGCTATCCAAACAATATTATCAATAAAACGTTTGAAAATGGGAGCCTTATTTAAAGTTTCTGATATGGGTAACAAAACAAAATGCATAGCAATATTAGCCAATGACACTGAATGATTGTCGCCAATAATAATTCCATTACTTTGCCAATAAAATTTATTTTTGAACTGCAAGATCAAATTATTTAAACAAAATACAGTCAAATCAACCAAGATTGTTAGTGCTTTGTAGTTGAACTTAGAGCGGTACTTTAACGCATGCCATAAAAAATTTTTAACTAAATTTCTGTTTATACTTGAGTATAACGCCTGTACGTCAGCCGTGTTAATAATCCAATTTTCTGTATAATTGGTTTCTAGACTAGACTTCTAGGATTCTAGTTCCAAAAGGTAACTTTGCTATCTCAGCAATGTTCATTTATGGAATTTTGACAAAAACTCTCACTAATCAGATTCAATAGCAATTCCAAAAAAGCTGTAATGCGGAATGTAGCTATGTCTCCAGCTGACTGTAAAAGTCTGATGGGAAATTCTGTAACTGTCTTAGTGTAGAGCTCCTCATTAGTTAATTTATGCCTTTTAAATAATGTGTTGGCGTACGCTGGTACATAGCAAGAGAAATGTAAACATTTCTTGTTGAGAGAAATGTAAACATACTGTGGGCCGGATGTTTTGTGGTATTTGTTATTATTACATTTTAGACCCGTGCGTGGTATGAACTGAAAGTTTGTTGTCAATATAATTCAGTTTGTGGAGTTCAATACTATGGTTATTACAGTAATTACTAAGTTTATCTAAAGTGTGAACTAGATTGTTCGTATTGACATCTTTCAGTGTTGTAAAAGCTTTGAGTTGTTGTAACATTATTGCATTATATTCATCATAATCAATCATTAAGATTTTCCTGTCTTTGTCAGCTCTACAACTGACAATCTGTTTGGATCCTACTAATTCTTTTATTTTTTTTATGCTTTTCTGCATATCTGTTGTCAAATTGTTACGATAGCGGAAATTTTGCGTTACTTAAGGTTTTAAGTTCCTAAGTTTAGTAGTAATTGCATCGCAATATGCCTTTGTTTTGCCATTCAATAGTTCTGGTTCTGGATTTGGATTCAGACCAATTCGGTATAGGCGCGAAGTTTAGTCCTTTTAACAATAGTAGTTTGTCATTGATCTGAATGTCTAGAGAGGAATGATTCAGATTCAATATAATATCATATCTTCAGCTTGCTTAATCTTTTCTTTCATATGTTTTTACCTTTTTCTTCTGTAGTGTTGAGTGTTCAACGGTAGTGTTGAACCTCTTTTTTATGTTTAGATTTTTTGTTGTTATTGATATTTAAGCATTGAATCCCTCTTGAGCCAAAATCTCTGCGTAAAGTCTTTTGTTTTTCATACAACAAATTGTATTTGTTAATAAATTTTCTTTTTACCTTAGAATCCAGAGCTCTGGTGAAAAGTGTAGCTGAAACAGTGGTTTTCTTCAAGTTTTTTTCTTAAGGGTATTGATGTTGTATTTTAAAAGTTTAAGATCTACCAGTAATTTTCTATGTTGTTGTATAAACAGTAAATCGTAATCAATATTTTTTCTATAATTTGAAGTTAAAAACAACGGCGATTTTAAAATACGTTCTAAAAACTTTTGTCTTTTCACTAAAACAGTCAATTTTTTTATGTTCTTACATTCTTCAATGCATCGCAAAGGGATTCTCTAAGCATTGTCTTTCATTACAATTAAATTTTTATTTGATATGGTCAAGAATCTAACCCTTTGCACTGAAAGCAAAAGCGACAATTTCTAGTCACTGTCTATCCTTGCACAAAAACAAGACAAGTTTGCGATGTTTGAAATCATACAACTAAATATTTTTTTTTCAATTTACATACTATAGTAGTGACCAACAGTTACTGACGTCATGCGGTAACGCATTGAAAAGATAGATGACGTCACTTTGGTTTTGGCTTGTATCACAGTATGATGCCAGTTATACGTTTCTTATTGTAGTTAATAGTATTTTAGTTTAAATTTGTAAAGTTTTCAAAATAGTTTTTTCACTGCAGTGTAATTATTAGGCTCAATTTTATCCAAATTTGTTGTTTTTATATTTTTATTTTCCACAGAATTGATAGAATTGTTAACTGATGATGATCTTGTGATCGAAATCGATTTTAACTTTTTAATACAGTCATTGTGCAGAGACAGATTTCTAAGTTTCAAGCTTGTCTTGTTTTTGTGCAGCTGAAAATATTGAGCGTTTGCTAGAAGAAGGGGATGATAAATTAAGTGATGCTAAATTTTTATCATTACTTAATTTATTTGATCACATCAGCGACTATTCCTGCTCAGATTTTTCTGCTGAAAGTGATGGTGAAGATGTTCCGTTTCGAACTTCTACCAAATATTTTTTCTCTTGAAATAAATCCGTATGCTGGTCTTGAACATTTGAGCCATTCAGTTGACAGAGCTGCTGCTCACAACGTCATCCATGCAACCCCAAGCCCATCACGGTTGGCAAACCGGCAATGTGGCTCTGTTGTAAATTCGTTTATGCTGTTTCTACGTCAACCACTCATGGACACAATTTGTAAATGGACAAGTGCAGGAGGAGAACTTATTTATAACAGGAAATGAAAAACTGTGAAAGCTGAAGAGTTTAAGAGATTTATTGATGTCACAATACTTATTGGAGTTTATAAATCAAGAAGTGAAAGTATAACTCAGCTTTGAAGTAAACATGATGGCAGACCAATTTTCAATTATATAATGAATCGTAGAAGATATCAGCAAATACTAAAGAGTTCTTAAATTTTATGATACAAAAAAAAGAAGAAATAGATTTTTGGACAAACTCCAACCAATCAGAGAAGTTTTTGAGAATTGGAAGTTGTACCTCCGAGATGCATACAATCCCGGCCCTTTCATGACGATGGACGAGCAACTCCTATGATTTAGAGGTAGATGTTCATTTCGGCAGTATACACCCTCAAAACCAGGTAAATACGATATCAAAGTTTGGACAATTTGTGATTCTAACACTTTTTATTCTCGGAAAATGCAAGTATACTTGGGAAAGAATGATAATGCTCCCCGAGAAGTCAATCAAGATACAAGAGTTGTTTTCGACATGATAAAAGAGATCGAAAAATCTGGACAAAATCTCTCATGCGACAACTTTTTTACCAGCCTTCCACTTGCACAAAAACGTTTGGAGAAAAAAGTTACCATTATTTTAACCCTAAGAAAAAATAAACCGGAACTTTTGCCTCAATTCACAGTGGCAAAAAGCAGGAATTCAAATCGACATTGCTTTGCTTTCAAAATGATGCAATGATAGTCTCTTATTGTCCAAAAAAGAATTATGTTGTGCCGATGTTGTTAACTATGCATTCGCAACCAGATGTTGCTGCAACTTTTGACAAAAAGCCGAAAGCTATTAACATATTGTGTTACAATTTTACCACAGGAGGTGTTGACACCTTGGACAGAATGTTAAGGACATTAACTTGCAAGAGAATGACAAAAAGATGGCCTGTTGCACTCTTCTACAATATGATTGATGTCAGTGCTGTAAATGCTTTTACTGCATGGCTTCAGTTAAATGGTGAAAGCCCCTACATTAGCATGAAGAAGCAAAAAAATTTCCTTCTACAGCTAGAAAAAGAGCTTGCTGGCGTAAACACCCAACCTGAACCCTGCCTAAGATTTTTAATCTCTACTGCATCAGCGCAAAAACGAAAAACAATGATGATGACAAAGCTCCCAAATTAAAACGACAGCGATGTAGACTTTGCGACTGGAACATGGACGGGAGGAGCCGTTTCGTTTGCTTTTGTGTGCAAGAAGTACATTTGTGGGGAACACTCCACTTCAATTTGTCAGCAATGCTGTAAGTGCAGTGAACATTGGTTGTGGCAAGTGCTACTTTATTTGTTAATGTTGTTGATTTTTTGATTGTTGATTCATTCATTGTTGTTGCTGCTGTTTATTCATGGTTATGCGTTGTTTTGTTAATAAATGCAATTATGATAGCTAAAACAGTAATTTAACTTCACCAAAATCTTAACTGATTAAAATTAATGCAAAGATTTAATAGCTGTTAACTGAACAAAAGTGCATTATGTTTGCGAAAGCTTATGCCAAAATTAATACAAAACGCTAGTTTTTTTGCGCCATTTAGCTATCCTGCATTAAATGAAAGTATAAACCATCATAAATTACAGCAAACCTGCATGGGGTCGAATAGACTCCACTGATTCACAACGTCAGTTTTTTTTGTGGTAGATGGAGGTTTAAGGTATGAAACGATGTATTGAAAGCAAATTGCATAGCGGTTTTGTACTTTTTTTACTAAAAATGACTTTGTTGAGAAGTTTGCTTGATACAGAATTGTAACTGAACATTTAACGTCACGTTCTTAAAATAAATTAAAAAATGTATAGATTCTGATTAGTTTAAGGCACAATGCTGTATTTTTCAGTAAAGATAGTTTGAACTCGAGAAAGATATAGAAAGTTTGTAATGTTGATTACCTTTTTTTTTATCATGAAATTGATTCGATAGAAAGAAGTTGGATAACAAGCTGAAAAAGAAGTCAAAAGAAATGCTGATTTGAAAAACGTCATGTTTGTGTTAGTCACGAAGTTGATATTTTTGAATCAAGATGGTTTCAACTCAAGTACAATATATTCTATTGTTAAAAATTTGTAATGATACCTGCCGTTGTTATCATGAAATTAATTTAATACAGTAGTATATTTAACCCTATTCCGAATAGGCTTTTTGAAAACTTTGTACAACTGGGGGGGCGAAAGCTGCTGCGCTCTTTACTTGCTTATATCTCGACAATTACTAGCGCTAGAATTTTCATTCAAATTTATATAGAAAGGAAAATTCATACTCTTTTAATATAGATACTTAAACATTGCATTTAAACATTTTTTGGAAATGAAAAAACAAATTTTTAAAGGGTAGTCAATTTTTGTAAATTGGCTGAAACCGAGAGAGAGTTTTTTGTGGGAATTAACGACTTCGGCTGTTTATCGAACGTAATTAATCCGTAAAATTAAAAGTAAGATAGTGACATAAAAAGAAAGGCAAATCATTACACAAAAAATTATGTTTGTAGTTCCACATCGCAGGAAACTCACCTCAATTTTTTCACTATAAAAAAATATTTCGACTTGACTAATTTATTTAGAGTTGATTGCTTTTGATCACACCAATTTTTTTAATTTTACAGAAGTCTTTTTTATTTCAAATGTTTTCTTCTTTTAGTTAAATATGCTAATTCATTAATAAATATTTATTAATTTTTTTATGCTAATTCATTAATTTTTGAAAGCCCGTGGGGGACCCAAAGAGTTATCGACCGATATCTCTGCTCTGTGTCCCCTACAAGATCCTCGAGAGGTTTATCTACGCCCGCGTTGAACCATTAATTGATCCACTGCTCCCTAAAGAGCAGGCTGGGTTCCGACGCGGGAAGTCAACCGTAGATCAAGTTGTTCTGCTAACCCAGAACATCGAGGATTCTTTTGAGGCTAAAAAGAAGGCCGGTGCCGTATTTATCGATCTAAGAGCTGCTTATGACACTGTCTGGCACCGTGGCCTTACCTGCAAGCTGCTGAGACTACTTCCGGATAAGCACATGGTCAAAATGATCATGGAGCTTGTCCGAAATCGAAGTTTCACCCTTACCACCGGTGACAGCAAGCAAAGCAGGCTACGCCCTCTTTAAACCGGCGTTCTTCAAGGATCCGTCTTGGCTTCCCTCCTATTTAACATTTATACGTACGATCTTCCTTCCATGATTTCCAGAAAGTTTGCTTATGCTGATGATTTAGCATTGTTGCATTCTTCTGGAAACTGAAAGGACTTGGAGGGGACTTTAAGCCAAGACATGTCTACACTGTCAGCGTATCTCCAGACTTGGAGGTTGAAGCTTAGTCACACTAAGACGGTGACGGCAGCCTTTCACTTAAATAACCGAGAAGCCAAACGTGAGCTAAAGGTCTACAACAACGATAGAGTTTTACCGTTCTTTCCAACCCCTATTTATCATGGGGTAAAATTGGACAAATTGCTCACGTTTCGTCATAATTTAATGGCATTGCGCAAAAAACTATCTTCGCACGTCACACTGCTGAGACAACTTGTGGGCTCGGGATGGAGTGCTGGTGCTAAAACACTACGCACGTTGTCTCTAGTTTACTCAACAACTGAGTACTGTGCGCCAGTCTGGTGTCGCAGTGCTCACACTCGCCTCATCAACAGTGTCTTGAACGACGCCTTGCGCATGGTTACTGAATGCCTGCGTCCTACTCCAACGGACCACCTACCTGTACTCTCAGACATCCAGCCAGCTGAGCTTCAGATGCCTTATATTGAGACGATTCGGATGCACAACCACTTATTCCGAAGGCTGTCTTTATTGAACTAATGAAAAGTGCCACATCTGGAGAAGAGTTTAGCTTTAACGACATCATGTACAAGCAAACTGATAGGGTTGCAATGGGTTCACCACTAGGCCCCTCCTTAGCTAACATCTTTGTTGGATTTTATGAAGAAAAACTCTTTTCTCAAAAATCAAAACCTTCCACATATTTTAGGTACGTTGATGATACATTTGCTATGTTTCGCATTGAAGAAGAATCGGATAACTTTTTCAAACAACTAAACTGTCTCCATCCTTCTCTCAAATTTACCTTTGAGAAAGAGAAAAATAATTGTTTACCGTTTCTCAACTTTAACGTGGAACGAACAGCTACCGGTTTTGAAACAAGTGTGTATAGAAAACCTACCTTTACTGGACAGTACTTACATTGGGAATCTTTCAGTCCCACTAAACAAAAAACAAACCTTATATCAACTTTGGTACACCGGGCACTAATGATATGCACGAAATCTAAACTAAACGAAGAAATTAAGCATATCAAGAACATTCTATTGGACAATGATTATCCTGAATCAATTATTGACTGCAACATTTCCAAGAAAATTGCTCAGTTTTCTATGCCCAAACGATTTGGTCCTGAGAAGTGTCCCGTATATTTGAGAGTTTCTTGGATAGGGAAAGCTTCCATTGGTCTTGATAAAAACGTCAAAACGGCTGTTGAAAGCTGCTATGGCTCTGTTACCACCAGAGTTGTATTTACATCGAAACGCATGTTGCCTGTAGCCCGCAAAGATGTTTTACCTACTACGCTGAAAAGCTCCGTTGTTTATGAATATTCGTGCCATTGTGACAGTAGGTACGTAGGACGAACATCACAGCGACTACAAGATAGAATCAAGCAGCATGCTCCTAAATGGCTACAACAGCAAGCGAAGCGCCCTACACGATCTCAACCCAGCAGATCCTGTAAGCTAAAACGTAACAATCCAGATTGTGACTCTGCCATAGGACAACACTTGCTTGACAACGAGCAATGTGCTGCAAACTATAACGACAAACGATTTAAAATTCTTGCTGTAGCACGCAACTCGTTCTATCTCTGTCTACTCGAGGCAACGTTTATCAAAACCAAACATCCGGTTTTATGTAAACAAAAGGAATTTGTTTACAGATTAAAACTTTGCAAATAACCTAAGTTGCGAGTAACAGTGTTTCTCCTGGGTAATTGCACATAGTGCGTTTCTCCTTTCCGAGATTACACTGTATTGCACCACACTGTGCAATTGTGCCTTTCTTCTTTCTGAGACTACAGCACCTTTCTCCCAACTGTTGAGACTATAAATACCTTGATTTTCTCTGGTTCGTCCCATTTTGACGCGATTGCCACTGATGAGAGCGTCACGAAAAGCTTATGGCTCCGATAAAATCGACTTTGTTTAAAGCGATATTAAAATTCTGTACCACAAAGAAGCTCTTTAAAAATAACATTACAATTTTATACACTGTGCTCCAAACTGCTATTAGTGATAACTGAAAGTGATGCTAATAACTATATGCTGATAAAAAAAAGTCCGACTACAAGTATTGTAGTGTTTGTTTCCTACAACAAGTACCTTACATGGGACATTCTAAATGCTAAAACAATAAAAGTAAGATAAATGGCAAACAAGCAGTTTATTCCAGGCACAAGATGAAAAGCGATACAGCGCAAGATGATGAAGACCTATACACAGCGTGAAAATCTACGATCTGATCGCGTTTTCCCTTTACAACCATAGCGCTCCAATTGACGCTCGCCGTCTTTCTAGGAAGTCATGTGTTCAATTTTTCTCCTGGTAATGTTAATATCATATACCTACTTCCGATTGCAGTTTACATGATAATATTAAAAGTCAAAAAATTTAATCAAATAATATTAAACGGTTCTCGTGTTTGGAAAAATCTAAAAATGATTTGCGTCAATTGACGCGCTCCGTCCTTCTAATGTTAATCATGTACATAATACTTATAAAAATCAGTTCATTACTCTATCTCACTTTCAAACTATTAGCAATTTTACTATTCCGGGAACTTTTTTCCGAACATATTATACGTATTTGACGGCATCAAGAATAACAAACAGTATGTAAAGATTTTTTTACTTTATTTATCTCTGTATTTATCGTCCCGACTCCCAGAAAAAAAGGAGGCGCTAATACATAAAGCAAGCAATAACCCCAACCTGCTTTTGGAGATGCAAAGATATTGCTGTCTTGTTGTAACTTTTATTTTTGATTTTTAGTTTTATAGAAATATAATTGGAATTTAAAAGTGCTTGCTAAGAGAGAAAATTGCCGTAAAATTTCAAGGACACGATAGAATAACGCGAGTAGGTTTTGAACCGGGAGAGAGTCAATCACAATCCATGCCGTCTTAAAACACTCGATGACGCTGACGTAGAATTAACAAAAATGAATCAAATCCAATTGCTAATATACAAGATCTAATTATAATATACAATAGTGTGCAAATTAATTCGCTCACTCGATAACTGAACAATAAACCATTTAGAGTAAATTTTCCGCCGTTTTCTTTAAGTGAGCCAATTAATTTGCGCACTACTGTATATATTTCTTAATTACTATACCTACGCATAATTTCTAAATAAGCACAAATTTATTTTGAAGAACAGGATTGGCCGTAGGTTTTAGCATGAGTTCCGCATATCTGTTGCTGACAAAAAGTGCAGTTATTTGTTGTTCTATTCTTGCACTTTACAGAGCAACATGTAAGACGTGGCGGTTTGCTAGTAGATCTACTTCTTTCTGCTATACCATGTACTTTACAAGGAAGTTCGTCCAACGTATCTTTATCTTCAGGAGCCTTGCAAGGCATGATGTTGGTCAACTCTTCACACACCCTCAAAATAAACTTTCTTCGGCTTATGTCTTCTTTGCAAACATGCTTGTATAAAATGTGACTGTTGATCAAAGCTGAGTTGATCATATTATAACATTCATTCATAGGCCAGCGTCTACTAGAAGCTTTGACTGAATATATTCTTGTCGTCTGGTCATTATCCACTGCTACTTTATTCTTATTATAGAAAAAACAGTTTCAGGTTTTTTCTTCTAATTTTCTTCTGTGTGTATGGGGACATTACGATGCAAAATGCTTAGGATAAGTACATTCTTTGACTTCTTGCACTGGTATAATGTAAATGTAGTTATAGTGTTGGTTTTGCCTTTACTTTTCATCGCAGTTGTCTCAAGAAGAGCATTAGTCTCATTACATTCGGCTAACATTTCCTTGAGATTGTTGTGCACTGTCCCTTCAACCATAAACGTACCAGCAAAAAAATTTTGGGGCCGATCACGTTTCGCCCAAATTTTTTGACTTTTTCCCAAATTATGATTTTGTAGTACTTAAGAGCTATGAGAAAGAAATTGACTAAACTTTTAGAACAAAAAAAAGAAAGATTAAAAAAGTCTTCACTTTGAATCTGTATCGATTTCTCAATCTTCATCCCAAAATCATAGTGATCTCTAAAAAGTCTTCACTTTGGATCTGTCTCTGATTCCTCAATTTTTGTCCCAAAATCATAGTGATTTAAAAAAATCAAAACAAAAAAGAAAAGAAATTGTTTTTCTCAAACAATTCCTTGTCGCTGCCCCAAAATTTTTAATCTTGCTCAAAGTTTTCCTACCGATTTTGTTTCTTAAACTTAATTTATTTATTTCAAAAAAATGCTTGGTTTTGTCAAATATCTCCTTGTCACTGCCCGAAAAATTCTGATTTTGCCCAAAATTTTGAGATTTGGAGTAATAGCCCCCCTGACCTTCAGACAGGTACGGTCATGCCTATAATATTGCACTTTCTATCAGCAAGACGTTGGCAATATTTACTGACTTGAAATAGTTATCCCATGTAACATGGTAGCCCTTGTAAAACAAGGATGCCACCAATTGTAATATTACGTTACAAAAGACACTTACATCTGCCTTCCTTCTGTCATCTTTTCAAAGATACAGAAATCCGTTAAGCAAGTATTTATTCCCCACATCGGCAAACAAATAAAATTTAATTCCAAACTTATTTGGCTTATAGGCTGTGTATTATGTGAACTTGCACCGAGCTTCACAAAATGGCAGTTTCTAATCAACAGTAAGGATGGGGCCAGAATATAAGCTTTTTGACAATTAGTAATGGATGGTGCTGATATTTCAGATCCTAAGTAAAACTTATTGGTGAGGATTTGTGTATTTTATTCATTTTAAGGAGCAAATGCGCACACACTCACTAACATATACGCTTTAGGAAGTACTGCCGTCAATTGACGGGTCCAGTCCTTCTAGGTAGTAGTTATCTGTTTACAATCAATTAGTTATGCCAGTGTGCACATAGTTTGTTACGATCTACACAAGATTAAAAAATAAAGTCAGGCAGCCGCAAATTTATAAGGGTCTCAAGTGAAAAGATATTTAAAGTTAAAATTTAAATAGCCGTTAATTGACAGGTCCGTTCCTTCAAGTGTTAATTGAAGAAGATCTAATGAAACAACATAGATAACTATTGCGATTTTTGAAAAATATCAGTTGTTTCATAATGTTAAATGCAAAAAAAGTTGAGGCTTGTAACATTTTGAGAGCTTAACACTCAATGTTCCTTGCGCTTTTAATTGTAGAATCCAAGACTGATTCTATCTTCTTGAGTACTTCTTTCCCAACACAAGACCAAATTGGTTTTAACATGAACATTTAATCAATGTTTCAACAATGTTGTGAAGTTTTTTCTTTTTAGCAATTATGTAAGCGATTTTAAATGACGCTTCTTCTATTTCTGTAGACAATGATTGACGAAAGCACTCACTTGTTAGCAATATTAATGTTTTAGTGCTTAGAGTGTACTTCCTGAAGTTGACGTTACAAATGACTGGGTCTCATTGCGTGACTACTGAAATTCTTATAACATATCACGTATTCTGGGACAAATTGACTATTTCCCATAAAATCTATAAAATTATACCTTAGGTAATCACTTTCATATCTTCTCTTTTTTCGTTTTACATAATGTAAATGCAGTTATCTATTCAATTTGCAGCCACTTTCTCGCGCCCCCCATATAAACCTTTCATGCCACTCAATTTAGGAAACCCAGTATTAAAACCATAATTTGTCTTAATCTAGTCATATAGATAAATTTTAAAAAATTTTTTGCTAAAATTGTAAAATTTATTAATAAACACGCGGCTTTTGTTAAACCATATCGTAAAAAAACCAAGTTGTTAATAAACCTGCATAACAAAAAATATATTTGTCTTAATTCATCCTAAGAGATAATTTGTCTTACTTTCTAAAAGAAACAAAAACATTTATATAAGTTTTTGTTAATTAATTGATAACAAAAAAATTTCTTTTAAAAAGTTATTTTTGCAGAATGAAATAATAAATTCAAAATATGGCATGAATAACTTCTGGTTTTTAATAAAAACTTTGACTCCTGAAAAAGCAATAACAAAATTTCCACAAATTTTCAACATTAATTAAATTCAAATTAGTAATCCAATTAGAATACAAGAAAAGTTTAATAAATATTTTCTAAACATTGGTAAAAATCTAGCACATTAGCTAATTATAGCGTCTAAAGTTAAACGTGGAATTTAGTTATTAAATAAAATCTAATGTTCAATATTCCTGCGTTTAACTATATTTTTTATAATTTTGAATTTACTAAAGCAATTTGATCCTAAAAAAAGTTTTGGGTATGATAATGCTAGCTAATAAAATTATTATAATAAACGCGGAAACAACTTCCTAGTATTAGTTCAACTTTGCAAAGCATGCTTTTACCGCAAAATATTCTCAATTTGCTTAAAACTTTAAAGTGGTGCCTGCTTTTGCAAGTGAAAAAAACAAAATTTACACATCATAAAAAAATTTTTGTTTTGTCATTTTGTTTCTAAAATATTTGAAAAACTTGTTTTAACCAGATTGTTAATTTTTTAAAAATATAATAAGGCTACATCACCATCACAGTTGGGATTTAGTGCTAATCTATCAACCGATCATTCTATTGTTGGTGTTGTTTTTTTTCTGTTAATTTAAAAAAACTGTTTACGAGTATGCTAATGCTTGACTTAAGTTAGGCATTTGATACAGTTAATTGTTATTTCTTAATTCATAGACTAGATCACTATGGTGTTTGCGGGATAGACAATAATTTTTTTTGTTAATCTAATAGAAAATAACTTGTTCCATTAATAATTGCAATTTCAAACTTAGCAATACATTATTGATTTAGAAGTATCTTATTGTTTTTGGTTTATATCAACTATTTGCGTGATAGTTTTAACTCTAACAAGATTTTTACTGACAACTCTTTCTTGTGAGAAAAAGCAAGATCATTGGACCTATTAAAAAACAATTAAGTGTAAAATTTAATTTGGTTCATAATTATAATAATAACGGTTTCATCGTTCAACTCGAGCCATACAATAAAATGTCATGTATTACAACAGGTTATCTTTCAGTTGATTACTTGCAAGTGTATGCCCTCACTATTCTGTTTGAAGTGTCAACAACCTATTTAGTAGAGTTATAAAAACTTCTTGGTTTTTATCAGAAGTTCTAGTAAATCAGCCTCAAATGTATAGGGACACCTGCCTCACAATACAATAAATTATTTCGCAATGCTATCATTAAATCTCTTGAAAACCCAAACAAAATATCGATTTGGCTTCCATACCTTTTGCGACAAAAACGAGTTTATCAACGATGAAGAGCTTTTTATTTAAACTTTGTGGTGCTGATGAAAAGTTAGTTGTCGCGCGTTTCGTCCAAATTTTTCCAAATCTTTTGTTATATCAAAAACAAAACTTATACCTTGATTGACTTATCTTGAACTTTTTCATTTTTTCTAGAATATATTTGAGTTTTATCAGCATAAAGAGTGTTAGAGTCACATATTATCCTAATTTCGATAACTCCTTCGCCTAATTTTAAAGCTTTATATTGCCGAAATTAACATTTGCCTTTAAAGCAGAGGAGTTGCTCATCCACTGTCATGCAAGGTCAAGCGATGTAGACATCTTGCAGGTAAAAACTTTCCAGTTTCAAAACTTCTTTGATTGGTTGGAGTTTGTCTGAAGATGTATTTTTTCTCTTTTTTTGTATCATCAAATCTAAGAACTGGTAGTATTTGTTTCTAATAATTTTACAATTTTTATTTGTTTAAATATTGATCTGCAATCATCTTTACTTTATAAAATTCAAAAGTATTGTCAAGCAAATAGATCTCTTCATATTATCGCCTGCTACATTTTTTTATTTTTTGTTATAAGTAAGTTCTTTTTCTGCAATAATTCATATTCAAATTGTCCCTATAAGTAATAGCAATAAGTAAAACAAGGAAGCCACATCGTTGATTTACAAACTATGACGAGCCTGGGGTCGCATGTATGACATTGGGAGCAAGTAGTCTGACAGCTGAATGTCGTACAGGACTAAAAGACTTAATTTATAGGAATTTATAAAATGTAACCAAAAATTTCAAAAATGGCCACTTGGCATCAATGGGTAAAAATTTTAAGTATTTATGAGTGCTCAAAAATTTTATTAAGCAATAAATTTTTCATGAGTAAAATTTAATGAGACAAAATTTTGACTTTAATTGATCTACAAGCTTCTCCAAAAACACTTTCAAAACTAAAACAAATTTTATGTTTGTTTGATAATGTACAAAACCTAAAAAATTGGTTTTATTGACTTTAGCTGGTCGTAAATAATAACTTACTTACTTTAAGATTATACAGAGTACAATAATTTTCAGATTAAAGGTAGCTTACTTACCAAAAGGATCATTAGCTTTTATTTTTTCGTTGCTGAACCATGTGTCGGCGTTGCTGCACTTCGATTTTATGTCATTTTCATTGATAGAAGCAACCAGTGTCCAACCGCCTCCAGCTGTTGTCATGTCACAATGAGTCTGTGTTGAAAGTAATTCGTTAGTGACCATTACCAAAAATACAAGTAACATTCGTTTTATTCCTTAGTGTAAAATAATTCTTAAAACAAAAAATAAAATAATGTAAAAAATTTTGCAAAACAGTTTTTACTGTAAAGCAAAGAAATGTCCTTCTAAACTAGGTTTTACTAACCGGGGCCCTTGGGTTTGTTTAGGGCAGCGTTTCTCAAACCATGGGTCGCTGAGAATATGCAAATGGGTTGCAACCCAAATGTGAGTGGCCAAGACTACGCGGATGGGTCGCGATAGCACAATCAAGATTTCAAAAGTGAAGACCCTTTTTTTAGGAAACATTACGATTTTTAGACGAAAATCCAAAAATCAGAGAAAGATTCAAGATGAAGACCTTTTTTTTAGAGATCAATACGTTTTTGAGCCGAAAACCAAGAAATCGAAATAAGTTTGCTCACGAACAAATTTCTGCCCACACATATACAGCTAAAAGTTAGACGACCATTGTTGGCTTACATAAGAATTTCGTTTTGTTTCAATATGCGGTCACTCAAATTTATTTGGATCGCAGTCGTATTTGTAGATCGTTACTTTTAGCAATTTTGGGTCGCAAAAAAAGGTTTGAGAAACGCTGGTTTAGGGGCCCCAAACTATTCTCCGGGGACCACAAGTAGAGACCTTCACTAGGTTGGTCTGCTATTTATTTTAAAAATCAAGCTTTAAACTATTAAATTTCTGTAATATAAATTCAAGTAGAGATAGAGCTCGTTTATGCAAACTTCAATCAACTAAATTACTCGCGAACTAACACAGATTAGTTACTAACGAATTTCTTCAACGCAAGACAACCAAAAGATTTAAAAAAATCAGCCACAAATTATATATAGGGATAGTAACAAAGTTTCTTTTTACTGCATTAGGAAGGTCATTGGGAAGATTTTGGGGGTAAGATAAGAATTTTTTGAACTTAACTCTTTTGGAAATTAAAAATTTTAGCCAAGAATCTTTAATCCTAAATAAAAGAAGCTCTGTATTAAATCAAAAAGGCATCCCGGCAAAGGGTTTTGCATTCGTGTAGAGTTTTGAAACATATTTCAAATCAATTTTTTATCTTGCTTCGCTTAGATGCTTCAAGATCAGTAGATTATTATACTTAGTGCAAATTTTATTTTTTCAAGTCATTTCTGATTGATTCTTTTTCGATGTACTTTTCCATGTTACTCAAAAGTGCTTTTTGATGCTGATAAGAGTTATTTTTAATATCCATGCTTTTGGAATAAATTTCTTATCTCACTCCTCTAATACGGGAGATGTTCATTTCTAATTGTTTCTATGATAACAATAACAGCATTTTTAACCCTAACTTATCTAAAGGGGTTATTCAAAGGACCCTCTTATATAAAAACGTTATAATTTGTAAAGTTTGGATGATAAAAATATGAAATTTTATGAATTTTCCTAAAATTTATTCCTGAATATTTTGGTATTTTTTTTGAGCCAATCTGATGGGTAGTTTTGGTGTAGCAGGCTATTATTTTACTTGCCTCATGATTTTCGTACACTTTTTGTGTACAAAAATTATCAGATAAACAAAAAACGTTTTTAACGTCTTGCTGGATTTGTTAAGATTACTGCATCACATAGTAACTATTTGTTTTTGCAGCAGACCGTGATTAATCCGATTATGTCGCAAAACAAAGCAATCAACAAAAATTTGAGGACCTTCAACTTTATGCAAAATAAGAACAGACTAATTGCAAATATATTAAAAGTAAAGACATTTGATTAAACCAGAATAAATTTTCTCCATCATATCAAAAAATTAACTGCGCAGCTACTGTCTGTTAAGAGTATGCAAACTTGGGGTCCTCCGAGGACCCCCCCTTAGGTAGTCAACAGAAAAAACGATCCTAGTTAAATAAGGGTTAATGTTTATTGCTTCTATTTGACATTGCACCTGAAAAGTTTTGCTTAAAATTCTAAATGCTTAAAAGATTTAGTTCAAGAAATTTTCATCTTACTTTGCCTTCCGGATGATCGTTCCTAAGCAATCGGAAAAACGTTTGGTTTTATCCCGATAAATCATTTGTTATGATTTCTTAAAACTTTTCGATTCTCATAATTGACTATGAGACAATAATGTATTTTTTTTGATAAAATAAGGTAATTTGGACGATTTAATAATGGATTAGTTCAAGCTTTGCCACAAAATGTTATTGCGACTGAGGTGGTCCTACGCTTTTGCAAATACTGTATTATGTCAATTCAGATTATTTGGATAATCTGCTATCTGGAATAAATTTACTTGGCTGAATCTAAGACAGAGCCAAATATTAAAGAACTCCTCAAACAAATCCTAGAACAAACAAATGACTGCATTGCAGTAATTTAAGGTAATTTGGTTGAAATTTCATTAATTAATTGAATTGGATTGCATTGATTCGTCGACATTACAGTACATTTGTTTGCATGTTTTTTCCTATTATTAAACGGGAGAAGTAATTAGCAGAACAAAATAATTCAAAAAGCTAATTTTTCTTAGTTATGAGCTAAAATCACGAGTGTTAAGAGTTTTTGGAAAGGGCCACAGAACATGAAAACTCAGAAACACTGCTCGGACCAAGGGCTTTTAACGGAGTTTAAGAAACAGTTCAGGGGGTCCACACAAAAAAATTTTTATTTTTAGGGCCCATGGTATTATATTGTCGTATTGTTTAAAATCCCAAATAGCAAAATCTCGAATGACAAAATCCTGAACGGCAAAATTCCGAATGGCAAAGTTCCGATTGTTAATATCAAGAATGTTTTAATAAAAAATTTATAGAAAAAAAGTTAGGGTTGGGTTAAGGTTCGGGTTAAAGGATAAGCTTAGAATTACAGTTAAAGCTAGGGTTAGGGTTAGAGTAACGTGCAAGATCATTTTGAGGGTGTTACACATATGTAAATACTAATCTTAGCATGTATTTATTTGTCACTTAAAATAAGAAATTTTGATATTCGAGAATTTGTCATTCGGGATTGTATACAAGACCACATAATCAACAAAAGATTTTCAATTTCACCCCTTGAAAAGTAGAATTCGAACCTCAAATTTACTTGACGACCAAAAAAATGCTAAATATTTAATGAAAAAATTAAAAAGTAAAACCAACTAACTCATAATAAAAAGTCGATTTCAAACTTATTCAAATAAAAATTTAATAAGGTTGAAATTTATTTGAACAAGATTGAAATCCATTTTTCATTATAAGCTAGTTGGTTTTAGTTTTTAAATTTTTCATTCAATGTTCGGCCCATCAAACTTTGACTGATTTGATTAATTAATTTAATTATTGCTATTTGATCAATTCAGGAATATTGTCAATATGATTCTGCTTGAAATAGAGTATCTGTTAAAAGACTTTTAACTAGCAAAAAAAAGGTTATTACTTTGATTTCTTCAAAAAAATTCCACATCTTTTTATATAGAGGTCCTCCAGATGACATTTACAATAAAAAAGATTCAATGGGTTTAAAAAGGTTGAAAACCTCTACTCTAGATCAGGGATGATAAACTACTGACTCGCGGTCACAAGCCAAGCTTGACCCAAGCCGTAAACTTTAATGACCACGTATTGTTCCAGAATTTCTGGCAATATAATAACTTAACTTTCCTTTTTTTTATTAAATAGGAGCTAAGTTTTAACTTTTATTATAAAAGTTTTCTACTTTGACCCATCACTTCTCCGATTTATTTGAATTTTTTTTATATTTTCAGTTTGTGGATGCCGGTATTGTCATGTTTTAAATTAAGATATGGTCCACTTAAAATTTGTTTCCGGTTGCTACAGAAGCTAACGAGGTATGATTGTTACCATAGGTCCATCTAATAACGCTAGTGAAATACAGGTATTTCTGTTAAAGGGCTACTCTGGTACCAAAAACAAGCGTTGCAGTTGAATAGTCAGTAGTTTATCGTGCAATAAATAGGCAATCATTACTCGACAAAGTAAGATAACAGCAGAGGCTCCGAAGTAATATGTCTATTGATTATTGTAAGACCTTATAATTTATTTATGTATTGTGCAACAAACAGCTTTACAACACATTTGTGTTTGGTACATCCGGATGATTTGAGGGTTCTTGTTTACATTGCCTCGTTCTACCATCTGATACTTGGCGCACAATGATACCCACCACTGCAGTATAGTTCACTACTACTAGATTTATTTAAAAGCTTTCTTCCCACATATTTTAAAGCTGATAGAAATCTTCTCATGTGGATATAACCGTTTTACGTCATTAATTTAAAGTATGCAATGCGCTTATAATACCATGGTTATATAACTTGTTTCCAAACATTTAGCCTAAATCAGGGGTTCACAAACTGGGGTACATGTACTTCTAGAGGTACATTTAGGCATCTCAAGGGGTACATTATTATGTGACAGAATGTCCTTATTTAAGTTAAATCCCGTGTCCGGAAGAAATAATAGACTCAAATGTCTAGAATTTTCGAATCCGGTCGATTGTTATTACGTCTAACAGGACAATTAAGAGGGAAGACTTACAGATCACCGTGATTTTGGGTTTGAATGGAAAAAATTTGTGGCTGCTGAAAAGTGCAGAGTTTTCATTTTTAAAGATCACCTTGATTTTTGGCATAAATTAAGAAAATTTGTATCTGATTCAAAGTGAAGACCTTTTTTTTCAGAGATCACCTTGATTTTGGGCATGAATTGGGGGAAAATTAGTGGCTGATTCTAACTGAAAGTCTTTTTTTTAGAGAAACGTCACAAAATTTCGAGGGTACATGCAAAGGGTACCGATGAACTAAAAGTTTGGGAAACCCTGGCCTAAATGTTGGTATCCAGTAGTCATATAAGCAATCTGCACGACTAATTTTTTCTCTGATTTTTATCTGATAAGCATTAACACATTGACTGCCAAGCCCATTTTCAGAAAATGGTTCCCAGAGGCCATGGTGCAAAAATTTTTTTTTCTGATGTATTTTAACTAAAAATTACTTATATATATCGAAATTTCCTATGTTAGTGCATTTTAGGTATGAAATTTAACTTTTTCCGTGTCAGTCACTAATGTCTGACGCGGCCCCAGATTGAAACGTTTTTGCGCCAGGCCACGTCAGTCATTTTTGGTAGACAGTAATTGCTACACATTTTGCTGTTCTTGAAACCCCCAACTATCAATTTACCGAAAACGTAAAGGATTGCGGTGATTGTTGCTCTTTTACTGTATTTCAGATAGGCTAAATATAGAAATTTTCAAATATGACTAAACGAAAGTTAACTGCTGATGATATAGATATGCTTATGCAAGAATCTGATTTTGACTCTAGTGAATCAGACCATGATGATTCTTGTGATGATGCGAATTGGGATCCGGACCCTCTTTCTAGTGATGGCAGTGATTTTGACTCTGATGAATCAGAAACTGAAGCCGCTGCCATGGACATGGATGACAGCGTCACTGCAGCATCTGACACTAATGGCAGTAGCCTAGATCAATCAGCATCCGAAGATGATGATGACAGTAACGACAGCACAATATTGATCAGTGGCAACTGAACCGATTTTGTTGGAAGGCAGCAGCCCTTTACTTTCAGTGACCAACCTGGTTTGTTGAAAACCCTTGCGCCTAATTGCTCCCCACTAGATGTGTTTTCACTTCTAGTGGATGAAAATGTCATTCATCGTATTGTTGCAGAAACAAACCGGTACGCTGCACAAACAATAGCAAATAGGTCTCTCACCAAATTTGCCCGGTTGAATAAGTGGGTAGATACAGATGAAGTCGAAATAAAAAAGTTTCTCGGCTTAATTTTTTGGATGGGGCTTGTTAGACTAAACTCTCTTGAAAAATACTGGTCAACGAATCCTCTCTTTCAGCAAACTGTTCCTCGCGCAACCATGTCTCGCAATCGCTTCCAGTTACTTTTGAGTATGCTACATTTCAGCGACAATGAAACTTCGGAAAGTGGTGATCGTTTAGCCAAAATACAACCATTGATAGATATGCTGCAAAAAAACTTTCAAAGTTTGTTTCGTCCAGAAGAAGATGTTGTTATAGATGAGACTTTAGTGCCATGGCGAGGACGCTTGACCTTCAGGCAATACATCCCAAACAAAACGCATCGCTATGGAGTCAAACTTTTCAAACTTTGCTCAATGGTTGGGTATACATGGGCTCTGAAGGTCTATTCTGGCAAATCCCAAACTGGAGAGCGTGAAATTGGGCTGGCTAAAAATGTTTGCATCGAGCTGATGAAAGACCTGATAGGTCAAGGTCGTACATTATATGTAGACAATTTTTATACTAGCTATGAGCTAGCAAACTACTGCCTGCAAAAACAGACCCATCTTGTTGGAACCCTTCGTGCAAACAAGAAACACATTCCGAAAGAAGTTCTGCAAGCAAAGCTAAAACGAGGTGAAATGGTTGCTAAAGAAGACCAACAAGGAGTGGTTATTTTGAAGTGGAGAGACACTCGTGACGTCCGTGTTTTGTCAACGAAGCATGCACCGGTTATGAAGCCAATCACACAACGCGCTCCACGTGCTGCTTCATCAGACGCAGTTGGACAAAGAAGACGACGCCAAAGAGCTACCGAAAAACCACTTGCTATCTTGGAATACAACAAAGGCAAAGGTGGAATCGATCTTTCGGACCAAATGGCGTCATACGCTACTACCCTTAGGAAGGGGGTCAAATGGTACCGAAAGCTAGCAACCGAACTATTGCTGGGGATGTCGGTTGTAAATGCTTGGGTGGTCTATAAAGAAGTGACCAAAACAAAAATAAAAATTTCTAAGTTCAAGGAACTGCTCGTGGAGCAACTGTTATCAGATGCCGGTGTTGTCACACCTTTAATTTCAGGTTCTTCTGCGCCACATCACCATCTGGTTGAGCGTACAGGAGCCCTTGGAAAAAAAATTAGACGAGCATGTGCCTCCTGTTACGCAAAGGCGAAGCAAGAAGGTGGCCGTGATGGGGCAAGAAAGAACTCTTCAAAATCATACACATATTGTGATTTGTGCCCTGGACAACCACAGATGTGCCGAAAATGCTTCAATGAACTTCACAAATGAACAGACGTGATATTCACATTTACGTTGTTGTCGCTTTTCGTTGTATTTCTTTCAAATAAACAAAATTTGCTAAAATTTGTGTGTCGGTTTATAACTTTTTTATTTTTTGCACTTTGCTAAAACCAAAGCTACCAAAATATTCCTCAGAGGCCACGCTATCAAACCTCCATTCGATTTGCACGTACTGTCACCCATAAGTGAGAGACGTGGCCTAGACGGAAAATTCGAGTGTCACCCACATATGACTGACGGTGATCGTAATGAAACATTACGTGTCACCCATATACGACTGACATGGCAGTCAAAGTGTTAATGTTCTGGCCCATGGAATCTGTTTTTCTTTTTTTATTGCTTTAATAGACCACTGTATTAAACTGTTTAACTACGGTACAGTGCAAGATGAGAATGATTGTCAAAATATACAATGCGCGCGTGGAGACAGCGATCCATGCTGAGAAAAATTGCAGTCTACTGTAGAAAAAGTGAAAAGTGCTTTAGCTTTAACTTTGTTGCCATTTCTAATTTAAGGATAACGAAAAAAGTTTTTAAAGTTTGTTGATCGTAAAATTTTTGTAAATCTTTTTTTACTTTAGTCACTACTGAAGTTAATGTTTTTATTTCGTTAACTAATTTTTTCTAGGGATCAAATTCATTTTCTAAAAGATTTTTAGTATTATAAAAATTGTTTTCACGTGCCAAATCTTCATTTTTATTTTTAAATTTCTGGGGGCAAACTATATCATAGGCTGAATTCTTCTTCTTTCCCTTCTTTCCCTTCAATCAGGGATAGCCACAGCGTATTATCTGCCTCCAAACCGTACTGTCTTCAACGTCTGTCTCTTTCACACCAACTTCCCTCATATCTTCTTTCACTAGATTTAAAAATCTTGTTTTTGGTCTCCCTCTTTTTCTCTTTCCTGGTAACTCCATTTCTATCATTTTTCTTCCTACATACTCTTTGCTCTCCTCATGACATGTCCATACCACCTCAGCCTGCCCACCCTCATCTTCATTCCTAACCGTTCTTCCTTAACTGTACCCCTGATGTACTCGTTTCTAATCTTGTCTTTTTTCGTCACTCTCATAGCAAGCCTCAACATTTTTATCTCTGCGACTTCCATCACTTTCACAAATTGTTTCTTTGTGACCGCCACCGTCTTAAGTCCATACACCATTGTTGGCCTTACCACTAAACTGTACACTTTTCCTTTTACTCTAGCTGGTAACCTCCTGTCACAGATTGCTTTCGAAACTTTTCTCCATCCGTTCCATCCTGCCTGCGCTCTCTTTTTTGCCTCCCTCTCAAAACTAGCACTTTCATGTACCATCGATCCCAAATACTTAAATTTCTTTAGTCTTGGCACTTTTGTATTTTCCATCTTCACTGTTTCGTCGTCATTTCCTCCATTTATGCACAGGCTGAATGATTGTCATTATAAACAGCAGTATCTAAGGTTTCAATCAACGTTAAAACCTTAAAATATAAAAGAAAATTATGCTAAGTATGTAAAGTAACATTAAAAATGCAACTTTTTCTAACTTTACAAGTGTACTCATTTTCTCAGTTAGTGTTACCTTATGGCGGTATTTTAAACAATTTTTGTATTTAAAAAATCTTGCCAAATATCAAAAAAACTAATTATTACGGTTACGCTGCAGCAGAAGAATAAACTTATAACAGTTTTTTTCATTTTCAGATATTTTTGTGTGATGGTTGGGCCTATTTATGGAGCATAAATTTGATATTAGGGGAGGAACTGACAAAAGATAACAGCCATAAGCTTTTTGTGACGCTCTCATCAGTGGCAATCGCGTCAAAATGGGACGAACCAGAGAAAATCAAGGTATTTATAGTCTCAACAGTTGGGAGAAAGGTGCTGTAGTCTCGGAAAGAAGAAAGGCACAATTGCACAAAATCAAAGAAGTGTGGTGCAATACAGTGTAATCTCGGAAAGGAGAAACGCACTATGTGCAATTACCCAGGAGAAACACTGTTACTCGCAACTTAGGTTATTTGCAAAGTTTTAATCTGTAAACAAATTCCTTTTGTTTACATAAAACCGGATATTAGAATATTCTAATAATCTTTTCTTTTCATGTGCTCCTTCGACATCTCAAGCCTTTTTACAAACGTCCCACTTGAAGAGACCATTCACATCTGTGCAGATGCCTTATATTGCGATGATTTGAATGCACAACCACTTATTCCGAAGGCTGTCTTCATTGAACTGATGAAAAGTACCACATCTGGAGAAGAGTTTAGCTTCAACGACATCATGTACAAGCAAACTGATGGGGTTGCAATGGGTTCACCACTAGGCCCCGCCTTAGCTAACATCTTTGTTGGATTTTATGAAGAAAAACTCTTTTCTCAAAAATCAAAACCTTCCGCATATTTTAGGTACGTTGATGATACATTTGCTATGTTTCGCAATGAAGAAGAGTTGGAAAACTTTTTCAAACAACTAAACTGTCTCCATCCTTCTCTCAAATTTACCTTTGAGAAAGAGAAAAATAATTGTTTACCGTTTCTCAACTTTAACGTGGAACAAACAGTTACCGGTTTCGAAACTATAGTGTGCATAGAAAACCTACCTTTACTGGACAGTACTTACATTGGGAATCTTTCAGTCCCACTAAACAAAAAACAAACCTTATATCAACTTTGGTACACCGGGCACTAATGATATGCACGAAATCTAAACTAAACGACGAAATTAAGCATATCAAGAACATTCTGTAGGACAATGGTTATCCTGAATCAATTATTGACTGCAATATTTCCAAGAAAATTGCTCAGTTTTCTATGCCCAAACGATTTGGTCCTGAGAAGTGCCCCGTATATTTGAGAGTTTCTTGGATAGGGAAAGCTTCCATTGGTCTTGATAAAAATGTTAAAACGGCTGTTGAAAGCTGCTATGGCTCTGTTACCACCAGAGTTGTATTTACATCGAAACGCATGTTGCCTGTAGCCCGCAAAGATGTTTTACCTACTACGCTGGAAAGCTCCGTTGTTTATGAATATTCGTGCCACTGTGGCAGTAGGTACGTAGGACGAACATCACAGCGACTACAAGATAGAATCAAGCAGCATGTTCCTAAATGGCTACAACAGCAAGCGAAGCGCCCTACACGATCTCAACCCAGCAGATCCTGTAAGCTAAAACGTAACAATCCAGATTGTGACTCTGCCGTAGAACAACACTTGCTTGACAACGAGCAATGTGCTGCAAACTATAACGACAAACGATTTAAAATTCTTGCTGTAGCACGCAACTCGTTCTATCTCTGTCTACTCGAGGCAACGTTTATCAAAACCAAACATCCGGTTTTATGTAAACAAAAGGAATTTGTTTACAGATTAAAACTTTGCAAATAACCTAAGTTGCGAGTAACAGTGTTTCTCCTGGGTAATTGCACATAGTGCGTTTCTCCTTTCCGAGATTACACTGTATTGCACCACACTTCTTTGATTTTGTGCAATTGTGCCTTTCTTCTTTCCGAGACTACAGCACCTTTCTCCCAACTGTTGAGACTATAAATACCTTGATTTTCTCTGGTTCGTCCCATTTTGACGCGATTGCCACTGATGAGAGCGTCACGAAAAGCTTATGGCTCCGATAAAATCGACTTTGTTTAAAGCGATATTAAAATTCTGTACTACAAAGAAGGTCTTTACAAAAGATAAACTTATGACTTTTCCTCAACAGCTATTAACTTTTCTCATTTTTTAACTAGTATGAATGTCAGATTGAAAATCTCCTCTCAGAAAGATAAGTTGTGGAAAATGAAAGCAAGGTTGAAATAACTCTATTTGCCAGATTAGTGAACTTGTTGGAAAACATCACCCAAAATGTGTTTCTAAAGCAGGGTTTTTTAAGTAGGAGTGCGAAATCTGTTCTTACCCATCCAACAATGCTATGCAGGGCCCATGCGGGCCCTGTGAGGGCTGCCCGTATGGGAACCGTACCGATTTGGCCGCGGGCACTGTAGTAGCCCCACATGGGCTAACCGTACGGGTTTAATCAGGCTTTCAATTTTAAGCCGTAATCAAAAATTATAACATGCTAATAAGCTGATATTTTTAATTATTTTTAAAAAGGAATTTTTTGCATAAATAGTTTGAGCCACATGAAACTTGTGCGGTAAACCCATGCGGGGCCACGGCAGTGCCCGCGGCCAAATCGGTACGGTTCCCGAACGGGAAGCCCTTGCAGGCCCCGCATGGGCCCTGCATAGAATTGTTGGCTGGGTAGGGGTTGTGTGGTCGCTGAATTATCGACGTTTGTCACCGAGATAACAGAAAAAATGTCACTGAGACACAGCAAATACATAATGTTTTACGGTAACTTACTTTTTTGCTAATGTAAAACTAACTCACGTTTTAGTATTGTGTTGTTATATCGTTAGTTACTTGTGTAAAATTTTGATAACAATAATTTTCGCATTTAAACAATTATAAAAAGGTGTAAAAATTATTTGATGATTTTAAAGGGGTGCTAGCAAAGAAATATGTTAAGAAATACTGTTCTAAAGTAAGATGAAAATATCGTAATATTTCTTCAGGGTCTTGTTTTAATTGAATCAATTCTCCTTGCTCTTGGGAAGTTTTTTAACAGTTAAGTAAATTTTGCTAAACTGTAAGGATCCCTAACCTAATTATGGCAATCAATGGCAAATGATGGGAAATAAAATAATAAATTCTCTTCAAAGTTTATCAAATGTTTTTGTATAGTCTCGCATAGAAAAGCAATATTGGAGGTAGTCCGATTACCGGTCAAAGTAAATTCAAATGAAATAATACCATCGCAATTTTGTATCATAACTAATTTTCATTTCTTTTGATTAATAGGTTTTTCTTTATCATTTACTTTCTTTCTTTTCAATTTTTTTAACACATTGCAATTCATGTATTATGTTTTAACATTAACCTGAAAATATAGCATTTTTGAATTTAAATGTAACTACACTCGTCGTTTGAAAGGGCATCCTCTCCAGGTCAGCACAAACAGGATTGGGGCCGAGGAGTAACAAAACTAACCTAATATTTGTAAGCCTACAAAAAAATTTTGCAAGTAAAAACAAACATGGGAACTTATTTTTCGTAGTGTTGGGTAACAAAGCTTTACAACAATTGGAGTGGAATTAACATGAACGTCATTATGCTTTTTATGACTTTTGTGTGAAACAAAGTAATTGTTTGTGAACCAGTTGACAGTTTTGAGAAACGGTCTACAAAAGCCTTCAAAACAGAAATTAAAAATAATATCATTTGGTTGATACTCTAGGAAAACTTGCTTAATTGGTGCAAATGAAAATATAATAACTATTTTGCTTCAGGAAAAATTTTGTAAAGTAAATTTCAGCTAGCATTTTTACGAATATTACGTACAAGATAAAAAAAAATTAGGCTACATTTAAATTTTTTATCCAAAGCTCACCTTATAATTCATTTCACTACCGCTAACGTCAAGTATGTAATATCCGCTTTCTTTGACACCTTTTTCCTTCAGTTGGAAACATGAATATGCTCCAGATTTTGTTGATGAAACTTGACCTGAAAGAAGGTTTTCGACTTTAAAAAACTAATACTTTTTTTCTAAAATTCATCAACACATTTTATTTTCTGATAGTATTAATCTGTTTGCTATACCGTTAAAAAAACTACTGCAAGTTCTTTGATCATTGCAGCCGGCAATTCTGACGTGTGCAGAATTTTGAAAGATTTGTTTAATTTTGCTGCACGTTTTTGCTGCTGCACCCATAATGGAATGGGTTCTGTGTTAAAAAATTCTTGTAATTTTGTATCATTGCCATTTTTTGTAGGAAAAAAGTCTAACCAACAAAAATTCATGTTTCAATTGTAAAAACATGTATTTTTTACGGCCTGTTTGTGAAGTTTCTTAGAAATTTATCATTTTAAATTAAAATTAAAATCCTATGAGGGTGAAACCATTCTATTACTGTTAAATCTCCATTTTAACCAAATCTACCAAAAAAACTTTTTTAAATATTTAAAATTTTTTGTGTATTTTATGTCCATTGACACTAGTTATACATACTTCATGTTTCTTTGTGCGATGCTTACTGTTTGAATAACGGTTTGTGAAATAAATGTGACATTGAGCAGAAATGACTACGTTTTTGCTCGTGGCGGCTTGGTCTTTTTGCACGTTTTCTACTCGAATAAGAATAAGAAGCGTCGTTTAAAACTTATTGCAAAGATAGTTATATACTTTTTCGTGAGAATTAATTCTTATTTTACTTTATTAAAGAAATACAAACACCAATGCATTATATGAGCCCAAATGCTTAGTTAAGGGTTGGGAAAAATGTTGGCTTGAGGCCTGCATTGAGAAGTTGAATTTCTTTGATCTATATATAAAAAAACTTCACTTTAAATCTGCCTCGGATTTCTTAAATTTCATTACTAAAATGTAGTGATTTCTAAAAACAATTTATCTTGACTTTAAAACTTTCAATCATCTGGTAAAATGTGATAAACTTTTTTAATAGAGATCACCACAATTGAAAGTGAAAGGAGACTAAAGTTATTTGCTTGAGGCTTTCGCGGCCCGTAGTTTGATCCCTCCTGGTTTAGCTTATTTAGTGTGAAGTTTTTCTGATTGAAAATTATTTATAAATTGCATATATTAATCGGATAAATCTAAATCTCTATTGTCGACAAAATGAATATTTTGCATAATCTTTTTGAATTGATTTCTTTTCATTGCATTGTATATGCATTTATTTTTTGCCTTCAAGGGACTAGGGCAATTCCAGATACAAGGAGGATTGCAAAAAATACACCAATTTATTCAATCGAAACAGTAAATCGATTTTATCCTTGGACTTGACAAACAAAATTGCTTAGCACACAACGAGCTCCCAAACTTCGATATCAAATGCTCCACTGCTGACAGGTATCGGTACAACAAATAGCTAGGTTGTAGAAAAAAAATAGATGGTAATAATGAATAAGAAATCTAGCGAGAGGTCTGAAGTCTTTAGTTGCCAACAGTTGCACTTTTTTTACTGTAACTTTTAATATGTTTTTTATTTAACAAAACAACCTTTATCATTGGTTAAACTGATTCCCTGATAAGTTATCAACTAATCTTCTGTCGTCTTTGTCAACCAAATCTTTATTAATAATTTCACCATAATTAGCTTCTATGAACGCTATTTTTGTTGCTTCTGTTTTTTTTTCATGGGCTAATAAAACATTCTTCCAATTTTGATACCTAAAGCAAATGGTCAAACTAAAAATTGTACTCGCTTCCACCCAGTGTAACATATATGAAATGTAAAACGCAATTAAAAATCACAAAAAGCATTTAGACAAAAACTGATATGAACCGTTTAAATTTAATAACTATAAAATTTCCAACAAAATAAGACCAAAATATTTTCACAACAATATATATAGTATAGTTTTATCAATATCAACGCTATCCAAAACTTTATTTTGATCTTTAAAAATTGAACAGAAGTTTTTGACTCTAGCCCTTGCTTTTGGCTCTAACTTTCTCTTTTGACTAATTTTTCTTTTTGAAAATGTTTTTGATACTAACCCTAATTCTAACCCAAATAAATAAATAGTATAGCTTTACATGCAAATATATAGCCTGTCGAAAATGCCATTTTGCTGTTTAAAAACTAAACAGATGTTTTTGACTCTTGCTTACTTGCAAACAAAACACTTATTTACAAAAACAATTTTATTAATGCCTTGCAGGTGCATTTGGCTACTTTAATACCAAATTTTATTTAATTGCCGGTAGCCTGGTCGAATGGTTAAAGCGCCATGATTGTAATTAACATAGTTTCGGTTCAAAGCCTACTCATACTATTCTTTTGTGTCCTTGGGAAAGACACTTTCCAATGCTCTGCGGTCTAGGCAAGCAATTCTAAATTTCAATTACATTTCTATGAAACTGTAAATAAATATTAAAAAAATTTTTTTAAGCGGAGAGCAATATCTTGGTTCATCTCCGGTAGCAGGTCGGGGTAATTGCTTACTCTACGTATTAGCGCCTCCGTCGCTTTCCTGCAAGTCAGGGTGACAAATACAGAGATAAAATAAAAAGTTTATCATTTTTTAAGAACACCACTGCGTGACTTATATTTCACGCCGATCACTTTGTTATATAATGATGTCATAGTTTTATTAATTGTTTTTTGCTGATTTTATTATAGCTTTAAAAAATAAGATTAGTTAGTAAAGTCCACCCAATTAAATTCAAGTAGGAAAAATTTTTAAAGTAAATTTTTTTATGTCGGCATTTGGCGATGATGTCTGTCCTTTTATTTACTAATAGAATGTTTAACCCTTAAACACGTAAGTGGGTCGCTAGCGTCCAGAACTGTCTGATCTTTTCTTATATTTCTTGTAGTGGCTGGATTTATGCTGTGTGATCTTTAGCATTCTCAAGGCATTTATTTTTCTCCCTTTAAAATCAAAATTTTGAAAATATTTTACTGATAAAACAGTTATTGAAATTTTAGAAGAAAAAATCTATAAGGTCTCTAGCAACCCACATAGGTAATAGCGCAACTTTATTTCGAATAATGAATGAATAAGCCTTCATTTTGTCCGTAGTAAATTTTAAAGTACGACAAACATTAAATTGAATGAAAACATGAAAAAGTAGTTAAGACCATCTTTTTTCATACTGTTTGAAGCAAAAAATAGAAAAGATTATAAGAGCTTAGACTGTCAGATCGCTCACGTTCCGTCATCATAGTCCCAATGGGCAAAAAATATCTTCGCGCGTCACACTGCTGAAGCAACTTGTAGGTTCAGGATGGGGTGCTGGTGCCAAAACGATCCGCACAGCTGCCCTATCTAGAGTCTACCCAACAGCTGAGTACTTTTCCCCAATTTGGTCTCGTAGCGCTCAAACTCGCCTCATAGACAGTGTTCTAAAAGATGTTTTTGCGCAAACAATCGCTGGATGCCTGCGTCTTACTCCCACGGACCACCTAACCATAATTTCATGCATCCAGCCAGATGAGCTTTGCAGACTGGCAGTGACACTTTCTTTTGCTTACCGTGGATTTTTGGACCCTGATCGTATCCCATACGGTTTTTTAAGTGGGTCCTCAGATGCTTTCCAAGAGAAACTAAGATCTGGACGCCCGTTTGCGCCAGCTGCGCGAAGTCTAATAAGCAATCTTGTCGGACTTGACATCCGCGCTTCTCAGTGGAGACAAACTATAGATGGAGACGGAATATCGTAAAAATACATCCAGACTCCGTGTTTTTATATCCAGAACCAGTGCCAAGTCTGTTGGAATGAGCTTTCCGCGAACAGCTTGGGTCAAACCGAATTGCCTGTAAACTAGTGTTTGGGCGATTCCATTTGCCCAGGCCCGAATCAGTCTTGCTTTTTTACCGAATTGCGTGTGCAACGCCATTGAAGAAACCGCAGACCACGTTCTAATAACGTGCTCCATACATCGGGCACAACACGGAGGACAAGATCTGGGGTTTTGGATGACGAAGTTTGATGCTCGCTCACCACCATTACTGCCAGCATCTGATCCGGGCAGTACAGCAGCCTAGGGCAGTAAAAGAATAAAACCTCGTCCCCAGTCCTGTTTGTGTCTGGCCTGGAGTGGATGTCCTTCCAAACGGCAACAACGACTATAGAGGTACAGTCAAGGCTAAATTGTACCCTGCTGACAAGCTTCATGACGCTGGTATATCCGCCTTCATTGCACTGGAGATCGGGCTTCTCAACACTTATTCTTGTTTCAAAATTACAACTTAAAATTTGTTGGACAGTGTTATCTCCGCCAACTTGACCAGTTATTTAAACCATAAAACATTGTATTCTTATAGTTATTTGTGAATCGTTCATTTTAGGCTATTTAAATTCTATCACATAGCTCAGTTTGTCTTTGTGAGCAATATTTTTGATTTTATAAGGAACCAAATTTGTGTCGCCTGAGGTTTCTAGCTGTATATAAAAGCTTAGAAAGGCTAGGAGTGTTTTCTTTGTGTTATATCATATATTTATCTAATCAAGCACATTTTGTTTATCAAAGTCGGTAAAACTGAAAATAGTTTCTGGTCTTTTTCATTCATTCCGTCCGTTTAACCAATGATAAGCAAATAGTTTTGGAAGAAATATCTCGGAAAACTTTTTTGAGAATTCAAGGGAACATATCTGAGTTATTTCATGAAAAGGATGACTGTTTAGACATTGTTATCATGCCATCAGATTCACCTACTGTGAATAATAAAGAAACTACAGAGAAGAATAGTGTAGATGAGTCAAACAAGGGCTCTTAGCAAAATTGAGCTGCATGTGCGTAACGACACTTGGGCCAAAGAAAACTTGACCCGACATTGCCTGAAGCCATTGCATAAAGCGAGAAGAAAAAGGAAAACTAAATTGATTTAATATTAGCCTGAATGTAATTTGTTTGCAAATTTGGAAAATAAAATGTCTAAAAAAAAACAAGGAAACTTAACGGTCGCCACAAGCAAATGATTATTTCCAAAAATGACATGAGCTTGAGGAAAATGTCATGTTTACTAAATATTCTGGATAAAATAAAAAATCAAAGCAAATAAACCATTACAAAAATGTTATTTAATAAAATAGTATATTGGTATAATAGTTACTTAATTAAAAAACTACTAGTAAATAATCTTTACTGATTAAAGTAAAAAAAAAACCTTTGCAATTTATGCTTAAGGTATGAAAGTTAAACATTTTTTCGTCAAATACAGTACATACCTGATTCAGATCGATTTACCAAGAAAATCTAAAAGAAAAAACAGTGTAACATTTATAGAGGTACATCTAAAAGCTGAATTATATTTATTGCTTCATATGTTTCATTATGGCTGCTATTTTCAATGTATTCCGAATCTTTTTTTTTATGAAATGAGACATAAAAAATCTAATTAGATTACATACCTTAAATCTATATTGCACAATAAAAGCAAAAATTTCATTAGTACTGACAAACTGTTTCAACCTTAATAAAAATGATCAAGGTTTGTAAACAAAGAGGGATGAATTAAATGCAGAAATTTAGAAAAAATTCGAAATCAAAATTTAAAAACTAAAACTCTTGACTAAAAATTCTCGGCTAAGAAAAAACGTTATACATCTTTGCAATAATATTCAACCTAAAAGTTGCTAATCAAGTTGAAAATCGGCGTATTTTAAATTTGATCTTGGAATAATTATAAGCTGCATTGCATATTAAATAACTTTGTTAAAATTGACCTCTTAATCACTTTAAAAAAAATGTTTCATTTTGTTTTAAAATTTTTACATCAAGTTAAAATATTATAAATTCTATTAGAAAAATTGTAATTAGAACATTAGGTATTAACGGTTTACAAAAAATAGGTTCTCAAGGAAATCACCGTATGAATTAAGAAACAAATATAAACTCGAAGAAGCACGAAACCGTCATTGAAATAAAGTCTTGTAAAAAAATTCTAGATGCTTTGGAGTTAGAGTTTTTCAAGGTAAATAACTCTTTTCTGTCTTAGCAGTATCAAAGCGAAGAATTTTTTATTGCCTTTTCTTTTCTAGGTTTTGAGGTCAAGGGTCATTTTTGTCATTTTATTTCTTTTCTAGGTTATGAGGTCAAGGGTCAATTTTCTCATTTCATTTCTTTTCTAGGTTATGAGTTCAAGGGTCCATAGGGTAATTAACTTTTTTTGATTTTTGTGTAAATTTTTCTGTTTTTGACAAATAAAGCGTATTAAAATTTCAAGTTTTTGAACAGTTTTTTGGACTGCATGTTGTTGTTATTGTTGCCCGGTTCTTCAAGGATATCTTGGCGTGGCCATCTTTTAACTGCTTAAAGAAGGAAATCGAGATTCCCTCTCTTGTATAACCTCTGCTACTTCTAAAGACTTTTTCCACAGACTAGTGGTGTTTGTTGTGTTGTGTTGGTACTGGACTTAAGTTAGAGGTGATTAGTGTCATGTGTATATGCCAAGCATAGTGGGCATTGCGGCATGTAAGTATCAGGGTTCACTGTATGTAGATAAGTTGTTATATATCACTGTATTGTTTTTTGTTTAAATTGCTGTAATTTACCGCACTGCCATATTTTCTCAAACTTAGTCTTTTTTTACCATATTTTTCTCAATCCGATATTTTTGTATCTCATTACGTCACATATGTCTGTTTGTCATGTTTTATGCCGTTGTGTAAAACTTGTTTAGATTGCATTTTTATTCCATTGCACCTGATGAAGTGAGCAATGGCCCACGAAAGCTTGTGCCCAAATAAAAAATAGTCAACTTTAGTGCACAATTTTCTGTTTCTCTCATTTGTGTGCAGATAAGTTTGCAAGAATGGTAATTTGTTGACTCAAGCTGTGCCTGGTTCGCATCCATATGACGTGGTGATGTTTGTTCTGATGAAGGAATACCGTAGGGTGTGATGTTGGTAATTTTGTTGTTTTTTTTGAAACCGAGTTATTGTGAAATGAGGTTAGTGTGAGTATGTTTGAGATTTTCTCTACATTCCACAGGAGTTATGTTTGGTTTTGAGATGATGATGTTAGTGTGTTCATTGTTATAAAAGATTATGACTTTCATGTTCCTTGTGAATTTGAGTATGCATTAAGATCATGTAAGGGTGTTGCGGATTCGAAAAAAATTGAATCAACTTGCCTAGAACTTGCTGAATCTTCGCTGGTTGAAAATACGGATCCCTCGCCTTAATCTTTATTTGGTCACTCCTCGATTTAGTTTAATTATAATTTATTTTTTGTTGAAAACCGGATAATTTGTATTACAATATGAAGTCACGAGAATAAATATGATGGTAATTTAGAAATTCACTGTTAAACGATAATTTGTTGATGATGATAAATTTACACGAAACCGAAAACGACGAAAGGAAACCGAAGAAACGAAACGGTTTCTTCAATTCAATTCCACAGTTACCACCTTGCACAACTTTAAAGTTTCCCAAAAATAAATTGTCACCAGTACATAGAAAAAACTCTCAAACACTTTTCGATTGCTGGGCGCTTATTCAAAGTCGGAGAAAACATGAAAAACGCGCAGTTGTCAAATTAAACAAAACAAACTCGCGCAGAAGATCAAACTCAAACCGAGAAAAATCTGACAGAAAAAATTTTTTCTTTTTTTTGTTTAATAAATCAACAAGTGTATTTGTGTTTGAGTCAGTTATTTAAGTTGAGTAGCATGAAGTTTGAGATGGGTGTTAATTGGAAAGACCTTAGATTCATAATGTAGGTATTGAGTTTTTGTATCTTGTGCTCGGCCAGCAACAACGTGCAAAGCTGTGTTTTGATGGTTTTTAGTTACTTGATGTTGGTGTTCGATATGAAAAATCTCTATATGATGTTTTAAAAATAAGGAGAGTAATAGTTTTGAATGTAAAAACAATTTTCTCCTTTTGTTCACCCTATTTAATAGAATTAAGTGCTTTCAGAATGTTAAGCATTTGCTTTACTTCAGTAATGTTGACTTTTATATGTTATAAAAATGTCAGTTTTGGGTCAAAAGTGATACCAAGAAATTTTGGGTGTTTTTTGTTGTCAATGTTTGACTGTTTAATTTAAGTGATATGCTCCTTAGATGCTTGCCAACAGAAACTAAGATCTGGACGCCCGTTTATGCCAGCTGCGCGAAGTCTAATAAGCAATCTTGCCGGACATGTCAAGTCCGACAAGATTGCTTATTAGTGCTTCTCAGTGGAGACAAACTATAGATATGAGACGAATACCGCAAAAATACATCCAGACTCCGTGTTTTTATATCCAGAACCAGTGCCAGGTCTGTTGGAATGAGCTTTCCGCAAACAGCTTGGGTCAAACCGAATTGCCTGTAAACTAGTGTTTGGTCGATTCCATTTGTCCAGGCCCGAATGGGGTCTTGCTTCTTCACCAAATTGCGTGTCCGACGCCATTGAACAAACCGCAGACCACGTTCTAATAACGTGCCCATTCATCGGGCACCACACGAAGCAAGAGGTCTGACGGTTTTGGACGACAAAATTTGATGCTGACTCCAACAAGCATGCACCACATTACCTCCATTACCACCACACTACCACGGTAAATTCTCGAAATACAATAGCACACTATCAAAACTCAAGCAAGTTAATACCGGAGTACCATAAGGTGGAGTTCTGTTTTGAACATTGTTTAACATTTTTACCTCTGTCATTCCACTCCCCCCGAAAGACGTACAAATAACAACATATGCTGTTAACATAACAATCATAGCATCTGACATTAAACACTGTAAAACCCAGCAAATTATTGAACCATATCTTCACAAAATCTATGAATGGGCCACAACTAAAAACTTCATATAAACACAGAAAAAATTGCACTACACTTTTTTACATTAGATCAAGCTAAATATGGTACAACTCTATCACTTAAATTGTCGTCGTTGTCGTTGTTTTGAAGGGAATCCAATTTAGGTCAGTTACAAACAGGACTGGTGCCGTGGGTTTATCCTTTTACTACCCAGCCTGCTTTACTACCCGGATCTGATGCTGGCAGTAATGAACTTGATATTGATGTTTAGAATGCTTGTTGGTGTCAGTTCGAGTAAAAGTTTGTGTATATTTACTATATCAAACCCCCTGCTCATGTCTATAGTTACAACTACAGTGCATTATGGAGGCCTTAGATTGTTGAAGCTTTTTGTAATTTGGTGGCAGATGCTGTGCAAAGCAGTGTGTTGAGTGTTCATGTTTGAATCGATGTTAACAGAAATAATTGGAATGTTTTCTTTTATGTGTGGTAATAGCGTTTTCTATAGTGTTTTGGCCACGGGTGATAAAAGTGATATGGGTCGGTAGTTTGTGCCAATGTTGAGGATTTTGTTTGGTTTTGAAATAGGGATGATATGTATTAAATTAAAAAGCACTATTAAAAACCATACTGACAACAATTTTTTTGGTCTTCAGCTTGTCAGATAATAATTGATAACAAAAAATATGGATTTACTAAAGCAATTTAAAAGGTTATATTTTAATTTTCCTTTTACCAATTAATTAGATAAAAACCAAAAAAAGGCCAATTTGGTTACTGATTTTCAATGGTGTTTTAAACTTTAGTAATATTGATAGAAGTGTGGTTGTTGAGCATTTTTGTTGGTTTTTGAAAGGAAATTTTAATTTTTATTTTAGCTTTTAAGTAGCTGAAAACTTAAACAGACTGATGGGGTTTTTGAATTTAATGGTGTTTAAAAATTTAATTAGTTTGTATATTGGTATAAGGGTAGTTGCTGAGTATTGTTGTTGGTTTTTAGATTCGAACCACCAACGTATATGTTAGTAGTAAATAGCACATAGTTTCCCATTGCAAATAAAGTGCTCACTTTTTTTTCTAGAGCAAATAATGTAGGCCTACGGCCACAAAGCTTTAATTACTTAAATTTAATATAAATAATTTTTTAAGTTTATAAGAAAGGTAATTTTTAAAATCCTTTTGTAAATAATAGCAATCAGAAGCCAACGTTTTATTATTTAGTTTGCAAAATTATGTAAATTGCAAACTAAATAATGAAATGTTGGCTTCTGATTGCTATTATTTACAAATAGATTATAATATAAATGTTTTGAAATGTGAATACACTTTTTTTTGTATATAAGGTTTTATGTTTTTATGTAAACGCTTTGACATTTAAAATTTTTGTTATGTGTAGTTTAGTAAATACAAAAATTTTTTTAAACAATTATTGGCACGTTTTAATAAGGTGGTCTTAAATCTGTATCCAAACAAAAGTTCTTGGGATGAAACAACAGTATTTGCATCTACTGTATTTTACGTTATATGTTTATACTTTTTCCAATATTGTTTTAAGTATGATTTTTTTTTATATCACGGAAAAATTATTTCAGCAAATAATTAGTAATCAATCATTTTATCGAATAATTGTCTTCTTTTGTAACCTGTAATGAGAAGCATATAGAATCGTTTTATGATTACAGGTGAACTTTATTCTTGCATAATAATGACAAGATTTAAGAGTTGTGACACAAGATTAAAGAAATCAGTATTTAAGTAGTGACAAGATTAAATTTTGTATGTTGAGCTATTCAAGTACTATAATCACCAATTATCTTCAATTAATTGATATGTGCTGCTATATCATGGCCGATTAATAAGTAAATAGTAACTAATTTGCTTATTGCTGCAATATTAATTTTTAGGATTTATACATAATTTTATTAACATGGAGTCAAATCGGAGTCCGATTTCGGGGCACAGAACATCTTTGGAGGCGGAGCTTAAATCAATGGAGTTGGACCGGCCTCGCCCCCCAAAAAAGTGACTCCGCTGATCTCTGGTGTGGTGTCTATAGGTGATGAAATTTTCTATGAACTATTATTTTACCGTGGTGCAAAATTTGCGTTTGTTGATAACTTGTAAAGCTATGTTGGCCGGAGTTTTTATCTCTCCTGTTAGAAATATCTGAATGAGATTTGCTGATAGAAACCAGACAAAATGTAGTTCACAAGATGGCAATTTCAAACCTGGACAGTCTATGCTCAAAAGCTATGGCAAGCAAGCAGTCTAGGGGAAAGAAATTTCTTATCAAAAACCCTTTTGTAGTAGGGCTTCATTGCAAAAACTTAATATGTTACCTAGACCGTTTTTTTATGCTGCCTCGGGTGTCGCGCAGATTAAAAAAGTAGTTAGAAGAATTTTCTGTTTAAAAAGTGCTTTCCTAAGTGAGTGAGCCTCGTCAAGGTTAGGACTCTGGGGTTGATTTTCAACCAATACAAATTGGCTCATTCTTGCTTCCTGCTTGATCTCTATTGGGTGGAACACATGCTTTAACTGATGAGAAAAGACATTTCTTTGGCTTGTTGGAAAAGTCAATTTTTCAGTTTTGTATTGCATTGTAACACTTTCAAAACTCTTTGTAGTGTATTTTAGCAACTTAAAAACCTTCCAAGTGTATTATAGCAACTTTTAAAATCTTTACGTAAAGTAAAGGATTTTTCTTCACTCGATCTTCAAATTCTGTACCACCAAACGTCTATTAAAATCTTTACAGTGCATTGTAAGAACTTTCATATGAAAGCTTTTTTGAATTCAGTTTTCACTTCGCTTTTAAGGAAAAATAGTTTAATACTCGTATAAAGAAATTTTTTCTTTGAATCCTTGTGCCTCCTTCAGTTGGCATTACAATTTTTTTATATGATACTTTGATATTGCGTTAAAAACAGTTGCCACTCCTAATATAATGTAAATTACAGACTTGATAAATAATTTAGTTTGTTTTATATTTTGATGTAATTTTTGTGAAAGTCAAAAAAATTAAGATAAAAGAAATGAATTTCTTACCACAGCAAGATTTGCAATTTCTATGAGAATTACAATCGCAATCATTGAGATAGTAACAAAAAATCTTCGTCTTCTTGTTTTCTTTTCGTCTAGATAGCTAGGGTTTTCTTTTTTTGGACTCATTTTAAATTCTGAAAAACCAGAGTAAAAGTTATTTAAACCTATTTATAGTAAAACGCAATAATTTTGCGTAAATTCGTCAATATGTTTAAGTGATTAGGAGCGCTGTGATTATGACCAACATGATCTAGGTTCAAAAAATACAACCAGACAGCAATATCTTGGTATCTCCGGAAGCAGGTTGGGGTAACTGCTGTAAATGTATAACACCTCCGTTGCTTTCCTGCAAGTCAGAAGGATAATTATAAAAATAAAATGCAACATGGTTGAGTGGTTAAGAGCACCGTGATCAACACAGTCGCGGTTCAATGTCTACTCAAGCCATTCTATTGTGACCTTGGAAAAGATATTTTACGGCACTTTCCCGGCTTGGCGGTTTTGGCAAGCAATTCTAAATTTCAGTCATATGTCTAATAAAAATAAAAAATTTCACTAATATCTTGGTATCTCCGGAAGCAGGTCGGTATTGCTTGACAGCTGCTTTATGTACAGCGCCTATGACGTTTTGGTGAACATAGAGATGAATAAAATTCAGTTTTGATAGGAAACATACTCTAAAGAATACAAAATACCGATAACACGTTTAATTTTTTTAGATCTGTAGATTTTATTGTCGTTTTTTGGCCAAGTTTTTTTGGCAAAAAACTTATGCCTATTTTAACAAATCGTAGAGATAATTTTTTGTCAATTCAACGTTGGTAACGTTAAATAATATTCGTTAATTTTCTGTTTAAGGGCTATTTTTTCTTCAACTTTACTTTTGTTGCAAAAAAATAGATAAATGTACAGCTTAAAATGTATGAAAAATATAGTTTGACAAGATTACTCTAAATGGCTGCAAATCAAAAGTGGAAAAATCATTAACAAGATTATTTTAACTCTTTCTGGTAGAAATTTTTTATTTGAGTAAATAAGTGGAAATTTTCAACTATAAAAGTAAAAAATTGTAAGGTGGAATCAACTTTTCATGGTCTAACATAAGTAAGACTCTTGACGACAGATTTTTTTGCAGCAGGGAAATGTCAGTTGTTCTGCACTTAATGCATTGCATGGCAGGCCAAAGCACAGTCTCTTTATCAACGTTCTCACACAAGATGAACGTTTTCATCTCATTGCTTTAAAGGTTGATGTACGAATCATCCTAATACATAAAACTCACTGAACTAGCGCAAAGAAGTATCAATAGCATTTTACAGTTTTAAAAATAGCTGTGTCTTCTTTAAACCGAAAGTACAACTTTTCCACGTTTTCCCATGAGCAACTAAAATACATTTAACCTTTACCTAAATCTGAGATTAAGTCAATCTTGATGTTTAAAAATTTGTAATGTTAAAAAACCTCTACAACACAATTGCGAGGCATTTTTGTGCTTTTTTACTTTGTCTTTATGCCATTAACTTCATTTACCCTCGTGTTATTTGGAGTTACAATGAAACTATTACAGATCGAGAGTGCTTTACTAGTTGCACAAACATTAACAGTCTCGCATTCTTTGTTCAATGCTAAGAAGGCCGTAAGTTTTCCCTCGTCGTACAGTTGGAATCTAGTGTTAATTGTTATAGTCGCTTTCCCGACAGGCCTTGCAGGCATACTCTAGAGTGATTCTCTAAATCAAAACATTGAATCTTGCATCTTAACCAGAAATGTATGCTTTGCTGGTGCTAAATTGTCTGCTAGTGATGGAATTTTTCCGGCTCGGATTTGCTACTTGCTTCGATAAACAAATCTAGCCGGACTTTGTTGCCGCCTGATATGGCCGCGGCCTACAAAGGCTTTTAACAGTGTTTAAACACTTTTTTTAAAAAAATTATTTAAAACATCATTTGAAACAGCGTTTCCTAACCCTTTTTGTTACAGCGCCCTCAAAGTATAGAAATTAACAAAAATTTAACTGCCAACGCCCCCAACCCTAGGAAAAGTAATGTAAAAGTTTACAGCATGACCAAATTTTGCTTGTATCGTAAAAAAACCTGCTGTTTTATTAAAACAAAAATAAACGACTTTCAATGTACAAAAAAAGACATACAATTTAATGTTAATGGCTTACTTGTGCCTGATGTCGCGATGCTAAGGAACTAAAATCTGGTTGGACGTCAGATAGAAAAAGTCTCAGGTCATCCTTTGTGGCTATTTGCAAACGATTCCTGTTACTTTATAAAAGGTTTACAACTGCATTAAACCCCTTTTCTATTAAATATGTTTTAGGGAAAGCCAGGTTAAATACTCAAAGAAATTCCCAAAGACGAGAATAGGTTGATCTCTGTGCAATCCGAAATTACACAAAGTATTTTTTTCTAAACAACATTTTGGCTTCACAGTCGTTTTGTAAATCTATTAATTCTATTTGCAAAGCTTGTTGCGCCTGTTGTGAATCTGACAAAAACGAGTTTATAAATAATCCAGAATCACGAAATTAGAGAGAGCCTTAAAGCAAGTAGACATATCTTCTTTTATTTGCCCCAGGTGCGAACAATATTTTTCATCCTTCAATTCATTCTTCTCCAGTATTTTCTGCAATTTAGGAAAATGGCACACTTCACGTCGGCCCATGTGTTTTTTAAAAGGATTCAACCTTTCTAATAAAGCCCATGATAACACTTTTTTCTTTGATGAGGTTCGATTCGTTTCCCTGCAACTTCAGGTTTACCTCATTTAATTTGTCAAATATATCAGACAGGTATGCCAAATTGACGTGCCTGTTATTAAATTCTATAATTAGATTATCATCATTTTCCTTAAAAAATTCAGCAATAGTGTCATACAAATCATGCAATCGCCTTAAGCAATTTCCTTCAGACTGCCATCTAACTTCGGTATGCAAAAGTAGACGCTGAAATTGTTCGTCCTTGTCTTGGCACAATTTACGGAACGAACAATCGTTCAAAGCGGAAGTTATAATTTTGTTCACAACTTTTTTGAACACCTATAAGGACTTGCGTAACTTAGCACTACGGTGTTTAGCTACCAAATGCTGGCGATGAATTATGCAATGAATTGTCATTATTTCAGGTGTTGCGGTTTTCATATGTTGCATAAATCCACGATGGCAACCAATCATTGCTGGTGCACCGTCAATTGCACAAGCAGTCACATTTGTCAGCAGAATTTGTTTTTCCTCCAAAAATTTTTCAACGGTTTTGAAAATGGTGGAGGCTTTTGTGTCTGCAGTCAAGAACTCGCTGAACAATAACTCTTCTCATATTTCATCGTTCTTTGTTACATAACGGAAATATCAAAGAAGTAGTGCCTCACGTCTACCTGCATAGCGAATTTAGTTGATTTTAATTCAGCAACCAGGGTATCTGTAATTTCATCTGAGATTTCGTCAATTCTTCTGGAAACTGAATTGTTGCTCAAAGGAATATTGGAAATTATGTCAACAGCATTGGAAAACATAATACTCATTATTTCTTTGACAGCAGGAATAAGATTTTGTCCAATGTATGGGGTTTTCCACATTTGTCAATCAAATAGGAAACCTTGTAAGAAGCAAAAAGTCCTCAACCAACTTGTTCCGAACAATTTGTCATCATACTTGTTATTGTATTTCTCTTTCTAAACTTGTCTTTCAAATCTTGAAAAAATGCCACTGGCTTATCTTTTTTATCAGCATGTTTCTTTTCTAAATTCTGAAAGTTGCATAGGTTTTATAGCTTAATTGGAAAATGACTTTCCACAAAGCAGGCACATTGATAACCGAACATTTGACGGACAGGCAATAAAAACAAATTGCAAACATTCTTCTGAATATTGACGACACTTTCTTTTGCTTTTCATTTTCGATTTTCTTCTGGGCATAAAAGACAAATACTTCATGAATATATTTAAGGAAATACCTTAACAGGGTAAATAAGGAAATACCTGAACAGAGTAAACTAGTTTTACAAATCTTTGTCTTGATTAATTAAAACTTTTAGGTAGATTAACAATATAAGCCTTAAAACTCAGTAATACACGACTTCCCAGTAGTAATTAATTATAATTAATTGTAATTTTGAAAATCCCAGTAGTATTAATGGTAATTACCAATAATACTACAGGATTTTCGAAGCTAAAGAGCGAGTTTTCACAAATAAAAAGCGAGTTGTCCAAAACAAAGAGCAAGTTTTATTTGTAACATATATTGCTTTCAAATAATAAAAATAATGAAGAACAAAAAAGAAAGGAAAGGGCTTGTGTGAATCTCGAAATATTTGATCAAGTAAAGCGGCAATATACAACAAAAAAAAGTGATCTTTATTTAGGAAAACTCGCTCCTTATTTGTGAACAACCCTGTAATACAGGGTGCCCACAAAGTCTGGGTACATAGGAAGTTTCATTATCTATTTAATCTATTTGTTCAGTCGGTTCATCTGAATTTTTGCAAAGCGCATGAAATTATGCATTGAAAATGTTAAAAATCATCTTAAAAATATTATTTATCAACATTATAAATGAATAAAATTGTTTTGTAAGAACTCCCTATGTACCCAGACTTTGTGCACACCCTGTGCAATAAAAACAGCAGAGCAAGGTAGACCTGTACTAAATATGAGATTACAATGAATCAGCGTTTTTGAGTCGAATCAAAAAAGCTTAACGCCCCTTGTCCATCCATAAAATTTCATCGCCCCTTAAATTACTCCTAAAATACTCGAATGTGTAAATGCCCCTTGTGGGCATTTACACTGGTAGCGTTATCGCCGTAAACACTGGTTTGAAACATCGACTGTTTGCATTTTGTCAAAATTTACAGAGTATATTATGCAGCTTCACCAATAGGCACCGCACTCCTCTCATTACTGTCTGATATAAAGTAATTTGACGGTATTGTATCTTAGCTAGTCAGAAAGTAGGTGTTAGTCGCAAGTTATCTTGATTGGTATTTAAAAAGTCACTGCACGAAACCCGTGATTACATTTGAAAACGTCTCACTCGGAGAATTTCTTAATTGTTGCCCTCCAACAACCAAGTATACTTCGACCCTGATTACATCTGCATAGCGCTAATAATCCAACCTGGATCTGCTTTTGGTCCTGTTCATGTGAATTATTTTCTTTCTGCTTCCAACGACGCAATTTGTTTACTATCTGAAGAAAAGCACTGTAGTTGCAATCCAATGGGTAATTAACCCTGTAAAGAATCTATAGAAATATCAACTAATATCTCAGGCCCTGGCCCAGATGGTAGGTGCTTTCACGCAGGCTGGGCCGTGAGTAAGTCTGTTCATTGATTTTAAAATGACAGACCGAAACCGAACCTACCAAAACGGAAGGGTATCCACCCATTCCGATGTTCAGTGTGGGTCTGTTAATCGGCAAACGTCCTTTTCAGGACGGGGCAATGTCAGGATAAAACTGCCCTTTTCAGGGCACATTGCCAACAAGTTCCGAAGACCCACTATTCTTCAGCTGAACATCGAAGGCCTCACTGCAAGCAAGATGAATGTTCTTCATCACCTCGCTATGCAGTCTGAGGCACTCGTCATCCTACTGCAGGAGACCCACTGCACTGATGCAGAGAAGTTGGTACTACCACACTACCAACTAGCTGGGTCTTCTTTAAGCAGGAAGCATGGCCTTGCCACGTTTGTCCACGAGCGACTGAGATACACCCTTTTGGACCAATCTCCACCGACATCGGAGATCGAGTGGCTCTGTGTAAACGTTGATGGCTATAAAATAGTCAACGTCTACAAACCACCACCAACGCGATTGCAAACCCTGGATCTCCCAGTGTTTCCTCACCCCTGTCTTTACGCTGGCGATTTTAACTGTCGTCATGCTGACTGGGGTTATGATGACAACAGTCCGGATGGTGAGTGCTTGGCTGGCTGGGCAAGTATTAATTGTCTTGCCCTGCTATATAATGCCAAGGACGCTGCCAGTTTTTATTCCGGCCGCTGGAACACTGGAACGCTAGCGTAGGTCCAAACAGTCGCTTACCGGATAGACGTGTCCTTGAGAAGTTTCCCAGGTCACAACATCGACCCTCGCTTATTACACCACCAAGGTTTGCTATGGCAGTGCCAAGCATGCCTGTTAAGCGATGGAACTTCCGCAAGGTCAAATGGAGTCACTACATTGCTTTGACGAATAAATTCGCAAAGACTTTGTTGCCGCCTGATTCACTTGATGTGGATGCGGCTTACCAGGACTTCTGTAACATCATTAAGAAAGCAGCCAAGAAGACTATCCCACGCGGGTATCGAAACAACTATATTCCGTGTTGGGATGCAGAGTGTGAATCCCTCTATAAAACCTTTCTGCAGTCTCCTCAGGGAGACGACTCAAGTTTGGCTGCTACAACTCTGCTTGCCAAGCTTGACAGAAAACGGAGGGATCGATGGTCCGAAGCAGTTCGGAGCATTGACTTCTCACACTCTAGTCGAAAAGCGTGGAGTATTTTGAACAACCTTACTGGTAGGTCACGACACTCTCCTCGTCATTGTCCCGTTTCAGCCGATGCTATTGCATCTCAGCTGGTTAGAAATGGGAAATACGAGGCTGTTGATCGCAAGTCATCTCGACTTGTCTTTCAAGAAGTGTCTGACCTTTGGAGGGCCACAACACCAGACGCAGTAAATATCTCTGACAATTTTTCACAGAGAGAATTTGCTGCTGCCCTTCAACATTTAAAACCAGGTAAAGCTCCGGGTCCTGATTCCATCTGCCCCGAGCTTATACTCCATGCTGGAGCTGCTTTGAAGTCCTGGTTACGTGACTTCCTTTCTTCCTGTTTGCGCCGACTCAAAATTCCCAAGATCTGGAGAAGAGCGCTTGTGGTCGCGATCCCAAAACCAGCAAAGCCCGTGGGGGACCCAAAGAGTTATCGACCGATATCTCTGCTCTGTGTCCCCTACAAGATCCTCGAGAGGCTTATCTACGCCCGCGTTGAACCATTAATCGATCCACTGCTCCCTAAAGAGCAGGCTGGGTTCCGACGCGGGAGTCAACCGTAGATCAAGTTGTTCTGCTAACCCAGAACATCGAGGATTCTTTCGAGGCTAAAAAGAAGGCCGGTGCCGTATTTATCAATCTGACAGCTGCTTATGACACTGTCTGGCACCGTGGCCTTACCTGCAAGCTGCTGAGACTATTTCCGGATAAGCACGTGGTCAAAATGATCATGGAGCTTGTCCGAAATCGAAGTTTCACCCTTACCACCGGTGACAGCAAGCAAAGCAGGCTACGCCGTCTTAAAAACGGCGTTCCTCAGGGATCGGTCTTGGCTCCCCTCCTATTTAACATCTATACGTACGATCTTCCTTCCATGATTTCCAGAAAGTTTGCTTATGCTGATGATTTAGCATTGTTGCACTCTTCTGGAAACTGGAAGGACTTGGAGGGGACATTAAGCCAAGATATGTCCACACTGTCAGCGTATCTCCAGACTTGGAGGTTGAAGCTCAGTCACACTAAGACGGTGACGACAGCCTTTCACTTAAACAACCGAGAGGCCAAACGTGAGCTAAAGGTCTACAACAATAGTAGACTTTTACCGTTCTGTCCAACCCCTACATACCTTGGGGTAAAACTGGACAGATCGCTCACGTTTCGTCACCATTTAGTGGCATTGCGCAAAAAACTATCTTCGCGCGTCACACTGTTGAGGCGACTCGTGGGCTCGGGATGGGGTGCTGGTGCTAAAACACTACGCATAGCCACCTTGTCTCTAGTCTACTCAACAGCTGAGTACTGTGCGCCAGTCTGGTGTCGCAGTGCTCACACTCGCCTCATTGACAGTGTCTTGAATGACGCCTTGCGCATAGTTACTGGATGCCTGCGTCCCACTCCAACGGACCACCTACCTGTACTTTCAGGCATCCAGCCAGCTGAGCTTCGCCGACTGGGAGCGACACTCTCCTTGGCTTACCGTGGATCTCTGGACCCCGATCATATTTTGCATGGTCTGTTAAATGGGTCCTCAGATACTGGCCAAGTGAGACTAAGATCCAGACGCCCGTTTGTGCCAGGTGCGCGGAATCTCTTGGACAATCTTGCCAGACTTGGCATCCGCGCCTCTAAATGGACGAATCACAAATGGAACGCGGAGTACTGTGAAAATGCTTCCAGGCTCCGTGCTTTCGTGCCCGGGACCAGTGTCAGGCCTGTTGGGATGGGCTTACCCCGAGCAGCTTGGGTTAAGCTCAACCGCCTGCGGACTGGTGTTGGGCGATTCCATTCGTCCATGCACAAATGGGGTCTCGCTCCTTCACCGAATTGCGAGTGCGGCGCCTCAGAGCAAACCGCAGACCATGTACTAACAATGTGCCCCATACATCGGGCACCACATGGAGCACGCGGTCTGACGGTTTTGGATGACGAAACTCGATGCTGGCTTAATAACATCGCTGCCAGCATCTGATCCAGGCAGTGCAGCAGTCTGGGGTAGTAAAAGGATAAACCCTCGGCCCCAGTTCTGTTTGTGTCTGGCCTGGAGTGGATGCCCTTTAAACAACGACGACGACGACGAACTAATATCTCTGCTCCGTATGCCCCTGCAAGACTCTCGGGAAATCTCTCCACACCGACGTTAAACTAGATTGCTTCTGGGAACGTTGTGACGAAAAAATCAAGTTGTTCGTTCTGTTCTAAAAAAAAGACAAGAAGAAGGTTGGGGCAAATTTTGTCAATCAAGAAGCTGCATACGCACTTCAGCCTTTGTCTAGCGCCGTGGTCTTGCTAAAAGTTACTGAAACGTCTGCTTGATTAAAACAGTGTTCCTCAACTGATATGCTGCAAGACGATGTTAAGTGTGCCGCGCAATAGCGGTAATTAGAACATTCTTCTTTTAGGTAGAAAAAAAGACATTTATTTTTTGAAATTTAAGTTTAACAACTGCCAGAAATTTGTTGATTCCAACTCTTGCGAGGCTTTCTAATTAATAGAAATTAAGTCATAAATCTATCTTGGATTTAAATGAATTAAAATTTTTTTCAATTTTAGTCAAAATTGGTTGCAAAAGCTTAAGAGTTTTAAGTGTGCCGTGAGTTAAAAATTGCAGAGCACTGAGTTCGAACATGGTCCAAATGTTCTAAAAATTTATTCGGAACAGAAATTTTATCCTTGCTACATGCAACAGTAATTAAAGTGGGTTCTGCATTCTGAGAAACAGCTTAAGTGTTGGTCCTGGTTATTCTCTTTTTTAAAATCTATACAAACGATATCTATATTTTACTATGTTTTGCTTTAGTTCGTATAATGATGGAAAGCAGATGTTTTAAAGTAATATGGCATACTGATTATGAGGTGCAAAAAAATAAAGACTTAATTTACCTTTATTTGTTTTCACTAAAACATGAAGAATTGCTTAAAATATGATTTAAAAAACGTGCGAGAAAACTCTAACCACTCAACAATTAATTTTTATTAAGCTTGTGGTTGTAACAATATTAACATGTTCTCTTCCGCTTAGATGCTATAGTTTTCGCTCCAATATTATCTGTTTATTTTACATAGAAATTTGAACTAAGAGTTTTTCCCAAAAATTCAAAACTGTTAAAGCTGTTCCCATTTCTAAATCTGGTAATAAATAGTCATTGAGAAGTTATCACGCAATTGCCCTGCTTTTAAATTTTTCCAAAATTCTGGAAAGACTAATTAAAATACGCTTTGTCAAATTTTTTGATAAAAATAAAATCCTGTATACTGGTCAATATGGTTTTCGGGTAAATTATTCTGTAACCACGCTATGCTGCATGTAGTTACAAACAGTTACGATTCAATTCACCATAAACAACACACAGCACTTATCTTTTAAGATCCTAAAAATAATTTGATACAGTGTCTCATAAAATTCTTTTTAGTAAATTATATGGTTATGTACTTCGAGGTCCTGCTTTTTACTATTGAAGATCATTTTTCTTCAAGACACCAATTTGTAAGAATAAACAATATTTTTTCTTCTTCAAAAACCATAAATATTGGGGTTTCTCAGGGTTCAATATTGAGACCATTACATTTTTTAATTTATATAAACGACACGCCAGTTGCTTTAAACATTTTTACCCGACGTTTTGCTGATGACTAAGGCAACCGATTTTTGACCAGAAAATCTTGAAATTTTGACTTAAAATTTTACAAAGTTTGACCTTATTTTGACCAATAAGTTTATGCGCTTGCATCTGTGCAAAATGCAAAAATTTTATTAAAAATCAAACTGTTAGTAAGAAAGTCTTTTTGTTTCCAATGAAATAATACAAAAACGAAAAAACATAAAAGACTCAAGCAAACTACAGGTAAGAAACAGGTAACGAAAGTTGCTCGAAAAAGAACAAGAGATAAGTATGCAGTATCTTTCACTATCCTGAAGTCAATGACAGGATTACGCGATGTTGTACTTCAGCATCAAGTAGTGCCTCACGTTATCGTCTTTAAAGTTTCTGTCTCTCGCCAAAAGTTTTCGTAAAATAGAGAAGCTTCTCTCTACTGACGCAGAGGCTGCTTGGGAGTTGCTTAGCAGGCTGTACAAATGTGGCAAAATATCATCTCGTCCCATTTTCACAATGCAGTTGATGTCATTCCTTGACATTCTTTCTTGAATATATCTTCCAATTTGGCAGCCATCAACACCAAAGTCAAGGGACGTCATTTTTTAGTAAGCTTCTCGAATGGTGCAACGGCTGTCATCCATCTTCTGAATTGTGTCAACTAGTGAACTGTACTGCTCCTCTATTTCTACAAGTTGAGTAGCTGACCTGGAAGCTTTTACAGCCTCTTGATCACGCCGCACGAGGACATCACCATCATGGAAGCCTTCCAGAATTTTTCTTACTTCTGGAAGATTTCTTGAGTAATAGAAAGCAGCTATCAACCAACTGCCCCATGTAGTTACAACTGGCTGTGGAGGTTGGCCAATGAAAGTAAAAAAAAACTCTTCTTGACCTGTTTTTAATGGTCACTGCTTTTATCCTGGCAACAAACTCATTAACAGTAGGGTAGTTATCTCTCACTTTCATAGCACGATTATGTAGATGATGAGCCATGCATGTTACCTGGAAGAGCCTGGGATATAGTTTTTTAACAGGACTCCAGCAGCAGTCATGTATCTCGCTCCGTCAGTTAAGAACAAGCAAAATGTTTCTCGTGCAACACCAAGAGAGTGAACTAAATCGTCAATTTCTCGAGTTACAATGTTACTGTTCACAGACTGCGAAAGAGTCTTACAGTTGAATAGTAACGTTTTTTCAGGAGCTATCAACTTACCAACTAAGATATTTAAAAACTCTTTTTTATTTATGTCACTCTCATCCACAACCATAAGCATTTCTTGGTCTTTCAAATAATCTTTCAATCGTAGTAGGGTTAGGGTTAGGGTTAGGGTTAGGGTTAGGGTTAGGGTTAGCTAGCTTCTCAACTTTCGAACGACATTTTCCCTCGAAAGGTAACGGATTACCAAGCTCTTTAAACAAAGATGACAGGTGGCTATTTTTCTACTTGTGCAATGGTATGTCAGCACAAAGAAACGCCTTAGTAACTTTTTCTGCAAAATCCGATATAGGAGTTTTAAGAAATGTTTGCGTACTTGCTTTTTCATGTAAGAAACCTCTTTGGTGTTTTGCACTGCCGCGGTGTGAATCCACCATAGAATTTTGTCGCATTTCACTATGCAGTCACAGACTTTGCAAAAGAGTTCACCTTTAGCTGTTGAGGCAAACTTAGAAGCGTATTCATGCTGTATACTATGAACTTTGGAAGAATATAAGTGCTTAATCTTAGGCATGATAGCTAAAAGCAAACGAAAACACCAATAAACTAAAACTCAACACTGTATGCAAAATGACTTGAGTATTTAACTAACCTAGAAAAAAAGACCACATTACCTGCCCTCCACGCCTAGTCTACTTAATATTCAATGGCCCATTAGTTGTCAATACAAAACTATTACCTCAGAATTTTTACAGTAGACCACCTGAAGGCTGAGACATGTGAAAACAATGGTGGTAAACCAACCAATCCAAACGGCAAAATCTAGTCTAGCACAACCTACCTAATTTATTCGTGAGAAGTGATATTCAAATAATTAATGTCGAGAAGAAAATGTGCTAAAATTTTTTTTGACCTAACCCTGAATTTTGAGTTTTTCTTAACTTAATAACTTAAAACCTCTCATCGAATCAACCTGAAATTTAGTTTGTGGACATTTCATCACTTCTAAACAATGCAGAAAAAATTTGACTCTATTGACTTTTGGTTGCCCTACTGATGACACATGCCTTATCTCTAAAAATGAGGTTTTTCAATGCCAAAAAAAAGCCTTCAAAAAAGAAGTTAAAAAGTTTAAAAACTGGTACAATGTCAACGAAATTCAAATTATTTCTCAAAAATTTTTTGTCCTATTAATACTCTCAAACGTAAATATATATACCATTAACTTTAACGTAACCTATAGTGACTTTACATTAGCTTTTACTAAAAACTATAAATATCTTGGATTTTCAATTGACAGCAAACTTAACTTCAAATGACATATTCAACGACTTGAAGCCAAATTTTTTAAATCTGTAGGTATCGTAAGTAAATGAAGATACGTTTTTCCTTCATCTACTCTCCTTCTTCTTTACTGCTTCCTTCCCCTAATTTATGTTTTTTTTATCTAGGGTAGTACCTTTTCTTCTTATTTGCTAAAATTAACACTATTTAAAACAAAACTATTTGCTTAATATCAAACTGAAGTCCAAATACTTTAACTTACCCACTATTTTTTTAAATTCACCAATTACATTATATACAGTTAAAATTGTAAAAATTATGCACGAATACTTCAAACAATCTCTCTCAACTTGTTTTCCATCTTTTTTTTTACTACTTCCATACATAATTCGCTCATTAGATCTACTTTCTAAATTATTATCGTTACAAATTATCTTCTTCGCAATGTTAAAAAACAATTAAATACCAAAGATCTAAAATTTGAAACTTGCTCTTATCAGAGCTTTGTAAAAAACTTTTCAAGAAATTCAAATTTGATCTCAAAACTCAATTACTAGAATCATAACAATAAATCAGCTAGACTTTTGACCCTTTTTCGTGCACAAATTTCCAATCAACTTTTGGGTGGCTGCCTGACTCGAGACCTTTATCAGTCTTTTCGCAGCCCCCTTCAAAATTGTGTTTTGTTTTGTTAATTTTTTTACCATTCTTTGTTTTTTCTTAGTTTGTTTTTGCTTGTTTTTCATTTATTAGTCATTGATGTATTTTTTGTTTGCAAAAAATAAATTTGTAACAGAACTAAACTGAAATACTGTGGTAAATGCTTGCTTCATTTGTCGACTGATTCACCGATCTAACTATAGTATATTTATATGAACGATTTTCAAAGAGCTGTGGCTGCAAAATGTTTGCGTAAAGATCATGAAAAGCGTGTCATGCCAGGCCGAATATTTGGTTGCTCATTCACTTCCAAAACCCCAATAAATGCCCAAAGCCCGCACAAGCCAATGTGGCACCTGAGAAAAACATGTTTTGGTGACGACCCTTATATTGTAACTACAATTTTTTATACGTACGTAAATTTATTCAAAATGGCACCAGAAGTTGGAACATAATATATCAACATTTTTTGCTTTAATAAGCACAAAATTTTTAATGACATTGTCAAAATCCATCTCCATATACGTTTTTGATTCAAAGTTAAGAAGAACCAGGTTTGTAAGCTTTTCTTGATCAATTGACTTTCTTAAGTAGGTTTTCATAAGTTTCTATTTACTAAAGGATCTTTTACAGGATGCTACAGATACTCCTACCGTTAATAAAATTTGAATTGCTACCTGGAGGTTGGAAATTATTTTACAATATTTTTTTATAAGCGAGAGTAGATCAGACATAGTTTCGGGCTTTTCTTCTTTTCCAGAAACTTTAGGTCAAATATTTCCTGACAAAGCTCAAATGTCGAGAGGTCTTCAGTATACTTTTGAGCTATAGCCGGAAAAATTAAATTAATTTCATCTTCATCTTTTGTAAATAACTCTTTTATTTATAAACATACTCAAAAACGGCTGTTAATTTTATGGAGTCTGGCGCTTCTTCACTGAATAGTTTCAACAATCCTGTCAATTGCACCCAAAAATTTTCTTTTAATATTGAATTGATGAAGACGAGGTTCATCAATGACCAATTCTCCAAACACAGGCTTTATCGGGTGAATTGTGTTTACTTTAATGCCAATATTCCTTCCAGGCACAAATCTCTATTTATTTACTGCATAAAGACCAATTTTTTTTCTGTCATGTTGATAGTGCATTAAAGTCTTTATAAGCATCTGCAAAAGTTGTTTCAAGACTCCGTAAGTCTTTGTTATAACCCCATGCATTAGTCTCAACATCGGAACCCAGAGGGAAAGGAATGCAAAGAAATCAAATTTTAAAATCAATTAAACCAGATTTTGACGGCAAGCTGTCAACTAAACAATTAAACTACTTGACAGAAATATTCTCCTTGGACAACTAAAACGCTGTTAAATTCTATTTCCAGGACTTGAGTAGCATCCGCTTTACAACTGCATCGAGTATCAGTGCTGCTCTTCGAGCTTACTTCAATAATTTTCTTTAATTTTTCCGTCTAAGAGACTGCAGCTGAAAAAATTAAAAAATATTAAGCCTATGATTGCTGCAGTTATTAACACTGTTTTTCGGTTTTCCTCACATAGCTGAATCTGAACTAATCCTGTCCTAACACTGGCATTATCAAAACAAATAGCTCTTCAGTTTTTAAAGTTTAGTCTTACAGCTTTCAACACATTAAAAATTTCTTCATTGATATATGTCTTCGTTATTCTGCGTACGTTTTACTGTTTCGTTTCGATTTTTTTTTCATTCTGGACCGTGAGTCTGAGATAAATAAATAAATAGAAAATGAATACATAAATTAATTGATAAAAATCTTCTAAGTTCAATGGGCCAAAGTAGTATATAAAAGGAATTTTGGTAACAGTTGCCAGGCGCAGTGTAGGCGCGCTGACTTCATGAGTGCGCCTACGGTTCCGAACCCTAAGTTTCATGAATCAGCAAACCTAAAAAAATCGTAACCCTATTTTTAGTCTAAAATCGATTTGGTTTAAAAAACTATTTTAGTCTTTCCTGGTGTTATGCAGCTCTGGTTTTTCAAAGGTTTATTTTCAGGTTTCGAGCTAGTCAATAAGTTTATTAAATATTTTCAGATTGGTTTGTTTTCATTTAGATATAACAACTAGCTGTGATAGTGTTTTATAGAATAAACTTTATTATAGCTTCAAAAAACAACCGACTTTTCTTGGAATTGGTCTTACTTACGTTGGTCTTCTTTGACTTCAAATTTTATGTTAATTTTAGAAAATTTAGTTAGTAAAATGCAATAAAATATTTAGTTTTATGATGAATTTTGTTATTAAAAATGAAAAAATGTAAAACTTTTTAATATAAAGGGTTATTGTACTTGACTGGGAATCAAACTAGCAGTTAAGCTTAAGTTGGAGTTTTAAAATAGAATTTTTTGGTCAAGCTTGTAATAAATTTTCCTTTCACAAATTGTGTAAAAACTATAAAAATCAAGGTGCATTATAAATTTTTTTCGCTTGCTCTATTTTTACACTGAAAATTATGGTAACTAGATTTTCAAACTCTAATCTTGAATATGTCATAGTTTTAACAGGAAACGCCATACGGTATGAACAGCAAGCTTCTGTCCAAGAGGAGACCTTGACACACGTTGTCAAGCTTACGGTGACTACAAGTAGTTTTCATATTAATAACAGTTTTTCAAAATGACCAAAAGATTAAACATAGTTAGAACTGAATTCATTTTTGAAACAAATAAACTGTTAATACTAGAAAGCGAATTCATACTGAATAAAATAATAACTATGTTTGAATTTGATTTACTAAATAGTAAAAATAAAAAAAAGTCAAACCTTTTTATTATGAAACTTTTTTTTTATTGAACACAAATATCCTATCCATAAATTTTTGTTTAAAACTTTTAACAAATACTTTAAAATTGATTATAAATAAAAATCGAGGTTGCCAAAAAAAAATTGAATTTATGTATATAAAAAATCGAGGTTATTTAGAAAAACTTAAAAAAAGGTATAATTAAAATCAAGAAAAATTGAAAGAAAAAATTGAAAATAGTTATGACAAAAATCAAGTTTGTTTAGAACAAAAATTGAGGTTAGATATGACAAAAAATCAAGGTTGATTAGAAAAAAAATTGAAGGTAGGTGCAACAAAAATCAAGATTTTTAAGAAAAATAAAAGGTAGGTATGACAAAAATTGAGGTTGCCAAGAAAAAATTAAACAAAGTTATGACAAAAATCAAGGTTACCAAGAAAAAATTAAACAAAGGTATGACAAAAATCGAGATTGTAACGAAAAATTGAAGATGGTTATGACAAAAATCAAGGTTGTCAAGAAAAAATTAAACAAAGGCATGATAAAAGTCAAGGTTGTTTCGAAAATTGAAGATAGATATGACAAAAACAAGGTTGCCAAGAAAAAAATTAAACAAAGTTATGAAAAAAACCAAGGTTGATTAGAAAAAAACTGAAACAAAGTATGACAAAAATCAAGGTTACCAAGAAAAAATTAAACATGGATATATCAAAATCAAGATTACCAAGAAAAAATTAAACATGGATATATCAAAATCAAGATTGCCGAAAAAAAAATTGAAGATAGTTATAAAAAATTAAGGTTTTCAAGAAAAAGTTAAACAAAGATATAACAAAATCGAGGTTGTTAAGAACCTATACACCCTAGAAAGTAAAAATTAATGGTCTTCTACTGTCATTCATATAAACACTAAAATAAAATCAAGACATCTTCGACTTAGAAGATAGGGTTTCGACTAAAGCGTTGATAAAGCTTGAGATTAAGAGATAGCAACATAGTAAATTGATTCTTTTAGGAAATAGTTAGAGGTAACTTAAGGTCATGCTACCGTCAATACCATTCAGCTTCTGAAAAAAATGTTCGGGCTTCAGGAAATACGTGAAATTGTCTACTGCATAAACTTTATAAAATCGTTTTCGATAAAACTTATCAATCTTACAGCTGCATAAAATCAGGTAAAATTAAAATAATTTTTTGAAACTAAATAGACTTGAAACGTATACACCCTAGAAAGTAAAAAATGAATAGTCTTCTACTGCCATTTTTAGAAACACTAGAAAGTTAAAATTAATGGCGTACAACAAAAATCAAAACTACTGTCTTTATAAACTTTTTGAAACCGTTTTCAATAAATCTTATCAATCTTGACCCTATTAATTAAGACTGAGGGGGGGGGCTGAAACTGCCCGCGGTGTTAAAATGCTGTGTGCTGCTCAAAAACTACTTACACGAATTTTTTCAAATTTTATGACTTTTCCTGATTTTTATTCATCTAAAAGTTGGTGCAATTTTTGAAAAAATCGCTCAAGTAATTTTCAAGTTATTAATAGTTTGTTGACACCTGGTTACTAGTTTTTTGACTTTTTCATAAAACGTAAGAAAAAAGCAGCCAAAAGCGAGAAAACGGCAAATTGTAATCTGTTTATCAAAACAATTGAGACTGAACCGTTCATTAACTATATTTAGTCACGCGCTTTACGAGGGAATAAAACGCTTTCAATCTCACTTTCCAAGGGAAGTTGTTTATGTAGAAAAGGAAGTAACTGTAGATTTAGATTTTTTTTTGTATAAAATTTTCTAACAAATTTGGATAAAATCCCGACTACTTGATTTAGCTTTATTATAAAAGTTGATCTTACAATCGATCATACACTTCAATACCTTTGATATAATGGCTATTGGAACGGAATATTTAACCATCGGGACTATTCAAGCTAAGCGCACAGAAATATCAAAAGAAATAAAGCAAGTGTGTAATAAAGATATTGGTTTCTAAAAAGTTTTTTGGAACGAACCTGAAAAAAATATCAACTTCAATTCTTTTATTGTAAACTCTAAAACCACGAGAAAGCAAAAAATTGCCATCTTATTAACAATCCACAGAATTTTTTAAATTTCAAAAAATTAAAAGAAGAAATCCGCTTTATACAAGTTATGTGATTATACGAAAGGAGGTACAGACATTGTAGACCAAAAATTACTTTCTATTCGAATAAAACCAAGTCTCGAAAATGGACCACAATTGCATTTTCGTATTTGCTTGATATTTGTCGCATAAATGCAGCAAGTGTATTAGCAATGAATAAGCACGTGGAGCCGCGCAAACAGAATTTGTTTGAAGTTGGCTTTAGTCTGGTTTTAAAATTAATAAAACCTTTCATCCAAGGCAAGGTCTAACCCAGTGTTTCTTAACCTTTTTTCGATCGCGGCACATTTTTAAAATTTTTCCAAAATCGCGGCACCTTTAGACCATTTTTATTAAATTTTGTTTCCAAAATCAAGTGATCACTAAAAAAAAAGTTTTCACCAAGAATTGGGCTCAAATTTCTAGCTTTGGACCCTAAAATCAGTTCTATTCTAAAAATGCCGTTGTTTTGGCCCCGGCACATAATTGGTATCTTTTGATGTTCGCGGCGCACTTCAGCTAAGATCCTTGATTTCCACCCCCAAAGTTATGCGATCTCAAAAAAAAAAGCTCTTCACCTGAATTCACGGTCTCTCTTGTCAATTTCCTTCCCAAAATCAGTTCTTTCTAAATAGAAACGGTCTCGCTCCGAGTATTACATATTTCACGTGTAAAAAGCGCAATATTCATTGCTCCTAGCTAATTTTTTTCCAAAATCTTTCGCGGCACATAGGTTGAGAAACACAGATATATTTAGTAACATTGAAGCTGATAATTCAAAATAACATTACAACACTCAACCGTTTTCCTGGACTAGTGAATAATGTGCAATAGCTTGCAGCAATAGGTTTAGGAATATAGCCATGTAGGAAACACATGTTAAAAATAAACTCTGAGCAGAAATGCAATGACTACCAACAGCACTTCTATAAGGTTGTTTACACATCATGGATTGAATAACAGACATTACATATGTTCTGGAATAAACTCGCATAACTATTTTTATATATAATATTGTTGTAAAAAAATTATTTATATTCATCATTTCCGACAGAGTTAAGTAAGTTACTGAAATGATTTTTTCACATCTCTGTAATTTATTGGAATCCTGAGGCACCCCCGACTGCAGCTGGTAAAGCACTAGATTTTTTAAGTTTGTTTAACGTTTTGTCCGAAGGCCTTAGAAGAAGTATCAGAATGAAATGCCTTGGCCAATGCATCAGCAAACTTTGGGTCTTTTAGTCTTTTTTATCGTCTTAGTTCATACTTAAATTGTTTTATTTGTTGATTTCTTTTCAGTTAAAATTTCACCATTTTTTGGTCTGCTTTTTTCAACCCAGGATAGATAAGAAATTTTGCTCTAATATGTGCCAATTTTACTACATCATTCCAGCCTGGAATAGGACGAAATGACACAGATGACAAAAAGATCCAAAGACATCTTTTGATGATTTCAAAAGACTGTAGACAATATTTAAATAAAACTTTATGATAAGTTTTAAATATTTTTGATCACAGCAATGAGCATCATTACATCAGATGAAAAAAAATATTATTCAAATAATGTTTTGTAGTTTCATGATAATCTTCTTTGATTTTCTAAGATACGTTTGACCATTTCAGATAAAATAATCAAGTACAAGTTCATCAATAGCAATTTGAGTAAAAACTTTACTCTTGAATGTTATGGAGAGAGAGTGATTATCAGATGTAATAAACACAGCTATTGAGGTGTGGGCTGCACAGGAGGACATACAAAGATTAATTCAGCTGCAATTGTTACGAGCATCACTAAAATACAGGCACGTAAAAAACTTTTTGGTAATATTGTTTCATCAAATATTGTAAAACTAAAATATTGGCAAAAAGAATTTAAGAAAGGGCCAAATATAATGTTATAGCTAGCACTGAAGTCCATTATAATACACATATGAGGATGTTGAATATCTTCACGCAACTCACCGAGCTTTCCGAAATATTTTAAGCATTTATTTGCATTGGATTTGTAACAACATGAAAGGTATACATTGATAAAAGATATAGTGGAGCTACAGAGATTTACAATAAGACCAATAATAATATTATCATGGTTAGAAAAAAAAGATGCCTGAAGCTGCTTCTTTCACAAAATAGCAGTGCCTCCATAGGTCTGCCTCAATGCAGTTTTTCTTCATAACTAAAAGAACGTAAACCAAACGAATAATGTTGATTAATGATGGAATTTAAAAAATAAAAATTTTGCTTGGCAAGCCAAGTTTCTTGTAACAAAAGTATGTCAAAATTTTTACATCATCATCATCATTTTCAGGAAAAACATTGAATTAAGTCAGTTTATTTCTCTTTGCCCGCCTGTTCTTTTGAGGTTTCGAGAGCAATAGCTGGAGTTGGGATCTCCTAGTATTCCGATCTCCTGCAACTGGCGGCAATTCCCCCGGTAGATAAAAAGTCCGCGTTTGGGTCTTAGGCAGAGGGGCCCGTTTGAAAGGTAGGTTTATTCTCCCCCACAAGCTGACCGTAACTGGAAATCCATCAATGTCATTGCTACGTGCTTGGGTGGGCAAACGGGCAGCGCACAGTATCTGTTCTCGAGTTGGTTCCAAACACGAGTTGTTGGTATGACCAAATTAGTAATACCAATATATGACCAAATTGGTCCAAAATATCAAAGCACCGGCAACTGGAACGTTATTTTACTCAATGGGAAGGAGCAAGAATTAGTTTGGGAGGTAGAGCAGTATCCTTTTGATATTGTTGGAATTTCCTCTACCAAGCGTCATGGCTTTGATGTAGTTGAGTTAAATAAAGGCTGGAAGCTTTTCTACTGAGATGTAGATATAACCATGTCTGCTCAAGCAGGGTAGGCATTCTTGTAAGCTTTCGCTTAGCCCACTGTACCACTGATTGGATCCTACTGGGAGGAAGGGTTTGTCTCCTTAAGTTTAGGCTAGGGTTTGTCTCCTTAAGCTAGTCACTGTGCATTTTATAGGCGTACGCATCAAACGCTAAAGCACAGTACCAGCCTTTTTTTAGATAAAGTATGTGTTGCTTTACAGAAAGTAACATCTGCTAAATCAATTGTCTACTGGATAATTTCCATCCAAACGTGGTTGCTGACAACAAGACATAAAAGATTATTATCAGAAAACAAGGAGACTTCTACATTAACAGAAACCAAAAAACAGATGTTTTGGTCAAGTTTGTCTAAGTTTGTCAAATGTCTTGGTCGAGGTAATATCAGCTTGATTGGCGAGATCAAATAGATTATTACAAAAGCAAGTTCAATAACCAGTTTAGTGCATTGCTTTCAAAAAAAACCAAAAAAACCTTCAAAATGAATGCTGACAAAAAATTGGACACAATTTTTAAAAGTTTAAATAAAATAGAAGAAAAAATCTTTAAAATAGAGTCAAAAATTGATAAAATAAGTAAACAAATGGATTTACTTAAAGTTGAATTTGCAAAGTAATCGATGACACTTTAAATTACAAAGCTAATAGAGTTATGGTTAGTCAGTTTAATAATAAAATTAAAATCCTTGAAAAGTTTAAATCTAACTATGACAAGATCATTTTAATGAAAGAGTTTTATGACAAACGATTAAATGTCTTGATTTATGTTGTTCAAGAAGACCCTGATAACGATTGGGAAAATAGAAAAACGACAATTGAAAAATTTCAAATTTTTTAAAATAATGGTTTAAATATAACAGATTCAGCAATAGTCAATCTCAAATATCCACCGACTTCCTTAAAATCCCATTAAAAAGATCGGAAAATTAGTGCACAGACTAATCATTGTTAAGTTACAACAATGTTCGATAAAAATTTAATTTTTAAATCTGCGAAAAATCTTAAAGAATATAATGCCAGCCGTAAAAATACTAAAAATTTTCATTTTAATGCCTATATAACTAATCATCTTCCTAAAAATTTTCAAAGGCAACAAAAGCTTTTATTACCACTTTATAAAGAAGCGCAGAAGAACAAACAGAAGGCTGTTGGGAAAGCTTTTGAGGGTAATTACACTTTGTTTACTAATAACAAAAAGTTGATTTTGCATTGTAAAAGATTGTAAAACAATTCTATTTGCTATTTTTGTCATAATCCGTGCGTAGTGTTTTTGTCTTTTGATTTCATATATTTTTTAAGGGAGGAAAACAAGCCATGTTGCTGATTTTGTTTTTTTCAATTTTTTTTTAGCTGCAATAATGACTTTAACCAATAAATTAATACGTGGTAAATCAATCAATGACATTTATTGCTTAAATGATATAAAAATGCAAGTTCGAACCTAATCTTATTGCTTTATAATTTTTTATTTTTTAATTTAAACATCAGAACCAAACTATTTACTTTTCCGTAAAAATTAATTAAATAACTTGCCTGCATATTGCGTTATCAATTGCCTAATTGATTTTTTTATAGTGTTTTAATTATTTTGTAATGTCCAGAAAACCTTTATATGCTTAATATATACAGTATATGCGTGTTTGTGTGATGTATACGTGTATATGAGAATATGTATTCTTTTTTGTTGTTTCGAAATTGTGAAGAAGTGTAATGCCTGAAAGTCTACTATCACTTTAAATTATAATAACCTATTTTGCAACTCGTTTTATCAACCTCAAAATTTTACAAAAAGGGCAATATCATCGCAATTAAGCATGAAAATTACTTTTATTTCTGATCAAGTTGTTATACAACACGGAAAATATGTCACTACGATGCAATTTTATTATCCATGATCAGCGAATTGTCCAAAATTCAATATTTTGTATGTCCTCCCTTATTCCTGATTATAGCTTCCATGTGTCTCGGCATACTGTCTATTAAGCTTTGGCTTCTTCAAGATTTCCCTAACCCTGTCTTCTTTTATCACTCTAGCCAACTCTGGAGCACTTGACGGTTGTCGTTTCGACACTTTATTCTTCACTTCCGTCCATACTTTTTCAATCGAGTTGAGGTCAGAGCTATTTTCAGGCCATTCAAGCACTTTGAAATTGTTCTGAGGCAGAAACTTGGTGGCATGGCACTTCATCCTGCATAAAAATATTGCATTCATAGACTTCCATCTGAAGTTTTGTCTGACAACAACTCAAAATACTTTGATCTATTCATAGTGGTTCCTGGGGTCAAAACGTAGAGATCACTGATCCCGTTGTTGGATATTGTTCCCAAAATTATCTGACTTGGGGGATGCTTCATTGTCAATATTGCATATTTATTGTCATATCGCTTGATAAGTCGTCTCCTGACGTGGCACTTGCGTACTACAAACTTTTAAAGGGTAAACTCGTCTGATAATAATACCCTGCCTTATTGTGCGGTCGTCCAGTGGCGATTTCCAATGCAAATGCCAGAGAGTTGGCTCTTATGGCAGGTGTGAACCTCTGTTTTGTGCCACTTTGTAGGATTTGGACTTAATTGTTTTCAATAAACAACTAAAAACTGTCATATGACTCACATTGCATCCTCTCCGAAGCAGTTCGGTCCTGATTTTCATCATGGAGCTTATTGAAGACCTGACAACCATCCCTTTTTATCAAGATGTTGTCACGCTTGGTGGTGCTTCTAGGTCTTTCATTTCTCTTCCGGTCCTTTGTAAATTCCTAATTATTCGTACGTGACGATCGCCTGATGCACGGCTGAATTGCTCACTCTCAATTTCTTTACAATAATCTCAATTACTTTCTTTACAATAATCACTCTCAATTACCTGTATGCCTTGATGCTGTTGCATGTTAATGCAGGGGTCGGGAACCTTTTTGGGTAAAAGAGCTATGAAAGCTACATATTTTTAAATGTATTTCCGTAAGAGCCGTACACTGTTCCTCTAGTTTTTAGTTGTGTGTATCAGTGGCGTGCGGTGATCTCTAAGACTGGTCATGAAATTGGATATTTTATGGGTTGTTAATGAGTAGGACATGCTATATTTTATGGGTAGCTCAAAACATTTTGTGTGAGATTCTAATTTTTTGTCCTAAGCTCATAGTGTTCTCTAAAAAAGTCTTCCTCTGGGATAGGTCTCACATTTGTTTAATTTCATCCCAAATCAATGCTCCGTTTAGTTGCATTAAAAAATATATAGATCAGTTTATGCTTGTCAACAAAAGAGCCAGGTGCCGTTATGAAAAAAGCCACATCTGGCTCGCGAGCTATGTGTTAATGAAACATTATGATTATGATTTAATGTACGAACTAATTAAAGCTGTACAAATCACTTCCAATGTCATTTGCATCACGGAAATTTGCATTAAAAATCAACCTCTATCAAACCTTGATCTCCCCAACTACAACTTTTTTCACGGTAGTACAACTACCAATGCTGCTGGAGTAACAACGTATATATCTGATAATCTGAAATATAAGGTATGTGAAAATTAATAGCAATTATGCAACTCAGAATCTTTGTGGGTTAACATTTTCGATCAGACTGATTTATCATGTGTTATCGGAGTAATCTGCTGTCATCCCTCACAAATACTAACTAATGCTTTTATTGAAGACCTATCTAACTTCATTACTGATTTTAATAAAGACAATCAAAAACACTTTATCTTGGGAGATCTTTATATCAATATTATATCATTCTAACAGAATACAAAGAAGTATTAAATATCAAGGCGTTAATATATGGAACTCTATTTTACAAACAATTAAAAAATTTCTAAAAACTTCTTTCAAGATTAAATTAAAATTGTTTTTGTTACATTTTCCTGATACAATAAAATTTTAATCCTCCACTCATATCTAAGTTTAATCCCCAAATTCTCCACTTATATCTAATTTTAATCCTCTTGTAACATCTAGATGTTGTTGCATTTGTCTTCTGTGTTTTTAATTTCACGTTTAAAGGGTGGCTGCTTGACTTGAAGACCGATGAGATCCTTTCGCCGCTTTCCCGTTGTCAAACAACGCATAAATGCTATTCTGTTACTATTTTGTTTATTATTTATTATGTAATTATTGTTATTTTTTTGCACTTGGTGATGTTGTTTAATGGGACAATAAACTGAGGTCTATGTCTATGTCTCGAACGTGCTTGTTGCAATTCTGTGCCATCAACGGACTGTGCATAAGAAAGACCTTTTTTTCGGCACAAGAGAATTCACCAGTACACTTGGTGAAGAGATTCGGGGGAACAGCGTTCTGTCATTGGATTTTGTATTGTCTCAGCAGACTTGTTTTCTGCTATATTCGATGTTAGGGCTAAAAAAGGAGCTGAGCTGTCTATTGAGCATCACCTAGTTGTCTTTATTCTGAAAAGCTTGAATTATTTGAGAACAAGGAAACGATTCAGAGTCCAAAGAGCTTAAAGAATAATGTTGGAGTTGCTAGCCAACAAAAAGGTAAGACATACTTTTGTAAGCAAAGTTGCTTCCCTGTTCAGAAAACTTCCTAACTTTATTGAAAACGTTGAGACTGAATGGGATTTATTTAAAACAGCAGTCAATAGATTTACAGCTGCTAGTTGTGGTTGTAAACGTGTGGGAGATCAAACGGGTTGTGAGAAAAGTACTGCTTGGTGGAACCAAAAAATTTACCCTTTTGAAAGATATAAAGTTTTGATTGTAAAAAAAAGAGTAGTAAAATAAAAAAAAAACAAAAAAACAAAAATAATCCAAAACTATCGAAAACTAAAACAGGTCCAAACTTGCAAAGAGTGATAGATCCATTGTCGGATACATAGACTAAGAAAACTATTAAAAAAAAGTATTCTTAACAAAAAATCTCAGCTAAATACCACTCTGCTCTATAAGCTATCGTTTATTCAACTTCTTCAGATAACTATAAATAAAAAAGAAAAATGATGATCGAACGCAAAAATTTTTTTTGTTATTAAAAGATAAGAAGAGGAATAAAAGAATAAAACCTGTCCTTCATCAGCTGTTTAATCAGCTGATAAAATTGTATAGCAACTTTCAAACATACCAAATTTACGAAGTCTTGTGATTCACAATAATAATATTATTATACAATAATAATAATAACTTACCAATTATTGTAAAGTGGCAATAACTTGTACAACTTCTGATAATAGATTAATTAACTAATTTTAAGAACTGACGACTTAAACATATTACATAAAAAACGTAACGAGCAAATATATTTAGATATTTTTATGCAATATACTGTATATTTTTATATTTTTATGCAAATATATGCAAAAATATTTTTATGTAATATACTTAAATCCTCATATTTTAAAATAGTTTAGTTAATTAATCTATTATTAGAAGTTATACAAGTGATAATTCTTACGTTCCATCATTATGGTGAATCATAAGACGTACTGCTGGATTAATACGTGAGAAGTCAGCCATTAGATACAATCAAATATTTGTACAAACAGTTAAAAGTTCGTTTTTGTGTCAATGGCATAAAAACAAAGCCATTTAGTATCAGTGTTAGACTACAACAGGGCTATGTTCTTTCTTCTTTCTTCTTATATACAGTCATGTGCAAAGTTTTTTTTCAATGTTCGAACAGACCACCTACCAAAAAAATTTTTTTTTTTTTTTCAACATTGTGCTGTCATCTGGCTTGTTCAAGATTGCATTTTATTGCATTAGTTGAGTTAGATTTGTTTAGCAATATAAGGCACAATAACTACTTGGTTAAGCAATATTTGGGCTATTTTTTCAATATTTTTATAGTTTTTAAGAGTCAAAGAATGGGCAAAGAATGGGAAAAAACGCCAGTTTTTCTAAAATTAAGAAAATTCAAATTGGACTTTTGTACAAAGATGGATTTTTTCAAAGGAAGATTTGCAAAAATGTCCTGTAGCAAAACAGCTGTTAATCAAGCAATTGCTGGATTTTAAAATTTTGGATTTTACCATGACAAAAGAAGGATAAAAAGGCCAAGAAAAGCAAGCCTTTGTGACAATAATTTGATTCGGCAAATAGCTGTTTGGTCTCCAACCAGTTCCTCAAGAAAATACGCAACTACTGTTTCTTAAAGGCACAGATGTTCATAGTACAACTGTTAGTAGACGTCTTGTTTATGATTTTAACTTGAAAGCGTTTAAACTTGCAAAAAATCTCGCTTAACCTCAGCCATGAAAGCGCAGTATGTTGGCCTTTGCCAAGCAATATGACAACTAGTATAAAGCAAGGTGGAGTAAAGTCTCTTTCTTGGATGAATCCACAACCAGCAGTTTGCACTTATAAAATGGAGAATTTCTTGGCTTGTTGGAACACGATTCAGTGACTGCTATTCACAAGCTACGTTAGAAATTCTCCCAGTGTCATGATTTGGGAGGCTATGTCCCGTAATGGCACGGCTTGTCTTTTTTTACAAATCGGAGCAACAATAAACGGCGTCAGGTACAGTAAAATGTTGAAGGCCAAGTTCTAAATTCACATGGCTATTCATAAGTGCAATATGTTCATGCAAAACAATGCTTCCTGTTACCGTTTAAAGTTAGTCAGTAATTTTCTTAAGAACAAGATTATCAAAACGTTAGATTGGCCTGGTAGCAGCCCAGATCTCAATCCAATTGAGAATTTGTGAGCAATACTGAAAGACAAAGTGGTAGATAAACATCTCACAAGTTCTAAAGGCCTAGAAGTAACAATAAAACGCATATAGACGCAAACAATTACAGCTGAATACTGCAATCACATGGTGCATAGCATGCCTTTTCGTCTGCAAGCTGTTATCAAGAACAATGGTGGACATACCAAAAACTAGATTCTTACTGTAGAGTATTTTGACTTTACGGTGACTTTGACGCATATCACACTTCATTTGAGCGCGCGAGCTACCGCGTATTCTTTTATAGCATCGTGAGTTTCAGTTTATTTGCATTTTCATAATTACGTTAAACGTTATTTTGGAACTATAAATGCTGCTTTTTTAGACTCGTGAAACAGAATAATAAATAAAGAGATTTGCTTGTGTATTAGCTGTACAAAAGAATCACTATGTTTGTTTACTGAGAAAAAGAATATTAAATAACTCAGCTGAAAAATACAACACTTACAAAAAAACTGGCTAATGTAATTTACTTTTAAATTTATAAGCTTATTTTTTGACATTCAGTGTTATTGTCAATACTTGGCTATTTAGTGCAGTACTCTGAATAAGCAAATAATAACATAAATCAAACAAAATCGATTTATTGTAAATCTTAAATAAAAAGTTTTTTGTTGTCTTCAACTTTTGCACATGACTGTACGTGGACAAGATAGACAGAACCGTTTCTCCAGTAGTGCGTCACGTTTGAAGTGTGTAATTTTTGGTGCTTGCTCTTTGCAGATGACCTTACATTTTCAAGCTTGAACAAAAGTAATCTGTAATATGCTTGGATGCTGAGATAAAAACTAGTTTGTCAAAAATTCGAAATATGTGTTTGTCAAGGCAATCTTTTTAGATTTTTTTAAAAATAATTGAATAACACTCCAGAAGACGGAGAGTTTTAAGAACCTCGGAGTTAAATTCTTGAGTGATAGTACACCGGACAATAAATTGGACAAGATATTGAAAAAGCAAGTGCAGTAGTGGGCCACCTTTACCAATCGGTTACATTGACACCATAACTGTGTATAAAAGCAAAGCTTTCTGTTTTCAGTACAGGCGGCCGAAATTAGTTTCTTGCAAAAAGTGAAGTTCTTGCAAAAAGTTATACCTACTGATAACGTAAAAAGCACCTACATGCTGTAGCTGCTTTAAAGTCCTGGTTACGTGACTTCCTTTCTTCCTGTTTGCGCTAACTCAAAATTCCGAAGATTTGGAGAAGAGTGCTTGGGGTCGCGATCCCAAAACCAGCAAAGCCCATGGGGGACCCAAAGAGTTATCAACCGGTATCTCTGCTCTGTGTCCTCTACAAGATCCTCGAGAGGCTTATCTACGCCCGCGTTGAACCATTAATCGATCCACTGCTCCCTAAAGAGCAGGCTGGGTTCCGACGCGGGAAGTCAACCGTAGATCAAGTTGTTGTGCTAACCCAGAACATTGAGGATTCTTTTGAGGCTAAAAAGAAGATCGGTGCCGTATTTGTCAATCTGACAGTTGCTTATGACACTGTCTGGCACCGTGGCCTTACCTGCAAGCTGCTAAGACTACTTCCGGATAAGCACATCGTCAGAATGATTATGGACCTTGTCCGAAATTGAAGTTTCACCCTTACCGGCGGTGACAACAAGCAAAGCAGGCTACGCCATCTTAGAAACTGCATTCCTCAGAGATCGGTCTTGGCTCCCCTCCTATTTAACATCTATACGTACGATCTTCCTTCCATGATTTCCAGAAAGTTTGCTTATGCTGATGATTTAGCATTGTTGCACTCTTCTGAAAACTGGAAGGACTTGGAGAGGACTTTAAGCCAAGACATGTTTACACTTTCAGAGTATCTCCAGACTTGGAGGTTGAAGCTCAGTCACACAGAGATGGAAAAAGAAAAAATTCAAACGACGATTACGAGGTAAAAAGCACCGATATTTGGCAATCTCTTAACATCAATCCGCTGCTACTCTGCATAGAAAAAAATTGCAACTGCGTTGGTACAACCATGTCACACAAATTTCCACAAATGAACAGCAAAGCAGCTGATGGATGCTTTTCCAAGTGCCTAAAGGCCAAAAGAGCAACCCAGAATTCGCTGGCCGAATCACACTGAAAAGCTGGTCTGTCGCGTCTTGAAATTCGACCAGCAAAATTGCCACTAGTTGCAAAAAAAACAAGATGCTTGAAGATCCCAACTTGAGCTGCTGGTCCCGCTACCCCAAAAGGACAAGCGGGAAAAGGTAAATACACAAAGTAGTTCAGTATTTTCCCTAAAAATGATGATGGTGATACGTTTTGAGTACCCTACATGATGCACGTTGGGTTTACTTGCATGGACAAAAGGTTTGTCAATACATGGTGATAAAGCATTAATTAAATTTAATAAAACTTGACCAAAGGTTATTTGATATGTTGTAAAGTAATGAAAGCACCTCCAGAAGAATTTCAGTTTTGGCTTAGACTTTAAAAGCCTCAGGAAAGAATACACATAGATTTTGCGGAAAAATTATGGAAAAAATGTGGTATGGAAAAAAATGATTAAAGACGCATTTTTGAAAGTATCCTTACGTTTCTATGTTAAATGTTGGTCTGACAACAACTGAGCATGCTGTTGAAACCTTATAACAAATCTTTTCACATAGTCACAACTTTAGTTGGGAATTCAAGAGGACCAGTTGAACTGGGTAACCGAAATATCTACGTTGAAATAAAGCCGTGTCTATTTTTATTTATTCCAGCTTAAGAAATAGTTTGCCGCCCTACTAAAGTTTTTTAAACAGTAGGTTTTGGCTTAGTACGGATCGATTTACAAGAACTTCTTTCCACAGATCTCCATAAACCTTCGCCACATTGCCTTTTGAAACTATTTTCTGACACGCCTCACACGATCTGCAGAAACTTCCTACATATTGGTGAATTCATGGTGAATAAAAGTTGGTTAAAATTTGATCTTCCGTCTTCTTGATGCTCATGTGTCCAGCTAACATAGTATTATGTGCAATTTCCATTACCTTTTTTTCTAAAGCCCTTGGCACTAAATTTTTTTGAGCTCTTCCTTTTTTTACCAAAGACAGTACATAAAATTTTTCTGCTTCACGTGACTGGTTTCTTTTCCGTTCCTTCTTTTTTCAGATACTTCGACAGGAACAAGTTCTCTTTCTGAAGCTGGATGAGTTTCTCCCTTGTTATAGCCAACCGATTTGTCGCTATCACAAATTAAAAATTTTTAACTTCCATGCTGAACCGCGTCCGTGCTTGGGTAACTGCTGCCGCCTTTACGCACCAAGAATGTATAACAAAATCCACGCAATTAACAATTAACAAAAATCTTCTCCCCGCTTTACCAAACTTCAAAGCGGTCCCAACGCTAAACTTAAATTTGTCTGATACAAATATAATTTTATCTCTATAGAATTAATCTCCGAAAACACTGGCGCAAAACAATTCCAACACTTGTTAAACAACACACTGTGACAACTGGGCCCACTGTCCTCGTATCTACACACAGGAATAATTACTGGAATCAAATTGGATTGGAATCTGAATTGCTTTAATTAAAATCAAGCGCCCTCTTACATAGAAAGACGTCACGTGATGCTCCACTACGGTAGCGTATGCTATACCAAACTCGAATCTTTTACTATCTGCTACAGAAAAAGTTCAAGCTCGGTCAGCGTAATGCGGCTACAAAGAAACAACCAATTGAAGAATTGCGACAAAAGTGCATTATATCATTAACTGTCTGGTTAAAAGAGAAACATCTAAAGCAATTGTGAAACAGCTTGAAAATAATTTAAGTAAGATAAAGGGGAGCCTCACCGACTATACAATTATCATTTGGTTATAAAAATATTACGTTATACGAGTAATAAAAATTAGAATTATTCTAAAACAGAAAATAACTATAGTTTTGTGAAATTAAAATTATCGCGGATAAAGTGTGACGGAGACGCACAATAAACCGATCAGGGTTTTCAGAAGCCTCTGGTTTAGCTTTTCTAAAACGTTTTGTACATACTTACTTTCCTGCTCTGTATAAGTGTATTGCTGGAGCAACGCCATCTTCAGACGTTCATAACCTAAAGCATCCTCCTGCGAGAGCTGGAATACACGTCAAAAGCCTTTCCATAAAGTAGCACACTTAACTGATTGAGTGCAAATTAGCCTGAGGCCAGTTTGCAACAGTAGTATATCTCTCAAATTGTAGAAGATAACAATCAAAGTCATCTTTTCCGTCAATAAATTCAGGGAGGTCAGGGGACCTTGCTTCTTCAAAAGCAACACTTGCATGCCTGATTTGCTTCCCTTTGTCACAAACTTTGTTCGGGAATCCCAAAGGACCAGTTGAGCTAGGTAAACCGAATACCTGCGCTGAAACAAAGCTGTGTCTAAATTTTATTTTATTCCGGCTCAAGAAGTAGTTTTTGCTATGAGCCTGACGGTTTATACAGTTGGTTAACGAAAGCTCGGATTGATTTCGTTGAAGATTCTTTTCCACCACAAACAGAGACCCTTGTCTCTAATAAAAACGAATGTATTACAAAATCACGACCGACGAAATTCTATTCCACGCTTTGCCAAACTGCAAAGCGAAATCAACACTATAACTCGACTCAATCAACACAAAATAATTCTACCTCTGTAGAACAAAACTGCCAATCACTGGCACACGATAAATTCAACAATTGTCCACCGACACAAAATCTAACGGTCCACCTCCTGTGGCCAAACAAATCACCCTCGCTCGAGCCGCCACTCGAGTCGCTTCAAATTACCTCACAACGATAATGATCACCATAATAATTTTCTCGCTACGCATCGGCTTTATATAGAAAACAAAATCACGTGACGTAAACTTTCTCGTAAATTCAAGATTCAGCCAGAAACCTCTGGAGAGTTCGTTACGCGAATCAAGTGGAATATACGCGAATTTTCCAGTACAATGACGTTAGTCAAAAAAACATATTACGTCAATACAAAGAGAAAAAAGAGAAAAAGATACATGTATCGAGCCATATAACAAATTGGACGTATATCGCAGATAGCGCTCAAAGAGCCGCATTTATTCTCTTATGATAAAACTACGAACTGCTTTTAACGGGGATACACTACATCGTTATGATTAAAATTATGAATGAAGTGTGACATACGCCCCCCGCAAAGAAAAATATTATGCAATAATATTTTTAACAACACACACGAAATACAAATAATTTTACAAAACAAAACACGAAGTTATTCACACGAAAGTCTATACGATTATGCGGCTGAGATAGTCCGCCATAACGTTCTCCTTGCCGGCAATGTCTTTTACTACGAAGTCGTACCCCTGCAATGATAGAGACCACCGGAGTATACGATCGTTCTTGTAGCGGGCCGTGCTAAGGAAAGTCAGCGGCTTGTGGTCCGTTTGGAGGACGAACTTCTTTCCGGCCAGGAATAAGCAAAATTTACCAACTCCCCATATTATTGCCAAGCACTCCTTTTCAAGTGTAGAGTACTTTGTCTCCGCATTCGTCAACTTCTTGCTTGCGTACGCGACGGGGTGGAGTTTTCCCTCGTGCTCCTGCATCAGAACAGCTCCAATTCCGCTGTTGGATGCATCCGTGCGTAGAGTGAAATTTCGCGAATGTTCGGGCAGTCTTAATATGGGCCGCTTCAGGAGAGCCTCTCTCAGAGTGTTGAAAGCTTTCTCCTGAGCCTCACCCCATTTGACAAAGTTTGGCTGCCCCTTCTTCGTCAGGTCCGTCAACGGTGCCGCAATAATCGCAAACGAAGGAATATAGTCCCGATAGTACCCGAGCAACCCACAAAATGATCGACTTCCTTCTTTGTGACTGGACGCTTCGCTCGCGCAATCTTCTCTAGATTGTCATCGTTCGGCGTGATCCAGTCGTATCCGACATCGTGACCTAAAAATTCTACCGTAGATGCCCCAAAAATACATTTTGAGGGACGAGCAGTGAGGTTGGCCTCACTTAGTCTTTTCAACAATTCTTCCAAAGTCCGCAGGTGTGTCTCCCAATCTCTGGAGAATACAATCAAATCATCGATATAGCTCTCAACGCCAGACATGCCTGAAAGCACTTCCCTCATCCCACGAACCAGTGTAGCACCAGAGTTCTTCATGCCAAAGGGCATTCGAAGAAATTCATACGTCCCATCCGGTGTCACAAACGCGGCCTTGAATATATCTTCTTCTGCTACGGGTATCTGCCAATATCCTTTACTGAGATCGATTTTCGAAAAGAACTTTGACTTCCCTAATTGTTGGAAAAGATCCTCCGAAGTCCTCATTGGCTCCGGATCCGAAATCGTTACTTTGTTCAATTTTCTGTAGTCGACGCAAATGCGATTCGAACCATCCTTTTTTTTCACAATAACCACCGGTGAAGCATACGGCGATGACGACTTCCTGATGACTCCCATATCTAACATCTCCTTTATTTCTTCTTTCAGTTCCTGCCGCAGTGCATACGGCAAAGGATAAGGTTTCAAGCGGACAGGCTCCTCATCTACCAAATTAATCCGGTGTTCAATCTTAGATGTTCTTCCCGGCACATCTGAGAAAACATCAGCATAATTTTCCATCAAGGCTTGCAGTTGTCGACTTTGGCTGTCGCCCAGTTCTGTGCCCAATTTGACGTCGCTTACATCTTCCTTTTGTTTGTATGTTCCCAATTCTAACAACGAATCCTCGTCTATGCTGGGCATCTCTTCATCCATTAACATTTCCGCACCAGCTGACATCTTTAAATCTTCTTTCTCTATTTCGGTCTTCTCTTCATCCTCTCGGGCATAATATTTCTTCAACATGTTAGCGTGGTAATTCTTTTCTTTGTTTCCGACCAAAATTTTATAACCATTATCTCCCATCCTTTGGATAATTTCGTACGGTCCCTTCCATTGCATTAAAAGCTTATTATTGTTCGTTGGTAGCATTACCAAAACTTTGTCTCCTTTATTAAATAGTCGATCCTTCGTTTTCTTGTCGTAGTTTCTCTTGTATCTAGTCTGGTTCTTCGTTAGCTCCTCCTGAGCAAGTTTCATCGTTTCCTCCAGCCTCTCTCTCAACTCCAACACATATTGATAGCTGGTCTTCACTTCGGTTAATTCACTTTCACCTGTCCATAGTTCCTTCAGAATTGCCATAGGTCCTCGCACAGTGCGACCATATAAAAGTTCGAAGGGTGAAAACCCAGTGGACGCTTGGGGAACCTCTCTATACGCGAACAAAAGTGGATTTATAAACCTATACCACTGCTTCGGTTGTTCAACACATAATCGCCTCAGCATCTTCTTCAGCGTACCATTAAATTTCTCAGTCAGACCATTGCAAATCGGATGATACGGTGTCGTCGTCAGCCTTCTGATCGACAATAATCTTGATACTTCTTGCATGCATTCCGACACAAATTGAGTCCCAAGATCACTCAATACTTCTTCCGGAATTCCAATTCGACTATATAGATCTAAAAGTGCTTCTGCCACTGTCTCGGTGTCAATATTCTTCAGAGGCACGGCCTCTGGATAACGTGTCGCATAATCCACCAGAGTAAGAACATATCGGTGTCCCTTATCACTTGCCGGCATAATCGGGCCAATCAAATCCACTGCCACTCGCTTAAACGGCAAATCCATTAACGGCATTTTTCCCAGCGGAACTTTTGCTACTCTCCCTTTCGATACCGTTCTCTGGCACACATCACATGACCTGCAGAAACTCACCACATCCTGATGAATCCCAGGCCAATAAAAATTGGTCAGTATCCTATCTTCCGTCTTCTTGACACCCATATGTCCAGCCAACATCGTATCGTGAGCGATCTCCATCACCTTCTTCCTCAGATCTTTTGGCACTAAAATCTGCTTCAATTCCTTCTCTCCTACATCAATGTTTTTGGTGATGCGGTACAAAATTCCCTTCCTCTTTATATAGCTGATCTCTCTTCCGTTCTTGACCAAGGGCGCTTCCATCGTCACGTACTTTAACAAGGATGGGTCTTCCCCTTGAAGTTTGATGAGCTCATCCTTCGTCACAGCCATCTGATTCGTTGCCTCCGCAACTTTTAAAGGTTTTGACTCGGTGCTCCTTTTAGCTTGCGACCGAGTAACTGCTGCCGCCTCCACGCACCAAGTTTCATCAGGATCATCGGGTGCTCTAGCTCCTGGAATATTTCCAACAATCAATGGATACAGCAGGTCTCTTAAGCACAAAGCTTCCACTGTTCCACTACAATAAGGCGTATTTATCTCTACATTTGCAAACGGGGCCTTCAGTAAAGTGCGCGCAACCGTCATTATATACCCCACCTTTCCTGTGAGCTGCTCTTCCGCGACCAACTCCCTCTTAACGATCACTCCGGAGCACCCAGTGTCTCTCAAAACGGTGACCGATTTGTTTCCGACCATTCCAATGGACGTAGGCATTGGATTACTTACATTTTCGTCTAAACATGCGCCATTCAAAATTCCAATTTTTCGTCCATCTTTTAGCTCTAAATACTCTTGTGATTTTTGATCAATTTCTTTTCTTTCTTTACTTACACTTCGGTAATTTTCTTCTTTTTGTTTTTCATTTCCGATCTCACTAAAATTCTTTATAGGCACGGCGCAAGCAACCTTGTATGCTCTTTCCCGCGCACCAGCACCACCACGCGCTAATCGATTTCTTTCTTCGCATTGCATAAAAGTATGACCCATTCCACCGCACCGGTAGCAATATCTTTTGGGGTTTCTCTCTTGAATCTTTGAGAAGCACTCACTTGCCCTGTGCCCGACTTTCCCGCAGTTAAAGCATTTTATATTTCCTTTCGTTGTAGGAGAGATATCCGGAATCTTGCCTTCCAATCTTGGCGCGCCGACACTCTTCTTAGCACTTACATCTCGGCTTGACAGCTTCCTGTTGTGCGCTGTCAAGTACTGCCCCGCACTCGCTGCCAATTCTCGGAGATCCTTATGCTTGCTCTCCATCAGATGTACCGACAATTCCTTCGGGCACGCGTTTATAAACTGCTCCTTAACCATTAGCTCGACAACACCTTCGAAGCTGCTTTCCATATCAGAAAGCTTCACCCACTGCGTGAAATAGTTTCTAAGCCTTACAATGAACTGGTCAGGGCTCTCAGCGCCCTCTGGCTTGGCTTCTCTAAAACGTTGGCGATACCCTTTTTCCGTATAGTCGTATCGCTCTAGCAACGCTGCCTTCAATCGCTCGTAATCCAGAGCATCCTCCTGTGAAAGCCTGGAGTACACGCCCAAAGCTTCCCCCCTCAACAAAGCACTCAACTGAGTCGCCCAATTAGTCTGGGGCCAATTCGCAACCGTAGCATATCTTTCAAAGCGCAACAAATAGCTATCAAGGTCGTCTTTTCCGTCAACAAAATGAGGGAGATCAAGGGACTTTATCCCTCCAAAAGCACGTACGCCCCCCGCCTGGTTTGCTTCTCCCCCTTCTCCAGCAGAGCGATTGGCTTCTCGTTCCAACCTCAACCTCTCTAATTCCATTTGCATTTTCCTCTCTTCAAACTCCATTCTTTTGAGCTCTAATTCTCGCTCCGATTCAAGTTTCAACCTTTCGAGTTCTAATTCTCGTTCTTTCTCCTTCTCTTCCAACATCGCTTGTCGTTCCTTTTCCTTCTCTTCCAACATCGCTTGTCGTTCCTTCTCCTTCTTTTCCTTTTCACATAGTCGGTTCCATTTGCTTTGGAAGAAATCGGCTTTTGCCTTTTCCGACATCTTCAAATTTTCCACACGGACTCTCAGTCTTTCGAACTCTTCCTCAATTGAACTATTCGCCATCTTCAAGCTGTAGACTCCTGTTCAGCACTCTTAAACAAAAATCTAAATCTTCCCGGACGACGAGCCCCCAGATGTCACAAACTTTGTTCGGGAATCCCAAAGGACCAGTTGAGCTAGGTAAACCGAATACCTGCGCTGAAACAAAGCTGTGTCTAAATTTTATTTTATTCCGGCTCAAGAAGTAGTTTTTGCTATGAGCCTGACGGTTTATACAGTTGGTTAACGAAAGCTCGGATTGATTTCGTTGAAGATTCTTTTCCACCACAAACAGAGACCCTTGTCTCTAATAAAAACGAATGTATTACAAAATCACGACCGACGAAATTCTATTCCACGCTTTGCCAAACTGCAAAGCGAAATCAACACTATAACTCGACTCAATCAACACAAAATAATTCTACCTCTGTAGAACAAAACTGCCAATCACTGGCACACGATAAATTCAACAATTGTCCACCGACACAAAATCTAACGGTCCACCTCCTGTGGCCAAACAAATCACCCTCGCTCGAGCCGCCACTCGAGTCGCTTCAAATTACCTCACAACGATAATGATCACCATAATAATTTTCTCGCTACGCATCGGCTTTATATAGAAAACAAAATCACGTGACGTAAACTTTCTCGTAAATTCAAGATTCAGCCAGAAACCTCTGGAGAGTTCGTTACGCGAATCAAGTGGAATATACGCGAATTTTCCAGTACAATGACGTTAGTCAAAAAAACATATTACGTCAATACAAAGAGAAAAAAGAGAAAAAGATACATGTATCGAGCCATATAACAAATTGGACGTATATCGCAGATAGCGGTCAAAGAGCCGCATTTATTCTCTTATGATAAAACTACGAACTGCTTTTAACGGGGATACACTACATCGTTATGATTAAAATTATGAATGAAGTGTGACACCCTTCCTTCTCCAACAAAGCAATCCGTCTTCTGTTTGAATTTCAACCTTTCCAGTTCAAGCAGCATTTTTTCTTCAAATTCCATTTATTATCGATCCAATTTTAATTTTTCAAGTGTTACAGTATATTCGCGTCTCGCTCCAATTTCTCTCGCTCAGCTTCCAGCGTTGCTTGCCGATGTTTCTCTTCCTTCCTTTTTCTCACAAATCCGATTCCACTCATTCCAAAAAAAGTTTCCTCCTCTTAACTTTTCACGCTGACTCTCAGTTTTTTAAACTCTCCATCAGTCTAGTCGCCATTAACAAACTGTAAATTTTTTCAGCACTCTCAAACAATTCTAATCTATCCCGAACGAGCCGCCAGATACCACAACTTTAATCGGGAATTCAAAAGGGTTAGTTGAACTAGGCAATGCGAATATCTGCACTGAAGTAAAGCTGTGTTTATTTTTATTTATTCCGGCTCAAGAAATAGTTTGCCGGGAAACTGAAGTTTTTTAAACAGTAGGTTCTGGCTAAGTACGAATTGACTTATTAGACACTTCTCTACTCGGGTAGAAAGAAACCACTGTTTTTAACTGTAACGATAATCAAAAAGACAGTCAAGAAACACTTACGCAAAGTCGAATCAACTAGACAATTCCAAAAACATTAATGAGCGTTTGAGAAAAAAGAGAAACAAAAAGAGAAAAATAAAATTGCTCAGACAATCGAAAACACTAGAAAGGAAACCACGCGGTCAGAATCACAACGACAAAACAAGTAACTATTACATTTAAAAAAAGAAAAACTTGCAAACAAATTAAATTAAATTATTGTGGGATGTTCTACCAATTATGCAATCACTACTTAATAATGAAAAAGATTATGTAATCTTTTTCTTCTTTTTTCGGCTTTTCTCTTCAATCAGGGGTAGCCACAGCGTATTATCTTTCTCCAAAGCGTTCTGTTTTCAATGTCCTTCTTTCTCGCACCAACTTCCCCCATATCTTCTTTCAGTACATCTAGAAATCTTTTCTTCAGCCTCCCTCTCTCCCGGTAACTCCATTTCCATCACCCTTCTTCTTACGTACTCCTGGTCTCTCCTCATGACACGTCAATATCACCTCAGCCTGCTCTCCCTCATCTTCATTCCTAACCGTTCTACGTTAACTATACCCCTAATGAAGTCGTTTATAATCTTTTCTTTTCTCGTCATTCCATGGCAAACCTCAACATTTGCATCTATGCAATTTCCATCTCTTCCGCTTGTTTCTTTGTGACCGCCACCGTCTCAAGTTCATACAACATTGCTAGTCTCACCACTGAACTGTATGCTTTTCCTTTTACTCTAGCTGTTAACCTCCTGTCGCAGATTACTTCCGATACTTTTCTCCATCCATTCCATCCTGCCTGCACTCTCTTCGTTACCTCCCTCTCAGAACTACCACTTTCTTGCACCCTTGATCCCAAATTCTTAAATTACTTTACTCTTGGCACTTTTGTATCATCCATCTTTACTGTTTCTTTGTCATTTTTTCCATTTATACAAAGTCTTTGACCTACTTACTTTCATTCCTCTTCTTTCCAACACATACCTCCGGCATTCTAGTCTCTGCTCCACTTCTTCTTCCCTGGTCTCTTCGCAAATCACAATATCATCAGCAAACAGCATTGTCCATGATAGTTCTCTCCTTACTTCGTCCATTAACCTGTTCATAATCACTGCAAACAGGAAGGGACTTAACACTGATTCCCGGTGCAGTCCGACCATGCCCTTGAAACTTTCTGTAGTTCCTACAACACACCTCACCATTGTTTCAGTTTCCTCGTACATATCTTGTACAAGTCGCACATACTTTTTTACTATTCCTGATTTTTTTCATGCAGTACCACAGCTCTTCTCGAGGAATCCTGTTGTAAGCTTTCTCTAGGTCTACGAATACACAATAAAGCTCTCTTTGACCTTCCCTATACTTTTCCATCCACATTCTTAAGGCAAACATGGCATCGGTAGTTTCCTTTTCGGGGATAAATCCATACTGCTGTTTACTAATTTCTACTTTATTCCTTTCCCTGGCTTCAATAATTCTTTCCCATATCTTCATTGTGTGGCTCATTAGGTTTATTCTTTTGTAGGTTCCACAGCACGGGGCGTCTCGTTTGTTCTTATAGATTGTGATAAGCATACTTCTTCTCCATTATTCGGCATCCGTTAACCCACTAATAGTCCATTGAACAGTTTGGTCGGAAATTTTATCCCCATCTCTCCCATACATTTCCAAACTTCTACTGGCAACTCATCTGGCCCAACCGCTTTACCTTCTTTCAGCTTTCTCAGTGCATTCTTCACTTCTTCTCTACAGACACAATTTACCTCTTCGTTAGCCACTTCTGCTTCCTCTGTCCTAGGCTCTCTGTCATTTTCCTCGTTCATTAGTTTGTCAAAGTACTCCTTTCTTTTCTTTAACACTGCCTCCGAATTTACCATCAAATTACCTTTTTTATCCTTTAAAACCCTCACGTACTGTACATCTTTTACCGCTCTGTCTCTCTGCCTAACCAATCTGTACAACTCCTTTTCACTTTCTTTTGTTTCCAATCTAGCATACAAATTGTCATACGCACGTCCCTTTGCCATCGCGACTGCCTGCTTTGCCTTACTCTTCTTTTCTTTGTAGATCTTTTTACTTTTTTCAACTCTTATTTTGTCCCATGCTTTCTTCGCCTCTTTCTTTTTTTTTTATTCTCTCCTTCCTCATTCCACCACCTGTTTCTTTGTCTCCTTTTCGTTTCCCAAATGTCACTCCCATCACGGTTTCAGCTGTTTTTCTTAACATTTCCGCTGTTTTGTCCCACTCATTAGGTACAATAAATTAGAAAAAGATTATATAATAATAATAATTTATGTAAAAAGTAATATGTAATAATAATAATATGTAACCTAAACTACTAAAAAATAGAAAATTAATCATAGTTTATGAAGTTAAGATTACATTTTGAATAAAGTGTGATGCACATAACGTTCTACCAGACTGGCAGTCATTTGTTTTGAAGTCGTTTAACAACTTTTGTGCTCAGTTGGGCATTAACCATCTGACATTGCCAGTTTTCTATTTTGTGTTATTTGGAAAAGCGGAGCGGTTTTTTCAAACGTTTTAGCGTTCTTCTGAAAAAATGTTGAAAGAGGAAAGGAATTTTCTTAGCAAAGCATTGTATTTTGTCTTAGTTCCCCCCCTAGGTTTTTCCCTTTGTAACTTAAAATATTAGTACTTTATAATATACGCTGAGTGTGGTTTATAAAAACCTTATCAAAGTTAACTGATTTTTATTTAGGTTCTTTTTTCAAAATAAATCTAGAAATAATATTGAAACTGAAGAAGTTGATTCTGCATCTGATAATTATTGTGATATTTTGCTTGAATGTGAACCCTGTACGTCAGCTGGTAAACGTTATCTTACACCTATCAGAAAACGCAAGGAATTTTATCAAGCTGGATTTTTCTAATTTGTGATATCTTACTTTGTAAAAGACAAATGCTGACGATTTTGCGTAGATTTGCACCTTTATGTTGTACTTGGTTTCTGTACATTAATCATTAATGGATCGTAATATTTACTACGAGAGATGCGGCATGGCTTAATTGATTCTTATGCAACTCGCGCAAGACAATACAGAGCATTTGGTGATTTGAAAAATTGGGAATATCTTTTGTTATCTTTTGTGTAAACTTATTTTGTGAATACAAGTTTTAAACCAAAAAAACATCTCTGGGTTTAAATAAAAAAGTTACAAATCTTACCTTGTTTTCTTTTGGAAGTACTTATTTGTCCAGCATCTTCGTAAAAGTTATGCATTTTTAAAATAAAATCTCAAAAAAGTCTACACTTTTTTCTAAAAATATCAATTTCAATATTTAAAAATAATTTTATCTTTAATGAAAAAGTTCAAATATCTAAGAATAATCTAAAAATAATCTATGATCGTAGTACTATAAAAGTTTTGAAAAGTATAATATTTTATTCTTAATGGCATTATTAATTTCTTAAGTTGCATTAAAATGGTGCAAAAGAGATTTTGTGCATTAACAATTTCTACTAAATTGAAAGAAAATAAGTTGTACAGTAGTATTGAAGCAATGGTTTTTAAACTGTTTGGGACGAGCCCTCCTTTCTTCATCCAAACAGAACTTGCACCTTCCTTAAGGATACCAACCAATTTCAAGCCCAATTATCATATTTTTAATTTTTGTCCTAGTTAAAAGTAAAGACTAAAAAAAAGTTTATCAATTTAAAATTGTGTCCAGCTTCTCCTTTTTTGCCCAAAAAAGGTAGTGATCTTTTAAAAAATCCCGCCTTTTTCCTCTTCCGGATCTTAGGTTATACCTTTAATTTTTTCCATTTTTTTATCAATTTATTTTCCTGACAGTTATTTTTTCAGTTTTGCAGCAAGCTGCTTGCTCGCCCAACTTAAGAACCCCTGTATTAAAGATTTTATGTCGAAAAAAATTTATTACAAAAGGTTAGAAAAAATTCCAGCCAACAGCTTACCGCACGAGTGCAAGTACAAAAATAAAAAGTGTGTTGTAAACTGAAAGATAATTCTACTAATAAATTTATCTCTTTAAATGATTCAAAAATGGAATACCTGGCATAAATAGTTAAACCACATTAAACCATTTTTAATTGAATTATTTTTTTTTAGATAATTTACTTATACTTCTTGTATGAATTACATATTAATCAAATATTTAATCCTCAATTTTTTAAAAATTCTCTGAAAACTTTGTGAGATATGATCCGTTACATATATGTAACACTTATTGAATGTGTGTGTTTACAAAAACACCATATACTTAACATTATATTTTTTCATTTTTACAGGATGTATAGTCTTTACCGTATGTAATGTAAAGTCTCAGTTCCTCAGTCAGTCAGTGTGAGTCAGTGTAAAACAATGGATTGAGACAACTCATTGTGAAACAATGGATTGAGTTGTCATCGCGAACTGAGATGATGCAACTGTGACAACTAAATTGTCTAGCTAATCTGTAACACTCAAAGTACGCGTAGATCACCTTCCTGGAACCACAGTTTTATAGCTCATAACTGAACCTCTATTGTATTCTTTCATGATTTCTGGCTTTTCCAAAGGTAAATTTTTTCTTAATTACTTTATCCTATTTGTGCCAGTTCCATTGTAGCCCCTTTTGTGCCACTCTTCTAACAATTGTAATGACATGAATAAGTTATCCATAAAAATATGGCAAATCTGCATTTTCTCCATACTGATATAGGAAATATAAAACTGTGGTAGAACATTTGCCAAACTGCTGTTCCATTGCTTCATATCCTTGTGAATTTTCCCCTAATATAAGTAAAAAATTAGATATTCTGACGGTTCATTTTAACACTAAGCTTTGTATCCAAATCTGATAGATTTGTTCCGTATTGCTTGTTTACAACCATGCTTCCCAAAACACTCTATCATGATTTGTCGTGGTATATCTTCTGACTTGGAATAAAATTTTCTAAGAACTTTTTCTGTAAATAATTTATCAAAGGGCACAACTTAGAGTATTTGTCAGTGGCATCTAAGTCATTAGTATTTTTTAAACAAGTTAATACATAACTTTTTCAAATCTTTCTCGTCTTAGTGCCTCATAAACAACAACATTACGCAGGTCCTGGCCTGCATACCAAAAACCATCCCTACTTGTGCAAGGGCAGTAATCAAAAATAATAAGAACTCCCCAAAATGCTTTTATTTCTCATTTACTTACATTTATGTTAAGTCAATTCTTAGCTAAGCAGTATGATGTACGTTCCCTTATAATATTTTCAATCGTTTTGTCATCAAAATAAAGTTTAAAAAGTTGCACAGGGAAAAGACGCCTGTGTTTTTTTTTTGATTATTTTCTGGAAAAGATACAATTTCTACAGTTTGTCTCTCTTTTTTCCAAGTATAGATATGCTTTTTATTTGTATTACAAGAGGCAATAGTAACTGGTACTTCGCTTTGAAGTGTATTATCGGCTTCCTCATTAGATGTATAAGCAGGTGCTCTAAACTGATTGTCAATTAGGCTATCTACATGGCAATCATTCTTATCCCCAGAATTCTCATCGTTAATATTATGGAACTCCAGAAATTCAATGAAAATCTGTAGGCTGCATCTCTTTATACAAAATTCCAAGATAACCTTTATTGAATAGGGACTAAAAAAAAGAAAAATATACACACTTGTATTCAACTAGCTTTCATACGAGTATATGTGACAGACAATGTTAAAAAATATTTTGTCAAGTAAATATTAATATAATTTTGGCAAGGAATAAATTTTCTTCAACCATATTGTGGCAATACTCAGCAGCACAATTAAATTCATAAAACTTTTATTTTCAAACGTTTTCGGCTTCTTAAGCCCTTTTCAAGAAAAACTTAAACTTAAATGAAATTAACAATAATGCGTCAAAACAAAGAAAATTAATTATTTATGCATGAATGATTTACATTGTGACGAATAAGTTAAAGCAAATAGAATTATAAAGCCAATTTTTTTTAGTTTCATTAAATTATTTAAAAATGAAAGTAAACTTAAAATTTTAAGAAAAGAAATAAAAAATTTAAAATAAAAATTAAAAAAATTAAAAAACTTAAAAAACATTTAATAAAAATGAAGAACCATTTGCATAAAGTTGTCGATTTAAACCAGGATTACGCTTTTTAATAAATAATGCTTCGAGTAATTTTGTATGAAATTCCGACTTACACTTTTTAATTATTTTAAAGGAGTTTAAATTTAATTTGACAGAGGAACAAACATTACAGCACATTATATGATTTCTTATTGCACTTGATACTTGAGAATTGAAGTCCAAATGCTCCTTAGCTCTAGTGCTCAAATGTCGGGTTGACATACCGATGTCAACTCGACATTTGTAGGTTGAAGAAAATATCAATATTTTTCTAAGTTATTTTTGTTGCAGATAATACTCACAATAAATTTATTTATTTTCAAATTTAAAAAATTTAAACCATATTTACTGCTCCAAACTCCTTCCCTTTTTTCCCATTAAAAAAATTCTAGTATGCAAAAAATAATTATATCAAATATTTTTTGTAACAGTATTCAGCACACTTTTTTCAAATTTAAAACATCAAAACATATAAAAAAACTCCTCTACATACTGTTTCACCTGCACGGTTCATCAGGGGATCTAGAGAATGTAATAAAATAAATACCAAAAAAATTTTTGAAAAACCAAATTAAATTTAAGCTACTAACAGAACTCTGTCTAAACTCCGACAGCAAAGATATAAATTAAATAACAAGTAACCAAAAGCGTTTGCAACTTGAATAGGTTTATAAAAGATAAAAGGAAGGGAAAAAAGAAAAAGAAGAAACAAGAAAGAGGAAAACGGAAAAAGGGGCGTTGTACAATAAGGTAACGTCAAAAAAATTGTACTTAAAAGCGTGATAAAACAATACTGTTGTAACGATCAAAGAAAAATACATAAATTGCAAATAATATTTCATGTATTAAAATGTTTTACTTTAAATTTGGCTTTGTGCCGAGGTTTAGATAATAAATAATTCCGAGCGTTTGTTCAATAAAATCTTTTGGTCGCTTGTTAAAATGATTAATTTTTCTGTTAAACATAGCCGACAAAATTTGGATCCGTTTTTGTAAGAAGATGCATTACAAAATATTTTCCACTTTATTTCAAAATTTTTTCATTTATCTTTACAGAGCTAAACATATTTTAAGAATTCAATTGCATTTTCAAGTTTTCTATTTTTGAAAGATTGTTCATGAATATTCCATCTTGTTTTAAATTCCGTTTTGCATAAACCCACATAATTTTGCACATTCATATCTTGACCAATGCCTGATAGATGATGGCTTTTCTTCGGCATTGGCCGTCTAATGGGCAATACATTTTCTTTTTACAATTGCATGGGGGAACTTTATCAAGTGTTACTTGGAATTGCCAATGACGCGCTTGTTGTGCACTGATATAATGTTGCCCATGCTCGGTACACAACTGTAACTGATTTTAATGTTGTGGCGATTGCATATTTTATATAATCGGTTGTGCTTTGGAAAATGTTTATTAATTAATACCAAAAATTGTTTTCCAATGTTTGTTTCTATGTTTTTGTTGTAAGGAGGGTTGATCCATATAATATTACGCTTTCGCTTACTTTTTGTTTTTTCTTTTTATTTATCAATTACCTGAGGCCAATGTGTTATATCTTCCTGATATCCGCTACGTTTAAGGCATCATTATAATTAGGGGATGCTTTATAAAATTCTTCTTTGCTGCTTGATATAAGTGAGCTTTTACTGCTTGATATTCTTTTACCAATCATTTTTGGAAGACTTTGTTTAATATTGATAGGGTGATTTAATTTACTGTTTATGTATAAAGAGTGTCGTTAAGTTTTTTGTACGGCTAAAATTTAGAGTTTTTCAAACCCAATGTTACGTTGAGGAAGTTTTTTTTGGAAATCCCCGCTCGGTGATGATGTGCAACCCTTCTTTTTTTAAAAATTTGAGTGTTTTTTTCGGGTTCTTTCTGTCTCTGTGCCAAATGTGTTTCGGAATACGGCTAATCCGTCGTCTCTATACAAACCAACGTCCTCACTAGTGATTATATCTAAGAGAAGGCTGAAAATGTACAGGCGCACTAGCTCACATATCTCTGCACCTTCGTACAGGCCGTGGCTACGTCGAATTCTGAGTTCTGCTGCTTAATTCAGATATTTTTGCTGCTAAAGAGCAAAGATTTCCTGCTATGCATGATAATACTTTCTACGTTGTCATTAATATTAGTGTATCTTCTGAAAAAATTGATAGCATTTTCAAGAAGGTTTTTGACTATAGATGGATAGAACCTCACAATGTCAAATTTTAAAAATCTGCAATTGGCTTTTTCCGGTAAATCTTTAAACCACAATATAACTGTGTTTGTTGATCTCCATTGGTTGAGTTTAGATTTGCGTCTATGCTTTGATTAATTTTGTCTCGGTAAAATTTGCTTATTTTTTCAACTGCGGATTCAGCTGGGTTTATGAGACGGCATTTCGGGTTATCATTAAAGTTGCTCTTGTAATCTTTTAGCGTAACAAGCAAGCCCCGGTTGGGGAATGTTTCAATTCTTTTGTCAAAATTCAATTTTGTGGCAATAATTTTGGCTTGTTTGTTTAAATTATTTATTTGAAAATCGTTTGTCTTTTTATAGTTAGCTGTGATGTTATCGTTTAGAAGTCGAATTGAGAATCAAACTCAAACCGGGCAGAGACTGATAAAAAAATTTTGTTGCAATTAAATTAACAGATAACTAATAAAAAATAGCAATATCTTGGAATCTATAAAAACACCAGGCTATTACTTGAGGGTTAGTCAAAAATTAACGCCTCTACGGTAGCCCAACAAGTTAGCGAGGACAAATAATTGGTATGATCATGATATTTCTCAATAGGCTCAAAATTCTTAATGATTATGGAATACAAAATAAATTTCTTTCAATCTATCATAATTTTGTAGATTTTTATTTTATGGTTTCAAAACTATGGTTGTTCAAAGTTGCTATCAAGTAAACATTAAAAAAATATTATATAAAGTTAATAAAAACCAAATTGTTGAAGCGCGTCCGCACTTTTGGGTAAAAAAAACGGACAAGTAAATATTATGCAAATATATTACCGTACAGCCTGGGACAAAAGTTTAAGACCGCCTGCAGCTTTTTAATTGTTTTATGTTAATGCTGTCATAATGTCCACAATCCAAAAAATGTTGCAAAAACTTTTTTGTATTACAACGAACATTTATTACTCCAGTCAAATTATTGTACTTTGGCAATACAAAGAACAAAAAAGTTTAACAATTTTTAAACTTTGCGTAACCACTTTTGTTTTTGATTACTTCCTAGAGGCGACATGGCATAACACTGATAAGGTAAAGGCAATAATCTGGAGAAATTTCATGTACCCAAACTTTTTTGATCACTTTCCGCAGAGCCTCAAGACTTGAAGGTTGCTTTTCAGATACTTTAGCATTTATTAAAGCCCATAAATTCTCGATTGGGTTCAGGTCATGACTGTTCCCAGGCCAGTCAAGCGCTTTGATATGCTGGCTATCAAGATATTTCCGCACAAACCTGCTTTTGTGGTAGGGAGCTCCATCATAAATAAAAATTGTGCAATTATGTATTTCCAAGTGTAGCACCAGCTTCTCCTTAAGCAACTTCACGTATTTAGAGCCTTTTATTGTGCTTTCAGGGGGCAAAAAATAGAGGCCAGCTCTACCATTTGCTGACATGGGCCTCCAAATCATTTAACTGGGAGGGTGCTTCACTGTTGAAGTAATGAATTGTTTCTTACATCGTACTTCAGGCGGTCTCCAACCAAATATTTCTGAGCAGAGAAATGCTTCATTGAGGATTTATCTAAAAACAGAACGTTTTTTCACATCTCTGTGTCCCAGTCAAGATGCTTTTTTGCAAACTCTAAACTTTCTTTCTCATTGCTTCAGTGAGACGTGGTTTCTGAGCTGGTCTGTATGACTTTAAGCTAAAATCCATAGATAACTTACGCCTAATTGTCTTTTCATTAATTTTGATACCTCTTCCTTCCATTCCAGCCTGTGTCTTTTTAGCAGAGCACATGGGAGGTTGGCTCACTACCTTCCTGATAACACGGTCATCTGCTGCTGGAAATCCTGGGACGACCTGATCTTTTACTGTCCTTAAAAGTACCTTCCTTTTGAAATTTTTTGATGGCGTTGTGTACAGCAGTCTTGCTAACCTTCATCTGCCTAAATATTTTACATTCTGAGAGCTTCATTATGCTAAGACTGACAATTTGAGCGCGTGTTTCAGCGCTGATTGCTGATTTTTTTGCCCATTTTTTTGGTGTCAAAATTGTGCACTTTCTCAGTTTATTTACTGTTAAACGTTTAAAATACTAAGCAAAAAATAAAACTTAAATGTTTTTAGGTAGCAAAGTTTGTTTTCAAAATTTATATATGCATTCTAACGCAGCAATACGTGGTATTACGTCATTAAGAATCCTTTTCAGTAAAATGTGGGAAAGGTGGTCTTAAACTTTTGTTAAAGAATGTAATAGTATATATCGCTTACGTTTTTTGTACAAATTCATAACTAGTGAAAGTTTACATAACGTAGTAGAGAAATCTAAATGTCTCGCTTCATATGTTTGATAGGGATTCTTTATATTTGGCCATTTAATTTTTGGTTGATGTTTTTTTTGTTCGGATACGTTTGATCAATGGATTTTCTCATCAAAGATAACGTTGTTCAAGATTGTCTATTTTGTACATAATATTTGGAGGCCTTTAATTTCTCTTATTACATCTCAAGCTATATATTTAATTTTGACAGCTATCAAAAGTTGATCAAAACCTAATTCCCTTTATTTATTCATTTATTTTTTTTATAGTACAGCAAAAAGAAAAAATTTTAAGAACTGATGAAGACATTGCTAAAGCAATGAAATTCCTAATTGATAAAGACAGCGAGTTTAAAAATATGGTTAAAGAAGAAGAAAAAAAAGAAGGAAAAGAAAAAGATTTTATTCAAGATGATGTTTTGAAGGAAAAGAAGATCTCTGCAGAGGAAAGTGTTGAAGACTATTACCCGTCTAGAAGTAAGCCTAAAACTCGTTATTGAATACTGGGCGATGCAATTGATAACCAGTGAGCGGGGATGTCTGATCTGTTTTTCTAAATTAATTTCTAACTCACCTTATTAAGTTTCTAATTCAAATGCGGTTTAAATTTAAAGATTATATAATGACGAACGAACGATTAATAAGAAAAAAAGCGAATTAAAAAATTAAATTTTGGCGGATAAATAATGAGTGCTAAGCTGTTGAACAACGTGTACAATATTCATCAATATTAGAATGCAACAATATGACAGTGTTAAACAACGTGATTCTTTCAAATTAACAACAACTTAGCATCCAAATTTCTAACCCAGAAAAAACTGCAGATAAACAATTTGTTTAAACTCACGATTTTCGCACCGTCTCGTTTTGACGTCCTTTCACCATTTCGACTCGAAGAGAAAGAACAATTACTAACTTGATCACATGCTCTAGCCCTAGTCAGTGTTTCCAATTTTAAAATATTAATACAATATTTAACACCCTGCTCCCTAAATTATTGAGCCGCCTCTAATCTATGGCAAACGAAATAATTTACACATTAAATACACAACATTAATAAAACGACAATAAACATAGCACATTATTTTTCGTAGCTGCAATTGTTCTCTTCCCTTATCGCGAAACCTTCAAGATACACCATCGTCCTGACATCACGATTGGACACTCGACCGTCTCATAGTACAACCTTTGTCGTGTGAACCTAGCCATTCTCATCTGGGTAGACCTCTTCAATAACAGCCTTTGGAAATTCCCGCCTTCCTTCGCTTTCGGAATCCTTTAGAAGAATTAAGTCTCCCTTTTTTAAGTTCGGCATTGCTTCCTTCCAATGGTGTTTAATTTGCAATCAAGGAATATACATCTTGAGCCAGCGTTCCCAAAACTGCTTGGCTACCGCTATAACATATTTGTAATTCTGTCGATATTGATTTCCCTTGCTAAAATCATGGGATGGTAGGTCTGGATGCAGATTTCCCTTCAATATCGTCATCGGTATCAATGCCCGCCAGTCCTCCAGTTCCGATGTCAACTTGGTTATTGGACGGCAATTCATTACGGCTTCCACCTCGCACAGTATCGTCAGAAGCTCGTATTCCGTTGGATTTTGTTTCTTCAACGCTGGGACCGCTAACAAACCGTTATGAATTATCGCGGCAAATACAGCTTTTAAGCTTCTTTTCGATCTTTCCCAGCTTTCCACAAAATACAGCTTTTAAGCTTCTTTTCGATCTTTCCCAGCTTTCCAGAAAATACAGCTTTTAAGTTTCTTATCGCTCTTCCCTGAAGAACGCCGTCTTAAAATTGCCGTCTTAAGAACGCCGTCTTAAAAACGGCGTTTCTCAGAGATCGGTCTTGGCTCCCCTCCTATTTAACATCTATACGTACGATCTTCCTTCCATGATTTTCAGAAAGTTTGCTTATGCTGATGATTTAGCATTGTTGCACTCTTCTGGAAACTGGAAGGACTTGGAGAGGACTTTAAGCCAAGACGTATCTACACTCTCAGCTTATCTCCAGACTTGGAGGTTGAAGCTCAGTCACACTAAGACGGTGACGGCAGTCTTTTACTTAAACAACCGAGAGGCCAAACGTGAGCTAAAAGTCTACAACAATGGTAGAATTTTACCGTTCTGTCCAACCCCTACTTACCTTGGGGTAAAACTGGACAGATCGCTCACGTTTCGTCACCATTTAGTGGCATTGCGCAAAAAACTATCCTCGCGCGTCACACTGCTGAGGCGACTCGTGGGCTTGGGATGGGATGCTGGTGCTAAAACACTACGCAAAGCTACCTTGTCTCTAGTCTACTCAAAAGCTGAGTACTGTGCGCCAGTTTGGTGTTGCAGTACTCACACTCGCCTCATTGACAGTGTCTTGAACGACGCCTTGCGCATAGTTACTGGATGCCTGCGTCCCACTCCAACGGACCATCTACCTGTACTCTCAGGCATCCAGCCACCTGAGCTTTGCCGACTAGGAGCTACACTCTCCTTGGCTTACTGTGAATATCTGGACCCCGATCATATCTTGTATGGTCTTTTAAGTGGGTCCTCAGATAATCGCCAAGTAAGACTAAGATCCAGACGCCCGTTTGTACCGTTGGGGTTTGAAACAGTCTGTTGGCGCAAAAAAATAAAATTAATGTCAAATTAAAAAAATTTTGGTGTCTGAAACTTAATTATTCAACCACTCTGACTCGACGTCATTGAGCACTTTCCTGATGAATACCAACCAAAACTTTTAAAAAACTTCTAGAAGCTTGTAAAGATATTTTTGTAGCCTACAGATGATGTTTATAATTTTTTATTTTTCAACTATCTTTACTCTCATCTAGGGGCGTAGGAAGCGGGGGAGGGGTAGGAGAAAATGCCATATCTTTTTAGATTGCTTTCGCATAGAATTGCAATTAGCTTAAGCAGATTTTTTAATTTTAAATTTATATCAATCATCATAGATAATTTTAATTTATTTATTCATTTGTTGGAAGCGTGGTCGAGTTGTTAGAGCGCCGGGATTTGATTGATATGGTCTCGGTTCAAGACTTACTCACGCTATTCTGTTGTGTCATTGTCAAAGACACATTACGGAATTTTTCCCTGCTTGGTGGCTTGGCAGGCAGTTTTAAATTTCAGTCATATCTCCATTAAATTTCAAGCGGACAGCTATGTCCTGGCATCTCTGGAAGCAGATCGGGGTAATTGCTAGCCTTATGTATTAGCGTTTGTCGCTTTCTTGCGATTGAAGAGGATGAATATAGGAATAAAATAAATAAAATAATTTATTTATTATCTTCATTTATCTTTTGACTTGCAAGGCAACGTTGAAGGTGATAAACTTAGGGCAACCATCAGACAATTACTCAAACCTGCTACCGAAAATCCTTAGAAATTGCTGTTCAATTAATATTTTTTATTTAATTTTTTTAGTTTGTATTTAGATATGGTCGTAAATCGAAAGTGATTTAGAATTGCTAGTTTTGTTTTTGAGGAGACAACAGAATGACAAAAGCAAGTTTTAAACTGCAACTTGTTGATAGTGTTTGCCATTAATATGACCTTCCTACTTACCTGTTCTTATAACTTTTCATCAGACAAAATATTTATTTTTATTTATTTATTTATTTCATTTTTTACTCACAATCAACTTAAAATTACTCATAGTGCAAGTAGAAATAAAGATTGTAAATAAGGAAGCAGCGACTAAACGAAATACGTTATTAAACGCATAACGTCAGTTGTGCATGGTCGCTGTACCTTTAAACAAAGCAATGTGGTGTTGATAAGAAATGGAAAGCAAAAAGAAGATAATTAATGCACATCCGAGCCATAGTCAGAAAATGTTGTGTAATTATGGGTGGGAGAAACAACAAACTCAAAGACCAAAAGGATCTGGACCAAAAAAGGGTCAGACTAATAAATAAATTATTTTATTTAGAAAACGAAAACCATATTTTTTTGTAGTAGGCTATGTGACATAATGCCAAAAACTTTTTGCATTGTTTTCAATTAACTCCATTTTGATTAGACAAATAATTTACCTCTTGTGGTGTAGTAAAATAATTTTGTATATTTCAAATCTTTGTTTAAACGCTAGTCTGTTTGCATTAATTTAATTTGCTTATATGGGTGAAGTATATTTTTTTCTAATTTATTTTGTAGGCTTTCCCACAAATGTATTTTTTGGCATATCCAGAGTAATTATGGATATTTTTTAAACTCCTCTTTCGATTTTAATTCATTAAATTATAATTTTTGGTCAATTTAGAGCTTGCTGTTTGTTTTTTACATGTTGTAGTTAGCTGAGTAGTCAAGTTAAGTAGTTGAAAATGTTTGTGTTTTAGCTGACTGATTGGAATTGTTTAAGTGTTTTGTTCAAGGATCAGGTTGACATCTTAGAAGTAAATTCTATAGTGCAATGGAGTTGTTTGGCGAACTATTAAGTTTAATATTAGCCACCAGGATACTAATTATACATAAAGTTAGTTAGAGAAAGCGCTAAGTAATTATTTGCAGTTGTGGACGCTGTGAATCACTTTGAAAATTTGTAAAGCTTGAGGATCAAATTTTACAAGAGTTGATCGAGTTTCTTGGTTTTAGAAATAATATATTCTTTATAGTTAGAAATTGTGGTTACTTGCTATTTGTTGAGAAAAGTTTTGGAGAAAATTCAGTCGTGCCTACCAATAACTATATAAAGAACTTCAGTCTCCTGGCAAATTATTTCTAGACCCGGCCATAAATAATTAATTAACACAGCCTTGCTTCAGCGCAAGGCTGTACTAATCACCAGTAACAATTATTATTTACATGGTTATTCAAAAATAATAAAAAAAAAATAAATAAAATTGAAAAAAAGCATTTATTAATAAAGAATCGAAAAAATAAAATTTGATGAAAATCAAGTACATTTTAAAAGAGAATTTTTTATTACTGTTCAGTACTGTAATAAATAATTTTACTAATATTTACGTACTTTACTCCAAAATTAAAATTCTTTAAATGTTTCTAGCAATTTAAGTTAAAAGCGTTTTACAATTAAATGGTGTTACTACTTTTCTGATAACAGGCGAATTCTTAACTTAATTAACAAACAAGCGGCAGGGCAAGGCGGTAAAAAGCGATTACGAAATTTTGTAGAAATCGTGCTCATCACGTGAGCGCAATATTTGAAAGACAAACCAAATGTTCCAAGTCGGTTAATAATACAAATAAAAAAAAACAATATAAAACAAAAAGACAAATATGGTGTAAAGTGAGATGAAATGAAACAAGTTAAAGCAAGGTGAGAAGGGTGAACAACAAATAACAACAAATTTGCAACCATTCTTTATTTAGCGCGCGGCTAGTTTGATTATTTGTTTGCGTCTAGTTTGTCTCACGGCGCTCGCAACATTTTCTGGCGCTGGAAAATTTGTATTTGCACTTCGTGTCGTGACCAATAAATTTTTAACGAAAAACATAACCGTTACCAGTACAATGCGTTTCTGAGATTATTAACACTGAAAAAATTGGCAAAAAAGTTGCAAAATTAAGCTTTAACGCCCAGCTCAAGATCAATCATACGATTAATATATCTTTGTTGAAAATATTTGTTTCAAAAAAAGTTATTTGGAATGATTATGTAGAATAGATGCAGCAGAAACAAAAAAGTTTCACTATTTTGATGAAAACAAGTAAATTTTGCTAACAATTTTTTAAATATTCAGTTAACAATTGATTGTTAGAATTTTAAAATAAAAAATTTCCATTCGAAAGACCATAACTGAGATGTGATAATTAGGACCCACTAAAGGCTTCGTTAAATCATAAAACTTACACGTATATGTTTTTTTATCTTCGCTAAGCATACTTGGACAGAAATAAAAAATTGTGTCACGGATTTGAGCTGAAGAGTTTTTTAATCTTTATCAACTTTTTGAAAAAAAACTAATAATATTTGATTTGATTTCGCCAAAGCAGTTTAAAAAATTGAATAAAAACTTACTAGTTTTGTACAAAAAACTAGTGAAGACAAAAAAGGTATTTACATTAAATCGGTGTAATTTTTGGGGTTTTGGCGTGAGCCAACAAAATCATAATTCTGGCAATTGTCGATAAAATTTGGGAAAAAATGTTTTGCTCCCTAAAATTTTTGGACCGGTACGGTTATGTCTTTAACTATGTTTCGAACACTTCTTAACTTTTCATTTTAGACAATTTTATTTAAATTTAAAACCTTAACTATAATTTTTTCTCCAAAAAAATGTGTCTTTGTTTTAAATTTTGGCCCGCTAGTCAAAACATTTTCGGCGCCTCTGTTGGAATTAAAAAGAAAACATCCAAATGTACTATCCCAAGGAATGGGTGCCTTTCATATTTTTGGTCTTAACCTTGTTAAATCTAACCTAAGTTAAATTTTTCAGATAACTAAGTTGATTAATGTAAAAAATAGAATCAGCAAAAAGTTTTAAGTTAAGCCTCAAAAGAATTATCCCTAAAAAATTTGTTTTTTAGTTTATTCCTATAAAAGCTTTTTAAGAAAATTCAAAATTGGGCAATAACATCATCGGGTAAAAAAATTTAAATCGATTGTGGTAATTTACACACCTCTGACGTTGCGCTGTTGCAACGCTTGGTTTGAGTCTGCATAAAATCCAGTTGAAAAGGATTTTTTTCTAAATTCAAAGAATTTTTGACATTTAAACTTTTAATAAAATGTTAATTTATTTAATATCTTTTTTTAATTTTGAAATAATTATTTTTTAACTGAATTTTTCTCCGATTTCACCGCATTTTTTATCGTATTTCAACATGCAATTATTCAATGAAATAAGTGAAAAAAGTATAGTAGTAAAAATTCAAAAAGTAGGTGTTAAAATGTCAGCTTTAAGTTTATTGTGTTTAATGCCATATTTTGTAAATCAGCAGGACACTTTTTTAAATTTTTTAATTACAAATACACCAAAACCAGTTCTCTCTAAATTTTTAAGAAACAATTTTAACTTTAAAAAACACCTTCAAGTACTCGCTTTCCCCAAATTATGTTTAGAAAGTTTGCAAATAAATATTTTTAAACACAATAAAACAACTTTCAACAGTTTAATATTTACAATAGTGTCAAGAATACGCCTGCTTAATTTTGATAAGTATTTTTAATAGTGGCGTGATTTTGCTTGAACAAAACCGCAAGTGCAAGTTCCACATCTAAGTGATTTTGATGTTTTATTTTTAACACACTCATAGCGCTAAATCCTGCTTCGAAAAGCCAGGTAGTGGGAAATTAAATTAATTGTTAAACTTATATTTCAACATAATCGATTAAAATGAATGCATTGAAAACCAAAAAAAATATATGTATTTTTCTTGAAACAATCTGAAAGAAATTGGTTGTTGTAGGTTGGGTACGCATTTCCATAAATTCTTCCGCAACACGAAGAGGCAAACTGTAAACCAAAAAGGAAGCAATTATCTAGTCTTGTTTATTGTTTGGTGTCAGGATCTCAGCATAATGGGTGCCTTTCATATTTCATTCTTTTTTGCTGCTTCTCAAAGTATCCAATTATGGTATATTTGAACCCTTGCTTTTTTCTGACTATATATTTTTTTAATTCTGGAAACATGTTAGCCCTTTTCACTCCCATTTTATTTTGTATGTTTTCCACCTCAACTCCACCACTCTTATTTAGTTTTGGAAATTTTGCCATTTTTTTACAAAGTCGGTTTTAAAGCAAAAAAATTTCAAAACTTATTTTATTCATTCTAAAATAGAAAAAATCGATTAGAATGTCAGTTAGTTTGAAATGTTGTAGAGAACAGTTGAAGTTTACGTGTCCGTTGTGGTTACTCGAGATATTTGTGTTAAGGAATAGCTTTGCGCTAGGATTTTCGGAAATTAATTTTAAAGAGATAGAATTATTATCTTGTGTGTCGAACGAAGTTTTGGTGTTGATATCACTTTGCAGGTTAGAAAAGCGTGGAGAAAAGTTTTTCGTGAATTGTGGTATTTGGGAGTTGTATGAATACACTCTTTAAGTTTAGAAGTGGTGGTCTCTGTTTTGCGAAAAAAAGTTTTTAACTAATGGAAAAAAATTTTTAAGGCAAATATGATTTCATCTGAAATATCATCATTAAATTTTTTGTTTTAATTTTCTTAATGGGAAAAATTTTATTTGTAATAAAACAACACTTAAAGAGTTTACATAGTTAATATTGATATAACAGATTTATAAACAAATACATAACTAATATCACAGAATTATTCACGGATATCTATTACAAAGATCCATCCATATTAAAATAATAGAAGTTTACTTGTAAATACATATTAGCAATACAAAAATATGTACAGGAATATGTTGTACAGGAATACATAATAACCAATTGAAAAAACATTCACAGAGCATACCTTCCAAACTTTTTACAATTTTAAATAATCATGTCTTGACTTTCAATATTAAAGTAATGTAATGCAAGAATTTAATTTGAAGTCTTAAAACTATTAATAATTTGGTGTGTTTAAGGAAGAGTTGACAATGAAATAAAAAAAAAGTTGTCATAAAAGCACAGTTCACAAATTCTCTTGTTATCACTGTTTAAAAAAATGATTATAATTAAGTTAGCGGTTTAACAAATGTTTTTAAAACATAGCCTCAACATACAAACCTTAAATAATAAGTACAAAGAAAAGGTGTTTCTAATTGTGTAACTTATAGCAATACAATGATTTAAATAACCCTACCTACAAAATTTTACCTTTAAAAAAAATTGTAAAAAAAATAAAAAATAGCTTGCACAAAACTATATGTTTCTTTAAGAAGTTTTTGAATAATTAAAAGATTAACCAGTTCTGTAACGTTAGCAAAATTAAAAGAGTCTCCCATATTTTGTGACGAGGGTAATTTATAGAAAACAATCAAGGCATTTAATTGTTGTTAAAACCGATCGTTTGTGCGGGGTAAAGTAATTAATGGAAAAGACGCATTATATAAAAGAACAAAGAATTTCTCATAAAGCTCCAAAGCAAAAAAAAATTACTCATAAAAAAAAGTAAACCGGGCCCCAAGTTTTCGGAAGCCCTTAAATGGTCAGAGGCTTCGAAGAATCTCCGGGTTAACACTCATTAGACTTGGGATATGGAATCTTGGGTCATTGCATGAGAAAGAAATGGAAGTGTGTGAGTTGCATGGGAAAGAAATGGAAATGGAACTGTGTGAAGTAATCATTGCATGGGAAAGAAATGGAAGTGTGTGAGAAGCAGAGAAAAAAATGGTGAATGTGTGTTGTGCGCAAGAAGTACGGTGGAGGGACCAAGCTCAATTTCTGGGAATGAATAAAAGAAAGTACAAGCTTTGGTGGGCTGGCAACTTTTTAGGAATTGGAGGAGTTGCAATCTTAGTCAAAGAAGAACTAGGTAAGAAAGTTGCCGAAGTTTGAAGAAGTGACCGAGTGATTACTATGGCGCTAGCCTTAGGGGAAGAGTTGATGCAAGTAACATGTGCATATCCACCATAAAATGGAAGGACAACAGAAAAAAAGTATTAATTTTATGACGAGATAGCACACAAGTGGGATCTGCAAAGAACTGGTGAAAAGGTTTTAGGATTGGGAGAATTTAATGGGCATGTTGAAAAATATATTGATAGCTTTTCGAGTGTGCATGCTGGAAGTCGTTTTGGAATAAGGAATAAAAAAAAATGCTGCTTGAATTTTATGGTGAAAAACAGTTGTGTATTGCAAATACATGGTTTCGCAAAAAAAGAAAAAAGAAAAGTACATTTAGATCAGGAGATGTGAAAAAAAAACCGAGATTGGTTTTGCACTGACTGCACAAAAACATTAAAGATACTTGAGAGATGTGAAAGTAATTGCTAGAAAATTGCAAAATGGTCTGGTGGTGACTGACGTGGTTAAAAAGAAAATGATGAAATTATTCGAAGAAAGACGTGAAAGATGAAAAGACACAAAATAAGAACAAAATTTGAAGAGAGAGTTAAAGAACTGGTGGATGTTGAGGCATCGAACTTAAAAAACTTATTCAAGGATGGTGTTCTAAAAGCCTGTGATAAATTATGTGGAAGAAGAATGATCAGGATGGATCGGGGTAATACGTGCTGGCGAAATAAGGATGTGAAAACTGCAATCGACAAAAAAAAGCATTTAAAGAACAGTGCAAGAATATATCTGACAAATTAAGTTTAGATACAAGAAGATGAAAAATTAAACAAGACAAGTGGTTGCAAGAGCAATAAAAATAAAGGCAGAAAGGCAAATTTATATTCTGCGTGGAAATTCAAAAAATGTCTTTATACTTATGAAGTTATTGAAAAAATACGGAAAAGATGTCGATGGTGGAAGATGTAAAAGAGAAAGTGATAAAAGACGGAGTTTCAATGAGCATGATAATAAAAAAAATTAAAAAAATTATATGGAAAAAGACATGAACAAAAGAATAAATGGGGCCATTTGACAAAGCTGATACAATGAAAAGACCTATCGAAAAGATTACTCTTATAGAAGATGTGCAGACAATTGGGAGAATAAAACTAGGAAAGGATGCTGGACTTTCACAAGTTAACACGCAAATAATTACTGCGAGTAGAAGGGTTGGTATAAAGATGTTAAAACTCTGGTAACAGGTGCTGCATAAATGAGGAATCCAAATAAATGAAAGACTAGTGTGGCGGTACCAATTTTCAAGGAAAAAGCCAATGCGATTCACTATGGAGTGTTTAGAGGGTTAAATTGCTGGAGCATGCCATAAAGGTTGTCGAAAAATCCTGGAGAGACAACTTCAAGAATTGGTTACGTTGCACAAAATGCAATTTGGATTTATGCCTGGAAGAGGAACTATAAATGCTCTGTATAAATTAAAAAAAAAGCAAGAGGAGTACCAAAATATGGACAAAAAGATATAAATATAGTTCGTGAATATGGAAAAAGTACCCAGGAAAGTGACCAAATGGTCAATGCGACAAAGAGTTTATGAATATAATATGTTGATTAGGGTATGTTGGTGAAAACAGTGATGAGCCTATATGCGGCGGTGACAGCAAGAGCTCGTGTTGTACCAAAATTATCAGTAGTTTTTTGTTAAAGTTGGTGTACATCAGGGATCAATGTTGTCACCCTTATTATTTGCAATTGTGTTTGATGTGGTAACAAAGAATGCAAGAAATGATTTAATCTTGACAAATGAAACCATTGAAGACTTACAGGAAAAGTTTTTGAAACGGAAGGTGGCATTTGAAAGGAATGAAAATTAAGATCTAAAAGACAAAACTCCTGGTATGGGATCAGAAGAAGAAGTACTAAAGAATAGGACTGATTTATGTGGTGTATGCGGTAGTAGGGTAATCGCTGATTTGTTGTCGTCGTCGTCGTTTGACATAGTAGAACGACGGTGTTGCGTACTATATATGAAAAATAGAATCATGGTAGATGAGCAAAAATCAAAAGAGTGACCCACAAAATTGCAAAAAATTTTGTTAGTTAAAAATGCAAAAAATCTTTAGAAGAAAAAATAAAATCAATCAAGACAATGTGCAACGAGGTAGAAACAGTAATGAAGTTTTTTTTATTTGGGAAACCGACTAAATGCCAATGGTGAGTGTGAAGTGGCAGTGACGGAAAGAATGAGACTTGGCTTGATAAAATTTAGAGAATCTAAAAAACTGTTGCTTAGGAGAAGATATTTGTTTAAGATAAAAGGAAGAATTTACCATAGCTGTGTAAGATTGGTAATGCTCTATGGAAGCGAAACATGGTGCTTGAGGGAGAAAGAACTTGCAATCTTGAGAAGGGATGTGGAGTAAAAAATGATGGATAGGAAGCACATTGATGAACCGATGGACATGCTGGGATTAGATGTGGTCATGGATAAGATGGCAAAAGCTAACGGTGTGCGATGGTATGAAAATGCTTTAAGAAAAGAAAATCATGATATTTTGCAAAAAGCAGTAAAATTTAAAACAAATAAGCAAAATAAGAGGGGAAGACCAAAGATGACATAGAGAACATAGATACAAAAAAGAATGGAAAAGTTTGGTCTAAAACAAGAAGATGCTTCCGACTGAACGAAGTAGCAGAAGGGAGTGAAAAAGATGGTCATGAGGTGTGCGGGCACCGCAGTCCACTGGGAAACACCGCATCAAAAAGATAGTTGAGATTAAGTAGTATAAACTCTTGTTTGATTTCCAGGAAGCAAAATAAAGGTAGTAAATGAGAGAAGAACTGAAGCTGAGGCAAAATTCGGTTCTCTGAGCTGCATAACAAAAAAAACATAAAAACAAACAAATTTCTACTTAATTAAAAGAAAGCATTTTTACAACAATGATGTGTTTAGACCGACAATAACCTATATTACAAGAATGAAATTGTCATATACCAACTTTGACACCAATTTAAATTTAAAAAAAGCGCTATCGTATTGACCAAATCGAAAAAAATAAAAACGGATAACACAAAGTTTTTTTCGGAGCATAAAATTTGGAACGCTTAACTAATTTCAGAATAAAAAGCATAGCCAATATATTTTGAAACATAGTTTATTAAGGATGTTTCGGAACTATAACTCATTCCAATTTTACAAGTTGATAATGAAATGAGTTATAATTCCGAAACGTCCTTAATAAACTATGTTTCAAAATATATTGGCTATACTTTTTATTCTGAAAGTTTTTTTTCTAATTCATATGATTTTTTCGACAAAAAATAAATCTCTTAATTCTTGATCACCGATAGTAAATCAATATCGTCGATTCAATGTCTTCCAGCGATCGCGCATATTTAGAGGGGAGATTAAACGTGAGAGAAGAGAGCTGTTTGTCAGCGTCCCAGTCTGAAAATAAGAAAGCACGGTTTGAATCTAAAACAAAAAAAGGTATCCCGTAATTTCATCGCCGTAAATTCATCGCGGTAATTCCATCGCCGTAATTCCATCGCGGTAATTTCATCGTTTGGTAATTATATCTCATACATTTTCACCGCAATGTAACTACATCGCAACATATTACATCGTCAGTAATATCATCGTTGTGATTTTTCAAAAGGGACATCGTCGTGATTTTTCAAAAGGGACAGACAGACAGAAAGGCAGTGAGAGATAAACTCTCTCTCCTCTGTCTTTAGCTGTCATGTGATACTGTAGAACTGGCTAACTTGTTGACTTTTCCAATATAAAAAAGTTAAAGTCAAAAGTTGTTATGTGATAGAACTGGCTAAGTGACAGACAGAAAAGAAGAAAGGGACAGACAGACAGAAAGACAGTGAGAGATAAACTCTCTCTCCTCTGCAGAACCTCCACGTAAAAAGAAGAAGTATAAGGATACAGCATTAAGAATTCAAACTATAGTCAACGATTTTGAAAATCGCGAACTATTGGCTTATCTAAGAGGAATCGCTCATAACTTGTCGTTTTAAAAAAGATGAATACCGTCTCTCAGGTTTTTTGTTTTTAAAATTGTGTTTATTTTATTTTGCTTTGTTTTTGGCATTGATTGAGTTAAAAAAAATAACTAGTTAAATGAATAAAATAAAACCATGGCGATGATATTAATGACGATGTAATATGTTGCGATGTAGTTACATTGCGGTGAAAATGTATGAGATGTAATTACCAAACAATGAAATTACCGCAATGGAATTACCGCGATGAATTTACGGCGATGAAATTACAGTGAGCCACAAAAAAGTTACAGAAATTCTATGATTTTTTATGTTTTGATTGTCAATGATGCAGCTTATCCAGCAAAGACTCATTCAATAAACAGAGTCTGCATCAACAACAAGCCACCTCATCGTCGTGGTGTAGTCTCCTTCCCAGCACTGGATATGTGCCAAAATGGATCGTCCCAGCAAACACTCACCACGTTGATTCCACGTGGTTTGTTTACTGGGGTTGATTCTTCAAGTATTTTATCCTGATGGCATCCGGCTACTTGAAAATTCATGAAAAATTTAGGAATGTACGTAGTTTTTGAATACCCTCCTGCAAATGTCGGGACGCGCGACCAATGTTTACCGACTATCTTAGTCACACACGAATTCGTAGATAACATTGCTGCAATGATGGAAAAACCAAACTACCAAGCATCTAAAAAAGCTGTTGCAAAAGGTGCCGGGTCGTACAAAATTACCACGGCAGCCAAACACTGTTTCTCTGGAGTCGAACCACGACGACAAAGTGACAGTGACATTCCAGCTTTACTTCCTTGGTTAAATTTTTTTTGTTTCGGAATAGTTTCTATCCGTGAAGCATGGAAGTAGACTAGACAATTTCTGCTATGTAGACCGGCTTAGAATTTAGTTGTTTAACTTTTCAAATAAAAGTATAATTAATTATATGTTCTGCCCAGTTATTGGTGATTAAAATAAACCCAATTTTGTGCATTTGTTTTGCAATTTGCTTTTCAAACTGATCATAAACACCCTCTAAACCAATGTACTAATGAATTTGATTTTACGTTTTTGAGGGCCGTTATTCTCAATGTTTTCTTCTACTACCTTAATCACCATTTCTCTCCATTTTTCTCCATAGTTTATTCATGAAAAACAAAAAATCTAACCTTCTTTTTACTTAAAAATGTAATGATTTTGCTTATCAGGCATTAATATTGCTAAAAAACTTCAAATGTTCTATCGGTGATAATAACAAACAAAACACTTTTGACTTTTTTACCTGTTTTCCCTTTCTAGACTTATCGAAAGAAAGGTGAGAATTTGAGTTTGTGATTTTGGAGTAAAAAAAACCTACTTTCACTGGTCAATATATACCTTGAAATTCTTGTAGTCTTCAAAAACTTTTGATTTTTTTGCTTCTTGGCTCAGTTCGGTTTGGTTCTTTTTCAATCTGACGACTTCTCTTAAAAAGTTTGAAACAAAAAGTTTTGGAATGATTCCAATTCTACTTGCTACTCTATTTTAAAATTCTTTAAACAAATATTCTTTTCAATTTTTTTCTTCATTAAGCTTTGAGTTTTCAAATATTTTGTCTAATTTGCTAAAATTTGCGTGAGTTAAATGTTTTATCCCTAAAAATGTCCTTTTTCGAAATTTCTCTAATCTTACCAAGAAATATTCTGACGCTATTGATTTTAAAACTGAGATAGTTAATACGCGATAAGAGGTTTCCCCGACACGTAAATGTGTCGGATCCGGTCTTATGCACCTCAACACGAATTTCGGCAAAAATCCGGTTCACATAAATTGATTTATAGGCAATAACTTACTCAAGTAGTCACTGCAGTCTTGATTGTTGCTATTTGCTCCTTCTTGTACTCCCCCAACGCATAAATACTGAGAAAAGCAGGTTTCGACTCTGTAAAACAAACGTCATTACTGCAGAAAAAATATAATTGCGCAAAACGGTCTAAAAAGCATTATTTTCTCAATACTAGAAGCTGTATCAATTTAAGCATTTTAAAATTTATTTATTAAGCCTACGGAAGAGGAAAAAATATTATATTACGTTAGAAATATGAATATGAATCAGTAACGTAATTCAGGCCACATTGTTTGAAACGAAGACCAGATAAGATATTAGGTACCAAAATAAAAATGGTTGTCACAGACTTTGTTTGGGAATCCTAAGGGACTAGTTGAGCAAGGTAACGCGAATATCTGCGCTGAAACAAAGCTGTGTCTAAATTTTGTTTCATTCAAGCTCAAGAAGTAGTTTGCTATGAGCTTGAAGCTTTTATACAGTTGGTTTTGGCTAAGTTCTGATTGATTCGTTGAAAACTTTCCTCCGCAAACAAACAGAGACCACTGTCTCTAACTAAAACAAATGTATTATAAAATTTACGACTTACGACTGAAAAAAATTCTTTTTCACGCTCTGCCACTGCAAAGCGAAAATCGGCGCTACGACTTAATTCAATCAACGCAAATGATTCTACCTTTGTAGAACAAAACTCCAAAACACGGGAGCAAAATAAATTCAACAATTATCACTGTAATACGATCAAAGAATCCTTCGCCGCGCTTCACGGCAAACCAACGCTTAACTCTCTTCTCTCGTCGTCGCGTGCCTCCAATCGAGCGAGCGTACATATATATAGACAAAAAGTCACATAATGCAAATTGGCTAGACTTATCTCGAAAACGCTTTGGTCATGCGCGTTAAAATTATAACTCATTTTCCATGGTAAGTGAGAACATTCCAGAACATACCATTAACTCGGTCATCCGATGCAGACCAAGCGCAATACGTCATCACAGTCTGGCGAAAGAAAAAAAAAGTTGCATTGCAAGTTAGCAATATGCAATTGCAAGTAGCATTGCATATTGCTAACTGCTTATTGCAAGGAGCTAATTAAAAAACACAGTACAAAAGCGATTCTCCCTTGCCCAAGAGATTTCTGCGTTATAACAAAATTTTGAATTATTTTAAGGCGGAAAATAAGCTATATCGCCATGATTAAAATTATTAGAAATGAAGTGTGACAGTGATCAATTTTCAAAAATTTTGTTCGAGACGACTCTACAAATTTAAATGAAAAGGAACCAAGTTTTTGATAATCTCAAATGCAATCAATACGCCTGAAAACAAAAGCTTCGTTTTCAATAAGAAAATTCTGGCTTTTTCTCTAGCATATGAGATTTTCGAAATATTTGGAATTTAATATTTTACCTGTTTGCTAATATTTTCTGAATTAAACAAAAAGTTATTTTAAGTTAGTTTATTCAAGCTAACCTATAAATCCACATTATATAGCTTAATAACATTTTTGTATTTTGAAGTATTGGACTACGATAACAATGTTTTAAATAAAAAATAATTACAATTTAACAAAAACAGTAATAAACGGTACAAATTGACATTACTTAAGTGCTTGAATAGTTTGATTTTAAAGTTGACATAAAAATTTTGGTATACACTGAACACAACTGAGGACTCTTCAAATAATTGATATTCATATGTAGTTTCTCATATTTACTTACACAATCACATGAAGAGTTTCTTTATTAGCCAAAAGATTCCTACAAACACCTAAAATTGCTTTGAATACAATTTGCGTTTAAACTTTGGTAACCTGACTCCATTGGGTGTATATCCTTATAAAAATCGTTAACTTTGCTTATCACTGATTGCACCAAGATTTGTAGCGAAAACATCTAAAGCAGCATTTCTCAACCTGGGGTAAATTTACCCCTGGTGGTAAATTTCTTTGTTTTGGGGGGTAAATGAGCTACCTATAGTTTTAAATTTGATGGTAGCAACACATAGCCTTAGTTTCAAGCATGCTTTCAGCCTAGAAAAGTTGATGGGACAGAAAAATTGGGGCAGCTCTAGGTATTGGGACCCTAGTATCTGTGATGTACTGCTTTAATGTATGTAATAAAGATAATGGCAATATTTCAGTGCATATTCACGTGATGCAAGATAACAATAATTTTAATCGCATGACAATAACGTACTAGATACCGTAACGTGCTAATACTTGGAATATTGATTTAATCGAAATAATAACAAGTGTAGTCAGATGGTGATCAGTGAAAGGCGAATTAATTGTTAACGTGTTCTCGAAGACTTCTGTGAGTGTTTGAATTACGGTTGTTTATAATAAATACAATAAATAAAGACTTCTTCTTTAACGAAATAAAAACATAACAGTATCCTTCCTGGTCTAGAGTAACTGCTAATGCGAATCCGAAGCTTGTCTATTATTTGGATTTTGTCTTAAATTTAGTTGTAAATATAGCATGTCACAAAAGAAGAGAGTATCAGGACAATTATTTGGATTTTGGATTTACATATCTTATTCAGGATGGTCTCCGATTTCATCAGTATGTCTTGTGCATAAAAAGATTTTCAAACAGTACTATGAAACCTGCTCCGCTAAAACAACACCTAGCAAATGCTCATCCAAATATGATAAGCAAAAACCGATCCTTTTTTGAGTTAAAACTGTCCGGTCTGAAAAGACAAAAGCGGACAGAACTAGAATGTTTTTGCAGATAATAATGCTGCTGTACATGCATCATTTGCCATTGCTTTGCATGTGGCAAAAGCTAAAAAAACAAATACGATTGGTGAAACCCTTCTGAAACTTGCATATTGGAAAGTGTGAAGTTGATGCTTGAAGAAAAAGCATTTCAAACAATGAAACAAATCTCACCGTCCAATGACACAATAAAATCGAAAATCCATGAAATATCTGAAAATATTAAGAGCAAGGTGATATCGAAGATTATTTCCTCTCCTGTTTTTGCTCTTCAGCTGGATGAAAGTACCGATGTTTCTAATTTCTCACAGCTACTTGTGTATATCAGATATGTTGCATATGAAAGGATTAATGAAGCATTTCTCTTCTTCCAAACTCTGGAAACAACATCAAAGGTAGCCAATGTTTTTCAAGTGTTGATTAATTTTTTTGACAAAACCGAATTGAATTGGAGTAAGCTTGTTGGGATTTGCACTGATGGTGCTCCAGCCATGATTGGTGCAAACTCTGGATTGATTTCCCTGGTAAAGCAGAAAAATCCAGCAATTCAAAAAACGCATTACATGATTCACAAAGAGGCGCTCGTTCCCAAAACCATTTCGAAGAGACTTCACGAGCATTTGTCTGCTGTGATTAAAGTCGTTAATTATGTGAAAAGTTTAGCGCTCAACACTCGAATTTTCAGCAAGCTTTGCAAAGATATGGATGCCAATCATACTGCACTTTTATATCACACTCAAGTTTGTTGGCTCTCAAAAAGGAACATGCTCTCTCGTATTTTCGAAGTAAGAGAAGTCAAGTTGTGTTTGGTTGCAAAACAAAAAATAATTTATTGTTAACATTTGGTGCTGGAGACAAATTTTCTACGTACTTAGCTTATCTTGCTGACATATTTGAAACATTAAATCAACTAAACAAAAAATTGCAAAGTCCAGGAAGTAATACAATTGTGAACACTGATGCCATCAATGTGTTTGTGGCAAAGCTCAAACTTTTGAGCCAACGAGCTAATAATGATAATTTTGCATCATTTCACTGCTTGACTAATATAACTGAAAATGATTTTGAACAAAATTTGAAGGAGGACATCATCAGTCACCTACAAAACTGGCAAAATGAGTTTGAACGATATTTTCCCGAGATAAATACTTCTAGCATTTTGATGAAAGTAGCTAGAAATCCTTTTCCATGTACTGTAAAGTGGAAGATGTTCCAGAAACAATTAAAAAAGAATTTATAGAATTAACAAACAATTCTTTTGCAAAAGATGAATTTCACACTTGCAACCTAAAGAAATTTTAGGTTAAAATGCAACGTTGCTATCTACGGCTAGATTATTAATGTTCTGAATATTCTGGTCCTGTTTTCTTCAACTTACCGAATGTGCGGCTTCTCCGCGTTGCTTACTATCAAATGTAAAGCGCGAAACCGACTTGACGTTGAATCTGATATTCGTTGCGCATTATCTACTATTTCATCAGACATTGAACAGCTGGTTGCTAAAAAACAAGGGCAGCCGTCACATTAAATAAGTATAACTGAATTAATTGCTAATTTCATTTTTCAATAAATGAACATCATTAAGTATATTAAGGGTAAATCTAGTAACCACTTTTTTTAAAAGGGTAAATATGTAAAAAAAGGTTAAGAATTACTGATCTAAAGTAAATGTAAAAAATGCACTTCGGATACATGCGACAATTTATTTATTTGAAGCTAAGCTTTAGACAGCTTTTCAACTCTTTTCTGAAATTAAGATCACGTGTATTGCTTTAACACTTTATTCACTTAAATGCACAATGATTGATTGCAGGTTGGTTGAATGCAGTTGCTTTTGATCCGCTAGTTTTGGATCCGACGAAGACAAAACTCCGACGAAGATGAAGTTAAATCTGTTAGTTTTTGATTCGACAAAGATGTTTTTTCAATTTTGCTTTCAGCATTTTAAAAAACTTGTTGCTAAGAAATGCGGAGGCATTGGAATTGCTCTTCCTATAGTGCTTCAACCAAAGTCTTCACCAATCCCAGTTTGTGCAGGAATACATCCTTGGGTTTAACTAAGGCAGAGTTCTCCAACTGGGGGTTTTCAAGAAGCTCTTGGGAATTAAAAAAAGACACTTTTTTGCTCATTGATTTCAACACTATTTTTTCAAATTACCTTAAGCTTTATCAGGAAAATAGATTTCAGACGGGAGTTTGAGTTGAAGGTCGAAAATATCACTTTGATTTCAAATTATGATGTTTACCAGCTTTTGGAAAGGTGGTGTTACATTGAATGTCAAATAAAAGCCAAAGAAAATACAAAAAAGATCTTCATTTAAATTTCTAATATTTTCGAGGATGGTAATGTTTACTGCGTTAATCTTATTTATATTTTGTCTTCACTTTAAGTTCAACGAAACGCTGGCTTTCCTGAAAATGGTAAAGGTATTTAAGGTCCATGTCTATAAAATGGTTGGAAACCGCTGAAATAAAGAAACACTTTTGATAAATGCGATTCTTTAAATTCATGAATCTCTTGCTGGCCAGTCTCTTTTGACATAGTGATCTGCTGTAGCACAACCACCCAATAGACAGAAAAAGTAGTATCGGCCTGCTAACACACTCTGTGTCACCGCCCTGGACTTGGTCCACTTGACCGATGAGTGCTGCCCACCTGGCTGGTGTCGTAGTGCTTATACCTACCTGAATAATTTCATCATCAACAACGCTTTGCGCATTATGAGTAGATGCTGACACCTTACCCATCTTATCTGACATACAACCTCATTAACTTTGCCGCAAAAGAGCAAATCGAACACTTGCCCACCGTGCTTTGGAGCCTCGCCACCTGCTCCATCCCTAATTGATACGCCCTCCCATCGACACCTAGACTTAAATCAAGATATCCATTTGAGCTGTGCCACACAAGATCTGTCAAAAATTAGCAGTTATTTCAATATCAGTGTGCCGCACTGGAAGGATCATGTATGGAACAAGGAGTGAAAAGATAATATCACTAAACTTAACCCATAAACTACAACTGTCTACCTCACACCAATGGGAACCAAGCTACAAAGATCAGTTTGGGTCAGGCATAACCGCCTGCGAACTGGCGTCAAACGCTTCCGCTCAAATATAAAAAAACACGGTAAAACTCCTTCTGAGGGTTATGAGTGTAAAAAAGAGCAGACTGCAGACCTTGCATTAACAACTATCCCATCTACATTCCTCCGAATGGGGAACGCAGTCTTATAGTTCTGAACGGGGAGACGATATCTTGGTTGCTCATCATCTTGCCTGAAATCTACGCCAGGAGTAAGAAAAACAACAACAGCATCCTACTCAAACGAAAAAAAAGAGAAAGCAGCAGTGTTTGTTGAATCCTGTTTCTTTCCCATTAAAATACCGATTACTATCACGTCTTCCAAATCTTTTATTTACGAGGGTCATTTAATCTGTAAAGTGAATTTTTTCATAAATTCTTTTTAGAGGAGATAAAAGTTTGCCTTTTTTTTTGACATAGCCTCCCCGCGCCGCCACACATTTCCGCTATCGGAGTATAAGTTTTTGTATGCTTTCTCTTTAGAATAAGTTTTTGTATGCTTTCTCTTTAGAATTCTTTCGATTGACTGTCAAGCCAAGCGCTTGCAGTGTATTTTATCTTCACATCACTGCTAAAGCTTGTTCTTTTGGTAAACTCTTTTAGGGAATGAAACAAGTAGAAATAAAAAGGACAAAATCTGGGTTATGAAGGGGGTGGAGAAGCAATTTTCAGCCGAACTAGAGGTTAATCTCCATTATCACTACTTTTCTGTTTGTGTTCTTCAGTAAGCATTTTGGGAACCCAGCGGCAGCTGACCTTGGAGTAACTAAGATTTTTATAAATAATTTCATAAACTATTCCAACTAAACATTTAAATTGTGTACAACATCTTAAACCTGTGCCCTTCTGTCCGAGGTCTGTCCGAGAATGGTGTTATCAGTTGATTTTATTACGGTTAGAATTCTTACTCTTGTTGGTCTTCCTGGCCTGTCGTCATCTAAAACATTTTGCCGTCCGTCTTGAATAATTTAGCCCATTTATGAACATTTGTTAGGTGAAACATACTTTTCCATACCCAGCAGACATTCTTTCAAATATTTGTCTTGGTTTGCACTGTTGTACTACCAAAAATTTGATTACTGATTTTTCTTTAATCTTTGAGCAATTTTTCAATCTTTCAACCTGTTCGTAAAATTAAAAATTTGAAACAAAAAAATAAGCTATCAAAACACAAACTACATGAAGTTTATATCGAATAACTAAAAAATAAAATATAAAAAAGTACGCCAAACTTATCTGACTACTACTTTATCAAACTACTTTATCTCCACAAAAAAAGTTTATGGAAAAATTTACCTTATATATTAAATGGGCCTCGCACAATCAATTTACTTTATGACATGAAAAGAATTTTAATTTTTTTTAGGTTTCTTTGATAGCTTAATATTTAATTAAATTTTTCTTTCCTTCATTTCGACGTTATCTCCTGACGAGCGTCGGACGAAAAGCCTAGAGATGAGTTTTTTGTTTGCTATCTTCAATTTCTGTACTACCAATTACTTGTTTAAATGGTATCTTTAATGCGCGGAATATGCTAGTGAAACAGACGGTTTTACCACTGTAAAGAAAAAAAACTTTGAGACTTCTTTTAGAGAAGTTAAGCCACTCACTTGCAATAAACTCTTCTTCAATTCTTTAAACAAGCTTTTAATATTATAAAAACAGCACAGCCGTTTGCCTGCTCCAAACACTGTCAACAAAACCATCTTGTACTTTTTGAAATATGTAAGCTCCACATTTTCGGAAGAAAAATTTGTTGTTGTAATCTTGATGCAATTAGTTTTGCTTTTTGCTTTGAAGACGCTGGGTCTCTTGTGGAATTGGTAAAGGCATTAAAGTGTTTTGTAAAACAAGTTTTTCTCTGATTTTAGATTTGGGTATGCAATCTTCATTCTATATTTCGCAATAATCTCTTCCACATTTACAACGCAAAAATAGCAATCTCGAAAGTGGTCTTTAGGGTTCCCTCCATATCATGGGAACAGCAAAAGTATTACTGATGTTTGTTTGTTCAGATGGTTTCGTAAACTGCTTAAGCAAAAAGTTTATACTTGGTGTGGTACCCACTTGTTCTTCCAATGGAGAACGAAAATACAGTTTCTATGTATTTTCGGATACGATCTAATTACTTGTCGTTAGATTAAATGGTAAAGCTGCCACATTAATAGCGGAACCAGACTGGATTATTTTTATACTTTTTTGAAACGAGTATGAAACATCATAAGGATAGACTGCAAATTAAACATTATAAGCTCCAAAACGAACGTTATCAATTGTTATTAATATCAAGCATGTCAAACTCGGAGCGTACACAGGTCGCGTCGACAAAATGTTAGCCTATAAATTTGTAGTGGAAAGCGTAATCCGTTTAGTAAATAAAGTAATAACTTTTCTTTTAGTCTTTATTTTTATTTCAACGTAAAATTTATCTTCTTGGGTTCTTGAATTCGGACGCCAGTTTACTTGAAGAGCAAAAAAGGTCTTCGCTGCATTTGAGCGCCAGCGGTTCCGTAAACCTGTTTTTGTCTTCAAGTAAACCGGATCCAAATTCCATTAACCCTATTCTCCTCAACGGCCGGGCTTCTGAAGCCCGGCCCTTGCAAAAATGTTTTTAATTACTTCATCTTTTTAGATAAAATTCTGGAATTTCTTGACTTTTCTTAATTTGAAATGCTGAATAAGATGGTACTATTTTTAGGTGCCCCCGAACAAGGGTTAACGGTTAAAATAGACGTTTTTTAGCAAATTTGTGAATTTTTGCTGGTTTTCGCAAGCAGAGCGTGAAATTTCAATTTCACGCTTTTATTAAGTGACATGAATTTTACCAATAATCGGCTTTGCGTGTCGAAGCGAATTACGTTGTTTCCCGACGTCAATATGCATTAGGCCAAGGGTCCGCAAATACTTTTTGACGCGACCCAAAAAACCTTGACTTAAACTCTTGCGACCCACACTTTTCGTGAGCGGTAGAATTAAATGGAAAATATTTTCAATTAGTTAGGAGTTTTAAGGCTACTGTTCAGTGACGGATATTCAAAGGCAAGGATTCCCAAAAATTGCTGTTCTCTAAGAAAAAAAGCTTTGATCTCGTATTTCCCTTATTTTTCCCAAGATCATGGTGATTTCAAAAAAAAAAGTCTTTACTTTGATTTGATCTCAAATTTCGCTATTTTTTGTCCCAAAAGCATATCGATCTCTAAAAAAAAAGTCCTTACTTCGATTGAATCTCATATTTCGCTATTTTTCTCCCAAAATCATGGTGATATCTAAAAAAACATATACAGCAAAATAAAACTATATGCGGTACAAGGGGGCTTCTAAAAAAAATATAGAATATCAAGCAATTTCACACAGCTGCTAATCTCGCATTGTGCAAAAGTAACAAAACAACATGATTGCTCGATGACTACTTAACACGTGTTCTGCTCGATTACGTAACAATGCAATAACAATTATAGATTTAGAATGGTCAAAGTTCATTATTATTACACAGATGCGAAGCCTATATTTAGAGTAGGTTTAAATAGTTTAAATTATTTCGCGACCCAAATTTGGGTCGCGACCCACTATTTGCGGACCCCTGCATTAGGCGATGTAGAACTTATTTCATGTAAATCGCATTTTCTTTTTTTGAGCTTTTGGCGATTGCTTGAAAACATTTTACACATATACAATATTTTGCATAAAACAATTGCTGTTGGGCTGCTTGGATACCAATCAAGCGGACAAAATTCAATCTTTACGATAACCATTTTTATAAAACTTTCTTTTTATTATTTATATGTGGGAAAAAATTAAATTAACTAGTTCACATTTTAGCTCTTATGCTGACGCCTTTTTATAATTAAACAACACCTGACTTTTTACAATTGCATTGCACGTTGCATTTAAAGTAACAGGCCGTTTTTATGTTGAAATTTTCCTAACAATGAAAAATCCGACGTATTTTTTATGTACAAGTATACCTGTTTAAAAAAGTTTTGTGAAAAAGTTTATAGCTTTTCGATGTGGGTTTTCCAAACAGAAAGCATAGAATAAAAACAAGACGTTTGTAACGATTGAATTTTAATAAAACAGAGGTTTCCAGCTTGTATAAATACATGGCGGTTCTAAAGTCTGAGATTTACGCAAATGACTTTTTCCTCCCAAAAAATTTTCAAGCCAAAGTTTAAAAAAGTGTCCTTACTTATTGCAAACTGTTTAATAAATTTATTTGGAAAGTTATATAAAAACCAAGAACTTCTAAATCAAGGACATGCATTGTCTATGTCCAGACTTTGCTAGCGAAGGCGATCATCTTTACTGTATAAGTGCTAATGTATTACTGAAATCAATTAATGATTGGTCCGTAATTGCTTCAGACAAAAGCATTAAAACGTTTAAACGCATATTGAGGGATAAATACCCAAATATGTGATACCATGCCCACAGAACTACCCTTGAGTGAAATACCTGAAACCTGCCATATACAGCGCTAAATAGACATAAATATTTAATATGACATAAAAACTTTCACACATAAAAATTACAGTTATAAGAAATAAAAAAAACTTTTCAATTGCTAATAAACTTAATCGGACAAGCGCGCTTTCTTGATTGATGTCTGGAGGAGGACGGCGTTCTTTTGCTGATCCTTTTCCAAGTTATGCAGACCTTTCAAAAGTACATTTGCCACGTGTCGTCTGAGCTTGTCACTAGTGTTCAGGTTATTGTAGTCCTCCATCACTTGCAGAATCATCATGAGTCTCCTGCAGCAGCAGGCCCTGTGTCTGGCTTTGGTGATAAAGGCAAGTCCACATCGCACAAGGTCAAAAGTGGTTTGGTGGGGGATTTTCAGGGAGCCTCGTGAAACTTCGGAGATAAAGGCACTGACTTCTGTTGAGACTAGTTCATCCTCCTCATTGAAGATCAGGTGTTCCTCACACTTTTTCTCCAGCCACCCTGCCACATAGGCTGCACTGCTTTCCTCATGGATAGAGAGTGAAGGCTCAGTGCAGTCCTCAATGAAAGTGGCGTCCTCAGCATCGATGGCATTAGTAACACACGTGTGAGCCATGGTTTCCCCATTTACGTCCAAGGTCTCCAGATAAGAAGCGGCATGTCTAGCCAGGCGTTTTTTGCAGGCAGTCAAGACATCCCCAGAAGTCATAAAAGCATTTGCACCAGTCGATTGCCTGTACACAGAAAATTCACCCTCTATCCTGTCACTCTGCAGCTCACGAAGAAGTACATACTGGAAGCCAGCATGGGTCAGGAGGTGTGCACAAATGGAAGTCAGGCCTTGCATGGTCTGCACAAGTGCTTTCTTAGTGTCATGGGTTACACACTGCTTTCTGCCTTTTCCGTGCCCAGAAGGGGCTTTCTGGAAAATCTGTAGATAATCGGACAAGTTGGTAGTGGTGTGGTCCTGAACATGCCGGTGGGGATCATTTAGCCTCACTTCTTGATGTTTTGATGACACATTCACAACATTCCACCAATTAAGCACAAATTGAATAAAGTCGGCTGTGTCGCCACACTTCTGGAGCCTGAGGGCAGCTTCAACTTTGTCGTTGAAAACTTTCAACACATGCTGGACATTCTGCAGTTGAAGTTTTGAAGGTCGAACAGCAGCATCTGTCAGGGGAGATGTTTTCAAAAGGTTTGCCTTCTCAGCATCGTATAGCTTTCTGACGTCGTTGAAGGAACCAGTGACTTGGTTGTCGAAAGTCATCTTTTGGCAAGCCTCTGAAACAAAAGGAACAAACAGTAAAATCATCTCATGCTGGCATTTTTTGTTGTGGTGCTGCAGTATTCATTTCATTTTTTTTTTCTGTCACTGATTAAACAAAACTTTTTCACGTAAGAACTACATGAAGATATAATTATTTTGTAAGTGCTTTTTCTTAGGCTATTTTAAGTAAAATCACGAGTAATAATTGTTCGCTGTTGGTACTTAAATTTTTTTGCAAATCATATTTTTATAATAGATACGAAGTCTTTGCATAGATAATAATATTTAAATTTCTTATTAAGAGCAATCAAAATTGACAAATCTACTTATTGCGCAAAAAAACTCTCACAAACAGAAATGTCGAAATACAGCAAAACGCAGTCCAATGCATGAATACCAACACAATTAAAAATTAAATAAAAAAATCACGGAATTGTTATTCTTTTTATTCGTCAATTAAGTTCCAGTTATAATCAAAGATTTTCATTTAAAATAAAATAATTTTCTTTCAAGCTTTTTTTCAAAATTTGTATTAAAATGTTACATACAGCAAATCAAAAATAGTGTAGACTCACCTGATATCCAGTTGTTTCTTATGCACTTCAATAGATGCACTGTGTCAAACAGTAGGTACCAACTCCGTGTGTTATCTAAAGGATGAGTAGCAGTGGCAGGGTAATCCGACTCTGATGGACGATCGAACGTCTTGCAGTAAAGCTGGTTGATCTTGTGGTTGTCTGTGATGGACCCAAGAACAGTGCCTCCAGCCTGTTCTACAACCATGGCAGCCTGCTTCACCACCTCAAATTGAAAAGAAGCTGTTAATTTATGGACAGGTGTAACAGATACCATGATGCTGGGGCCTCGATGAAGACACTTGGACATGACGCAAAGCATTGAAGTGGCTTTTGCGTTGTGGTCATTCTTGGCCATGCCACTGAGGACTCCTCCGGAGAAGGCTATTGTTGGCCGAATCTTCATCTCGTCAACTAAGAGAACTACATTTTTCTGTTGAGGCTTTTGAAGTTTGGCAAACGTCTTTGATAAAATGTCCTTCACATTCACTGAAGAGACGACAGCTTGCAATTTTCTTCTACTTGGCAAAACTAGATACTCACGGAGTACTTCATAATTGCAGTGTGGAAAAGATCCCACAGCAAAGCAGTAGTCTTTTACAGTAAAATTTTTGTTGACTAAAAGCTTCAAATTATTGATAATAAAATCGATTTTTTTGCCTTTTTTTTTGTCTTCAGTTTCTTGAGCCTGAAGCACAGTAACTACTTTCTTCAACACTTTATCCAGAGGAATTTTATAGTTAAAGCAAGTATGCACAACAGCATAAAACTGTGAATAGGAACTGAGGCCATTATTGGGGTTCAATATAGTTCCTAGGGGTACGCGAATTCCACTCTTGTATGCAAAACACGTAAGAGGAGAACATAGCGTTGACTTGTTTTCAACCAGAACAGTCATTTCGCATTCACGAAAGTCAGACGACATAAAAAGGAAAGCACACCTGTCAGATCTTCGGGTAATCACAACATTGTTATATTCCTTGTGAAGTTTCTTGTCAGGTAGAAATTCACTGAACGACTTGATCCTGTCTCTGGCCATAAAAACGTCAAGTTGTTTGTCTACTTGCTTTGCAGGGCGAGGAGGGATTTGGGGGGTCGGCAGACATGAAGCAGGTACATCAAAAATGCTAGGTGCAACAGCTGGTCTTGTTGTTCCACCTGGCAGTTTCTTCATTGGAGGATTTTGTGGCCAATGCTTCTCACAAATAAAAAAAGATTTAGCATTTGCAACATTAAAGTCTTTGCGAGGAGGAATCACAGCCAGCCACCTCTGCCTCTCAGGATCAAGCCTGGGCAGTTTGAATATTCTACGTTTTGATAAAAGGTCGTAGTTTCCTCTACAATTCACAATTCCACATTTATTCGGCATAATTACGTAAATTAATGCTCTTCGAAAAAAGAGAAAAATAATTATCAATATTACTCACAAACCTTGACCGGTCTGACCGGCCGGTAAAAAACCGGTCGAAACCTTTTGTTTTTTGACATTACAAAGTATATCATTTAAAACAATTTTATGGATTGTTTTGTTTCTAAAGTTATTTAACAACGCGATTTCTGAAATGGAGAGTCGTCCGTGATGAAAATTTACCATGTCGGCCGTAATGAAAATTTAGTACCGCAGCGTAGTTAAATCTAACCTATTCTTTGACCTCCTAACCCTCACCCCTATAAGGGTGAGGGTTAGGAGGTAAAGGTATAGTGGGTGTAAAGGTATACAGTAAGTTAGGGTGAGGGTTAGGAAGTCAGGAGATAGCTTTAACTACAAAAAAATTTTCATCACGGCCGACTCTCCATTTGAACCCGATTTCTTAGTGTGAGTAAGTTTGAAAAAATTGTAAAAAGTGGTCAATATGCATGGAAAATTCACTTGTCATTTATTCAGAATGATGGGAAAAAGTTGAGCCCTCGACAGTTGAATATCTTTTTCTAGTAGTAGTAGGCCCTAGAGCCCTAGGCCTACGACTCAACTTTATCTTCTTTATGTAAGCTCGTATTTACTGTGCGTTCTACACTTAAAATAAAACAATGATTGATTGAGGAGGTCACCTAAATTTTCTGAAATTTTGATAGCTTTGAAGTAACACTACCTGACTACATTTTACGACCACTTGCAGCGACGCCGTTGATTTGACAAGTAACAACCCTTAAAAAACAGTCAATTACCAATCAGAACAATGCGTTTATCTGCCGGCCAACCGGAGAATGGTGTCGCCGGGTCACTAAAATAGCCTATTATCTTAAACAGGCCTAAATAGGCCTACCTATTACCTAACATTCGCCTATCCCTATGCCAACCAGTTTTGACACTCCACCTAACTTTCCTCAATTTGCTATAAATTTTAATGCTGTTCTTATTTAATTTTAAAAATCATTAAACGGTATTTCTTATTATTCTTTTTAATTATAATGAAACTTGAGTACACCTTACTAGGATTAAACTGCCTCGGTAACATACATTTAAATTTTCGTAAATGAACCTACCATAGTTAGCATTGTAGATCACAAAGTCTACCCTATGATGTAACAATAAGCTTTTATCGACTGTGCAAATTAATAGAAAAAACAGTCGCCTTCGCTAGGATTATCTGAAACTAGCGCCTGCATGTCCTTGATTTAGAAGTTCTTGATAAAAACCTAAAAAAGCTCCATTCTGGAAATTAAAAAAAAACTTTTTATGTAAACGTAAAGACCATTTTTGGTCTTCATTTGCCTTTCGCCATAAATTTTATGTTTGAACTTAATAAGTCATTTAAAAAAGTTTAGTATAATTCCTGGTCTAATATGATTATTCTATTATATTTCGACGTCTTTTTAGTTTTAAAACGACCCACTAATTCGAAACCTCTGAATAAAATCAACTTAGATATCTTAGATACGAATGACCTGGGTTGTTTACAAGGATTTTTCCACGTAAAACCAGATAAAGCTTCGGGCCCCAATTTTATGTGCATGTTATATAAATTCATTAGGGCTCTAACCTCTTAGATTTACACAAATGACTTCTTTGCTCCCAAAAAATTTTCAAGCCAAAGTATAAAAAAATGGTCCTTACTTATTGCAAACTGTTTAATAAATTTATTGCAAAAATTAAATAAAAACCTAAAAAAGCTTTACTTTCGAAATTCAAAAAAATTTTTTTTGTAAACGTAAAGACCATTTTTTGGTCTTCATTTGCCTTTCGCAATAAATTTTATGTTTGGACCCAAAATGTAATTTTTAAAAACGTTTGATATAACTCTTGATCTAATATGATTATCCTATTATATTTTGACGTCTTTGTAGTTTTAAAATGACCCACTAATTAGAAACCTCTGAATAAAATCAACTTAAATTTTTACTTACGCCTGACCTAGGCTGTTTACAAGGGTTCTTCCACGTAAAACCAGATAAAACCCCGGGCCCCAGTTTTATGTGCACAGAGCTTATTATCCATGTCAGAGCTATTTCAAAATCTTGATTAAATCATTTTCCTTTTTCCTGCTTGCGTCATTTCTAATTTGGAAAATTTACGGAAGAGCGCTTCTAGTCGCAATTTGAAAGACAAAGAAGGCTGTAGAAATCCAAAAAGTTATTAACAAATTTATCAACTTTATGTCCCGTAGGAGAAATTTGAGACGTTTACGTACGCTCGCAACGAGCTAATTGATGATTTTGACGCAAAAAGTCAACCGCGGATCAAGTCGTTCTGTTATCATAAAAATCATCGACGATTTTCTCAAGACTAAGAAAAATGCCAGTGCTATTTGTCAATCTGACACCTGCATATGACACTGTTATTTCATAAAAACTTGATTTTAACTGCAAGTTACTGAGTTTTCTGCTGAATAAGAACATGGTTTAAATGATTATGAAACTAGTTCACAACAAAAGTTTTACTCTAACGGCGACAGTAAGCAAAACAGTCTCGGGTGTCAGAGAAACAGTGTTCCTCCAAAATCAATCACGACTGATTCTTTTTTAACATCTAGAAGTATAATCTGAGTTCCACAATCTTCAGATTAAAAATATTGTGAGCTAAAAGTTTACAATAATCAATATTCATCATTGCGTTTAATTTCGACTTACGTATCTTGAGGTAAAACTAAATAAATCACCCAAGTTTCGTCACCACCGTTTGCATTGCGCAAAAATTTTTCTTTGTGTGTCCCGGCACTGAAGTAACTTGCGGTTTTAGGGCGGGAGCTGGTGCCAAAACCAGTGGTGGATATTGGGTGAGGCGAATGAGGCAGTTACCTCGGGCCCCTCCTTGAAAATATTGCATATAGTTTCATTTTGCTTTACATGCTTTTTTAGAGATCACCATTATTTTGGGAAAAAAATAGCGAAATATGAGATCAAATCGAAGTGAAGACCTTCTTTTTTTTAGAGATCACTATGATTTTGGGAGAAAAATAGAAAAATGAGAGATCAATTCGAAGTGAAGATCTTTTTTTTAGAGATCACTATGAGTTTGGGAAAAATAAGGGAAATACGAGATCAAAGCCCTTTTTTTTAAAGAACATTCATTTTTGCGAATCTTTGCTTCGCGGCCCTAATTTTGAATATCCGTCACTGGCCAAAACATCAGAAATAATGCTCCTATTTTTGTTTATTTAATAGCCGAGTACTGGATCTTGTTTGGTTTTGCAGCGCACGTACTTGGTTTATATATAGTGCCTTGAATAATGCTTTGTGCGTAGTCACTGAATGCCTCCGTCCCTTTCCAACAGACCACTTACCAGTTTTTACAGAAATCCAGCCATCTGAGCTTTGACAACAAGAAGCGATACTCTTTTTGGCTAGAGATAGTACTCTAGACATGCTCTGCTATTTTTTCAAACCTGTGGCACACTTTGTAAGGTTTCAAAAATTTGCAGAGCATCTGGACCAGGTAAAGAGCTAAATTTTCACCGCTTTCCGTTACCTGAAGTTTCCTTTGGCTGCCATAGAAAGCCTAAAAATTTTAATCTGAACTCTAAAAATAAAGTGATGACTTTTTTTCATCTGAAGTTACCAATTTGCGCATATCAAGCACAATCCAGCCTGGGAGAAAATTGATCAAAAAAAAGCTATCAATTTATTTGTAAAGAGTTTTTATGTTCACTAAATAAAGTTTCATATGAAAAAAAGCGTCTAAAATTTAGTAAAGACCAAAAGAAAGTCATGACATTTCACGATGAGATGTACTGTACAATGAATTTTTTAAGTTTATTGGTTACTACTTCAAAAAAACATAACTTTTTATCTATTCGAAAGATTATGTTTGCCGTTTTTTCACAGCTTATGAGTTACAAAGCATAGCTGTAGATCCTGACTATGGTTTATTCATCGGTTATCAAATGCCTACCGATAAACACGAAGATCTAAAAGCTTGTTTACACTTGCTTTGCAAAGACTTGAACAATCTTTCCGAATTAGGTACCCTACTGCCCAGTACATGAATCATACATAGAACACAAAATACTGTGGTAGTACATTCCGGCTCCATGCTTTTATTACCAGCGCTTTGACTGTACTAGGGTCGTTCGAAATAGCGTTTTCAGAACAGTTTGAGTTATGCTTAAATGCCTGTGGACGGGTTTAGGACAACCGCAGTTTAACTAACCAGTCGGCTGCGTCTAGCTGGATTGCGCCCAGTTGGTTGCGACCAGTTGGCCCATTCTGCCTGCAAACCAAAGTTGCGTGTTTTCATTTGTGCATAGACAAATAGGGTCTCTTTACTTTCTCTCATTGCAAATGTGGCGTCATTGCACAAAACAGAGATAAAGTTGCATAGGAGTGTCATATGAATTAGGCATTATAAGGAGCACAAATTTGGACAGTTTTAGATAAAAAAAAAAACGGTTGTGGCTTGGTGCATCACTAACAGTACTTAATCCAGGCAATACAATAGTGATTCGCAGTAAATAAATAAACCATGGAGGCCAGTCCTATTTATTTGCTTTACTTGAAGTGGATACTTTTAAATACTACCACAATTTTGGCATAAAATTCTTCTGTTTTATGTAAAGTTAAAAAAAGGCTTTTATAGTTTAACGTTTCCTTCTCCAAGTTATCTTGGAGAAGTCTTGTGGTGATTAGCATTTTTTGAAGGTAATCAATCTAATCTTCCAAAGTGTAAAACAAAAAACGCACTTTTTAATTAAATATATTGAAATCAAAATGTGTTATTTTATCCCGTATTCCATCCGAAACTTTTCATATTGCAAAATAAAAAAACAAATTTACCTTTGTTATCCAGATTTGCTTATTTTCTAATTTCGCTTTTAGGTTTTCATTTTTTAATTACTTTTTGCCTTATCGCAACTTGTTTTCAAATGGTTATTTTATTTTAATTTTTTTATTATTTTAAATTATGCAATAAAAGTAACTGCTTGACCAAGACACCTTATGTTTATTTGCCAGTCACGTTATCCTATATTTAATCTCAATTATAAGTTATGTGAATATTTGTAATAGTTTAGTGACAAAATAAACAAATGTGAATTTCGAATCTTCATAAATGCCACAATATTGTTGTTCAAAAATTTTTTATTGGACACTCTAATTTTTATTAACTGATATAATTGTAAATTAGAGTTTCTAACAAAGACTTTTAAGTAGGGAAAGTGCCGTAAAATGTTTTTCTAATAAAATGTGACAAAAACGAACGTATACGATCCTGATCCGTTCCCATCAAATTGCCACTCCCAACCTCTTGCTATACTGTCGACAAATATATTATAAAATTGATTTTTTCCTTAATTTTATAGAAAGCAAACAAAGTTTTTGTTAAATTTTATTGCCAAAAGATTTGGAAAATTTCTCACGTGCTGGCATGAATAAACACACTGTTCCATAAAATCACTATTTCTAAGAAATTATTAATTAAAATCTCCCAGGTTGCGGCACTGTTTAGAAATTTGCACTTCATGCTTTGAACGATGCCGAGATATGTTCCACGATTAATAGTCACAATTACTGTATATAGAGTAATATTGTTTTTCTCAAGTGTTTTTTTTAGGTAATGCAACTGTGTACTTCTATTTTAATAAATAAAAAACTCTTTTTGTGGCGGTGAAACACATTGCGAAAAAACAAAACAAGTGCATACAAACGATGATAATTATATAAAAGATAAAGGTTTGTTAGTTTTACAGCATTGGTATGTCGATATTCTAATGCTGTAAATATTAAAATATAGCCTATTTCAAATTCTTTTATGTAAAAAAAAATTATTTTTATTATTTTTTATTTTTTTTAAAAAAGCAGCAATAACTATTGGTAACTAAAAAAACATGTGGACAAATATATGAACCAGTAATTGAAACCAGTCTAAAATAAATTCTATACTTCGACCAAAACAATGAAGCAAGCTTCCCGTAGCTTTTTCGCTGTTTATAGTTGTCGTGCGCGTTGACGTCACTCTTTACGTCCAGTTTTTAATTAAGTTTACGACTGTTACAACAGCGAATCCGTTACAATCGCATTTCACGCTAGTTAAATGAGTGTCTAAACGTAAAAATTGTAGTGACCTTGCTAAATTGCAATTTTGCATACTTTATCAAATGAATTTTAAAAAACTTTTTTGCTCTAACAAAAGTTAAGTAAATGATCTTTACTCTGCTTAAATTTCATAAAGATAGCTTAAGTAGTTTTGGAGTTATAAATCGTTAAATTGGTGGGCTTCTGAAGCCCGGCCGTTGAGGAGTCAACAGCTCGAAAAAGCTTGAGGAGAATAGGGTTAAACAGAAAGTTGAATTTTAACATTTTGCGCTCATATCATATGAAGACGAGAAATCATCATTCAATAGGTATCTGCAAATAATTTCTATTTATTTTCCTTTATGAGGCGTAAACATTTTCTAGTTTAAAACTTTTTAACACTAGAAGGACGGCAATTTTCACCTATCTAGAAGGACCGAGTGCGTCAATTGTCGCAAAATTTTAGAATGCAGCAAAAATAACGTATATCACACATAAAAGGCACCCTAACTCCAAAAACTCTTTTCAATCAGAAGATAGTTTTGATGTTTTATTGAATTAATGCAATCACTCTAAAAAAATAAACTTTCGTTTTTGATAACCAGTGAAGGCTAAGTCATTGTTGCTCAAACATATGACAGTATTTATGCACATAATTTACACTTTCCGGTGGCACATCTCCCACACTGGTTTGTTACATTCTTGGCACATGCCAGTGGTCCGATTTTTGGACTTTGAAGTTGAGCAGGTAAGTGGAGCGTTTCACAATAGAACTAGCGTTTGTGTCATTGGGACTACAAACTTCTTCAGTACGATGTTTACGAGACACGGTTGGCGCACTTCCAGTCGGCTCTTCTGTTACCCTTTGTATGAACTCTCTACGGCTGATACTGCTTTGGCAGATCTACTTGTAAAGAATTAATTTTGTGGTATCTTTGCACGAATACACAGGTTTATTAAATAACAATAATTAAAATTCACAAAAATTACTCAGCCAAAAACAACCGTATTAAAATAGAATGCTTTTAGTTCGTTTACTGTAGCAGCTTAATGACTTTGAACTGACTGTTGAACCGAAATAGATGCGCAAATTTAACTTGTAACAATTATGCTTGGAGATGCGCGTGTCCAATAATTATTTGAGAAGAAGGCGCTGATTAAGATTAAGAAGCGTAAGAAAACACTACGTCATCTATTGCACAATATCACAACACATTTGTTGATAAGGACCATGTCAACTACATAGTAGAATACATGCACAGACCAACGCCTATTTGCTGCTTTCAACGAGTAAAATCTTGTCATTTGGTCATAAAGGTCCACTTCCACTTTTGTTTTATTGTAGTACAATACTGAATCAAGTTTATTTTTTGGGTTTTCGTCTCTTGAAACAAGGATATCCGGGTGCTAGCTGCTCAAAACTGCCACATTTTTTGCTGCTTTGCACTGGTAGGATGTGAGTGTGATTGCCGTTTGGCCATCATACCTAAACACTTCGGTTTTATGCAGTTCCTTTATCTTTTTGCATTCCTCGGAAAATTTTGCAATCTGGCGCAATATCCCAACAAGACTGCACTTTTTCTGTACTACGTAGTTGCAAAGCAAGACCAAGTGAGTTAAAATAATTGTCACACGTGACATTGTAATCCCGTTGGAAAAGCGGAGCCATGAGCTTCAGCACAACATCTGCGGGCACAGACATGTCACTGCTTCATGTATCGTTGTTTCCTACGTAAGGAAAGCCGTTGTATAAGTATTTGTTTTCTACATCAACTGCAACCCAAAACTTTAGGTCAAATTTGTCAGGCTTATTGCCCATATACTGGAAGAATTTGCATTGTGCCTTACATGGCAACAGCTGCTCATCCACTGTGATGTTCCATTGTGGAATGAATGCTTTTTGGCAGTTTGATATGAAGCTGTTTCCAAGTTGTGAAACGAGAGCAAATTTATCCTGCAAAAGATTTCTACATCTTTCCGTTTTCAGGTCAAAGCGAAGGAATCTCATACTTTCAACAAATCTATCTCTTTTCATGGCTTGCAAAAACATTTGACAATCCCACGACTTTTCCCAAAAGCTCTTCAAAGGAAAGTTTCGTTCTTCAATCACGTCACGAGCAACCATTAACCCAATAAATTTATTTAATTCATGCAAGGACACATCCCAAGTCTGATCTCCAGATCGCCTTTGTCCTTCTTCAACTGTGCATTTTTTTTTATGTTTCTTAACGTTGGTTCAGCTAATAGTATCTAGAACGATGAAACCGGGTTGTAGAATATGATATAGCGACTTGTGGAATATGATATAGGTCGAGGCTGAAATTGCAGGATATTGTGAGATTGCAAGCAGCCCTGAACAGCAGATGACACAGCAATCTTTCGCCACTTTGATCAATCCCTTCCTTAAAGTAGACCTGGTCTACTTTGTACGACAGAATGTGTAACTTGGTCATCAGCTTCATCATTGCTATCTGACTCGTCAAATTCTACCGCTGGTACACTGGCCAATGCTGCATTTACAACTGGGTCGATTTCACTATCAGAGCCATTGTTATCAGAGCAGCCTGGGGAAAGATTTTGCAAGATTTCTAACGACTTGCTGCAATTCTCTCTCTAGATATTTCTAGCAGTTTAGAATTTTAAAAAGTACTGTAATTCCTAAAAATAAATATATTATAAAAAGTACAGTAAAACATTCTAGATAAACTACTAAACTTATCTGATAATATGCGTGTTACAAAACTTTTGCTTTGTACTGCAGTAGTGGTAAGTTGCATTGAAGTTACAGTAAGTATCTCACACTGCTTTTTCACACAAAAAGTTGAGAATTTTCTCATGCTTTTGAATGCGGACAGCAGCTGTTTATTTTTTGTTTTTCAATCTTTCGTTGGATATAATCTGTAAAAAGCGGCGATGCGTTTTATCGTACGTTTTCAATAATAAAACAGTACTGCGTCAATTGACGCACGCCGTCCTTCTAGGTAGTTGCCACTCCATTTCGCTTCACTGATAAAATAGAAACATGAAAATTTCAAGGCATGTGGACTTGGCCAAATTAGAAAAACTCATGGGATATGAGTGTTGTAATCCGTACGGTTTAAATGTTATTGACGCGCAAAGATGAAAAATGCGTCAATTGACGCGTCCCATCCTTCTAGTGTTAATTAATTAATATTTCGATTTCAAATTTAGCATCTGTTCAGGTGCAGGCGGACGTTTTTCTGAAACATTACAACTAAAAATAAGAAGATATGAAGAAATCGTTATTGTGCAAGTATTTGTAGACAAAAGTTTAAAAACGAAAAGTAGGAATATATCAAAAACCTGATATGCTATGAAAAAAGTAAAAACATTTTTGAAATCAACATCTAAATAACGTTTAGAAACACTCAAATTCAGCTCTGATAAAAATTTGCTGTTGACCGGTGTAATATAACTTTTATGTAACTTTATTTTTTAAATTTTATAAATATGTAATTGTATCTAAGATATTGAATTACTAGTAAAAATGTTATTTGATTTTGTAGCATTTAATTTAGGTACCATTTCAACTAACCTTATTCCGGGGCAAAACGCGTAAGATTTTCCCTCTGAGTTTATCGCTCGAAATTGCATGTAGCCAGGGGTTACCCAGGGGCGAAGATAAGTGGGTATGTGGTCCATTATTCTAGCGCCACCTATCGTATATTTGATTGGAGTTGCAAGGTTTTTTTTCCAATCAGAGCAATATCCGTTTACGACTAAAAAGTAAATAATTAACCACAATACATTAAATTATTTTAGAATTGTTACATTAACACAACATAAAATTTTGTTTTCAAACAGATTGACTTTGAATTATACTACATATTTGACATGTCATTTTTAATTTTACTTTATTGAAGTACTTTGTCCCTATCACCATTTTTATGGGTTGTTTGTGTCGGAGGCGCTTGAGGAAGCCTAAAGGGAATTTTTGGACCTATTTCTTGAAATGCTAAGATATTGCGGTCCGATCAATTTTTTTATTTTATTTTTTATTGTTTATTGGAGATATGACTAAAATTTAAATCGGTTTTCTAAGATCATCAAGCAGAGGAAAGTGCCGTAAAGTGTTTTTTTAAGGATACAAAGAAATGATACAAGAAGGCATGAAGGTTCCAGAGCCGGACTCGAGACATGGAATTGGAGACCGAGACAAGATGAGATTTTGTAGTAGCGAACTCGATATAAGTTGAAATTTGAGAGCAGTAAACCCGATACAAGACAAAACTTTATAAAAGCTGCTTTAGCTTAAATTGTGAAATTGTAGTCGCATGTTTTTAGTTGGAGTCAAAAACGAATTCAATTTTTTAAATATGCTGAAGTTGAAGTCGTCTTTTTAAATGTGCTGGAGTGAGTATTCGAGTTGCAATTATCTCTAACGATTTTGATTTTTGTTAAATTATGTGGAAGCTATACTCACATTTACCATATGAATGTCCAAAATAAGCAAGTGCAATTACTTTTTCTAATTTTTTAAAAAATTTTTGATAAAGTTAAATCGAAAATAATTTCTCCAAATTTGCAACGGTGGTTTAACCAATAACTACAACAAATACATGAGCTTCAAAAACTTTTTTTAATATTACGTATAAATCTTGAACATAAATTATAAATAAGTTTTCCAGGTTAAAATATTAACCCTTGCTTATAGGCTTACATTACCAAGTTTTGCTTTGCCAGTGCTAAGCATGTCAGTAAACAATAAAATTGGAAGAATTACATTTCAGGGAGAATGATTACATTGCTTTGACAAACAAATAAAAAAAGACTTTGTTGCCACTGAATTTAGTAGATGTGGACACACCTTACTTGGACTTGTGCAGCGTCATTAAAAGCGCAGCCAAAAAAATATTCCAAGCCGTAATTAAGATAATGGTATAGGCCAAGGGTGGACAAACTACGGCTCGCAACAATCTATTGTGCGGCCCGCGAAGGCTTCAAAGAAACACATTAAAAAATTATTAACTGTTTATTGTCTTAACCAAATTCTTGATCATTGCTTTTAGCAATCATAGATTTTTAGAAAACCAAGAAATCCGAGGCAGAATCAAAAGAAAGACCTTTTTTTCTAGAGGTCACTTCATTTTGGGCATGAAAAATCAGAAATCTAAGGCAAAAAGAATCAAATAAAACTTTTATTTTTAAGATATCATTTAAATTTATTTTGGGCTCAAAAATTGGGAAATCCGAGCCAGAATCAAAGTGAAAATTTTATTTTTAGAGATTACCGCAAACAAATTCAACTTTTAAATGCGGCCGGAAAGCAAAAAGTTTGCCCACCCTTTGTATTGGTATAGGTCATAGGTGGCAAGCCTGCAGCCCCATGAGTTTTTTTTGAGGCCTACACAAAGCCATTAGCAACCAAGGTTGATTGAATTTGTCGAGTTCGGCCTGAAGTCTGTTGCTTGAGCAGGTGGACAGAGCTCTGTGAATTAGCACAGCGTTAAGATTGAATTTTTTCAATCTATTCATCAAAAAACCATCACCCGATAAATTTTATCTGACTCCGTTTTCCTGCAATATCGTAAACTCACAGACGTGTAAATTCAGGGTGCGTTTTTGTACAACTAGGAAAAAGCCCTAGCTGTGAAATAAAAACAAAATATAACTTAATCCACGGTTGATTTTTCGTGTCGAAACTCAGCCTGCTGTCTAGGGAGCGATGAATCAAACGTTGGTTTAACGCGGGCGTAGATAAGCTTTTTCAGGATCTGTAAAAGACATAAAGCTGAAATATCGGTCGATAACTCTTTGGCACCCCTACTGGCTTCTTCAGCTTTGGGATTGCCACCACAAGCGCTCTTCTGCAGATCTTGGAAATTTGAATCAGTGCAACCAGGAAGAAGTAAACTCAAGTATTGTAAAGACATTGTAAACACTTGTTACGTAATAGTTTTAATAGTTTGAAATTTCACTGAGATTCCTAATTGATTAATTAATTTTAAAGTTATGTTTTAATACTCGTCATGTGGTAGTGGTATCTGATACTGAAAATTTAAAATTTCATAGACATTTAATAAATGAAATTTCATACACATTAATACTAAAAATAGAAGAATTTTTTACGATTAATGGTTGGTTTAGACTGAAAGCGGTAGCAAAAAAATAAAACATGTAGCAGGAAGCAAAAAAAAAAAAAAAAAACAAAGCGGAAAAATAGTTTAAATTAAAACTGGAAAGAGCAAAATTTTTTGTGCTCAGCTTGGCGAAAAAAAATTGAAGTTCAAATATTTTAACTTTTTAACTTTGTTCAGACTGAAAACGGTCGCAAAAAAAGCAAGGGGAAAGCAAAGGGAAAGCGCAACGGAAATCTTCCGCTTTCAGTCTGAAAACACCTAAAACATCTGTTAAAACTTATTGGCCCAAATGATACATTCATTATTTAGTTTAACAGAATAGAACTATTTAATATAAGAAGATAGATTTATAGACTAACTAAAACACCGCAACCGAATTTTACAAGTAAAGACCATTTTTGGCTTTCACAAGTTTTTTACTCATTTACTTCTCTAATAAGCTAAAATTAAGGTTTTTTCAAAGAATCTTTTCAACTAAGAAAAACGCTCTATTCTAACTTTACCCCTTCTTTAAAAATATTTTCCGACTTCTTTGGCTGCAACACCAGACTCAGTAACCATTTTTCAAACTTGATTTTTTGGCACAAAGAATTCTTGCAGTTCTGCAATACTTAAAAACAGGTAAAGCTCGGGTCCTGATTCCACCTGCTATAATCAATGTGGGAGTTGTTTTTACTTGACTTTCTTTCTTCTTGCTTGTGCCGATTCAAACTTTAAAAATTTGAAGAAGAGCGCTTTTAGTCGCCATTTCAAAACTGATGAATCCTATAAATGTAAAAAACGCAAAGAGCCATCACCAGATATCTTTGCTCCTGACCTCTAAACGATCCTCAAGAGACATGTCTAGGTTGGCGTCAGGCCAAGCCAATTCTCGCGTCATGAATGGTGTCATGGATGACAACTTGCACTTTGTCACTGGACGCCTGCGTCCCACTACAACAGACTATTTGTCAAACCTTGCAAGCATCAAGCCAGCTGAACTTTGCCTACTAAAAGAAAAATTCTTCCTGTTTAACAGTAAAAGTCTGGATCTTGACCATCTACTGCATGCAATTACCTCAATCTGCTTCCGAAAATGTCAAGATATTGCTGTTGGGTTAAAATTATTTATTTTTATTTTTTTAGTTTTATAGAAATATAACTGAAATTTGAAGTTGTTTGCTAAGACAGCCAAGCAAAAAAAGTGCCGAAAAGTATTTTTTGTGGACCACAAAAGAAGGAAGCTAGTAGGTTATGAACTGCGATCGCTTTAATTACAATACAAAGTTACGAGCCTTTTATGATGTCATAAAACAATATGAAGCTACTACAATTAAAAACAATGTAAGAGTTGCGTGTTTGGATACGAAATTTTATGTTGATAAAAAAAGCCCGTAATTTCTTAAGCACCTTATACGATGTCCAGCCTTGTAGTAAAAATTGCCATGGCTGAATTATTTGTGATTGCCCTGTTAGGTGCGAAACTGAATTTTTCATCAAAACTAAATGAATCAAAATTAATATTTAATCATCAAAAAGTGGGAAAAATCAGTGTCATTTGACATCTACTTTCTCCAACCTACAGCAACACTTGGTAAATTATTGCTTGTTTGGTCATTTGGATTGTCATTATCAGATTCTTCACCGTCATCAGTTTCTAAGTCACTTAATACCATGGTTATATCAAAATCACTTTCATCATCATCGTCTGAAATATCTGACACATCAGAAAGTACATACAGAACAGCTCCAGCATCGAATTTTCTCTTAGGCATTTTGTATGAAAATTAGGGTAAATAAAATCAATAAAAATTCTTTAAAAAAGCAAAATTATACTTGTTAGTATTTCAGAATAACATTGAAACACTTTAGCTTTTGTAACCTGTTGTTTTTTTTTGCAGCAAATTACCCTTACCACAAACTATGGGATAACCTATTGCATATTGGTTGACTTCTTTTAGTATTAAACCTACAATCTTTGGATTAAGAATTAAGCGAAGTAACTTCTAATGCTAGCAAACCTTTCTCAAAAACTGTTTAGATAACTGGGTAGTAAACTTACAATCTTTTGATTTATTAACAGCCCACTACTGATAATTTTTATTGGCAAAAAAGCAGACATTCCGCAATCAAACTGCTGGAAATAACACCATAAAATCATCAAGCTAACAACAATTTTTAAGCATTAAAGGAATTTCCCCAAGCTGATAAGTTTTTGAACTAATCGAAATCAATAAAAAATCTTCTCCTTGCGTTTTTTCCATGGGTTTAGACTTCTTTAAAGGGTAGTAAACTAAGTTCATGTATGACATGATTTTGGACCAAAGAACATAAATTGTTTTTGCATCCCAGACAGTTAGTTGGACGGCAAAGGGCTAAATCTGAAAATGCAAGGGAAAAAATATATTATTTGCCTTGTGAACTTAATCAATGCATTTATTGAGAAATTGTCAAACTGGAGACGTAAAGTACAGAAAGGCAAATTTTCAATGTTTACCAGTCTGACTGATATTTCTATTTTGGACGATGAGTTGAAAACCAATGTTGCTCAATATCCCAAAAAACTGAAATGCAAATTCAAAATATACTTTCCCGAAATTAGCAGAGATGACTTGTCACTTGCAAGAAATCCGTTTCGGCTTTCCTCTGAGTAAGTAGAAGACGAACTGCCGGATCAATTCATTGACATGAAAAACGACTCCAGCTGTCAAGATGTGTTTAGAGCTTTCCCAGTCACGGATTTCCGGCTAAGAACGGCATTGTCCTATCTAGAAATAAGCAAAACTCCTGGCTTTGAGAATCTGCCTTTTCAACACTTTTAAATGTGAAGATTAAGTAATGGAACCTCCTTGAAATTGAATAAGATATTCACTGTTCTCTCTCGTTAATAGAGCCAAGAATTAAGAATCTTGTCGTGATTCGTGTATGCCAAATGCGTGGTTGCGGCATGCTCGACTTATGCTTTGTTTTATCAATCGTGCCCTACTTCTCATAATATTTATCGTGTGAAATTTTGTGTGAAATGTTTCTGTGTACCACGGTCGGTGATTTGTTCATTCATTCATGCTCATTATATATAGTAACGTGGCTATACGATTTGAGAGACAGGAGAGGAAATAATGCAAATGTGATAGTGCTATAATTCAATAAAGTTTATTCGATATAGATTTTGGTTATATTGTGTTAGGGTTAATTTGAAACAAAAACTCCTAATCCTAACAATCTTGTAGCAAATGTGCTTTTTATTGAAAAGTAAATGGTTAGCAACTATTTTATCTTTTTTTGTGTCACCATAATAAAATTTTGTCATTTTATAATAAAAGTTTCATGATAAAATAAAATGTCCACACAGGTTGTTTGTTTCGTGCTATTTATCCTCCTGACTCGCGAGACAACGACGGAAGCGATAAAGATAGGGCGCAAAACCCAGACCCGCTTTCGGAAATCCCGAGGAGTACTTGTGTCGGGTTGTTGTTTTGCTGTTTTGTAGAATATTGCGGCAATTTGTAGTGATTTCCAGAAACCACCAAGCAGAAAAAATACTGTCAAGTGCCTTTCCCAAAAAAATAACAACAAAACGCCTAGTCGAGGCATCGAACTCATAACCTTACGGTTGAGAGCCAGGAACATTAACCACTGCGCCATAGTTAAGTGAACTGCGCCTTTCGCAGTAACGCAGCCATTGTAAAAAGTTAGAACACGTTAACGGTAATGAGCCAAGAACCATTTTTAAATAAATATTTGGGCCACCAAACAAAAAACTGTTTTAAAACGTCATCTGGAAAGACTGAAAAGGGAAAGATAAAAATTCCATGAAGTACTGTAACTCTTTTGGAAGTTTGAAATTCTAAACAAAAATCTACAATTTCAAACTTAAATAGGAGTAGTGAACATCGAAAGTATAGGTATTGTTATAAAAAAACCAATCAGTAATCAGTACTAATCAAAAAAATTTTTTGGAAAATCTAGCCTTAAATCAATAACATCGAAATATATGGCCTTGAATAAATTAGCATAAATTATATCAAAAGTACGGTTATCAATGAACCAATCAGAAATCAGTACTAATCAAAAAAGAAAAATTTTGAAAATTGAATGAATAACATTAAAGTACATGGACTTGAATAAATTAGCATAAATTACATCAAAAGTATTGGCATTGTTATTAATGAATGTATTAGATTTTAGCATTAATCAACAAAAATTTCGAAAGCTTGTTTTTAAATGAATTACAACAAAATGTACCTTGAAACAGTATTAAAAAGCACAAGGAAAAAAAACAATCAGAAAAGAGTTGACAAAAATTGAATTTCGGGCTAATCGAAACAATATGGAGAAATTGAAAAAAACTTAAGCATGGAAAATAACTCAGCAGAACGTGAACAGGATGAAAAATAAATGTTAGGTTTTTAGTTTTCTGATCATACCCTTGTGTCTTTGTCAAACAGAAATAGCAATCTGTGCTGTGATTTTTTGTTTCCGCCAAACCATTGGATATAGCAAATTTCATGGGCACTATCTTCCTGCAAATTATTCGCAGAACATGGACTAAAGTTTGTAATACATAAGTGTGCAGCTCAAAGTTTATTCTGATCATAATTGCATATCCAAAACAAGCATAACACAAAGTCGAGGTCTCATAGATTTACAAATTAAGTTACTTTTAAACAAATTCAAAATTAATATTCTACAGAAATGACAGAACATATTGGGGCAATTACGACCTGCCTGTCTTGACTTAGGTATTATTTCTCAACAAAAAACTTCACTGAAATATTTATTTTTATTTTATATCAACAAAAAGAAAAAAAAACCTGCAACAAATAGATATTTTGGTTAAAAAATTATAAAAAAATGTGTAGATAAAAAATTATCTACACGGGGGTGCAAAATCTTCTGCCAGACAGCTGCTTTGACCATTAAAGTCTCGCCAATTTGTATTTCATTCTTTCTTAATATGATGATCCAATTTAAGTAGCCCCTACAATAAACTTGCAGTTTTCTTTTACTTATCTTTCAGTATTTTTTTTCGTTATCTAAATTTTTAATTAGCAAGATCAATCTGTCACTGACAATAGTGAAGCCTGCTTGCCTCGAAAACAATAATTACGTTTTATCACCAAAGCTGTTGTCCGGTGGCTTTTTGGAACATGATAACACAACACAAAATAACATCACCAGTGTAAAATGATAATTTGTTTTCTTGATGGTAATGCAAATTGCTATTTAGAAAGTATTTGCATAATGAAATTTTGAATCTAAAGACATATTTATTTCTTAAATAAACTTAAAAATACACATTGTTACGTCAATAATAAAGTGACGTGTTTGTTTTACAGATACAAAACTATATTTGACTCTCTTTAAAGTACTTTTTTGCTTACTGGACTAATACCAAACCTGTTTGGTTCAGATAATTTTGGGCATAAAAGCTAAAATTTCAAAATACGTTTTTTCAAAATTCTGACCTGTATAAAAAACTTTTCAGATTTTGATTAAACATGGCCATATTTTAAAAAAACACATCAATTGTGTTGGAGACTTTGGTTAGATTTAAAACTTTGTGTTGGAGATCATTGGTGTTTTGCTTATTTACTGCGTACAGCAAAGTATAATTTAAATAGTTTCTTATGTGAGTTCGCATAACTATAAAACGATTTCGTTGTTTCAACGTGGTTAGATTAACACTTTTTGGTTGACTGTATTGCTTTTGTAAATACAAAATTTTAAGTTAAAACGTCTCTGTGTTACAAATTCAGAAAACTTGATATCAGCAAAGTTGGTGTGAGAAATGCATCCGAATGTTGCCACTGTATTGAAAGCTATTTTTTTTGGCTTTGCCATGCAAGGTTTACTAGCATCCACTATGTTGTAAGACCAAGGCGCACCTCATGTTCAAAACGTACCCGCCAAGCGTTAAGCATCGCGGTTACTCTTAGAGCTTGACAAACAAAGAAGAATATGAAATGATTATGAGGCATTTGGACTGTATAAGCAAAAATCCTTACAAAAGATTAGATTAACAAGAAAACAGGATCTAGTCAAACTAGTTTAAATAGAATAGTAAAAATACCTTTATAAATAAAAGGTATAAAATTGTATTTTCTAATTTATAGTTAAATTTTATTTTTTAAAAGTGCCAACAAAAATAGATGCAAAAAAATACAACAAAAGCTGATAAAAGAAGGTAGTGAAAAAAAATAGGTTAAAATGTCTAATTAATAAATACATATTTAGTAACTGTTGTTATTGTTTGCATAGTCACTGCACCTACAAAAAATAAAAAAAATAAAAAAATAAAAACAAAAATAAAATACAACTAGCTCAGATGACTTTAACAGATTATTTTTGCAAAACCGAATGCAGTGATACCTAAAAAACATTATTTTGTTTGATTGTGAAACTGTCAATTAAATGAGTTTTGCGTGTGATTTGATACAAAGCGTCAAGCCATATACATATTTGAAAAATTTAAATTACACTGAAAAGATTTAACGTGAACTCTGATGTCTCAACTGTCATAAAAATTGAACAATGTGTCACACTTCATTCTTAATAATTTTATCATAGTGATATAGCTTATTTTCCGCATTAAATAATTCAAAGTTTTGCCATAACATACAATTCGCTTGGGCAAGAGGTAATCGCTTTTGTACTGTGTTATTTAATTTATCTTTCTTTCGCTTGCAATTGTTCGAGCGTAACTTTCCTTTTTTCTTTACGAGACAGCGATGATGCGCTTTGTCTGTGTCGCATGACCGAGTTTAGTGACCTGAAATATTCTCATTTACTCTAGAAAACACGTCCTAATTTTAAAGCGCATGACCAAAGCGTTTTCGAGAAGACCCGAGCCGATTTGTGGCACGTGACCCTTTGTTTATGTATATAGCTCATTCGAATTCGAGTCGAAATTCGAGGTGCGACGGCTAGGCGAAATATATACGGCGAAAGAGAAACGAGAAAGAGGCGCTGCTTTGAGAGAAAGTAGAATTTGTGACGAGTGTTGAATTTATTTTGCGCCAGTGTTTGAAGTTGTGTTCTACAGAGGTAGAACTATTTATGTTGGTTGAATCACGTTATAGTGTTGATTTAGCTTTGCAGTTTGGCAAAGTGTGCAATAGAATTTTCGTCGGTCGTGAATTTTATAATACATTCCTTTTTATTAGAGACAGTGGTCTCTGTTTGTCAGTGAAGAAGAGTCTTCAGCAAACCAATTCGAGCTTTCGTTTAAATCAACTGCATAAAAGCTTTGGGCTCATAGAAAGACTACTTCTAGAGCCGGAATAAAATAAAATTCGACACAGCTTTGTTTCAGCGCAAGTATTTGGATTACCTAGCTCAACTGGTCCTTTAGGATTCCCAAACAAAGTCTGTGACACAATGCTAACACAACAAGAAGATAATTTAAGTTTTGCTCAGTGTAATTTTTTAACAAATATAAAAACTAATGATAACTTTAGGGCTGTAACATGAACGAAAATAGCAAATAAAAATACTGGATAAAATCTGTAATATATATACCAGAATATAATCTATCATATTAAAAACGAAGAAACCAAATTTAAATGTCTATTTAAAACAAAAGTCTTGTCAGATAGAATTATTTATTTAACTTATTTATTTAACTAATAAAGACAATATGTGAATTGAGAAATATATGCAAAACATCACTATGAAGAAATGCTTAGTTTAAATGTTTTATTAAATGCTTTGTTAAATGTTTAATTTCTATATTATAATTAAATATTTGTTTCAGATAGTAATTATTTTAAAAAATATTATTTTGTGGGATATGATAGAGTTTTAGAGAAGCGATTTAAAAAAGCTGACGCATTTTTTGTGGAAAGATAGAATAAATGCGCCTGCAATTGAGAAGAAGATTAACTCCGTGCTTGGCACCGGTACTGTGTCTGCGAGAAACTGCCAGCGAACAATTGCAAAATTCATTGTTGGTGATTTCATCCTTGATGATAAAAAAAGAAGTGGGCAACCATTGGTTAAAGATGATGTAGAAGATCGAATCAAAGAAGTTTTGACGTACGACAAATATGCTACATCTCGTAATATGGGAGAAGAGCTGTCGTTGTCTCACACAACAATACTCCGACACTTGCAGAAGATGGGAAAGCAATGCTTGGCGAACAGATGGCTGCCACACTTTTTGTCAGATGAAAATAAAGCCAACAGGGAAAGAATTTGTGGCGAATTGTTGGCTATGCACCAACGGAACGACTTTCTATCCCAACTCATAACGGTGGATGAGGTGTAGATATATTGGGACAATGCCAATCGATTTTATCACAACCAATCTTACGGTGCCGGTGATTAATCAACAACATCAATTCTTTAATGATTTACTCGGTGGTTCACTGCCATTCCTATAAAAAAAGTTTCTGCCGAAGCAACTGCAGAAGCTTTTCTTAACTGTTGGATTCAATTTTAAGGCCTCCCAAAAACAATAACATCAGACAGAGATTCTCAATTTACAGGTCCAGTGGAAAAATGTGTTAAATATATTAGGCATTAAACATATTATCACTACAAGTATCATTCACAGAGCAATGGTATAGTAAAAATAGCACACCGATGTCTGAAAGACGCTTTGCGTATGCAAGACAATCCCGTCAACCGGTTTGAAAATCTTTCTTTAATGACATTGTTTATCTGCACTTTTTGAAAAAACAAACTGAAATGCTCTCTCTCTCTGATCTCGTTTTCAAACAATTTTTACAACTTCTCAAAAATTTTCTTCTGCTCCTACAAGCAATTTAAACTTTTTCTCGACTAACAAATTATGTACTGCTTGTCTCGGCAAGAAATGCCTTTCAGAGCTTATGAGCGGCACTTGGCATAATGTTTCCATTGGGTACTCCTGGGAGCGGTTTGATTCTACTGCGGCGCAGGAAAAGTGCAGGACTGGAATTACTCTGTATTTAAAGAATAAAAATAAGAATTAACTGCTATCTACTTAATTTTACCGTACTTTGGACCTCCGTTCAAGCTTACAAAGTCATTGCTTGGAAACCAATCAAGAATTTTTCTGGAAAAACGAAAAAAGGACTTCGAATGTGCTTATCAGGGACGGAAAGTTCTGCGAACCCTTTGTCGGGTCGGTAACGTCAACAATGTAGCTTTACATACTCGCCAAACTTCATCAAAAATACCACGAGCACACTATATATTAAATTTCTTACTATTCATTTTTACTGTTTTACAGCATGTCATTCAATTTCAACGTTTAGAGTACGTTTCATCTGGGAACCGGCTAGTGTGACAACCCAGAGCTTTGTACCGGATTTTTCTTTTATTTTGTTTTTATTCGTTATCATTTGTACCAAATTTTTCTTTTCCATCATTACTTTTGCCGCGTTTTTAATTTTCCTAAAGTGTTTTGTTGGGAGTTTTATGTGGCTGCAAGATTTAAGATTAACATCATAAATATTGTGTTTGATCGATAGAGAAAAAGAATAGAACACACAAACGGTAGTAGCGGTCTTTCTTACCTTCCTGAATAAAATAAAAAATAAATTACCTTGTAACTTTCCCAAAACGATACGGTACAAAGTTGTTAACTGATTATTTGCAGTAATTGTTAACATTGTGAATCGCTTTGAAGTTTGGTGAAGCTTAAAAGTCAAGTTTTAGAAGATTTGATAAGTTTTTTTGAATTTGTAAATAACAAATTCTTTACAGCTTTACTTTAGCGTAAATATTTGGATTATCTAGTTCAATTGGTCCTTTCGGATTCGCGAGTAAATTTGTGATAACAACCTGGACACGACGAAGCTATTTCTGGTTTGTTAAAGCCGTGTCAACAATGCTTTGCGCAGGACTAATAACTTAGCCCTGCCTATCCTTTGACCAGTCTCTTGACAATCTTATTAATATTTACTCAATTTTATTCCAATGTAAAGTTAAAGTCACAGCCAAATGTGCGTATCGGGAGAAATCTTCTCAATCAACTAGACAAAGAGTTTCAACGCAAATTTGCTCCGGCCTTTTTGCCGTGAAAACCAAATCGAGAAAAGACGGATTCTAGCGAAACGCCGTTTATATACGCGATTAGGCCACATGTTGCATGGTCCACTAATTTCTAATAAAGCGTATTAAACAAATAAAACAAGGGACACAGGCAATTGGCGGAACACAACCTAATATCTTTTTTCAAGTTTTGTAATTATTTTGTGACAATATTCTATTGAAACAGAGATTATCTTATCTTGCAGAACTTTTGCAACTTGCAGAATCTTTCTCAGCAGCCTGCAAGTATACCTCCTAATTTTAAGCATCTTGACAAAAGTAAAAAAAGTCGGGAGCATTATCGCCAACAATTTTTTGATGTAGTATTAATCCGTTTAGAAAATCTTCTTTAACATCTCCGAACCAGTGTCGTCTAGCTAGTTGATAAAATGCACCTTTGCCTCGTTGATCGTTGCGTATCCTCTTGATAAGGATATATTTGGGCATTTGAGTACTATATGGTCCATGTCTTGTGGAGCAACATAACATTTCGGGAATGTCGGGAAATTCCAATAGCCGCACTGGTATAGATTTGTGGCTGTTCTACCACGTCGTGTTTATTGTCCATTGTTTTCCTGTTAATAAGTGGAAACCAGGTTATGGATTAGTTAGATGCTCAACCCAGTCTCCTAAAATGGAAATGTTTTTATGCTTTTCTTGTATCCATTTTTCTTAAAGATTTAAATTGTTTATTTTTGTGAAGTAGAAAGTTTGTCGGGATTTTAGTTAAATGTTTGTCGGAGCTTTCTTCCTTATTTATTTCAATAAAGTCTGAGCTTCTGTCAAGTTTTAAAAAAATGAGTTGCCTTTTCTCTTCTGAGGTGTGGTGGTGCAGTGGAGCTTAGAATTAGAAGCCAAAGAAGTATAATGGATTTTAGAATGTCTGTTTTGGTTCGCGTGGTGTGGCATAATTGAATGTCAATTTTTGGTGTGTGTGAGCTGTGACTCCAAACAGGTGCACATTATTTAGCAACGCTATAGCATGATGCTAAAGCGGAAATTTTTTGATCCATGGCATTATTAATTCAAAAAAAAAAGTACAACCGTTTTATTTTCTCGTCTTGAGACAGAGACACATGAATTGTTGTAAAATTTATTGGAATCAGACCAAGCAACAAAACAATCTTTTGACGATCTGGTCCGGAATTTATTAACTTTAAAAGATCTATTCACATACAAGCTGCATGTTCTGTACTTTACAATTATAAAATTCAACCAAAACAAGCTTCAAGGAATTGCAAAAGATTGTCTCTTTATATACAAGAGCAAAACGTTTCATCATTAGAGCTATGCAGATGACCACATAAGATATGAATTGAGTCAAAGTACGCACTATCAAGAAGTCCATAAACCGATTTAATCTTCTAATCTTCAAAGTTACAATCCCAACGACTCAAAAAAATTTTAGTTTTACATGTAGTTTCTGTCAATTATCATTGCTTTTAAATTTATTTTTGAGTTTTTTTATTCATTACGAAAAAGAATATCAAATTCAATCCTTGATTACAAAATATAACACTTCAAAATTTAGTGTGAATAGAGGTTAGTAAAATACATAGTATTTAATTGTAATACCAAGGTATTTTAATTGTATGTTACAAAAGTAATTTAATGTTATTTCATTCCAAAAACACCGATTCTGAGTCTTACAAAAAGTACAAATTGTTAGACGTAAATTAAAAATTTTTTAATCAAAAAAAGTGTTTTTTGCAGATAGCTGAGCCTAAATAAAACCAATTTTCAGGTTGTTTTATTCATTCAATATAAGTAACTAAACACTTTAATTGGAATAATAAGTGTGACATTGTCATTTGCATTTATATTTAAAACATTGGCAGTATAAAGATACTGCTTGAATGGCGTGATAGCTCATCATCATGAAAAAATATCATTTTACGATAACTAGACCGTGATTTCTGTTTGATGTGGTTACGGATCAAAACCCAATTGCGCCGTTCTGTTGTGTTTTCAAAAATAACATTTCACGGCACTTTTCCCTGCGGCAGTCTTAGCAAGTACTTTTAAATTTCAGTCATCGTCATCTTTATCAATATCAGGGAAAACATTGAATTATTTCAGTGTGTTTCCCTTTGCTCGCTTGTCCTTTTAGGGTTGCGGGAGCCGCAGCTCGAGTTGGAATCTTCAAGCACACAGATCTCCTACAACTAGCGGCAATTTCGCTGGAAAAATTCCAAAACGTAACCATGGCAGATCTTCAACATAATTCCGCCAGTAAGTTCTGGATCGCTCTCTAGGCCTCTTGCCACTCGGAACAGCATCCATTAGTTGCTTTGCTGTTCGCTCGTGAAACATTCGTATCATATGGCCATACCAGCGCAGTTAAGATCATTTTATGCGGAGTAGAAGCGGTTCGATTTTGAGAAATTGACAAATTTCAGTGCTTTTAACCTTGTCAAGTAAGGATAAGCCTATGACTTTTCGCAAGAAACCCATTCCGGCTGTCTGTACTCGAGATCTCTTTTGTTTGGTGATCCCGGGTACCAACCATTAGTGAGGATAGGAACAAAAACTGATCTGAAAATAGAAAGATTTGTTTTTGTACACAGCTCTCTTTTCGGTGCAACTGATCGGTAAAGCATGCGCATTACTGCACTTGCTTTTCCAATGCGTATGCCCAGTTTGCTGTCCTGTCTACCATCACTCCAAAATGTGAATCCAAGATTATCAAACTTCTCCGTCTGCTGGAGAGTTATTCCATATGTTAGGAAAGAACACTGGACAGGGTGCCTTGAGAGACACATAATCTCAATTTTAGCCTGGTAATTTTTATTTCAGCATCCAAGCATGCATCAGAAAACCGATCAAGTGCATAGTGAAGATCACTTTTATTCAAGCTTAACAAGGCAAGGTCATCTGCAAACAGCAGGCGCCGAACATTACACTGTCCTAATGTGACGCCACTGCTAGAGGAACTGTCTTTGTCGATTTTATTCATGTACATAGTAAACAGAAGAGGAGAAAGAATACAGCCCTGTGGTAGTCCAACACTGACATTTAAAGATTTTGTTTTCATGTCATGGACACGAACACAGACTTCTGACTATCTGTACAACGATTTGATAGTAGCTAATAGCTGACCTCTCATGTCATACTACACCAATTTGTAGTATTGGCCCATATGGTAGGTGCTTTCACGCAGACTGGGCCGTGAGTAAGTCTGTTCATTAATTTTAAAATGACAGACCGAAACCGAACCTACCAAAACGAAAGGGTATCCACCCATTTTGATGTTCAGTGTGGGTCTGCTAATCGGCAACGTCCTTTTCAAGACAGAGCAATGCTAGGATAAAACTGCCCTTTTCAGGGCACATTGCCAACAAGTACCGAAAATTCTTCAGCTGAACATTGAAGACCTCACTGCAACCAAGATGAACGTTCTTCATCACCTCGCTATGCAGTCTCAGCCACTCGTCATCCTACTGCAGGAGACCCACTGCACTGATGCAGAGAAGTTGGTACTTCCAAACTACCAACTAGCTGGGCCTTCTTTAAGCAGGAAGCATGGCCTTGCCACGTTTGTCCACGAGCGACTGAGATACACGCTTTTGGACCAATCTCCACTGACATCGGAGATCGAGTGGTTGTGTGTGGACGTTGATGGCAATAAAATAGTCAACGTCTACAAACCACCGCCAACGCAATTGCGAACCCTGAATCTCCCAGTGTTTCCCCGCCCCTGTCTTTACGTGATGCGATTTTAACTGTCGTCATGCTGACTGGGGTTACGACGACAACAGTACGGACGGTGAGTGCTTAGCTGGCTGGGCAAGTATTAATTGTCTTGCCCTCCTATATAATGCCAAGGACGCTGCCATTTTTATTGGAACACTGGCATCAATCCAGATCTAGCTTTCGCTAGCGTAGGTCCAAACAGTCGCTTACCGGATAGACGTGTCCTTGAGAAGTTCCCCAGATCACAACATCGACCTTCGCTTATTACACCAAGGTTTGCTATGGCAATGCCAAGCATGCCTGTTAAGCGATGGAACTTCCGCATGGCCAAATGGAGTCACTACATTGCTTTGACAAATAAATTCGCAAAGACTTTGTTGCCGCCTTATTCACTTGATGTGGATGCGGCTCACCAGGATTTCTGTAACACCATTAAAAAAGCAGCCAAAAAGATTATCTCACGCGGGTATCGAAACAACTATATTCCGTGTTGGGATGCAGAGTGTGAATCCCTCTATAAAACCTTTCTGCAGTCTCCTAAGGGAGACGACTCAAGTTTGGCTGCTACAGATTTGCTTGCCAAGCTTGACAAAAAGCGTAGGGATTGATGGTCCGAGGCAGTTCGGAGCATTGATTTCTCACACTCTAGTCGAAAAGCATGGAGTATTTTAAACAACCTTACTGGTAGGTCACGACACTCTCCTCGTCACTGTCCCGTTTCAGCCGATGCTATTGCATCTCAGCTGGTTAGAAATGGGAAATACGAGGCTGTTGATCGCAAGTCATCTCGACTTGTCTCTCAAGAAGTGTCTGACATTTGGAGGGCCACAACACCAGACGCAGTAAATATCTCTGACAATTTTTCACAGAGAGAATTTTCTGATGCCCTCCAACATTTAAAACCAGGCAAAGCTCCCGCACCTGATTCCATCTGCCCCGAGCATATACTCCATGCTGGAGCTGCTTTGAAATCCTGGTTATGTGACTTCCTTTCTTCCTGTTTGCGCCGACTCAAAATTTCCAAGATCTGGACAAGAGCGCTTGTGGTCGCGATCCCAAAATCAACGAAGCCCGTGGGAGACCCAAAGAGTTATCGACCGATATCTCTGCTCCGTGTGCCCTACAAGATCCTCGAGAGGCTTATCTATGCCCGCGTTGAACCATTGATCGATCCACTTTTCCCTAAAGAGTAGGCTGGGTTCCGACGCGGGAAGTCAACCGTAGATCAAGTTGTTCTGCTAACCCAGAACATCGAGGATTTTTTCGAGAATAAAAAGAAGGCCGGTGCCGTATTTATCAATCTGACAGCTGCTTATGACACTGTCTGGCACCGTGGCCTTACCTGCAAGCTCCTGAGACTACTTCCGGATAAGCACATGGTCAAAATGATTATGGAGCTTGTCCGAAATCGAAGTTTCACCCTTACCACTGGTGACAGCAAGCAAAGCAGATTACGCCGTCTTAAAAACGGCGTTCCTCAGGGATCGGTCTTGGCTCCTCTCCTATTTAACATTTATACGTACGATCTTCCTTCTATGATTTCCACAAAGTTTGCTTATGCTGATGATTTAGCATTGTTGCACTCTTCTGGAAACTGGAAGGACTTGGAGGGGACATTAAGCCAAGACATGTCCACACTGTCAGCGTGTCTCTAGACTTGGAGGTTGAAGTTCAGTCATACTAAGACGGTGACGGCAGCCTTTCACTTAAATAACCTAGAGGCCAAACGTGAGCTAAAAGTCTAAACCAGTGGTTTTCAACCAGGGTTCCGCGGAACCCTAGGGTTCCGCCAGAACAGTCCAGGGGTTCCGCAAGTGCACATTCAAATCCGAGAGTCTATTTTATTATTGTATTGTACGCATATTGTTTAAATAGACAGTGATTTTTGATCTATTAAGTCCCATTGCAATCATATAAGTTTCTGTTGTATTCAATTAAGTCTGTGGTAGTTTTTAACAGTATTATATTTTTAATAGTACAGACGACTTTGGCTAAAACACACACACGTCATAATGCCAACTGAAAATTATCAATTATGCTACATCACAATGCAAACTAACTGGTAATGAATAGGGATAAATTACAGGACAGTAGGCTACTGTACTGTACTGTACTGTACTATACTATAATTCTCTGTTCATTACTGTATCATTACAGTATTAATTAGTTGGCGTTGTGATGTTGCATAATTGATAATAATCAATTCGCGTTATGACATGCTGTGTGTTTCATCTGAAGTCGTCTGTAACAACGGTTCTCAACCGCCGGTCCGCGGACCAGCAACGATCGGCGTAATTTTTTTCCGGTCGGCAAACTATTTTCTTTTCTGCCAGGTTAATTTAATATGAAATCGTAAGCATTGCAAAGTTGTTACTTTCTGTAAAACTTATTTTACACTTGACCGATTCACAGCAGTAAATGGGGGTATCTCGCCTTTCTTGATTACGCAAAATTGTTTTTAATAATAAAAGTTAATCTTTTGGTAACCTAAGTTTTGTACCGTTTACAATTGTTCCATTATAAAATGCGTCTAGCTTTCAAAAAATTTAAAGCAATGCTATTTTTCATTTTTGAGATGCTGTTATAGCTAGTCTTGTTAAACTGCAAAAAGATTAATATGGATCCAATGAAAGAACAAGGTATTATGGTGTATTTAACAAGAAGAATAAAAATAAGATAGCCTAGGCCAAAGTTTTGCATAATCAAATGATGCTTTTTGCATAAGAAATCAAATTATTGCACAGAGGTTCCTCAAGCCTCTGGAATGTTTCATTGGAGTTCCGCTCCACCAAAAAGGTTGAAAACCACTGGTCTAAACCAATGGTAGACTTTTACCGTTCTGTCCAACTCCTACTTACCTTGGGGTAAAACTGGACAGATTGCTCACGTTTCGTCACCATTTAGTGGCATTGCGCAAAAAACTATTTTCGCGCGTCACACTGCTGAGGCGACTCGTGGGCTCAGGATGGGGTGCTGGTGCTAAAACACTATGCATAGCCACCTTATCTCTAGTCTACTCAGCAGCTGAGTACTGTGCGCCAGTCTGGTGTCGCAGTGCTCACACTCGCCTCATTGGCAGTGTCTTGAACGACGCCTTGCGCATGGTCACTGGATGCCTGCGTCCCACTCCAACGGACCAACTACCTGTACTCTCAGGCATCCATCCAGCTGAGCTTCGCCGACTGGGAGCGACACTCTCCTTGGCTTACCGTGGATCTTTGGACCCCAATCATATTTTGTATGGTCTCTTAAGTGGGTCTTCAGATACTCGCCAAATGAGACTAAGATCCAGACGCCCGTTTGGACCAGGTGCGCGGAATCTTTTGGACAACCTTGCCAGACTTGGCATCTGCGCCTCTGAATGGACAAATCACAAATGGAATGCGGAGTGCTGTGAAAATGCTTCCAGGCTCCGTGCTTTTGTTCCCGATACCGGTACCAGGCCTGTTGGGATAGGCTTACCCCGAGCAGCTTGGGTTAAGCTCAACCGGCTGTGGACTCGTGTTAGGCGATTCCATTCGTCCTTGCACAAATGGGGTTTCGCTCCTTCACCGAATTGCGAGTGTGGCGCCTCTAAGCAAACCACAGACCATGTATAAACAGTGTGCCCTATACATCGGGCACCACATGGAGCACGAGGTCTGACGATTTTGGATGACAAAACTCGATGCTGGCTTAATGACATCGCTGCCAGCATCTGATTCAGGCAATGCAGCAGTCTGGAGTAGTAAAAGGATAAACCCTCGGCCCCAGTCTTGTTTGTGTCTGGCCTGGAGTGGATGCCCTTCAAACGACGACGACGACGACGAATTCACAGTACTGCCCACAGCTTGTCTCTTGAGATACGGTTATAAGCTTTTTCAAGGTTTACAAATTTTTCCTCTTTGGCATATTTTCACAATTCCTTACAAACTTGCTGAAGGGCAAAATCTGGTCCATGGTGAATCTGCCAGGATGAAATTCGCATTGTGCATCCTGAAGTTGAGGTTCGACTATTTCAAGGCATCTCTTTTTCAAGCACTTAGCATAGATCTTTCCAGGAAGATTTGATAAAAAATGCCCCTGTAGTTAGTGCATTTTGTCTTGTCTTTCTTTTTGTATATAGCTATTAACACACTGGTCTGCCATTGCTTTGCTACCTCACCAGTCTTCCAAGCTACTTGAAACACACGAGTTCGACAACGAACCCCAAACTTGTTTATGGCTTTTAACATTTTGGGTCGAATATTATATTCACCAGGAGCCTTGCCAGCTTTCAAAGATTTGATTGCTGTGCTCACCTCTGCTTTGGTTAGATGAATTTTTTCACCAAATTGTTCCTCGGATGTTTCCAAATGTTGGACTGCTACTGCATTTAAGAGTTCACAAAAGTATTTTTTCTAAAGATCTAGGATGTTTTTTTGATGCTTCAAAAGCACACCATTAGTATCTTTGATGAAGGTGGCAACTGGTGTTCGTTTGCCGCACAAATGCCGTATGGTTGACAGGAATTTATACTACTAACAAGGTTAGCTTTAATTAACTTAAAATCTCAGTACTCTAAATAGCAAAATAAACTAACATACAAAGCAAACACAACACATACAGTAGCTGGCAGTTGGACTAAGATGTTAAACAGAAACAGAAACCAACTAAAGACACTGCGGGCTTAAATAAGAACGGTGAATGACGTACAAGATTACTATAATCTTAAGGTGTTTTGTCAGGGGTTCGAAACTTATCACAATGGTTTGCCAAAATACTTTGTTTGCCGATCTCTAGTCTGTATCCAAATTTTGTCCAAATTCTTCCCATGACATTTTTTAGATTTTGTGTTTTGCTCTAAATCGTTTTCTTGTTCTTGGATGGTTTAGGCCTCTTAGAATGCAGTCGACTAGGTAGAAAGATCTACCACTGAATCTCTTTACCAGGTGTACTTGTGAATCTCCTTTTGCTGAAAAAAAAAGCTATTCATTATGCACCGTCAGTTGGTGGCACAGAACTCTAGCCAACATTTTCCGTTCTGTTAATGTCGGAGTCTCCTTTTTTTCCGATAACACCCTTCCATGTGCAATGAAAGCACCCTGAAGGAGAATTGATTCTGTAGTTTTTAGTTTCTGTAAAGAAACACATACTTCATCTAGGAAAGGGTGGTATTGTGTTTCAGCATTTGATGCGTTCACCTGCAAAATGCAAAGTGACCCCTCCTGCAGCCTAAGCTTATGGAGAAAAACTCTTTTTCTTAGTGGGATCCAATCAGTAACACAATGAGCCAGGCGAGGGCTAACAAAAATGCCTAACCCTGCCTTAGTAGACATGATTACATGTACATGTGAGTAGAAAAGCTTCAAGCTTTCATTCAACTCAACAGTATCAGAGCCACGACACTTGGTAGAGGAAACTCCAACAATATCAAGATAATACTCCTCTGCCTCCAAAACCAGTTTCTGTTCTTTTTTCATTGAGTAAAGTGATGTTCCAGTTGCCCATGGAAATTTTTTATATTTGTTCCAGTTGCCCAGACCATGCAAATTTCGGTCATATTTCTATAAAACTAAAAAACCAAAAATAAGTAATTTCAACCGGACAGCTATATCTTGGTATGTCCGATAGCATTTTCAAATAATTGCTTGCCCTATGTAAAGTGCTCCTTTATTTTGCCAGAGGATAAATAAAAATAAAAAATAAAAGAAAAAAGTGATATCATCAGATTATGCCATAATATAAAGTATTGCATAGTATATGTAGTTAATTTGTTCTAGAATTGGTCAAGCTAAATTAACTTCACTTGGTCGAAGATTTTGAAACTTTGATCCTTTTTATTTACAGAATTTAACGGCGGATCCTTATAATTAGTGTAAAAATTAGACCTCATGCATCTAAGGGTTAACTAATATCCTTTAAAAGGAATAAACTTTTATCGCTAAAATTTAATTTTGAAAGTTTTGAAAACTTTGCAAAAAATGTTATTTGCATTAATAAAAACAAATTTTGTGCATTGTATTTTATATATTTTTAAATTTTATGAAAAAGCAAATAAAGGAGTAGAGAAATTGAAAATCTGCAAAACGCTTTATAATAAATCAACTTACATAGATCAGGAAAGTTAGACAAAACCTTTAAAATTTTTTCCAGAGTCTTTTCCACATGAGTTTGATTTACCAAGCTTCCAGAAGTTCTGAAATCAAACAAACAAGCTGAAAATACATCTTCATGCAAAGAAAATAATCCAGTGATCTAGTCGAGATTGCATGTTTGAAACCGAGGCCGAGAAGAATTTTTTATGTAAAATAAAGTAAACTTTCGTTAAAAGCATTTCAAAATAACATATTTCAAAATTTCAACTTTGATATTTTATTTTAAGCAATTAGCTTATGCTCTTCAATCTTTTCTTTGAAATGACTTTATTTCTAGTTTTTTTCTCACAATAATGCTGCAACAAAACATCAACAGCATAACTGAAGTTGTAACCGTTAACTTGAGAAGCTTTGTTTAATGTTTAAACTCAATATTATTAAACCATGTCTAGACTCTTCCATACAAATTTTAATAAACTTGAACATCCTTTATCATCCTTCAGTGAGTAGTCCAAACGCATCTCACACTTCATTCTATGTGTTGCTAAAATAAGATTTTTTCCTGGACCCATGGTGCACAAACTGTGACGTACGTTTTCCAATGACAAGTCTAATCAAATGAAAACCAAAAGACCACATTATCAATAACTAATGACAATTTTTAAAAAAATATTTAAACAAAGAAAAAGCTAAGAGAATATCATTCATCAAAAAAGATTTTTACTGGTGATGCGTCCGACAACAGTAAAAAATTCTTGCACATATGGTCTAATTCGATGACGACACTTTTTTTGTTCGGTATCTCACGAATGTTCAACTAAACACTGAAACAGCGTAAATTCATCTCGGTAGCAGTGATCAACAAAGCTGTGAATATTGCTTAAGTGCAAATTGCAAATTTCATACAATCGCGATACATTTATAAAATGTTTTGCTTTCCTTGCAAATTATAATCGATCTTTTGTTGGGCCTGTTATAAAAAATGAGGCCAATTATACTTTTAAAAGTCTTATTTATTGCTCAGATAACACTGAAAATGAAGTCACTAATAATGAAAATAGAGTTTTTAGTGAGCACCACCATGTTTTTCAACAACGCTGTTCTTCAACAGACTCTTCAACAGCGTCCCACATACGCCAACAAATGAATTCAACCAACCTTTGCTAAAAGTTTCATCACAAATATAAAAAAAAAATTAATAATAAGCGGAAAAAAATTTAACCCCCATTTCAGTGCCCCATTTTATTTCATGAACCCCATTTCATTTTATAAATCACATTTTATATTGCTCTAAAAATAAAGCAAGATGTTCACTATGTTTAATTTTTATTAACCATTTCATTTTATGAATCTCATTTTATCTTGCTCTAGAAATAGAGAAAGAGCTCTAGAAATAGAGCAAGATCATTCACTTTGTTTAATGTTTATTAACCATGTGTACTATTAAAATAATTTTGGCATGTTGTAAATTAAAACATCAAAAAATGAAAATTTTATTTTATGCTTTGGGTTATGGTGATCCTCTTGCCTCACTTTTTTCTGTACCGGTATTAGTTACACCAATCAAAATGATATTTATTTCATACTGATTTAGCCAAATATGTTTCGAAAGAATTGCAAAAGCCCAAAATATTTGTTTTGAAGATTGTGATCATTTAGTGACTTCCAAACAAGCAAACAAAAGAAAAGAGAAAACGGTTTAATTCTGTTTTCGGCATGGAACTTTTTATTAGGGTTAAGAGTAGAGTTGGGATCATCTTCAAATCGGGAGTATAATTAAGTTTATGGTTAGGTACAATGAGTCGCTAACGTCCTCGTCCAAAAAATATAACTAAAACTATTGTGTTTACAACAAGAGAAAAAGAAAAACGTATGAAAAAGGACGCGTGAAACCCGGAAAATTTTTAATTGAAATTCAAAACAATTAATTCCCTTATTTGCCACGATACTGTTTTAGTGCGCATGAGAGAACTCCAATATAAAGAGACACAATAAAGCAAAAACCTTGAAATTTTTGATGCCGTCATAATCAATGTCGAATTAAACTTCAGATAGTTCAATGATTTTTAAAATACTTTGATAAGGGTTTTTGTGTTATACACTTCACAAATAATATGGGTGAACCTATAATTGAAGAAATAATTTTGTGTTCAAGAGATTTTCGACATTTTAAAGCTTTGGCGCACTTTTGAAGCAAATAAAATATTTCGCCCCAAATTATACAAAAAGCATAAAGTTTATTCTAGTACAGTCACTGCAGTGCTTTAAACCTTTTTGTGCCCGCAACACACTTCAAAACATTTTTAAAATTTGTGGCACACTTGCTCCAAGATAAAGATCATTTTTTGGTCTTTACTAAGTTTCAAATCATTTCTTTTACCTGAAGCTACATTTTGCGGACATAAAATCTTAAAAGTTTCAAATTAATGGAATCCTCTTTAAAAAAATGAAGATTTTTTTTTTGGTGCACCAGATTTTAAACGGTTTGTTTTTATGTGAAGTTAGCAAATTCTACATACTTTAAACAAAACAAGCTCCGAAAGTAACTGATGCAAAAAAAGTCTTCACTTTATTCATAGAGAGTTACATTAACCCTAATTTACCTAAGGGGGTTCCTCAAAGGACCTTATAAAAAAACGATATAACTTGTAAAGTTTACATGATAAAAACTTAAAATTTTATGACTTTTCCTAAAATTTATTCCTGAATATTTTGCTATTTTACTTGAGCAAATCCGATGGGTAGTTTTGGTGTAGCAGGCTATTTTTTTGACTTACCTCTTGATTTTCGTATACTTTTTGTGTGCAAAAATCATGAGATAAGTCAAAAAACGTTTTGAACGTCTTGCTGTATTTGTCAAGATTACTGCGTCACATAGTAGTTATTTATTTTTGCAGCAGACTGTGACCAATCCGACTACGTCGCAAAACAAAGCAATCAACGAAAATTTGGGGACCTTCAACTTTATGCAAAATAAGAAAAGACTAATACCAAATGTATACTAAAAATAAAGACATTTGACTAAACTAGAATAAATTTTCTTCAACATATCAAAAAATCAACTGCGCAGCTATTGTCAGTTAAGAGTATTGGACATGTAAACTTAGGGTCCTCCTAGGACCCCCCCTTAGGTAGTCAACAGAAAAAAATAGCCTAGGTAAATAAGGGTTAAAAATAATAGCTTTTTCCTGGTCTAAATAAAGTTTCTAGAAAAAAAAGCTTTTGAAACTTTTAGTTTTTCTAGTCGCTACTTCATAAAAAGATATATTTTTTGAATTTAAAAAGTGTGTTTGCATTGCTGTTTATTTACGCCACACCTGTATACGTCACACGCGTGTGCCGGAAAGTAGTTTAGTGGTTATTATTCTTGGATCTATCTTGAAAGAGTTTGGTTTGATTCGATCGTTTGTATCACGATATATCCTAATCATGTATTTTTTAGTACAGTCGTGTGCAATAGTTTAAGACAGCCTACCAAAAATTTCCTTTTTTTTGATTTCCAGCTTTGTGATTTTATCTAGCTTGTTCAAGATGACATAATCTTATTGACTTAGTCTAGCTAGATGTTTTTAGCAATACAAAACTCGATGCGTGCTTGATTAAACAATATTTGGGCTATTTCTTTACTATTTTTATAGTTTTTGAGAGTCAAAAAATGGGCAAAAAAGCCATTTTTGTCTGAATCTAAAAAAACCCGAATTGTAATTTTGCACTAGGAAGGGTTTTCTCAAGAACGATGCGCAAAAAGTATTTTGTAGCAAAACGGGTGTTCATTAAGCAAATACTAGATTTTAAAATTTAGGAGTTTACCATGACAAGAAAAGTAGTGGAAGGCCGAGAAAAACAAGCCCTCGTCGTGACAACTGATTCGGCAAATAGCTATTCAGTTTCCAATCAGTTCCTGCAAGAAAATACGCGCAGCATTGTTTTCTAAAGGCACAGATTTTAAATATACAACTGTTAGTGCCGTCTTGTTCATGAATTCATCTTGAAATCATTTAAACCTGCAAAAAACATCGCTTAACTCCAGCCATGAAAGCGAAGAAGTTGGCCTTTGCTAAGCAATATGAAGACTGGGATGAAGCAAAGTAAAGTAAAATTCTTTTTTTGAATGAATCCACAATCCAGCAGTTTGCACAGAGAAAACGGACAGTTCGTAGGTCTGTTAGAACACGATTTAATGACTGCTATACACAAGCTACGGTAAAACATTCATCTAGTGTCATGATTTGGGGCTATGTCCAGTGATGGCACAGCTGGTCTTTTCTTTTACAAATCGGAACAACAATAAACGGCGTCAGATACCGAAAAATGTTGGAGGACAAGCTCAAAATTCACACGGCTATTCATGAATGCAACATGTTTGTGCAAGACGGTGCTCCCCGTCACCTTTCAAAGTTAGAAAGAGATTACTTTAAAAAGAAAAATATCGTTCATTGTACTATTACAGCCCAGATCTCAATCCATTAGAGAATTTGTGGGTAATACTGAAAAAAAAGTGGCAGATAAACATCTCATAATTGCTAAAGACTTGGAGTTGGAGATAAAACTTATATGGACACAAAATATTGTAGCTGAATACTGCAAATATTTAGTGCATAGTATGCCTTGTCGTCTAAAAGCTGTTATCAAGAGCAAAAGTAAACATATTAAATACTAGATTCTTACACGAAACTGGCTAATGTAACTTATTTTTAAGTAGATAAGCTTATTTTTGACATTCAGTGTTATTTTCAATGCATGGCTATTTTACTGCAGTACTTTGAATAAACAAACTATAACATAAATAGAACAAAATTAGTCTATATTTTACGTAAAAAATGCTAGGTGTTCTTAAAGTTTTAAAACGTGTGGCTTTCACCAAATGCAAGACTCCACTGGTAGAAACGGTAAAATGCACCGCGCACGCCAATGACCAAATGCTGGGAATACATCAGGTTACAAAACAAATGGCACCATAGAGTACCATCTAAGGCATTGTGGATCGCGCACACCAAACCTGAGTTTACTGCCCGACCATGGTTTCGAGTTTTAAACTTTCATCAGAGATTTCATCAGAGTTTAAAACTCGAAACCATGGTCGAGTAGTGAGCTCAAGTTTGGCGTGCGCGATGCACAATGCCTTAGATGGTACTCTATAGCAGGTTTTCCCAAACTGTGTGCTGCAGCACACTGCTGTGCCGTGAAAAGGATTAAATTGTGCCGCAAAATTTTTGTGTTTTGACAGAAAGCCATAGAGTCTTGGTATACAAATAACTTATGTGTTTTACGTAATTTTAGTGTTGTTAAAAATCTTAAATATGAACTGCTTCAGTAAAAATGTAAAAGGAAAGAGGTCGTTTGCATAAAATTGTTTGTTTTTTGGACGTATTTTTTGAGAGAAGTTAGAGACCAAATCAAAGTGAAGACCTTTTCTTTTTATAGAGATCATTATCATTTTGGAAAAATAAATTTTTTTTAAAACATATACAGCAAAATGAAACTATATGCGGTATTTTCAAGGGGGGCCAGAAGCAACTGGCTCATTTGCCTTGCCAAACATTCACCTCTGCCAGTATCAAAACAATTTTGTAGGCACACCCTTTCATTAGGTGTTGCTGCTATCATATATTAAATATAATTTTTTAATGTAAACTTGAAGAGGGTATTCAGTAGGCTTTCGCCTTTATAAAATAAGTGTGCCGCAAGAAAACTCGTAATTTATTAGTGTGCTGTAGTGAAAAAAAGTTTGAGAAGCACTGCTCTGCAGTGCCATCTGTTTTATAATCTTAAAGTTTTGCAAACGACTGTAAATTCAAAATCTGACTAAGATATAATTTTAAAGTATCTCATCAGCAGCATTACCTTGACAGCATAGTGTAACCAAGCAACACATTTTTTGGATCATTGGAAATATATTGGTAGAAGGTATAGGTTGAAGCTAAGCTGTTTGCTGACGAATGCTCTGGGAAAGCAAAGTCGGTAGAAGATTTCCATATCTGAAAAACAACAAAAAGCAATTAGGTTATAAAGGAACCAAAAAAATGATTCTTATAACCAAAACTAATTACTTCTATAATTATTAGGGTGTTTCATTTTTTCACCACTTTTGAATTTCAAAATGCCTGGGGTCCCTACCGGTGGTATTTTGGGTAAAAAGTTTACACTCCAAATTTTTTTCAATTATGACGTCATTTTGAGGTGGTCCACGACGTATGAAATTTTGAGGGTCCGATTTTTCGCGATTTGACCGTACCTTCCCAACCGCTTATTGTAGGTCAACAAAATTGGTGTAAAAATGCGGAGAATAGTCGGTTTTCTATACCTGATCTAGAGAAAACTTTTGTCTATCTCCTTCAGAAAAAAAGTTATACCAAAAAAACTAAATTTGCACCTATTTTCATCGTGCTGGAGCATTCCAGTGGAAAATTTTTTTGTTTTTTCCACTTTTATTGCGTAGCAAAGCCTACAAGCTGTCTTAACTGATTTTATTTTATAAATTTGTCAAAAAAAATAACAGGTGTCAGTTGTTTAGCCATGGATTTGAGAAGTAGTAGGCCTATTACCAAGTCGATGCAAACCTTTAAAGAGCTTGAGAAAAACATGCTCCCTCTTAATTCCAATGTAGTTGGACATTACTTTTACTTGAGAAATAAGTTAACTGTAACTAATCTTAAGTATTTTAACAAACTACCCTATTACAAAGATGTGAAAGATCAACTGTTGTTAGACGTGTTAAGTATATGGACAAAAGCTAGTCTTCCTGTACTTAGGAAACAGAGGATAGAAGCAAAGTTGAAAGATTTAATAGATAGATATAACGCTTTAACCCTTATCAGCACAATGATTTTGGGTAACTTAATCGGCACGTATGTTGACAAATGTCAACTTGCCTTTTTTGTGTGCATTTCAATGCTGCTGTAGCTGTTTTCAAGGTTTGTTTCCGTTTTATACAGTACTGGTATGATAAATATGTGCTATTAAACAACGTCACATTGCAACCAATTGATAACAACGCACATTCCTTTGAATGAACAGTTGATTTTGACAAATTATCACAATTTTCATTCGAAACTCCGGGTCTGCTTTGCACGCAAGGGCTGGTTTTACAAACATCTTAGCTGAACTAGAACAAAATTTCAACAAAGAAAGTTTATCGTTCCTTGCAAAGAAAGTTTATAAAAAACACAAAACCGCAGAAACATAACACAAACATGTAGGCGTACAGTATTTCATAGTTCAACCATACTTAGGTGTTCAGCATTCCATGCAATACGTGTTTTTAGGTGTTTTTCTGTGTTGCGGGCATACACGTCGGCGGCAAACGATGCATGCAAGGCGAGTATGCTTCGCACACCTGTAACATCTTCCCCGTTTGATGCGTTGAGCAGTGTCACTTGTGGTGCTACCACAAGCAGTAATGAACCCCATCTTTTCTGCAAGGAGCTTTGTTTCACCTTTAAATTTTCGTTTGCTGACATATGGTTGAGCCAGTTGAAAGCTTAGTTGCTTGAGAAAATTTGTTTTTTTGCCACATTTCCCACTGCTTCTCATTACGATAAAAGCGTTGTTAGTGGCAACATTTATCAAATTGTAGTTGATAACCATTGGCCACCGGTTGGTCATCCTCAAGCAATTGAATTCTTCACAGTTTTCATCAAGAGTGTCAACTCCTCCTTTGTGCTTATTGTAATCTGTGATAACTGTAGGTTTGCTGTGGCAGTCCGTGATTGAAATGAAGGAGTGTGAAGATGACATCATGAGCACATTCTTGTTGCGCTTGGGGACATATGACAGTAGAAGAATTTTGTTGGCATGGTCATACAGTGCCTTAGTGCTTTCAACTTCTCTTCCTCTTCCTGTTTTGAATTGCGATGGTACTTCCCGCCGATTAGCCATTATTGTACCAACCAATGTCAGGTTTTTCTCCAACAGGTTGCACACCAGACCATGAGAGGTAAAGTATCGGTCAACATATATGTCTCGACCTGTACCAAAATAAACTGAGCACAACTTCATTACAATATCATTGGCAAGGTTTCTATGAGGTGCTGAGTCAGATTCTCTCCCAGAGTAAATCATTCCATTTAGGGCAAAACCGGTAGTAGCTTCGCACAGCCAGAAGAACTTCACGCCGTATTTTCTTGGTTTTGATGGCATATATGTTCTTCCGGGAATCTTTCCACGATATTGTTCATATTCATACCAGTTGTTCATCCACGGTCAAGGCCTCGTTTGGGACATAGATGTTGCGTAAATTATTATTGAACATTTCCCATACCTCTCGAATAGCAGCTAATCTATCGGTTCTCTGTCTTGCTGGTCGAGAACGATAGTTGTCGAAACGCATGCAACGTAGTAAGAATTTGAATCGATTCAATGCCATCGTAACTCGATAAAATGGTCTACTGTCAATAGGATCCCACAAGCGACGCAAGTCTGTGAAATTGTCTCTGTCCAAGCCAGCACGAATCATAATAGCAAGACCTGCTTCAACTTCTTCAGAAGTAAAGTCTTTGTAGACATAGTTTGGAGGCAATGCACATTCATGTCTCACGTCCCTTGCTTTTCTGTTTGTCTCACGCACTATCTGAAGTGTAATTTCAGGTCGGTAAAATACTTTGAAGGCATCCACTTCATGTTCAGGAGCAGCAATAATTCGAGGTTGTTGCGTCAATATATTTCTCCTCCTGAGCCTTTTAGGAAAAGGATTTTCGTAATACGTAGCATTTCCAGCTGTAATTCCTACTTGATCATCATCTAAACTAGCATTATCGTCAATAGGATCTTGATCCTCATCACTAAAGTCGTCTTCACTTTCTTCCTCATACACATCTATGTCAGAAAGTTCCTCAGGTGGCACAGGAAGTTCGACATCATCAGAAATAGATTCGGATTCGCTGGCACTTGTATCCTCGGCATCAGAGTCGTTATCAACATCATCAAACACTTTCTGCATTTGTCGTAGAGCCTCTTGAAACGTAAATCTTCTCTGTCTATTCATTGCCAAGTTCCAGCTATATTGTCTAAGCAATTGAAAACGCCTAACGCAGTTTGAATAGTTATTATTTCAAGCTGAATACAGTATTATTCTACGTTCTTATTTCTGAAATATATCACTAGATAGGTAAGGATTCAAAAAAATAGCTAGAAATATTTCCCTCGTTTCTGCCTGAGAACAGCAAGAACTGATTTCGACATGAAAGCTTCCCGTATGCTGGCTAGAGATTGATGTACCAGAGAAGAACACTTACTCTTGTGCAATAAAGAAGCAACACATAATGTCTTACAGCGCATGGCGCAATCAGAATCAATGGTGCAATAAAGCTGACGAAATCAAATAATTACTGGTTCTGGCCGCTCCTGGGAAAACTTCTGAAAAAAGAATAACTTCTTCCAGCCAAAGAACAAGTTACTAACTGCGCTTGCTTGTTTGATGCAAATTATTGGCAATTCCATTGAAACAATGGCAATGGTTTCTTGTAAAGGCGCGTTTACAGCCGTTTACAGTACTTTTTTCTTTCAACGTGATCTTGGTTTGTTTTATTGACGCTCAAATCCACTCATGTTTTCGAGAAAAAATGAGTGGATTTGAGCGTCAATAAAACAAACCAAGATCACGTTGAAAGAAAAAAGTACTGTAAACGACTGTAAACGCGCCTTAACTCTTACTACTGCATTTTGACGTAAGTCATGGAACGATCTAAACTCTCAAAGGCCGTTTGTCTCTGCTAATCTACTGTTGTTACTACTTGTTGACATTTGTCAACAAGCGTGCCGATTAAGATAAAATGCAAATAACTCATTGTAAAAGCAATTTGGGATTTTGATATCACTTCAGTAGTAAGGTAGTCAAAAGTTCTCCATCGTTCGTGAATTGTGCTGAGCTAGCATATAGAGGGCAAGTGCAATCAAAAAACGAAAATAAAATGTTGACAAATGTCAACAGAAGTGCTGATAAGGGTTAAGAAAAAAATGAAGCATGGGGGCAATAAAGTGGATGAAGAATAGTTACGTAAGTTATTTGATTTATACAAGTGCTCAATTCCCGAAAACCCGTTGATTAACAACAAAAAGTTAGTGTACAGCTGCGAGGCAACTAATTGGTTATGATATCCATATTCTGGATTACTTGTTCCCCAAAAATGAAATTTATCTTGCCCATGTAATTTGCTATGTTGATGGCGAAAGAAATGGTCCTAGAGCAATGCAAAATTAAATTTTGTTGAACAGAATATCAGCGTTAGACAAGCCAAATAACGAAACGTTAATACTAAGGGATCAGTTCGGCGTTCCGGTAACCAAAATTGCTACTGTGCACTTAAAAGCCAAGTTGGAGTGATTTTCTCAACAAAAGAGCAATAAAGTAGAACACAGTTTTAGAAATGATCAGCTATGCATGCTGGTCTTGGGATGTTATATCATCACCAATATTCCACAAAATTTAGAGAACCTGCTTTTTTATAAGCAAGAACAAATTTGCCATTCTCGATGGATTACTATTGCAAATGGTTATATGGGAATGTTTATTTTTAACTCAAAAAATCTCACTGATACTCAGAAAAACAAGCTTCAGAAGATAGTTTCATATATCGTTCGTATTTATGTACCATCATGATACATTGAAACCCCAAAGCTCCAGAGGGTCCTTTTATATTTCACCGCAATCTGCTTAGCTGTTTTGTTGAAATCGACCCAAATATCACTGATGTTGTTATAAAATATTTCTTGGCTCATGCGTCGCAATGGTTTTTTTGAAAAAATATTGCTTTAAGTGTGCATCCAAAGCTGCACCATACACGGCTAAAACAGTTAAAAGTCTTTGACTGAAGATGTGCGATCACTCCTTCGAGACCGAAGAAGTCGTTTAAAGCATTTCTTCACAAACAGGAGTAAAGAAGCCCCATGTATATCAATGACTCGTGTTCAACTATTTTTTGGAAGTCGATTGATAATCACAATCTCTCGACCGAACGAAGAACTGGAAGATTGAAAAAACTGATCAACAAAAAAATCCGAGATGAGCCAACTCAACTTAACCATTCTGATTTACGTTTGCGTGCTCGTTTGTGTAATAAGGAAATTAGTGAATTTTGAGTAACAATAAAAAGCTTGCCAGTTGTGCCGGTTGTTTTGTGCGTGCAAATTGTAAATTATGCTATTCAAGCAAGTTAGATGTAGTAGACAATATGCTTTGATAGGCTGTAGAAAAATATGCTTTTTTTAACTACGAGCTTAAACATAACGCAGAACAGAACATATACCATTCAAAATTTTGCTTTAAGATGGCAAAATTTAGTTTTTTTGGTATAACTTTTTTTCTAAAGGAGATTGACAAAAGTTTTCTCTAGATCAGGTATAGGAAACCGACTATTCTGCTCATTTTTACACCAATTTTGTTGACCTACAACAAGCGGTTGGGGAGATACGGTCAAATCGCGAAAAATCGGACCCTCAAAATCAGGGCTGGGGAGCCGGAGCCGGAGCCGGAGCGCGGAGCCATGGAGCCAGCCAATTTTGGAGGAGCCGGAGCTGGAGCCGGAGCCTTTTTAAATATTTCTGCGGAGCCGGAGCCGGAGCTGGAGCCACAAAAATTTTATTAGCTCCGGCTCCAGTAATGGTTCATAGGATCAACTTCATAGAATGAAATTGACTGTTATGGATTTTTAAACATTAATATAACAATAAATTTTGTGTTATATAGATATCTTTCTTTTCATTTATTAAGCAAAAACATTTTATTAGCTCCGGCTCCAGTAATGGTTTATAGGATCAACTTCATAGAATGAAATTGACTGTTATGGATTTTTAAACATTAATATAACAATAAATTTTGTGTTATATAGATATCTTTCTTTTCATTTATTAAGCAAAAACACCTCTACAGCCTATTTTATCTGATTAAGAAATTAAGAAATAGATGAAACAGGCTGTCGGTTTGTTTTTTAATAAATGAAAAATCATTGTATTTGTTCCGACTTTCATTAAGCGCTCTACAAAAACACGTCGATTAATTTTTTCCTAATTTATATATATTACTTAAGTTTCATATAATATTACAATATATATAAATATATATATATATATAATCCAGTAATATTTCACTTTGCCGGTACAGTGCTTAATAACACACGGTTAGAGCAAGTATATTATATTTATTTAACACTACACTTTATAAGTTAAAACCACAACAGACTGTTTCATCCTATTGAATCATCAGGTGGTCACTAGAAAATCAAAAATATATAGTTATTTGTGGTGAAAATAATACGGTTGAAATAAATTACACGTAGTTAATAATGCAAATAATGCAGCTCCTGTGACGTCATACAAGAAAAATAACTCAAAATATAGAAAATGCTTGTATAGAAGTTTGCATCCATATAAAGGTGAGGGATGGCGAGTTAGGCGTATTGTAAAGAGTATAAAAGGACGGAGCAATGAAAAGGTTATGGGAGAGATCGTATGAGTTAAAAAAGTTAAGTAAGTGAAGTAAAGTGCAAATGATAGCGGATTGAAATAACGGACAAAAAAGGTAATTTAATTAATTTGAATTTGTGCTTATAGCGATGTTTTCCGGTAACCTTCGATTGTTAGTATAGTGTTGTTGGTTTGATAGTAGTGGTCTGATTCAAACGTAAAATAATTCTAATATTGAGATAGATAAAGTCGCGAATAATTACGAAAAGTTTTTTAATTTAAATTTGTTTTTATGACGGCATTTTCCATTTAGTTCCGATCTTTTATTTCCATTAGTAATGGAAAATGTCGTATGTATATAAGAAAACTCATTTAATTTTGTTGAAAATTTTTTAGTAATTGAATCAAATAAATTAAAAATTAAAAATGAATCAAAAATAATCCCTTTGGTTTTCTTTTGTTAACTAACATGTAACTTTAAATACTTATTAAAAATCAATGAATTAAAATTATATTTTATTGAATAAAGCAGCTTGTCGCATGTTAAAATCGGAAGTTTTTTTTATCTGTTCGGCAATGGTTTGTTACATTGCAAGTAAATAGTATTTAAAACTTTTTAGTTGAAAAACTTTGTTGCAAGCTGAAGCCAAATTCAAAAGCAATATAATTTAATGATATTATTTCAAATTTCAAGCTAATATGATATTATGAGGTCTTGTTCACTGTATTGCCGTTCTTAACCTCGCAGGCTTTGGAGATTCCCCAAAATTTTTAAAAATATTTAAGTTTTAACGGCAAACAGTGAACAAGATCTCAATTATGTACAGTACATTTATTTTCAAAAAAACGTTTTTTTATTTTTTATTTTTGACAGGTTTAAACTCAAACCAAACAGCATTTTAATTTAGTCAGTATTTTATTGCACGACTCTTGAATCAATGTGCCATTTTCCAAATTTCAATAAAAAAATCGTTTGTTGCAGGCGAAACCCAAATCAAGAAGCTCATTTAAAGACTCTAATTGAAATAAAATTTTAAACAATTATTTGTTAAATTTTGTTAAAAAATTTAATTTGAAAACTAACAGAGAGTGTTCCTTGATCGCTCGAAAAGCTGAGTGAGAATTTTTATAAGCAAAAAAAAATTTTGGAATTTTCATTGATTGAAAATATCTAGATTACGATTCCATGGGTACAAAATTGAAAATGGTAACTGGAAATTTCTTCTATTTTGCAAGTCTATTTAACAAAGATTATCTAACAATATCATGTATCATTCGGAAGACAAGTTTAACAAAGGAATCAACAACACCCACTTCATTCATTTGGTCAAAATCAAAACAGATATTTATGAAGTAAAAAGCTTAAAAAGCAAAATTGTAAATGATCTTTCCATACAAATTGGATTCAATGTATACCTAAATTCAAAGCTTTATAAAGTAAAATTCTTTTACTTGTTTCGGAAAAAGTACATTCCGGATCAACATTTTGAGTTGCTGGAGACTAAGGTCTCACTCCATTTATTTTAGTATCAGTAAGGAAAAGTTGGGCGACTGTGCTCTTCCCCATTTAAAAGCAAATATTTTAAAGACAAAGTAAAACGGTTAACTTTAGAAGTGTGTCCCAAACACGCGGAAGCTTACATTCAATGCAAAAGCCAAGGTAATGAGTGGGAGACCCCACCTTGCTGGGCTAAATTTGAAAGTTTTGACAAAAGAATGTTAGCTAAGCTGAAAGTAGAATGCAAAAGGAAAAATCAAGTTTGCTTGGCTTCCAAATCTTATTTCTGACAGGGGGAAATAAACAAGCAAGGCTGCAACGGAATATTCATCATGTAAAATCCGATTTCGAAACGGTTCTTAACGGTTTATTGTTTTAGTGGATAATTACACTGGGAAACACAATTTTTGTTGCATTGATACCGACACTTATTTATACCTAATTTTGTGGTGCTGAATTCAAATATGCAGTTAGTTTTTTTCTTAAAGCTACAGATTTTTTGCAATTGAGCGCTTTTATTTTTAGCGAATTTTGCACTCCTAACGTAAAATGACACGGGTTATTTGGTAATAGCCATCTGCACCTAGGGCCCCAGAAAAAACTTTGAGTATACCAGGCATCAATATTTAAGTCTCATACATTTAACCAATATGCAAATAAGAGTATGTGAAAATCAATGTGTACTGTCGATACTGACAAAATACAAGATCAAATTTGGCCCTGTTCAGGCAAGAATTTGCGCTTGTAGCTTCTGCGCTTGTAGACTTCCTCGGGGCAATCTCGCTTGATGCTTCAGCAGTAATCTGCCATCATGTTTATGTCCCATCTGCCTTGGTAGCGATGTCCCATAGTCATGAGGTCTTGATAAAACTGCTCCCCTTGTTCATCACTAACAGCCTCGGGGTTACTGGGGAATTCATCAAGGTGACTATAAAGGAAATACAACTTGCTACTCATTTTATACCCACGGTCGCGATAAGCCAACAGCATTCTAATGACCAAAGCGTGGTAGTTATCTGTCTTTTTGTTACCAAGAAAGTTTCGTGTAACTGCTACAAAAGATAGCCATGCCGTCTTTTTCTTGTCATTTATCTTGTTGACAAATTCTTCATCACGTACAAGGGTACGAATCTGAGGTTCATCAAAGACACCAGCCTTGATTTTGTCAAACAACAATTTAGGAAAAGCAGAAACTATGGGCTGAAAACACTCATCATCACTATCCAGTGCCTTCATAAACTGCTTCATCAAGCCGAGTTTTATGTGGAGTGGGGGAAAAACTATCTTCTCCCTGCTTACTATGGGGTCATGCACAATGTTTGGTGTGCCTGCTTCCAAAGTTTTATAAATAGGCCACTCCTTCTGGGTCCAGTGTTTCTCTCGATCTCGGCTGTCCCACATGCAAAGATGACAGGAATTCTTTGTAAAACCTTTCTGTTGGCCAAGGAGAAAGCTGACCGTTTTAAGGTCTATGCAAAGAATCTAGTTGTGCTCAGGTTGTTTGAGTAAGTTGATGACCGCTTTTATGCAATCATACGTTTCTCTCAAATGCACAAAGTGACCAACGGGAATTCCTCCATAAAGGTTGCCATTGTGTAAAAGAACACATTTGAGGCTCTGCTTAGAGCTATCCAGAAACAGTCTCCATTTAGTTGGGGTGTACAAAGCCACACCTAACTGCCTGAGCAGACCAGAAATATTGTGACAATAAACAAACTGTTTCTGTTCTGAGAAAAATGTCGCAAAAGACTGGTCTCGCTTTCGAAAATATGAAACTTTTGCAGAGTCATCAAGTACAGTACATGCTTTTCTAGCATTCTGGAAGCTAGTATCTTTTCAGCTTTCTTGGAAAGTCTCAAATCACGAACTAAGTCATTCAATTCCGTTTGGCTAAACAGCTCAGGGGCTGATAGCCGATTGGTGTTATCTGAAAAGGATTCAGATTCAAAAACCATCTTGTTATTGCAGCCCTCATGCTCTCGCTGATCATCATCAATGTCTGCACTTGAGTAAAAACCACTAAAAACCAGGACTGGAAGTTTTTCACAATGTGGAACAGGTCGAATGGCTGAGGGAATGCTTGGATAGGAGATTATATGCCAATTTTTCTTGCCAACACCTTTTGTGTTGACCATGCAAAAATAGCCGTTAGTCACATGATCTCAGGGTTCCCGCCAAACCGTGGGAACTCCAAAAGGCAGTCCCTTTCGTTTTCCTTTTGTCCAATCGCGAAGCATTTCCTCACAGTTATGACACACAATATGGGATGACCATTTCTTGTCTTGGTCACCAAGAAAAATTTGAAAATATACTTTGTAGGTATGCTTCACAAATAAGGTGATGTTACGCCTTTGATGAGGCGGCGTCTAGGACCCACATACATAACAAAAAGAATCAAGCTTGTTTTTACATTCACGTCTATGAGAAGAAGCCATGTTTACACCTGATATAACAAAACGTTTTGTAAGTCAAATAACTCAAGGAAAAACTATAAATAGAACAATAACATAAAATTACTTTAATATATAAGTGTAAAAGGTACGGTAGACTTAAGACCGTAGTTGGCTGAGCCTTGATGAAGAGCCTACACTAGTTAACAACGTGTGCAGTGCTGTGCACACTCTCGACTAATAACGCGAGGAGTTTCCTTCAATCGCACGATTTTTGGCTGCTTAGTAACCTGGTAATCTTACATAACCGCGCACAGTCAGTATTTTTCCAGGTACTTCTATTTGTATAGCTGCTGAGCCTTATAAACAGAACGTATTGATGCTCTGATTTGATTTTTTTGATTGCATTTCCAGCACTTCTTGCTGTCACCGACTGACACATGCTTTACTACAGCGAGATGTTTGACCTTTGTTCGCACCAATTGCATGCTTCACTGATTGTACTGAAGGCGCCCAGCTAGAAAATCTTTTAATTTATAATGGGGACAAAAGTTAATTGAGCGTTTGCGACTGTCAGCTGGTGCGCTGCACTACTCGTGACTTCGAGACCAAAATTAGGTTAATTACGTATACAATATAGGTATGCATCGATTCGTTTTTGTGAAAATTCGGATTCTCAAATGACGCAAAAACTAGAGCATGTAGACGAAAACCAACTTCAGATTTGGAATCAGCGTCAAAAATCTATCAAGAATCATTTGAAAAATCTCATGCAACACAACATGAAAAAAAATTGTTCCCCTGTGTTATGAGTGCCAGTTGGTATAACAATGTTTTTACCTTTATTAATATTTTACACTTTGAGACTTTTTGTTACTTTACGGATTCCACCTGAGGAGCAGTTTTGGCGATACAGGCTGTTGTGGATTTTTAATGTTTAATTCTGCTTCAGTGATTTTATTAACAGTACTGTATATATATTTACGAGTTATAACTGGTTATTGTTGCAAATAATTTTAAAAATCTAAAAAAATTTTTGGTTTCAACATATTACATTACATAATTGGAATATTTCTTTTACAGGTCATTAATCAAGCCGTTTATGTAGCCCCCAGTGGAGGACTTTTTGAGCAAGCACAACTTGGAGTTTAGCATCTTTAACAAAACGGCAATACTTTTTTTCTGCTTGTGTAAAATATTTGATTTTTAAGTATTTTTGTTGTGGATTTAAACTGATTTTAAAAACTAAGTTTTTGAAAATCTACCAAAATATTTACAAATATCGAAAGTTTCAAAAATGGAACTTTGGCTGAGAGTAATATTTTTTATAGCAATCAGACATTGTTTTTACAGATGAAAGATAATTCGTTTTACATGTTTTCCCAATTTTTAGCCTATTTGTCACATTTTTTTCATAATCTTAATCTAACTTCATAAATGTGTATTTAGTTTTCAGTGTTTTACTATAATTTTAGGTTATTATTTTGACGTAACTTTTTCATTGCTAAGTAATGCTTACATAATCGGTGCAACACCTTCCAACAATTTAATTTAATTTATTTACAAGTTGTCTTTTAAGTTCTGTAATAATTGTCCATCTCAGTCTAAAGCTATAGTTTTCTTACTGGGCGTCAGATACGCAGTTTTAAATATATGTGTTAGACTTGAGGAAATTTTTTGCTACACTTATCCAAGAAATTTAACACTACGAGAATGCAAAAAGCAATCGAATTTTTTTTAATTTTTGGACGAGCAGCTTCTCTTCAGAAAACTTATCAATATGTAACTTAATAACTAACCAAAGAAATTGAATTTATTATTTATGGAACTTTTTACCAAAAATTGAATTTATAACAAAAATTGAATTTACGGCTCTGCTAAACAACTATTCATTTGTTTATACAATATTCTTTACATTTCAAATTATTTAAAAAATTAAAATTTAAAACTAAGAAATGTAAGTTAGTATCTGAGTTATAATAGCTTGATATTTAATCATGAAACTAGCCTACACATTACCAGTTACAATAGCTTAGCTATTTTTTTTTTAAATGTAGAATTTTTATGTATTAACTGTCTGGAAAAAAAAACTCAATATTTTTTTTACTGATTTTATTCCAACCCGTAAACTTACTGGTTTACTACTATTTTATAAAAAATTTATGCCGTATAACTTTAACCAAACACTTAAAACAAGTAGTTGACCTGTTTAGTTTTTTGGTTAACTGGGCTGATTTAACCCAAAATTTCTCGCACTTGTTAAAGTTGATGCATACAAATTATTGTTTAACCACGGCTCAACCAGCTTTTGTGTATCCTACTCTATATAAAATTATAAACCAAGAGTTAGCGAGCATAGATGATTGGCTCCAAGCAAGCCAACTATTTCTGAATCTTGAAAAAAACACACTATATGGACTGTCACAGATCCAAAAAAAACCTCCTTCGAACAAACTGATAATTTTAATCAGAAATAAGCTAACAACCGAAAAAAAGTTTTAGAAATAATGTTTCATAAGCAATTAAGTTAAAAGTTAAGTATGGATTTTGTACTCAAAAAAATATGTCTCAGTTATTGCAGATCAAAAAAAAAATCAAAATACTTTCACAAAAAAATTTTGCTTTTATTATACAATTGCATGATAATCTGTCACATAAGAAATGACTCTATACAACTGATGTTGCGCTTGTATTAACAAATTTTATTTAGTCATTCCCTCATTATTCGCAATCTTTTATTTCAAGCTGCTCTATAAGGTAATTCCGATCGGATATTGAATAAAAAAATCAGGAAAAACAACAAATTTTTTTTACAAAATTACTAATTTTTTATATTTTTGTAGTGCGACAGTATTTATGACGTCACTCACCTTTGTACTATTCACAACATAAATGACGTCGCAAAGGCTTGGAAAATTATTTCCATAGCGACACTTCGCTCGATATTGTAAGCTGTAGTAATCATACTTGATATTTCCGCTGTACGTTGTTTGACTGTCATTGCCCCATCTTTGGGAATTAACCTGTCGATTTTATCAAATTTTTATCAACTTTGCTACAATTTTTTTTTAATTTTTACTTTTTCATCTTTACATTTATTCTCCGGACTCGCAGAAAGTGACGAAGCGCTATATATAGAGCAAGAAATTGCCTTAAACTGGTTCCGGAGATGCCAAAATATTGCTGTCCGGTTGATATTCTTTTTATTTAATTTTTTAGTTTTTATTGGAGTTATGACTGTAAATTACAACTGCTTGCCAAGTCTGCCAAAGAGGGAAAGCGCGGCAAGTGTCTTTCTCAAGGACACAATAGAATGGCACGAGTAGGTTTTGAACCCTAATCGTGTTGAACACAATCTCAGCGCTATTGATGATTTGACCACGTTGCCGACCAATGAGAAGAAGAATATCACCGATATCAACTTTGGTATTTAATTTCTTTAACCGTTGCGTATCCGAAGTACCAAGCGTTTAGTTAAAAAATACCCAAAAAAATTAATTTGTTAAAATGCAAACTATAATTTGATGAAAAAATAAAAAATAAAATAAAATCAATTTTTACAAATGAATACAGGGAAAAATCGATTGTGAACACTTGACAACACTGTGAAAATAAATCTTGGTCTGTTTAAACAATTAAGTTTTATCGCTTTTATCGGTTGTATCGAATGCGCCCAAAAGGTCCTGTTCGATACATGATTGATTGGGTCTATTAAAAAAACTACTGCAGACAATTTTGTTAGTAAAAGTAACCCGGATCCGGGATCCCACTGTGGTTATTATCACGTCTTAAAAAAATTCTTTTTTACTTGATTTCTTTTAAATTTTCTCCTAGTGATATAGGGGAGTTTCCAGTAAGTTTTGCTTACAATCGCTTCCTGAAAAGAGCAAATGTAACATGTATCAAACACGACCTTCAGAGCATATTCGATACATGACCCAAATAAAGTAATCCGATTGCACAAATATTTTTTATTATTTCTTTTTTCCAGTTGGAAAAAAAGCTCTACAGAATAATAATAATTAAATAGTGCAAAAGAATTAGATTTATAGCTGCAACAAAACTAGCAGCATAGATAAAATAGTTTTAATTTAAATGCAGCTCTAACACGATATGAGCAATTATGTTTCCAAATTCGACCTAATATAATTAACTTGGTAAATTTATTGAATTTCAAGATTGCTTCCATAATAACCTTATTCTTTTAGCGCAACTTTTAAACAAATTTTTAGGCATGCAAAGTTTTTAAAGTTGCGTTAAAAAAAAATTAAAATGCTTGTTTCTGAACTTGATTTAAATATATGATTTTGTAAAGAATATATTGAATTTAATTTACCTGTATATTTGACAAAATAATTGTTGTAAAAAATTACTTTAAAGTTTATTAAAGATAGAAATTTTTAGATATCAAGTTTAAAAATTTTTGAAGTAAATTTAGATTTAAACTCGAATAGTAATAAACCGTATTTCCGAAAAACTTATTTACCAAGCTACAACTTAAAAGCAGGTTGTGGAACGGGATACAACAGTTTGTTTAACTAAAGATTTAATGAAATTGTCAAGTCAATCTAATAATCTAAAAACACGTGATTATCAAAGTCAATCCATCAGCAGCTCTTCCTTGCTTTGAGAAAAATCATAATTTTTTAAAATTTTATTTTAATCTCTATATTTATCCTCTCGAAAGTACCGTTAAGTGTTTTTCTCCCAAGGATACAACAAAATGGCACAATTAGCTTATTAACCGCAAAGTGTCGATCAATTTTGCCAACAAAATGGGGCTTTTAACAACTTGACCACGCTGTCGACAGAATATAATTTGTGAAATACAAAAGTGTTAAAAGTTTATCCTAAATGCGTTAGCAAAAGAGAACCGACAAATCTATAAAATGCAGCACCAATAGCAGATTTCTTTTACATGGAAAAAAAATAAAAAAGATACAAAATGTCTTTTTTAATTTTGTTTCAATTAAATTCATTGTTAAGATTAGAATTACTCTCGGCTCGTGCAGATTTTTTGCTTATTTTCATGACTGCTTTGCGACTAATCCGCTAGGTATCTTTTTGTTTTGTTATATCACACATATAGTGGAGAAAAGCAATTCCACAATTGCTCACGTTTAGAATTTTTGTGATGAAGTTTAGTTTTGTAGATCGCAACTAAATTGATTATTAGTTTGTATGATTTCTGGTGGTACAGAATTTGAAGATTGCGTAAAGTAAAAGATTTTTCTTTCCAAAGCTTTTCATCTGACACTCTTCAGGGGAAATCGTCAGAATAAAGCAGAATTGAAACCGAACTGAGTTATAAAGGGGAAAGCAGAGTTCTCATTGGCTGAAAGGCGCTAGCCAATGAGAGAAAAGATTAAAAACTTTTCAAAGAGTAGACGAATTCTTTTTGTTTATATAGAAGGGGATTGAGAGATTTAATGAAAGTCGCTTCAAGAGCAAAAAGATGAAAAGAAGAGCGACCTCGAGCGAGAATAAAAAAATTTTTGTTGCTGTAGTGAAGAGAAGAGTGAAGAGTAACATTGCTGTGATAATGGGAAGGTAACACGCTATTTATCAATTCGGCTTTCAAATGAAAACTGCAACAACTAAATTCTAACCCGGTTCACAGAGTAGAAAATTGCCCTGTCTACTACACATCCCATGGATTGAAAATGTCTCCATAAAGTTCGAAAAGCAGATTACGTCTGCTGTGAAACGCTGCTTTTTCTCCGTCGAACCACGTGTTATTTTTAACACCCGACAGCTCTTACCAGCGATTAAGAAAAATGTGTTATCTTCCCATCATCACAGCAATGTTATTTACCAGTTTGTGTGCCACTGCGATGGCCGGTACGTTGGTCGCACGTCTCAACGCCTAGAAGAGCGAATCAAACAACGCGTTCCTAGATCCATCGCCAATCCTCCTGCTTTGCACAACCGCTAAAGTCTTTCCCGCTCTTGCAAGGCCAACTCACGCCCACAACAATTTCAAAAATCCACCATTGGTCAACATCTTCTGGACAACGCCAAATGCGCTCTTCACTACAGCAACAAAAATTTTTTTATTCTATCTCGAGGTCGCTCTTCTTTTCACCTTTTTGCTCTTGAAGCGACTTTCATTAAATCTCTCAATCCCCTTCTATATAAACAAAAAGAATTTGTCTACTCTTTGAAAAGTTTTTAATCTTTTCTCTCATTGGCTAGCGTCTTTCAGCCAATGAGAACTCTGCTTTTCCCTTTATAACTCAGTTCGGTTTCAATTCTGCTTTATTCTGACGATTTCCCCTGAAGAGTGTCAGATGAAAAGCTTTGGAAAGAAAAATCTTTTACTGTAGGGTTTCTATTAATAATTTGCTATTATTTGAATGTTCTAAATTAGTTAATATTTAATTATTCACAGAAATTCTACAGCAATTTTTAATATTCGCACAAATTTTTAATTAGCATCGTTAGTTTGCTTTTTCTTTGTTAATGCACTCCTCAGCTCACGTTTATGGATTAAAAAGGAGTACGAGACTCTCAAATTACAAATTTGCGTTGGACTAAACAGCTAAAATTAATTGTTAAAAAAATATTATCCAATGAAAACAATGCACTGCCAGCGTAACTGCGTAGAGCACCGCTAAGCCGGAAGGGCGTAGACGGTAGTTTCCGATATGCTAACCACATCGAGTCAGCTAAAACGAATCGAGTAAAGTCATGCTAAACCCTGCAGTTCTATTGCCAACATTAAGTAAGAATGGTCAAGTCAATCAAAAAGCAAGTGCCGACAGACCTGTTTCGTCCCAGCTAGGACTCGTCAGGACACTACAGCTTGTTGTTGACTCCAGCTGAAAAAGCTAAAAAAGTTTATCAGCTGAAGTCAACAACAAACTGTAGTGTTCTGACAAATTTTAGACGAAACAGGTCTGTCGGCATTTGCTTATTGATTGACTTGACCTAAAAATATTATCTTACTTAAAAATATTATCGTCAAAAATTGGAATAAATCAAATCGACTTTGGAAATCTAAGTCTCGCCTTTTTGAGCATAAAAGAATAAACCATATTTATCAAACAAATCGGTTACAGACCACAATGTCACATTAATGGATAAGATGCCATAGATATAGCAAATACTTTAAAGCTTATCCAAAATAGGTAACAGCTGATTTGTTAAATATTGTTAATACTAAATTTTTTAAAAATTGTCCGTAATTTTCATTTTTTTGCACAGACAACTAAAAAAGAAATCTCTTATATTTTTTAATCAAAAAAAAGCAAAAACGTAATGACATTCCCAACTAGTCTATAAACATCAGTAAACCAAACACAGCTCCAACACTCGGTAAATTTTTCAATTTTCCTATTTGATAGTAGTTTTCCAAATTGCAGTAAAGTGGCCGAGATATTTCCTTTTTATACAAATGATGAAATATTGTTCCGCGCCGTCAGATTCTTTTTACTCACAATGCTTTTTTAACCAATATGACAATTAAATCACCTTCCTTTTTTCTTTTGTGATGTTTGCAGAATTTTAAGCTTAAATACTTATCAGTAATACGTAGTTAATAATAAGCAAAAAATTTTTATACAGTAGGAAATACTACCATAATAGCTACAAATTGTTCAGTAATTAAAATAGATGTAAAATTTGCCATGTTTCTTAGCAAATAAGACACAAAAGTTTTACAGAGCTTTCAAGATTGCACAGGCAGTTTAAGCTGAGAATTAGCTTGATTTAGAGTTATCTTTCAAATATTATTCTTGCCTATTTTTCTCTCAGTTTTTTTGTCCGACACTCGGAAGGAGATAAACGTTAAACGAAGGAAACATACAATTGATTGTTTATAACATTGCCTGCTTCGATTTTAAGTAATGCAGTTTATAAGTTTTCGTGCTACTATGATAATCAGTATGTAGGCCGCACATTTCAACAATTACAAGACAAAATTCGGTAACACGAGCAAAAAGTTCTTAACGCTCGCAAGACTTACCTTTGTTTTTGCAAATTTTTAACCTCAGTCATGTTTAGTGAAGCCGCGATTGGTCAACACCTTTTAGATAACCTTTTGTGCGCCCAATTCTGTCAATGATAACTTAAATACATTGCAAACGGAGCGGCCGCACCGGGAACCCCAAAAAAACATCGAAAAGTGGCCCTAAGCAAAATATTGTTGTATTTTTTTATAGTATCCCCATGACGGTGCCTCCCTGTTTGCCTTTTAACTTTTAGAAGAAAACAAAGATAATGTATTCGATTGAAAGTGATGAGCTTTTTTTTGTTTTTGAGAACCCCATATTTTTGGGACGAAAATGAAGGTTTTGGACATTAATTAAAAGTGATGAACTTTTTTAGAAATCACTATATTTTGGGAACAAAAACACTTGAAAAGTGGCACCCTTATTTTTTGCATCGTGCCCCCCTTTTGTAAGGCCAACACTCATTACAATAACAAAAATTTACTATTCTTTCATTTGGCTGTTTGTTAGTTTACTTATTTGCTTTAGAAGCCGTTTAAATCAAAATATTCAAGCCAAATTGATTCCGCTAAAAAGAGTTTGTTTACGACTTGAAAATCTTTTATTTCATTTTATTTATTTTATTCTCGATACTATTAAAATGTTTGCACAAAAACACCAAAGTATTAAAAAAAAAGATTAACACTAAAATGGCCGCGGTGTCGAAATCGACACCAAGCAAATTATCAATAAGATTTTCCGAGGGTTTATATGGGTTTATTTTTATAAAATTATTTGACAATTATTTTTTTTGCAAAATATTTATGTTTCTACTTCGTGGTTTCGAATTCTCAAAAAGATGATTAAATTGTCGAAAATTTTACCTTTGTTGGCCGAGGTGTCGATTTCAAAACCACTTCCTTTTATCGCAATTTTCGCACGAAAAATGAGTTTATTCAAATAAATTTTGTTGAAATCATTGCAGAAACTATTTTAGAACAAAGGAATTGCAGCGTTTTTGTTAATCTTTTGTTTAACACTTCTCTCTTATCTTATATCCACCTGAAATAATTCAAAATGCCAACATACAAACAATTTCAGGTCATTAGAACAAAAGATGCCGCTTTTGAAAATCATTACAGATAAATAAGCTTAAAACCAGCGAGAGTTTTCATTACTGAAACTGATTTGCCAGCTAGAGGTTACAGCCTAATGGCAGCAAAGCGTTTGACAGAAAAAGACATTGAAAATATCTTCAATGACTTATCAGTGATGATGATGCTGTTTCGGATTGCAGTGAGACCTACTCAGAAATGTTAGAGATGGAAAGCTCAGAAGAGAGTGGCGAAGAAACAGACGAAAATCACAGGAGCTCAATCGACACAATTACAGCTAAGGATGGTACCAAATGGAGTTTGCTAAGAACTTTGCACGCCGGGCGTGCAAGAGCCTCAAATGTTTTTAGGGTAACGCCGGGAATGACATTTTGTGTAAGAAGACAGATTTCAGAGTCCCCGTATATGGCTTGGAAACTATTCATAGATGAATCAATATTTCGTCAGGTTCAAAACTATACTGTTATTGAAGCAAGAAAGCAGAATTTGCAGTGGGGGCGTCAGTTCAGATTTGCTTGAAGCATTTATAGCTCTGTAATATGAAAGTGGTATTTATGGAAAAGGACACTCTTTGGACTTTCTGTGGAATAAAATGTATGGGCCAAAAATTTTTCGTAAAACAATGCCTCAAAGTACATTCAAGTCTATTTTGCGCTTTCTCAGATTTGATGACAAATCTTCAAGATGAGGACGACTAGACACAGATAAGTTTACGCACATTAGGGAGATCTTTGAAAAGTTTTCAAATAATTGTGATACAAAATATACAGTACACCCACGTTTAGCCTTACTATCGGTGAGCAACTCATGCCAATGAACAACGAAAACTCAATAAGCATAAAAGTTTTCGGAGTCTTTCACAAAAAGCATGCAGTGGCTTTAATTTGCGTGATAAACAGCAAAAGACAGCAGGTAACGCTAGCCAACAAAAATTTACCTTTTTTAGATGCAGAAAAGACTTCTAACAGCTGCAAATAAGCTGCAAAGTTCATTAACTGTCTAATCTAGTTACGATACACAAAAACTTGAACTGTGTTCTTTTTTGTTTAGAATTGAGTTCTTTTAATCACAAGCAAAAAAATAATCTATTAACGTAACTTTTAGTATATCTATAAATGTCACATGTTTGTATAAATTTTGTAGATAACTTCTGTTATACCTGTAAGAAGTTCACCGGGACTTCGCAGAAACGTGTCTTTACAACTAGAAGAAGAAATGCTTGTCATCAGTACTTTGGTTGTAAAATTAGAGATTAGGAAAAGCCTTGGGCTTCTCAAATCTGCTACGACTCTTGTTGACTCTTGTTGTTATAATAAGTGGTTAACGAAGAAAAAAAGGCAATGCTATTTCCAGTACTAAGGACTTGGAGAAAACTTACGGATGACGTAAAAGTTGTTACTTTCGTCTCACGCCTTCCATGTAAAAAAAGAATTCAACAGGAAAAAAAAATCTTTAATAGATTATCCTAACTTATCATCTGCTTATGGTCCTGTTCTTCACAGTGACGAGCTAATTATTCATTAAAACAACAGTTTGAAGGCAGGTACAAAAAAATGTGAAGAACACTCCAATCATTGAAGCATCAAAGGCCTTTTTTTCCTTTTTGTATATTAAAATTAAATTGATGAAAACCATTTTAAAAGCGACGAATCAGGCTGGAAAAGTTTTCAAGTATATCTGCAACAAGTTTTCTGTATTAAGTTAACCCATTTTTTTCCACAGTATTCATTTGAGTACAGTTGCAAAGTTTTTTTTAGGCAACAGTAATGTAGGTCAAGTAGCTTGTCGTCGTCGTTGTTTAAAGGGCATCCACTCCAGGTCAGACACAAACAGGACTGGGGCCGAAGGTTTATCCTTTTACTACCCCAGGATGCTGCACTGCCTGGATCAGATGCTGGCAGTGGTGTTTTTAAGCCAGCATTGAGTTTCGTCATCCAAAACCGCCAGACCTCGCGTTTCATGTGTTGCCCGATGTATAGGACACGCTGTTAGTACATGGTCTGCAGTTTTCTCTGAGGCGCCACAATCGCAATTCGGTGAAGGAGCGAGACCCCATTTGTGCATGGACGAATGGAATCGCCCAACGCCAGTCCGCAGCCGGTTGAGCTTAACCCAAGCTGATCGAGGTAAGCCCATTTCAACAGGCCTGGTACCGGTCTCGGACACAAAAGCACGGAGCCTGGAAGCATTTTCACAGTACTCCGCGTTCCATTTGTGATTTGTCCATTCAGAAGCGCGGATGCCAAGTCTGGCAAGGTTGTCCAAAAGATTCCGCGCACCTGGCACAAACGGGCGTCTGGATCTTAGTCTCATTTGGCGAGTATCTGAGGACCCACTTAAAAGACCATACAAGATATGATTGGGGTCCAGAGATTCATGGTGAGCCAAGGAGAGTGTCGCTCCCATTCGGCGAAGCTCAGCTGGATGGATGACTGAGAGTACAGGTAGGTGATCCGTTGGAGTGGGACGCAGGCATCCAGTAACTATGCGCAAGGCGTCGTTCAAGACACTGTCAATGAGGCAAATGTGAGCACTGCGACACCAGACTGGCGCACAGTACTCAGTTGTTGAATGGACTAGAGATAAGGTGGCTATGCATAGTGTTTTAGCACCAGCACCCCATCCCGAGCCCACGAGTCGCCTCAGCAGGGTGACGCGCGAGGATAGTTTTTTGCGCAATGCCACTAAATGGTGACAAAACATGAGCGATCTGTCCAGTTTTAACCCACGATAAGTAGGGTTTGGACAGAACGGTAAAAGTCTATCGTTGTGGTAGAACTTTAGCTCACGTTTGGCCTCTAGGTTATTTAAGTGAAAGGCTGCCGTCACCGTCTTAGTATGACTGAGCTTCAACCTCCAAGTCTAGAGATACGCTGAAAGTGTATACATGTCTTGGCTTAAAGTCCCCTCCAAGTCCTTCCAGTTTCCAGAAGAGTGCAACAATGCTAAATCATCAGCATAAGCAAACTTTCTGGAAATCATGGAAGGAAGATCGTACGTATAAATGTTAAATAGGAGGGAAGCCAAGACGGATCCTTGAGGAACGCCCTTTTTAACCCTTATACTCCCAGACTTTTTGAGTCGCGTTACTTCCCATACGGGTCATTTTGACCCGCATATTGTTTTCTGTGTATTACGCTAGAGGATGTTGTTAAAAGAGGACACTTTTGGTGTAATAAAAAGAGATAGATATATCCAGTCAATGAGTGTTGTAATAAAAAGCAAATGCTTTATTTTTATAATCACGATTACGAAAAATTTTACATTTAGGCTGGTAAGTACGTTGTACATAATTCATATAGGTGTTTATTCCAGCAGAGAAGACGTGATAAACGAAAGTATGTTTCACAATAATACAGTGCAAACAAATGCGAAAGAGTTTATGATTATTAGTCGTAACACTTTCTGCAAATAACGACAGAATGATCACTGCAAATATAGCTATTGCATGTTTCACAAAGGGTTTTTGTTTTGTGATCGGCTTTTGGAGGACACATGGAGCAGCGCTTTCGCTTTCTTGTATTCGCTGGTGATGAAGCTGGTATTTGAATTGCATTTTCGTCCTGCAGTCCAGCCAGTTCCTTTGCCAAACTAATTAGTAGACTCCTCCGCAATCTGTTGCCACGTTTTTCAGTATAGTTTTCTTTGTTGAGGGACATCCATACAATAAATGCGTTTGGAGCGCTGATATCCAGCATATTGTAAAAGATTACCATGGGCCATCTTCGAGTTTTTCTTTTGGTAGTAAACCATCTCACCATTTGGTCTATGGTATCTACACCGCCTTTTGTTGCGTTGTAGTAAGTAATGACTTCTGGTTTTTTCTCCGGACCAGGCGATTCAGTGCCCTTGACTAAATGCATGGTACTTAGAAGAGTAACCACCTTTCCTTTTTTGGGACAATAAGAAGCAATCATCGCCTCTTTTTGAAAACCATAGAGAGTAGTAAATTCTTTTCGGTCCTTTGTGGACACAAATTCTGCAGGAAGCTCTTTTCTGTTCTTTCGAATTGTTCCCACGATGGTGAGATTTTGCATCAGAAGCTTTCTTCGCAATTCTAAATTTGTAAAGAAGTTATCGCTGGTAATATTTCTTCCACTTTTTAGAAAAGGCTCTGAGAGTTTTAGCACTACTTTTGAACCTAGATTTGTTTCCCTTGGCTCACCTATTTCTCTTCCTTTGTACACATCCATTTTCAGTACGTAATGTGCGGTTGAATCGCATATTGCCCAGATCTTGATGCCGCATTTTTTTGGTTTTGATGGCATGTACTGGCGAAATGGGCAACAACCCCGAAATGTCACAAGTTGCTTGTCTATCGTCAGATTGGTTCCAGAAACATATGCATCCAACAGAGATTTATTCCAAATTTCAAATACATTTCTAATTGGTGAAAATTTATATGGCGATCTGGCAGATCGTCGAGTTGCAGCGTCATCAAATCGAAGAACACGTAATATATTTTGAAAGCGATTACGCAAGATAATTTTACAAAAAATTGGTCTTCCATGTTCCATATGCCACAGCTGAGAAAGATCTTCGTTGCTTGACTTGTATACACCAACTAGCAATAAGGTTCCGATCACTTTTCTTAGTTTTGCAACTGTAGTATCTTTCCAGTTATTTGAAAATACACCTTGACCTTCTTTATTAGTCCATTTACATATTTCAGAAGATTATCTCTGAAAAACAAAGAAAAACAACCTCCAAGTGAGCCACTCATTCGTATGGCATATCTAGTCAGTCCAGACTTTTCTCTTATTGTATTTCTTTGGCTCGTTTTAGAAGTAAGTGGAAATAATGGTTCTGCTGCCCAACTCTCTACACCACTCTTTGATGTAAAAAGTGCAGTACTGGTGTTTGTAATGTATCTGCCAGATGCGTCACTAGCTTCTGCATTATCATTATTATCCTCGGAATCATACTCTGGATCAGAAAGAATAATGTTTTCTTCGTTGTCGTCGTCTGAAGGAACATAATCGCTGCAATCGTCATCATCATCCAATCTGTCGCTCGTGCTTGAATCCTCCTGATTGTGATCAAAAAGAAGACTAGCAACTTCATCTGCAGTACAATAATTGCTCATCTTGACTTTACCGAGCAAAATAATAGCAAAAAAGAAAACAACTGTTTACAGAATTAGCTGAAAAAATTTACACAATGTTTCCTTTTCAACCTAAAAAAGATTATTTTAGCCAAGCATTTTACTGACAACATTGTTGTGACTAACTTTATACAACAGTCAGGTATGCCCTGCACGCAAGAACTCAACACCTTGAAGTAAAATCCTGTTGACAAAATACTCATATTTCTTTCAACCTTCTAGAGACAAAAACTTTACAAGTAAAAAAATTGCCACAAAAAAGCTTTTCAATTCCTTGAGGTTTCATTGCAAATCCAACTGGATTGCTTTCTAAAATGACTAGCTTTTCCACTCAAAAAAGCAAAGTTCTTCTAAAAAGTCAAGACAGTTTACCAATTATTCTATCCAGCTTTCTTCACAAGAAACAAACGCAAAAAATGAAAATAGAGCTGGCCGAATCGGCACACTGGACTTCGAGTTCAAAAGTCACGGGTTCAATGCCAGCAACAAAGTTTCATTTATAATGCATAAGTGTCACTATATAAAAGGTGTCAGGTTTCATCTGTCTAAGACTATAGCTGAAGCCCGAAAATAAATATAATTCATGTAAAATAATGCACTCTTGGGCTTGGGTCAATTTGACCCATTTGGGAAGTAACGCGACTATTACAAGTTACGGCGAAAGTTTAAATCATAATTCCTTCAAAATCTTAAGAAAGTATTTTTGAAGGTTACTCGAAAGACTTATAAAATCTCACTGCATAAAAGCAAGTACAACGCGAATATTATACATTTAAATTTTGCTTCGGGTCAAAATGACCCGTCTGGGAGTATAAGGGTTAAGACGGCGTAATCTGCTTTGCTTGCTGTCACCAGTGGTAAGGGTGAAACTTCGATTTCGGACAAGCTCCATAAACATTTTGACCATGTGTTTATCCGGAAGTAGTCTCAGAAGCTTGCAGGTAAGGCCACGGTGCCAGACAGTGTCATAAGCAGCTGTCAGATTGACAAATACGGCACCGGCCTTTTTTTAACCTCAAAAATTTCTCGATGTTCTGGGTTAGCAGAACAACTTGATCTACGGTTGACTTCCCGCGTCGGAACCCAACCTGCTCTTTAGGGAGTAGTGGATCAATTAATGGTTCAACGCGGGCATAGATAAGCCTCTCGAGGATCTTGTAGGGGACACAGAGCAGAGATATTGGTTGATAACTCTTTGGGTCCCCCACGGGCTTCGTTGGTTTTGGGATCGCGACCACAAGCGCTCTTGTCCAGATCTTGGGAATTTTGAGTCGGCGCAAACAGGAAGAAAGAAAGTCACATAACCAGGATTTCAAAGCAGCTCCAGCATGGAGTATAAGCTTTGGGCAGAGCACCGGAGTTTTACCTGATTTTAAATGTTGGAGGGCAGCAGTAATTTCTCTCTGTGAAAATTTGTCAGAGATAATTACTGCGTCTGGTGTTGTGGCCCTCCAAATGTCAGACACTTCTTGAAAGACAAGTCGAGATGACTTGCGATCAACAGCCTCGTATTTCTCATTTCTAACCAGCTGAAATGCAATAGCATTGGCTGAAACGGGACAGTGACGAGGAGAGTGTCGTGACCTACAAGAAAGGTTGTTCAAAATACTCCATGCTTTTCAACTAGTGTGTGAGAAATCAATGCTCCGAATTGCCTCGGACCAGCAACCCTTCCGCTTTCTATCAAGCTTGACAAGCAGAGCTGTAGCAGCCAAACTTGAGTTGTCTCCCTGAGGAGACTTTAGGAAAGGTTAATAAAGGGATTCACACTCTGCATCCCAACATGAAATATAGTTATTTTGATACCCGCGTGGGATAATCTTTTTGGCTGCTTTCTTAATGGTGTTACAGAAGTCCTGGTAAGCTGCATTCACATCAAGTGAATCAGGCGGCAACCAAGCCTTTGCGAATTTATTTGTCAAAGCAATGTAGTGACTCCATTTGGCCTTGCGGAAGTTCCATCGCTTAACAGGTATGTTTGGCACTGCCATAGCAAACCTTGGTGGTGTAATAACCAAAGGTCGACCTGCTTGTGTCCTGAAGAACTTCTCAAGGACACTTCTATCCGGTAAGCGACGTTTGGAACTACGCTAGCGAAAGCTAGATCTGGATTGATGCCAGTGTTCCAGCGGCCGGAATAAAAACTGGCAGTGTCCTTGGCATTATATAGGAGGGCAAGACAATTAATACTTGCCCAGTCAGCCAAGCACTCACCATCCGGACGGTTGTCATCGTAACCCCAGTCAGTATGAAAACAGTTAAAATCGCCAGCGTAAAGACAGGGGTGGGGAAACACTGGGAAATCCAGGGTTTGCAATCGCGTTCGCAGTAATTTGTAGACGTTGACTATTTTACAGCCATTAACGTCCACACCAGGGCTGCGAACTCGAAGCATTTTTAATCGAGTTCGAGTTCGAGTTTGAGTTCACAAAAAAATTGCAAGTCCGAGTTCGAGTTCGAGTTCTTTAAATTTCAATTTTTTGAGTTCGAGTTCGAGTTCGAGTTCACAAAATAGAGTTGAAAAAATACAGTCGGAATAGAGTTAAGAGGATAATTCAACCGCGAAAAACTGAGCACATGTTAAAAATTGCTTTGTCATCAATGTTATCAATTTTAATCTATTATTAAACAAAATAAAAGAGGGTAGCAAATTATAATTGGGCACCATCGCTGAGAAATATTATAGTCAAATTTACTCATTAAATGAACTCAAACTCCACAAACTTTTTTCGAGTTCGAGTTCAAGTTCGAGTTTAAAAATTTTTATTTTTCGAGTTCGAGTTCGGCCAAAATTGCCGAGTTCTTTGAATTCGAGTTCGAGTTTGAGTTCGAGTTCGCAGCCCTGGTCCACACACAACCACTCAATCTCCGATGTCAGTGGAGATTGGTCCAAAAGCGTGTATTTCAGTCGCTTGTGGACAAACGTGGCAAGTCCATGCTTCCTGCTTAAAAAAGACCCAGCTAGTTGGTAGTTTGGAAATACCAACTTCTCTGCATTAGTGCAGTGAGTCTCCTGCAGTAGGATGACGAGTGCCTCAGACTACATAGCAAGGTTATGAAGAAGGTTTATCTTGCTTGCAGTGAGGTCTTCGATGTTTAGCTAAAGAATAGTGGGTTTTCGGAACTTGTTGGCAATGTACCTTAAAAAGGGCAGTTTTATCCTAGCATTGCCCCGTCCTGAAAAGGACGTTTGCCCATTAGCAGACCCACACGGAACATCAGAATGGGTGATACTCTTCCATTATGAGTGAAGTGTCTAAATGAAATGTTTTAGTAATTTGTTTTTGTCAAGTCGTTGAAGTGAAAGTATCTTGTTTACTAGGATTGCTCAGCACCCATAATCATTTTTTAAATTTTTTTCTTTTTTTCCAAAAAAATCAGGTTACACTTTATTATTGCTGAAAATCTTAGTGATGGCTGACCTTTATATGTTTATGTGTGCCGTGGTAATTACAGTGTAGGAAAAAAATTTTTTGCGTGAGTTATATTCTCAAAAAATTGGGTCAATTTTATGAGTGAAGTGTCTAAATGAAATGTTTTAGAAATTTGTTTTTGTAAGCTTTGATATAAAGGAGTACTCTATTGAGTACACTGGGTACAAGTGTTTGCAAAAGTATCAATATATTGAATTGTAAAAAATACAAGTTTTTTTTTTTTCTGTAAGTTGCAGGTAATCACATGGTTAAAACATTACATATATATGAAAATGGATGCCAAGCAGTTCTATGGTTAAAGTTATAAAGCTCTTCAAGGAAATGCTCAAGCTATACGTGACAAAATAAATCGGTGGAAATTGTTCTCTTTCCACCAGCGAAACGAAGAAGATGGAAACGAAAACTTTCTCAATCCCAAGATGCCCAAAGATATACCAGATAATACATGTTATTAAACTCATTTTTAGACTTTTAATTTTAGGCCAATTCTATCCGAGAATAATTTTTTTTCTACTCGAAACATTTCAGAGTTTGTGATGTTTATTACTAATACTTTTGCACCATATTAGCTTAAACTTATGTAAATTGCATTTCTTTATAAATTAAAGTTTATGTGTTTTATTATTTTTTGTATATTTGCGAATATTTGTGCAAAAATGTGAAAGTGAGTTTATCAATCTATGCTTGCTTTTTACAGTAGAAGTTGAAGTGAGCATGGATAGTGAAAGCAAGGATGAAGCGGTAACAAAACAAGAACCTCCAAAAAAAAAAGAAATTCAAAACCAACTTGGAATGGAAAGGAGAAAAGCTTTTATACAGCAACAAAATTGTTGCAACTTTTGAAAAAGATCCTTGCCGCAATGTTGTAGTTGTGGAGATTACTAATCTCTCAACAGTCAAAAATTTTGACTGCATTCTTAAAGAAAAAGTTTTGCAGCATGTTGTGGAACAAACTAACTTATACGCTTATCAAAAGAATGCTTACAAGTTCCCAACAGCGGCAGATGAAATGAAGCAATTTTTTGTGATTTTCTTTCTTTCAGGCTACCACCAGCTTTCCCCTTGGAGGCAATACTGGGCCCTCGATGAAAAAATCCGAATTTCCTCTCTGGCAAAAGCATGTCAAGAAATCAATTTTAAGAAATGAAGATATATTTTTAGTTAGCAGATAATTTTAAACTTGACAATAACAATAAAATGTTTTAGCTGGGCCCTTAATGGATATGCTGAAAAACAGGTTTCAGCATTAAGGTATATTTCACAAAGAGCTCAGTACCGATAAAGCTATGGTGAAGTATTATGGCCGCCATTCATCCGAGCAGTTTACTAGAGAAAAGCCTATCCGTTTTCAGTACAAAAACTGGATGCTTGCTAGCTCTGAAGGTTACTGCTGTTGATTTGACATCTATTGTGGTGCCAAGCCTGGTCCCGAGGGTGCAACTGAGCATACAGAAAGCAAGATGCTCTTAGATTCTATGGTTGTGTTGGAATTTTTGAGCTGCTTTAAGATTCCCACTGACCATGTTGCTTTTTTTCGACAACTATTTCTCGAGCTATAACTTGTTTGTGAACCTGAAACATAAAAAATTTAGAGCTACAGAAGGTGTGCGTAAAAACCGGATGGTAAAGTGTCCTTTACCGCCGGCAAACAAAATAAAGAAGTGTGACCGTGGTTTTCTGAGGTTTCAATTTGAGAAAAAAAAGAAATCCTGATGGTAAAATGGAAGAATAACTATGTTGTTACCATTGGGTCAAACTATGACTGCGTGAACCCTCAGGACAATGTCAAGTGTTGGTACAAAGAGTTGAAACGAGTGTTGATGCAATCCTCCCTCCCTTGTGTGCATCGTACGTGCAAAGAATAGGTGGGGTCGAGATCGACTCACTGAATCAAGCTGTGAATGCTTATCGGATCGCTATATGTGGAAAGAAATGCTGGTAGTTGCTGTCATGCCACTAGTTCAATAATTACCACATAGAGTCATTGCGCCTTTCTAAATTAATTGTTTAAATCAAAAATTCGTCCTTTTCTTAATTTGGCATCGCCAGGAGCCGGTTTAGAAAGCGCTGTTGTCTAGAGCCGAGCGATTGTTATTGTTTTATTGCACTACAATGATGTCAATTGTATCTGTGATTAACTGCCAGTATCCCTCCATTGTCGCTGTTGCCCTGGACCACTGTTTTGATTGTAGATTAACGCTCGTGAAGTAACTCTGTTCCCATTGTTGAGAAAGAATGGGTATAGAGTAATCCTTTGCACGTGGTTGCTAGAAAGATTTGTATATATACGGCAGCAATGAGAAGAGTTTATTCAGATTGAGATTCATATTCTAGATGCTAGTGGGCTCGGTTCCTCTGACGAACGTAGTGTGTGTATAATTTAATTGTGTCGATTGTATCTGTCCAGGACTGCAAGCAGGCATTAAGCTTTAGCGTGAAACTTTATAAAATTTATAAGACTCTCATACGGTTCTATAAATTTGGATAGGCAATTTGTGAATTGTAGTTAAATTAGTTGTGAATCGTAGCATCATGTGCATAATTTTGGCGTTTGTTTCAATTTTCATTTAGTCTTTGATGTCATCGTTTCTCTAATATAATTATTTTATAATATATAACCCGCCTGTCTACCTTGATTGCTAGGGCCCTCCAGTTTAAAACTCGTAAAAGCTCCAATCAACAAGCTAGTTGGTTATCTGCAAAATCCACAAAGGGTTCTTCTCTAGTATCTTAATGTTATTCAGGTTAGCAAGAAAATACGTCGGCAGCGTGGTCGAGTGGTTAAAGCACCAGACTAATGATCAACATGGTCTCGGTTCAAAACCCACTTGCGCCATTCTGTTGTGTTCTTGGGAAAGACACTTTACGGCACTTTCCCCTGCTTGGTGGTCTTGACAAGCAGTTCTAAATTATAGTAATATCTCGACTAAAACTACTAGCGGACAGCAATATCTTGGCATCTCTGGAAGCAGGTCGGGGTAATTGCTTACCCTACATATAGCGCCTCCGTCGCTTTCCTGCGAGTCAGGAGGATAAACATAGAGATAAAAATAAAAAAATAAAATACTAGGTAGGAAGAGCGTGACAGTTGCTCTTCACCCATATGCTCAACACAGGCTTGATTAATAGGTGGAAGCTTCATGTTTTGGCAAATCCTGACCCAATGGATTTGCTGACATTTATTAAGAATGTGACCAGGCTTTACCTGAGGGTTCAAGATGGCAACACTGCCGAAGCGTCAACCTGGTTTTCACCACCTCGAAGTATTTAAGCAGAAGCTTGGGGACATTTTCCTCAGGAACTTGACAAACACAGAAGATGCAAGCAGTGCAATGCCAGGATTCGATGGGTCTACTAGAAATGCAGGGTAACAATGTGTTTGGAAAAACCATGCTTTGAAACATATCTTACGAGAAAATAGAAAATGTAATTTTTTTGAGTGTTATGCATTTTTGGGTAACATATATGCTTCACAATTTTATGCACTGGTATGTTTTTGTTTGTAAATCTGTAAATCATTCTTGATCAGATCTTAATTTGTTTCATATTTCAAATTTTTTAAGTTGACGACCTCACAGGTAACCAGTGTACATATGCAAGTATTATACTTTAATCCAAATAAACATGTTTTTAAAGAAAATTAGCAAAAATCATGCTATCACTCCCTTGGGACCTACTTGGTTAAGCAAAACTCGAAGAAAGTATCTTTGTTGGAGCGAAATTCAACAAGATATTAAAGGATGAAGATTTTGATCGCAACTTATTTGAAAAAGAAGTTGCCTTCAATGCATTTCAAGATGTGACCCACAACTTTCTTACTGGAATACAAAAGCTCCGAATTATATTGAACTTGTGGAAAACATGATAGGTTCAATATGTCGAATCAAATCCAAAATATCGAATTTAAAATATGGGGTGCAATATGTCTTTAAAAATACACTTTTTACATTTGCAATTGGATTTTTTTCTTTCAAAATTCTTTTTGTTATTTGAAAGGGTATCCACCTCGCATTAGTTACTAACAGAACTGGGGCCGAAAGTTTATCTTTTTATTACCCCAGGTTTCTGTGCGGCCCGTATCAGATACCGGCAGTGATGCTTCCTTCAAATTGTGATGACGTAAGTGATATGGGGAGCGTTTTCACCAAGATATTGCATTCATATAAAAACAGTACCAAGGAAGATGGAGCCCATCAATGTTAGCTGATTATTGTTGGACACAAAATCAACCGAAATTGTCTCACAGCAGGACAGCTAAAAGGATGCGATTGTGAACGGGTACGTTTCTATTGTAACATTGGCGTTATTGTATGCATTTAAAAAAACTCAAATTAAAATATTTCAAAAGCGAGAGCTAATCAAAGGTTTTATCGTCATTTTTGGATTCAACATTTAAAATCTAATTTGGTAAAAAAAAAGAAAACTTTTAAAAAATTTTGTTGACCTGAATTATTAGCTACACTACGGTTTAGCCTTAAATATTATTGACATTTTAGCCTAACTAAACATAAATCAATTTTTAAATATTTAATTTGAAAATTGATTTATGTTTAACAAAAAAATTCGAGCCATGCTTATTAAATTTCTGCATTTTAACCCTATTACGAACGGGGAGGGGGGTGGAAAGCGTCCGCGGTGTTAAAATGCTGTGTGCTGTTCAAAAACTACTTACACGAAGTTTTTCAAATTTTATGACTTTTCCTGATTTTTATTCATCTAAAAGTTGGTGTAATTTTTGAAAAAATTGCTCAAGTAATTTTCAAGTTATTAATAGTTTGTTGACACCTAGTTACTAGTTTTTTCACTATTTTATAAAACATGAGAAAAAAGCAGACAAAAGCGAGAAAACGGCAAATTGTAAACTGTTTATCAAAACAATTGAGACTGAACAGTTCATTAACTATGCTTACTCAAACACTTTACGAGGCAATAAAACGCTTTCAATCTCACTTTCCAAGGGAAGTTGTTTATGTTGAAAAAGAAGTAACTGTAGATTTAGATTTCTTTTTGTGTAAAATTTTCTGACAAATTCGGATAAAATCCCGAGCTCTTGATTTGGGTTTATTATAAAAGTTGATCTTACAATCGATTATACACTTCAATGTCTTTGGTATAATAGCTTTTGGAACGGAAAATTATTACCATCGGAACTATTCAAGCTAAGCGCAAAAAAATATCAAACGAAATAAAGTAAGTGTGTAATAGAGATAATGGTTTTTAACAAGTTTTTTAGAACAAACCTGAAAAAAATATCAACTTCAAATCTTTTATTGTAAACTCTAAAACTACAGGAAAGCAAAATATTTCAATCTTATTAACAATGTAACAATTTTTTAAATTTCAAAAAATTAAAAAAAGAAACTGGCTTTATACAAGTTATGTGATTATACGAAAGGAGGTAGAGGCATTGCAGACCTAAAAATTACTTTTTATTCGAGTAAAACCAAATCTCGAAAATGGACCACAATTGCATTTTCGTATTTGCTTGATATTTCTCGTATAAATGCAGCAAGTGCATTAGCAATGAATAAACACACGGAGCCTCGCAAACAGAATTGTTTGGAGTTGGGTTTAGTTTTGTTTTGAAATTAGTAAAACCTTTCATTCAAGGCAAGGTCTAACCCAATGTTTCTCAACCTTTTTCCGATTGCGACACATTTTTGAAATTTTTCAAAAATCGCGGCACCTTTAGACTATTTTTATTAAATTTTGTTTTCAAAATTAGGTGATCACTAAAAAAATTTTTTTTTACCCAGAATTGGGCTGAGATTTCTACTTTTTGTCCCTAAAATAAGTTTTATTCTAAAAATACCGTTGTTCTAGCCGCGGCACATAATTGGTATCTTTCGAAGTTCGCGGCGCACTTCAGTTACGATCCTTGATTTCTGCCACCAAAATTATGTGATCTCTAAAAAAAAGCTCTTTATCTGAATTCACGGTCTCTCTAGTGAATTTCCTTTCCTAAATCAGTTCTTTCTAAATAAAAACGGTCTTTGCTCCAAGTATTACATATTTCACGTGTAAAACGCGCATTATTCGACGTCCCCAGATAATTTTTTTCCGAAATTTTTCGCGGCATATAGGTTGAGAAACATAGATATATGAGGTAACATTGAAGCTTATAATTCAAAATAACATCACAACACTCAACTTTTTCCTGGACTAGTGAACAATGTGTAATAGCTTGCAGCACCCTAGCAAAATGCAAATGGCATTCTAGGGTTCCGCGGCGCCCCGTTTGAGAACCACTGGTCTAACCAGTGAAATTCTACAAAAACTAAAGTTGATACTTAGCAAAAATGTTGTGGAGCCAAATATTTATACCTCTTTATTATCGACTTTCCTCCTTAATCAGAAAAAAACGTCGGTGTAAAATATGTATATCAGAAACATCAGGTCCGAAATAAAAAAAATGGCATTAAAATGGAGCTTCCCATCGTTTGTTCAGCCTGGTAACAGTTTTTAAAAATTCACATAAACAAACTCAAAAAATATTTAAACAAAATACATTGAGCTGCTCTTGAATGCAATATTATTCTATGAACGCAGTGGTGTTTTTGTTTTTCAAACAGTAATGTTGAAATTCGGACTATTAATTGAATAATTTCTATCGCAAAAAAGATGTCGGTTTCATAAGTTCATTGGTTTCAAGTTACAGTAGATTACTCGTCACAGTAGAAATTTAATTTTATGGTAATTAAACTACTTTTTTAAAAGATTTTAACTTTTTATAACTCTTACGAAAACTAGACCTAACTAATTCAACAAGGCGTGCAACAATTAAAAGTTAAACAATTACGTCAGAAAACGTTTGCAAAATTTTAATCAACAAATATTTTATTAATGAATTAACGCACTTAACCAAAAGAAGAAAACATTCAAAACAAAAAAGGATTTCTGTAAAATTTAAAAAATCGATGTGATCAAAAGCAATCAACTCTAAATAGATTAGTCAAGTCGAAATATTCTTTTATAAGATGAAGAAAAATTAAGCTGAGTTCCCTGCGATGTAGAACTACAAACACAATTTTTTTGTGCAATAATTTGCTTTCTTTTTATATGTTATAAAATTTCTTGCCTAAATGTTCACCAAAGGGAGTGAATTTAAAAAATTATTTTATCAACAGCAAAGATCGAAGCGTTGTAAGCACTAATAAAATCAACTTTTAGCAGAATTGCTTGTGTAGAGTTTCTTTCTCTGTAAACAGTAATAATATTGCCAAGTGGATTTCAGCTGTCAGCATTCTTACTTCTAATTTTACGGATTAATGACGTTCGACAAACAGCCGAAGTCGTTAATTCTCTCAAATCGCTCTCTCGTTTTCAGCCAATTTACAAAAATTGACTACTCTTTGAAAACTTGCTTTTTCAATCCCAAATGATGTTTAAATGTAACATTTAAGTATCTATACTAAAACAGTATAAAATGTTATTTCTATATAAACTTGAATGACAATTCTAGAGCCAGTAATTGACGAGATATGAGCAAGCAAAGAGCGCAGGCAGGTTCCGCCCCACCCCAGTCCTACAAAGTTTCCAAAAATCCCAGTCTGAATAGGGTTAAGGCTAAAATAAAACTTTAGTGTTTTATTATTGCTATTCAATTTACTCCATGTGAAACAGAGTAGTAAATTAAGCAGTGTTTACAAAAATAATGCTGTCACATGAAAAATTATTGATAGCAAAAAACCTTTTTCCATTATAAAAGTGTAACGTGTTAACATTAAGAATTTTTTAAACAGTTAGCAATTTAGTTCGTGTTCATAAATGCGTTTAAAAAAATTGTTCAACTTACTTCGTCTTCCTAAAGAGCAACAAAATAATGGGAAAAGACCACAATTCCGTTTTTGTAAAAATAATTTTATTGGTATAGGTATTAATAAATTATAAATTTAATAAACGAAAACATCACTAACTACTGTATATTTGCGGATGCTGTACATTAGGGTGGAGTGAAAAAAATTTTTTTTGAAATCGAAAAAATACCTAACTGAATACTTGCCTTTGGTCCCAAAACTTTTCCTGAAAGTGGTTTTGGCATGTTGTCACTTTTAACCAAGTGACAACCTCACTCTAAAGGTCATCGAAAAGTCAAATTCCTTAAAAATGCTGTAAATCAAAAACCACTGGTGCTAGAAGCTTTGTTTTGGTCTTAAAAGTTGCAGAATGTGCACTTTCCTATCTGTTGTAAGACAGTATTTTTTTCTATTTCAACCAGAAATCAAGTTTTTTTGTAAAAACTAATATAATCGTCAATTTTTTGAAAACGATTATATTTTAGATAAGAAATTACTTTTTTGCCGTCTTGCATTAAGTTTAGCAGAAAATCAATTTAAAATACTATTTTTTATAAAATAACATTTTGTTTTATCAATTATATTATCCACTGAATTTAATGTTTCTGTCATACTAGACATGGTGAACATACTAAATCAAAACATTGAAAAATATAAAAGCAGCACCAAAAATCAGTTAACTTTTAAGTATGAAAAGAAAGCATGCAATTATGGATACAAAACCATGTTATTACAGAATTATTCAATAAAACATAAAACAGTTTAGCATATTAGTTTATGCAATTGCAGCATATAGACTAAGGCAGAAGTTATACTTAAGTAGATTTTAACAGGACATTTATTACAAGGAACAATTACGATCAAAACTGTCGTTTTGTATTAAACTGCTTCATAATATTTCTTGATTTAAATTTCTGTCTAATTGACCTTCAAGTCCAGAATACTGATGCCGAAGCTTCTGCTACTATTTTGATGTGTCGTTAGACAGCTTGGTTGTGGCATGGGTGTGAGAGAACTAATTTTTGCATTGCAATTGCTTCAATCTCCATGTTTCAAGGTTTCGAATAGCAGGAGGTTCATAACTTTCTTCCAGATTCAAAATTACTAATTTGTAGTAAACTTTTGCATTTTCATTGATGGTAGGCATTTTAAACTTCCTCACTGACCCAGACACTTCTCCAGATTTATCTTCTTCACCAGCTTACTTATCTTCCCTTGTATCATCTGCTTGATCTTTCGATGCCTCAAATTCAGTTTCAATTGAAAAATTGGACTTAACACGCATAGTTAGAATTTTACTAACTGCTAAATGACGAACCATTTTGTCATCATCTTTTAGGATACTTAAAAGAATGTTTTCTTGGTGTGCAAAAAACGCGTTTCGTTTCAGAACTTTCAATGCAATCTGTGTGACTTTTTTATTGGGGAATAGCAAAACTCTTTGAACCATGTTGTAAAATTGGATAAATGTACAGTGTAAGTGTACGCGTGTTAAGTGTACAGTGTACATTTCTCCAATTTTACAAAAGCTTGCGATACCATCTGTGATGAGATACCAATGACATTCCTTTCCAGGTTGATTGCGACGCCTCTGAACACACAATAGCAGCAACGTTAAGCCAAGGCGAAAGGCCTGTTGCATTTTTCTCAAGAACCTTATCTCAGAGTGAGAAATCTTATTCTGTCATCGAAAAAGAAGCTCTTGCTATAATGGAAGCAGCCAGACGCTGGAGTCATTATCTTTATTGCAAACGGTTTGATCTTGTCACTGATCAACGTGCCTTATCGTTTATACTGAGCAAATTCCATAAAGGCAAAGTCAAAAACAATAAAATACAGTTGTGGAAAGCAGAACTCAGTAGCTTCGATTATCGGATTCGCCATCGACCAGGAAAACTGAATGTTGTACCAGATGCTTTGTCTCGAACAGAAGTATCTGCGAGTCTATATCCATCATTTGATTTAAAAAACATTCATTGTATTCAAGCTCAGATGCTTCTTTGGTTTGCTGCAATTGAGGCAGTTCAAGAGAGTCGGACTGCAATTGAGGAGGTTCGGCTAGTCTCGTCGAGGCATCAGACGTCAATACGTCGGTGGGCAGCGGTGCTAAATCGTTGGTAGATACGGAACTCTCTCGGCCAGAAGGAAACCTAACTTGAGCGAAGCTGGGGTTGGCACGAAGTAGCTCTACTTCCTCAACCAAAGGATCGTCTTTTATTCGCTATATTTCTTTTACATGAAGCAGCAAATGATATTGAAGAAGTCGGTAGCTTTAGTGATAAACCACTACTTTGGTTTTGAGCTCTTTCCAAGATCTCTGCTTTACAAATTGCTTCTTCAAGAGTTAATGAGTCTTCTTCAAGTAAGCGCTGTTTGATCGTGGGTGAGGATAAGCCTGTAATAAACGCGTCTCTTGTCAATTCAGTTTGAAATTCCTGAGCACTAACAGCTCTCCATTCACAATCTTTCGCGATTAATTTTAATGCACGTGCGTAATCTCCAATAGTTTCATTTAACTTTTGCTCTCTTGTAAGCAGTAAATGTCGGGCGTAAGTTGTACTTTTACGTTTTAAAAAATTTCGATCCAACACAACTTTAGCAGATTCGTAAGTTTCGCAGCCTTCGATGAGTTCATAAATTTCAGGAGATAAATAGCAAGTTAATAAGGCTAACTTATCAACTTCCCTGCTGGGAGCGTTCTCACTTTGACCGGCTGTTCGTAGAGATTCTTGAGCAGCTTCAGCAAAGGCATTAAAAGTTTTTATCCAATGCTTGTAAGCTTTGAAGGCAAGCGGATCGCCAGGATCGACGCTAAGTACTTGAGGTTTCAATAGTCGATCCATAATTTAATTATTTTAGTTTAATAAATTGTGATGAGATACCAAAAATTGATTATTGGCTTTATTAAACTAAAATTGGTTACTATAAATTATAAATCAGATTCTAAAACAAAATAGAAATACATTTAGCAAGATCACACCAACGAATAAACAAAAATATATTAATTAAACCAACTTAAAAGTTATCAAAAATATGGCAGCTAGCAGACCACTCTGCAGCCACTACTTATCGCAATTTAAATAAAGGACAGCAGAATGGAGGAATTAAAGCGCCGCGCATTTTAAGAATAAACGGGCATTTATTGTATAAGTAAGCAACCATTTAATACAAAGTTCGAATCTTTATCGAGACAGACAAGATTTTACGACACCATCGACCACGAAAACTTATTCAAAAACTGAATATTGGTTCTGGAGTGGGTAAATTGCTTTAAATTTATTTAACTGTATTTGAGAGATCAATTTTATTACACAGTTGCTTCTGACAAAATTCTAGTCTAAAACGCAATTTGCAAAATTCCGCAACGATTCTGTTTAAAAACAATTTTATTTTGTTTGCACATTAATGTTCCAACATTCAAGTTGTAAAAGAGACTGTTTTAAAATTACTTTTGTTCAGCACTTTTCCGATCAAACGGTGTGACAAATTTTTGCATCTCGAGTTAAAATTTCATTCATGCAAACTAATGATTGTTCAAAAACTGCATGACCTAACTCCAAAACCCGTTTTTTTGCTTTAAGAATATTCTTCGAAATGTTTCTGCAAATAATTGCAAGTGATAAAGCTCACTTCCATTTGTCTGGTTGGGTAAACAAGCAAAATCTTCGCTATTGATCCGAAAACAACTTAAAAGATCTATATAAAAGACCGCCTCACAGTGAACAAGTAACTGTATGGTGCGCAGTTGCAGCTTTGTTGTTTGGGGTCTTATTTCTTTCAGAATGACAAAGCGGTTTATCGTTAGTATTGGATTGTTAGGTACTCACATTACATAGCTTGCTGAAAATAAAACTTGAAAAAAATGAGAAATTGCACTAAACTTTGGTTTCAACAGCACGGAGCAACGGCACACACAGCAATGATAGAAAAGTTTTCCTCCCATTTAATATCTTTGGTTAGTGATGTGATGCGGCAGGTTCGCCAGATGTTTCTCCCTTTGATTACTTTTTCCGGGGTTATATGACGGCGGAGGTCCACAAACATCCACCAACAAGATGTACTAAAAGCTACTATTCGACAAAAAGTGAAAAAAAACAGGGCGAAAAGTACCTCATGAAGTAATGAAAAACTTTAAAAATCTTCTACAAGAGAACTTCTGAAAATATTTTCTTTTGCAATCCCATTTTAAAGAATAAATTTCTATGCTAGCCCATTATGGGCACCTTTATATTAAATAACGTTTTACTCTTTTAATATTAAAGTAAAATAGTACGGTAAATCTCAATTGAAATTTGTATCTATTATCAAACTATACAGCTGTTCAAAATCTACGTGGTCCATAATTAAATCAACATCAACTGCTTCAAACATTAAAACTATTCGGCAAGCTACTATTACAGTGACACAATAAAAAAAATTTCCAATACCTAACTACCAGGGTTGCCAGAAAAGTTTTTGACTTTGTGATCAAAAATCTGGAAAATACGCAAGTTTTGTTCAAAAAAACTGCTGAACTGAAAAAGCATTAGAAATAACTGGGAAGCTTAACTTAGTGGAGAAGATTAAAAACCAGTTCTCCGCGTAGAAACAACAGCATTTAAACTAGTTTTTTTACTGTACAGACTATAAAAACAAAAAAATTCTAAACCAGAAAATTATTTAAAAGGATTTTGTGTGACCGCTTTATTTGTTTCATAACGTGAATCGCATTCTTCAAAAATCATTAATTTGAAAGTAAAATTTTAATTTTAAAGTCTGCAATGTGGTTTTAATCTATCTGGCCTCGCGCCTTCCGTTTCAAATTTAAGTTTAAATTCATCTGCCCTTGCGGCCCCAGCTTTAAAAAAATTACAAGAAAGAGGCAATTTCTCCCGTTAAATACTTTAAAATCTGAATATAAGCAGTTAAGTTACGTTTAATTAATATTCTTAATATTTTGTAAACATTATCCTCCTAACTCTTAGAAAAAATTTGAAAGTGTTATACAGAGGGTACTATCAAGCAATTAGCCCGACCTGGTTTTGGAGATGCCAAGATATTGCTATCCAGTTCAACTTATTTGTTTTTTTGTTTTTACTTAGAGATAAGACTAAAATTTAAATCTGCTTGTAAAGACCGCCAAGCAGAAAAAAATGCTTTATTAAAATTCTTTTTTTAATAACGTAACAAATAACGCGAATAGACGTTGAACCGAAACCGCGTCAGTAGAAGAGAATGTTTTTTTGTTGCTTGTCGGGAGAAAGAGGAGGGTGCTAGGCGCACCAGACGCAGTGATGTCAGCACGCAGGCGCGCCTGCGATGACGTCAGTGCCTTAACCCTAAAGAACTGGCTAGCTCTAAAAAACAGGTTAACCCTGAAGAACAGGATGACTCTTCAGAAAACTACTGTTCTTAACCTAGTCTTCCAATCCTAACCCTAAGAAAGACAATAGTCTTGAGTTTGATTACCGTCAAAGACAGTTGACAGCGAAGTGGCAAATCCAAAGAACAGTCAAACTCTTGACTGTTGTTAGATTTAACCCTAAAGAAAACTACTGTTCTTAACTCTAGTCTCCTAACCTTTACCCTAAAAAACGCAGTAGTCCTTAGTTTGACTCCCACCCAAGACAGTTTCTGACAGCAAAGTACATAAACCTAGTTGTTACCATAGTCACAAGTTCAGTTCTCACCCAAGACAGTTTTTGACAGCAAAGCTGTAAATGTTAACCTTAAAGAACACTCTAACCATAATCTTAGCTAAAATAGTTGATAAAAATTAATCATGTTGATAAATCTTTGTAGATCTTTTTTAGTTTTGGGAGCTGGAAAATTTTAAAGTTTAGTAGAGAGTAGAGAGTGGCTATTTAATTCTAGTAGTATCGTATTTTTAGTAGAGAATGCCCGTGCACCCCTTTATCAATATGATAGTCACGAAAATCAAGATAGGACTTCTGAATTCACATTTTTCAAGGTTAATCAGCATGCCATAACTAGCAAGCTTTTGAAATAATATTTTGTGGTGTTTTTGAATGCCCATAATGCAATGAACTAGTAATAAGGACTATCGTCAAGACAAACAAAAACAAAATCAAGCAATTGACACATCTTATTCGTTAACTTTCGAAATGCTTTGGCAGCGTTTTTTTGACCTGAAAGGCATTTGCAGAAATTCAAATAGAACAAACGGAGTTATAATCACCGTTTTACAAGGAAAACCGTTTTCAATGAAACTTTGTGGTAGCCTCGAATTTGATCAATTTTAGAAAAAATTTTTGCATCATCTAAATATGCCGCAAAATCCTGAATGTGCGGGAAAGAATAGCGGTCTGGTAATGCGGCTGCGTTAAGTTCACGATTACATGGGAGCCAGCCACCTGAAGGTTTGGGTACTAAAAGAAGTTGCCAAGCCCAAGGGCTTCAGGAACAATGCGTTATGCCCATATCTAGCATTTTATTAAATTCTTGCTTTTCGAGTGCGAGCTTTTCAGGCGAAAGCCGACGAGCATGAAAATGGACTGGGATCCTTGGGTCACCATAAAGAGTTGAATATCATGTTTGGGTTAAGTTTGGAAAAATTGCCAGTATAAATCTTGGAAAATTCAGCATGAAGTTGAGCATAAGTTTTAGTTGAGTTGGAGATGGCATTTAGACTGGAGGCTAAGATATTTGTTTTTCGCTGATGGATGCTAGTAAATGACCGAGCATTAACCGGCCGATAGTGCTGCATGTCAATAAACAAGGAATGTGCTCTCAGAAAACCTGCTCCTAAAAGAGGCTTGCTTACGTTTGAGGGAACAAAGCATCATCAAAACGGTCCAATGGTAATTCAAGTGTTACGGTCCGTTTACCGTAAGTTTTGATAGAACTACAATTAGTTGCCACTAGAGCGGGACTTGAAGTATTAAAAAGATAGTCATAGTTAGGCAGGGAAAGGACATTCACCCTAGCGCCTGTATTCACTAAAAAGGAACAATTGGACAAGCGATCGTACACATAAGACTAGCTGGGATTAGCGCCGTTCGCCGCAAATACTAACAACTACCGGCCAGAGCTTCCGTTATGTGCAGCTTTATTAAACTTTTTATTAAAAAGTAATGTGAATTTTTTCAAAGTCGGGTAAATCATTTAGAAGTTTGATATTGCCAAAGCAAATAATTTCCAAAGAGTGGTATTCTCCAAAAAGGCCAGGAGCAGTCGATTGTACTCGATCCTAGGTCACTGAAGCAGAATTCTAAAAACTGCATTGTATCATAATACACCAATTCTTAAAAATTAAAAATTTTTATATATTAGTTTCATTATAGTTAAAAAAAAAATTAGTTGAAAACTTACCTGAAAATAAAAAGTAGTGTAATGACGATTGATTTTTTTTATAGCATAAAGCACAAAGAAAGGATGAGATTTAATACTGTTAATGCTGCTCATGGAATTAGAAGAGCATCTGAAAAAAAATTGAATTAGGGCCAGATTAAACTTTTTTTTTAACTATTATCTTTTTGTGGTGAGAAGACTTGCACGTCTTAAGCTAGCAAACAATCGGGCGACGAATGGACCGAAGTCAAATCGGTCGAGGTCGATATACGATTGTAAATCGACGTTCTTCAAATCCAGATAAAATTGTTTAAAATTGGCATATAATCAAAAACTTTGTCAAAATTTATTAAATTGTGGTGATTACTTGTAAAATTTTTAGCAAATCTTTGAAATTTAATGGCCAACTTTGTTTCAACGTCGGCCCGAGATCGCTGCAAAAACATTTTTTATTTTTATTTATTCATTTTATCTTCATATTTATCCTCCTGACTCGCAGAAAAGCGACGGAGGCGCTAATACATAGGGTAAGCAATTACCCCGACCTGCTTCCGGAGATGCCACGACATTGCTGTCCACTTGTAATTTGATAGAGAAATGACTTTAATTTAGAATTGCTTGCAAAGACAACCAAGTAGGGAAAAGTGCCGTTAAGTGTTTTTTCCAAGGACAAAACGGAATGGCGCGAGTAGGTTTTGAACCGAGACCATGTCAATCACAAGTCCGGCACTCTAACCACTCGACCATGCTGCCGACATTTCTTTAAACAGTCGAAAAAAACTCGTAAACTGACGTCTATCCCACGAAGATGAAATTGTTTAAACTTTCATATAATTAAAAAGTTTTTTAAAATACTGCTCGATAAATAGTGTTAAAATACATGAGAGTTTTTATGCAAAAACTTGCAAATTAAGCATTTTAATTAACCAACTTTATCAACTTAATCAAATTTGCCAAAACACTGCTCACAACTGCCTTATCTCTGCTCTACTCAACAGTTGAGTACTGCAAACCAGTCTGGTGTTGCAGGGCTCACACTGGCCTTATAGACAGTGTATTGAATGACGCCTTGCTCATAGTCACTGGATTCTTGCGTCCCATTCCAACGGACCACCTATCCATACTTTAAGGTATCCAATCAATTGAGCTTCATCGACTAGGAGCGACACTTTCCTTTGCTTACCGTGAATATAATCTGTATAATCTTTTAAGAGGGTTCTTAGATGCTTGCCGAGAGAAATTAAGATCTAGAATCTAGATGCTTGTTTGTGCCAGCTGTGCGGAATTTAATAAACAGTCTTGCCGAACTTGGCATCCGCGCTTTTCAGTAGACGAATAATAAATGTTAACACGAAGTACTGCGAGAATACATCCAGGTTCCGTGTTTTTATACTCAGGACCGATGCCAGGCTTGTTGGAATAAGCTTGCCTCGAGCAGCTGGGGTTCAGCTCAATCGCTTGCGAACTGATATTGGGAGGTTCTATTCGTCCATGCAGAAACGGGGCCCCGCTTCTTTACAGAATTGCGTGTGCGGCGCCTCAAAACAAATCGCAGACCACGTTCTAATAGCGTGCCCCATACATTGGCACCACATAGAGCACAAAGTCTGACGATTTTGGATGACGAAACTCAATGTTGGCGTAACACTATTACTGCCTGCATTTGATCCGAGAAGTACAGCGGGCCTGGAGTAGTAAAAGGATGAACTCTCAGCCACAGTTCTATTTTTTTCTGACCCGGAGTGGATGCCCTTCCAAAAGATGACGACCAACTTTGTACCAACATCGGCCCAACATCACTGTATCAACATTGCTTTCAGTTGGAAAATATCCGTAAACAGACGTCTTTCCGACAAAAGAAAATATTACTGTAATTGATATTATTTAATGAAGAAATATTACAAAAAAGCAAATTGTTCAAATATAGGAATTAAATGATTGTTGTTGTTTTTGATTAAAGTTAATTAATTAAAAAATTGATTAAAGTTTGGGAAAAAATACCCCAAAACATGTTGCATGCCATTGATGGCAATGTAGCAGAAAGGTTGAGGGCTGTAATAAAAAATAATGGTGGACATTTTGAAAAATAATAACATCTCATTGAACATCAATATATATTAATATATTTTTACAAATTTTGAGTTAATTTTGTGCGTAACTTTTAGATATAAAAAATATTTAGTTTGTTGGGGTATTTCGGCCGCACCCAGTATAAAGAATATATTTACAAAACTCACAAAACTTGTTCAATTCACAAAAAACGTGGTTTCCCACTCTGGCAAACTGCAAAAATATTCCAGCACCACGGCTGCGAATAATCACTTTAACAACTTTTTGCTAGCAAACTATAAGAATGAATTAGTGCCTTAAACACTAATTAATTTTAAAATTTCTTCCGTTACATAAACTCAACAATTTTATCTCTCTATAGAATTATAAAAGATCAAACAAGTGGTTTGTGGTACAGAATTTGAAAATCGTTAACAAAAAACTCATCTTTAAGCTTTTCGTCCGACACTCGTCAAGAGATAAACGTCGGAATGAAGGAAAAAAAATTCAATTGATTTTCTAATAAAGCTAAACAAAGATGATTGGATGTTTGAGAAAGGCGTCAAAATGCGTAATCAGCGCGAGATTTTCAAGTTGTAAACTAACTCTTTTTGGCAGCATAAATTTGGCTTGCATGATTTGATGTAAGCGGCTTTCAAAGCAGACAAATTTATTAGAGCTGGCCAAATCTCTCGCAACATGTCCACTCATTTTGGAAAATCTTCAACCCCAGTCATGTTTAGTGAATCCAAAATTGGTCAATACCTTTTAGATAACCCTATGTGCGCAAAAAATTATTATATACAGTAGTTGTATTGAATTAGAACGTCTCAACGTTTGCAGGACAGAATCCGCCAGCATGTGCCGAAGTCTATTCGGAATAGAACCTGTCAAGAACGTAAACAACCAAAACGCCCAGGAAAACTAGCTAATTAAGCCAAAGGCCCATTTCCGGTTAAAGTGTTTTATTGCCTTCCAATAAGATCTATCATTTCCATCAAACTCTAACCATCTCTAACTCTCTCTATCTAGAAAAAAAAGTGAGATAGTTTAATTCAATCACAACATATGTATTAGATACGCATTTCTTAAACGTATATACCAACACTACTTGATTGTTTATGGACACCTAAGTTTAAGTAGGCAGTCTATGCAAATAGCTGGGATGGTTTTATTTACATTGAGTTTTAAGTGCAACAACTTGCTGGCAAAAAACCTGCCAAATTTTCTTATGAAAATGTTGTTTTAATGCAGTGGTCACCAAACTTTTCTCATAAACGGCCAGATAGCACTTAGGACCAACAATAGCGGGTCGGATACAAACAAAGTACTGTGTGAAATTTTATAGATCAAATAATGACAAGTGTCACACTTCATTCATAATTTTAATCGTAAAGATATAATTTATCGCCGTTAATAGTAATTCGTAGTGTTATTATAAGTGAATAAATGCGGCTCTTTGAGCGCTGTTTGCGATATACGTCCAATTTGTTCTATTGCTCGTTACATGTATCTTCTTTTCTCTTTGCGCCGACAGTATGACGTAATATGTTTTGTTCAAACTTTGCTATTTTGAAGATAGTAGAATCTTTGCGTATATGCTACTTGATTCGAGCGTAACGATCTCTCCAGGGAGTTCTGGCTAAATCTCGAATTTACGAGAAAGTTTACGTCACGTGATTTTGGTTTCTATATAAAGCCGATGCATAGCGAATTATTAAGATTAGATGTGATTTTGAGACGACTCGAGTGGAAGTAATTGGTTGGGCGCGGAAGGCCCGTTAGTTTATGTATTGGTCGTCGAGTGTTGAATTTATTTTGTGCCAGTGATTGGCAGTTTTGTTCTACAGAGGTGCAATTATTTGTGTTGATTGAGTCAAGTTATAGTGTTGATTTCGCTTTGCAGTTTGGCAAAGCGTGGAATAGAAGTTTGGTCGGACGTGATTTTTGTAATACATTCGTTCTTATTAGAGACAGTGGTCTCTGTTTGTTGTGAAGAAGAGTCTTCAACGAAACCAATCCGAGCTTTTGTTAAACCAATTGTATAAATTGTCAGGCTCATAGCAAGACTACTTCTTGAGCCGGAATAAAATAAAATTTAGACACAGCTTTGTTTCAGCGCAGGTATTCGGGTTACCTAGCTCAACTGGTCCTTTGGGATTCCCAAACAAAGTTTGTGGCAACAAGTATAATTAACAAAATTTATACAAAAAAATCAATTTATTGAGATTTATAAAATTGTTGTGTATCTCTGAGTATGATATCAAAATTTGATTTAATGTTGACGCATCCGATTAAGAAAAATACCTTCAAATTTCATCAGTCAATCTCGTTTGATGCTTTGACTTTACATATTTCATTTTTGAAAATGTTTGCTCGCAAACATTTAGAGGGGTTTTAAAAAGATAATATTACAACAAAACCTAAATATAAAAAAATACTATCCATAAATACATCTAATTTTTGAAACTGGTTCCTATGTTGTTTAGTCTGTTGATGCAATGATTCACTGAAGAGAAGTTTAGTTATCAAAGGGCAAACCATCTGGCTTAGCTAAACGCTCGAACAAATTGCTTCAAGCAAGCGATAACCTACAGGGAAGAATCATTACTGTAGCTGATTTATCTGTAATGTTCTGTAAAAAATCGTAATCAGAAACAGAAAATGCGAAATCATTAATACATTTCCTGTGGCCTGACAACCAAAATTTTGATATTTATTTCTATATTACTATAAACCATTGCATTGAGTTGCTTTGAGATAACATGCGGGGGCCGGAAAAATAATGCTGCAGGCCGCATCTGGCCCGCGGGTCTAAGTTTAGTAACCCTGGTTTAATGCATAGAAATTAGTAAATCTTACAAAAAAATTCTTAAATAGTCTGTTTGTTTAAAACAGATCAGCATCAAAGTTTTTGCCTTATTAATGGAATAGAATAAACAAATGCATGTAAGGAAGACCAACATCTTTTGAACCTTGGTGGCACTAGTAAATTTTAAAATTGCGTACAATCTTTTTTATTTTTCCACTTTGACCTGACCGCCTGATTTTTCCAATTTCGCTGCAACAATGATCACGAAATTGAATGAAGTAAAAAAATTTTTGTTTTTTGTTTTTTTATTTATTTATTTTTTATTTATGGTTTTAGTCACAATCAGTACGAAATTATTTCTTCAGTGCAAATTGAAAAAAGATTGCAAACAAGGTGGTTCTTTCATTAGGCAATACTAACAAAAGATGTGACGCAATGGAAACGCGAGACTCAAACCAACTATTTGATCATGTAATTTTGGTGCTGTTTCTTTCTGTTGTTCTCAGATAATAACAACACGTTTAAAAAAAGCAGAAAAAACTGGTTAAATATTGTCAAATTTTTGTCACAATTCGCCCAAACCAAGCGTACAAAATTGTTAAAAAATTACCAAAAAATTGTAGTAGCGGTCATTAAGGGAAAACATCAAGCGATTAGATAAACTACTGAAAAAATAAATAAACATTATGTTTAGGATTATCTTAATTCACAACTTACTGATATTTGTTTCCGTAGTAAATGTTGCTTGTAGTACAAGGTCTAAAACGAATCTGAAGTTAACAAAAAAACTTTTATTTTGTGCAAATTTAATTTTTTTTAAGTTTTTTTTTACTTTCTGCTTTTACAAGTTAAATAAAAATTTTAAAGCACAAAATTTTACCAATTCAAAGTGAATTAGTTGACGATCAAAATTTTTAGCTAAATCATATTGTCTTATCACCGTATTGTTAAAAAAATTTACTCTCTTTTACCAAGTTCGGACACAGACGTAAATATTTTACGTTCAATTTTCTTAATCGAATTTTACGGATATTTTCAGTAGTCTTTTTACATGGCTCATTGGTAAAAAATTTACTATATTTTATCTGGCAGCAAAAGTTTAGACTTTGACGAAACTGCTTTACAATTTTTTTAATCTTAGCGCTCGGGTATTTTCAATTAACGATTCTACGTATCTAGGAGAAAATATTTGCCGAAAGTTTTTAAGTAAAGCTTTCCACACAATTTGTTCATAAACTTTCACCTAAAATTTCAACAAGCTAATACATGTACATCAAACTGTTTAAAATTACAAACTTATTGGTATTAAAATCTACTTCAATATATTTATGGCAGCAAAAGTGGTGAGGGCATAACGTAAATTATTTTAGATTAAATTTAGTCTATTGAAACATCTATATAAACCCAACGATAAAGAACAATTTTAATAAATGTCTTGTGATTTTCATTAGAAGCCGTTTATGCTGGTCTTTATCATAATATTTTTAGCGCTATTTTCCAAAATTTAAAATAAAATGTTTTTTTAATGTACCTTGCACCACAGTGTAAAGTACACTACACGTTCAAATCATTTTTTGATTTACCTCTTGGTTTTTAAACATAAAAAGTGTACAAAAATCATGAGATAAGTCAAAAAAATAGCCTGTTACATTAAAACTACTCATCGGATTTGCTGAAGTAAGATACCAAAATATTCAGGAATAACTTTTAGGAAAAGTCATAAAATTTTAGGTTTTTTATCATCCGAATTTTACGAGTTATGACGTTTTTGAAGACCTTTGAGGACCCCCCACTTAGATAAATTAGGGTTAACAAGATAAAATCAAAATACTAAAAAACAGTGCTATTTAGACTGGACTAGTTGTTATAAGCAGAATTAAGAATGCAGTTTAACGAATTAATAGAGAGTTTAGAGTAGTAAAGGTGAGTAAAAAGTGATCGTATCCAAGCGATCAAGATGTTACTAAAAAATTTATTCCAACGAGAAAAAACTAATTCTAAATAAACTAATGTTTTGTCACGATTCACGACACTAACCCCATAAACTTAAAGTTTTACGTAGTCTATGTAAGTTGTTATAAAGTTTAATGATCATTCTGAAAGACAAGAAAAACCCTATATTTAATAGCAGTGGTGGGCATGGTACTTCCTAAAATACCGCGGTACCGGTACTCGGTACTTTTGAATAATACAAATTAATAGTAATAACTAAAACTCTGTCATACATGGGATTTCATTTGACATTTAAAAATTGTATTTAACAATATCAATATCGTATGTATCCAACTGTTCACTTTTAAAAATCAATGCTTTCGATGTAAAAAACATACAATGAATATGTTTTTAACTTGATTTTTCGGATAAATTATGCCTTGGATATATGAAAGGCGTAATGAATACGTTGTCTTCTGCTTTGTTTTTTATGTTAAAAAAAGTTTGTCAGGAGTCGTACTAATTTCCATATAACCTATTACAGTGGTTAATCAGAGTTATTCCTAAACTTTTCTGGCCAAAGACCTCTATTTGCAAATCTTTTTTATCATGACCCCAATCTTTTGTCACATCAATTTTCTGACCAATCAACGAGGAAAGATAAAACAAACCCAAAAATAGATAACATAAAATCCGTTAAAAAATAAACGCTTATAAACAGGCATACCATATTTCCATAGAGGGGCAAACCGGGGCACTCGTTTATAGATAAAAATTCGTCCCTAAAAACAAGTGTTCTCTAAAAAAAAGGTCTTCACTTCAAATCTGTCTTGGATTTCATGGTACAGATTACTTTACCAGGTATATATGTTGACAAATTTTGTCATATCGTCGCGGACCCCTTGTGCGCTCATCACGGACCTCATTTTGGGAAACTATGGTTTTGGTGATTTAATCAAATTACTCAACCTTCGCTGGCCGTTAAATGTTGTGGTATTTTTTTATATTTTTGCTGGCAAAACAACGAAATCAAAATTTTATCAAGTCCTTTTTGTATTGTTAAGAATATGAAATCTGGTGTTTAGTGGATTTTTGATTTTATGCAAAATATTTCTATTTTTATAATTAAACAACTAGAATGTTCCTTGCAAATGAAATACCTTGAGAAAATATTTACTACACTAAGATTAAGTCCTGTAATTTTTGATATACCATATTTAGCGCCGAAAGCGCTAAAGATTTGACATAATCGCCCACAAAAATGCTACTTTTTCCAAAGCTACAATGTCTTTTTTGCACAATAATTACTATGTACATAAAACACAATAATCACTTCTTTTTTGCACAACTGGTTCCGTGACCATGCACAATTTTTTGTTTCTTTTGGATGCAAATAAAAACAACTGCTACTACTACTACTGCCACTATTTTAATAGCCTACAACGTCTAGGCCTTTCTATGAAACAATTTCTTGTTTTATTGAAAAAGCTGTGAATAGTAGACTGGGTTTTTGTGCCATTATTGTAGTTTTCAACTTACAAATAACGTCGACTTGAACATTTAAGGCAGCTTGCTGTGTGTTTATGTAAAAATTCCAAGTTTTACTTATTGTACCACAATGATCATAACATATCGATTATTTTCTTTTCATCATCTTAAAGGAATAGCTAAACTTATTTTTGTTTTGCTACGTTCTAGATATGCAGACGTATGTCGAAAAACAAAATTAGGAGATATTTCTTGCAATAGATTTTCATATTTCAGTAACACAATGCGAAAAAAATACTGCTTTTGCTAGTAAGCTATTGCAAATACAAACAAAATCAATAATTTTAACTAACTGCAGCTTGCAACAGAAAGCACTTTATTATAGATTATGGCTGTTTGATTGGTATTACAAAATACTCTTTTAACGCTTTCGGAGATAACTCCCAAAAATGCAAAATACGCGATTTTATGACAGGAAGAGTTAGCGTATAAAAATTCTCTAGTCATAAAATGCTTTCGAGTGAGCGGAATTAACTCTATTCAGACTGGGCTTTTTAGAAAACTTGTAAGACTTGGAAGAGGGACCAGGCGGAAAGTGCACGCGCTCTTTGTTTGCTTATATTTCGACAATTAGTAGCGCTAAAAGTGTCATTTAAGGTTGTATAGAAAAAAAATTTTATATTGTGGTGAAATAGTTAAAAGTGTGATTTAAGGTTGTATAGAAAAAAAACTCTCTCGATAGAGATAGTTAAATGTTGTGATGAAATATTATTTCGGATTGAAAAAGCGAGTTTTCGAAAAGGTAGTCAACTTTCGTAAATTGGCCAAAAACCAAAGATTGGTTGCAGAAAGTTAACGAATTCGGTGGTTTGATTGATCGTATGATTAAAATAAAAATCTTTCACTGTTGTAATCCCCATAGGGAGGTTACTGCAGTTCACAGAAGAAGAAACTCTAATTCAGCAAAATCGGATTTCATTATAAAAATGCTTCGATCTTAGCAACAAAGAATGTTTTTAAAATTCACTGGACTTTTTTAACAACTTTGGAAATGAACTTTTCATACAATAAAAGAAATGAAATTTATTCCAAGAAAAAATTCAAACTTTAAGTGTCACATCGTACTTTTTTATAATTATTTCAAAATGTTATAATAAGCCTAATTTAAAAAATTTATTTAGGATTGGCTACTTTAACAAAATTAATTTTTTTGGATTTTTGCAAGCCTTTTTCTTTTTTATTAGGTTAGTATAGCTATCGGAGGCAGATTTCTGTGTTTCTTGATGGTGGTCCCAAGCCCAGATAAATGGGGAGGGTTGCAGCAGGAAGAGCATCCGGCGTAAAACTTTTGCCAGATTATACAAATGCGTATTATTATTAACCTTTTTCTTACCAGTGTTCCGTAAATGGAGTAAAATTTCAAGAGGCTTGCAAACTATTGTATTGGGTAAATTTATACTAGGTTTTGGTTTTACTGAACTATTTAAAAGTTGTTCTTTTTTACAAGATATAATTATTATTAATTACTTGCTTAGTGAGCGAATTACAAGAATGTTTATTTCGTAAAAAATTACGTTTTGCGGTGAACGCAATACTAAGCAGTAACGAACGTACTTCCTGTTATTTAACCCTATTCAGACTGGGATTTTTGAAACCTTTGTACAACTGGGGGGAACGGAACCTGCCCTCGCTCTTTGCTTGCTCATATCTCGACAATTACTGGCGCTAGAATTGTCATTCAAGTTTATATAGAAATAAAATTTTATACTGTTTTAGTATAGATACTTAAATGTTACATTTAAACATCATTTGGGATTGAAAAAGCAAGTTTTCAAAGAGTAGTCAATTTTTGTAAATTGGCTGAAAACGAGAGAGCGATTTGAGAGAATTAACGACTTCGGCTGTTTGTCGAACGTCATTAATCCGTAAAATTAGAAGTAAGAATGCTGACAGCTGAAATCCACTTGGCAATATTATTACTGTTTACAGAGAAAGAAACTCTACACAAGCAATTCTGCTAAAAGTTGATTTTATTAGTGCTTACAACGCTTCGATCTTTGCTGTTGATAAAATAATTTTTTAAATTCACTCCCTTTGGTGAACATTTAGGCAAGAAATTTTATAACATATAAAAAGAAAGCAAATTATTGCACAAAAAAATTGTGTTTGTAGTTCTACATCGCAGGGAACTCAGCTTAATTTTTCTTCATCTTATAAAAGAATATTTCGACTTGACTAATCTATTTAGAGTTGATTGCTTTTGATCACATCGATTTTTTAAATTTTACAGAAATCCTTTTTTGTTTTGAATGTTTTCTTCTTTTGGTTAAGTGCGTTAATTCATTAATAAAATATTTGTTGATTAAAATTTTGCTAACGTTTTCTGACGTAATTGTTTAACTTTTAATTGTTGCACGCCTTGTTGAATTAGTTAGGTCTAGTTTTCGTAAGAGTTATAAAAAGTTAAAATCTTTTAAAAAAGTAGTTTAATTACCATAAAATTAAATTTCTACTGTGACGAGTAATCTACTGTAACTTGAAACCAATGAACTTATGAAACCGACATCTTTTTTGCGATAGAAATTATTCAATTAAAAACACTGGTCAACAGCATTATGTTATGCCGCAAAAAAGCAATCATTTCCCAGTGTTTCAGGTGTGTTAAGTCCGAATCTGCTGTCGGATTTTTTCTATCACGTCTAGAAATTGAGATACCTACAATTTATTCCGCTTACTTCCATTCCAATCCAGGTCTATTTTAAAATCCAATCGAAATAAAGAGGTCAATTATTGATAAACAATTAAAATTTATGACTTCACTTTAATCTCTTTACGATGCAACAATTGATTTAATGCTTTATAAGAAGATGCTTAAATACTCGTAGTGTTAATGGTAATAGTCTATGCTCTTTCAATTTTAAAGTAGCTAAGGTTACAGCATACGTGACCGAAATCTTACCAGCAGGCCCGTTTCTGGACTAAGGTTAAGTAATAGTTAAGGATTAAGTTTTAGGGTTTGTAAATTTTTGGTGCTCATCTTGACCAACTTTTTTATGTTTTGTGTTAGGGCTTGAGTTTAGGATTAAAGTTAGGGTTAAAGTTATGTAGGCTTAAAAGCATAGTTAGGCTTAAAAAAGGATTTAATAATGGCAAAAAAATTTCGGTCTTGTAACTTTAGCCACAGCCTTTTAATTTAGCAAGATAGTTTTAGCTACAGTATTGGGTTTCAGCTGAATTTCCTGCAGGTAGGAATTTTAAGAAAGTGTTTAATTTTAATTGTATTTTTTGCTTAGATTTGCTATATAACTATTGAAATTAGCATATTGATTTAAAACAACTTGTTACAATGCTGTTTTCAAGCTCCAAACGTGGTTGTATCAATCACCCTGACAACTTTTGTTATGTCTGCGGCGAATACACCCCTTCTGCTCACTGTGTAAAGCCTGAACAGTAGAATAAGATATGCATATAAGCACTATTTTGCATGCCAAGTAGGCAACCAAGATAAAAAATGGGCCCCACATATTTGCTGCAACCGTTGCAGAACAAGTCTTCTGTTTTGGCTGGTTGGTAAACGAAAGCTAATGCCTTTTGCTGTTCCCATGGTATGGCGTGAGCAGAGTGATCGCGTTACTGATTGTTACTTCTGCATGACGAACATAAAGGATTTTTTTGAAAAAATAAGTCTAAAATTTCTTACCCCGTATGCAGGTTAGCTTTTAAACCCGTTTCCCATGACCCAGATCTGCCTGTACCTCAGCCTCCCACTGAAAAGGAAGATACCTTGTCTGTTGATGAAGGTCTAGGCTCCAACAGTGGAATCTACTTGAACCAGGAACAACCATTTCTTCTTTTTGTATCCGAAATCAAAACCTTGCTCGTTATTATGCAAGTGCAGAAAATATATGCTATCGCAAGGATATTAAAGGGTTGATGACTGAACTGGGGTGTGAACATAATCCTGCTCCCTGGAGGTTGTTTGTCGACTCCAGCAAAACAAGCCTTAAAGTCGTGTTGTTGCACAATGTTAACATCAAACCATGAATTCCCGTGGGCTACAGCATTCTCAGAAAGAAGACCTATGATACAATGAAGATTCTACTTGATATCTTGGAATATCCGAAGTATAACTGGAAAATTTGTAGTGATCTGAAAGTTCTTTCTCTCCTCCTTGGATTGTAGTTAGGGTACACAAAACATATGTGTTTTTTATGTCTATGGAACAGTCGGGAAGACAGCAGTCACTATGCAGTTAAAGTATGGCATACTCGTCAAAGCCCATAAATCGGAAGACATAATGTTCATCACCAGCCTTTGGTTAGCTCTGCAAATGTCTTTTTATCGCCTCTTCATATCAAACTTGGCTTAATGAAAAACTTTGTAAAAGCGATGAACCTGAAAGGCGATCGATGGCTTCAAATTTCCTAAAGATTTCTTTGGAGTTCATAAAAGTGATGCAAAATTAAAAGTTGGAATTTTTGTGGGTCCTGAAAGTAGAAAACTGATCCTGAATGAAGAGTTTAATTCACGACTCAATCTGGTAGAACTGGCTGCTTGGAATGCTTTGAAATCAGTTGTTGCTAACTTCTTGGGAAATCACCGTCATGAACAATATGCTGATATGGTTGATGACATGCTGAAAGCATATGAGCAATTAGGAGCTCGTATGTTTTTAAAAATGCACTTTCTGCATTCCTACTTGGATTTCTTTCCCCTTAACCTTGGCAAAATAAGTGATGAACAAGGAGAGAGATTCCACCAGGATATATCCGTCATAGAAGGACGGTACCAGGGCCGTTTTGATGCCAATATGATGGGAGATTTCTGCTGGTACCTACAACGTGAAAGCAAAGGCTCGTCATATAAAATAAAAGCCAAATGCATTAAATATTACTAAAGCCATTTCACAAGTTATATTGGGAAATAAACTACATTTGTTGTCTGTTGCCGTCGTCTCTTTACTGCGAAATGATAAATTTTGACTATATGTGCATTGTATGGAATCAGAGAAATTGGGACATGTATTATCTTAGAAACGTGACGTGATAGAAGAAACTAATATCATTTTTGAAATCAGGGACCCCAAATTAATCAAAATCACTATTTTGTTAGTTGCGTAACAGAAAAAAAATTTTTTTTGTTGTCCAGTGATAATCCGAATTTTAACATTATTGTTTGAAAACCAAAACACCACTGCATTCATAGAATAATATTGCATTCAAGAGCAGCTCAATGTATTTTGTTTGAATATTTTTTTTAAGTTTGTTTATGTGAATTTTTGAAAACTGTTACCAGGCTGAACAAAAGATCGAAAGCTCCATTTTAATGCCATTTTTTTTCATTCCGGACCTGATATTTCTGATATACATATTTCACACCGACAATTTTTTTATGATTGAAAAGAAAATATCGATAACAAAAGCTGTATAAATACTTGGTTTTACGACATTTTTGCTAAGATTCAACTTTATTGTAGAATTTCACTGGTTAGACCAGTGGTTCTCAAACGGGGTGCCGCGGCACCCTAGAATGCCATTTGCATTTTGCAGGGTGCTGCAAGCTATTACACATTGTTCACTAGTCCAGGAAAAAAATTGTGCTGTAATGTTATTTTGAATTATAAGCTTTCATGTTACCTCATATATCTATGTTTCTCAACCTAGGTGCCGCGAAAGATTTTGGAAAAAAATTATCAGGGGACGTCGAATAATGCGCGATTTACACGTGAAATATGTAATACTTGGAGCAAAGACCGTTTTTATTTAGAAAGAACTGATTTAGGAAAGGAAATTCACTAAAGAGACCGTGAATTCAGGTGAAGAGCTTTTGTTTTAGAGATCACATAATTTTGGTGGCAGAAATCAAGGATCGTAACTGAAGTGCGCCGCAAACTTCGAAAGATACCAATTATGTGCCGCGGCTAGAACAACGGTATTTTTAGAATAAAACTTATTTTAGGGACAAAAAGTAGAAATCTCAGCCCAATTCTGGGTGAAAAAAAAATTTTTTTTTTTTTAGTGATCACCTAATTTTGAAAACAAAATTTAATAAAAATAGTCTAAAGATACAGCGATTTTTGAAAAATTTCAAAAATGTGTCGCAATCGGAAAAAGGTTGAGAAACACTGAGTTAGACCTTGCCTTGGATGAAAGGTTTTACTAATTTCAAAACAAAACTAAACCCAACTCCAAACAATTCTGTTTGTGCGGCTCCGTGTGTTTATTCATTGCTAATGCACTTGCTGCATTTATGCGAGAAATACCAAGCAAATACGAAAATGCAATTGTGGTCCATTTTCGAGATTTGGTTTTACTCGAATGGAAAGTAAGTTTTAAGTCTACAATGTCTGTACCTCCTTTCGTATAATCACATAACTTGTATAAAGCCGGTTTCTTTTTTAATTTTTTTAAATTAAAAAAAATTGTTACATTGTTAATAAGATTGAAATATTTTGCTTTCCTGTGGTTTTAGAGTTTACAATAAAAGATTTGAAGTTGATATTTTTTTCAGGTTTTCAGTTTTATGGCAAGCAAGAAATTTACTATAAAAAGATGAGTAAAACAAATCTAAAACAAGTAAAACAAATCGTAAAACAAATGTACACTGGGAAATGATTGGTTTATGACAACAAATGTTGTTTTATGACAAGATTACCTTTTTTTTTTATAATTTGAGGCTCCAAACTATGCTTTCAATCTTCTAATATTTGTGTCTAGTTAAACAATTTTTTTCCTCAAATTAGCTAGCTTGATTATTGTTTGCATTTTACCAAGTCAATTTTCACCAGTAATTGTCCTGGCTATTGAAAATTAGCGCAATGCGGTCGTAAACAGCGAAGTACCAATGTGATATTGGTCGAAATCGAATGAGTCTTTGTACTTTTGCACAGTAATGTGTCATTTGCCTCGATGGTGAGGTCAAATTACCCCTGTGTGTGCATTTTCTCGATCAATTGAATATATTGCAGGCCAAAAGTGATTTTGGTTATATTCATTAAAGCAGTGGCAGAGTTAGGAGTGATTCCCTATACTCATCTTGTTGATTTTAACGAAGAATTAAATCAACTTGACTCGGTTTGTTGACGGATTGAAGAACACGCGTTCCTCGCCCTGCTGTATTTGTAATTCTTGAAGTTGTTGAATTGATTTTATTAAAAGTCGAAAACCAGATAATTTCAAATTTGTTGTCCAGTACGAAGCGTTCAGAAAATATATTGCAGTAATTTATAGATAAAATGCATTTGACGAAGGATGAATCCCGGGGAAACCAAATTGATGAGACGAAGGCGACGAAACGGTTTTTTCAAAACTGTCGATGATTCAAAATTTAGAGTTACCTCTGTGCACGACTTAAGCTTTCTAAATAAGATCATTGCCGTCCAGAGAAAACCTCAAAGGAAAAAAGGCGCTTCTAATAACTGCGCGCTTACTCAAGTGGAAAAACAAGCGGAAAAACAAGCAGAAAAACGCACAGTTGCCAAATTAACAAACAAGCACGCATTGACGGAAAAACTCAAGTTCGACAAAAAATCCTTTTTTAAATAAATTAACACATCTTCTTATAGTATTTTTCAGGTTTGTTCTAAAAAACTTTTTAGAAACCATTATCTCTATTACACACTTGCTTTATTTCGTTTGATATTTTTTGCGCTTAGCTTGAATAGTTCCGATGTAGTAATTTTCCGTTCCAAAAGCCATTATACCAAAGACATTGAAGTGTATAATCGATTGTGAGATCAACTTTTATAATAAAGCCAAATCAAAAGCTTGGGATTTTATCCGAATTTGTTAGAAAATTTTACACAAAAAGAAATCTAAATCTACAGTTACTTCTTTTTCAACATAAACAACTTCCCTTGGAAAGTGAGATTGAAAGCGTTTTATTGCCTCGTAAAGTGTTTGAGTAAGCATAGTTAATGAACTGTTCAGTCTCAATTGTTTTGATAAACAGTTTACAATTTGCCGTTTTCTCGCTTTTGGCTGCTTTTTTCTCACGTTTTATGAAATAGTGAAAAAACTAGTGGCTAGGTGTCAACAAACTATTAATAACTTGAAAATTACTTGAGCGATTTTTTCAAAAATTACACCAACTTTTAGATGAATAAAAATCAGGAAAAGTCATAAAATTTGAAAAACTTCGTGTAAGTAGTTTTTAAGCAGCACACAGCATTTTAACACCGCGAGCAGTTTCAGCCCTCCCAGTCGTAATAGGGTTAAAAGTACTCAAAAATTGAAGCACCCCTAAATTTTCAAAAGTCCCCATAAATAAAGTGAAGACCTTTTTTTAGTTGTCACTTTCAAAATGTTGAAAGATTCATTCAAACTAAAATCAAGTGAAGAAGTCGTCGCTTTCAAAATGTGGAAAGATTAACATTAAAAATCAAATGAAGATTTTTTTTTAGTCAACACCTTCATGTCTGAGACCCCACCCAAAAAAAAGTCTGGATCGCCCCTGCCATCCCTTCCACCTGCGCTGGCATATACAATGTGAAATGCATCAAATTGAGCAAATGGGCGTAGCCTTACGTGAGTCATAGCGCTATATGACCAAAGTAGCAAAAAGCCCCAAAAAACATTTAATAATAATAATAATAATAATAATAAGCATCCAAATAAACGTGGGGACCCATGAGCCACCAGCTGCCATGATGGCTCATGGGACCCCACGTTTATTTGGATGCTTATTATTATTATTATTATTATTATTATTATTAAATGTTTTTTGGGGCCACCAGCTGCCATGATGGCTCATGGGACCCCACCATAGCATTTTTTACTTCAATCAATGTTTTTCCTTAAACTGACTAGACCTGCTTTTAAGTTCTATTGCAACATCTAACTCAGTGACTCTATAAACCAAAGAACTATTGCTTCATATATATCACTAACATTGCGTTTACAATTGTCACATAAACCGTAGCTAAGAATTTACTTTGCCACCAAACAAATGCACGTGTAGCTGCTTTAACTAAAGTGCTGTAGATGATGAGGTAACACTTTAAGGCTGGAATTATTCTACCATAAACTGTCAAATTGTACCACAAGATGGCGGTATTTCAATTTATGTTCGTAGATTCAGAGGTGGTTTATCGGTCCCGCTATGATCACAGGTCCCGACCTTCCCCTACGTAAAGGTTGAATGATATAGACTGATGCTGGCTCATAAAAAAATCATAACAAAGCCTGATATTTAAATTAATAAGTTAAAGCAATATTTTTTCTACCAATTATAAGTTTGTTTCCTTTTCTGTGCACATTTAAACATGATAAAGATTTATGGAAAAAAAATAAGACAAAATAAGCTTGATACACAAACCCATCATTCGTTTTCAAGAATTAAAATTTTATTGATTTTTATCATATTTCAACTCCAAAAACTTTGAAGGCGTTATACTAAGGGCAACTTTTAAGCGATACCGTACCTGCTTATTTAATGCTAAAAATGCGGGCCTGCAAGCAGCCAGAAGATCTAGCAGATAATTGCTTTCAGAGATTATGAAATATTGTAGCGAGTTGAAATTTTTAATTCACTTTTTTAGTTTTTATTAGAAACATAACTAAAATGCTAGTCTACCCAGACTACTCTACTAGTCTGAATAAGCTAAGCCTAAACAAAAGTCGCCAAAAGGCTACTGGCTATGAAGTGCGTAAAACGTTCCTAAACCTGACCTTAACTAGTAACTAGTTCTGGAAAGATGGGGAAAGTACTATTAAACAATTAACTACGACAAATATCAATTTGTGATAATACTACTGTAAATCAAGAAACTCCTTTGAAGCTGCAATCGATACAATAAATCAAAACATGTAGCAATGCTTGCAAAAACACTTTCAATGACCCTAAAATTAGACGGAGTACCGCGGTACTTTATAAGAAAAGTACCGCGGTACCGGTACTAGGTACCAAGTATCGACGGTACCGTTAACGATATTAAAAAAGTACAGCGGTACTTTAGTACACGGTACTGCCCACCACTGTTTAATAGTTATTCAAGTTAATGTGCTCAGATTTATTGTACACTAATTATTTAAAAATTTCTGTGGTTAATAAATGTGTAATATACGAGTAAGTGAGAATATTTCGGGATATAAGACAGTCGAAGAAGAAGTGTAAAGCTTTAAATTTTTGATTAAATAACCAAAATTAATGAACAAGTGGATTGGATTTACAAACACTGTAGATTAAAAAAAATCTGTTCAATATTATAAAAGAAATTTTTTTGATTGTGGTGATAAAGGAAGAAATTCTTTAAAACCATTGTCGTGTTTATTTATGATCGAAGGATTGCAAAAATCTGTGCCTATTTTTCTTTTTGTCTGTCCATTTGTTGAAAAATATTCAAAACAACTTCTTGATTTTAAAGAAGTTTGTGTTTCCTGTGTTTGCATTTTTCTTTTATTAAATCAATATTGAATTGCCTGCTGGGTATTTTGCATGTTCAGATTTTGTTTACGTTTATAAGCAGGACAGCAAATCTGATTGCAGTTTACTAAAAGGGTATAGATGTAACTTTAAATTCTATTTACTAATTTAATGAAAAATAAGTGTTAATCGGGCTATAGCTATATTTTGTTAAACCACTGTGGCTGCTAGTAAATTGTAACACACAAACACTAAGTATTATGCATGGCTTTCTCACTTTAGTACATACCTGGTGGAAGGTTTACTCCCAATCCACCTGAAAACGCTTTAGATAAAATTGATAAAAAACTGGAGATTTTTAAACACTTTTGCACATTAGCAGTATTTGTGATGCAAGTAGAGAAGCACATTTTCCTTATCAAAATAAGCATTTAATGCATGGTAAAAATGCTGCGGGCTCAAGCCTTTTTAGCTTCTAATCTTCTTAATGAGGGCATGAATATATCTTATCAGCTAAAACTCTAAGTGACGCAGTTGAAAAATCATTTTCTCAGTATCGAAAGTTGAGCTATAAAAATTTTCTTGTCAGCTTTGGGGAAGTCATATAGACAGTGAAAGCATCCTTTTGTAATAGTTTACCTGTTCTTCATGAGAGCATTCTTTTATGATGTTTTGTGATAGTTCAATTTACCTGTTCTACATTTAATTTACTAAATTATTATGACCAGCTCATCGCTCAGCAAAAAGATGTTGTTGTGCAGGGCGTGACTTTGTATATGTATTGCACTAGCACTTAAGGATTGCTATTTTTATGCCAAGCACATTAAAAGAAAATAATTTTTGATTTTAACACCATTTTAAACATTTTTTTATGACCTTTGTTGCAAATCGCTGTATCGGGGTTTTAAAAATAACGAGCAAAAATAACTTAATCGCACATTAATTCATTTTTTTGTTGTTTTATTATTACACTATTTCCGTGCGGTATTTATTTGATTACGTTTTGGCAAAATGCATTATAATAGTTTTTGGTTTTATGTTAAAGGTATTGAATTCTCTTTCACATTTTTTATATATTTCTTGCAATGCTAAGTGCTTTGTCTTGTTAACTTAAATTTATTTTTATTCAAACTGACTCAAATGAGAGTAATAACAACCTTAACGTAAATCGATATTATACAATAAAAAATGTATGACCAATTTTTTAGAATTATTTCACCGCATTGGCCGGGTAATTTTTTTGCTTCAATATAACATATCCGGCCGTATTCTTTAGTAGGTCGTAGTCCAACTTAAGTCAATAAAATGAATTTTTTTTCATGGCTTTGTTACGTCCTAGAACTTACATAACGTTAGTTTTTATCGAAGAAATCTGTGTCAACTATTAAAAGGATGTTTATGTAAAAAATAAAAAATGGGAAAGCCCGGTCAACTATTAAAATCATTAAGAAAAGAACAAGAAATGTCCACTAAAGTTGACTGAGTTTTTATCAATGACACAAGCTTTCGTGAACTACTGCTCACTTTGTCAGGTGTCAAAGAGCAATAATTTTTCGTTTATTTTTGCAATTTTTTGAGAAGTTATAAATACTTATAATATTTTTTCTGCACTTTACTTTAATATATTCTAAAAATTTAGCGTTCTAACACTAAAGAATTTTTATTATTTTATATTGGTTTCATTCAAAAGATAGGCTGCTACTACTAACTAATGCAGTGTTCAAACCTTTGGTTTGCGATTCAAAAGTAGGTCGCCGTTTAATTTGATTGGGTCACCGACGACTGTAGTTGTGTGAAAACGAAATCACCAGTTTTTAGGGACGAAAATCGAGAAATCGAGACAGATTCAAAGTAAAGACCTTTTTTTACAAATTACTACAATTTTGCGACAAAAATAAGAGGTTTTAGACACTGATTCAAAGTAATGACTTTCTTTTTTGAGAGATCAATATGATTTGGAGACAAAAATTAAGGTTCTACCTTTGCAATAACGCATGTAAAAAAGATTGGGTTGCCAAAGCTTAGCTCTCTCAGTTTGCTTCACATTTAAGTCACAACAAAAAAAGGTTGAGAAGCAATAACCTAACGTGTTCCTTCTTACTTCATGTTCGTCTTTTCAAACTCATGGTTAGTCAAATACAGGTCTTTTGTCCAATTTTAGTTTTGTCATAATAATAATTTCTTTGCCTTTTTGGTAAACATCGAAACGTAAATACATTGGGCTGATATGTATTATTTATTTATTTTATCTCTATATTTATGCTCCTGAATCGCAGAAAAGCGACGGAGGCGCTAATATATAGGGTAAGCAATTACCCCGACCTGCTTCCCGAGATGCCAAGATATTGCTGTCCGCTTGTAATTTGATACAGATATGACTTTAATTTAAAACTGCTTGCCAAGACCACCAAACAGGGGAAAGTGCCGTTAAGTGTCTTTCCCAAGGACACAACAAAATAGCACGTGTGGGTTTTGAACAGGGATCATGTTGATTACAATCCCGGTGCTCTAACCACTCAACCATGTAACCTGATAAAACAGGAAAATAATGATGTAAAAGAAACGCTGCAAAGATAATCATCAAAGAATAAAAAAAATTGGTTTCAAACCTTGCAATTCCTATAGCCTCAATTTTAAAATTTTTTCCATCCTTTCTTTAAGTTCTAAATCGGCAGCATAAGTTTTGCATATTTCACAATATTCCACAACGTATGAGCTCTTTTGGAAACTTTAAGCGCCCCCTAAACCCGCTAAATCAAATTTTTGTTTAAGAATCCTTGATTTAGAGATATAATCTCAAACAATTTAAAATTAAGTAAAAATAAAATTTTATCCTCATTTAACTGAAAAGAAAATGTTTCTTTGAATGCGCGTTTGTTATAAAAAGTTGTTTAAACAGGGTTTCTGGAATAAATTTGAACTTTATTAAATATACTTGAACAGAAATCATCAAAGTTGTGGGATTATGTTAGTTTTTGCATATTTAGAATTTTTTATTCTAAATCTTTAATAAACTATATAAGCTTATTAGCCCGTGTGGGTTTTGATTCTATTTGAATAAGGCTTGGTTCCATTTCAATAAGTTTTAAGATTTTGTCCCAATTTAAAGACTGTAAGATTCTGTATACATATTTATAATATTTATAATTTAAGATTCCGTATACATACCTCGTATTTATATCTCAATTTAAGATTCCGTATACATATTTACAGTATAAAAGAGAGCTAAGCTTTGGTAATTAGCGCGTGTGGGTTTTGATTCTATTTGAATAAAATTTGATTTCTAATTGAATATGGATTCTATTTGAATAAGTGACCACATGACGATTCAATAGGATGAAACAGACTGTTGTGGTTTTAACTAATAAAGTGTAGTGTTTAATAAATATAACAAGCTTATTAGCTATTGACAACGTAAAAATTAATAAGAATTAGCAGTACCTGCATTCCATAGCTTCTAAACATGTTGTTTCCTCCGTTTGTAAGTTGGTAAGAGGAGCTTCCGTATACATATTTATAAAAGTTAGGAATATGACTGACTATTTCGTTTGCTCGGGCTGCTAAAGCATTCAAGACAACTTGTAAGTCCGGAAAAACATTTTCTAATAAAAACATTCTTTTTTATTCCCATTCGAAGATATATTGTTTAGAGCTAACAATTATTCTTTGATTAACTGTTGTCAAAACCTAATAATTGTATTATAATCATTTGTTTTTTTGATTGCAGCATACTTTGTTTTTTTGAATGTATATATCAATGGTCGCCAAACCGTGGGTCACCTACATGTCGTTTGCGGCTCATATAAATTATTACAATAAACCTGAACTTTTTTATTGTCTAAATTTTTGCTGGAAGCTGCAGAAGGTGTTTAGTTACAAACACTAAACTTTGAATACATTTTTTATAGACTTTACCTTTAATTTGGGACAAAAATAGAGATTTGGACCCTGATTGGCTGACTTGGGCAAAATACTCTCCAAATGTATTTAAATACAAATACAAAATACAGTGGTTATAAAGTAATTAAATACAAATACAAAATACTTTCTGGCAATGCTGGTAAATACAAAATACAAATACTGTAAAAATGTATTTAAATACATTTAAAAATACTCTCAAATACTTTTTCAAAAAAAATTTTTCACTTTAAAAAAAAAATTAGCAAATACAGTCGAGACAATGCCAAAATGGTTATCAATTTTTATGTTTCTATTAAAACAATCATTGCATTATCATTTATTTATTATAGAAAAAATATGACTGTAAAATAAACAAAGAATAATTTAATGAATCATGTGAATGGAAACGTAGTAAATAAGTGGGTGTCCATCAAATCGATTCAAACTGTAAATCATTGTATCTTTTAGCTTGGTTATTTTACAATCACATTTTATTATACATTAAATAAATAAAGATACATCGATTTACGTTTGAATCGATTATAGCAACTAGCAAGACTGAAGACAAAATTCTAAGAACACAGGATATGTACAAAATAGACAGCATCACTATACAAAACATACAGCGAGTTTCGTCTCTATATAATCTGGTAATGCAGCATTGAGATGTAGTAAAATAGCTTCAGAAATTTGTGGTCGTACAAAATAAATGCATATCAACAGTTTCGCATTTGTCGGCAGCGTGGTCGAGTGGTTAAAGCACCGGACTGATGATCAGCATGGTCAAGGTTCAAAACCCACTTGCGCCATTCTGTTGTGTTCTTGGGAAAGACACTTTACGGCACTTTCCCCTGCTTGGTGGTCTTGACAAGCAGTACTAAATTGCAGTAATATCTCTACTAACTTACTAGCGGACAGCAATATCTTGGCATCTCCGGAAGCAGGTTGGGGTAATTGCTTACCCTATGTATAGCGCCTCCGTCGCTTTCCTGCGAGTCAGAAGGATAAATATAGAGATTACAATAAATAAAAAAATAAGTTTGTTTTCAGTAAGGTTAACTTTTCAAAGTTCTTATCAGTCAGCCTTTCCCTGCGTCCTTGTAAAATGATAGAAGCAAATGAAAAGAGACGCTCATCTGGTGCTGACGATGTCAATGATCTGTTGAATTTCAAAAACACGTTTTTGATTTTCGGATAGCAACATAGTGATTTCAGATTATTATTTGAGTCTTCCAAAAATTGAAGTACTTCAATGGAAGTTATATTTTTCTGTGTTTGTGGAGTTTTTTCTTCGTCGTCTGACCAGTGAAAAAAGGTATCACTACTTTTGTTGCATTTAAAGCCTTCTGAAACATTTGAACTTAGTTTGTTAGCTGTGTCAATCAGTTCTTGTTTGAGTGCATCTCTTTTTTCTTTCAAAATAGGTTTTAACGTAAAATAAGGATGCGATATAGTGGCTAAAAGGGCATCTTTTACCACCATAAAATCTTGTTGAAGATACGGCTGGAATCTTTTTTGCATTCCTCTCAAAATAGCTTGAACAAGTGGAGCATTGTACTTTAAAGACTGATTGTTTTGAGTAAAGTTTCTGTCTGTCGCAGCACAGGGATTGCATAGCCATAAAACGAAAATTGCTCTCCTTAAACCTTGTCAATAGTCATGGCGATAGGTTCAAGCACAGTGCAATATTCACGCAAAAATTCCACTTCACTTTCACTTAACTCTGGCAAATAAAGTTTTTGACATAAGTCTTTCAAGGTACACTGCTCAAATTTTAGAAGACATAACAAGTTGTCAAAAAGAGAATTACATCTTGTAATGCATGGTGTAACTATTCCGCTTGCAAATATTGAAAATGATTTCAGCCGTCGTAGGAAGATTGCACTTATTCCAAATCGCAGCGGCTTTTTCAAATGATGACATAAAAATTTTTTTGTGCAATGCTGGGTAAGAGGTTTTCTTGATATCTGTAGTCGCGATTAAGCTGAGTGTATGAGGAAACATCTTTCTTGCGTGGGCAAAACAAAAAGCTTTTTATCATTTTCGCCAGTGAACATGACCATGCCATTGATGCTTTTAAAATTTACTTCACCTTCACTACTCTCCAGATCGTCATTTTCATTTTGCTCTTTGAAGCCAAACTCATGAAAAGCTTTTGCAAAATTACTGGCATTGTTTGTTATGGTACGAGTATTGTTGCAATCAATCAATTTTATCATGAACTTCTTGAATTTTTTCAGCAATTGAATCAAATAAATGTGTCCCTGAAAACCTTTCGCAAGCAATTGCAAAGGACTCTCTCTGCAGTGTCTCTGGATCAACGACATGAGCAGTCATGTCAAGAAAGCTTCTTTTTCGCTGTGACCAAATATCAGCTGTTGTGCAAACATAATTCTTTGAAGAAAATGCTTTTTTAATGTTGATCATAACAGCCTCAAACTGTTTCTCAATTTTTGCACAAAAACTTTTCCTGCTTATGGACTTGCACGTTCCAGAAGACAATGTGCTTACTAACTGTTGAAAAGGTTCTGCTTCAACCAAGGACAGGGGTAAACTGTATTTAACTACTAAATTAACAATTTTGAAGCAACATCTTGGGTAAACTTTTTCGACTTGCAAAATTAAAATATAGTTGTTTGCGTATTTTTGGGTATTTTCTCTTTCTGAAAATCGTCCTGACGTGCTTTCTTTGATTTTTCAAACTCTGTAGCTTCTGCTGGATGCTTCCGTTTTAAATGCAACAAAAAATTTAAAGTTGCTTTTTTTGATCCTGATAAGGGTGGCTTGCTATCAGGGCAGACACAACATTTAGCTTTTATTTTACCATCAGAACTTTATATACGGCTGCGTGTTGCTTTGAAGTGAAAATTTTTATCAACAAAAAACATTTGAAAGCCCATAACAAACGGAATAGAGATAAGTTGTTCAATGTAATTGTCACAAACTTTGTTCGGGAATCCCAAAGGACCAGTCGAGCTAGGTAACCCGAATACCTGCGCTGGAACAAAGCTGTGTCTAAATTTTATTTTATTCCGGCTCAAGAAGTAGTTTTGCTATGAGCCTGACGATCTATACGGTCGAATTAACGAAAGCTCGGATTGATTTTGTCGAAGACTTTTCTTCACAACAGACAGAGACCGCTGTCTCTAATAACAACAAATGTATTACAAAATCACGACCGACGAAATTCTATTCCACGCTTTGCCACACTGCAAAGCGAACTCAACGCTATAACTTGATTCGATCAACACAAAATAATTCTACCTCTGTAGAACAAAACTGCCAACCACTGGCACAAAATAAATTCAACAATTGTCCACCGACACAAAAAATCTAACGGTCCACCTCCTGTGGCCAAACAAAATCACCTTCGTTCGAGCCGCCACTCGAATCGCTTCAAATTACCTCACAACGATAATGATCATCCTAATGATTTCTCGCTACGCATCGGCTTTATATAGAAAACAAAATCACGTGACGTAAACTTTCTCGTAAATTCAAGACTCAGCCAGAAACCTCTGGAGAGTTCGTTACGCGAATCAAGTGGAATATACGCGAATTTTCCAGTACAATGATGTTAGTCAAAAAAACATATTACGTCAATACAAAGAGGAGAAAAAAAGAGAAAAAGATACATGTATCGAGCCATATAACAAATTGGACGTATATCGCAGACAGCGCTCAAAGAGCCGCATTTATTCTCTTATGATAAAACTACGAACTGCTTTTAACGGGAATACACTACATCGTTATGATAAAATTATGAATGAAGTGTGACATACGCCCCCCGCAAAGAAAAATATTATGCAATAATATTTTTAACAACACACACGAAATACAAATAATTTTACAAAACAAAACACGAAGTTATTCACACGAAAGTCTATACGATTATGCGGCTGAGATAGTCCGCCATAACGTTCTCCTTGCCGGCAATGTCTTTTACTACGAAGTCGTACCCCTGCAATGATAGAGACCACCGGAGTATACGATCGTTCTTGTAGCGGGCCGTGCTAAGGAAAGTCAGCGGCTTGTGGTCCGTTTGGAGGACGAACTTCTTTCCGGCCAGGAATAAGCAAAATTTACCAACTCCCCATATTATTGCCAAGCACTCCTTTTCAAGTGTAGAGTACTTTGTCTCCGCATTCGTCAACTTCTTGCTTGCGTACGCGACGGGGTGGAGTTTTCCCTCGTGCTCCTGCATCAGAACAGCTCCAATTCCGCTGTTGGATGCATCCGTGCGTAGAGTGAAATTTCGCGAATGGTCGGGCAGTCTTAATATGGGCCGCTTCAGGAGAGCCTCTCTCAGAGTGTTGAAAGCTTTCTCCTGAGCCTCACCCCATTTGACAAAGTTTGGCTGCCCCTTCTTCGTCAGGTCCGTCAACGGTGCCGCAATAATCGCAAACGAAGGAATATAGTCCCGATAGTACCCGAGCAACCCACAAAATGATCGGACTTCCTTCTTTGTGACTGGACGCTTCGCTCGCGCAATCTTCTCTAGATTGTCATCGTTCGGCGTGATCCAGTCGTATCCGACATCGTGACCTAAAAATTCTACCGTAGATGCCCCAAAAATACATTTTGAGGGACGAGCAGTGAGGTTGGCCTCACTTAGTCTTTTCAACAATTCTTCCAAAGTTCGCAGGTGTGTCTCCCAATCTCTGGAGAATACAATCAAATCATCGATATAGCTCTCAACGCCAGACATGCCTGAAAGCACTTCCCTCATCCCACGAACCAGTGTAGCACCAGAGTTCTTCATGCCAAAGGGCATTCGAAGAAATTCATACGTCCCATCCGGTGTCACAAACGCGGTCTTGAATATATCTTCTTCTGCTACGGGTATCTGCCAATACCCTTTACTGAGATCGATTTTCGAAAAGAACTTTGACTTCCCTAATTGTTGGAAAAGATCCTCCGAAGTCCTCATTGGCTCCGGATCCGAAATCGTTACTTTGTTCAATTTTCTGTAGTCGACGCAAATGCGATTCGAACCATCCTTTTTTTTCACAATAACCACCGGTGAAGCATACGGCGATGACGACTTCCTGATGACTCCCATATCTAACATCTCCTTTATTTCTTCTTTCAGTTCCTGCCGCAGTGCATACGGCAAAGGATAAGGTTTCAAGCGGACAGGCTCCTCATCTACCAAATTAATCCGGTGTTCAATCTTAGATGTTCTTCCCGGCACATCTGAGAAAACATCAGCATAATTTTCCATCAAGGCTTGCAGTTGTCGACTTTGGCTGTCGCCCAGTTCTGTGCCCAATTTGACGTCGCTTACATCTTCCTTTTGTTTGTATGTTCCCAATTCTAACAACGAATCCTCGTCTATGCTGGGCATCTCTTCATCCATTAACATTTCCGCACCAGCTGACATCTTTAAATCTTCTTTCTCTATTTCGGTCTTCGCTTCATCCTCTCGGGCATAATATTTCTTCAACATGTTAGCGTGGTAATTCTTTTCTTTGTTTCCGACCAAAATTTTATAACCATTATCTCCCATCCTTTGGATAATTTCGTACGGTCCCTTCCATTGCATTAAAAGCTTATTATTGTTCGTTGGTAGCATTACCAAAACTTTGTCTCCTTTATTAAATAGTCGATCCTTCGTTTTCTTGTCGTAGTTCCTCTTGTATCTAGTCTGGTTCTTCGTTAGCTCCTCCTGAGCAAGTTTCATCGTTTCCTCCAGCCTCTCTCTCAACTCCAACACATATTGATAGCTGGTCTTCACTTCGGTTGATTCACTTTCACCTGTCCATAGTTCCTTCAGAATTGCCATAGGTCCTCGCACAGTGCGACCATACAAAAGTTCGAAGGGTGAAAACCCAGTAGACGCTTGGGGAACCTCTCTATACGCGAACAAAAGTGGATTTATAAACCTATACCACTGCTTCGGTTGTTCAACACATAATCGCCTCAGCATCTTCTTCAGCGTACCATTAAATTTCTCAGTCAGACCATTGCAAATCGGATGATACGGTGTCGTCGTCAGCCTTCTGATCGACAATAATCTTGATACTTCTTGCATGCATTCCGACACAAATTGAGTCCCAAGATCACTCAATACTTCTTCCGGAATTCCAACTCGACTATATAGGTCCAAAAGTGCTTCTGCCACTGTCTCGGTGTCAATATTCTTCAGAGGCACGGCCTCTGGATAACGTGTCGCATAATCCACCAGAGTAAGAACATATCGGTGCCCCTTATCACTTGCCGGCATAATCGGGCCAATCAAATCCACCGCCACTCGCTTAAACGGCAAATCCATTAACGGCATTTTTCCCAGCGGAACTTTTGCTACTCTCCCTTTCGATACCGTTCTCTGGCACACATCACATGACCTGCAGAAACTCACCACATCCTGATGAATCCCAGGCCAATAAAAATTGGTCAGTATCCTATCTTCCGTCTTCTTGACACCCATATGTCCAGCCAACATCGTATCGTGAGCGATCTCCATCACCTTCTTCCTCAGATCTTTTGGCACTAAAATCTGCTTCAATTCCTTCTCTCCTACATCAATGTTTTTGGTGATGCGGTACAAAATTCCCTTCCTCTTTATATAGCTGATCTCTCTTCCGTTCTTGACCAAGGGCGCTTCCATAGTCACGTACTTTAACAAGGATGGGTCTTCCCCTTGAAGTTTGATGAGCTCATCCTTCGTCACAGCCATCTGATTCGTTGCCTCCGCAACTTTTAAAGGTTTTGACTCGGTGCTCCTTTTAGCTTGCGACCGAGTAACTGCTGCCGCCTCCACGCACCAAGTTTCATCAGGATCATCGGGTGCTCTAGCTCCTGGAATATTTCCAACAATCAACGGATACAGCGGGTCTCTTAAGCACAAAGCTTCCACTGTTCCACTACAATAAGGCGTATTTATCTCTACATTTGCAAACGGGGCCTTCAGTAAAGTGCGCGCAACCGTCATTATATACCCCACCTTTCCTGTGAGCTGCTCTTCCGCGACCAACTCCCTCTTAACGATCACTCCGGAGCACCCAGTGTCTCTCAAAACGGTGACCGATTTGTTTCCGACCATTCCAATCGACGTAGGCATTTGATTACTTAAATTTTCGTCTAAACATGCGCCATTCAAAATTCCAATTTTTCGTCCATCTTTTAGCTCTAAATACTCTTGTGATTTTTGATCAATTTCTTTTCTTTCTTTACTTACACTTCGGTAATTTTCTTCTTTTTGTTTTTCATTTCCGATCTCACTAAAACTCTTTATAGGCACGGCGCAAGCAACCTTGTATGCTCTTTCCCGCGCACCAGCACCACCACGCGCTAATCGATTTCTTTCTTCGCATTGCATAAAAGTATGACCTATTCCACCGCACCGGTAGCAATATCTTTTGGGGTTTCTCTCTTGAATCTTTGAGAAGCACTCACTTGCCCTGTGCCCGACTTTCCCGCAGTTAAAGCATTTTATATTTCCTTTCGTTGTAGGAGAGATATCCGGAATCTTGCCTTCCAATCTTGGCGCGCCGACACTCTTCTTAGCACTTACATCTCGGCTTGACAGCTTCCTGTTGTGCGCTGTCAAGTACTGCCCCGCACTCGCTGCCAATTCTCGGAGATCCTTGTGCTTGCTCTCCATCAGATGTACTGACAATTCCTTCGGGCACGCGTTTATAAACTGCTCCTTAACCATTAGCTCGACAACACCTTCGAAGCTGCTTTCCATATCAGAAAGCTTCACCCACTGCGTGAAATAGTTTCTAAGCCTTACAATGAACTGGTCAGGGCTCTCAGCGCCCTCTGGCTTGGCTTCTCTAAAACGTTGGCGATACCCTTTTTCCGTATAGTCGTATCGCTCTAGTAACGCTGCCTTCAATCGCTCGTAATCCAGAGCATCCTCCTGTGAAAGCCTGGAGTACACGCCCAAAGCTTCCCCCCTCAACAAAGCACTCAACTGAGTCGCCCAATTAGTCTGGGGCCAATTCGCAACCGTAGCATATCTTTCAAAGCGCAACAAATAGCTATCAAGGTCGTCTTTTCCGTCAACAAAATGAGGGAGATCAAGGGACTTTACCCCTCCAAAAGCACGTACGCCCCCCGCCTGGTTTGCTTCTCCCCCTTCTCCAGCAGAGCGATTGGCTTCTCGTTCCAACCTCAACCTCTCTAATTCCATTTGCATTTTCCTCTCTTCAAACTCCATTCTTTTGAGCTCTAATTCTCGTTCTTTCTCCTTCTCTTCCAACATCGCTTGTCGTTCCTTTTCCTTCTCTTCCAACATCGCTTGTCGTTCCTTTTCCTTCTCTTCCAACATCGCTTGTCGTTCCTTTTCCTTCTCTTCCAACATCGCTTGTCGTTCCTTTTCTTTCTCTTCCTTTTCACATAGTCGGTTCCATTCGCTCTGGAAAAAATCGGCTTTTGCCTTTTCCGACATCTTCAAATTTTCCACACGGACTCTCAGTCTTTCGAACTCTTCCTCAATCGAACTATTCGCCATCTTCAAGCTGTAAACTCCTGTTCAGCACTCTTAAACAAAAATCTAAATCTTCCCGGACGAGCCCCCAGATGTCACAAACTTTGTTCGGGAATCCCAAAGGACCAGTCGAGCTAGGTAACCCGAATACCTGCGCTGGAACAAAGCTGTGTCTAAATTTTATTTTATTCCGGCTCAAGAAGTAGTTTTGCTATGAGCCTGACGATCTATACGGTCGAATTAACGAAAGCTCGGATTGATTTTGTCGAAGACTTTTCTTCACAACAGACAGAGACCGCTGTCTCTAATAACAACAAATGTATTACAAAATCACGACCGACGAAATTCTATTCCACGCTTTGCCACACTGCAAAGCGAACTCAACGCTATAACTTGATTCGATCAACACAAAATAATTCTACCTCTGTAGAACAAAACTGCCAACCACTGGCACAAAATAAATTCAACAATTGTCCACCGACACAAAAAATCTAACGGTCCACCTCCTGTGGCCAAACAAAATCACCTTCGTTCGAGCCGCCACTTGAATCGCTTCAAATTACCTCACAACGATAATGATCATCCTAATGATTTCTCGCTACGCATCGGCTTTATATAGAAAACAAAATCACGTGACGTAAACTTTCTCGTAAATTCAAGACTCAGCCAGAAACCTCTGGAGAGTTCGTTACGCGAATCAAGTGGAATATACGCGAATTTTCCAGTACAATGATGTTAGTCAAAAAAACATATTACGTCAATACAAAGAGGAGAAAAAAAGAGAAAAAGATACATGTATCGAGCCATATAACAAATTGGACGTATATCGCAGACAGCGCTCAAAGAGCCGCATTTATTCTCTTATGATAAAACTACGAACTGCTTTTAACGGGAATACACTACATCGTTATGATAAAATTATGAATGAAGTGTGACAGTAATAAAGCCACAAATCTTAAAAAATTATGTCCTTGAAAAAGTAAATTTACAGCACTTTCCGCTGTGTGGTGGATTTAGCAGGCAATTATAGATTTCTGCTATGCCTATAATAAAAAAAGTAAAATATACATACATATAAAATTTAAAGTGGACAGTAATATTTAGTCATCTCCGCAAGCAAGTCGAGGTAATTGCTTGTCAATAGAGCGACTTGGACACTTTTTTGTAAGGATAAATAAAAAAAAAGAATTTACTGCTGTACCGTATTGACGGTGAACTTGTGTTTGTAAAAGTGTTTTATTGCTTATTACACGAAATGCATAAAAAAAACTGTGTGATACATTTTTATTTGCTAAAGTAAAAAAATATAAATAATCCAATTGAGAATATTTTGCTGAAACATAATACCAGAGTAATTTATGCTTTAGCAAAAATACATCTGTCGTTCAAAATTTGTTACATAAGGATTTATTGAGTGACAAAAAAAACGTTACTTTGCTGAACTATGAGCTAAAATAAACTACACTAAAATAAACAGCTAAAATAAACTATGAGCTTGCTATTTCTTGTTTATAAATTGTCACGAAAAAAAGCCAAAACTTTTTTTCTTGATCTAAGTCAAAGCACGCAAAGATTGCGTGGTAACAAATGTATTTAAAAAAATGTATTTAAAAATTTCTGAAAATACAAAATACTTGTAGTAAAAACCATTTAAATACAAATACAAAATACACAAAAATAAATGTATTTAAATACAAATACAAAATACAGTATTTTGTATTTCAAATACGTATTTGTATTTTAAATTATAAATACATCCCAAGTCTGCTGATTGGAAATGTGCAAAATCTCTATTTTAATCATCAACTCTTTCGCGACGGGGCTTTTGACCACTAGCTGCGCCCAATAAAGGTTTTTCAAGAATTAAGCAATATTTAATTATAATTTCCCCATTGATTATAAAAAAATTGTTTAAATTTTATATCATTGAAAAAATAATTTTTTCCTGAGTAAAATGCTATAAAATGTTTAAAAATTTGTTCAAAAACAAGTTTGCAATATACAAAATAAAAGACCCCGATTTTCTTTGCAAAAAATCCCTTTTTCCCCTATAATTACAACTAGCGACAAGATAATTCAAAGTTTCAAGTCGTTACGTGTTGCTAGAGTTTTACTCTGTCTGGCGGAAAATATTTCGTCTGAATATTTCGCAAAGCGCGCGTGCTATATTCGATTATATTCCCGAGAGAATATGAGGAACGGTACATTACTAATTTTGAACTTTGAAGAAGAACCAAATTTTGAACAACAACTTTGAACAAGAACCAAATTTTGAACTTGATAGTAGTGAGTGTGCTTGCGTGCCATTTTTTGAATCTTTGCGCGACATTGACTTTGATTTAGAAAAAAATTTCTGCTTTTTTTTGTGACAATTTATAAAGAAGAAATGGCAAGCTCATAGCTTATATTAGTTTGTTCAGCAAAGTAAGGTAGTTTCTTCTAACTCAATAAATTCTTATGTAACAATTTTTGATCGACTGATGTATTTTTGCTGAAGCATAAAACTACACCGGTATTATGTTTTAGCAAAATATTTTCAATTGGCTGATATACAATTTGCAACTTTAGCAAATAAAAATTTATAAATGAATTTTTTAATGCAAATACTGAAATGTTCTTTGTGATAAGCAATAAACCATTTTTACAAACAGAAGGTCACCGTGAATATGGCACACCAATCTTTCTAATTTTTCATTTTTCATTTCCATATTTGTCCTCCTAACACACGTAACACACGAAAAAGCTTCGCAAACACTATAAATAGAGCAGCTGTCAAGCAAGTATTATGACCTGCTTCTGGAGACTCCAAGATATTGCAGTCCGATTCCGAGCTATTAAAGCATATAATTTATAATTTAGAAAAAAGAGGGACCCGCAATTTAGACGAAATATTTGGTGTTCAAAAATCTGTTTTTGAAATAACATATAGAACAAAAAATCAGTTTTTGAAAAATATATTATTTCTAAAATTTACTTGATTGATAGTGTTCGTATATATTCTTTACTTCACAAAGCTTTATTAATCATAGTCCCATACAAAAAAAACTTTTTTATAATTATGACTTGATTAGTAAATTATAATTTATTAGATTGAATAACTTATCTCTATACGGTTCGAAACAGAGCTTTCAGATGTTTTTCTGCTGATTAAAAATTCTGACTTCGCATCCAAACACAGCCGTATATAAAGGGACGTACGCATTTGCTTGGGTATTGTGACGTAGCAGAGTGTTTTTCAGGAACTTTAGCCAAAAAAATTTGCCGTGTTTCTTTTTTTGCTCACTTTGAGTCACGTGACATGAGCCCATTTTGTTCCTCCCGTCAGAGTTAAAGTTTGTGTCTGAAGCAATGCTCACTCTTTTAAGGACATTACAAACAGAACCAAGGGATCTTCTATCCGTTTGTAAATTAATAAAAAAATAACAAGCAAATGTTTTGAATTGATGTTTGAGTATATGCTTTAAGACAATGTATAAAAGCATATTGGACCTGACAGAATTGCTAGCCTTGTCCGTATTAACGAATCTCGTTGTTAGCTAGCGAGATTCAACTTCACACTACCTTGTAACTCTTTTAAGGTTTAATACAGTTAACGAAGACAGTGCAAAAAATAATTCAATAATTTTCCACGCTTTTCCAAGCACGTGCGCTGAATAAATGACTGAAGGTAATCACCAAGCAGCCACGAAAGAAAAAGGGCGTTGACGTCACAATCGTATCACACATAAACAATGCTGCGAATTAACCGTCCGGAACACATATCATAACATATACAAAGAAGCTTACAAAATTGCGGATCAAAGCTTTGCTTTGCGATCTACAAGGAAACTTTGCTCAAACCCCACAGAGTTAGATCTTGAGATTTATTTTTATGAAAATGTATTTCGACCATCTGTGACATCTGTAATCTTAAAAACTTTTAAAGTGTTTTACTTCACATTTTCAAAAAGGTGCAAAAACGTCTTATCTTATTCCAGTGAATATAATAAAATGTAATGTTGATTCTTCCAGTAAAAGAGCAAGTCATTTGCATGACATTATTGATATGTGTAGAATTGACGTATTGCATTCAACAGATGTGGTTTCGCCAAAGAGATTTATCTGGGCTATTAAATGGAAAAGAACCAACTTACTTGTATTGCCAGCATCAATTGACAAAATTGTTTTTTATATAAAGCAAAATACTTACAAAACTGTCCTCATACTGTTGCCAATTTTTTTCACCATTGCTTCAATAGAAAAAGTTTTTTTATTTAAGAATACTGAATACGTATCTTCAAAGCAGTAGTGGTACTGAGAGATTGACAGGACCAGCAATGATGACTATTAAAAGAGACGTTAACGTTAATTACAAACAAGAAGTGCAGAAAATTCTTGGCGATGCTTATTGTAGATATGAATAAATGTAAGTGATTCGACTTGTTTATAAATTTATTTCTCGTTGATGCTGCCGTACGGTTAGTTGTCAATGTTCCAAAGACATTGGCGAAAGGGACCTGATATGCCAGCAAACGAGCTTCACTAGTTGCGTACCTGTATGTAAGTGATGGTCAAGCTAACTTAACCTTACTAGCTCAGAAAATTTGTAATTTTTTACCCACCCCTATTGACAGGGTGAAAATATGCTTTGTATATACTCATGTATAAATTGGGTTCAATGCATTAAAAAGTGAAACTAACATAAATACTTTCGGCTTTCATAAGCTCTCATCAAATCATGAAAGGGAAATTAAAAAATGAATAACATGTTTAAACCGGAGTTCAATGAGTTATATTTTTACTTGATAGTTTTTATTTCATCTGCGATTTGCTTAAATGTTATTGATTAACTATCTTTTTCGGGTGATATCAACTTGATGTACAACGGTATCAAACACCAACATTTGAGCATTGGGGTGCACAAGCATTTGGATTTTTACTTGCAAATTCAATGCTCTGCTATACAACAAATATTGTCTCGAAGTCCTTGTAGTATTAGTAACACAACTTTTCAAAAATAATTACAAAATGCAATTGTAATTTTAAAAAAAAAAGTCATGAAACTTTATTTTTGAGAATCATCATTTTTTTTATATTTAGTTTAATTGTCTTGTTTTCTTGTTTTCACTCGCAGTTTTGCGTTTTAATTTCTTAATCATGTTTATTCCACTAAAAAGAGGTTCTTAATCTGGGTGGCATAAAAGTTCATAAGAGGGGCGAACCACTTGCTGCAAAATGAATAGATAGCTTCAATGATATAAAGTAAAATAAAAAAAAGAAATGGTAGGACAGTGATCATTTAAAATATGTTTTTACAGATAACACTGGTCAACAGAAAAATGTTATGCCGCAAAAAAACAATCATTTCCCAGTGTTTCAGGTGTGTTGAGCCCAAATCTGCTGTCGGATTTTTTCTATCACGTCTAGAAATTGAGTTATCTCCAATTTATTCCGCTTACTTCCATTCCAATCCGGGTCTATTTTAAAATCCAATCGAAATAAAGAGGTCAATTATTGATAAACAATTAAAATTTATGACGTCACTTTAATCTCTTTGCGATGCAACAATTGATTTAATGTTTCATAACAAGATACTTAAATACTCGTAGTATTAATGGTAATAGTCTATGCTCTTTCAATTTTAAAGTAGCTAAGGTTACAGCATACGTGACCGAAATCTTACCAGCAGGCCCGTTTCTGGATTAAGGTTAAGTAATAGTTAAGGATTAAGTTTTAGGGTTTGTAAATTTTTGGTGCTCATCTTGACCAACTTTTTTTATGTTTTGTGTTAGGGCTTGAGTTTAGGATTAAAGTTAGGGTTAAGGTTATGTAGGCTTAAAAGCATAGTTAGGCTTAAAAAAGGATTTAATAATGGCAAAAAAATTTCGGTCTTGTAACTTTAGCCACAGCCTTTTAATTTAGCAAGATAGTTTTAGCTACAGTATTGGGTTTCAGCTGAATTTCCTGCAGGTAGGAATTTTAAGAAAGTGTTTAATTTTAATTGTATTTTTTGCTTAGATTTGCTATGTTACCATTGAAATTAGCATATTGATTTAAAACAACTTGTTACAATGCTGCTTTAAAGCTCCAAACGTGGTTGTATCAATCACCCTGACAACTTTTGTTATGTCTGCGGCGAATACACTCCTACTGCTTACCATGTAAAGCTGAACAGTAGAATAAGATATGCATATAAGCACTATTTTGTATGCCAAGTAGGCAACCAAGATAAAAAATGGGCCCCACATATTTGCTGCAACCGTTGCAGAACAAGTCTTCTGTTTTGGCTGGTTGGTAAACGAAAGCTAATGCCTTTTGCTGTTCCCATGGTATGGCGTGAGCAGAGTGATCGCGTTACTGATTGTTACTTCTGCATGACGAACATAAAGGATTTTTTTGAAAAAATAAGTCTAAAATTTCTTACCCCGTATGCAGGTTAGCTTTTAAACCCGTTTCCCATGACCCAGATCTGCCTGTACCTCAGCCTCCCACTGAAAAGGAAGATACCTTGTCTGTTGATGAAGGTCTAGGCTCCAACAGTGGAATCTACTTGAATCAGGAACAACCATTTCTTCTTTTCGTATCCGAAATCAAAACCTTGCTCGTTATTATGCAAGTGCAGAAAATATATGCTATTGCAAGGATATTAAAGGGTTGATGACTGAACTGGGGTGTGAACATAATCCTGCTCACTGGAGATTGTTTATCGACCCAAGCAAACAAGCCTTAAAGCCGTGTGTTACACAATGTTAACATCAAACCATGAATTCCCGTGGGCTATAGCATTCTCAGAAAGGAGACCTATGATACAATGAAGATTCTACTTGATATCTTGGAATATCCGAAGTATAACTGGAAAATTTGTAGTGATCTGAAAGTTCTTTCTCTCCTCCTTGGATTGTAGTTAGGGTACACAAAACATATGTGTTTTTTATGTCTATGGAACAGTCGGGAAGACAGCAGTCACTATGCAGTTAAAGTATGGCATACTCGTCAAAGCCCATAAATCGGAAGACATAATGTTCATCACCAGCCTTTGGTTAGCTCTGCAGATGTCTTTTTATCGCCTCTTCATATCAAACTTGGCTTAATGAAAAATTTTGTAAAAGCAATAACCAGAAAGGCGATCGATGGCTTCAAATTTCCTAAAGATTTCTTTGGAGTTCATAAAAGTGATGCAAAATTAAAAGTTGGAATTTTTGTGGGTCCTGAAAGTAGAAAACTGATGCTGAATGAAGAGTTTAATCACGACTCAATCTGGTAGAACTGGCTGCTTGGAATGCTTTGAAATCAGTTGTTGCTAACTTCTTGGGAAATCACCGTCATGAACAATATGCTGATATGGTTGATGACGTGCTGAAAGCATATGAGCAATTAGGAGCTCGTATGTTTTTAAAAATGCACTTTCTGCATTCCCATTTGGATTTCTTTCCCCTTAACCTTGGCAAAATAAGTGATGAACAAGGAGAGAGATTCCACCAGGATATATCCGTCATAGAAGGACGGTACCAGGGCCGTTTTGATGCCAATGTGATGGGAGATTTCTGCTGGTACCTACAACGTGAAAGCAAAGGCTCGTCATATAAAATAAAAGCCAAATGCATTAAATATTACTAAAGCCATTTCACAAGTTATATTGGGAAATAAACTATATTTGTTGTCTGTTGCAGTTGTCTCTTTACTGCGAAATGATAAATTTTGACTATGTGCATTGTATGGAATCAGAGAAAATTGGGACATGTAATTATCTTAGAAACGTGACGTGATAGAAGAAAACTAATATCATTTTTGAAATCAGGGACCCCAAATTATTCAAAATCACTATCTTGTTAGTTGCATAACAGAAAAAAATTTTTTTGTTGTCCAGTGTAATTTTTGATCTGTTTAATGCGGTTACATAGTTTAATATGATAGACATAGCAAGTGATGCCTTTACAAAAGAATGTTTTTGGTGCAAGAATTATAGAGGGATTACTTTTGAAAATGCCAAGTTTTTTTGTCCAAAAACAAAGTGTTCTCTGAGAAAAAAATGGTCATCACTTTTAATCAATGTCCAAATTCTCTATTTTTGTCTCAAAAACTGTAGTGTTTTCTAAACGAAGTCATCGTTTTCAATCAAGTACATTATTCCTGATTTCTTCCTAACGTTAAGGTTTAGACATGGGTCACCGTCATCGTGTTACTATAAAGAAATAAAGCAATATCTCGCTTATGGGGGCACTTTATGCGTTTTTTAGGGGGCCCTGGAGCGGTTGCTCCGTTCGCTCCGTATTAAAGCCATCACTGGAGATAGCTGTGCGAGTCTGAGGAACACGATAAATAATTTATAATTTTTTATTAATAATAATTGATAAATTGTTTCTCTCTAGAACGTTTCAGATTAAAATGAAAACTTATTACAATTTTCTTTTAATTTTAACTTTTACTTTTTTGAGGAAAATGGAGAATATGGCAATAGGCTTGGGTTTTGTTGGTATGGTCAAGGTGGACGCGAATTTTGTTTGCATGAAAAAAAAGGGGGCCGTTTCATAAAGTCAAAGACATCCTGCACCAAACGTCCCTTTTCAAAAAATTATGGAAATAATTCAAATCAAAAATTTAGTAAATAATTAAGACCTCCTGTTTAAAACAAGCTGGACATTTTGTTTTATTTTATTCGTTTGAAAACGGTTCATGGAAGCCGAAAACGTTCACATTGCGTATATTTACGTTTTTAGTTATAAATAGTGATGTCTGCGGTCCTCCAAAATTTCTGCGGTCTGTCTACGGTCTGTCCTCTGAAAATCCTGCAGTCTACGGTCTGTCTCCTGTCCTCTCTGCGGTCCGCGTTGGAGAAATAACCGTTACCGTTATTAATAAGGTCAAAAATAACGGTTGTTTGATGTGGACCGCAGAAGAGACCGCAGGATCAAAGGAGCTACGGTCTGTCTACGGTCCCCTGCCAGGACCGCAGACATCACTAGTTATAAACATCTAATTGTTGCAACAACAAACTAAAAAAGAAATAAATAAACATAGTTGTGACGTAAATTCATTGAGATTTAAATGTACTTTTTCATAAGCACACCTAGCGCAATACATGCTATTCTTTGTAAATGTGGTTGGAGAACGGTAGGTTTCCCACAAGTAAATCAAAACAAAGTTTGTTCAAAGTTTTGATCTATGATCTAAATTTATTTGTCAAAATTATTCAACTCAAAATATAATTTTGATTACAAGGTTTTACACCTTATAAAAACTTTTACGTAAATATTGCCATTACAAATTAGGAACAGTTGTAGTTTTCATACATAATTAACCTTTACTCCTTATCTAACAACATTAAAAACTCAATTACACTCCAGTAAAGCTGTAAAATTAGTTTGAATTAGAGGTTCAGATAAAAAAGTTTTTAACACCGAAGAGCTATTAGTGTCGGGTTAGTTCAAAACCAACCATAGGTGATGGAAAGGCAGTGGAAGAGGCACCAAACAACGGAACTAAACGGCAACATAAAAGCTTTGGTTCAAAGAAAGAAGGAGACAAGCTGCAAACAAGGTATTCACGGAAGCCTCGTTTCCATAGTAGGCAGCTGAAAAATGTCAGATTCACGTTTGGATGTCTTTTAATCACAACTGGATGGTCACCTACTTTACATTATGCACAATTGTACAAATGTAAAAGCTTCAAAACTTTTCTGTAATGAAAACTAAATCTTATCGCATTTTGGGCTTCTTGTTTTTTATTGCAGTGCTTTATGTACCCGGAGCATACAAAACAAAACACTTTTTAAACAGCTTTTAGAATAAGCAGTTGGGGTGCTTTTTTTTGAGAAACACTGGTAAGAAATCATTTTGACAAATCCTTTGAATTTTTTCCATATAGTCGCAGCGCAAAGTCAGTAAGTTTGCAAACTAACAAATTTCCATAGTTTCAGAATAGGTCTGTAAACAACTGCATGCTTGGTATAAACCGTGGGCAGATATCACAATAGATAAACAACTCTTTTCTACAAAAGCTTGTTGCTGTCTTGTTGATGATATGACCAAAAAATTGCTTGAATTTAGATCAAGTTCTGGTCGGCTGTGTTTTAAGTGCCATCGCTAACTTGGGTAAATATTATATAAACACGTGCACCTTCGCATGGACTTTCCGATTATCTTATAAAACCTTACCTTAAAAAGGGAAAAAATATTAGCATTGCCAACTGCTTCACTACGTAACGCCGGACAAAATATATCAAACAGAAGAATACAAGCTAAATGAAAACGGTCTACAAAGTAGAAGAGAGATGCTTTTATCAGCAAAAACAATACAAGACAAGGTATTAAAATGTGCTTCTGAATGCAGATAATCAAGTCACGCTGACTACCTACTAATGCAAGATAAAGAAAACATTGTGTTTTTGGCTCTTTTTATAAATTTTTCTTTATACTTTTGAACACCAAAGGTCAATCTTTGATTTTTCTTGAAAAAGATCTTATTTAGATAAAAAATTTTTCTCGTGTAATAATAACAAATAGACAGCGTTAAATAAAATATTTTAAAATTATAAAAAATGAATATAAAAAAGAAAAAATTATGGTAAAAACTTAAAATATTATTAACCTTACAAACTATATGTATGCTAAGATTTATTCTCAACACAATCTTTTCTCTTCAACTTCGTTAAATTTTTTTAGTATTTTATTATTTTGCTAAATTTAGTTTTAAAATTTTTTTACCTGGAGCTTTTGTAAGAAGAGAAAAATTTTTTCTGTAGAGGTTAAATAAGTTTCCACCATAATTGGATAGAAATCCTGATTCAGAGTGATATTGCAAAATCACGCCTTCCCGTTCAGTGTTTAAATTTCTGTGATTTCGAATATGACGTACCATGATGTCTTTTGCCTAATAATTGAACAAAAACAACGGATACTCAGCTTCTTCAAATCTTTGTTACTTACATTGCCAATATCATGGTTTCAGTGGCAATCCAAGTCATTTACTTCAACTATTTGTACGGCTATGAAAACAAAAACTGTTAAGCATTTGATTATCTTGCTTTGTTTGTTTAATCGCTTTGACTGAACATGGATAAAAATAATTCAATTTTGCTAAAAAATTTAAGATTCGATTAGCGGTACAAAACTTTAAAATTGCTTTGAAAAAGGTGTTTATTTCTCGAAAACTTTTCATCTGACACTTATTGGGAGGAATTGTCAGAATGAACTGAGAGCAATCTGATTGTGCTTATATAAGCAAGCCGAATGGGTTTAATTTGTTAAAAAAGGCAGCCAATAAGAAATAAAAAAGAAGAGGAAAGAAAACAAGTGTGCATCTGATTGGTCAAGAGAGACAACCAATCAGAAGTGAAAATAAAAGAGCAATAATGAATGATTTTTAAGCTGTAAAGAAATTGTTTGTGTCGACAGAGATTGGATTAAAAAGATTTGATAAACGCAACTTCAAGAGCGGAGGGTTGAAAAGAAATACGTCCTCGGGCAAGGATGGAGAATTTGGTGTCACTGTATTGGCTGGCAAAAAAGTGTTTTCCAAAAGATGCTGTCCAATGGAAGATTCATGAGCGGTGACTTGAGAAGTGCTGTTTTTCTTGCAGGCATGGGAAAGAATAGAGCAATCTTGTGAAGAATGTTGGTTTCTAATCAACCTGGGAACATGTTTCTTAATGCGTTCTTGCATTTTCTTCCAATGAGTTTCAGATGAAAAATCTTCGTAAAAAAGTCGAAGGAATTTTAGACTGATTATATCCCACGGCCATACATGAAGAGCACCAAAAAAATTAACTTTTAAAAGTATTACATGATAAAATAATTAGTTTATATTTAGATTGTATATACTTCAAAAAGAAGCTCTAAATTTGTGATATCAGAATTATAATATAAAAAACAGGTGTTACGTCGTACGCATAAATGTTTCCCGGCGTTGATAATTGGCTACGGGTTTCGAACCAACACGCCTTTTGTCTAGCGCTGAATAATCGGTGCCGCCTTTTAATGCATTCTTGCAAAGCTGTTTGGCATCAAGTGATGCCAAACAGTAGTATTGGGCAAGTGTTGTTTGCCACTTTGTATTCGGACAATAGTTATTTTTTTGGAACTGATGAGATAAGCTTAGTGATCCAAGAGAGACCAAATTTTAATTGCAGAATTTTGAATTGACTTTTGCTGCTAACAATGATTAGTCCACTTGGACATTGGCTACATGTGGTAGCAATTTGGTAATCCTATTTATATTTCAAGTTCTCGTCCGCCCAACATCGTCGGTAAGTCAATGGGCAATGTGCTTAGGCGCTAAAGTTAATTTATGTAATATTTGTTGTAGAAAACCGCTTTCCGACTAGCGTCTCAATTATTGTTTTGTTCAATAAAATAATACCATAAAGTTTGGTCCTGGTTGTGAGGAGTGTTTGTGAGGAGCTGGATGAGGGCGAGGCAGTTTTGCGACTCCGTCACAACAGGCAAAAATAGAATGCAAAAATGCCAGATATATGGCGTGGTTAGTGCCTCAAGGAGTGCATATTAAACTGATTAATATAATACAACTGAATCATGGTGAAGACAGCATGAACATAAGTGTAACTTTGGCCTGATTAAAAATTATTGAAACCACATGTAGAAAAATCTTCCGTAGTTTTAAGGCTCACAAGCACAAAAAAAAACAAAAAAATAGCAAAAAAGTTTAACACAGTAAAGACAATGCCAATGGTATTGACGGAACTTTAACAGTTTCAATTTTAATATAAACGCTGTTACCAGGGATATTACTTAGTTTAAAATTCATTTGTTCTTCTGGTAGACTTAGCAAGTTAAACTTCAACAAATAAGAGAAGACGTAATATATTGATCAAAGAAAAACTTAACACAACGTTTCATCAGTCCGCCCAATGTTACGGACGAAACATAAGTTCTTTTTCAAACATAACTTTTCCTTCGTAATCCAAACGACTTTCTTTGTAAAATTTGCCACCCACTAGTAGCGTGGTGTTATGTTGATAATGCGCTATAGTTAAAAAGGTAATTAGTGTCATGTACTGTATGTGCGTGAAGCAAAGTGGTCATTGTGGCGTGCAAGTATGAAGGTTTAATGGGTGTTGGTAATTTTACAAGAGTGGTAATTTGTTGACTGAAAAAAGCTTACAGACATGAAAGGTATTCAATTGAGGTTTTCTCATTTATAATAATTTTATTTCTATTATTCTATTCAGGACTAAAATAGAACATACCCTTGAGTTTAATGATCTTGTGCAATACAATTTTGGCATGGACATTCAGGAGGTGTCATCATAGCATTATATATTTTTTGAAAAGTTGGTCAATGAGACAAATAACCATTGGCTTTATTAACAAAGTTAAATAAATATTTACTTAATATTAACGTAGTAACTTTTGTAAATGAGGGAATATAAATTAATTTTGTAAAAGCAGTGATAAGTCTTTTTTTTTCTTTTAAACAAATACTAATAGTGTTTTGTAAACCAATAAAATTACCTGAATTGAGAAGTAACCGAGGTTTTTGTAATCTCTAAATGTCGTAGAGTCGATATCGCCGAAGATATTTTTGTTTTCCCAGTTTCGAAAAGCTGTAACAGTATCTTATTATTAATCAATTACAATTCCACATTGTACAGTTATATGAAAGGCACATTAGTAGTGGTTTATGGCTAATTAAACTTATTCTACATTGGAAAAATGGGGCGTGTAGACTGGACTAAATTAAATTTAGTTTATATCTTCGTTAGTGGTTTATATTCTGCTAAAACTCTAAAGATAACTTTTTATAAAAATTAGTCTTCACATTAAATCTTAGTTGTTTTTTTCACTGAACCTCTTTTCTCTTCCTCAGTATAAGCTTTTGCCGTATTTGGACGACAAGCCGAAGGTTGCACACCCTTGTTATAAAACTATCAATCAACGATTTGTGTAGCTCGGGGCCATTATTTTACTTCAAAACCAAAGATTTTCGCGGCCACAGATTGTACATTCCTTGTTTTAAATCTTTAGTTTTGATTTCAAGTACAGCAAAAAATAAAGTTTTTAAATAAATCAAGGCCATATACCAGTTTTAACTTTAAATTTAAAAATTTTTAGAAAAAGTCTGGGTTTTTGAAAGTTCACCGATTAAGGTATGAAACAATGTGTTGAAAGCAAATTGCATGGTGGTTTTGTATACGTATTTTTCACTAAGAATCACTTTGTTGAGAAGTTTGCCTGAAATGAAATTGTAACTAAACATTTAACGTCACGTTCTTATGTTGGCAAATTAACAAACGAGCACGCATGAAGGACTGAAAAATTCAGTTCGTCAGAAAATCTTTTTTTTTTCTTTTTTTTAAATAAATTAACACATATGTTTACGATGATCGTGATTGCAACGTAACAAAAGCACTTTTGTGAAAGCATTATAATTTTAATTTTTAGATATTTGTGACATCATTATTAAATTATTGTCATTTTATTTAACAATGAAATTTTTATATCCCTTAAAGGGTTAAAGTACGTTTAAAGTAAGAAAGGGATTGACGGAAGAGGGTGATACACAGTAGGGGGTGAAGTGATTTTTGGTGTAAGAGAGGAATGGGAGTAGATGACAGAAAAGTTGTTATGACTCTAGAAGAAAATCTATGTATTTCCTCGGTAGAGTTAATATGGGTATGACAGACAAGCTGTGATGACTCTATAAGAAAATTTTTGTATTTTCTCGGTAGAGTTGATATGGGTAGGAGACAACAAAACAAACCAGCTTTGGGAAGGATAGGTAAGAAATAAATAGAAGATAAAGGTTGAAGGCGGATAAATGTATTATTATCACTGCTATAATCACATTAACCAATTTTTTATTGATTTTATATTTATAGCTCACAAAAATCTTGCTTGGCAACCCACTCAACTTTACATGATTTTGTTCTGAAAGCATGTTTAAAAACAATTGAATTAAAATTACTAAATCAAACAATCTGAAATATAATCAATCAACATCTCCTCTTACCGGCCGCGGTAAAATTATCAAACCATGTCCGGTCCAAGGCGATAATAAGGTTGGGGACGACTGCCGTAAGAGGTTAAGACTACCTCCATTCTTTCCTCTAGCTTCTCTTGCCCACCTTAATCTTCGTACTTGTCTCAAGAGGCAATCATAAAACTCCTTTTCTAGATCATATAACCTCATCCCCAACCTTCATTTACCCCGTAAACCTCTAATCCTATGTCCTCCTAAACCTTCCTCGTCTAAATCAACCAATTTCTTGTTCTTTGTTATTTTCCTAAGCTCCTTAAGGTCCCTTTAAACAGTGGTTTTCAACCTTTTTATAAAACAAATCACTTTGGCAAGTTAATGTGAGATAACAAACTCTTTTTCCAATTCTTTAATAAGGCATTGGCAGGCTAACTTATGCATTCATGAACGCTTATTAACAAAAAATGATTAACTTCAAAATCTGCCAAGCAATTTACATCAATTGGGTGACTGATTTTGGGAAAGACACTTGGCAGTATTTTCTTCTCCTTTTTGATCAAATAAAACAGCTTTTAGATTTTAGTTATATCATTAAAATATAAACTGCAAAACCAAACAAAAAAATTTTAACCGGCATAAATACAGTATATTGACATTTCCAAAAGATGTTAGGCTAATTGCTTGACAGTTAAGCAGTGATGATAATCAGTCAATCAATCATTTTAGAGGAAAACAGTCAATTACTTCAGTGTATTTTTCTTTGCCCGCTTGTCCTTTTAGAGTTGTGGGGGCGGCAGCTCGATTTGGGATCTCTAAAGATCCCAATTGTTTGCAACTATGGCAATTCCGCGGGTAAAATTTTAAGACGATATCAGGTCAAGTCTTCAGCATAATCCCGCCAACGAAATCTAGGTAGTACTCTGGCCTTTTGCTACTCGGAAAGCATCCATTAGCTCAGGGCCTTAACTTCGTCAGGTGGGGCTCCGGTGCAAACATCTATTACGGGTCCCCCATTTTTTTTGTACTTAATATTCAATTAATCTACTTTTTTCAATATAAGAACCATTGACGACTTCGCGTTATAGAAAAATTTTCAATTGAAATAATGAGTCAAAAAAGCATTGAGCTAAACAAGTAAAAGGGGCTAAAGCTAAGTTTACTGTCCTCCAAATGAAAGGCTATAATTGGAATAAAATTTTATCTAAGTTGCACAGTTTAACATAATTTTTGTGATTGCAGTGTATTCAAATCGAAATAATGGCATAGCAAGGATTTTGTGAGGGCAGGCAGCAACAACAATTTTTTGATTGTTTAATAAATGTTTAATCAAATAAACGTAGCAAATCAAAATTGTTTTATAACGACAAAAAAAAATGATGTGCAACCTTTTGAGGCAAGGTGCTTTGTGAGCGCTATTAACGATATTTCGGCAAAATAAAGATGTGTTATGCAATGCGGAGAAATTGTTTAAACTAAAACGAATTAAAGTACAGTACACTAACATCACCACGAAAGAAACAAGCTAATAAAACACAATATGTTGAGGCCAATAAAGCAGGCTACCGTAATTTACTTGCCGATGGTTGGAAACTTGTAATTTTTTTGTCTTACTTTTGCACTAACAAAATGCTGGATAACTTTTCTAAAATCTGAATTTTTAGCTCGTTCATTTTCAATCGATAGCGGAGCCAAACCGTTAAGTCTTTCTTGAGACATGGAGCTTCGAAGAAAATTTTTGATCAATTTGAATTTAGAAAAAGATCTCTCTGCCGTAGCAACTGTTACAGATACCGTCATATACATCATGTATGCCGCACAAACGTCAGAATAAGTTGTGGAAAGTGATGCATTTTCAACAATAAAAAAACCCATTTCTTTATCAGATTCTAAATGGGCAATCTTTTCTCTAAACGATGTTTTGATGGAGAGCATTTGTCTGGGAAACAAGGGAAAGACGTTATCAGAAAATGTGTTAGAAAATTTTCTTGCTTCAACCTTAAGATTCAGATGAGAAACATTTGATAAAAAGCTTGATTACAAAACTTGATATTACATCACCATTGATTTCATTCCCTCAAGCAATTAATTAGTTGGCAAGAAAGTATGTTCATCATCGGAAGAAACACAGTTACGCAAAATCGTTTCTTAGGATTGTTTAACGTTATTTCTTCGGATATTTTATAGAAATTGGCTTTTGTTTTCTTTACTCTTTTGTTTAAAAGCTGCCTTGGCAAACCCCATGTAGAAGCAAAGGTGGATGCTTCGTTTAATACTGCGTCAAACCTCTTTCTGAGTTGAGCAGTATCTTCAGCAGGAGTTTGCAGACGTTTATGGGCAGATATTAAGTAAATAGTTTTACACTGCATAGCTTTTGAAGGAATTGCACAATCAGCATGAATACAAAGGCAAAGCTATCTATCTGTTTCTTTATTGCCATCGCTTCATCTCTGTCTTTTGGCTTCGTTCTGATAAGTATTATTTAAGTCAAGCATTTCATAACGTCAAGAAATTTTTTCTTTAAAGCATAGACAGCATCATATGAACCAGATTACCGAGTTGGATTTATGCTTTTGATGTAGGATTTAAGCACCAACGATCATGAACATTCTGAAGCTTTTGCCACCTCACATTACTGTGTCCGAAAAAATTATATACTACTCAATGGTGTCGTAAAATTGACGGGTCTCAGTAACCGCTTCCATGGCATCTTTTAACACCAAATTTAAATTGTGCAAAGCGCAATGCACGTACTAAGCATGTGGAGCCACATTTTGGATCTTCTTATGCAAGCCGGACTACTGTATTTCCCGCTCATCACTGCAGCAACATCATAATTGAAGACCCCCCTTAGGTAAATTAGTGTTAAAGTAAAATGTCTTTTCCAAGGTTATTTTTGCAGAATGAAATAATAAATTCAAAATATGATATGAATAACTTCTAGTTTTTAATAAAAATTTTGACGCTTGAAAAAGCAATAACAAAATCTTTACAAGTTTTCAGCATTAATTAAACCTTTATCGTTCACTTTTAGGTTTTGAATGAAAAAAGTTTATTTAACTTGTTTTGGCAGTTGAAATCGCATAAGAAATGCAACTGAAACAAAACTTAAAAAAAAAATTTTAAACCTCCCCTTTTTTAAAGGTTACAAATTTGTAACGGTGGTTAATTAAGCATGATTAAAATGTTGAATTTTATTGAAGAGTTTGGTACTTTCTAGAGAGTCATACTTCAATGTTAACTACTAGAAAAAAATTATTAGATTTTATATTACTTTGCAACTTTGATCAAGGACTATACCAAAATTTCTTTTTGCGAAGCAGAAAACTAAAAAAAAATCAAAAGGTAATTTGGTTAAAAAATCACACTGATTGTGAAGTTTTTCTGGGTTTCTAATTAAAATAATAAAATATGAGTTGTATCAAATCTGTTGATAGGTTTAATCAAGAAATAAAAATTTTTTGAAGCAAAAAAATGCAAAAATTTGAAACGTGACAAATTTGTTGAGTTGGGCAATAGAGGGTTAAATTCAAATTAGTAATCGAATTAGACTAGACGAAACGTTTAATAAAAATTTTCCTAAATTTAGTAAAAATATAGCACATAAGCTAATTATAGCATCTAAAGTTAAATATGGAAGTTAGCTCTTAAATAGAATCTAATATTCAATATTCCTGCGTTTAACTAAATTTTTACAATTTTGAATTTACTAAAGCAACTTGATTCTAAAAAAAAATCTTGGATATAATAATGTTAACTAAAAAATTTATTGTAATAGCCGTGGAAACGACTTTTCTAGTATTAGTTCAACTTTGCAAAGCATGCTTTCACCGCAAAATGATTTTAATTTGCTTGAAAGTTGTTAAAAATAGTGCCTGTTTTTACAAATGGAAAAAAATATAAATTCACAAATCATAAACCAAATTTTATTTTGTCATTTTCTTTCTAAAATATTTGAAAAACTTGTTTTTACAAGATTGTTGATTTTTTAAAATTACAATCAAGTTACATCACCATCAAAGTTGGAATTTAAAGCTAATCTATCAACCGATTTTGCTACTGTTTATATTTTTTTCTTCTGCTTAATCTAGAAAAACTATTCACAAGTATACTATTGCTTGACTTAAGTTAGACATTTGATACGGTAATTGTTATTTTTTGATACATAGACTAGATCACTATGGTGTTTGAGGGATGGTTAATAATTTTTTTTTGTTAATTTGGTACAAAACAACTTGTTCTATTAATAATTGGAATTTCAAACCTGGCAGTATATGTTATTGATTTAGAAGTACCTTAGCTGTCTATTCTTGGTTTCTTATTGTTTTTGGTTTACATTAACTATTTGTGTGATAATTTTAACTCTTTAACAAGATTTTTCTTGACGACTCTTGCTTGTTAAAAAAAGCAAGATCATTGGACCAATCAAAAAACAATTAATATAGTACTTAATTTGGTTTATGATTATAATAATAAGCCTTTCGTTGTTAAACTAGAGCCATACAATAAAATGTGATATAGTACAACAGGCTATCTTTTCGTTAATTTTTTGCAAGTGTATGCCCTCACTATCCTGTTTGAAGTTTCAAAGACTTGTTCGGTAGAGTTATAAAAATTTCTTGGTTTTCATCAGAAGTTATAGTTTATCAACATTCGGCCGCAAATGTATAGGTAATACCAACCTCACAATACAATAAATTATTTCACAATGCTATTACCAAATCATTTGAAAAGCCGAACAATATCGATTTGGCTTCTACCTTTTGCCACTAAAACGAAACAAAACTTCTGATTCGTTTTATTTTAGTTTATCAACAATGAAGAGCTTTTTCTTTAAACTTTGTGGTACTAATGAAAAGTTAGCTTGTGCACGTAGCATTTTGTCCAAATTTTTCCAAATTTTGCAGATAAAAACTCCCCAGTTTTAAAACTTCTCTGATTGGTTGGAGTTTGTCTGAAGATGTATTTTTCTTTTTTTTTTGTATCATTAAATCTAAGAACTAGTAGTATTTGCTGATAATAACTTATAAAATATCATTTGTTTAAAAATTGATCTGCAATCATCTTTACTTTCTAAAATTCAAAAGTTTTATCACGCAAATAGATCTCTTAAAATCATCGGCTGCTACAGTTTTTTACCTTTTTTACGAACAAGTTCTTCTTCTGCTATAGTTCGTTTACAAATTGCCCTTATAAGTTGTTAGCAATGAGTAAAACAAGGAAACTAAATTTTCAGTTTGCAAATTTGATGAGCCTAGGGTTGCATGTATGACATAGGAGCAAATAGTCTGACAGCTGATTGTCCTACAGGACTAAAAGACCTAATTCATAGAAATTTTTAAAATGCAACAAAAATTTTAAAATTGGCCACTTAGCATAAATGGGTAAAACATTTAAAGTATTTATGAGTTGTCAAAAAATTTTATTACGCAATGAATTTTTTGAAAGTAAAATTATATGAAATAAAATTTTGACTTATATTGATTACAAGCTTCTTAAAAAACACTTTCAAAACTACAACAAATTTAGTGTTTGTTTGATGATAGAAAGAAACCTAAAAAAATTGGCTTTATTGACTTTAGCTGGTCCTAAATAATAACTTACTGTAAGATTATCGCAAAATATCATAATCTGCAAATGAAAGATATGCTTACTTACCAAAAGGATCATTAGCTTTTATTTTTTCATTGCTGAACCATGTGTCGGCGTTGCTGCACTTTGATTTGACGTCATTTTCATTGATAGAAGCAACCAGTGTCCAACCGCCTCCAGCTGTTGTCATGTCACAATGAGTCTGTGTTGAAAGTAATTTGTTTGTAACCATTACCAAAAATACAAGTAACTTTTTTTTTATTTTTTAGTAGAAGATAATTCTTGAAACAAAACAATAAAATACACAAAAAGTTTTTGCAAAGCATTTTTCTTTGTCAAGCAGAGATGTTCTTCTAGACCAGGTTTTCTCAACCGGACCCCTTGGGTCTGTTTAGGGGGTCTTGAACCATTCTCCGGGAACCACAACCAGAGACCTTCACTAGGTTTGTCTGCCATATATTTCAAAAATAAGCTTCTAATTTTTTTTAGATTTCTGTAATATAAATTCAACTAGAGATAGAGCTTGTTTATGCAAATTTCAATCTACTAAATTACTCGCGGACCAAAACAGATTAGGCACCAAAGGATTTCTTTAACACAAGACAACCAAAAGATTTTAAAAAATCAGCAGCAAATTATTCATAGGGATAGCAACAAAGTTTCCTTTGACTGCATTGGGACGGTCATTGGGAAGGCTTGGCGGCTAAGATAAAAATTTTTTGAACTTAAGTTTTTTGAAAATTAAAAATTTAACCAAGAATTTTTAATCTTAAACAAAAGAAGCTCCGTATTAAATTGAAAAAGCAGCCTGGAAAAGTATTTTGCATTTGTGTAGATTTTTAAAATATTTTTCCAACCAATTTTTTATCCTGTTTGGCTTAGATGTTTCAAGGTAAGTATATTATTTTGCTTAGTGCTAAATTTATTTTTTCGAGTTATTTCTGATTGATTCTTTTTCGATGTCTTTTCCATGTTATTCTAAAGTGCTTTTTGATGCTGCTACCAGTTATTTCCAAATTTAATGCTTTTGAAATTAATTTCTTATCTCACACCTCTAATAGAGGTTTATTTCTAATTGTTTCTTTGATAACAATGGCTGCATTTTAATGCTTATTGCTTCTATTTGACTTTGCACCTGAAAAGTTTTGGTTATTATTTTAAATGTTTAAAAGATTAATAAAATTTTATGTTACTTTGCTAAGCCTTCCGGATTTTCTGACAAGAGCTAGTGGGAGATTCCACGACAGCTCGTTGGATAACGTGATCATCTCTTTATGATATTTTACGGGGTCTACCGGTTTTTTCATGTTATATTAAATTTCATGCTTGTTTTACTTTTCTATGGCGCGGTAGACTAAACTTTTCCTACATTTTAATCTTTTTGCTATATGCCTCCCTAAAAGTCGTTCCATATGCAAATTCACAATCTGAGCATGCTTAACAGCCAATAGTGACAGTTTTTTACCCACTTTTTGCTTTTAAAAAGATTAAGAATAACCTTCAACCATACATTAATCTGCACTGCAACTGGTTGCCCATATAAGCTATATTTGAAATTTTTAAAATATTCAAAAATTGACTATAAAACAATAATGTATTTTTTTGATAAAATAATGCAATTTGGACAATTTAATGATGGATTAGTTCAAGCTTTGCCACAAAATGTTTTTGCGACAGGAGTGCTCCTGTGATTTGCAAATGACTGTAGTATGTCAATTCTAATTATTTGGACAATCTGCTGTCTGGAGTAAATTTACGTGACTGATTCTAAGAAAGAGCCAAATATTAAAGGACTTCTCAAACAAATCTTGGAACAATGGTTCTTACCCTTTTTGGTATTGCGCCTCTCTTGAGGGACGGTTCCCCGCTTCACACCCCCTACTCTTATAAATAAAATATAGTGTTGCAATTGCATTTCATTTATTAATCACGACTTTGTGATTCTTGACACAAATAGCTCTTTAATGGATGGTTTAATCCCAAACAGCGCATATCGTAAGTCTACTTCAACTTTTAGCTTGTTTCTGGAAAACTAGTATCAAAAATGCGGCTTAAAAAAGATAAGTCGAACCAAACGTAAGTAGAACGCGAAAGGCCTGGGTTAAAATAAGGGGTAAACAGAAAGGTATTTGGTCTTGATGCTTCTAGATCTGGACATGGAAGCGTTTTGTAGCAAATATCTTTTTGAAATTCTCCTTGGCTGTGAAGTTAAATTTTAACTCGAGAAACTCTTCTTGTGCTTAATCAAAAATAGCGCTTACTTCGCACTGAAAGGGGTTCCTGATAAAGTTTCAGGTTTCTTGCTTCTCATCTATATGAGAATTTTATTTGATTTAATTCTTCTTGTAATCAAATTGGTGAGTTTTTATTTGTGCTTCAATTCAGACTTAAGGTTATCGTTTGTGAGAGCAAAATCTAGTTAAAAAAAGCTTGCTGGATTCCCTTGTCTTATTTAATTTTTTCTGGGGTCACGTTTTGACATGAAAAACTGCATAATGTCATAAGGCATAATGGTGTTGATGTTTTCTCTTGACGCTTGAGATCATTCTACGTCTGAAAGATGTCCACAAGATATGTCAGTAATGGTGGAAATTTTTGGGATTGAAAATTTTTTAATAATTTTTTTCTTCCTGAATTCGAAAATATTGCAACTTCTTTTAATTCATAAATAATTTTTAGAATATTCTCTTTAAAAAACCATCAAACAATGGTGTAGGATTGCATGTTCAGGTTAATATCTTGACACAGGAGCTTGAATAGACGTTTGTTAAGGGATTCCGTCTTCACATAGCTAACGATCTCAATAGACAAGTTCAGAACCTCTTTCATTTTAGAAGTCAAAGTTCTGGATGCTAATGCTCTCCGATGAAGTATACGACGCGTACCTATTATAGAAGTATTTTTTTCTTTTACCCTCTGAACGAATCCAGACTGCAGACCAAGCATAGTTGGAGCTCCCCTCCATGAACGCTCTTGCTTTGGACCTTCTTTAGTGCTTTGTTGGAACGTTTCTATTATTTTGATGCAACCTTTCATTTTGATGTCGGCAGTGTGGTCGAGTGGTTAATGTCGGCAGCATGGTCGAGTGGTTAGAGCACCGGGATCGAAACCAACACGGTCTCAGTTTAAAACCCACTCGCACCATTCTGTTGTGTCTTGGAAAAGACACTTTACGGCACTTTTTCCTGCTTGGTGGTCTTGGCTAGCAGTTTTAAATTTAAATCATATCACTATTAAATTACAAGCAAACAGCAATATCTTGGCATCTCCGAAAGCAGGTCGGGGTAATTGCCTACCCTATGTATTAGCACCTCCGTCACTTTCCTGCGAGTCAGAAAGATAAATATAGAGATTGAAATAAAAAATAAAATAAAATTTTTTGTATGACTCAGCATTTAAAAACCATTTGTTACATAACCAAAAATGTGCGTTTCACTATAAGAACAATCAATTTTTTATTTTTTCTAAAGCAAGATCCGAATTCCATTTATCAGTCTTAGAATTGATTTTCATTACTCTTCGCAAACCTAATTTGTGTAGACATAAAGAGTTTGTTTACAAACATAAATTGTTAGTATAAGTTTGAAAAATTTTCTTTTCAGTTCCAAATTTTAACACAAAACTTGCATAATTTCGTTCCATTTTTTTTTGCCAAAATTTTTACGTCGACGAAACGTGGTTTTGCTTTATTAAATATTTTCAATCACTATGATAACTGTAACTAACCTTAATTTTTAGCCAATCAGAATAAGTCTTAAAACTTTTCAAATAGTCCATTCAGTTTCCTAATTCATTCTAACAAACTTCCTGAAGAGAGCTGGACGAGAACGTTCGAGTTTTTTAAACAGCCTTTCTTAAGGCTACTCATTTAACAAGAGTTTTAAATGAAACTTTTGATTTTAAGAGCAACGTTACAAGTGTACTCATTTTCTATTAATGTTACCTTTTAGCTGTATTTTCAACGGTTTTTATATTTAAAAAATCTTACAAAACATTAAAACAACTAATTATTACAATTTCGCTGGAGCAGAAAAATAAACTTATAACAGTTTTATTCATTTTCAATTATTTTTATGTAATGGTTGGGCCTGTTTCAAGAAGCATAAATTTGGTATTTAGGGAGGGACTGGCAAAAAATAAACTTACAGCTTTTCTTCAACAGCTATTAATTTTCCTCATTTTTTAACTACTGTGAATGTCGTGGTAAAAAAGCTCCTCTCAGAAGGATAAGCTATGGAAAATGAAAGCAAAGTTAAAATAACTTTATTTGCCAGATTAGAGTTAAAAATAATCACACGAAGATGTTGGAAATCATCTCCCACAATGTATTTCTAAAGCAAGGGTTGTTAACTAGGAGTGCGACATCTGCTCCTAGGAGTTTTTCGGTTGCTAAATTATCAAAGTTGTTTAAGTTTTGTCACTGAGACAACAGCAAAATTGTCACTGAGACACAGTAAATGTATAATGTTTTACTGTAACTTACTGTTTCGCTAATGTAAAACTAACACACGTTTTTGTATTGTATTGTAAAATATTTGTATTGTAAAATAATAGTGATTTTCTTATTTAATCAATTCTAAAAAAGGTGCGAGATTGGTTGCTAATTTTAAAGAAGTGCTAGCAAAAAAAAGGTTAAGAAACACTGTTCTAAAGTAAGACGAAGAAATTGTAGTATTTTTTCATGGTCTTGTCTTATTAATAATTAAATCAATTCTTCTTGCTGTTGCGAAGTTAAAGTAAAGTAAATATTGATAAACTGTAGAAATCCCCGACTTATTCATGGCAATCAATGGCAGATGATAGGAAATAGAACAATAAATTCTCCTCAAAGTTTAACAAATGTTTTTTTTGGTCTCGCATAGAAAAGCAATGTTGAAGGTAGTCGAATCACCGGTCAAAGTAAGTTTAAACAAAATATAACTATTGCAATTTTGTATCATAACTAATTCTAATTTCTTTTAATTACTAGTTCTTTATCATTTACTTTCTTGCCTTTTAATTTTTTTAAACACTTTGCAATTCATTTATTATGTTTTAACCTGAAAATATAGCAGTTTTGTGTTTAAATGTAACTACACTTGTCGTCACTTGAAAGGGCATCCTCTCCAGGTCAGCACAAACAGAATTGGGACCCTGGGGTAACTACACTAACCTAATATTTGTAAGCCTACACACAATTATTGTGTGCAAGAAGCAGACATGCTGATCTCTTTTTCGTAGTATTGGATAACGAAGCTTCACCGCAATCGCAAGAGAGTTAACTTGAACGTCATTATGCTTTTTGTGACTTTTGTGCGAAACAAAGTAATTGCTTGTGAAACAGATGACAGTCTTGAGAAACGGTCTTTAAAAGCCTTCAAAAAATTAAAAAATGACATCATTTAGTTGATGTTCTTGGAAACCTTAATTAATTGATGTAAATGAAAATATAATAATTATTTTGCTTTAAGAAAAATTTTGGAAGCAAATTTTAGTTAGCAGTTTTTGAATTTTACGTAGAAGACAAAAAAAACTTAGACTACCCGTACGTTTTTTCTCCAAAACTCACCTTGTAATTAAGGTTACTACCGCTAACGTCAAGTATGTAATATCCGCTTTCTTTAACGCCTTTTTCCTTCAGTTGGAAACATGAATGTGCTTCAGATTTTGTTGTTGAAACTTGACCGGAAAGAACGTTTTCAACTTAAAAAAAAGTAAAACTTTTTTAAATTTTGTGTTTATAATCAACACATTATATTTTCTGATAGTATTAATCTGTTTGCTGCAAAATAAATTTCTCAGTGCGCCTTGCTACACTGTTAAAAAAACTACGGCAAGTTCTTTGATCATTGCAGTCGGCAATTTTGATATTTCCAGAATTAAAAAAATTTCTTTAATTTTGCTGCACGTTTTTGCTGCTGCACCTATAATGAGGTGGATTCTGTGTTAAAAAGCTCTTGTGATTTTGTATTATTGACCTTTTTTGTATGAAAGTTTAAACAACAGCATTTCATCTATCAAGTGTTAGATCATTTATTTTTTGCTGCCTGTTTGTGAAATTTCTTAGAAATTTATCATTTCAAATTAAAATTGAAATCTTATGAGGGTGAAACCATTTCGGTGAAACTGTTAAACCCCCATTTTAGCCATAATTACCAAATAAACTTTTTTAAGTATTTAGAGTTGTTCGTGTATTTTATCTCTGTTGACCCTAGTTATACATATTTCATGTTTTTTTTGTGCGATGATTACTTTTTGAACAATAGTATGTGAAATAAATGTGAGGTTGAGCAGAAATGAGTACATTTTTGCCTGTGGCAGCTTTGTCATTTTGCACTATTTTCACTTAAATAATAATAAGACGCGTCGTTTAAAACTTCTTGTAAGATAGTTACAGACTTTGTTGTGAGAATTAATTGTTAATTTACTTCATTAAAGAAGTAGAAACACTAATGAATTGTATGGACCCAAATGCTTAGTTTAGGGTTGGGAAATTTCTGTCTCGAAGGCTACATTGAGAAGTTGAATTTCTATGCGGGCCACATTGTAGTGATGTATATATAAAAAAAAAACTTCACTATAAATCTGCCTCAGATTTCTTAAATTTCATAACTAAAATATATTAATCTCTAAAAAAAAGACCTTTACTCTGAAACTTTCAATCATCTGGTAAAAAGGGATGACGTTTTTTATAAGAGATCACCACAAGTGAAAGTGAAGAGAGACGAAAGTTATTTGCTTGAGGATTTTGCGGGCCATAGTTAGACTTCAGTTCTAGATATATTAATCGGATAAATCTAAATCCTTATTGTCGAAAAAATAAATATTCTGCATTATCTTTTTTAATCGTTTCCTTCATTCGTTTTTCGCCTTTAAAGGACTGGAGTAATTTCAGATGCAAGGAGAATTGCAAAAAATACGGCGATTTTCTTAATCGCAACAGTAAATTGACATCACCTTTGGACGTGACAAATAAAATTGCTTGGCACACAATGTGCTCCAAACCTCGTTATCAAATTCTCCACTGCTGAAAAGTATTGGTACAACGAGTAGTTAGGTTGTAGTAAACAAAATAGATGGTGATAATAAATAAGAAAAACAGCGAGGGCTCTGAAGATTTTAGTTGCTAACGGTTGCACTTTCTTGACTGCAGCTTTTTATATGTTTTCCATTTGGTAAAGCAACCTTTACCATTGGTTGAACTGATTCCCTGATAAGTTATCAATTAATCTTCTTTGTCAGCCGAATTCTTATCGATAATTTCACCGTCGTTAGCTTCTATGAACGCTGTTTTTGTTGTTTCTGTATCTTTTTCTTTCATGGGATGATAAAACATTCTTTCGGGTTTGTGTCTTGAACTAAAGGTCAACACTAAAAATTGTACTCGCTTCCAACCAGCGTAACATATATGAAATGCAAAAATCAATAAAAAGTTTTAAAAAAATGACAAAAGGGATTTAGACAAAAATTAACATGAACCGTTTAAATTCCATAACTGCAAATTTTCCAACAAAGTAAGACTAAAATATTTTTACAATAATAGAAGTAGTATAGCTTTACGAATATTAACCCTATCCAAAACTTTGTTTTGCCGTTTAAAAATTTAACAGATGTTTTTGACTCTGACTCTTGCGTTTGGCTCTAACTCTCCCTTTTAACTAATTTTGCTGTTTGAAAATTTTTTTTGATTCTAACCCTAACCCAAATAAATAAATATTATAGTTTTACATGCAAATATCTAGCTTTCGAAAACGCCATTTTGCTATTTAAAAACTCAACAGTATGTTTTTGACTCTGCTTACTTTCAAACTAAAAACTCTTTTACAAAAGCAATTTTAGCAATGCCCTGCCGCTGCATTTGTTTATTTTTAATACCAAATTTTATTTGATTGTAGATAACGTGGTCGAATGGTTAAAGCGCCGTGATTGTGATCAACATAGCTTTGGTTCAAAGCCTACTCGCACCATTCTTTTGTGCCTGCTTGGCGGTCTTGGCAAGCAATTTTAAATATAAACCACATCTCCATAAAACTATAAAAAAGTATTAAAAAATTATTTTTAGCGGACAGCGATATCTTGGCATCTTAACCTTACAAATTACATTGTTAATTTGAATTTTCAACTTTATTTGCTAATGATAAAATTTAATTGCTAATCTTATAATTGCCAAAGTTTTCTTTAAATTTTATTTTTGTTGTTTTCTTCAAATTTTTAAAAAATTTTTCCATTTTATTTTATTTATTATTATTATAGTTATTTTTGTTTTTAAATTTGTTTTTTTCTTTGATATGATGCAAAAATCTTTTTTAAACATAAAACTTAACGTCTATGTAATATCCAACCTGGTTATTATTTTATGGTGATTTTAATTATATCTTTTTTGCATCGCAGACCGCCTTATAATTCCTAATTAGATGAAACAGGCTGCAAGGTATATTTATTTTTGTTTTAATAAATATATACATATGTGTATAAACATAAAAAAAAAACTTGTGGCATTTTTCAATAAATTACTCAATGACTTCAGTGTCAGAACGATTACACAGACCTGTACTGATTATCAAAACACAAGTTTTTTAATTGTCCCAACAGAGTTTTTTGTCGATAGGGCTCATTAGGGGACACAACATCTTATTCAAATAGAATTGTACAAATAGAATTTGAATTTTATACGAATAAGATTTAAAAAGACTTATGTCTTTTTTTTATAATTGAATGAGTCTTAATAAACATATTTGCTAATTAAATAATATTGTATTACTGCCAGCAAAACAAAATCTACAGTGCAAGGCTAGCACCAATGATTTTTATTAAAACCTAGATTGCATAAAAAAATTCATATTCTTTTAAAAAGACCAAATGTTTTACTTTACCCAAAAAATATGTTGAATTTGAGTTAAGCCAAGAGTACATACAATAAAACCAACGAGACATTGAAACCAACGAATCAATGCAACATTTTAGATTGTGTTTATTTTATTATGGAACGTTTACACACAATGAAAAGGTCTTATTGGTTTCAAAGACAAATAGACATTAGAGATTTGTATCTAAAAAGTCTCACACGACAAATGTCATTGAAGCATTTTGCTTAGCCTGCTTGCGTGTTAAGATATTGCTGATCGATTAAATTTTAATAGAGATATGACAGAAATTTAGAACTGCTTGCCAAAACTGCAAAAGCAAAAGAAAGTGACATACATTCTCTTTCCCAAAGACGCAACAGAATAGGGCAAAAGTAAGCTTTGAAGCGAGATCATGTCGATCACAATCCGGGCGCTCTAACTAATGCACCATGCTGCCGACTATGACAGAGTTCACCCATTTTTTTGAAACCAAGAGCTACGTCATGGGTAACAAGTCATTTAAGGGCTACCGGTTTAATGCACTTTTTCGAAATAACATATTTACACAGTTTTTTTAATATTTTTTATCTACAAATAAATGGTGTTATTTTTAAAAAAGGCCTGCAGGCGACTTCTAAGTTCCTGGATGGCAACCTAGTGCTTGCGGGCACGTGTTGGTGACCCCTAGTCTATGCTCTTTGTCAATGCTAAAAGGGCATTATTTGATTTTGCAAGCTTGTCTGAAACAACAAAGTATTGATAAAATGTGCATTCAGCGTAAATTAATACGTTTCAGAAGTGAAATAAGGGCAAATGCAATTGACAGATAATTGAATTGAAGTAATTGATCTTCAAACTAGAACTGATTAGAAGGAAAACTATTTTCATTATGCTCTACGCTTGTTTGCTTTTTATTTTGGCATGTATTTTCCGATTGTTTTACTTTTAATTACATTATTAACTACTTATTGAAATTGTTTGCTGTGTTTGTGGCTGATACTCATTTTTTCTTAACTTATCATTAAATTAGATTTATATTGATAAAAAAATCCTGTTATAAACTGCATATCTTAGTAAAAATGATTATGTCGCACGCAAATTGTTTTACCGTACTTTGAGCGCTATTAATCTTGAAAATTATGTCAAAGACAAACGAAATATAAATTAATTTAATTATGCTCATTCGCATAGGCATACCAGCCAAAAAGATTTGGGTGGGCAATACAGTTTTACCCAAATTTTGTGACGTTTTCCCGAATCATGATTTTCTAAATTTTACGAATGTGAGAAAAAAATTTGTCTAAAATATGGTATGAAGACAAAAAACAAGCAAAAAAACAAAGGTCTTCCCTTAGAATTTGTCTCTGATTTCTCAATTTTTGTCCCAAAAACAATGATCTCTAAAAAGAGGTCTTTATCTTAAATTTTTTCCTCATAATTTCTTGTCGCTGCCCTAAAATGTCCGATTTTGCCTAAATTTTTTCTATCGCTTCCCAATCGCTGCTCGCTTCTGGTTTTGCCCGTCGCGGTGCGAAAACTTTTGAGTTTGCCCAAATTTTTGAGAATTTCTAAGTCCCTGCCTCCCCCGGCAGGTACAGCTATGCTCATACGTGTTTGTATGTCGTAAAAAAAATACTGCTCGAAAAGTTTATTTAATACAGAATTGCAGAATTTCAACAAATTATGTATAATTTTTTTTTTTTTATCACCACATGATGCTATACTGCCCGGATCAATTGCAGGAGGCAACAGTGTTGAGCCAGCGTTGAGTTTTGTGATTTAAAATTTTCAGAACTTCGGTTCCATGTGGTGCTTGATATATGAGGTCACGCTGATAAAACGTGGTCTGCGGTTTGTGTCATGGCGCCATACTCACAATTCAATGTAGGTGTGCAATGCCATTTGCATATAGACAAAAAACCTTTATTACCAGTTCATGGGCAATTGAAGTTTCCTACAAAGATGCTCAGGACCGTTGATGTCGTCTGCCATCGCTGTTTCGATTTTTTAAAAGTTTTCGAGAATCTCATTTTAAACAAGTCAAATATTGTCATTTTATTCGTCACGATTTAATAAAAATTTTTAATTGGGTCAGTCATAATTAAACTGACAATAATATACTAAAGTTAAGGTTAAATGTCAAACAGTTTTTATTTTAGTAGTAAAAATTAGTTTCGAAAGACCAAATGTTCACGGTTTTTCGTATTTCGAGCACATACTTAGATTTTCACAACTTTAAAACAGTATTTTTTTTTATTCACTTTAAGACAGTCATTATTTATATTTTTATAGAATACAAATTCAAAATTAACTTTTTGGTGTAAAAAAACCAAACAAATTACATATAAAGCATTGCTTAAAGTGATGCTTCTCAATAACAGATTTACAATCGAATGAAACAAATGGCGGTTTGTGACATTTTAATGGTAACAATTAGTTTCATAAGTTGTATTTTATAGGAACTTTGGTTTGAGTCGAGGGCTTAAAAAACAAATAAAATTGAGAAGTGGTGGATTCTGCTGAACTGAGATGTTCAAACGTCACCATGGATTACTTGAAAATGTCTTGATGCTTTTTGCGTTTCTTCTTTTGTACTTTTCTCGGTAGCGCCTTTCACTTTCTTATTTTTTATTGGGCAGCTTGTAAGAGATTCGAACCGGCTGCTTTTGCTTGGTCAATGGCAGCTTGTTTGGCGTTTTTTCCGCTCAAGTCATTGGAATCAAACTCGATACTGCTTTGCAAAACTTGTTTTCTAAGAATTTGGCACCTTTTTTGACCAAAAGAAAAACGCTTTTGGCAATGGAACTAAAAAATTGCCTAGACCATAATTTTGTTGCTCTCGTGCGCGTGCAAAATAATTTTTTGTGCGTGACTTCGTGTTTGAGTTTTTTATACACTTTGATTTCCGGCCGTGTTTGAGTTTTTTATACACTTTGATTTCCGGCACAATTAATTTTCTCATTTTATAAGACTTATTATCTCACCGGTAATTACAGGAACGAGAGGTAAAAAACCCCCCTTTTGTATAATTCTTCTTTTCGTCTTTGATGCTACCTTATGGTCAGTTAACTTTTGAAGTTTGTTCTTTGGCAGTTTTAATTTTTTTTGTGATGGTGCGATAAGCTGACGTTTCCTTGCAGCAAATTGTGAGCGCATTCACAAAGACAACGAATTGATTGGGACGACGCCTTGTCTAGAATTAAAACAAAGATGCGGGGGCTTTTTGAAGCAAACACAAGCGATTTATTAATAAAGAAATTACGTATCTTCTGGAAAATCCCTGAAGGCAATCGTTGGTTATCGTGTTTTTCGCAGCAAAAGTCAATCACCAAATAACCTCTTTCCAAAGATACGCCCTCTTTATATGCCTCAAGAGCGTTTTTGTACATTTTGAGATAGATCTGTCGTAGCAAACGGACGATTTGATTGGCGTCCCTACAACTTTTAAAGAGCAACATAATTTGTGCGTTGAGACTTATTTCATGTAAACCTTTAGAAAAAAAATTTGCACGATCATCAGTATGCTGAAACAAAAGTGATGGGAGTATACGCTATAAGTCTTGGATAAAAATTTGGAATCGGAAACATCAAATTGTTCTGTACCAGAAACGCATCTCGACTTTCTTTAAGGTCGTTAAGACTCAGCATGCCTTGTTTAGTATAACAATCAAACGTCTTTTGCCATACCTCGTATTGGTAAACACATGCTTGATTTCGGGGCAGTGTTGTTTTTAACTGTCCATAAAGCAAAATACTCAATAAGACTTTCCAACTCCAAAAAGCCCGCTTTCTACAAAGCTGGTTGGATTATGAAATCGCAAAGAAATTATGCTAGCTGCTCGTATAACAAAATGAAAGCAAACGTCATATCAAATGGCTTTTGCGATGCAACTAAAAATGATGAAAACAAATCACCCAAAATACCTTGAAAAGAAAACTATTTGCTGAAAAAAATTACAAAAAATATATTGGTAAAAAAGCACAAATTCACTGGCTGAAAATTAACGGAAAAACGTGCTGGCTAGAAAAATATCACAAAAAATACAAGCAACAAACACACGTAATAAAATCAAAAGCACTTGATCGATTCTTATAAAACTTGGCTGCCAAGCTTCACGAAATATCAAACAATTTATACCGCCAACAACTGTGAATTATCACTCAACAACTAATTATAAGAATAAAGTATCATTTTGACGGTTAATATTAAATTAATAGTTCAATCTCCACACAGGCAAATCAACTCAAAAAAATTGCCAAGCACTTTAGCAATCGAATCGAATTTCAAGGCATCAACATTGACCCTTGAACAACTTAAAAGTAGCCACACAGGCACAGAAACAAGAAACTATTATAACAATATAAAAATTTAATAACTGAATGACACATGCAACGCAATTGAAATAAATTACCTAACGTTACTAGGCCACAACTAAAATCACGAGCTCTAGCCAGAATTCTCAAGTTAACTGTTGCCTTAAGTTTATAATCGATCAAAGCAATTCAGGTGGTCGCAGAATAAAAAAGCAGAAGAAAATGATTACGTAAAGTGTAGTCTCAAATTTTACCGTTCTATCCAACTCCTACCGATCTTGAGGTAAAACTAGAAAAATTGCTCAAGTTGCGTCATCATGTAGTGGTATTGCCCAAAAACTATCTTTTTGTGTCACACTGTTGAAACAACTTGTAGGCTCAAGATGGGGTGCTGGTGCCAAACCATATGCACAACTGCCCTATCTATGGTCTACCCAAAAGTGAGTACTTCGCCCCAGTTTGGTCTCACAGTGCTTACATTCGCCTCTTAAATAGTATCCTGAATGACGTCTTTGCGCAAATAATCATTGGATGCCTGCGTCTCACTCACTCCAACGCACTACCTACACATAATTTCATGCATCCAGTAAAATAAACTTTGCAGATTAAAAGCGACCCTCTCCTCTGCTTAACGTAAACTTTGGACCCTGATCGTATCCCATACAGTTTTTTAAGTGGGTCCTCAGATGCTCGCCAAGAGAAACTAAGATCTAGACGCGTTTGTGCCAGCTTTGCGGAGCTAATAAACAATTTTGTCGGACTTGGCATCCAAGTTTTTTAGTGGACGAACTACAGATGGAACACGGAGTACGGCAAAAATATATCCAGAATCCGTTTTTTTATCACAAGAAAAACGCAGCGCCTCAATTTGACGCAAATCATTTTTAAATTTTGCCAAACGCAATAACGGTTTAATATATTTGATCAAATTTTTTGACTTTTATAAAATTATCATGTAAACTACAATCGGGAGCATTTACAAAATAGTAACACTACCAGGATAGAAATTGAACACATGACTGCCCAGAAAGACGGCGTGCGTCAATTGACGCGCTATGATTATAAAGGGAAAACGCAATCAGATCGTAGATTCTCATGCTGTATATAGGTCTATCGTTTTTCATCTTGTGCCTGGAATAACTGCTTGTTTGTCATTTCTCTTACTTTTATTGTTTCGGCATTTAGAATCTCCCACGTTAGGTGCTTTTTGTGGGAAACAAACTCTACAATACTCAGACTTTTTCTTATCAGCATCTCGTTATTAGGATCCCTTACAGTTATTACTATTAGTAGTTCAGAGAACAGTGCGTAAAATTTTGATGTTATTTTCGAAAATCCAAATACTTGCGGTAGCCTGAAACAGTTACTGTAGCTCAATAAAACTTAGCATGTTTTTGTATAAGTTGGTAATCGTATCTTGCCTAAAAAGAGTATGTGGAGTACTACCTGGGTGTGCAATTTGTTCAGCAAAACTATGCCATGCGATAGATTTTTGGAAATAATGAAGTATCTTCGATTTGACCTAAAAAGCGAAAGAAGACGAAATCTCTTACAAGATAAATTTTGTTTAACATTGTCACTGTGAAATCCATTTATTGAAAATTGGAAGAAGGCATACATTCCTGACGCAAACATTGCAATTGAAGAACAATTGTTGCCATGAAAAGCTTGTTCAACATGGCCAACAAACCAGACAATTTTGGTTTGAAATTTCGGATGGCTGTAGATGACAAAACAAAGTACTTATTCAACGGCGTTCCTTATTTAGGAAAAGATGAGTCCATACTTGACTACATAAGTCCATACTAGTCCATACTTGAGTGTGCCAACTAGTGTAGTTATGAAACTGATGAGTCCATTATTTGGGAGACGCTATAACGTCACTTGTTACAACTATTCTATGTCACTGGATCTTTCGTTGCGCCTTGCGCACGAAAGATGCAGTATAGTTGGGACGATTCGGAGAAATCGAAGGGAAGTGCCGGAAGTTTTGAAAACAACAAGGCCACTGCACGAAACTGTAAGTTTAAAACAACCAGATCAACTGTTCTGAATATAACGATATACCAGTGCAAGAGATTCAAATCTGTAAGTATTTTGAGTACTCTTCATCCTTACGCTACAATCCCAGAAAAAAACAATCCTAAGAAAAAGGCAGACACCAATCTGTTTTACAATAGCACTAAATGTAGAGTTGATACATTGGATCAAATGTCCCAGTGTTATTCTGTAAAAGCAGCTAGCAGGCGGTGGCCCATGCATATCTTTTACAATGTTTTGGATTTAGCTCTCATCAACAGCTAAGTGTTTATAAAAAGGTGACCAAATCCAGCATCAGTTGTTGTGCTTTTATCAAACAGGTGAGTGAAGTGTTGGTTCCATTTATTAAAGAGCTTACTGGTGCCGAGCTTGCAATAGAGTTCGTTCCATTTATAGAAAGGTCCAATTCTCCTCTCTCCAAGAAGCGACGCACCAGTAGAATTGCAAAATGCAGGAACCGATGCACATGTGAGTGTGTTGCTTGCAGAAAAATAATCTGCGGAAAGTGTTCAACCAAGTGCCATGACTGTGCTTGAAATAGTGTGAGAAAAAACGATTATGACTTTTTCAATACAGTTTGTTTTTTATCTTGCTGTGATTTATTGATCTATAGATATTATTTAAAAACCGGCTTTAGTCATGTCCACGGTTAAATTATTTAGAAGTGGCTGTATAAAACACTATTGTGTTTTTGTTTATCAAAATTCTAGCGTGTGTTATAAGAAGAATATTGTGAAATATAAATTAAATGTGTAAAATTACAACAGTAAACGCTTAAAACCAAACGTAAAGAAAAATGAATTACTGCTTAGTATTACGTTTTCCAGCGTGAATCCTCGTTCATGGTTTTAATAAATTTGCTTAGCATTAATTATCTCCTCTTAAGCATGTGAAGATTTTCATTCACTTTACTCTATTCATTTTACTTTGCAATAATTGTCTGATCGACTCGTTTCCCGAAGCTATCGCAATTACCTTGCACGCCAGTTTGAGTTTTATTGCATACGCGTTGTTACCTGTACCATTCAACACAGCAGTCAGCCGCATAGTTTGAGACAACCTGGAAGCTTTAATTTATCAATATATTTAATGTAAAGTAATAACTAATTTAATATTGTTTTTTTATTTTGTTATTTGCAGAATATGTTGTTTTTGAGTTTATTAAAACCTAATGTATTAAACTTGTAAACTAGTAAAGGTTCCCACAAAGCATACAAAACAAAAACGCAAAAAAGCTTGCGTTAAAACAAGTATTTTCATTGGAATAATACAGCTGCGTCAATTGTTGCGTCTCGTCTTTTTAGGAGTTAAAAATTCCGTCTTTCTAGTATTATACCAAGAACAAGTGCCTGTTCTGTTGGAATGAGTTTGCCCTAAACAGCTTGGGTCAAGCTCAATTGCCCGTAAACTGGTGTTTGGGCGATTGGATTTGTCCAGGCACAAATGGAATTTTGTTCCTTGACCAAATTATGTGTTCAGCGCCATTGCACAGACCGTAGATCACGTTCTTATAACGTGCCCCATTCATCGGGCGCCACACATAGCACAAGGTCAGACGGTTTTGGATGACAAAATTTGATTCTGGCTCAACACCATTACTGCTAACATCTGATCCGGGCAGTAAAGCAACCTGGGGTAGTAAAAGAATAAACCCTCGTCCCCAGTCCTGTTTTTGTCTGACTCAACTTTGCCTGAAGCCATTGCATAAAGCGGGAAAAAAAAAAAAACGAAATTAATTTAATATTAGCCTAAATGTCATTTACTTGCAAATTTGGAAAATAGAATGTCTGAAAAAAAACAAGCAATCTTAAACGGTTGCCACAAGCAAAAGCTTATTTTGAAAAACGACATGAGTTATAGGAAAATGTCATGCTAACCAAGTATTCTGGATATAAAAAAAAATCAAAGCAAACAAACTATTACAAAAACGTTGTTTAATAAAATAGTATAATAATTACTTAATTTAAAAACTACTAGTAAATAACCTTTACTGATTAAAAAAAAAAACTATACAGTTTATGCTTAAGATATAAAAGTTAAATTTTTCTTTCGTCAAATACAGTACATACCTGATTCAGATTGATTTACCAAGAAAATTTAAAAGAAAATATGGCGTTCATTTATAGAGCTACATCTAAAATCTGTACTATATTTATTTGCTTCGTATATTTCATTATGTATGCTATTTTTAACGTATTACAAATTTAGCTTTTTATGAAATAAACGTGGTAAATCTAATTAGATTACGTATCTTAAATCAATATCCCGCCACAAAAGCAAAACTTTTATCAGCGCTGACAAACTTTTTCAACCTTAAAAAAATTGATCAAAGTTTGTAATCAAAAAAGACTAAATTAAATGCAGAAATTTAGTAAAAAATTGAAAATCAAAGTTTAAAAACTAAAACTCTTCAATAAAAATTCTCGGCTGAGAAAAAATGTCACATACATGTATTTTTGCAATAATATTTAAGTCGCTAATCAAGTAGCAAAAGCGGCGTATTTTAAATTTGATCGTGGAATAATTATAAGCTCCATTGCATATTAAATAACTTTGTTAAAATTGGCATCTTAATCACTTTTAAAAAATGTTTTATTTTATTTTAAAATTTCTATATCAAGTTAAAATATCTCGAATTCTCTTTAAAAAATTATAATTAAAACATTAGATATTAACCCTTATTTACCTAAGATGTTTTTTTGTTGACTACAAAGGGGGGTCCTCGAAGGGCTCTAGGTTTACATGTCCAATACTCTTAACAGACAATAGCTGCGCAGTTGATTTTTTGATATGTTGGAAAAAATTTTTTCTAGTTTATTCAAATGTTTTTACTAATAATATATTTGCTATTAGTCGCTTCTTATTTTGCATAAAGTTGAAGGTTCTCAAATTTTCGTTGATTGCTTTGTTTTGCGACATAATCGGATTAGTCACGGTCTGCTCTACACAAAAAGTGTAGAAAAATCATGAGGTATGTCAAAAAATAGTCTGCTACACTAAACATATTCATCAATTTTGCTCAAGTAAAATACCAAAATATTCAAGAATAAATTTTAGGAAAAGTTATAAAATTTTAGGTTTTTATCATCCGAACTTTACCAATTATAATGTTTTTATATAAGGGGTTTTTTTGAGGACCCCCCTTAGGTAAATTAGGTTTAATGGATTACACAACAGGGTCTTAAAGAAATTACCGTGAACATTTACAAACAAATAGATACGCGAAGAAAAACAAAACTGGCCATGAAATAAAGTCTTCTAAAAAGATTCTAGATGCTTTGGTGTCAGATTTTTTCATGATAAATAGTTTTTTTCTGCCTTAACAGTATCAAAGCGAAAATTTTTTTTATTGCATTTCTTTTGTAAGTTATGCAAACAAGAGTCCATAGGGTAATTAATTTGCTCTGATTTTTCTAATTTTTTCTGTTTTTGACATGTAAAGCCGATTAAAATTTCAAGATTTTGAACAATTTTTTGATTGCATGTTGTTCTTATTATTGCCCTCGTCCAAGGATATCTTGCGTAACCATCTTTTAACCTCTCAAAGAAGACAATCTACTGTAGATTCCCTCCCTTGTCCAACCTTTGCTACTTCTAAAGAATTTTTCCATTCCATAGTGATGTTGTGTTGTGTTGGTACTTGACTAAGTTAAAAAGGTGATTAGTTTTTTGTGTGTGTGTGTTTCATGTATAGTGGACAGTGCGGCATGTAAGTATAAGGGTTCACTGTATGTAGATCACTGTATGCAAGAATGGTGATTTATTGGATTGAGCTGTGCCGTATTGTGACGAAACAGTTTCTTTAATTCAATTCTTCAGCTATCACTACGCACAGCTTTAAAGTTTTCCAAAAATAAACGTCTATCAGTACATAGAAAAAATTCAAACTCTTCTAGATTACTGGGCGCTTATTTAAAGTTGGAAAAAACAAAAAAAAACGCACAGATGGAAAATTAAACTGAACGAACACGCAGGGGGGATCAAAATTTGAACAGGGCAGAGTCTGACAGACAAAATTTTTTTTTTTTCTAATAAATTAACAGGTGTGTTTGTGTTTGATTCAGTTGTTTAAGTTGAGTAGTATGAAGTTTGAGATGGGTCTCAAGTAAAAAGACCTTGGTTTTGTCATGTAGGTGTTGAGTGTTTGTATTTTGTGTGCGGCCAGCAGCAATGCGTAAGGCTATGTTCTGAATAGTTGGCGTTTGGTATAAAAGAGCTCTAAATGGTGTTTTAAAAATAGGGCAAGTGATAGCTTTGAATGTAGAAACAATTTTTTCCGTTTGTTTACCCCATTTGGTAGAATTAAATGCTTTAAAAATGTTAAGCATTTGTTTTCTTTAGTAATGGTGACAATTATATGTTGTAGAAATGTCAGTTTTGGGTCAAAAGTGATTCCAAAAAATTTTGGGTGTTTTATTGTTGGCAGTGTTTAATTGTTTAATTTAAGTGATATGGTCCTCAGATGCCTGTCTAAAAAAACTAAGATCTAGACGCCCGTTTACGCCAGCTGCGCGGAGCCTGATAAGCAACCTTGCTGGACTTGGCATCCGCGCAAACTACAGATGAAATACGAGGTACCGCAAAAATACAACTAGGCTCCGTGTTTTCATACCCAAGACCAGTGCTAGGTCTGTAAGAATGAGTTTGCCCTGAACAGCTTGGGTCAAGCTCAATTGCCTGTAAACTGGTGTTTGGGCGATTCCATTTGTCCAGGAACAAATGGGGTCTTGATTCTTCATCAAATTACGTGTTTGGCGCCATTGCACAGACCGCAGATCACGTTCTTATAACGTGCCCCATTCATCGGGCACCACACGAAACACAAAGTCTGACGATTTTGGATGACAAAATTTGATTCTGGCTCAACACCATTACTGCTAACATCTGATCCGGATTCTAACATCTAATGTGGAAGCCTTAGATTGTTGAAGCTTTGTATAATTAATGGCAGATGTTGTACAAAGCAGTGTGTGTTGAGTGTTTATGTTTAAATCGATGTTGATGAGAAATGGTAGTAATGGTTTTTGTTATGTATGGTAATAGCGTTTTCTATAGTGTTTTGACCATGAGTGATAAAAGTGATATGGGTCGGTAGTTTGTGCCAATGTTTGGGTTTTCGTTTGGTTTTGGAATAGGGATGATGTGTATTAAATTAAAAATCACTATCAAAAACCATGCTAACAACAACTTGTTTGGTCTTGAGCTTGTCAGGTAATAATTAATAGCAAAAAATCTGGATTTAGAAAAGTAATTTCGAAGTTTATATTTAAATTTTTATTTTATCAATTAATCAGGTCAAAACCTAAGCACGCCGATTTCATTACTGATTTTTAATGGTCATCTTTATCATCATTTTTACCCGAATCTGCCCAGCGTGACGTATATGTCACGCATTTGGTGTTCTCACTAAAATGGTTGCAGTGATTTTAATTAAAAAGATAATCGAATTAAATTTGATACAAAAGTCACCAAATGCATTTGTTTTTAGTTTGTCAGTGAGCAGAAGTCGAAAACGCACATTGATTTTTCAGGAAGCAAAATGGCGTTTCGAAAAGGGTAGGTATTTATAAAGCTATAATATTTGCAATATAGTAAAAATATTTTGGTTTTATTGTATTGAAAAGTTTACAGTAATAAAATTAAGAATGTTTATTCTTGTTTTCACTAATTATCTTTTGCCACTTTTCTTTAATTGTTTATTGTATTTTGCGTTACATATACGCTACGCTGGGCAGAAGCGAGTACAATTTTCAGTGTTAAACGTCTGTTGCAGGTATCTGACTTGCACGATGTTCTATCAGCCTTTGAAGAAGAAGAAACGTACGATGGCAATGGTGTACATAGAACCTAATGACTGTGGAATTACCGATGAGGATTCTGCTGATGATGGTGACCCAGGACTAGTAGATAACTTAACAGGAAACCAATTCAACGCAGTGCCGGAGGCTGTGTTCAACAACCACTTTGAAGGAAGTGAAACTGTTAGCAATGAAAAACTGCAGACACCTCGTTGGGTTCGTGATAGATTGTTACCATCTACGAATGAATTTTTCCAGAATCTAACTTGTCATACAGAAACATAGCAGTAGAGGTGTTCGAAAAGTTCTTTAATGAAGAGGTTCTGGAGCTCATAGTGAGTCAAAAAATGTTATACGCCACGCCCAAAGGTGAATTCGGTTTTACTGTAACAGTTAAAGAAATCCGCGTATTTTTTGGAATCGTGGATTCTGCACACAAAGGCAGGTGGAAAGTTACGCCAAGTAGAATTTGAGAAAGAAATCGTTGAGGTTTATTTGAAGAGTTACAGCGCTTCATCTAAGCGTGCTAAGCCATCAAGTTCATAGTCCGCCCAATTTGGAAAAGCACGTGTTCTGGACGATGTACGCTATTATAGAAAGCAGCATTATTTGGTCAAAACTAAAGAGCATAAACGCATAAGATGCACTGGTGAAGATTGCAAGAAGACGCCTTTCAGTCAATGCAGCAAGTGCAATGTTGGTCTTTGCCTAAATTGCAACCTTTACTTTCACACAAAATAAACTAGACATTTGTGCAAATACATGCATTGGTGTTTTTTTCTTTTAACAAAATAAGATAAAAATGCATTTTGGTTGAAAATTATCTAATTAAATTTGCAATGTGTTTTAAATGACACATCTAATTTTTGTTTGACCAAAAATAAAACAATACGGCAGACGCCACCGCAAACAAAGCGTACACGCTTCTGCCCAGCGTGACATATATGTCACGGGCCTTTATACATCAGGTAAGCATCGCATAAACAAACAAACCATGAATAATGTATGCCTAGGGCTTACTTACACGGAATATATGAAAAAAATCATAATATTAAAAATTTTTTCTCTGGATAGAGATGGGTTAAGGGAAAGCGTTAAATTGGTTTATTGGATTTCTCTTTTCCCGCTTATTCTTTTGGTGTTGCGAGGCAGAAGCTTGAATTGGGATCTCCAAGCATCCCAATCTTCTTCAACTAGCGACAATTTCTCTAGTAATGTTCGGAGACGTGATTATGCCACGTTTTTAAAGTTATGTAAATTGCAAAATCATCTACTTTGCAAACTAAATGATAAAATATTGGTTTCTGATTGCTATTATTTACAAATAGATTATAATATAAGTGTTTTGTAATGTGAATACACTTTCTTTTTATATAAGGTTTTTTGTTTTTGTGCAAACGTTTTGACATTTTAAATTTTGTTATATGTTGTTTAGTAAATACAAAAAATTACTTTTAACAATTATCGGCACTTTTTAATAAGGTGACCTTATATCAGTATTCAAATAAAAGTTTTTTGGAAGGAACCGCAGTATTTGCATGTATTTTAAGTTATATGTTCATTAGGGTGGTTCCTAATTGTATACAAAAATTTTTTTCTCAAAAGTGTTCTTTTGGTAAAAAACATCCAGTGTAAAATTTTATTAAAATATATTATTGTTTAGAGGTGGTTCAATTAACCTCAATTTCAACTCAGATGATTTAAAGCTTTTACTATAAAAAGAATATGCACAGATTTTGCTATATTGCTTTCTGTCTAACACTTGCACGCCTAGGTCATCCTCGATCAGTACCACCTTTTGCTCAGCATGGTCATTAGTAACAGCCAACATGCTTTTTGTAGGATGAAGCTTTTTGCAGCATTAAAGCTAGGCTGGTGTTTTCATTAAGTTGCCGAATATTTGAGGTAATCTTCTGGAAAATCTAATTTTTTGAAAATAAGTGTGGAGTTCTTGGTCGTGAAGTCAACCACAATTTTCTCTTGAATAAATTTCAAGTAAATGGTTGCACGCGTCAGTGGCTCTTCTTCTCCTTCCTTCTCTTTCATAGCCATAACCATCTTGTCCTTGGTAAAATTCTCCAAATCGTCATCAATTAATGTCAAACCTACCAATTGCCCTGACAAAAACCACAGTTGGCCTGCCATTTTCTTCACGGTAGCATTAGATATGTTGATGTTAATTGCATGGTACAATTGCAATTGTTTTATAAGCTTCAGGTCATTGCTTGGAGCCTTTGCAGCAATGCTGGCTGTTTCCTAGACTTCAAAGTAGGTGTGAAAAAAGAAAAATGCAGATTTCCTGTAATCCTTGATGTTGGCAATGCTGTTAACTTAAACTGCGAGTGAAACATTCATACTTTGAATGTGCAAATTGCTTTTGTCATCCATCGAGCTTGGTTCATGGCTACGAAAGCTGCATAATGGATGCCGGGGGGAGGAAGAGATTCTAAGAAGATGATAGTCAGCTCCAGAAGCTCTTTGCAGTCATCCCTGGGCTGAATGACTTTTGCAGCTGTCTGCAAGATCTTCACCATCTCCTTTTTGATATCAGCAACAGCGTTGTCGATGTACTCATCAGTTGAAAAACCTTCAAATGCAGTTTTATCAATATATTGCCATCTTGTTTTGAATTGCTTGATCAAGAAGAAATAAGGTGCAGATGAAGACCTCATGAATTCAGAAAAGGCTGCTGCAATCAGCTCCAAGACTATACAATGGCACCCAATGTGTGGAAAGCTACGTTCAAGAAGTTGTTCCAAAAAAACACTGGCTTCTTTATGGCAACCAGTATTACAGCTGGTTGTGTCAAAACATATACCCTGGAACTTATCCCTCAAATTCCAGTCTTTTAGAACAGAAAAGATGGCCTTAGCTTGTGATTCTCCTGTCCCAGATGGTAGCTTTGGTATTGCAAGAAGTTGTGCTTGCCTATTAGTTGTGACTAGCACAGGTAGTCTGTTCACACTTTTAGTGCCAGTATACGGTGTACAACATATGCATTTTATGAAAAAAATTTCATATCGATTGAGTTACCTCTAAACATTAATTTATTTCAATAGAATTTTACACAGGGCGTTTTTTTCCCAAAAGAAACAATCTGGTAAGTTTAGACCATTAGAAGTAAAAATTAAAAAAATCGCTGTCACCACCCCAATAAACCACCCTAATGTTCATGCTTTGATCAATATTGTTGCACCTATAATTTTTTGATTATTTTTTTATATCACGGCAATATTATTTCAGCAAATAATTAGTAATCAAACATTTTATCTAATAATTATCTTTTTTGGTAACTTAAAATGAGAAACATATAGGATCATTTTATAATTATACATGTATATCGTTTTAGATTGTTTTATGATTATACATTATATGAAATCTATAGGAGATGAGATTTTCTATAAACTATCATTTTACCGTGGTGCGAAATTTTGCGTGTTTTGGTGACCTGTAAAGCTGTTTTGGCCGAAGGTATTATCTCTCCTGTTAGAAATATCCATGCCAAAAAATTTTGCAGATAGAGACCAGACAAAATGTAATTGACAAGATGGCAACTTCAAAACTGGGCAGACTAGGCTCAAAAGCTGTGGCAAGCACGCAGTCTAGGGGACGGAAGTTGCCTATTAAAAACCCTTTTGCAGTAAGGTTTCACTGCAAAATCGTGATATGTTACTTAGAACATTTTATATGATGCTTCGAGCGTCGCGCAGATTAAACAATTGGCAGAATTTTTATTCAAAAAGTATTTTCCTAAGTAAGTAAGCCTTATCAAGGTTAGGACACTGGTGGTTGATTTCATTGGCCGACAAAAAACTTTTTTTTGGTGCCAAAAATCTTTTAACTATTTTTACCTAGTTTTGGGGCGCTGATTTCAAAAATGCAGTCAGTTTTTCTCTATCAGGTCTATCAGTTTTCCTGCTGCAATGCACCCACTGTAGTGACAAAAGGAGCTTAGGTGGTGTTTACTACAAAATGATAAAATGGTATGGTATAAACACAATTGCATATTTATTTTTTGGATCTATTAGTAACAAGCCAAATCAATGAGTTTAAGCAAGCATACCGACAACAGAATCCTTTAATATGATCAAATGTCAGCCATAAATTTGCGTTTCAAAGATTTCAGAAAAAGAATGGCAAAAGCATCGCCACATTTAATTGACCAACAATAGTCAACTAACATGGCAGTATCCCACTTCCTTGATACCTTACTTCCATTTCACTAATATCATGATGAAACCGCTCTCCTCTCTTATCACTCAGACCACCAACATTCTCGGGGAAGCGGTCAAGATTGCTGTATGGAAACTAAAGCTTGTTTGCTGTATGGGAAGGAAGTAAGTGCATGTTAGCATCCATATCTTGTAAACTGCTTAGCAACTTAACCACAATGCCTTTGTACTTGACTGCTTTTTCTATTTCCCGAAAAATTCTTAACAGCTTCTACAAAGGTACTCCAAGCATAGGATTGCTTTTTATTCCTGAAATTTGGAAAGTCACGATCATTTATTAATGTTCTTATCTGAGGACCATCAAAACTACCAGCTTTTAAGTTTTCTATTGTTGATCCCGGAAATTTGGTGCAAATATATTTGAAACAGTCACCATCCTTGTTGAGGGTTTTCACAAATTGTTTCACAATTCCCAACTTGATATGAAGGGGAGGTAAAATGATTTTGATCTTCCACCTGAGGGTGAACTTGAAAATGTTTCTCAATCTTTATTTGAGCCAAAATTGATTTATCCAGTGCTGAGCTCTAGCTCTGCTGTTCTAGAAGCATAGAAAGCATAGAAATTTGTATAACTACAGTCGTGGCCAAACATTTAGGACCACCCCTCAAAATTCTGCTTTAGATAACAAATCGGATATTGAATCGTTAATAAACACATGAATTCGGTTTATTATTGAATATCACAAATGACAGGTCGTTTCCACATATAAATCACATAAATTCGACAAAGAATTATCAGAAAAGTTGGTATTTTGTTGGTCCTCCTTTGGCTGTAATTACAGCCTCCAAACGTTTTGGCATGCTTTCCACCAGACCTTGACGTATTCAGCTGATAATTCAAGCCCCCAGACTGCTTTGATTGCTTCTTCCAGTTCCTTAGTATTAATTGGTTGTTTCTCAGATACTTTGTCCTTCAAAACAGTCTATAAATTTTAGATAGGGTTCAAATCTGCACTGTTTCCGGGCCAATCCAGCATTTGAATTTTCTTCGACTTCAAGAATTGAGTAACAATTTTGAAGTGGTGACATGGTGCACCATCCTGCATAAAAATCTTGCATTTATAAATGACCATGTGCAGTTCCAACTTGTTCTTCAGCAAATCAACGTATTTTTGGCCATTCATGGTCGTTCGTGGTGGTAGGAAAAACAGTCCGGCCGTTCCTTTACGGACATTACATCCCAAATCTTGAAACTTGGGAGGTGTTTCATTGTCTGTGTGGTGTACGGTTCATCAAATCGCTTTTTGGTGGGTTTACGGACGTAATGCTTGCGCGTAGTGAATTGCTGTACTGTAGATTCATCAGAAAAAAACACTTGCTGCCACTGTTGAATCGTCCATTTTGCGTGCTTTTTAGCAAAGCCTTAACTCTTAGCTTTCATGGCCGGTGTTAGCTTGGGTTTCTTCGCAGGTTCATGGGCTTTCAAACCAAAATTGATGACCAGACGCCGACTTACGGTCCTCCGACTAATGTCCGCACCTTTTGCAAGCAGTACGGACCGTACCTTGCTTGCGAAACTCATTGAAGACCGAACTGCTTTCTTCCTAATAATGTGGTCATCCCTTGGCGTGCTTTTTTGTGGACGAGCAGATTGTTTGGCATCTGAATGAGTCCCTGTTTTTTTAAATTTCACGATTGCATTGTGAACTGCATTCTTGCTTCTCTTTATTCGTTCACTAACTGAATGTTTAGAATATCCTTCCTTGTAAAGAGCCACGATTTGAGCACGCTGAACATCAGAAAGGGACAATCATTTTTGTGGATTTTCTAAAACTCAAAAATGAGCAAAAATTACTCACAAGATGGTGCTTACTGCTTAAAAGAGAATAAAAGAGATTACAATCGACAGGCAGATGAATGACGCAATCTGATGCAATCAATTTGATTTCTGTTGCAATCAGCGGATTTAGAAGCAAAAATATTAATTTCTGCATGCTGGACCTAAGCGTTTGGCTACGACTGTACACTGCAAACTAAATAGAAATCCAACCATTTTTAAGCCAACACCAATGATCTGGTTGTGTTTGTAGTATGAAATTTTTTTCAGTACAAATTTAATTTCGATATAATTTTCTTTGATAGTTGTTGAATGCCCAAGAGGAATAGATTCAAAAACGTTATCATTATGCAGAAGAACACATTTCAAATTTTTTTTTACAGCTATCAATAAAAAGTCGCCAATCATTAGGATTTCATTCAAAGACTCCGAGCTTTTTTAGAAGACATTCAATGTTGTTACAGTGCACAATCTCATTTTCTTGGGAGAAATAAGGCAAGAATTTTTCGTGACGTTTCCGGTAAAAGGTGATGAGAGTAAAAGGCTTTAAAAGATTTTTTTTCTTTAAACCTTGAAGTTTCAACTCCTTAGAATGATTAAAACTCCCTAAAAAACTTCACATATCTTGCCAAGTCATTCAGCTCTTCTTGGGAAAAGAGTTGCGGCGATAAAACAGATGGGAAAAAATTGTTATCTGATATGATGTTATCACTTTTAATTGAAACGTCCTGCTCTTCACTGGAAAGAGAAGATTCCTGTTGTGGCAAGCCTTCAAAAACTGGAACAGGAACAAGAGTTTAACAAATTATTCTTAACAAAAAATCTCAGTTAAATAGTACTCAGCTCTATAAGCTTTCGTTTGTTCAAACTTCTTCAGATAAATATAAATAAAAAAGAAACAGATGATGATTGAACGTAAAAAAATTTTTGGTATTAAAAAATATTGAGGAATAAAAAGAATAAAACGTGTCCTTCTTCAGCTGTTTAATTAGCCGTTTTTATTTATACTGTAGTTATCTGAAGAAATTGAATACAAAAAAAGCATAAAAAGGCGAATGGTATTTAGCTGAGATTTTTTGTTTAGAATAATTTTTAAATAAATTTCTAATTTGCTATATATCCTACAATGAATATCTCTGCAAGTTTAGAACTGTTTTAGTTTTTGACAGTTTTGGATTATTTTTGCAGTTTAACAAACTACATATTTAGAAGCATAAAATTTGAAAAGCTTAAATACCATTTCTATTGTTAAAAATAATTAAAAATTTTTAAACGACCTCTTATAAATTATGTTTTGCAGAACTACATATTATTTATCGGATAAGATTGACTTATCGTATTATGTTTTCGTAACGATGTTATGAAAATATCGTACCATGTTTACTAATGATGATGTTCTTTATTTTTCCTGTAAACACAGGAAGATTCTAAAGAATGAAACAGACTGTTTTGGTTTTTTAAAAAGTAGTTAAATAAATTTTGTATAATATATTTAAGTATACTTTTTCCAATAGAATCTTTCTAATAAAATAAGGATCAACATTCTATTTAAATAAAGAAGCAACAGAGTTTGTGGTTTTTTCAAAACAGAAATTAAACAAACTTTGTATTAAAATATTGCTCTTATTCTTTAATTGGACACTCTGCGAGGACGATTGATTCACTTTTTAATATATACGTATATATACATAATCTTTAATTTATAATGGCGAATGGTGAATAATTTAGAACAATTAAGGAAGAGGCACTGTACAAAAATTATGCAACTGATTAAACAAGGTGCTTTAAAAAAATTGTTAGCCTCATACAAAAAACAAGGTGAATTTTAATTAAGAAGAAGGGAATTGAAAAATGTTATTGAAATCGGCATTGGGGTCGAAAAAAAATTGGCATCATCCCATCACTAATTTAAACACTCAATGAATAAGAGTAAATAGATATCAAAATTTAATATGACTAAAACATAATGTAGCCGTGAGAAATGGATAACTTAAGTTTTTTAATTGGTTCAATTTTCGCATGATTGTTAAATCATAAATTTATCTCTTAAAATTGTAGAGTGAAGATTTGGCTGACTTAATCTTTTTTATGGCCTTAATGTTTCGTCACAAATGTTCTCGCTTATTACCTCGTGCATTGCATCTCTTGGGAGTTTTTTGTTTCGCGCACATGTGCTTCAAAAGTTTTCCACTAAAGAGATAAAGTTTAGCTGTTTGTTAGTGCGGAGTTTTCAATTCATTATGCGATTTAACCTTTTTATTGTTTAGATAACGCCACAATTGATTTTCATTTAGTTATATTTCTTGGTACTCGCTTTCAGTGATTAATAAAATTGTTAGATCAGAAGTTGCGATTCTTGTTTGAATAGAATCAGGTTATTTGAATAAAATCAAAGTCAGTCTAACACATAATCAGCTTTGATATTTAAGCTATTTATCTTCATGAGTTGTTTTAAAAACAGCCGTCTTACTTCATTATATCTAATTGTGACAACTTTTTGGACCTTGAGTTACCTCGAGTTTCCTCGAGTTTCCAAATAAATTTTTCTTAGGCATTTTATATTTTGATATATTAATATAAATCATTGTGACAACATGCATATGGGTTAGCATTATACAGTTAAACTGGCAGTATGGTTAGAAAAGATTTAAAAGCTGTTGTGTTTCTGTCAGTTAATTACAGAAAGGAAGTACATTTGCCTTGTTTGTCAGGAATGCTAATTATTTTTGCTCATCTTATATTTATTTTTTTTAGTCTTAGTAAGTTACATTTAAAATGGCTAAAGTAAAGCAATCAGCAGTCTTCAAATACTTTTCCAAAGGTGATAGTGCTACAAAATATTTAACTTGTCAAGTAAAAGTCGGTGAAGGCATTTGCAATGCCAAAATCGGTCAAAAAACTTTCAACTTGAAAACACATCTAGAACGAAATCATATAGAAATTTACAAGGAAGTGGATGGCCAGGAGGGAGAAAATAACACTTTAAGGTTTAAAAATCAATCCTTACAAAATAGCAGTAACCCACTAGAAACGATTGCCAAATTTTTTCAAACTAAAAAAGTTACTATATCAATGGCCAAGAATAAATTTAAACAGCATATCATTGAAATGGTAGTAGAAAATGGGATTCCACTGACTTTCTTTTCCTCAAAAGGATTTCTAGGATTGAATGGAGCACTGGCAGGAAAACTGGGATTGTGCCTGGAAAGGAATGAAATTAGAAAGATTGTTATAACAGCAGCAATAAATTGAAAAAATACATTGAAAGAAGAGCTAAGTGACAAATTTGTTTTTCTCAAGATGGATGGCTGCACAAGATACAGAGTTAGCTATCTTGCCATAAACGTGCAGTTCATCAACTCCGAAAACATGGTAGACATTAAAACACTAACAGTAGTAATACCCAAGCACAACATAGCAGTGAATTACTGCGGCACACACTTGAAACTGTTCTCAAAGAATTTGATAAAAAAACAGCAGGTTTTGGCTATTGTTACTGACAATGTTTCAAACATGGCAAGATCAGTGGAAAAATTTAATAAAGTTGATGTTTTACCAGGAGTTGAAGCTGATGAGGGTAGCAGTGCTTTGGATGAAGTGTTTGATAGTGCTTTGTCACGAACAGTGGATTTTTCGTCAACGACTTATATGCGATATACAGTGCATACACTGCAGTTAGCTATTCGTGATGGTCTTAAGGAAAAACATGTATATAGACTTGTCAGTAAAGTTCGTTAAGTTGTTATAACAGCCAGGACACCTAAGATTGATGCCATTCTGAAGCAAAAAATAAAAAAATGGTGCAATCATCGATCAAACAACAAGATGAGGTAGTACCTATCTTATGATCTAGCGATTATTAGAATTAAAGGAATGTTTACTGGATTTGGCACACCCTGATTACGCACTGACAGATTGTCAATGAAACGAAGTCAAGCAACTAGGAGAATTTCTTGCAACAAAACAAATGCAATTCGCACATTTAACACCAGGCTCTTTCTACAAAGAATAAAAAACACTAATTTTGCAAGCTTTCGCATGTTGGTGGTGGATGTTCAAAGTGTTTTTCATTAAGCTAATAGGAAGCTTTTAAAGAGTAAAATTAATAGTTTATGGCAAAAAATATTTAAAAACTAAATGATGAACTACTTGTTTATTAAAGAGCTGGAAAGCCGGAGCCGGAGCTAGGGGATAAGCGCTTGGTAGCTCCGGAGCTGGAGCAGGGGCTAGTCCTCTTCTACAGTGGTTCCCCATCCCTGCTTTGAAGTAGGCAAGATAAGTACACTTTACAAAATCACTGATTGTTTTCTTGTTATACTCTAACGTGTATTTGCCACAGATATAGCAGAAAACATTTGGTTCATTTTTATAGCTTCTTCTTAATGATGTAGGCATAAACAATATTCTTATAAAATTAAGCAACTTGCAATATTTTTTTAAGTCACCAACTAGAATGAGAGAGGACGTGCAGTTGTGCATTGTGCAGTCAATTAAACATAATGTAGAGTACAGTAGCCTACGTAAACCTTAATGATGTCACAAACAATTACTGGATAATTAAGACATGCAACAGATAGCACATAAATTGAAATCTGTGATGTCATAGGGAAGTATAAGAGTAGAGCTAAACCATTCATTAAGGCCTCCACAAAAATTGAAATTCTTAGATAACTTAAAAAGTTGACCAGATAGAAAAAAATAAATTTTATTTTTGGAATTAGCGACCCAAAATTAGTCTAAATCAGCTCTAAAACCTTGAGCGACAAAACTAGTGTTAACCAGTATTTTCAATCATTACAAATTGGCTTATTTCTACTTCCTGTTTGATCTCTATTGGATGGAACTTTTGCTTTAACTGATGAGAAAAGACTTTTCTCTGGCCTCTCGGGAAAGTCAAATTTTCAGCTTTGTATTCCATTGTAGCACATTTAAAAATATTTTGTAATGTATTTTAGCAACTTTAAAACTTTTGGAGTGCATTGTAAGAACTTCCAAATAAAGGCTTTGTTAGATTCAGTTTTCACTTGACTTTTAAGGACAAATAGACTGAGATAAAAAGTTTGTTTTAATTTAAGATTTTGGAAGTAATTTTTCTTTAAAACCTTGTCCCTCCTTCAGTTTGAGTTACATTTTTTTATATGATACTTTGGCCTTGCGTTGAAAAATGTTGCCACTCCTGATATAATGTAATGTAATTACAGGCTTGATAAATAATTTAGTTGACTTCATATTTTGATGTAAATTTTACGAAAGCCGAAAAACTTAAGATAAAAGAAATGAAAATTCTTACCACAGCAAGAATTACAATTTCTATCAGAACTACAACCGCAATCATTGAGATAGTAACATAAAATCTTCGTCTTCTTGTTTTCTTTTCGTCTGGATGGTTTGGGGTTTCTTTTTTTGGACTCATTTCAAATTCTAAAAAACCACAATAAAAGTAATCGAAACTTATTTATAGTAAAACGCCATATTTTTTGCGTAAATTTGTCAACATGTTCAAGTGATTAGGAGCTCTGTGATTATGATCGACGTGGTCTAGGCTCAAAACCTACTTGCGCCATTCTCTTGTGTCCTTGGGGAAAACACTTTGCGACGCGTTCCTTTGTTTGGCAGTTTTAACCAGCAGTTCTAAATTTTATTCATATTTTTATAAAGTTAAAACAAACAAATAAAAATTACAACCGGACAGCAATATCTTGGCATCTCCGGAAACAGGTCGGGGTAATTGCTGTAAATGCATAGCGCCTCCGTCGCTATCATGTAAATCAGCAGGATAAATATAGAAATGAAATGCAACATAGTCTAGTGGTAAAGAGCACCGTGATCAACACAGTCGCGGTTCACGTCGCGGTTCAAAAGCGGTTGAAGCCATTCTATTGTGACCTTGGAAAAGTTATTTTACGGCACTTTCCCTGCTTGGCGGTTTTGGGAAGCAATTCTAAATTTCAGTCATATGTTTAACAAAATAAAAAATTTCACCCGGACAACAATATCTTGGCATCTCCGAAAACAGGTCGGTATTGCTTGACAGTTGGCTTATGTATAGCGCTTCTGACACTTTTGATGAAAATAAAGATGAATGAAATTCAGCTTTGATAGGAAACATACTCTAAAGCAGTGTTTCTCAAAAGTGAGCCACTTGGCTCCCCAAGGAGGAATTTATAACCTGAAAGAAGGAAAAATTGTTAAGGGAGGAATTGGGGAGGAATGTGAATGAAATATTAAATTTATTCAAATTCATCTATGACATTATACTCCACATGCATAATTGCATATTAGAGTAAGAGTAAGAGTGTTGAGAATCACTGCTCTAAAGAATATACAAAAATACCGATAAAATCTTTAATATTTTCCCTGCAACTTTAGGTTTACTTCATTCAATTTGTGAAATATAGCAGACAGATATGCCAAATCGACATGCCTGTCACTAAATTTTGTACCTAGATTATCATCAGTTTTCTTCAAAAATTCAACAATAGTGTCATACAAATCATACAATCGCCTTAAGCACTTTCTTTAGACAGCCGTCTAACTTTAATATGCATAAGAAGACGCTGAAATTTTTTGTCTTTGGCACAGTTTATGGAACAAACGATCGTTCAAAGCGGAAGTTTTCATTTTCTTCACAACTTTTATAAACACCTGTAAGGACTGTTGTATCTCAGCACTAAAGTGTTTAGCTACCAAATGCTGGCAATGAATTATCCAATGAATTGCCATTATTCCAGGTGTTGCAATTTTCATTTGTATAAATCCGCGATGGCAACCAATCATTGCTGGTGTACCGTAAGTTGCACAAGCAATCACATTTGTTAGCGGAATTTGTTTGTTTTCAAAAAAATTTTCAACGATTTTAAAAATGGTAGAGCCTTTTGTGTCTGCATTCAAGGACTCGCTAAACAATAACTCTTTTCGTATTTCATTGTTCTTTGTTACATAACAAACATATCCAAGAAGAATTGCCTCACTACTTCAAAGCGTAGATTTGCCTACCTGTGAAGCAAATTTAGTCAATTTTAATTCAGCAACCAGGGTATCTGTAATTTCATCTGCCGTTTCGTCAATTTTTCTGGAAATTGAATTGTTGCTCAAAGGAATATTGGAAATTATGTCAATAGGATTGGAAAACATAATACTCATTATTTCTTTAACAGCAGGAATGATAAGATTTTGTCCAATGGTATGGGACTTTCCACATTTGGCAATCAAATAAGAAACCTTGCAAGAAGCCAAAAGTCCTCGACCAACTAGTTCCGAACAATTTGTCATCATACTTGTTATTGTATTTCTCTTTCTAAACTTGTCTTTCAAATCTTGAAAAAATATCATTGGCTGTTGATTTTTGATTTCCTTCGGGACATAAAAGACAAATACTTAATGAATATATCTAAGGAAATATCTTAACAGAGTAAACTAGTTTTACAAATTTTTGTCTTGATTAATCAAAACTTTTAGGCAGATTAGCAATATAATTGAAAAAAGCAGCCATAATGCATTCAGCATTTATTTAACAAACATTAAAAAGTTATTATTTAAAGACGAACGTTTTCGGCTTACTTCAGCCCTCATCAGGTTTCTACAATTTAGTAATATTAATTAACTTTAAATTTACACACACACGTAAAAATTAAAAATTAACAACAGCAAAAAACAATGTATATTTTAAAAAGGCTGTACTTTTGACTAACAGGCATCAAAACATTAGCTTTGAAAATAGTTTTTGTATTCCGTATTTGGGTAAGGAATCACATCACTTTGCAAATCGTCTTTCTGCATTAATAAAAAACAAGTACAACTTAAAAATATCTCCTATCTATAAAACTTTTAAAGTAGTCAATTATTTTCAGTTAAAATCCAAAACTCCTGTGGCTCTTTGTTCAAATGTTGTCTATAAATTCTCGTGTTCGTGCGATACGAACAAGACATACATTGGTATGTCGTCCAGGCATTTGATCACTAGAGTTCGGGAGCATCTGAATTTCAAAAGTCTACAGGATAGTGCAGTTAAAGATCATATTTTGTCGTGTGAAAAGTGTTCTAATAATCGGTCTGATGAAAACAATTTTGTAATAATACGTAAATGCAAATCAGAATTTTGTTCTAAGATTCACGAAGCTCTACTCATAAAAAAGTTAAGTCCAAAATTAAATCGACAAATGTTCGCAAACGGAGCTTCATATGTATTGAATATATTTTGATTGTAATATTTTTTTTTTTTTTCCTTCAATGACATCATAATCTGAAATTTAATTTGTATCAATTTAGTTTCTCTCTCGTTTTGATTTAAAATTTAGCCTGTTAGTCAAAAGTACAGCCTTTTTAAAATATACATTGTTTTTTGCTGTTGTTAATTTTTAATTTTTATATGTGTGTGTAAATTTAAAGTTAATTAATATTACTAAATTGTAGAAACCTGATGAGGGCTGAAGTAAGCCGAAAACGTTCGTCTTTAAATAATAACTTTTTAATGTTTGTTAAATAAATGCTGAATGCATTATGGCTGCTTTTTTCAATTGTTGTCTGGTGGAAAAAAACAACCTCTTTACCGAAACTTTACTTTAGCAATATAAATTACCGGCAATACGACAGGGTATTCCAATATTAAAAAGCAAGTTTTACTTGTAACATATATTGCTTTAAATAATTAAAATAATGAGTGAAGGACAACAAAGAAAGGAAAGAGTTAGTGTGAATCTTGAAATATTTGATCAAGTAAAGCGGCAATATACAACAAAAACAAATTGCTCTTTGTTTCCGAAAACTCGCTGTTTATTTTTGAAAAACTCTGTAATACAATAAAAACACCAGCACACTGGTAGGCCTGTACTAAATATGAGATGACAATCAATTAGCGTCCCTGTGTCGAATCAAAAAAGTTTAACGCCCCCTTGAGATCCACGAAATTTTATCACCACTTAAAATACTTGAAATGCTCTCCTCAAGGGGCGTTTTTGCCGCCGTTGGAAAACATTGGTTTGAAACATCGACTGTTCACATTTTGCCAAAAATCACAGAGTATTGTATATTATGCAGCTTTACAAATAGGTACTGCACTCCTCTCATCACTGTCTTATACAAAGTAATTTTACAGTATTGCATCTTAGCTAGTTAGAAAGTGGATGTTGATCGCAAGTCATTGATCGCAAGACTAGTATTTAAAAAGTCACTGTATAAAACCCGTGATTTTATTTCAAAATGTCTCTTCTCGGAAAATTTGTTAATTGGTGCCCTCCAACAACCAAGTATGCTTCAACCCTGATTTTATTTGCATAGCGCTAATAAACTAACCTGTATCTGCTTTTAGTCCTGTTTATGTGACTTCTTTTTTTTCTGCTTCCAACGAAACAATTTTTTCACTATCTGAAGAATAGCACTGTAGTCGCAATGCAATGAGTGATTAAGTCTGTAAAGAATTTATGGAAATATCAGCTAATATCTCTGCTCCGTATGCCTCTGCAAGACTCTCGGGAAATCTCTCCACACTCACGTTAAACTAGATTGCTTCCGGGAAAGTTGTGACAAAAAATTAACCGCTTGAATCAAGTTCTTCTGTTTACATTAAAAAAGATAAGAAGACGGCTGGAAAATTTTAGTTAATCAAGAAGTTGCACACGCATTGCAGCCTTTGTATAGCGTCGTGGTTTTGCTAAAAGCTGCTGAGACTTCTGCTTGATTAGAACAGTGTTCTTTAACCGGTGTGCTGCAAGACGATGTTGAGTATGCCGTGGAGTAGTGGTAATTCAAACATTCTTTTTTAAAATAGAAAGAAAGACATTTATTTTTTTTAAATTTAAGGTTGACAACTGCCAGAAGTTTGTTGATTCAAACTCTTACCAGGCTTTCTAATTCATAAAAATAATTCATAAATCTATCTTGTATTTACTGTAAATGGATTAAATTTTTTCAATTTTATTCGAGGTTGGCTGCAATATCTTAAAAGTGCTAAGTATGCCGTGAGTTAAAAATTTTAGAGCACTGAGTTAGAACATGGTCCAAATGCTCTTAAAATCTATTCGAAACACAAATTTTATTTTTGTTACATGTGACAGTAGTTAAGGTGGGCTCTGCGTTCTGAGAAACAACTTTGCTTAGGCCTTAGTCATTATTACTCTCCTTTTAAACATCTTTACAAACAATATCTATATTTCCCAATGTTTTGCTTTAGTTCATATAATGATGAAAATTAAATGTTTTAAAGTAATATGGCATACTGGTTATGAGGTGCGAAAATTAAAGATTTAATTTGTCTTTAGTTGTTTTCACTAAAACATGAAAAAGCGCTTGAAATATGATTAAAAAACGTGCGAAAAAACTCGAACCACTTAACATTTAGTTCTTATTAAGTTTGTGCTTGTGACAACATTAACACGTTTATCCTGCGCTTAGGTGCTATAGTTTTAGGTCCAATATTATCTGTTTATTTTACATCGATATTAAAACTAATAGCTTTTCTCCAAAAATTTAAAGCTGTTAAAGTTATTCCCATTTTTAAATCTGGTAATAAATAGTCATTAGGAATTTATCGCGCAATTGTCCTGCTTTCAAATCTTTCCAAAATTCTAGAAAAACTAATTAAGATACACTTTGTTAAATTTTTTGATAAAAGTAAAATCCTGTATACTGCTCAATATGGTTTTAGGGAAAATCATTCTGTAACCACGTTATGCTGCATGTAATTACCAACAGTTACGATTTAATTTACCATAAACTACACACAACACTTAGCTTTATGGATTTTAAAAAGAATTTGATACAGTCTCTCATAAAATTCTTTTTAGTAAATTGCATTATTATGCCATCCTGCTTTTGCGCTATTGAAAATTATCTTTCTTTAAGACATCAATTTGTAAGAATAAACAATATCTTTTCTTCTTCAACACCCATAAACATTGGGGTTTTTCAGGATTCAATATTGAGACCATTATATTTTTTAATTAATGTAAACTAAACGCCAGTTGCTTTAACATTTTTATAAGATTTTTGCTGATGACACATGCCTTATCCTTAAAAACGAGCATTTTCAATGTCTGAAATAATCCTGCAAAAAAGAACTTAAAAAGTTTGAAAACTGATGCAACGTCAATAAAATTCAAATTATTCCTCAAAAATCTTTTGTCCTATTAATACTCTCAAAACTAAATATATATCTCATTAACTTTAATGTATTCTATAATGACTTTACATTAGCTTTTATTGAAAATCATAAACATCTTGGCTTCGTAATTGACAGCAAACTTAACTTCAAACGACATATTTAACAAAATGAAGTCGAATTTTTTTAATCTGTAGACATATTGAATAAATGAAGATATGTTTTGCTTCATCTGCTGTCCTTCTTCTTAACTGCTTCCTCCTCCCCTAATTTATAGTATTTCTATCTGGGGCAGTACCTTTTCTTGTTATTTGCTAAAATTACTACGTCTTTAAACAAAGTTATTTGCTTAGTATTAAACTGTGGTCCAAATACTTCAACTTTACGGCATATTTTTTAAATTAAACTTTTTTTAAATTTACCAATTACGAGTATATACAGTTAAAATTGTAAAAATTATGCACGAATACTTCAAACAATCTCTCTCAGCTTGTTTTCCTTTATTTTTATACTACTTCCATACATAATTCGCTCATTAGATCTACTTTCTAAATTACCTTTATTGTTACAAATTATCTTCTTTACGATTTCAAAAAACAATTAATTACCAAGGATCTAAAATTTGGAACTTGCTCTCTTCAGAGCTTTGTAAAAAACTTTTCAATAAACTCAAACTTGATCTCAAAACAAAATTTTTAGAATCATAGCAATAAATTATTTAGACCTTTGACCCTTTTTTACCCACAAATTTCCAATCAACTTTTGGGTGGCTGCTTGATTTGAAGACTTTTATCGGTTCTTTCGCAGTACCCTTTCGAAATTGTGTTTTGTTTTGTTAATTTTGTCACCGTTCTTTTTTTCTCTGTTTGTTTTTGCTTGTTTTTTATTTATTAGTCACTGATTTTTTTTTTCAAAAAAAAAATATGTAACAGAAATAAACTGAATTAATATGACTGTGCTGAATGTTTGCATCATTTTTCGTCTGATTCACCAACCTAATTATATTTATATAAACAATTTTTAAAGAGCTGTCCTGCAGGATGTTTGCGTAAAGGTCATGAAAAGCGTGTCATGCCAGGCCAAATACTTGGTAGCCCATTCACTTCCAAAACCCTAATAAATCCCAAAGCCCGCATAGCCAATGTGGTGCCTGAGAAAAAATGTTTTGTTGACGACCCTTATATTGTAACTCCAATTTTTTATACGCATGTAAATTTATTCGAAATGGCACCAGAAGTTGGAACATAATATTTTTACATTTTTTTGCTTTAAGAAGCACAAAATTTATCTCTATATACGTTTTGGATTCAATATTAACACTAGAAGGACGGAATTTCCAACAATCTAGAAAGACAAGGCGCGTCAATTGACGCAGCTGTATTATTTGAATAAAAATATTTGTTTTAACGCAAGCTTTTTTTCGTTTTTGTTTTGTATGTTTAAGAGGAGATAATTAATGCTAAACAAATGTATTAAAACCATAAACGAGGATTCACGCTGGAAAACTTAAACTGTAAGCAGTAATTCATTTTTATTTTATGTTTGGTTTTAAGTGTTTATTGTTGTGATTTCCCAGGTTCAATTTATACTTCAACAATATTCTTCGCATAATACACACTACAATTTGGATAAACTATTGTGTTTTACAAAGTCACCTTTAAATAGTTTAACCGTGGACATAACTAAATTCGGTTTCTAATAATATCTATAGATCAATAAATCACAGCAATCTTTTCCTAAATAAGGAACGCCCTTGAATAAATACTTTGTTTCGTCATTCACAGCCATCCAAAATTTCAAACCAAACTTATCTGGTTTTTTGGCCATGTTGTCAAGCTTTGCATGGCAACAACTGTTTGTCAATTGCAATGTTTGGGTCAGGAATGTATGCCTTCTGGCAATTTTCAATAAATGGATTTCACAGTGACAATGCTAAACAAAATTTATCTTGTAAGAGATTTTGTCTTCTTTCGCTTTTTAGGTCAAATCACGTCCGTGCAAATTACTGCGTCCCACTCCAACGGACCACCTACACATACTTTCAGGTATCCAGCCAGCTGAGCTTTGCTGAATGGGAGCGACAGTCTTCTTGGATCACCGTGGATCTCTGGACCCTAATCATATCTTGTATGGTCTTTAAAGTGGGTTCTCAAATGCTCACCAAAAGAGACTAAGACCTGGACGTGTATTTGTGCCAGCTGCGTGGAATCGTTTGGACAACTTTGCTCGACTTGGCATCCGTGCTTCTGAGTGGACAAATCATAAATGAAATGAGGAGTACTGTGAGAATGCTTCCAGGCTCAGTATTTTTGTGTCCCAGGACTGGTGCCAGGCCTGTTGGGATGGACTTGTCGCGAGCAGCTTGGGTTAAGCTCAACCGCTTGAGAACTGGTGTTGGACGATTCCATTCGTCCATGCACAAATGGGGTTTCGCTCCTTCACCGAATTACGAGGGAGGCGCCGCTGAGCAAACCGCATACCACATTCTAACAGCGTACCCCATACATCGGGCACCACATGGAACACAAGATCTGACGGTTTTGGATGACGAAAGTTGATGCTGGCTTAACAACATCACTGCAAGCATCTGAATTGGGCAGTACAGCAGCCTGGGGTAGTAAAAGGATAAACCCTCGGCCCCAGTCCTATTTGTGTCTAACCTGGAGTGGATGCCCTTCCAAAAGACAACGACTTACTATCCATGATCAGTGAATTGTTAAAAATTTAATATTTTATATGTCCTCCCTTGTTCCTGTCAAAGCCTCAATGCACCTCGACATACTTTGCACTAGACTGTGGCAATAGTCTTTCGAGATTTCCCATACCAAAACTTTTTTTTTTATCACTCTAACCAAGTCTGTAGCACTTGACGATTGTTGTTCCGACACTTTATCCTTCAATTCTGTCCATTGATTTTCAATCGGGTTGAGTTCAGGCTATTTCCAGGCCATTAGAGCACTTTAACTTTGTTCAAAGCCAGAAACTTGGTTGCAATTTTGGAACGGTGGCATGGCGCTCCTTCCTGCATAAACATATTGCAGTCATAGACTTCCATGTAAAGTTTGAGCTTGTCTGACAACAACTCAACATACTTTGATCCATTTATAGTGGTTCCTGGGGTCAAAAACTAGAGACCACTAACACCGTTTTCGGATATTGTTCCAAGAGGCAACCATGCCCCAAGTCCCAATAATGAAACATCCCCCAAGTCAAATGATTTGAGGATTTTCATTGTCGATATTGCATATTTATTGCCATATCGCTTGTCCGGTGGTCTCCGGACGTGGCGCTTGCGTACTGAAAACTTTTAAAGGGTAAACTCGTCTGACAATAATACCCTTCCCCACTCTGTAATTATCCAACCATGTTTCAATGCAAATGTCAGGCGCTTGGATTTTATGGCAGGTATAAGCCTTGGTTATGGTATATGGCAGGTATTAGTATAAGCCTTGGGTTTTATGGCAGGTATAAGCAGGTATAAGTATAAGCCTTGCCAGTTTGTAGCGTTTCAACTTAATTACTTTTGATAAACAACGAAAAACTGTCATATAACTCACTTTGCATCGCCTCTGCAGCAGTTCAGCCTTGATTTTATTCATGGAGCTTATTGGATACCTGAAAACCATTCTTTTCAACAAGATGTCGTCGCACTTGGTGGTGCTTCCAGGTCTTTCACTCCTCTTCCAAAGCTGTGTAGATTCCTAATTCTTTGTTCGTAACAATCGCCTGTTGCACTGTTGAATTGCTCACTCTCAATGTTTCCTTAATTCTGTGTGCTGTCAACTTTTGAATGAGTAAGGCTACGATTTGGGCCCTCTGAACGGTTGTCAGGGAATTTTTTTTTACCTCATTTCAGCTATTTCAAAATTTCAAAAAATCGGCAACAAATCAGAACGAGAGATTGACAGCATCAAAAAAAAATTTTCAAAGAACAACCAAAATCAATATTGATATGATGCAATCATGACCACTGGCTTTTGCCATCTGATGCAATACCCCAATTTTGGCTATTTTTGGGATTTGGTTAAACTTTTGTTCATGACGGTATGTTTTTGTTCACAACGCGACTTTCGCTTTTTATGCTGCCAAGGAATCGCTGTTGAATTTCCTTTGTTTGTGTTTGGCAGCTAACTGTATGTTAAAATAAAAAAAGAATAAAAGTCTCAATTTAATTTGAAAAGTTAATTAACTGTATAAAAGTCTTTTTTGAAATCTCTTATTTGATTCTATTGTTAACGGACTCTGTTTTATGGTGGTGTTCCCTGTGAAAATAATTTGTGTTTAGCGGCGTACTCGTGCAGTGATTTTATGAAATTTGATTGGTTCACTTGCACGTAACAAGCATACTATAAATTGAGATCTTGGTAAATTTATATTCTTTCAGTGGTTAGTGATCCAGTGGTTTGGTGATGTGGTTTAGTGTTGTAGTTTTGAAGAGTGAGTTTGTGGATTGCAAGTGAAACTTGGGAAAATGTTGTTTTGCAATAGTATCGTTTTGGCTGCACCGTTTGGGCTGTATTGTCGAATAAATAATTGTGGTCGTTGGCTTGTGGAAGCCTGTGATAATTAATATATCAAAATTTTGACTTTAATATATACAGTATAAAAACCATGAGACATGTGTAAAGCCAATGGTGTGATTGGGGAAAGTTCGGATAGCTTCCCTATAGTTGAAGAATATGAAGCCAAGAAGAAAGGGATTCACTGTGCGGTCTACTGTAAGCTTTTAAAATTAACACTGTACTATGCAATGTTAAATTTACACTGCTCAATGCAATCAGATAGACCTGTGCGATTGTTTCTTGAAGACTTAACTAGTAATATTAGTAATTATAAATACTATAATATAGACTGTAAAATATTAAAAACAAAAATCGTTAATGCCTTGATGCTGTTACATGTTAATGTACCACCTTTGTATAAAAATTGTGAATCAATGCACAAACTAATTAAATCTCTACAAATCCCTTTCAATGTTATTTGTATCACGAAAACTCGCAATAAAAATCAACTTTTATCAAATCTTGATCTCCCGAACTACGGCTTTGTTCATGTTAATACAACCACCAATGCTGCTGGAGTAGCAATGTATACATCTGATAATCTCAAATAAAAGGTATGTTAAAATCGATAACAACTATGCAACTTAAAAGCCTTGTGGGTTAACATTGTCGATCAAACTGATTCACTTTATATTATCTGAGTAATCTACCATCATCCCTCATAAGTACTACCTAATGCTTTTATTGAAGATCTATCTAACTTCCTACTGATTTTAACAAACACAATAAAAACCACTTTATCTTAGGAGATTTTAACCCTTATTTATTTAGGACGTTTTTTTCTGTTGAATACCTAAGGTCCTCGGAGGTCCCTAAGTTTACATGTCCAATACTCTTAACAGACAGTAGCTGCGCAGTTAATTTATTCTAGTTTAGTCGAATGTCTTTACTTTTAATATATTTGCTATTAGTCTCTTCTTATTTTGCATAAAGTTAAAGGTCCTCAAATTTTTGTTGATTGCTTTGTTTTGCGACATAATCGGATTAGTCGCGGTCTGCTGCAAAAACAAATAACTACTACGTGACGCAGTAATCTTGACAAACACAGCTAGACGTTAAAAAAGTTTTTTGATGTTTCTCGTTCAAAACTCATTTAAAACTTTTTTTGACTTACCTCATAATTTTTGCACACAAAAAGTGTACAAAAATCATGAGGTAAGTCAAAAAAGTAGCCTGCAACACTAAAAATACTCATTGGATTTGCTCAAGTAAAATACCAAAATATTCAAGAAGAAATTTTAGAAAAAGTCCAAAAAATTCAGGTTTTTGTTATCCTAACTTTACGAGTTATAACATTTTTACATAAGGTGGGGTCCTTTGAGGACCCCTCTTAGGTAAATTAGGGTTAATGGACTTCATGAAAACCCTGGATATCGTTCTAACAGAATGCAAGGAAGTATTAAATATGAAGGCATTAAGATATGGAACTTTATTTTACAAACAATTTAAAAATTTCCAAAAACTTCTTTTAAAATTAAATTAAATTGTTTTTGTTACATTTTCATGATACGATAAATTTCTAATCCTCCACTCATACCTAATTCTAATACTCTTGTAACATCTAGATGTTGTCGCACTTGTCTTCTGTGTTCTTGATTTTAAGTTTGAAGGGTGGATGCTTGACTTGAAGCCCGAGGAGGTTCTTTCGGCGCTTTCCCGTTGTCAAACAATGTAAAAATGCTATTCTGTTACTATCTTTTTATCATTTATTATGTATTTGGTATTCTTTTTTTGTACTTGGTAATGTTATTAGATGGGACAATAAACTGAGGTCTATGTCTATGTCTCGAATGTTTTTGTTGTAGTTCTGTGCCATCAACGAACTGTGCATAAGAAATACCTTTTTTTCGGCACAAGAGGATTCACAAGTACACTTGGTGCAGAGATTCGGTGGGACAGCGTTCTATCATTGAATTTTATATTGTCTCAGCAGACTTATTTTCTTCTGCGTTTGATGTTAAGGTTAAAAAAAAGAGCTGAAATTTTTATTGACCACAACCTAGTTGTCTGCATTCTGAGAAGCTTGAATCATTTGAAAACAAGAAAAGGATTCAGAGCGTTCAGAGCGTTCAGAATAATGTTGGAGTTATTAGCCAAAAAAAAGGTGAGACATACATTTGCGAGCAAAGTTGCTTCCCTGTTCAGAAAAATTCTTAACTTTACTAAAGACGTTGAGATTGAGTAGGATTTATTTAAATCAGCAGTCAATACATTTACAGCTGCTAGTTGTGCTTGTAAACGTGTTGGAGACCAAACGGGTAGTAAGAAAAGTACTGCTTGGCGGAAGCAAGAAGTTAGCCCTTTGAAAGATATAAGACTTTGATTGTAAAATGAAAACAGAATGGTTAAATAATAAAAAAAAAAAATAAAAATAATCCAAAACTTTCAAAAGCTAAAACGGGTCCAAATTTGCAAAGAGTGGTAAGATCCATTGTCGGATACACAGCTGAGAAAATTATTTTTAAAAATATTCTCAAAAAAAATCTCAGTTAAAAAGCACTCGGCTCTATAAACTTTCGTTTATTTAACTTTTTTGGATAACTATAAATAAAAAAGAAACAGATGATGATTAAATGTAAAAAAATTTTTTTTGTTATTAAAAGACAATAAAAGGAATAAAAAGAATAAACTTGTCCTTTATCAGCTGTTTATTCAGCTGATAAAATTGTATAGTAACCAGTGGCGTACGCCGAAATTTGTGAAAGGGGGGGTTTTGGAGCCAAAAACACGATTGCTCTCAGTAGTCCTGGTAATGGGCAAAAACTTTCAAAATTAGGCCTACATTCAAAAATAAAGTGTTTTGGTTTTAAGAACATTTTGTAGTAGCATGAATTTCTTTTTACCAAACCGTAAAACTAAGTATTGAAAAGGCATGTGCGTATAATTCAATCATGACAAAAAACATTCCAAATTAAAAGCAACTCGTGTAAATGATGAGAACAATAAGTGAAAAATCAAACGAACAAAAAAATAACCTTACTTAACAAATATTTAAAGTTTTTTTTAAAAACTTATATTCAAACGCCTGTTTTTTTCAGTTAATCTGTTAATTACATCATCAGGTCAAGGGGTGTGGCTCCTATAAATGTTTAGTAATGCAGGTTCATTCATTCGATTGGTACCACTTGTGTTTCGTAAGCACGTTTTTAGTCTACGTAATGTGGAAAACTTGACGATTGATCACTAGTGCATGTTGTCACTGGAAGAGTTAACAAAATGGTCATCAATGTGAATATGTTCGGAAAAGCATCGGAACTGCATTCCTTGATGCTGCTTAACGCATCAGTTGGTCTTTCTGTTGCGTTCAACCGAAAAAGTTTCCTGTAACATAATATCAGTTCAGGCACTAATTCTCCTCAGGATTTCGTTAAATCATTTTCGTAAAATTTTTCCAAAACTTGAATACTTTTAATTTGTTGAGGAGTTGGTGCACTAGTTGGATCAGCAGAAATTAAACACTGAAATTCACCAATAATCGATTTGTGGGCTGTAAATCTTGCTTCGAAAGTGACAATAAAGTTATCAAGAAATATAGTCAAACCTCGGTTTACGAACGTCTCGGAATTTGAACAATTCGGTTTTTGAACAAAAATTCTGAGTTAAAAATGACCCGGTATTCGAACAAAAATTCGGTTCTCGAACAACTTTATTTTGTTCACCAGCGTACCAGTTACAGTACATTCATTGTTACGTTGCTTTATTGTTACGTTTATAACATTCATTGTTACGCTTTGCATTTACAATTTTATTGTACAAAACATTCTTCCTTCATTAGCCCTAAGTCATAGATCCAATGAAAGCGAGAAGTGATATTGGTCAAGGAAAAAAAAATACATGTATTATTAAATATACATTGTTATGTAAATTTTTGTGCTTTATGAAGTTGTGTAAATGTAAATTACTTGTTATATTTCGTTTTACTTACTCTTGGAAGAAATGGTTTTATTTTATGATATACAAGGTATATTGTAAACAGGTAAAAATAAATTATTCTTTTGGTGCGTGGAACGAATTAATCTTTTTTACACTATTTATATTGGGAAATATGATTCGGTTTTCGAACAATTTGGTTTTCGAACAGCTTTCCAGAACGAATTGTGTTCGTAACCCGAGGTTTGCCTTTAGAATAAAAATCCCTAGTCTAAAAGATTCTTCATCTGTTGCAGCAGCAATGTTGCATCGATTGGTCTGTCTTGAAGTAAGGCGTGGTGTTTTCAAAATAAAATCTTCGGCTTTAGCCGTTTCTTACGCAAAAATGTAGAGCTGGTGAAATTCATATTCGGTTTTTTTCTCTAAGACACTTCAATTCATTTGCAATATCCTGTACAATGTTGACGGCCTCAAGAAGGTTTATCGACATTTTTTGCTTAACTTTAAACAAAACAACACTGTATCCAAAATCGTTTTTTAAAACTAAGAGAGCAATGCAAAATTCACTTTGCGTAATTGCCGATAGCAACTGCAGAGCTTGTGATGAAGTTTCGCTGTCTGGCCTTGCTGAAATTTCTGCCAAAGCTTCTACAACGGTAAATTGTAAATTTGAAAAAATACTAACACTCTCGTGTCGATCGACCCATCTAGTGGCACAAATTTGAACAAGTTTTTAAGCTTTTGTTGTTGACGAAATCGTGTTGATGAACTTGCGCAAAATGTTTTGACGTTTTGGAGCATTAAAAAAATTGTGAACTGAAGCTATTGTTCCCATGCAGTTTATTTCCAATCCCATGCTTAACTTTCAATATTTTACAAGTTTGAAAGTCTTCTTCACAGTGGCAATTGTACATTAGCTAACTTCGAAGCAATTTAAGCGATAGCAAAAATTGATGCGCAAGTAGTAATTAAGTTTAAAAAGTGCGGTAAACAATAGAAACCAAAATCCTATTATTAAACCTATTTATTACCATGTACTGTCTATATGGCTGAATACCATTCTTCAAAGGGGGAGTTTGACCCCTGAAACCCCCTCTTGCGTACGCCTATGATAGTAACTATCAAACATACCAAATCTATGACGTCTTACGATTCACAATAATAATAAAACGTAACAATTATCGTAAAGCGGCTATAACTTGTACAATTTCTAATAATAGATTAATTAATTAAACTATTTTAAGATCTAACGACTTAAATATATTGCATAAAAAACGCAATGAGCAAATATATATATGTATTTTTATGCAATATTCAAATATATTTAATATGTATTTTTACGCATTAAAGTCATAAAATTTATAGTTGAGCACTTTATTTTTATGCAAATATATGCAATATATATGCAATATAATATATAAATATGCAGATATATTTTTCCGTCAATAAATTCAGGAAAGTCACGGCATCTTGTCTTTTCAAAAATAACACTAGCACCCTCAGTTGATTTGCTTCTCTTCCTTTCCCGACAAAGCGATCCATTTTCTGTTTGAATCTCAACCTTTCCAATTCAAGCTGGATTTTTTTCAAACTCCATTCTTCATTGCTCTCGCTCCGATTTCTCTTTTTCAAATTTTATATTTGCCTCTCGCTCCGATTTCTCACGCTCAGCTTGCAGCATTGCTTGCAACTTTTTTCAGCACTCTCAAATAAATCTAATCTATCCCGGACAAGCCCTCAGATATCGCAACTTTACTCAGGAATTCAAAAGGACCAGTTGAACTAGGTAACGCGAATATCTGTGCTGAAGTAAAGCTGTATTTATTTTTATTTATTCCGGCTCAAGAAATAGTTTGCCGCGCAACTGAAGTTTTTTAAACGGTAAGTTCTGGCTAAATACGAGTTGATCTATTAGAGACTTCACTACATGAATAGAAAGAAACCATTGTTTCTGACTATAACAATATTTTTACAAAATTCACAAAATTTTATGGATTTACGTAAAATTTGGCTCTCAAGGTACATCAAACTTCAAAACATTTCACAGCGCCAAAAATTGCAAAAATTGCGCACAACTTTGCACTGACTAACTGTAAGAATAAGTAGCATACTGATGGCTAATGTTAACTGAATAGTTTGTCTGCTACACAAGAAAAAACAATTCCATCTCTCTGTAGAAATTATGCTCCAAGGAATCAAATGACCTCTAAAAAACTACAGTAAAACAGGCTGAACAACGCAAAACGGTTCTAACCACTTAGCAATTAACTAGAATAACTCAACTGGAATTTCGAATAGAATAAAATAAAAACAAAATGTGCACTTATATAAAATCACGTCACATGACGCTAGATTATAGTAGAAAGTTCAAACTTATCGTAAACAATTGACCAATCAAGAACTAAATTAAGTTTACCATCGATCAAGTAGCAACGCTCATGCAATACAGCCAATCAGAAGACAGACAATAAACACTTACGTAAAGTCGAATTAATTGGACAATTCCAAAAACATTAATAAGCGTTTGAGGTAAAAGAAAAACAAACGAGAAAAATAAAATTGCTCAGAGGATTAAAAACACCAGAGCGGTAACCACGCGGTCAAAATCACAAGAACAAAGCAAGTAATTATTACATTTAAAAAACAACTAATTACTTGCTACTTGCAAAAAATTCAATTAAATTAGCGTGGGTTGGTTTACCAATAATGCAATCATTACTTATTAATGAAAAAGGTTAAGTAATGATAAATTTAAAACTACTAAAAAAAACAGAAAATTAACCATAGTTTATGAAGTTAAGATTACATTGTAAATAAAATGTGATACACGTAACGTTCAACCAGACTGGCAGTCAGTTTATTTCAAAGTCGTTTAACAACTTTCGTGCTCAGTTGGGCATTAGCCATCTGACTTTGCCAGTTTTCTATCCAGTTTTGTATCAAATGGAAAAGCGGAGCAATTTGTTTAAACTTTCAAGCGTTCTCTTGAAAAAAGTTAAAAGAGGGAAGGAATTTTCTTTGCAAAACAGTATGTTTTTTCTTAGTTCTGCCCTAGATTTCCTCTTTGTAACTAATAATATTGGTCCTATATAATACGTGCTGAGCGTGGTTTATAAAAGTTTCATAAGATTAATTGATTTATATCTACAGTAGATTCTTTTCCACAGAAGAATCTAGAAATAATATAAAAACTGAAGTAATTGATTCGGCATCTGGTAATTATTGTGATATTTTTCTTGAATGTGAACCCTGTACGTCAGCTGGTAAACGTTATCTAACACCTATTAGAAAACGCAAGAAATTTTATCAAGTTGGATTTTTGTAATTTGTGATATCTTACTTTGTAAAAGACAAATGCTGACAATTTTGCGTAGATTCGCACCTTTATGTTGTACTTGGTTTCTGTACATTAATCATTAATGCATCGTAATATTTACTACAAAAAATGTGGCATGGCTTAATTGATTCTTATGCGACTCGCGCGAGACTATACAGAGCGTTTGGTGATTTGAAGAATTGGGAATATTTCTTGTTATCTTTTGTGTAAATTTACTTTGTGAATACAAGTTTTTGAACGGAAAAAAACATCTTTAGGTTTAAATAAAAAAAGTTACAAATCTTACCTTGTCTTCTTTTGGAATTATCTATTTTTATAGGATCTTCGTACAAGCCATGCATTCTTTAAAATTTAATATAAAAACTCAAATTGCCCACACTTTTTTCTAAAAATAACTTTTTCAATATTTAGAAATAAGTTTTATTTTTAATGCAAAAGTTCAAATATCTAAGAATAAATAAATGATTGTAGTACTATAAAAGTTTTGAATAGTATGTTATTTTATTCTTAATGGCATTATTTTGTTTCTACAGTTGCTCCAGTTACGCCAAAAAAGTGCGAAAGAGATTTTGAGGCATCAACAATTAGTACTATTAATAAATTAAAAGAAAATAAGTTATAGTGTTGAAGCAACAGTTTTTTAACTGTTTGGGACGCGCCCTCTTTTCTGCAACTAAACAGAACTTGCACCCTCCTTAACGATACCAACAAAACCCCTAGAGCAATTATTATATTCTCCATTTTTTTCCAAGTTAAAAGTGAAAACTAAAAAAAGTTTATCACTTTAAAACTGTGTCCAACTTCTCCGTTTTTTCCCGAAAAGATAGCGATCGTTTAAAAAATGCCGCATTTTCCTCTTTCAGATCTTAAATCATATTTTATTTTTCCATTTTTTTATCCATTTAATTTCCTTGCAGTTATTTCTTCAGTTTGAAGCCAGTGTCTCGCTCCCTTCTAATGAACTTTCGCAACCCCAGCTTAAGAACCCCTGTATTAAAAGTTTTATGTCGAACAAAATTTATTACAAAAGTTGAGAAAAAATTCCAGTCAACAGCTTACTGCACGGGTGCAAGTACAAAAATAAAATTGTGCTGTAATCTGAAAGATAAATCTACTAATAAATTTATCTCTTTAAATCTTCAAAAATGAAACACTGGGCATAAATACTTAAACCACATTAAATCCATGCGTTAAGCCCATTCTAAGCCATTGCAGTGTCCACGATCAAATCGTTACGGGTCACCTACACACTGCCTTTGCAAGCTCTTTGCAGACCATGCGTAGCATTTTTGACTGGGGTCTGTTTTTAATTCTGCTATGGTATACTTTTATTCTGTCATGCCTTTGCAGGGGTTAATTACCTTTCTTGTACTGTAATATTTGTGAAACGAGGGTACGCAGGGATAGGCAAAGACGTTCCCATAAAAATAAAATTATACAGTCAACTGAAATACATGTAAAATTTATGTGGGAGGATTTAGAACGTAAAAAGAGAAAGAGAAGCAGCACAAAAATTTTATAAATTTTGGTATATAAAGTATAGTATTGTAGAAACAGACACTTTAAGTATTTCTAGATGCTAAAAATTTATAAAAATAAGTGTAAGATATCATAATAATTCAATTAAATAAGATATTATAGACAAAATTTTAACTTTTTGGGCTTTAGTAATTTGTTTTAAATTTGCTATCGAAAATAATATGACAAGATTGAGGTTAATTAAAATATTTATACTAACTGTTTTTTGTAATTGTAGAATGCTCTTTTAAACATAGCAAAAACAACAGGAGAAAGAGAGGCGGAAGGCGAGTGAAGAGGCAACAAGAAGTGTGGAAAGGGATACGCTCACTCATAAGGGTGGGTACTTTTAATATTGGAACAATGACTGGATGGGGAAGAGAGCTTACAGAATTGATAGAGCGAAAAATGTAGATACATTGTGCCTACAGGAAACAAATTGAAAAAGGAGTAAAGCAAGGAAGATTGGAGGTGGATGCAAACTACTTTACAACGGAGCTGATGGAAGAAAAAATGGGATAAATATAGTGGTGAGGGAGGATCTAATTGAAATTGTCCTGGAGGTGAAATATATGTCAGACGGACTAATAGCCTTGAAGCTGGGGGTAAAAGGGTCCATTCTAAATATACTAAGCGCGTATGCTCCACGGGTTAACAACAGCATGGAGGAGAAAAATGATTTTTGGCAAGACCTGGATGTGTTGACAGAAAGTGTATTAAAAGAGTAGAGGATAGTTCTTGGTGCAGGCCTTAATGGACATGTCGGCAAAGGAAACATAGGGGATAAAAAAATAATGGAGAGGTATGGTGCTGGAACAAGAAATAAGGAAGGAGTAATGGTTGTGAATTTTGCGAAGAGGATAGATTTGGCAATTGTCAACACTTATTTCAGGAAAAAAGGTAAACACAGGATGACGTGTAAAAGTGGCAGAAAAAGTACCCAAATAAATTATGTGATGTACAGAACGAAGAACTTGAAGAAAATGTGAAATTGTAAGGTAATAATGAATGAGTACGTTGCAAAGAAGCACCGTATGGTGGTATGTAAAATGGCTCTTATGGTGAAAAAGAAAAGGTATAGAAAGTACAGCCAAAGATACGATGTTGGAAACTGAAGGAAACAAGCTGTCAAGAAGCGTTTAGACAATAAGTGACCAGGATTCTGGGAGGCAAGCAGGGGTTACCTGATGAGTGGGAAAAAACAGCAGAAATGCTAAGAAAAACAGCTGAAACTGTGCTGGGAGTGACATTTCAAATACAAAAAGGAGACAGGGAGACATGGTAGTGGAATGAGAAAGTTCAGGAGAGCATGAAAGAAAAGAAAGAGGCGCAGAAAGCATGGGATAAAATAAGAGATGAAAATACTAAAAAGATCTACAAAGAAAAGAAGAGTAAGGCAAAGAAGGCAGTTGCGATGGCGAAGGCGTATGGCGATTTGTTTGCTACATTAGAAACAAAAGAAGGTGAAAAGGAGTTGTACAGATTGACTAGGCAGAGAGACAGAGCAGGCAAAAATGTAGAGCACGTGAGGGTTATAAAAGATAAAAACGGTAATGTTATGGTAAATTCGGAGCCTGTGTTAAAGAGATGGAAGGAGTACTTTGAGAAACTGATGAACGAAAAAAATAACAGAGAACTTCGCATAGAGGAAGCAAAAGTGATTAACGAAGAGGTAAATTGCGTCAGTAGAGAAGTGAAGAACGCACTAAGAAGGATGAAAAAAGGTAAAGATCGAGCTTGGGCCAGATGAGTTTCCAGTAGAAGTTTGGAAGTGCATGGGAGAGATGGGATAAAATTTTTGACCAGACTGTTCAACAGACTATTAGTGAGTGAACGGATGCCAGAAAATGGAGAAGGAGTGTGCTTATCTTAATCTATAAGAACAAAGAAGACGTACAGTGCTGTGGAAACTACGGAGGAATAAAGCTAATAAGCCACACAATGAAGGTATGGGAAAGAATAATTGAAGCCAAGCTAAAAGATGGAGTGGAGATTAGTAAATAAAAATATGGATTTATCCCAGGAAAGGGAACCACCGATGCCTGTTTGCTTTAAGAATGTTGATGGAAAAGTACTGAGAAGGTCAAAGAGAGCTACATTGAGTATTCTTAGACCTAGAGAAAGCTTACGACAGGGTTCCGCGGAAAAAGCTATGGTAGTGTATGAGGAAATCAGGAACAGTGGAAAAGTATGTGCGACTTGTACAGGATATGTACAAGGAAAGCAAAACAGTGGTGAGATGTGCAATAGGAACTACAGAAAGTTTCAAGATTAAAGTTGGACTGCACCAGGGATCAGCGCTAATTCCGTTCCTGTTTGCAATGATAATGGACAGGCTAATGGATAAAGTAAGGAGAGAACCACCGTAGACGATGCTGTTTGCTGATGATATTATGATTTGCGAAGAGACCAGGGAAGAAGTAGAGCGGAGACTAGAATCCTGGAGGTATACATTGGGAAAATAGCAATGAAAGTAAGTAGGTCAAGGACTGAATATTTGTGCATAAATTGAGGAAATGACAAAGAAACAGTAAAGATGGAGGATACAAAAGTGTCAAGAGTTAATGAATTTAAGCATTTAGGATCAACGGTGCAAGAAAGTGTAGTTGTGAGAGGGAGGTAAAGAAGACAGTACAGGAAGGATGGAACAGATGGAGAAGAGTATCAGGAGTAATCTGCAACAAGAGGTTACCTGATAGAGTAAAAAGAAAATTGTACAGTTTAGTGGTGAGACCAGCAATGGTGTATGGACTTGAGACGGTTGCGGCCACAAAGAAACAAGTGGAAGAGATGGAATTCGCAGAAATAAAAATGTTGAGGTTTGCTACGGGAGTGACGAGAAAAGACAAGGTTAGAAACGAGTACATCAGGGGTACAGTTAATATAGAGCGGTTAGGAATGAAGATGAAGGAGGGCAGGCTGAGGTGGTATGGACATGTCATGAGAAGAGACCAAGAGTATGTAGGAAGAAAGATGATAGAAATGGAGTTACCGGGAAAGAGGAAAAGAGGGAGACCAAAGCGAAGATTTTAGATGTAGTGAAATAAGATATGAGGGAAGTTGGTGCGAAGGAGACGGACATTGAAAACAGGGCAGTTTGAATAAAGATGATACACTGTGGCTACCCCTGATTGAAGAAAAGGCCAAAAGAAGAAAAAGAAAGAAGAAGAATGCTCTCTTAGTAGTTGGTGAAACTTTAAAAGTCTAGCTTAAACCAGTTGCTTTATTAAATATCAGTAGTCGATTAAACATGATAGTTTACAATTACCCGGTAGGGTTTTTATTAGGGTAAAGTTTGCAAGTAATTTTGAAAACTTTTACATGCTTTAAAATCTTTAGTAAAAGAGAACATTAGGAAATAAAATGCGTTGACTAATCTAAATATATCAAGAAATATTTATGAATCTATTTTTTTTTTTTGATAAAGAAATTGAAAAGACATTTGATTGTAAAAACAATCAGTTTTAAAAAAATACTACCATTTCTTCTTTGGTGCGATTTTGGATCAAGTCTAATAATTGCCCGGCCGGCAGATAATAGACCTGATCAAGAATTCATGTGGCAGATATTACACCTGATCCGCGATTTTTCCCAATTCATTTACGTACTCTATGCAATTTATAGATGGATGCAAATTCTTATGTAACTTTTAACTTTTCTTATAAAATTTCTCTTTCAATTTTTGTGAAATACTCTTGACTTAATCCACATTAATAGTTCCAAAAATTTTGTTATATATTTATTAACGCCAATAAATCTTAGAGTAAGAAATTGACTTTTAACTATTAGATGGTGCAATGCAAACTTTTTTGCGCTTCAACTTATATTTCAAAAACTAAAAATCGGCTAACTCAATTACCTTATTTACTGCATTAACACAAAAAGTGAAAATTAGAAAATATTGATGCTAAATAATTATCTAAATATTTATTTTATTTATTTTATTTTATCTCTAAATACTATAAATGTTTTTATATCAAATTTTAAAGGATATTATAAATTATTATTTGGTTCACAGCCCGCTTTCACATAATTTAACGGTAAAAGGCTATTTAAATACTTCCCTGCAGGCTGTTTTGTATGTCTGTTCATCAAAGGGATCTTGTTCAATATTATTTTGATCTAAAGATTTGAATACTATTTAAATGAAATTCTCTGATAAACCGTCAAAGCGAAGCAGACAATAGAAAAGTATTTTTGTAGTAATATACACTAGCTTCAGTGTTAACTTTGAAAGTATGCTGTCAGCCTCTGAAACATGCATCATTGACCACTCTTCTGTAAACGTTGTTTTTCAGTTGTGGTGTTATATGCGTTATTATTATATGCTAACTACTAACAACTGCGCCTCAGTTTAGTAATTGTTTAATCAAAGATCTGTAAACAGCAACAAAAGCTGGCATCAAATTCATCTTTTGTAAAAGTAACTTTGTTCAAAAAACAAAGTTTTAAAATATCTAAGTTTTCAAGGGCTTTGGACTGTTTAAATATTTCCTTAACTTAAAATACAACTTTTTACTAACTTTTTATAATTCTCAACTTAACCGGTTAATCTTGCCAATATTAATTGCAGCAAAATTTTTAAATGTAATATGAAAAAATAAAACTTTTTTGTTCTTGCACACCGTAGCGTATACTGCGCCTCCAACGCATTTCTGCGAGTCAGGAGGATAAATATAGATATGAATATTTATAAAATTGAAGGCAACACCCACACAGAATTTAAAAATTTTTCGCTACTACACTTTGCTGCGATGGTTTACTGAGTGCACAGCCCAATTTCGGTCTGAACTTTTAACGCCACCCACTCCTTCCTTGTGAACCAACCCTATTTTTGACTCTGGTATGTCTATTCAACTTCGATTAGTTGTTTCCTGGTCAAGAGTAGTTGTATTGTATCTGTTGGTCTAAATCTACATTAAAACATAAACTAGACAATATTCACTCTATCCTTGTACAAAATGGATATTCAAAATTCCTTATTGATTCGAGAATTTCTAAAAAACTTTTATATTTCCAACAAAGCTCTAAAAAAGGCCCAAAAAAATCTCCTGTCTGTTTTAAATTACTTTAAATTGGCAAACATTTCCTGAAATTTGAAAGAAAAATAAAATCATCTATTACTATTTGTTTTGGAGCGGTTCAATCAAGAGTGGTCTTTTCCATCAGACAAATTTTACCTGCAATACATAACGACGTTCTTCCCACTTTTTAACAAAAATGTCGTATATCAATACGTGTGCCACTGCGATAGTCAGTGTATGGGCCGAACGTCTCAACGTTTGCAGGACAGTATCCGCCAGCATGTGACGAAGTTTATTCGGAACAAAACCGGTCAAGAATATAAACAACAAGAACTCCCAGGTAAACCAGCTAATTCAATACCGCATTGTGACTCAGCGATTGGAAATCATTTGTTACATAACCAAAAATGTGCATCTTATTATAAGGACAATCAATTTTTTATTCTTTCTAAAGCACAACCCGATTTTCATCTTCAAGAATCGATTTTCATCACTCTTCGTAAACCTAATTTGTTTAGACAGAAAGAGTTTTCTACAAACAAATTGCTAGTAGAAATGTAAAAAACTATTTTTTTAGTTCCAAATTTTAATACAAAACTTGCATTAGTTTTTTCCTTTTTTGCCAAAAATTTTTATGCTGAAAAACGTGGTTTTACTTAATTAAATATCTTCAATTATTATGATAACCGTTACTAACTTTAACTTTTATTCAATCAGAATCAGTCTTAAAACTTTTAAAATACTATAATACATGTATATTCAGTTCTGCAATTTATTCTAGCGAAACCTCCTGAAGAAAGCTAGACGGAAATGCTCGAAACGTTTTTCATTAGAGCTAGACGGAAGCGTTTTTCAAAAGAGCCTTTTTAAAGGTTACTTATTTAACAGAGTTTTAAATGAAACATTTTCTTTTAAGAGCTATTTTAAAGTTTTGTACCAGCGAAAAACTTTTTATCTAGAAGTTGCGTGTTAAGTAAAAAATATTCCATTAGTGATATGAGAACAATCCAAAGAGAGAACGACAGTCCAAGACACTGAAGGTCACGTGCTTTAATGCAGGGCTTCTCAAACTGTGGTTGCGTAAAAAATTTTGGGGTCTCAAACAAATTGGCTTTTTGAAGAGTGCAGACTATTTAATCTTAACGCATTTTTAATGTAAACTTTTCAAATTTACCCATTATTCTCAAACAATAGAGCAAGCTACTTAAAAAAACTTTTTCTTTGGCAATAAAATTCATTTATCGATCAATATTACAACCGCAGTTTTTCTCTTGTTGTTGTTTTACGCTTTTCGCTGGCATTAAAGCGCTTTGTTTAAACTGTATTTTTATTTATTTATTTTGTTTTTTCAGATTTCTAACCGCCCCCTGACGAGCTCGTTCACTAGAAACAGTCTGTTCGGGCAAATAAAAATAAAATTAATGTTAAATTAAAAAATTTGGTGGTCTGAAAATAAATTACTTATATAAAAGCTTGTAAAGATATTGATAATGATAGATATTGTTACCTATTGATGATGTTTTGAATATTTTTTATTTTTCATCTATTTTTACTCCCATTTAGGGGCACCGGAAGCAGGGGGACAGGGGCAGTTGTCATGTCTTTTTAAATTACTTTCGCAGAGCATTGTAATTAGCTTAAGTAAATTTATTTAATTTTGAAAATTTATCAACCATTAAAGATAATTGTAATTTATATATTCATTTGTTGGCAGCGTGGTCGAGTGGTTAGAGCACCGGGATTTGATTGATGTGGTGCCGGTTCAAGACTTACTCGCGCCATTTTGATGTGCCCTTGGGAAAGACACTTTACAGCACTTTCTTCTGCTTGGTGGTCTTGGCAGGCAGTTTTAAATTTTATTCATATATCTATTAGATTTCAAGCGGACAGCAACATCTTGACATATCCGTAAGCAGGTTGGAGTGATTGCTTGCTCTTTGTACTAGCGCCTTTGTCGCTTTTCTGCAAGTCAGAAGAATGAATATAGAAATAAAATAAATAAAATAATTTATTCATTATCTTTATTTATCCTTTGACTGGCAAAGTAACGTTGAAGGCGATTACCAAGACCTACTTTCGAAAATCCCAAGATATATTAATGTTTGAGTAAAATTTTTAATTAATTTTTTTAGTTTGTATTTAGATATGATTGAAAATCTAGAGTAATTTAAAGTTGCTAGTTTTTTTCCTGAGGATATAACAGAATGAAAAATGTAAACTTTAAACTGCAACTTGTTGTTTATGTTTGGCATCATCATGATTTTCCTACTTAATTGTTCTTAAAATTTTTTATTAGAAAAAATATTTATTTTTTTTATTTTTTTTTACTCACAATCAACTTAAAATTATTCATAGTGTAAGTAAAAATAAAGATTGTGAATAAGAAAGCAGCGACTAAACGAAATACGTTATTAAATGCACAACGTCAGATGAGCATAGTTGCTGTACCTTTAAACAAAGCAATGTAGTGTTAATAAGAAATGGAAAGCAAAAAGAAGATAATTAATACACACATCCCAACGATAGCCAGAGGATGTTGAATAATCATGGGTGAGAGAAATAACAAACTTAAAGATCAAAAGAGTGTGGACCAAAAAAGGATCAGAGTAATAAATAAATCAATTTATGTAGGAAACGAAAAGCATGTTTCATTGTAGTATCTGACATAGTGCCACAAAAGTTTTTGCATTGTTTTCGATTAACTTCAGTTTGATTTGACAAATTATTTAACTCTTGTGTGTAGTAAAATAATTTTGTATATTAAAAATCTTTGTTTGAACGCTAGTCTGTTTGCATTAATTTGATTTACTTATATGGGTGAAGCACATTTTTGCCAATTTATTTCATAAGCTTTCCCACAAATGTATTTGTTGGCACATCCAGATTAATTATAAATATTTTTTAACCTCCTCTTTTGGTTTTAATTTATTAAATCATGCTACTTGGATTTTTTATAAAAAAGAAACCCTGACTAATTAGCAATTTCCCACCAATCTTTACTTCATGGTATGTAAATCTAATACTTGATACATTCTAATTCTTTATTGGGATTGGGACTTAATTTACTTTTTCTTAACCGTGTTTGTCAAAAGCCTAAAAGTGTTCTCATCAAGTTCCCAAAACCAAGCTAATTATACTGCATCTCTATTTAAAGAATTCTTAGGAAATATGAGTATAACTTAACATGAGAATTTGCTCAATTTGAGTTCGATTTATGCTGCTGCATAATTTAACTTTAGCAAACAGTTTATTAAACCTTCTAGGCAAGCAAATTTTACTGAGGCTCCTTTTGGTTGCGCATGTGGTCAGAACAATTATGGAACTTGTCTAAAACTGAAGTTTCACCCTTGCTACCAGTGACAACAAGCAAAGCAGGCTACGCCGTCTTAAAAACGGGGTTTCTCAGAGATTAGCCTCAGCTTTTCTCCTTTTCAACATCTATACATACGACCTGGCCTCCACGATTTTTAGGAAGTTTGCTTAATCAGACGATTGAGCATTGTTGCACTCTACTGGAAACTGGAAAGACTTGGAGGGGACTTAACTCAAGACATGACTACAATTTTGTAGTCTATAGTCAAGACATGACCACATGACTACGTATCTCCAAATTTGTTGGTTGAAACTCAAGCATAGTAAATCGCTGGCGGCAGCCTTTTACTTAAATAACCGAAAGGCCAAACGTGAGCTAAAAGTCAATAATAACGATTGACTTTTGCGATTTTGTCCAACCCCTACTTACGAGGTGGCCTTACAAAAGGGGGTCCGGTGGAAAAAAATTACTAACCACATCATAGCAGGTTTCCCTCTCTTTTGCATTATGCGTGTTTAATAAATTTGTTTAATTTAGCCGTACTCTGCGGCAAGCACCAAATTTCTTTTTTAAGTTTTATAAATAGGTCTACACTTGAATATAAATTATCAGCAAAACTTTATGCTCTTTGTTTTCCAATTTCTTTACCAAATTTAATACAACGCATGCAACCAATGCTGAGATTTGATTCTTGAGAAAAAATATATTTTTTCCTCTAAATACACTATGAAACACAGCATATAGCCAGTTTGTTCATCGCACAAAGACCAGACTTCTTTGCCCCATTTAGTCGGTTTATTTGGAATGTACTGTTTACAATAAAGTCTATTTTTGAATTTGAGCATTGTTTGATTTATTAAAAGTTGCTTACTAGCTTTGTGATTTTGGTGTTACACGTCCTTGACTAAGTTCGAAATGGACTTAATTCTGTAGCCTATCTTTTTTTATTAGCAGTATTATTATCTTGAAAATGTAGAAAAATGCAAATCATTAGATATTTTTTTTTTGAAAGCATATTCTTGAAAGTTGGAGTTTTTGTGAGCCAAAAATTATCAAAAAAATATGACTCTAAAGTTGTTTTTTTATACTGTCCATTGCAAACTCCAGAGCCACATATGCTTTGATATCTTTTATTGAAAGGGGAATCCAGCATTTATACCTAGATTTTTCTGGCTATGGCTTCAATTGATTTAGCATCCATGCAACATACAGTACTTATTTGCTTCCTCAGCTACTAAAACAAATAATTCCTCAGGGAATAGCTTCAAAAATATTTCGCTTGGGCTAACGTTATCAATGTTACTGAAACCAGATGTCTCAATAAAATCTGCTATTTCTTTTAATACATAGGAATCTTTAACTCAAGGTCCAACTTTTTTCCATTCAATATTCAAACCAGATATAATGTTCTCGTTTTAGCCCTGTTTGTAGACGACTAATAGTCCTTGTCACTTTCCTCTCCAGAGATTTTCTTTTCCTTCAAAACATCATCTTAAATAAAATCTTCTTCTTTTTCTTTATCCATATCTTCAAATTCACTGTCTTTATCAGTTAAAAATTTTATTGCTTTAGCAATGTCTTCATCAGTTTTTAAAATTTTTCTTCTTTTGCTTAGGGTTCCATAACTGTATAATAAATAAATGAATAAATAAAGAAGAATTAGGTTTTGATCAATTTATGATAGCTGTCAAAATCGAATACATACCTTGAGAGGCAAAGAAAAATTAAAGGCCTCCAAATACAAAGTACAATATAGACGATCTTGAACAACGCTATATCTGATGAGGAAAATTTATTGGTCAAACGTATCCAAACGAAAAGTATATCAGCCAAAAATTAAATGGCCAAATATAAAAAATTCCTATCAAGGACATGAAGCGATACATTTAAATTTTTCTATACTACGTTATATAAACTTTCACTGGTTATGAATTTGTATAAAAGACGTATAAGTCCGTGCCAAAATACATCAGTAAAAAATATTAAATGGCCAAATATAAGCAAACCTTCACATATGGAGCGAGTCATTTAAATCTTTATTTACCAAGTGTTCAGTATATTATATATCCTTTTCTGAGTATAAAGAATTTTGTATAAATAAAATATATACAAGACACTACTACTTATTTCAACTTATGTACATGGTGATTCAGCGAAGTGTGCACAAATACTTTTCTTAGTTTTATGTACATGTATTTCGTCCATTATTAACTTTCAATTATTAACATTTCAGTTTTTTATTATTTAAGAGTTAAAATTTAAAATCTGGTATTGAAGTTCACCAAAAGACATCTCTTGTCGGAGGCCACTAAGAAGAAAAGGCTCGATAGAGCAAAGGTTTTGGTCAAGAAACTTGTCGATGGCACGCAGCCTCAAGTTTTATGGACAGACGAAAAACTTTTCACTGTTCAAGCTGTCCATAACCATCAAAATGACAGGATTTGGCTTCCAGACATAAACATGGTCCCAGTTGAGCGTCGCAGCTCTTTCAGAAGACAAAAACCCGCCTCCGTAATGGTATGGGCAGGCGCAACATCAAAAGGGCTGAAAACTCCTCTCATATTCATTGAAGAAGGGGTCAAGATAAACCAGACCGTCTATAGGCGAATGCTGGAGGAGAAAGTCCTTCCCTGGGTCCAAGAAGTAGTCGGAGAACAAGGAGTTACTCTTCAACAGGACGGTGCAACCTCCCACACGGCCAACTCAGTTCAAGCTTGGACCCAGGGAAGGACTTTCTCCTCCAGCATTTGCCTATAGACGTTCGATGCAATTTCAAAGGTTTTTGGAAGAAAGAGCTTTGGCCGCCTTCTTCACCAGACTTGAACCCTATGGATTTTGGGTTATGGTCTATTTTAGAGACAAAAGCCTGCCGTACTTCTCATCCAAATCTGGACTCTCTAAAGCGAAAATTGACATCGACATGGGACGAAATTGACCCAGAAGTGGTGCGTGCCACATGTGCCCAGGTTCTGCCACGACTTCGGAAAGTAATCAAAAACAAAGGGGATTATATTGAATAACTTGTATATTTTCTGAAAGCTTATTAAATTTACTATCTTCACAGCATATAACTTGTTTTATTTGACCTAATTATAAGTCCGAAAGATGAGTTTTTATTTGTGCACACTTCGCTGAATCACCCTGTAGTTTGTTCAATTTCTGTTGTTTAAAATAAATAATTGATAAAGAATATCACGTGCTCTTTTGATTCGACCTTTAAACTGAAAAATACATGTTTACTTCAAATCTAATTTGTATAGCTTTCTTCAAAAATTACCCCTCAACACATGTTTTCTGTGATGATGATAGAATATTTTTTCGATAGTAACCACTTTTTTTAAGGAGTCGACTAAAGTCGCCCACTACACGCAAAGCCAATTTCTTAAATGTCAACCGAAGACACCCGCGCCAGGCAAAAGGTTAAACTTAGTTTTTTATTGCGGTAGATGCTACGTTAAAATTAATTATAAGGGTTAATTGTTAAAATCATAAGAATAGAACTCGCACTGAAAATGAAAAAGTTAATTAACTGAATAGAAGTCTTTTTTGAAACCTCGTAATTAATTCTATTGTTTGCGTTCACTGCTTTATAGACAGATCACGTGCAGCAATCTTAATGAAACCTGATTGGCTCACTTACACGTGGCGTGCACACTATAAATTGAGATGTTGGTAAATTTAATTCCTCTTTCAGTTGTTGGTGATCAAGTGGTTCGGTGGTTGAGTTTGTAGAGTGAGTTTGTGGATCGCAGGCGAAACTTGGGTAACTTTCGTTTTGCGATTGCATCGTTGGCTGCATCGTTGGGAGCACGTTGGCGGCTCGTTGGTTGTATAGTTAACTGCATCGTTTAAGCAGTATTGTCGAGAAAATAATTGTGGTCGTTGGCTTGTGGAAGCCTGTTATACCTTCATATCGAAATCTCAACTTTAATAAATATTATAAAGCTATAAGACGTGTGGGAAAGCCAGCGGTGTGATTGGGGAAGGCTCGGATAACTTCCCTATAGTTTGAAGTATTTGCAGCTAAAGAAGAGAGAAATTCGCTGTGCGATCTACAGTAAACCTTTGAAATTAACATTAATAAAAGACAAAAATAACATCAACATTTGGATTGATTATCTATTTTTTAAATCATTCAAGCAGAAATAATTTTCAGTTTTTTTCCAAAAGAAACTAAAATTTGGCTTTATAATTTTATTTATTTTAACTTATTCTTCACAATGTAAAATCAATCATGCATAATTAATTAATTTTCTTTGTTTTCACGCATTATTGTTAATTTGGTTTAAGCTTAAGTTTTCCGGTAAAGGCTGTAGAAGCCGAAAACGTTTGAAAATAAAAAATGGTATGAATGCTATTTGTTTTGCCGCTGAGTATTGCAACAATGTGGTTGAAGAAAATTTATTCTTTATTGAATTTATATTTTCAAAATTTGTTCGGCAAACTTAGGTTTATTTATAAAACGCTTTCTTATGTTTTTAAACCGGACTCATTTCGAATCAGATCGCATAATCTAATATAGACCAACAGATACAAAATAACTACTCTTGACCAGGAAACAACTAATTAAAGTTAAATAGATATACCAGAGTCAAAAATAGGGTTGGTTCACAAGGAAGGAGTGGGTGGCGTAGACAATTCAGACCGAAATTGGGCTGTGCACTCAGTAAACCATCGCAGCAAAGAGTAGTAGTGACAAATTTTTAGATTCTGTGTGGGTGTTGCCTTCAATTTTATAAATATTCATATCTATATTTATCCTCCTGACTCGCAGAAATGCGTTGGAGGCGCAGTATACGCTACGGTGTGCAAGAACAAAAAAAGTTTTATTTTTCATATAACATTTAAAAAATTTGCTGCAATTAAAATTAGCTAGATTAAAGGGTTACATTAAATTGCCATAAATGGAATTGCCATAAAATATTACTCAAAATACAGGGACTCGTTATAAAAAAAGCCTATACATACAACTATGTTTGCAATTTCAGTGGCTCATACACGAACATCTCAGTTCTGTAAGCAGTTTAACAAACACTTGCGGCTGCCAGCCTATAAGATATTATTAAAATTGACAGTACAATTTTTTTCCCCAAATTGCTGACTAATGAAGTTGCTAATAAAAAAAATAATAGATAGTTAGAAATCTTGCAAATGTAATGTAGCTCTACAACTGTTTAAACCAGCGCTGGCAAACGGAAAAAATCTCGAAGCCCTAATTTAAAAAATTAATAGCAGAAAATTAGCTTTTTTTATAAAGCAGCCAGGATTTGGAGCCGGAATCTAGTTTATTTAAAATAAGCCGAAAAAAGCGATGGATACTATACTTTATAAAGGTTATAAAACGTATAGTGAAAAGAAAGCATACAAACACTCAATAGCGAAGCCACAGCTTTGCGTGGAAACGTTTTTGTCACTCAGAACTTATCCATGAAACTTGTGGTGTTTAATATAGTTGCTGATTTTTTGCTACTATTAGTATCCCAATATTTCTTGATGTTCCATCAAGATCAATGTACGTAGCCTAGCAAGATCTGTTCGAACCTGAATTTTGTTAAACATTTAAAAAAAGCTTGGACTTAAAGATTTGCAGCAGAAAGCAAAATTGGCAATGTCAAGTTAAATGTACTTGCTTTCAAAATCGATAAAAAAATTTTATTTTTAAAAATTATTTTTCATTTTTTTTAAGCTGACGAATGTTCAAAAACATTTTCTAACCCCATAAACAAATATCAGCCTTTTAGCATTGAATCAACGACCCGATTTTTTGCAAAACAATTGTTTTTGTTAGAAAAACTTTCCTTGAACTCATATTTTATAGCTGTTTTAATTGTTGGTAAGAGGAAGCGTAGTTGAGAAAAAGAAGTCGAAAAGACCAAAACAATGGAAGATTACAAGTTGCTTTTTTTTCAAATTAAACACACAGCAGTAGTCTTTTTCAAGAATTGTAGAATTCTATCAATAAAAACAGTGTAACAGTCATCAATATTTTCTTGGTAAATTTTATTTGATTGATTAGAGAAGCGAAATTTCCCAAAGCTTTTTTTATTTTTTCTCGAAAAAAATTGCAATAAAATTTGTTGTAGCTTACTAGCGCAGTCCAAAAGTTGGAAATCAACAAAGCACTAGCCTGAATATACAAAGCAATCTCTTTTACCGGTATTTGCTTCCAGAACTATATTTGCCTATCCTGGACCCCCTGAAGTTTGTTAAAAGTGCAAGAACGTCAGAGCCCAACAAGTTTCTAATCTCGTTTTCTTTTGAATCTAATTTCTTGGATTTAAAATTTCTTACTGTTACTTATCGTCATTAGACTACTTAAAAGACAACATTTTACTATAGAACAAGTGTGTGGCGACCTAAACACTAACCGCTATGCATATTCGGCCAAACATTTTTAAAAAATCTTTAAAAAAATTGAGAAATTTAGTAGATTAAGTCTTTTATTAGTAGCTATAACTAACCCCTATCTATCTCCTAAAAAGTAACTATCAAAATAAAAGATTTCCATTGAATTCATTAATTTATTTGGCATGACTTGAGATAATTGATGCAAACACAAAAAAAAATAATCTTTACTTCTTGATATTCTTCATGTGATGCGTTGATCTAAAAAAATTTTTCTTAAAAGCCAATTGTCGAAGGGTAGCAAAAGAAAAACAAGTTGTTGTTTTTTAAACAGCAAAATCTCGGTGGACAAGACTTGAAAAGAAAACAGTCAAAGCTTTTGAAATTTGATAAATAAGCGTTATGAAAAAGCTTTAAAAAAAATATAAAAAGAGCCTTGCGGTTGGATAAAAATCAGAAACCAGGAAAAACTTGAAAAAACTTGATAAAAAAACAAAAGTTTGAAGCAAGCCAAAGTCCTGAAAAAGTCTTTGAAAACAAAAAATCAAAAAGGCAAAGCTTTTTGTGTTTGATAAAAGAACAGAGTCCTGGAAAAGACTTTGAAAAAAAATCGAAGATTAGATAAAAGAACCGAGTCGAAGGTCGGAAAAAAAACAAAGTCTATAAAAAAACTTGGATGTAGGGAAAGCGAATCAAAATTCAAAGAATGGCCAAGCAAGCACAGCGGAAACGGTAAATCAAAAAAAAAACAAATTCAGGGCGCAGCAAACCAAGTGTTGCTGCCCCAGAGTTGGAGTCGAAGAAGAATACAAGTCAACCGCGGCAGCAGCAGAGTCCTGCAAAGACTTAACTGCTTGCTAGCAAATTTTGGTCCGGGTCCCAAACAAGGTTCACCAACGTAATAGTTCAATTATAAAAACTTTACGATAACCTCTCAAACACGCGCCGGCCTCTTATCTTTTTGTCTTATAGCGATCTCGAAGATGCGCCAACCGCTTCCAGTCGGTTAAGTTCGGTTAAGTTTGGGCTGTACAGGAAAAGTTTAAAGTACCTGTCATAACCCCCGCCGTAACGGACGGCCCGGCTATTTTTCAGTCCCACGCCGCAAAAACCACGCTCTCGCAAGCAAGAGCTTGGCAGCTTTGTCGCGGTCGGTTAAAGATGGGATTTCGGTTAGAGGCCTTCAGCCGTAGTCCCACCGAAGGTAGCGTCGCATCATTGACCTTCCGGCCGAGCACGCGAACCAGTGTTCCACACCTTATAGGAACTCTCTCGCAACTGCAACCGGCGCTCGCGCAACCGGCCCGCGAGGGGACGGACGCGCTCGCTCAACAGAATTGCCACACGTTTTTCAGAAGTTAGTATAGCAATAGGGTAAAGCTAACCTGTCTCAAGACGGTCTGAACCCAGCTTACGTTCCCTTTTTCGACACTTAGCAAATTCTACTTTGCAATGATAGGAAGATCCGAAAACGAACGATAAAAAGCAACGTCGATTCGGACGCTTGGCCGCCACAAACCAGTTGTTCCGGCAGTAACATTTTTCTTTTGCCGCTCTCCACACGCTCGGTGTTAGCCACCACATAGGTTCGAAATGAAAAAGAATCGTTCGGCAGCGCTTTCGCGGTTCACTTATTCTCATAACTGGGCCTCTGGCCCCGATAATTATGGCCTCTTTATCCAGGACTTTTGGCCCTGCAACGTGTCTGCTACTGGGCCTACAGCCCCGGATATCGGTATCACATGCAGGATTTTGAGCCCTAACTTGAAGAGCGAAGCCCTTCAAGCATCTGCGCAGGGCAAGCAGCCCCACTCCGAAGTCGACTTCCAAAACCTACCGGATACAGCAGCAAACCATTGAGCTTCCAGCCCATTTATAGTATCTCGTCCAAGGAGGCCCATCAAAGGAGAAGCCGTCCTTTCCCCATAAGTGGGAAACAATGACGTCAGGAACAAGTAAGCTATCCTCCACAAAGAGAACCATCCTGAACGCTCAGCTTCGCGCTCGTAACCGCTACATTATTTTTTATGGTACTCAAATGTCGTATCCATTAGACGGTCTATGAAATCTTGATTTAACACGAAGAATCTACTTGACCCGACGGGTGCCGTAATTACACCGGGTTGCAATCGAGCATTATCGAAGCCTCCCAGAAGGCATCCCGGGAGACTTCCTTGAGTCCATCTTGGTTTCATTCAGAAGAGCTACTTGGCTACCCCACCCGGCCTGATTGACAAAGGCTTGTTTCCAAAACTATCACCAAACTAGCCACACATTGAGGTGTGAACACAAAGGGGAGATATAGTTAGACAAGAGAGTCATTGATCAAGACAGACATATGGCTACTGCTCAGTGACTCTTTTGACGGTCAATTGAATTCTTCTAACTCATCATATTGCTTTGCCGTTGATCTTGTTCCAAAAGGCACTAAGTAGCCACTTCATGTTAAGCGCTTTGACGGTCTTCTGTGTTCGCGTATCCATACAATTTCAATCAGGGCCCTCGGCCCGCTCACTAAATAACTGCGCCTCCAGCCCTGATTGATATTGCCTCTCTAACTAGAAGCTATCACCCCCGCAACGTCCGCTATTTGGCTATCAACTCCGATAGTGAAATCACATGCAGAGCCTTGAGCTCCGCCAAGAGAAGCCGCAGCCCCAAGAAGTTTTTAAACCGTTAAATGCGGAATTAAATTTTCATTGTCCGCGTTACAGTGCGTATTTAATTTCGCGACTCGCTTTTTTTCTCGTTTCGTTCAATTACAATCGCTGCGTCGAGCTTCGCGGGAAAACGTCGAATCAACTTGCTGCGTTTTTTTTATTAGAGCACTTTGAAAAAATTACTTACTCTAAAATTTACGAATCGAAAGTTAAAATGCAACAAAGTAATTTTAATTTGAAACGAAATATAAATCCAAACAAAACAGAAAAAAAAGCGCTAAAATAACCAAATTTGAACAACCAATATTTCAAAACAGTGTAATAAATTTCTTGATCTGTGTCGCTAACTACGGCATTGTGTTAAATAGCTTTTGTTGGCGTATTTATTTTCCGAGCTTTCGAGTAAGGACAAGTCATTATCGACATCGAGAATAAGGGTTTGTTTACACCACAAGCATTGGCTGGAGTATTTTTTGTTTTTTTGATTCTTTTGCTTTGCTTGGCACTTAAGCTGGTAAAGAAATAAAAAAGTCAATAAAACGAAGAACACTCCTGTAAACGCTTGTTATGAAAACGATCCTGTAATTAAAAGTTTGTTTGTAAATACTTTTCATGTTTGCGAGACTATTCTTCTTTGTCACTACTTTTTACGAATCTATAAACTTAACACAATTTCGCGGCATTGGGCAGAGAGAGAAGAGTTGTTTACAGTGCTGGTTTTGGCTAATAGTTTGTTGTTAAGTTTTGGTATATTGCAGTTGTGCGTTCTTCTTTTTATCTTTTTATTAATACATTCGTTACAAGCTATTTAGGCCCAAGTTGCAAATATAATTAAGAAAAGATGAGTTTAAAAGTTACGGACGTTTTGAACCGATTTAATGGCGGCGGTGACGTATCAGTTTGGCTAAAGCAAGCGCACTTAGCGAAAAGTCTGCTTAAATTGAAAGATTTAGCAGTTGTGATTCCCCTGTTTCTTGATTGCCCCGCCTTCGCAGTATATGATCAATTAAAAGAAGAGGAAAAGTGAGATGCTGATAAAATTGAGCCTAAATGCAAGCCTAACAACCAATCACTCTATGTCCACTATCATTCAAACCATCCGCCCGCTATGAAGAAACAACTCCCATCGATGCTTGCTGATCGCCTTTCATTAGTCTCGTACAACCGTGAGGAATTCGCCAGAGCTATCCCGGAATATGAAGAGGCTATGGGAAGAAGTGGACATTCCGGTGAGTTGCAGTACATCAACCCACCCGGCGCCCATGAAAGAAAATTTAGAAAGTGGTTCATAGCGTTATTTAATCCACTTTTCAGCGAGCATGTGAAGGCTAACATCGGCAAGGTCTTCCTTCACTTTCTCGAGAAACACTTCCCTCCCCATCACCGCTTGCGTAAGATATGTAATAAAAATAACGTCAAAGTGAGCTATAGTTGCATGCCCAACATGGCAGATATAATAAGCACGCACAATAAAGCGCTTTTTGCTCAAAGAACCGAGCCTGCCAACATGGTGCCACCTTGTAACTACAGGGCTAAAACCATTTTCCCGATGAAGGGAATATGCAGCGAAAGCTCCATCATTTACAAAGCCACCATCATAACAACATTTTTATAAAAAACACAAGCGTTGTTGTCAAAGACAAAAAAAATACCAATCAGAAAAAAAATTTTAAAAATCTAAAAATTTGCCATTGGAAAAGTTTGAAATAGCATTAAAAGTTACTTTATAAAAAAAGAAAACCAATTTTAAAAAATTTTGGACAAAGTACGTAAAACAATCCATTATCATCATTATCATTTTAACACATTAATGACCGTTGTTCTCATATGGTAACATCATGTTTGCAGTTTTGTAAAACCTCCCAAACAGGTTGTTTTTATAATTTTTTTTGCCTACGAGTATTTGCTAGTAAATACTACACATTTTAGATTCAAAAAAATTTTTTTATGTTTTCAACTATTAAAATTACTTTTTTTATGAAAAAATGCTGACTTATCATTCAAATGATCGGACTAACAATTTTCATTTTTGTCACTGCAATAATTGAGCAACAAAATCTTTTTTCAGCTGTTTCATTATTGTCATTGTATCACGCGTAATTATTTAAAGAATTTGTTTGTTCCCATATGGGAGCAATGGACTAATCCGCTTTCGCTTGGGGCGACGTTTATGAATCAATGACAGATAGATTTTTGTCTGAAGCACTTTATGTTGTAATGATGTTAACAAAGACAGAAATACAAATAGTTATACATCTTACAACTTAGAATTGTTTATGATATTCATAGAAGCACAATGGATGAAACATTACGTACACCCGAGACATTTTCTCCGTGAGTTACGTTTGCAAAAGGCACAGCGGCCCTGCTTTTCTGCAGGCACTGGATAGTGCGAGCCAGAATTTGTCAAAATTTTTATTCCACTCGGCCCAGATGAACATGGTATTGGTTTATTAGAATTTCCACGACAACCGATCTTGTAAAATCTAGAATAACTAACTGCTTTTTTTGACTTACTGCGCAATGAATTCTCCAAAATGCAATTGATAACATTTGAAGACAATTCAAAAAAAGAGGCCAGTACCATTTTTTCCCATTAATCGTCGGGCGGTACTGACTAATAAATCTGTCTAAAAGGTCAGCACCTCCCATTCCCTGGTTATTAGTAAAAACAAAAAGGTTGAGGGCAATCAATATTTTTTTCACGTTGACTATACCGCTTGACCATTTTTATGGGAGCAATGTTTACAAAATTGAAAGCAATGTATACAACTCTGTTGTCTTTCCATTGAACAATAGAAATGTAATCATCTGATCGATAATCGTAAAACCCCTATTTCTCTTTGAGAACGACTTTCGATGACCTTAGTGGGCATTTCATTGTGCGGTTTTCTCGTATTGTCCCAAGTGCCCAAAATTTGTTTTTATGCAAGTAACGAAGCAAAGAATAGGACAAAAAAAAGTTGTCAAATAGACACGATGACACGTTAGATTTTTTACAACTGAAAGTAAAGAACAAACAACTTGGGGTACTAGAGGCTTACTGCTATCTTTTCATTTGGACAGTCCAGTAAAAGTTTCAAATTTATAAAAGTAACCGTAGCTGGATGCGAGGACCCAGTTTTTGTATCCAAACCTTTTTGGTTTTCCCCGAATAAACGTTTTGAAAGAATGCCGGCCGAAATAGAAAACTATTTGTTCATCAATGGAAAGATCTTTTGAAAAAACGCCGAACTGTTATAGGGAACGGTTTACTTTATATCGTAATGGTCGGATTTTCGCAAGCTTTTCTCCTATTTAAACGTTGTTATTATCGACAAAGTGAAGGCACCTTTTTTAAGTCTCCAAATTGCTTTCTTGCCGTGCTTCGCAACACCACTGGACAAATTACATCATCTTTACACCAATATAAGCGTTAACGCGGACGGCTGTGATATCCGGTTAGTATGATGATAGCCAGAAATGTTTTGATCTCTTGCGGGGAAATATTGATTGATTGATCTTTTTGAGCAGCTTATCGTTCAGTTTCACAAAAAATCATCTCACAGATTTTGTTATTTACAAATAAACGAAACAATTTGACTGGTTCTAGAAATAACAAATGAGGATGACTCTCAGATAATTGCTCAAGCTTACTTTCTGGTAATTTTTTCAAATCTGTTTTTTTTTTCAGCAAACAGTTTTTTTTTTTTTTTTGTGCTGTAGGGTTTGACAAACACTTGAACTTGGTCTAGCATCTGTGATAGATTCAAACACAGTTTATTCATTATTGGCCCTGTCATCTCTTTTATGCACTTCCAAAGTTCCTGCTACATCATTGGGAAGGGAATCGCCTCGGTGACAAATTTTTTCATCATCCTCTTCAAGATCTGTCGCATATCTATCTCTTTGTTCTGGAGTTAAAATGACTATGTTTGCTTCATCGCTTTCTGCACACTCTAAAACTTTTTCAACAGCTTCCTCTCGAATCAAAATTGTCTGCCATTATCTACTGCGTATAGATGAAACTCATTTACAGGAATGAAAACTTTCCAAAAAATTCTGCTCAGTTTTTATAATCTCCGAAAAAAACAAGACAATAATTCGAAACATAACTCGTTAGTCAATAATTCAAGACAATAATTCGTTAGACAATAATTCAAACAAAAATAAGCAATCTTGCAGGAAATGAAACAATAGAAGATAAATTAAACCTTAAGTAACAGCGGCTGCTTCTTGAGAATTCAATTTTGGGAAAATGCGAGAGAAAAAGCACGCAAACTGCCGCTCAATTTTCTAATTACGATATTGCTTGCGACCATTGTTTCTATATAGAAAAATTTTGTTACTCGGAAACCGGAAGTAAATTTTCAAATATTTTTTCATTTTTGTCTTAATTAAACTAAAAGTACATAAACATAAAAAAATTACAAAAACATTATGGCGATTTCTGGTAATGGTCATTAATGGGTTAAGAGAAAACATTGAATTAGTTCAGTGTATTTCTCTTTGCCCGCTTGTCCTTTTGGGGTTGCAGGGGCAGCAGCTCGAATTGGAATTTCCAAGCATCCCGATCTCCTGCAGCTAGTGGCAATTCCTCCGGTGGAATTCCAAGAAGTGACCATGCCAAGTCTTCAACATAATTCCTCCATCAAGTTCTGGGTCGCCTCTAGGCTTTCTTTTACTCGGAAGAGCATCCATTAGTTGCTTTGCTGTTTGCTCGTGGGACATTCGTGTCACATGGTCATACCAGCGCAGTTGCAATCGTTCTATGCGGAGTAGTAACGGTTCGATGTTGAGAGATTGGCAAATATCAGTGCTTTTAATTTTGTTCAAGTAAGGATAAACCTCTGACGTTTCGCAAGAAACCCATTTCGGCCGCCTGTACTCGAGATCTTACTCTTTCGGTCATTACCCAACACTCATAACCATAGGTGAAGGTAGGAACAAAAACTGATCAGAAAACAGAAAGCTTTGCTTTTGTACACAGTTCTCGTTTCAGTACAACTGATCGGTAAAGCTGGCGAATTACTGCAGTTGCTTTTCCAATACGTTTGTCCATTTCCTTGTCCTGTCCACCATCACTCAAGAATGTGACTCCAAGATACTTAAACTTTTTCGTCTGCCGGAGATTCCTGTTCAGCCAGCATCTGGTTTTTCATTAAAAACAGTTAGACCTGGTGGTCCATATGGTGTTCGGTTTGGGGGCATGCTGGTGCAATACTAAGACAATTAATTGAACGACAAGTCATAAAACAAGAGCTTATTGAAATAAATTTTGTCACAAATTTTACTCCAAAATATTATATAAAAGGACCATTTGAACTAGCTAACCCGAATACCAGCGCTGAAGTAAAGCTGTGTCTATTTTTTATTTTTTCCTGCTCAAGAAATAGTTTGCGGCGAAACTAAAGTTCTTAACATAGTTAGTTCCAGATAAGTTTCAAATGATTCTTTGGAAAACTTATTTTCACAGACAGACAGAAATCACTGTCTCTAACTATAAAGATTGTAATGCATGAATTAAACGACCCAACAGCTGATATAATGATTATGGATCACGTAACAATGATGAAAAAGTGCACAGTGTAAAACTTGCAGCGAAATTAAAAACCGCAAACTCCCGCTAAGATTCAAAGTGCTGACTGAAAAGATTAACAAAACTATTGTATTTTAACTGTGTATAGTTTGAACGATAGTAAAGAATAAGCGGGCTTAAAACTCAATCGCAATTATAAGACATAAAAATTCTATTAATATTAATTTTAGCATTCAAATTATTAATTCATTTATTTTCACACCAATCCAATAAATTTTTATTCTGGTTTTTATTAGAAGCTTCACTTTGTGTCTTTGAGTCAGGACCCATACAAGTTTCAAAATTTTTTGTCAAATATACGGTAATCTAATTTAATTTTTTACGGAAACTGATGATGACCTTTATAGGTCGAAATCAATTTTTTGTAATGATACAGTTGGTTTCAAATTTTTAATTTTTATTTTGAATTTTAAATTAAAAGTTGACCAATTTTATTAATAAATTTATGCATCGCAATTTGATCAGTTAAATAAAATCGTCAATGTAACTTTACTGGAAAAAAGGTAATAGATTTCTGATAAAAGACTTTAACATATAAAGAAAGTATTTACAAATTTAACAAAAGTTGATCGATTAACAAAAAACTTGGTTTCCTAGCTGCACCAAATTTTCAAACGAGTCCAGCGCCACAACTGCAAATAATCACTTTAACAACTTGGTGCTAGCGAGGATTAATAACGAATTAGCGTCCCGATGACTAATATTAATTTTAATCTTTTGTCCGCTACAAACACTTAATAATTGAATCAATTGCTGACTGGGGTTATGATGACAACAGTCCGGATGGTGAGTGCTTGGCTGGATGGGCAAGTATTAATTGTCTTGCCCTCCTATATAATGCCAAGGACGCTGCCAGTTTTTATTCCGGCCGCTGGAACACTGGCACCAATCCAGACCTAGCTTTCGCTAGCGTAGGTCCAAACAGTCGCTTACCGGATAGACGTGTCCTTGAGAAGTTTCCCAGGTCACAACATCGACCCTCGCTTATTACACCACCAAGGTTTGCTATGGCAGTGCCAAGCATGCCTGTTAAGCGATGGAACTTCCGCAAGGCCAATTGGAGTCACTACATTGCTTTGACGAATAAATTCGCAAAGACTTTGTTGCCGCCTGATTCACTTGATGTGGATGCGGCTTACCAGGACTTCTGTAACACCATTAAGAAAGCAGCCAAGAAGACTATCCCACGCGGGTATTGAAATAACTATATTCCGTGTTGGGATGCAGAGTGTGAATCCCTCTATAAAACCTTTCTGCAGTCTCCTCAGGGAGACGACTCAAGTTTGGCTGCTACAACTCTGCTTGCCAAGCTTGACAGAAAACGGAGGGATCGATGGTCCGAAGCAGTTCGGAGCATTGACTTCTCACACTCTAGTCGAAAAGCGTGGAGTATTTTGAACAACCTTACTGGTAGGTCACGACACTCTCCTCGTCATTGTCCCGTTTCAGCCGATGCTATTGCATCTCAGCTGGTTAGAAATGGGAAATACGAGGCTGTTGATCGCAAGTCATCTCGACTTGTCTTTCAAGAAGTGTCTGACCTTTGGAGGGCCACAACACCAAATGCGGTAAATATCTCTGACAATTTTTCACAGAGAGAATTTGCTGCTGCCCTTCAACATTTAAAACCAGGTAAAGCTCCGGGACCTGATTCCATCTGCCCCGAGCTTATACTCCATGCTGGAGCTGCTTTGAAGTCCTGGTTACGTGACTTCCTTTCTTCCTGTTTGCACCGACTCAAAATTCCCAAGATCTGGAGAAGAGCGCTTGTGGTCGCGATCCCAAAACCAGGAAAGCCCGTGGGGGACCCAAAGAGTTATCGACCGATATCTCTGCTCTGTGTCCCCTACAAGATCCTCGAGAGGCTTATCTACGCCCGCGTTGAACCATTAATCGATCCACTGCTCCCTAAAGAGCAGGCTGGGTTTCGACGCGGGAAGTCAACCGTAGATCAAGTTGTTCTGCTAACCCAGAACATCGAGGATTCTTTCGAGGCTAAAAAGAAGGCCGGTGCCGTATTTATCGATCTGACAGCTGCTTATGACACTGTCTGGCACCGTGGCCTTACCTGCAAGCTGCTGAGACTACTTCCGGATAAGCACATGGTCAAAATGATCATGGAGCTTGTCCGAAATCGAAGTTTCACCCTTACCACCGGTGACAGCAAGCAAAGCAGGCTACGCCGTCTTAAAAACGGCGTTCCTCAGGGATCGGTCTTGGCTCCCCTCCTATTTAACATCTATACGTACGATCTTCCTTCCATGATTTCCAGAAAGTTTGCTTATGCTGATGATTTAGCATTGTTGCACTCTTCTGGAAACTGGAAGGACTTGGAGGGGACATTAAGCCAAGACATGTCCACACTGTCAGCGTATCTCCAGACTTGGAGGTTGAAGCTCAGTCACACTAAGGCGGTGACGACAGCCTTTCACTTAAACAACCGAGAGGCCAAACGTGAGCTAAAGGTCTACAACAATAGTAGACTTTTACCGTTCTGTCCAACCCCTACATACCTTGGGGTAAAACTGGACAGATCGCTCACGTTTCGTCACCATTTAGTGGTATTGCGCAAAAAACTATCTTCGCGCGTCACACTGTTGAGGCGACTCGTGGGCTCGGGATGGGGTGCTGCTGCTAAAACACTACGCATAGCCACCTTGTCTCTAGTCTACTCAACAGCTGAGTACTGTGCACCAGTCTGGTGTCGCAGTACTCACACTCGCCTCATTGACAGTGTCTTGAATGACGCCTTGCGCATAGTTACTGGATGCCTGCGTCCCACTCCAACGGACCACCTACCTGTACTTTCAGGCATCCAGCCAGCTGAGCTTCGCCGACTGGGAGCGACACTCTCCTTGGCTTACCGTGGATCTCTGGACCCCGATCATATTTTGCATGGTCTTTTAAGTGGGTCCTCAGATACTGGCCAAGTGAGACTAAGATCCAGACGCCCGTTTGTGCCAGGTGCGCGGAATCTCTTGGACAATCTTGCCAGACTTGGCATCCGCGCCTCTGAATGGACAAATCATAAATGGAACGCGGAGTACTGTGAAAGTGCTTCCAGGCTCCGTGCTTTTGTGCCCGGGACCAGTGTCAGGCCTGTTGGGATGGGCTTACCCCGAGCAGCTTGGGTTAAGCTCAACCGCCTGCGGACTGGTGTTGGGCGATTCCATTCGTCCATGCACAAATGGGGTCTCGCTCCTTCACCGAATTGCGAGTGTGGCGCCTCAGAGCAAACCGCAGACCATGTACTAACAATGTGCCCCATACATCGGGCACCACATGGAGCACGCGGTCTGACGGTTTTGGATGACGAAACTCGATGCTGGCTTAATAACATCACTGCCAGCATCTGATCCAGGCAGTGCAGCAGTCTGGGGTAGTAAAAGGATAAACCCTCGGCCCCAGTTCTGTTTGTGTCTGGCCTGGAGTGGATGCCCTTCAAACGATGATGATGATGATGATGACTTAATAATTCTAGCTCTCTATAGAATTAACTGCGGTCACATAGCCACAAAACTCGAACTACTTAACTGCAATGCAACAACTGAAATTACTAACTAAAATTACGACTAGAATCTCATGTAGAATGAAACGAAAACAAAACGAACGATTATATAAGATCACGCACGTGACGCAAAATTATAAGCAAATTTTCTGAAACAACGTAAATTTCTCTGAATGGAAATTAAATTAAAGTCACGGTTTTTGAGAACCAATTAGAAGCAAGACAAAAATTGATTACGTAGCGTAGAATAAACTAAAAATTTCCAAAAGACAAAAGATTGTTCAAAATAAAAAGGATAAAAGAGAAGAATAAAATTGCGCAGACAATAGAAAAACTAGAGCGCCAACCACGCGGTCAGAATTAGAACGAGAGAACAACTAATTATCCATAACAAAAAAAAACAACTTGCAAATAAATTAACTAAATTAAATTAAGTGGGGATTCACGGACTATGTAAACATTATTAATATGAAAAAGATTACGACATACTAAAATTTAAAATTACTGAAAAAAAAAATTAATTATAAATTCATGGGGTTAAGATTATATTGTGAATAAAGTGTCACAAACTTGTTTGTGCATAGAGGAATGCAATTGCCAACATCAATCCATAGATGATTTTTTTTAGTTTCAACCGCGTTGTTTACAGTCTACCTTTATAGTAAATTAAGTTCCCCATATATCAAGCACAACATGGAGCACGAGTTCTGACGGTTTGTGATGATGAAACCCTACTCAGGCTTAACGGCATCACTTATGCCAGCATCTGATCCGGGTAGGACAGCAGCCTTTGGTAGTAAATAATAAACCCTCGGCCCCAGTCCTGTTTTCGTCTGACCTGCAGTGGACGTTCTTCCGAACAACGACAAAAACGTGGAGAATGTTAAAGTTATACATCGTAAGATTGCAGGGCCAAATTGGTCTGCATTTTGGTTTTTTTAATCATAATTATCATTGCAGGAAACAAAGCAGTGCGCAGTGAAACTGATAATTAAAAAAATTGTTTTGAGCACGTTTTCAAAAATCTAAAAAAAACTACTCCGATAGACGAAGCATTGGTTCCTCATCTTTTTCCTTAAAGTCGGGGTCTTACCAAACTGAACTATTCCGCCCACAATTCACTTCCAGCTGCCAGTTTATTTAATATTCCCTCGCAGCAAATAAACTGCAACTAGGAGATAATCTGCACATGAAAACAAGTTTAAAAGTAAAATTTTGTTTTGTTTTTATTGCAGAGAGCTTTAACCTGTATCATATGAAACAACACTAAAGCATTTATAGCTAGTAAGCTAGAAGCAGGAAAAAATTGGTTTTATAATTAAAAGCTTCTTAATTTGAATCAATAAAAAAAACTTAAAAAATTTTCTATTTTTATAATATTTTTTCTTTTGTTAAAGTTCTCAAGTTATTCTACTCCACGATAAACTTTCATATGCACATGCTTCATCAGAGCAAATTTGTTGGTCACATCATTATTTTTTAATAGGGGTAAATTGTTGGGATTAGCATTACGGATATGTTGTTTACATATTGTTGAAAAGGCCCAGAAGGTTTCACCTATGTAAAGGTCATCGCAATGCAAAAACATAGGCAAAACTGGCTAGGCATTTTCAACTAGTTGTCAAAAAAACATGCGGGATTTGAACCAAAAAATTTAGCCTGGTGAAACATTTGTATTTGTAAGATCATATTCTGGATTGGAATTACTTGAAAATTTTAGCAAAAGCAATAGATTACATAAAATAAGATTTTTAGTTGATTTTTTTGTTCATTCAACTAATCATGCATTTAATTACAAAAAAATTGTTTTTGTATAAATAATTTAAAATCTTAAAATAATTTAATTTGATTTGAAAAGAAATAAAACATTTGTAAATACATGGATATTTACAAATGTTTTATCTGTTTTCTTCGCATCGTTATGATTTTCTTACCGCTTATGTTTGTATTTTATTTAATTTGTCTCTTGAAGAAAGTCAACTGATTTTATAGTGGATCCAATTTCAAACGTTAAGTTTTTAATTAAAATAAAGATTTTGACCGCAGTTTAGACCGTGATTTTAATGTTCAAAAGAACAGAGATAGAGATTTTAAAAAACAAAATAATTGCGCTTACAGTTACAATTTATATTTCAAACTATATTGATTTGCTTTGGCGATGCCCATTCGCAATATTTGAATAGCCAATTTTATAATTTTTCTAAAGCAAGATTCGATTTTTTTTAAACTCCCGTGGAATCAATTTTTATTATTTTTCATAAACCCAAGTTATGTCGACTTGTTTTAAAGAGTTTTAAAGAAAGAGTTTGTTTTAAAACATAAATCATATTAATGTTCGTATAAAAACTTTATTTTTTTAATTTCGAATCTGAGCACAAAACTGTCTTAACCTGTCTTCTTTTGGCCATAATTTTTTCATGCTGACAGAAAGTAGTTTTATTTTATTGTTTAATCTCTTTTCAAATATTATGATAATCTCTATTAAATTGCAATTTTTATCTAATGGCAATCAGTCTTGAAATTGTTAAAATATTACATTTAATTTTACACTTTATTCCAGCATAGCCTTTTGAAGAGAGCTGGACAAAAACAGTCAAGTTTTTCTAAACGTCTTTTTATATTTACCAATTAAAACAAGCGTTTTGTAAGAAACCTTCAGTCTTTTGGCTATTTCAAAATTTTTCACAATCGTTTAATTCTGATCTTCAATCAAAAATACTGTTAATAATTGGTTTAGCGTCCACAGTCCAACTCTAGACAGCGTTGTATTCAAATCTTTTGCTTGCAAGGTAGACTTTCACAATGGTTCTTAAACATTTTTGCCTTATTACTCATTTCTACGCAGATAAGCTTTGTATTTTTCTCTTGATACTAAACTTACTTTATTATTTTTCTATTTTTGCTCAACTCAATATACAAACAATGCTATTTACAAAAAAAATCTTTTTAAAAATATAAGTGAGTTTTTTGTTCTTAGTCTTGTTTTTGTCTAGAATTGATAAAATACGTGGTGTAAGTTTTGTAGTAAGAACTGGAGAAATTTGACTCTAGATCCATGGTGCACAACCAGCGGCCATAAATGATAGATTATGTAGTCGAGTACAAATACAACCAAAAACTAATTGGAAATTTAATCTAATAAATTTTTCTTTTTGTCGCAGCTTTGTTACGAAAAAGGCTATGTAAAGCTTGACTAATGATGACTTTTAAAAATAGTGGCAAAAATATTCAAAAGCAGTTTTCATCAACAGAAAGCTAACTAAAGAACGAAAACAAGGTCTTCACGTTAGTATTAGTTCAAAATCCAGGTTTTTATTTCAGTTGCGAATGATTCTTTTTTTTGGTTTTCACTCAGTTAAAATTAAACCTAGTTGGAAATTATTAAAAAATCTCGCTGATGTCCTTTAGTTGTAACTAAGTTTTGTAATATGGAGGGAACAGCAAGGTTTTGCGCCCTTGCTTTAGAACTTGCACTTGTTTCTAGCTTTTGCTTTTATCGCAGTGATGGTTAAAAATGTTGACTTACAAAAATAAGAGAAAGACAGTCAACAAGGTTAATTATTTTCCTCATCTTCTTTTGCATGCTTAACGTATTTTTAAATCCGTTCAAGTTTTTATCTTAATAAAGCTATGATCGATAATTTGTAAATCTTTTTGAATACCTTTATAATTATTTTTATATTTAAAAAACCTTTAACAAAAACTGGGCTGCATACCTAGCTGATACTATAACAGATGTATCATGTTTAAAGCTTAGAAAATATCGATGAAATTACTAAGTCAGGCTACTGAATACTCAATAGTCTTTAATTTCTGAATTAATAACTGAAGCAGTTTGTGTCATAAAATAAACACCAATAATGCGTGCTTGCTTGGAAAATTGGATACATTATAGATTAAATACAAAAAGCGTTGTCTTGCTAACGTAGTTTTTTTACATATCTTACCTTTCAATGTATCAAGAAGAAATATGAGTGAGACTTCCTGTTGATTAGAAACGTAATCATAAATATACCCACACAAATTTCAGTAATTGACGATTGTAGTTTTGCTTAAAAAAATTCTTTGATTTAATATTTAATCTTAATTGGACTGTATTATTAAATTTCATTTAAGAACTTTTATTCAAACTTCTGTAATTACTCTATGGATTTAAAATAAATTTCTTTTCTATTTTTGTGCTATTTTAACAATTGATTGAGGAATATAATTAATAATTAAACAAAAATTTTTTAGTGTTTGTACTTTAAGATTAAAAATAAGAAATTGAAATCTAACGACTATTAATATTAAACTTGTGTTTTAAACGAAAAACTTTTTCAATTATATAAAGACTAACAATATTTAACTTTTTATAATTATCAAAAAATATTTAGAAGTATTAAAATTATTTACATGTAGGTTTGAATTTACGAACAATTTCAATTGAAATTTTTTATTCGAACACGTTAGAAATAATAAAGATCAACTTCTCCAGAGCTAAAAAAAGATAATGTTGTAAAACTTAAAATTTAAAAATAAACTACGAGACTCGATTGCTTAGAAATAATTTTTGACAATTCACACTCAATAACACTATTAAGCACAACATTCGCAAAATGGGAAGATAAGTTCAACAACACATGGTTTTTTTCTGAAGTCACTTTCTATGCTTGTTGCATCTATCCGGTTCTAAAAAAAATATTCGTTAAAACCAAAAAAAATGACAGTTTTTTTCTCAAAAATTATTTTCGAAAAGCTTAAATAAATTCATAATCGTACAGAACTTCAGGATGACCAATGCTACTGACAGAACTGTTAACTCTTTCGATTTTGGTAGTCTATAAACAAGACAATTATCTTTAGAATTCTTTCGACCAACTCTGGTCAAAAGGACTCCAAAGAAATAAGAAAGTGCAAGAAAAACGTGGTTAATATAGAGCTTGGATGTTTACAAGTAAAAAAAATACGATAGCTAGAAATATAATTGTCATGACAATGCAGGCAGCCATAAGGAACTATTATATCTCTGTAAAATCGTGTTGTTAAAGATTGCTGTTTTTGTAGCAATTTTTATATATTGTTTAGCATCTAAGGTACCGCCCTATCAGCTGGTGTTCTGGTAATGGGATCAATAGTAACCAGTTTCAAGGTATTGTAATAAATTTATTCGAGTCATATTTTGTATAAAATGAAAAGCTTGTTAAAAATAAAATAAAAACAAGTTCTTATCAATATAGCCGTAATATAAAAGTGAAATAGTTATTTTAATATATACATTTTAAAAACCTAGACTGCCTTTCCTAATTTATAGAACAACTTCTTTAATCTAAAATATGTCAAAGTAGAACTATAAGTAGCAGTCCAATTATTGGCTTATCCTTCAGAATGACAGTTTTCCCAATATCAATCAAATTTATTGAACCAAAAATTAGGAATAGTTTGTCCAAAAGCATTAAAAGTTGCTCTACACTAGCTTCAAAAAACAAGTTAAAAATTTATTTCTTAACTGGCATGGTATTATTAAAATCTACAAAAACATAGTGGATCTAGTGTAGTGTACTACACATTAAAATTTTTCTTCTGCCTGCTACTGTTTTCTATTTTAAATTCATTGTTTTATACCAATCAGCAATCTCACTCTCCATACAATATAAAACATTCGGTCACACTTCATTCCTAATTTCAATTTTAACTTTAATCCATAAGTGATTTTCAGTCTTACTGTAATTTTTAAGCTTTTGATTAAGATGTCATATTCTCTATTGTTGCATAGTGATTTCGAAAAGTGCACCACCCCCCACTGTGCACCACCCCCCACTTTATTTATTTTGTCTGCAAATTGTTCTTAAAGGTAATAATAAAGAGTCGTTTTACTGTTCAATTCAAAGCGCATTGCTCGACTGAAGTTTTTTAGCCATTTGCGAAGAACAATGCAGCAGTGATAACGTAATATCTAGTATATTCGACTATTGTGAAGCAAGTTTTTTTATAGGTTACATAACAAGTTTTAATTTTTATTAATGGCACAAGCTTTCGTGAGCAACTGCCCACTTCTTCAGGTGCAATGGAATAAAAAAATAATGCAATCAAAACAAAATTTACAGCAACGGCATCAAACGTAATAAAGAGGCATTTGTGAGGTAACGAAATACAAAAAATACAGGTTAGAAAAGACTGAGATTGGGAGAACATCGCTTCTTCTTTTTTTTGGCCTTTTCCTTTAATCAGCGGTTAGCACAGCGTATTATGTTTCTCCAAAGCGTCCTGTTTTCAATGCCCTCCTCCCTCGCACCAACTTCCCCCATATCCTCCTCCACTACATTTAGAAATCTTCTATTTGGCCTCCTTCTTTTCCTCTTTCCCGGTAACTCCATTTTCATCACGCTTATTCCTAAATATTCCTGGTCTCACCTCATAACATGTCCATACCACCTCATCCTGCCCTCCCTCATTTTCATTCCTAACCGTTCTACCTTAACTGTACCGCTGATGTACTCATTTCTAATCTTATCTTTTTTGTTTACTCCCACAGCAAACCTTAACATTTTTCATCTCTGCAACTTTCATCTCTTCATTTTTTTTTTGTAACCGCCACCGTCTCAAGTCCATACACCATTGCTGGTCTCACCATTGAACTGTACACTTTTGCTTTTACTCTAGCTGGTAACCTCCTGTCACAGATTACTTTTGATACTTTTCTCCATCCGTTCCATCCTGCCCGCACTCTCTTCTTTATTTCCCTCTCACAACTACCACATTCTTGTATCATTGATCCTAAATACTTAAATTCCTTTACTTTTGGCACTTTAGTGTTCTCCATCTACACTGCTTCTTTGTCATTTTCTTCATTTAGGCAAAGATATTTGGTCTTTGACCTACTTAATTTCATCTCTCTTATATCTAATGCATACCTCTAGCATTCACACGTTAAATTTCAAGATTTAAAATTTAATATTTATAAATTCAAACAAAAAATAAATGGGAAGAAAAACATGTAGACATAAAATTGTGAAAAATAAAGAAAATAAAAATCGTAAATGACCCTCATATTTACGGAAATAAACTTTACATATAATGAGACATGAGCAAATAATCTCTATTTACGATATTATTGACAAAATTGAATTTAAAAATAATTTTTTGTTCTTCTACTCCCTTAGTTGTTTTGTTTTACCTTTGACTTTTTTGATCACCGCTAATTTGAAATTCTCCAAAGTTTGGTCCAGTGTGATACTGGTACACTTCATGTCCAAAGAAGCAACAATCAATTCAGATGTTTACATTGATACACTAAAAACGTTGAAACCAATAATACGAATAAGCTTTGAAAATGTATAAGGTTTTATTGCAACATTACAACGCTAGGCCTCACACCAGCCTCAAAACCTGTGAGGTCATCAGCTCCTTTGGCTGGACAACAATTTCACATCACCCACATTTTCCAGACCTGGCACCGTCTGACTTCCATTTGTTTGGGCCCCTGAAAGAAAGTTAAAGGGGGCGACATTTCTTCAATGATAAAGAGGTCAAAACTGCTGATAGGAAGTGGTTAAAAACGCAGCCTGTAGAATTTTACAATGAAGGAATATGTACACTTGTTAAAAGGTGGGAAAAGTCGGTTTGGAAAGCGGGAGATTAAATCGAAAAGTAACTATAAAATGCTCATGCTATATACTTTCTTGTGATTCACGATTTGTGTATTTTTAAAATTGAATGTCATGAAAAGAAATCTGATTGAATTACTTTCTGAACACTCCTCGTATATGGTAACTCGCAGTTGGTTATTCATTCATTCTAACTGAGGCATCACAGCGGCCAAAAATTGTTTGTATTACAGTTGCCTGTGTCGGCGTTGTTTAGGGTGTTTAAGTAGTCAAGGTTTAGGGTAAAGCCTGGGAAGTTAATTTTTTAGTGAGATAAAATTGTTCGGACAAACTATTAAGTTTACTATTACCCATAGAGATGCCAATTTATTTTAAAGTTAGTCAGTACAAGATTGTAAGTTATTATTTGCATTTTTTGGCGCTGTGAAGTGCCTTAAAGTTTTGTGAAGCTTGAGACTCGAGTTTTGCAAGATTTGATCAAGTTTGCTTGATTTTGTAAATAGTATATTCTTCATAGTTAGAAACCGTGCTTTCTTGATATTTTTTAAGAGAAGATGTTAAAAAATTTCTCTCGTGTTAGCCATACTTACTATTTTCAGGACTTCATTCTCGCGGAAAACTATTTCTTGACCCGGTATAAAAAAAAATTAACACAACTTTGCTTCAGCGCAAATATGTGGGTTACCTAATTCAACTGGTCTTTTTGGATTTTCGTTTAAACTAGTCGTTTAACTAAACTTGTATTAAACTAGTTAAGAAATTGATTAACTATTTTTCCCCAACAATTAACAAGACAATTCCAGCTGATGCTTTTCTTCGACTGAACTAATGTTGGAAATTTTAATTTAAATTATCTGTTCAAAGAATAAATTAGAATTCATGTGTTACAGAATAAACTACAAAATCTTAACTAGAAAATATATTTCTTCTGGGTAAAAAGGTAAACCTTATCCGATTGTAAAGTTCTATTGTAAAGATCAGATTAATCAAAATATATGGGAATAACCGATTACAATTTTCTCAAGGTCACCTTTTCGCAAAAAGTAGCAACTGATAATTTTCCACTATTGAGTGATAAATCCCAACTGATAAGTAACTGATAAATAATATCAAACATATTTAACCAGGATGAGTTAATTTGTTTTGTGCTTGCAGTTTTTTTCTGTTTCTATTAAACTTTTTCTTTTTCTGGATAAGCCTTATTATAGCTATAGTTATTTATTGTTTAGATGTTTTAATGTTGTGTAGTTTTTATTGGATATCCTTTTCTCCTTGCTATATATTTTGTTTGAAAAGTGGCGGAAATAAAAAATGACTGAATTGAAATGAAAACAAGACAAAGCTTCTTTAATTTATGATCTGATATGTTGCACACTATTTTCGCAAAACGAGATGAAATAACATCTTTTCTGTAAAACGCCTGGTGACAACATTTTTAAAACAATCTTGTTGGTTTTTACTGATTCAAAAGTTTGATCGTAAATTTTTTTGAGAAAGCTTTGCGTAATTTTTCTAATAGAAACAAGTCAAGAGGTAACATTTCAACCATAGATTGAGCTTCTACTGTCGGTCAACAAAGAAGCAATGCATTAAGCAGGCCGTTACTCACGGTAGTTTGCTGAAATGCAACTAATTTTTTAAATATTCAACAATGCAATGCTTTCCTGCAACAGATGTACATAGACACGTCACCGCTGTTAGCCCAACATTGCTTTTGATACTCAACCAACCTTAATGATGATGCAACAAAGTTACAAGTACAATTATACGCTAATAACCCTACCATGTCCAAATAACTTTTGACTAATCGCCTATAAAATTCTCTCGGCCTTTTTTTGGAATTGGAATTGGAATTGCAATTTTTTTGAAGTCTTTAAGACAAAATTTACCCTGGTTATAACTTATCAATAGGATGCAATAGCATATTTATCAAACCAAATATCAATTCCAGTGTATATTAGTAATAAAAGTTGAGCAGTATAAAATATGTGATAATTTATATTATAAAGATACATATACCAATATTTTGGATTTAAAAATCTGATCATATTGCTCTGATTAATTACTGAGTAATTAAGTTCTTATATTGCATGGGTTCTAGTAAATTCTGTGTTACACAAACATTCAAACGAGGAGTTTAAATCTACATATCTTTCATTAATACAATATACGTATATTCATAAATAAGAAAAAAAGAATTGCAAAGCAACAAAATATGAATTAATCTTTGGAGATTGCAGAGGAACATCAGCAAAACAAAGTTTCATTTTATATTTTTATTCCCGCTATTAAATAGTTCACACAAAAATATTAGTAAAAATGAAAAAAAGGAAGAAGCAGCACAACGTCAGATGTTAAAACATGTACAGTATATAATTAAAAAGTGCACGTATAAAAAGGTAGAAAGCAAATCTTAATATTGCAAAAGAAACGTCTGCTTCAATGCTCTGAGCAAACTTGGTGAAATCAATTTCAGTATCTAATAGAGTAGATGCGGAGGATAGATAAATATTAATTCTCCAGTTTCAGCATTGATGGACAAAGACCATTTATATCCAGAAATGGAACTGCTGTTGGCCGTGAAAGTTTTTTGTATTGTTCAAGTCAAAATCGAAGGAAGTAGAGGTTCCATTATAGCCTTCAAGTTATTGTCTCTCAGAGATAATTTTTTTTACCAATACGCACAAATAACACAAATAATTATATCAATAAGCAAAAAAATTAGCGTATAATGATAGAGAGCATTTTATCTTATCAGAAAATAGGTTTATTATGCTAAATATAAATAAATGATTTATAATACTTTTTACAAGTACTATTTTATACTTACGACCAGTAGCGTATTTAAAGGAAACCATTGGGCCATTTCACCTCCTGGGAGATCACTAAAACAGGAAATCAGAAACAGATTCAAAGTGAAGACTTTTTTTTGAGAGGTCACTATGTTTTGGAGAAAAAAATCAACAAAACTGAGATAGATTCAAAGTGAAGATCTTTTTTACTACTTTAAGAAAATTTTTTCACGAAACATATTTGATTGTGGTTGTATGCCCTCTGTTTCAGACATTCTCTGTACGCCACTGCTTATTACCCATTTAGTGAAGTTGTAATATGAATCTGCGGTTTGATTTTAGGCTGGTTAAATCTGACAGATTGTTGCAGCTAAAGATAGCATGCAACTAACTAGGTCAATGGTAAGGTCCAGTTTATAATAGTTACGTTGATATTAGTAAAGTGCGTAACAAGCAGTACATGCTTCATATATAACTTCGTAGGTTATGATACAAACCATAATGTTAAACAATGAATCAGAAGCATACACCAAAATCAAACTTCAGAAAAATCACTAAATCTAACAAAATTCTTAAATGTTAATGTTTAACTTTCAACTGTAACTAAAGACAAATAAAGCAAATTACACACAAATACACATTGAATTTATTTTTAAATTTATTTATTATTAAATTATTCACAAAACTTATATTGAACAGTTTTTTTAACCAAGAAAGTCATCAAGCAGCTTTTTTTGTAACTCCCCAAACAGGTGTAAATAAACACGAGGTTATTGTTCTAAGTCGAAGGTGTACAAACTGTAAAGTGTATAACCAACCTTGGGGCTGATATTTTTACAATATTCAAGTTCTTTGGGAATAAAAATATCCTCGAAAGTGTTGTCCTGCAAAAGAAATATTTTAACTGCTGACAAAAAAATGTTTTTCTTGAAAGATTGCTGTTATAGAACGGAACTTCTAAAACATTAGATACTTTAACTGCTGAGACTTGAACCTAATTGTAGCAGTTTAATTTATTAATAACCGGATTCTCATAGGAAAACTTTTTTGCTTTGCAAAGCTCATTCAAGTCCTTTTTTGTGGTTATTTGTTAGTAAAATTTACGTATTTTAGATACAAAATTTTCAAAAAAAATTTGTATACTGTGTTTTTGCATTGTTATTTAAAATGCAATTATTTTTGAGCAAAAATGTTTTTTTGTAAAAAAAACGCTAATTTAGCTTTTAAAATTAACAGATTAAGAATTTTAATTTTAGAAACAACATTAATTAAGCATAATAAATATTTCCTACTTGTTTCATTTTGTTATCGCTTCGGGCGTAATTATGTAAACAAATAATTGCTCTTAGGTCAGAACAATGGACAAATATGCTATCGCTTGCCTTGATGTATACTGTATAAAAGCAATCGAGGGCCAGGTTTCTTTTGAAGCGCTTTATACTGAGAACAATAAAAAAGAGAATAAACGCATAAACACAAATAGTTATGCATCACACAAGCTTCAATAATTTTTGATTGTATAAAACCCCAATAGATGCAATAAAACGTCACACTCAAACAAATTTCTACGCAAGTTACGTTTACAAAGAGCAAAGCTCTCGATTTTCTGTGGGTTTTGAATAGTAAAGGTTAAAATTTGTTGATTTTTTGTTTGCACTCGAGCCGGTTGTATTGCTCAGTGCTCATCGTTTTGCTTATTTAGCATAATCACAATAATCTATTTCGTATAATCCTGTAGATCTAGCAGCTGTCTTTAAATCAGTTTTTGAATTATCTGTTTTTGAATCATCTGTTTTTGAATCAGTTGTTATGAAATCTTCGAGACGGAACTTAAAAGCTTTCAACAAAATTAAAAGAGAAGTCGGTACTTTTTTACTTTTTGGGCGGAAATTGCCTATAAATTTCCAGCAGGTCAATATCTTATAAACCTTTTCCATTTTCCTGCTAAGTAAAAACAAAATATTTCGGGACAGCCTATTTTTTTTCTTTTCACCGTAACTGTGCGACTTGACTACTTTTATGAAAGCAATGTACATAACTTTGCTGTCTTTTTATTCAAAAATTAAAATGCATGTATTTGATTGTTAATCGTAAATTTATTTATTTTTTTATTTATATATTTATCCTCCTGACTCGTAGCAAAGCAACGGAGGCGCTAATAAATAGGGTAAGCAATTATCTCAACTTGCTTCCGGAGATGCCAAGACATTGCTGTCCGTTTGTAATTTAATAGAGATATGACTGTGATTTAAAACTGCTTGCCAAGATTACCAAGCAGGAAAAAGTGCCGTAAAGTGTCTTTTCCCATTGACACAACAGAATGGTGCGAGTGGGTTTTGAATCAAGACCATGTTGGTCATAAACTCGGCGCTTTAACTACTCGACCACCCTGCCAAAAATTCTCCATTTTTCTTTGAGCATCCCTTTTCATGATTTTACTGGGAATTTAATGTGCGGTATTGTTCAAGGTTCCCGAAAATTGTGTAAAGTTTGTCGCACAGTGTTATATCTGCCACTGCTGCAGATTGTGTAATCTTGGTTGGTGTAGTCCTAAACCAAAGTGTTTTACACTGCTTATATTTTCAGATTTATTAACATAAACGTTTTCGATAGTAAACTTTACTGCTCAATGACGTAAGAATATTCTATCAAACTTCAATGCAATTACTACATAGTTTTTTAGTATGATAAGAAGAAATTTAATTTGAAGAATTGTGAGGATTTGGAATTAATTTTTAAACAAGCTGCATAAAGATAAAAAACACCAGACTCGAGTTTCGTTTTTATTAGAGCTCGTCAGTGATGCTTATCTCACCGCGAATCGAACCTGGTGTTTCTCATCTTTATGCAGCTTGTTTAAAAAGATAAGAAGAAATTTGTATATATATAACAAAAAATCTAATTGTGATACAAACATAATTGGAAAAATGGACAGTTTTTGGGCGGACAAAATTAAGCTACAATTTCAGAAAATGTTTCAAAATATTTTATACTTATGCAAATAGCATACATTAAATTAAAGTGGAAATATGAGTTAAATAAAACAGTGTCAAATATGAGTTATATAAAACAGAGAAAGGGTTTAACCCTCCGTCTACCACAAAAAAAACTGACGTTGTGAACCAGTGGGGTCTATTAGACTCCATGTGGGTTTGCTGTAATTATGAAGATCTATACTTGCATTTCATGCAGGTTAGCTAAATGGTATACTAAACTAGCATTTTGTATTACTTTGGGCATAAGCATTTGCAAACATAATGCACATTTGTTCAGTTGACAGCTATTAAATCTTTGCATTAATTTTAACCAGTTAAGATTTTTCTGAAGTTGAAATACTGTTTTACTATCCTAATCGCATTTATTAACAAAACAGCGCTTAACCATGAATGAACAGTATCAAATAATAGTTTATTCTTGTGTTTTCAATAACAAAATAATGCTGTCAAAACATTTGTGTTTACGTAACAACAGGATTTACAATGCAAAGCAGTTGGGGTCTGTCAGACCCCAACGGTCTACGATGCTACTTTTTTTTTTTCAGGCATACTACAAGTAACGTTTTGTTTACTGTGGTTTATGTTGGCTACAGTTCTAGGGTATGTACACAAACTCACTAAGTTTGAATGTGGTACCATTTAAACTAAAAGAGTTATCAAACGTTACAAGAGCGTTTGGGGTTTATCAGACCCCATGGTAGACGGAGGGTTAAATAGTTTATTACGTAGAGGCTCGTATAATTTTTTTTAATTAATGTTTTTAAACTAAACTAAACTAAGAAAAGGCTTTTCCTCAGGTAGTTAAGCTTACAGAAGTTTAAAAATTAAATAAATATTTGCCATTCTGGTGAGTTTAAAAAATGTTGAGGGTACATTCAAGTTTTATCATTTTAGACAAAAATAGGACAAGTAAGATATACATTTCAACTAACACTGCTTCAAATATCAAATAAGAAAAATACGGTATTAAATTTCAAATGAATCTCTCTTACATACAAGACTGTAATTTAACCCACGTCTATGGCTTGTGAATGGAAAACTTTCACAACCATAAACCCAAATTTTATTGTTTTTGCTTTATACGCTTATTCTCCTATTAGTTTAAAACATTGTACCTAAACAATACAGTCTCTTCTCGATTGGTATATTATCATAGTCTTGGCGAACAGTTAGCAACAATATGTGAAATTAAGTCTTCCGGGAAATTGAATTTAGTCGTCTTCAACTATGATTCAAACTGACAACTCCAAAGCGACAGCCCCAACTTAAATTAACCGCTTTATGATTTTTTACAACTATCATAAGCTGCGTTTAATCAAAATAATTTTTCCACTTCTTACTGTTTAAAGTTGTTTAAAACTTAATTAAACTGCACTGCTATTTAATGATATTAATGCTTTGTTGTTTTTATTGATTTCTTTGATCTCATCACATTCCGATGAAATCATCCGTCAAACCGTTGCTTTGTCAATCACAATCATAAGCATTATTAGTCAGATTGAGACTAAGAAGCGCTCTGATATAAATAGTAGCAGGTACAATTAATTGCAGCAACTGAACTAAAGGAAAAAATTGCAGAATTTTTGTTGAAGTAAGTAAAAAGTCTAAAAACAAAATAAATTTTTTAAAGAGTATTAAATGCTTCTTTAAATATATATTTTTATCTTATAAATGTTTTTATTTTACATTAAGTAACTGAATAGAAACGAAATCTTGTTTAAAAGTTTGCCATAAATTTTAACTTGATATTTAGTTAATTGGCGCAAAATAAGGTATCATAAGCAAAAACAAAATGTGTTAACCGACAATTTATTGTATGTATATCTTTTTAGCTGTTATATCAGTTTGTTTTAAAGATGCTGCAATATATTCACTCTCTAAACCTGTTTCTTTTTTTGATTGCAAGTCAAAACATTTTGCTGCTTTATTCTTACTCTGTGCCGCTTATCTCTTATTTATATATTTTGTACTTTTTTAAATTTTTTTTGGCGAAACAGAAATAAAAGTGTCAAAGAATGACTGGAGTACCGTAAACGAAAAATGGAAAAAATAATATTATAAACGACTATTTGAATTTCATTAAAGTTTTAAATTATCTTCTATACTTTTTTTAATGAAAAGCTAGTTATCAATAGAAAAAAATATTTGAAAATTATATCTACGTATTATTTCACCAATCTATTTATATCACGGCAAATATTCAAAATAATTTATTGTCTTTAGTCGATTACTTTGGCAAGTGTCTGTTTAATGCTCCTTCTTTATTCCTAATATTAAAAGTTGTTTTGATGTTTTATTATTAGGTTGGATAAAAGGTCTTGTCGCATTTTTTGCCATGGTATTTTCAGTCTATATATTTTGGATTTGTTTAATCAATATTTATTGTCATTATACTAATGTTTTAATATTTTATTTCAGATTAATTTAATAGCATTTTCTTAAGTTTTACAATTAAATTACCCTTTTAAAATGGGTTTTGACCAGATGCATATTAGACATTGCATTTTATATGAATTTAAAAAAGGCTCTCAAAAGCATCCCAGGCAGCAAGAAATATTCTATCTGTCTATAAAAGGAAACTTTACCCTCGAAGACTCTCTTCGATCAGGAAGACCAGGTTCTGTCCCTCTTAAAGTTTTAAAGACTGTGGTTGAAGAAAATCCCAAACAAACTTCCAGGGAATCGGCTAAACAGTTCAGTACTTGTCACAGGACTATCATAACAAAGCTAAGCAAGCTTGGAAAAGTCTCAAAGCTCTCTTTGCCGACAAGTACAGAACTGCTTAGCCAATTCCCTGGAAGTTTGTTTGGGATTTTCTTCAACTACAGTCTTTAAAGCCTTAAGAGGGACAGAACTTGGTCTTCCTGATAGAAGAGAGTCTTCGAGGGTAAAGTTTCCTGATTCGAATTGTTTGAACCATCGTTGACAAGTTCGGATACTCGGGGCTTTCTTTTTATAGACAGATAGAATATTTCTTGCTGCCTGGGATGCTTTTGAGAGCCTTTTTTAAATTCATATAAAATGCAATGTCTAATATGCATCTGGTCAAAACCCATTTTAAAAGAGTAATTTAATTGTAAAACTTAAGAAAATGCTATTAAATTAATCTGAAATAAAATATTAAAACATTAATATAATGAAAATAAATATTGATTAGCCAAATCCAAAATATATAGACTGAAAATACCATGGCAAAAAATGCGACAAGACTCTCTATCCAGCCCAATATTATCATAAATACTAATTTTTTAAAAATTATTCATAATTGTTAAAAACATTTATGTTCAAATTGAGTGAATAGAAATTCTAAAATTTTTTAAATCAAGGATCTTATGCCAAGCAAAAGTTGACTAAACATCAAAATTTAATTTCAGATTAGAGTTTTGTTGTTGATTTTCTAAACCAAAGCTTTGTAGTTGTGAATTTATGTAAATTCAAAAATAAGCCAAGCGACAACACAGAAAATATTTTGAAATTGTTTTTTAGATTGAACAGATTTTTTACTGTTTATATAGAGTATATAGACTACAATAAATAAAGAATGACAAAGAAAGCAGTTCTAAATGAATATTTACCCGAACCTATCTACGCTAATCCGATTGAAGGTAAGCGGACCAATCCAACTAAAAGTTAAAAAGATTCTTAGATCTATGTTTCCTCAAAATGCATTTCATGAACAGTTTAAATACAATTTAAACTATTAAAAATGTTCTTTTTAAAAAAATTATTTATAATATATTGACTTAGGTTTAAATTAAATTATTTAGCCTAAAATAACATAAAAATTTAGTCAAAAAACTAAAAAAAGATGTTTGAAGATAGTCTATGTTTATTTAAGTATAAGGTGAGAATTATGTAACCAAATAATTTTGATCTATGGAAAACACTTTACGCACAGCTTATATTACAAAAGTATTCATTCATTTTTTAACTAATATTATTTGAAATGCTCATTTTTCTAAATAACGCCAAATCTTAACTTTGCTTTTCTTTTTTTTTTTAGGTGAAAACAAAAAATTTCGGTTCAATAAATTTTATTTTTTATCAACAACTATTGTGTTATTCCTTCTAGTTTTGGTAGTTTGTATTATTTCTCTATTTTTACAAGTAAGTTTTCTAAACGAAGTTACACAACTAAAGAAACTAAAATTAAATTTGATTTTACCAGAATGGTGTTTCTTTTTCAAATTTTCTTTTTAAAAAAAATAAAGAATGAACAAGGGAACAGCATGAGTTGAGAAATATTGAACCATATATTATTCACTATATTTATGTTTGTTTGCTTGTTTTTTCTTTTTTAAACCTTCTTTAAACCTTTTTTAAAAGTTTTATTTTCGTACTGCCTTGAGACATTATTACAGGGTTATCCTGAGCGATAATCAAATAAATTAAATTTAATAATAAATTAACTGAAGTGTATAAAGTAATAAAAAACAGTTTCTAAAATATAATTTTAAAAATTGTGTGAATAAAATTGCTTCCTCCTCAAAAAAAAGAAACACAGACGTTTTTTTCTCATTCTTGATTAATTTTATTTTTATATTTTCTGAAATTTGGTATTAAACTTTAACTGAAGTTGAATTTGTAAGCTTTATGGAAAAGCTTACGGCATCTATACATCCATATTAAATGTTTCAGTTTTTGGGGTCAAACGCTGCACATTCAAAACTTTGTTTTCTGTTTATCTAAAAATGTTGCTATCTTTGTTGCAGTAAAGTCAGCGAGTTTTTGTCACGACATTACTCTGGAGTTCAAAAGAACAGTTGAACTAGGTAACCTAAATACCAGCGCTGAAGTAAAACTGTGTTTCTTTTATTTATGCCGGTTTAAGAAATAGTTGGCCGCGAGATTGAAGTTCTTTAAACAGTAGGTTCTGGCTAAATAGAATTTGATTCTTTAGAAAAATCATCTCCATAGATAAAAAACACGGTATCTAACTTTAAAGAATATATATGCGTAAACTTCACGTATACCTGATCGATTTACGTAAAACGTGACTTCCAAGCTTCACCAAACTTCATAAAAATTCACAACGCTCACAAATGTAAATAACTGCTTTAACAACTTTGTGCTAATAAACTACAAAAATAAATTAGCTTCCCGATGGCTAATATTAAACTTACTAATTCGTCCGCCACGTAAATAAAACAATTCTATTTCTCTGTAAAATTAATATTCCAAGGCGCCAAAATAACCCTTGATAACTTAAACATAGTGACATAGCCACAAAAACATGAACGATTTTGAAGCACTTTTTAACTGGAATGACTCAACTGAAATAAATTAAAAACAAAATGTGCCCTATTATATAAATCGAGCCATGCTACGCAATACAATGAAAATTATAAATTGTGGTGGACTTCTCCAATTAATCAGTACATTAAGTTTACAATCGGTCAAACAGTATACGACGCCACAAAACGACCAATCAGAAAACACAACAGTGAACACATTACGCAATTTGAAGTTTCGCATTAACTAAAAAAGTTCCATTAGACAATTTATAAAAGTTTTTAAAAAAATATACTAGATTGTTCAGAGGTCACCTGCTTTTAAGCTACTTGCCATGCGCTTTGAATTAAAAACGGAAAAACCAATTAATACTATACACCTCTGAGACAATTTGCAAATAATAAAATAAATTAAATTAAGTGGGGACCGGCACACCGATTATGCAATCCTTAAGGCTTGTTTACACACAATAAAACCAACGAGGCGTTGTCTCATTAACAATGAGACATTGAAAAAATTTGGTTTATACTGAATTAAACAATGCAAATATTGTTTCAATGAATGAATTTTAATAAAAAATGTTAATAGGAACCTAAATTAATTAAACATTTTATTTACACGTCAAACATTTTTGCTTCATAAAAATTTGAGAAACAAATAACTTACAAATATATTGGCAGTTTTAAAGAATATTTTAACACGGCAACAGTTCACGTTCACTAAGTTATTTAAAGAAATTTATAGGCTATAAGTTCTATTTTTAAATTTACTGTATTTTTGGTTATTCACGTTATTTTAGCAGGTTTGTCTACTCAACGCTGCAAATATACCTGTTTGCTTATTTTTTAATAAATTAGGTTTATAGGCTTGTCGCCAGGGTTACAACCCCACCATCCATTAAAAACAAAAGACAAGCAAAGTTTTATAACCGGGCAGTTAAAAATCTAGTTTTTTAATTCAACTTAGCTTACCTTTCAAGTGCAGTAAACTGAAGCAAGAAAAAAGTTCTTTGATACAAATAATCAGTGATATGGACTTACAAAAAGGAGGGTTTAGTGCGAGAAAAATAGGGGGACCCTTTTTTAGTATTCCGAAACAAAATAATTTTTAGAAAAAGGTCATCGAGTTAGGAGGGGCCATTTTTTAGCTTTCTGAAATAAAGTGATTTCTAAAAAAATGTTTTCAGTTTAGGGGGGCCACTATTTAGTGCTCCAAAGCAAAACAACTCTAAAAAAACGGCATTGTTTTAGGGGGGTAAGAAAAGGTCATAACTTTAGGGGTTTCACCGTCATGGTGCTGCTATGAAGAAATAGAGCAAAATTTTGCTTTGAGTTGTGTCGGTGCGGCTGCTCCGTTCGCACCCTACTAAAGCAATCAATGCAAATCGTTTCTCTTGCTGTTTTCTTTTTTAATTTTAGTGACTATTCTTCGCATGCTATACTTTATTTTCATTTTGGTATTAAAACTATAATTACAGTTATCATCCGAAATCTCGTAGAAATAAGCTTGGGTAATTACACAAAGTGAGGAATCCCAAAAATTTACAAGTTATGTTTTTTTTTCAGTATTTCTGAAAACCTCAATCAAAGACGAAAAGGCTTTCATTTGAATTTTAACCCAAATTTATCCTTAATGTAAAATTTTTTTGTTTATCACTAGTCATAGTCAGAAAAATAAACATGTTTTTTTTTCTAGAAATGCTACTAAAACTTTATTCTAACCACATTTTTTTAGAAGCAAGCCCATTGAAAATCTTAGAAATAAGCACTAAATGCTAACCTTGTTTATAGTTTAGTCAAAGAATTTTTCAATTTATTTTCTGAAGTCAAAGGCCTATAGGTGGAATTGGTTCGACTTTATTTATAATGGCAGATAAATTTAATTATTCAAACCATGTTACGTTAATAAGAGGACGTTACTAGATATAGAACAAAAACATTTCTTTGCACGACTGTACAATTAAAAACTTCAAATCTTTTCGTTTTGACAGAAATTTTAGAAAAATAAAATGCACAAACAATGAATGCTGATAATAAATTTGTTGACAAATTGTTTAAAAAGTAGATATTTTTATAGACTTGCACACAATCGTAATTCAAGTACTTAAAATTGCCAAAAATAACTTCAATCTACCTAGATCACTAGGGTATTAGGGAGTAAATTGAGCAGTTGCCACATCACTCCTACGTACCTGCAATAGATTGAATATGATGGAACTTATACAAATAGAGCAACTAGCAATTAACATACAACAACAAAATTTGTACGGATCTTGAACAAGATTCAAAACTAAAATAACAATCAGAAAGCAGAAAAAAAACTATTTGGCTTGTAGCAGAAAAAAAATTATTTAAGCAGAAAAAAAATTATTTGGCTTGTAGCAGTGGGAAGAAACGTTATTTTAATGGCGATCGCAAGCGATATAGTATTCGTTTAATTTTTATACTCGTCATACCACTGTATCTTTATTACAAACATGGCCTCATGTTGTCTAATTTTTTTATTGTTAACCCAACCAAAAAACTCCATGGTTATCGGTAGAGCAGGTTTAATTTTTGGTTAAACCAAATAAAAAAATTAAAAAAGACATTATCTTGACATGTCCGAAAGCAGATCAGAGTAATTGGTCGACAATTCCGACGTTGTCGAGATTCAGGTTGATTAATACTTGACACAATAACAAATAAATTTATGCAAAATAAACTTAGGCAAAATTTGTATTATTAAAATTAAAACTAAAATTCTTGAAACGCCACAGAATCCAAGAAAAAAACATTCTGCGAAGTCTCAGTTTAAAAATAGTATCATACGTCAAAGTATCATTTTAAAATAGTATCATACGTCAAAGTGGCCCAGATGGTAGGTGCTTTCACGCAGCCTGGCCGTGGGTAAGTCTGTTTATTGATTTTAAAAATGACAGACCGAAACCGAACCTACCAAAACGGAAGGTATCCACCCACTCCGATGTTCTGTGTGGGTCTGCTAATCGGCAAACGTCCTTTTTAGGAAGGGGCAATGTAAGGATAAAACGTCCCTTTTCAGGGCACATTGCCAACAAGTTCCGAAGACCCACTATTCTTCAGCTGAACATTGAAGGCCTCACTGCAAGCAAGATGAACGTTCTTCATCACCTCGCTATGCACTCGTCATCCTACTGCAGGAGACCCATTGCACTGATGCAGAGAAGTTGGTACTTCCAAACTACCAACTAGCTGGTTCTTCTTTAAGCAGGAAGCATGGCCTTGCCACGTTTGTCCACGAGCGACTGAGATACACGCTTTTGCACCAATCTCCACCGACATCGGAGATTGAGTGGCTGTATGTGGACGTTGATGGTTATAAAATAGTCAACGTCTACAAACCACCGCCAACGCGATTGCGAACCCTGGATCTCCCAATGTTTCCTAACTCATGTCTTTACGCTGGCGACTTTAACTGTCGTCACGCTGACTGGGATTACGACGACAACAGTCCGGACGGTGAGTGCTTGTTTGGCTGGGCAAATATTAATTGTTTTGCCCTCCTATATAATGCCAAGGACGCTGCCAGTTTTTACTGCGGCAGCTGGAATACTGGCACCAATACAAATCTAGCTTTCGCCAGCGTAGGTCCAAAGAGTCGCTTACCGGATAGACGTGTACTTGAAAACTTCCCCAGGTCACAACATCGACCTTCGCTTATTACACCACCAAGGTTTGCTATGGCAGTGCCAAGCATGCCTGTTAAGCAATGGAACTTCCGCAAGGTCAAATGGAGTCACTACATTGCTTTGACGAATAAATTCGCAAAGACTCTGTTGCCGCCTGATTCACTTGATGTGGATGCGGCTTACCAGGACTTCTGTAACACCATTAAGAAAGCAGCCAAAAAGACTATCGCACGCGAGTATCGAAATAACTATATTCTGTGTTGAGATGCAGAGTGTGAATCCCTCTATAAAACCATTCTGCAGTCTACTCAGGGAGACGACTCAAGTTTGGGTGCTACAGCTCTGCTTGCCAAGCTTGACAGAAATCGGAGGGATCGATGGTCCGAAGCATTCGGAGCATTGACTTCTCACACTCTAGTCGAAAAGCATGGAGTATTTTAAACAACCTTAATGGTAGGTGACAACATTCTCCTCGTCACTGTCCCGTTTCAGCCGATGCTATTGCATCTCAGCTGGTTAGAAATTGGAAATACGAGGCTGTTGACCGCAAGTCATCTCGATTTGTCTTTCAAGAAGTGTCTGACCTTTGGAGGGCCACAACATCAGACGCAGTAAATATCTCTGACAATTTTTCACGGAGAGAATTTACTGTTGCCCTTCAACATTTAAAACCAGGTAAAGCTTCGGGATTTGATTCCATCTGCCCCGAGCTTATACTCCATGCTGGAGCTGTTTTGAACATTTAAAACCAGGTAAAGCTTTTTCTACATTTAAAACCAGGTAAAGCTTCGGGACCTGATTCCATCGACCTTATACTCCATGCTGGAGCTGTTTTGAAGTCCTGGTTACGTGACTTCATTTCTTCCTGTTTGCGCCGACTCAAAATTCCCAAGATCTGGAGAAGAGCGCTTGTGGTCGCGATCCCAAAACTAGCAAAGCCCGTGGGGGACCCAAAGAGTTATCGACCGATATCTCTTTGCTCTGTGTCCCCTACAAGATTCTCGAGAGGCTTATCTACGCCCGCGTTAAACCATTAATTGATCCGCTGCTCCCCAAAGAGCAGGCTGGGTTCCGACGCGGGAAGTCAACCGTAGATCAAGTTGTTCTGCTAACCCGGAACATCGAGGATTCTTTTGAGGCTAAAAAGAAGGACGGTGCCGTATTTATCAATTTGACAGCTGCTTATGACACTGTCTGGCACCGTGGCCTTACCTGCAAGCTGCTGAGACTACTTTGGGATAAGCACATGGTCAAAATAATCATGGAGCTTGTCCGAAATCGAATTTTCACCCTTACCACCGGTGACAGCAAGCAAAGCAGTTTACGCCGTCTTAAAAACGGCGTTCCTCAGGGATTGGTCTTGGCTCCCCTACTATTTAACATCTATACGTACGATCTTCCTTCCATGATTTCCAGAAAGTTTGCTTATGCTGATGATTTAGCATTGTTGCATTCTTCTGGAGACTGAAAGAACTTGGAGGGGACTTCAAACCAAGACATGTTCACACATTCAGCGTATCTCCAGACTTGGAGGTTGAAGCTCAGTCGCACGAAGACTGTGACGGCAGCCTTTCACTTAAATAACCGAGAGGCCAAACGTGAGCTAAAGGTCTACAACAATGGTAGACTTTTACTGTTCTGTCCAACCCCTATTTATCTTGGGGTAAAACTGGACAGGTCGCTCACGTTTTGTCACCATCTAGCGGCATTGTGCAAAAAACTATCCTCGCGCGTCACACTGTTGAGGCGACTCGTGGGCTCGGGATGGGGTGCTGGTGCTAAAACACTGCGCATAGCCATTTTATCTCTAGTCCACTCAGCAGCTGAGTACTGTGCGTCAGTCTGGTGTCGCAGTGCTCACAATCGCCTCATCGACAGTGTCTTGAACGACGCCTTGCGCATGGTTACTGGATGCCTGCGTCCCACTCCAACGGACCTCCTACCTGTACTCTCAGGCATCCAGCCAGCTGAGCTTCGCCGAATGGGAGCGACACTCTCCTTTGCTTATCGTGGATCTCCGATCATATCTTGCATGGTCTTTTAAGTGGGTCCTCAGATACTCGCCAAGTGAGACTAAGATCCAGACGCCCGTTTGTGCCAGCTGCGCGAAATTTTTTGGACAACCTTGCTAGACTTGGTATCCGCGCTTCTGAATGGACAAATCACAAATGGAAAACGGAGTACTATGAAAATGCTTCCAGTCTCCGTGCTTTTGTGGCCGAGACCGGTGCCAGGCCTGTTGGGATGGGCTTACCCCGAGCAGCTTGGGTTAAGTTCAACCGCCTGCGGACTGGTGTTGGGCGATTCCATTTGTCCATGTACAAATGGGGTCTCGCTCCTTCACCGAATTGCGAGTGTGGCGCCTCTGAGCAAACCGCAGACCATGTACTAACGGCGTGCCCTATACATCGGGAACCACATGGAGCACGAGATCTGACGGTTTTAGATGACGAAACTCGATGCTGGCTTAATGACATCAGTGCCAGCATTTGATCCAGGCAGTGCAGCAGTCTGGGGTAGTAAAAGGATAAACCCTCGGCCCCAGTCCTGTTTGTGTCTGGCCTGGAGTGAATACCCTTCAAACGACGACGACGACGACGATACGTCAAAGTAAAATCGTGCATGAAAAAGTTGTGATGACAACATGACACTTTGACAATTAAGTCTTCCAGATCGACGCGTACAGCAATCGGCATTGCGAAAATAACACGAACACGTTGAGTCAAAATACAAAAAACACTCTCAACATCTAGGTCGACAAATTGACGCACTTTTTTTAGCTCCAAATATTTTCCATGGTAAGGCCGCATTAAGCAAGCTTTTAGATATAAAAAATGCCTCGTTGGCCACAAAACAGTGCAGAACTTTTGGTTCGCCTTCGTATAAAGAGGCACGGCTCGGCAGGGAAACGTTTTATTGAAAAGAGCTTAGGTAAAGATGAAAATATTTCACTATCGGAATTTCGTTCCTAACTTGCAATGTCAATGATTAGAAAGCGGTATTTACAAGAAATGTAACTTAAGTGGTGCGTGATTATACATGTAAATGAAGTTTGAATTCAGGCGTTTAGAGCGAGTAAAAATACAACACTTTACAAACAATTTAATTAGAGTATAAACATAATTTTATTGCTTTAAGCAATTCCAAATTTCAATCTTATCAGTTAATCAAAGCTAAAAAACCGAATAAGAAGTTTCAACAGTACAACAATTTCTTGGTACAGTATATTCGAAATTAGGGACTGGTAATTGCAAAACAGCTGCTCTAGATTTTACCTCTCCGACGTTATCATGCGAGTACGGAATATTTTAATTTTTAATACTAAAAACAGTGGGGGCTCGAGTATTGAAAGTGCAACACCTTAAATATCTATGCTGCGGTTGTGAAAGTTTGTACAGTGTCCTCCACCCACGTGTAGACTAATTTTTAGATAGATTTCTAAAGTACGTCGAATGGTCTGAAAACTCCGTTAATTTTTGTCGAAGATGGCATAAAAGTTAATCAGCACGTTTACCTTGACATGTTGAAGAACAGGGTTCTTCCTTGGATAAATTCATTGCTTGGAAATCAAGCGGTGACACTACAGCAGGATGGGGCAACCGCTAACACACCAAAATGGTTCAAACCGGGAGCAAGGACAACTTTAAGTTATTTTGGTCAAAGGAACTCTGGCCCCCTTCTTCTCCTGATCTTAATCGATGGACTTTGGGATATGGTCCATCTTGGAGAGAAAGGCCTGCGCTGTGTCACATTCAAATGTGGAAAAATTGAAGAAGAAATTGAAAATATCTTGGGAAAAAATAGAAAGCAAAACTGTTCGTGCCACGTGTGACCAAGTTATCTCTCGCCTCCGCCGTTTTATCATTGAAAAGGGCGGATATACTGAATAAACTGAATTCAATATTGAAGATATACATTTACCTTTAATTTTCTTCAAAAAAAATTTTCATTGCCCTTTCCGTTTTTAACCCTGCAGAGTGCACGTTGGGTCTCACAGACCCAGAAGATTTTTTTTTGCATAAAGTAATATGTTTGTGGCGAAGTATCAATTCAGAATGTTCTGTAGCTGATTCATTTTGGCTTTACTTTAATTTCGACTAAAAACATCAATATATTAGCAGCCGTTTATATGAGAAATTGCTATCTGGGTTTGTCAGACCCAATGCGCACATTCTTGTTCTAAAGATCTATTTTTATTCCTTGAGCTTTATTGACCTCTCATTGTCAATTATTTGCTACTAAAGTGTTTATTATCATCTGAAATATTTATTAGCATTATGTGTTCTTAGAGGCAAGCAAAAGTTTTTTGCTTGATGTGAAATAGTTCTTTCATTAATTTATGTGTTCTTTGTGTAATCAATAGTTCTTTGCTTTGTGTGAGATGTTGACAAAGTGAATATTTTCAATATAAAAGCTCTCCATTTGATATTGCTTCATTTTGCCCACTTTACGATATCATATTTGTTATACTGTATAAGAGAAGAAAATCTTAAAAAAACAATCTTGGGTCTGTGAGACCCAACGCGCGCATCTGTGTAATTTTATTAGCGGGCGCTCCGCAGGGACTCTGCAGAGCGCAAGTTGGGTCTCACAGACCCAGATAATCTTTTTTTGCATAAAGTAATATGTTTGTGGCATAGTATCAATTCAGAATGTTCTGTAGCTGATTCATTTTGGCTTTACTTTAATTTCGACTAAAAACATCAATATATTAGCAGCCGTTTATATGAGAAATTGCTATCTGGGTTTGTCAGACCCAATGCGCACATTCTTGTTCTAAAGATCTATTGTTATTCCTTGAGCTTTATTGACCTCTCATTGTCAATTATTTGCTACTAAAGTGTTTATTATCATCTGAAATATTTATTAGCATTATGTGTTCTTAGAGGCAAGCAAAAGTTTTTTGCTTGATGTGAAATAGTTCTTTCATTGATTTATGTGTTCTTTGTGTAATCAATAGTTCTTTGCTTTGTGAGATGTTGACAAAGTGAATATTTTCAATATAAAAGCTCTCCATTTGATATTGCTTCATTTTGCCCACTTTACGATATCATATTTGTTATATAAGAGTAGAAAATCCTAAAAAAACAATCTTGGGTCTGTGAGACCCAACGTGCGCATCCGTGTAATTTTATTAGCGGGCGTTCTGCAGGGTTAAATTAATGTAATATATAACAGTCTACACTTCGCTGGAGGACACTGTAATGGATATTACAAAAAAAGTAATAATTTTATTTTTTTAAAGCATTGCTAATAACGTCTAATACTATTTACAACTGCTGCACTGATATTTAGGGTGCTGCAGCTCAAATGCGCGAGACACCACGGACTACAAGTTATTAGGTCATCCCATAAGTAATGTTGTTTTATTACCGAATTTTGAAAAAATGAAAAGCACGCACAAAATATCAATTTAATCAATTACAGAGTCTCCATCTGAATGAATGATATTCTCCCAACGCTCTACAAGTTTATTTATGCCACTCTTATAAAAGTCAGCATGCCTACTAGAGAAAAAATGTTGCAAGTACGTTTTGAGTGCCTCAATCAAAACAAGATCTGCATCCTCGCAAAGTACTGTTAAGTGTTTGGTGTCATACAATTTGAAACATTGCCACCGACCAAACCATTACAGCTCAGTTATACTGTGATCAGCTCGTTAGACTGAATGAAATGCTTAAAGAAAAAAGGAGCTCTTTAGTCAATCGTAAGGGTGTCATTTTTTATCATGATAACGCTAGACCCCATAGTGCAAGGATTACGTGAAATAAGATTGAGGAGCTTGGTTGGGAAAAACTTCCGGATCTTCCGTATTCTCCCGATATTGCTCCTTCAGATTATCATCTATTCCGAAGTCTGCAACATTTCACTGATGGAAAAGAACACCCTTCACTTGAGGCACTTGAAACTGTTAATATTTAATCTTATAATTATACAATTTAGGAAGAGAATAAAATGTTTTCTTAATCCATAACACGACTAAATATAACAGCATAAATGTATTCATCATAAATTAAAAAAAAAATTTTTTAACAAAAATAAACAAAAAAAAAACCATGATAAACGTTTTCGGCTTGCGTCAGCCCTCTTCAGATAAATAAAATGATTTGAAGAACTATGTACTGTAATTTAAAAAAGACGAAGTCAATGATTTGAATTACGTAATTATTTGTCACATCTTTTTTACACGCGTTTTTTTCTACATAAAGGAATTAATTTGAAATGCGACCGCCATAATGACAACAACAATACCGATACATCAAAACCAAATAACACAAAATACTAATCTAAAATATATTTAATAAAAATGATGAACCATTAGCAAATAATTGTCGGTTTTTTATCAATAACGCTTCATGAATTTTGGTTTCAAAATTAGAATTACATTTTTTAATTATTTTAAACGAATTAACGTTGAATTTTATATTGGAGCAACTATCACATGACATGATATGCTCCTTGACGGAGCTTTCACTCTTCAAATGGAAACCTAAGGATTGTTTTTCTATAAAGATTGTTTATATGAGCAAATTGATGGTGTTGCTATGGGGTCTCCATTAGGACCAACATTGGCCAATTTCTTTTTGGCCCATATTGAAACAAAAAAATTATTAGACTCTAGCATGTGTCCACCTAAATTTTACTCTCGTTTCGTTGATGATTGTTTTGCAGTTTTTTATAGTGACATTTCTTCTTTAAGTTTTTTAAATTTACTGAATTCCCAACATAAAAACATAAAATTTACTATGGAATCTGCTGTACAATGTATTTCGTTTTTAGATGTTTCCATTAAAGTTAATAATGACAATATTGAGACATGGATATGGCGCAAACCTACACACACTGGTTTACTTTTAAATTATAATGCGTATTGCCCTACAAAAAGGAAATCCGGATTAATATCTTGTTTATTATATAGAGCTAAATTAATATGTTCTAATAATTTGTTATTTCTTAATGAAGTTGGTTTGCTTAGAAATATGTTTGCGTCTAACGGTTACCCAATTTGGTTTTTTGAAAAATGTTTAAAAAAGTTTAATGAAAAAAGTATGCATTCTCATTCTTCGTCTCCCGATTATGTTTATAACCTGAATATCCCATATTTTGGCCATGACTCCAAACGTTTTTTTTTTAATTAAACTTAAAAACATTATTAAATCTAAATTTAAAATAACTTTAAAAATAAATCCTGTCTATAAAACGTTTAAAGTCTCACATTATTTTCAATTGAAGACTCGTGTTCCCCCGCACTATGCTTAAACATTGTGTATCAATTTTCATGTTCGTGCGATTCGAACCTGACGTACATTGATATGTCAACTCGTCATCTGAGCACCAGGGTGGGGGAGCACTTAGGTTTCCATTTGAAGAATAAAAGCTCCGTCAAGGAGCATATCATGTCATGTGATAGTTGCTCCAATATAAAATTCAACGTTAATTCGTTTAAAATAATTAAAAAATGTAATTCTAATTTTGAAACCAAAATTCATGAAGCGTTATTGATAAAAAACCGACAATTATTTGCTAATGGTTCATCATTTTTATTAAATATATTTTAGATTAGTATTTTGTGTTATTTGGTTTTGATGTATCGGTATTGTTGTTGTCATTATGGCGGTCGCATTTCAAATTAATTCCTTTATGTAGAAAAAAACGCGTGTAAAAAAGATGTGACAAATAATTACGTAATTCAAATCATTGACTTCGTCTTTTTTAAATTACAGTACATAGTTCTTCAAATCATTTTATTTATCTGAAGAGGGCTGACGCAAGCCGAAAACGTTTATCATGGTTTTTTTTTGTTTATTTTTGTTAAAAAATTTTTTTTTTAATTTATGATGAATACATTTATGCTGTTATATTTAGTCGTGTTATGGATTAAGAAAACATTTTATTCTCTTCCTAAATTGTATCTTAGCCTTACTTGGCGTGTATCTGAGGACCCACTTGAGAGACCATACAAGATATGATCGGGGTCCAGAGATCCACGGTAAGCCAAGGAGAGTGTTGCTCCCAGTTGGTGAAGCTCAGCTGGCTGGATGCCTGAGAGTACAGGTAGGTGGTCCGTTGGAGTGGGACGCAGGCATCCAGTAACCATGCGCAAGGCGTCGTTCAAGACACTGTCGATGAGGCGATTGTGAGCACTGCGACACCAGACTGGCGCACAGTACTCAGATGTTGAGTGGACTAGAGATAAAATGGCTATGCGCAGTGTTTTAGCACCAGCACCCCATCCCGAGCCCACGAGTCGCCTCAACAGTGTGACGCGCGAGGATAGTTTTTTGCGCAATGCCAATAAATGGTGACGAAATGTGAGCGACCTGTCCAGTTTTACCCCAAGATAAATAGGGGTTGGACAGAACGGTAAAAGTCTACCATTGTTGTAGACCTTTAGCTCACGTTTGGCCTCTCGGTTATTTAAGTGAAAGGCTGCCGTCACAGTCTTCGTGCGACTGAGCTTCAACCTCCAAGTCTGGAGATACGCTGAATGTGTGAACATGTCTTGGTTTAAAGTCCCCTCCAAGTCCTTCCAGTTTCCAGAAGAATGCAACAATGCTAAATCATCAGCATAAGCAAACTTTCTGGAAATCATGGAAGGAAGATCGTACGTATAGATGTTAAATAGTAGGGGAGCCAAGACCAATCCCTGAGGAACGCCGTTTTTAAGACGGCGTAAACTGCTTTGCTTGCTGTCACCGGTGGTAAGGGTGAAAATTCGATTTCGGACAAGCTCCATGATTATTTTGACCATGTGCTTATCCCAAAGTAGTCTCAGCAGCTTGCAGGTAAGGCCACGGTGCCAGACAGTGTCATAAGCAGCTGTCATATCGACAAATACGGCACCGGCTTTCTTTTAGCCTCAAAAGAATCCTCGATGTTCTGGGTTAGCAGAACAACTTGATCTACGGTTGACTTCCCGCGTCGGAACCCAGCCTGCTCTTTGGGGAGCAGTGGATCGACTAATGGTTCAACGCGGGCGTAGATAAGCCTCTCGAGGATCTTGTAGGGGACACAGAGCAGAGATATCGGTCGATAACTCTTTGGGTCCTCCACGGGCTTTGCTAGTTTTGGGATCGCGACCACAACCGCTCTTCTCCAGATCTTGGGAATTTTGAGTCGGCGCAAACAGGAAGAAATGAAGTCACGTAACCAGGACTTCAAAGCAGCTCCGGATTGGAGTATAAGCTTGGAGCAGATGGAATCAGGACCCGGAGCTTTACCTGGTTTTAAGTGTTGCAGTGAAGCAGCAAATTCTCTCCGTGAAAAATTGTCAGAGATATTTACTGCGTCTGATGTTGTGGCCCTCCAAAGGTCAGACATTTCTTGGAAGACAAATCGAGATGACTTGAGATCAACAGCCTCGTATTTCCAATTTTTAACCAGTAGCATCGGCTGAAACGGGACAGTGACGAGGAGAGTGTTGTCACCTACCAGTAAGGTTGTTTAAAATACTCCACGATTTTCAACTAGAGTGTGAGAAGTCAATGCTCCAAATGCTTCGGACCATCAATCCCTTCGCTTTCTGTCAAGCTTGGCAAGCAGAGTTGTAGCACCCAAACTTGAGTCGTCTCCCTGAGTAGACTGCAGAATGGTTTTATAGAGGGATTCACACTCTGCATCCCAACACAGAATATAGTTATTTCAATACTCGCGTGCGATAGTCTTTATGGCTGCTTTCTTAATGGTGTTACAGAAGTCCTGGTAAGCCGCATCCACATCAAGTGAATCAGGCGGCAACAGAGTCTTTGCGAATTTATTCGTCAAAGCAATGTAGTGACTCCATTTGGCCTTGCGGAAGTTCCATCGCTTAACAGGCATGCATGACACTGCCATAGCAAACCTTGGTGGTGTAATAAGCGAAGGTCGATGTTGTGACCTGGGGAAGTTTTCAAGTACACGTCTATCCGGTAAGCGACTCTTTGGACCTACGCTGGCGAAAGCTAGATTTGTATTGGTGCCAGTGTTCCAGCGGCCGGAGTAAAAACTGGCAGCGTCCTTGGCATTATATAGGAGGGAAAGACAATCAATACTTGCCCAGCCAAACAAGCACTCACCGTCCGGACTGTTGTCGTCGTAACCCCAGTCAGCATGACGACAGTTAAAATCGCCAGCGTAAAGACATGGGTTAGGAAACATTGGGAGATCCATGGTTTGCAATCGCCTTGGCTTGTAGACGTTGACTATTTTACAACCATCAACGTCTACATACAGCCACTCGATCTCCGATGTCGGTGGAGATTGGTGCAAAAGCGTGTATCTCAGTCGCTCGTGGACAAACGTGGCAAGGCCATGCTTCCTGCTTAAAGAAGACCCAGCTAGTTGGTAGTTCGGAAGTACCAACTTCTCTGCATCAGTGCAATGGGTCTCCTGCAGTAGGATGACGAGTGCCTCAGACTGCATAGCGAGGTAATGAAGAACGTTCATCTTGCTTGCAGTGAGGCCTTCGACGAGGAGTAACAATTGGCGGTGTAATTGATAGCAAAACTCTCAGCAGTTTTAAATACTCTCTCCGGTACTTTTAATGTGTCGAACTGCTCTCAATATTTCATCAGGTTTAGCTATGCCTCGTTCACTTTTCCTTGTGTAATTACGCGGCATTATTATAATTACTGTACATATATATATCAAATTAAGTATAAACACTGCAGATAAAATTTATTTATTATAATTCGCGACAGTCTGTTTCACCGTAAAAACGGCTCATCATGCGATTATCTGAAATTAAAAGCAAAAACAAAAATAAATACAATAACCAAAATAAATAACCCCGAATAAATACTAATAGAATAAAAATAAAAATAAAAAATAAAAATAGAACAAAAACGGGAAATTATACAAATTTTGTAAAACTTAAAAAACTATAAACAGCTATACCGTATCCAAATAAAATAATAATAGGCGCAACTATGTAAACGTAAGAGGATTTTTATTTATTGACAAGTGACGCGGTATAATTTTCCAAAAATCGTGACTATTCAAAAATGAAAAAAGTTGCAAATGATTAAAAACCGAGTTCGATGCTTGGTGAAGATTACGTGAAGATTTTTAGTTTAAATTTGTTTTAATGGCGACACTTTCCGGTGAGTTCCCTTCTTTTGTTCAGTGTACTAGGTGGGTCTGCCAGGAGAATGACTAGGTTTTTATCGAGGCAGAGATTACACCTGGCGGCACCTGGTTGATAGGTACTAGATCTGGCCGAAATGCTCCATTCAACATGAGGATCTCTCCCATTGTCTATGGCATCCCAGAAGGCTTTCGATAGCTCGGTGGTATATCTTTTTTGCTTGTTTTTGAAAGTCTGGCAATGGTTTTAAAAACTGGATTTAAATTAGTACGATTTGGGAGGATCGTTGCTATCTGTTGATATGCTAGCTTTATAAACAATAGCTTTCTTGCAACAATCGCCATTTAGAGGACATTCCCCCTTACGCCAGCAGTTGCAAGGAGGATGCACATTGGTGTTTTTTGTTGCTAAGATGGTCTTGTTGTGGCTTGATAGAATCGCTGCCATGTTCGCCATACAACTGTAGCTGATCTTCACAGTGTTTTTGTTGCAGATTTTGTGTCGGCGATGGCGGAAGGGAAAGTGTTTTTCGAGTAAATTAAGAAAAGTTCTTCCAATATTAGTTTTAACATGTTCGTTGAAAGGGGATTGAACCATAAAATTTTCCGTTTTTTTTTTTCGTTTAGGCCGGTATGGTAGGACTGCTTGAATACTGGTACTTTAATCTGTTGTGGTATTTGCTTTTCTGCATCGCCTCTAGATAAACATGTTCTGGTTGCAAGAGAGTTATGATAATAGTTCAGCCAGCATTGATGGTAGTTGCTTTTTGATAGAAGGAGGGTGGTTCGATCTTGAATGAATATAGAGCGGGTGGTCGTTTGGTTTCCGGTATGGCCAATACTTATCAGATTGCAAATTAAATGTGACGTCAAGAAAATTTGCTTGTACAACGTTAGCATCAATAGTAATTTTCAAACCGTTTTGCTGAAAAAACTTTATAATTTTCTTTTTGATACGTTCGGCATCAGGTCCTGCGGTGTTTTCTAAAATGGCTAACCCGTCGTCCCTGTACAAGCCGACATTGCTTTTGCCAATAATAGATGCTTATCCGGAGAGAAGGAATAGACCAACATATATATATATATATATATATATATATATATATTCGGCTGCTGATGAGCGTATGCGAAACAGCTTAGTGCCAGGGTGAGAGACATGCTCTGTTAAAATATTGTTGATCATGCTTTTAACTCGTGCTCGCCTTAACTGTAATTTTTTCATTTGCAGTGTTTTACCCTAAGGCGATTAAATTTGTGTAATTTTGCTGTATATAAACCGTGCTGATTCTCACTCCGGCAGCAGCCCTGCGATCGGCCACTATAGTGACAATATACTACAAATGTGAAGTTCACCTTCGCGGAGCGAAATGAGTACATCAGAACGATTTATTTTACTGTATATATTGCTTTATATTCGTAATAATGCATGTTTTATAAGCGTCATACCGTGCCAAGTGCTATATCTTGGGTCCGTATGTTTCAATCGTGACCAGTTCTCTATCTGGTGCCAATTGTTTTGTCAGGCAATATTTCAACTGAATCTGTTTGTCCTTCGTAGCTATTCATGTACCTGATGAGTCCCTTAAGGACGAAACAGGGCCTTGTCGTACATTTGAAATGCGAATAAAACCAAGACACGATTAACTTTCAAACTTATTGTATGGTCGGACATGTAGTAGCTTCATAATTTTTCTATGCTCTTCTGGTAAACAGACTTAACTAAAATCTTCAGTTTATTCAAACTAAAAACTTTAAAAACAGTCAACGTTTCGAGCGTTATTACAGACGCTCTTCGTCAGGACTAACTTGAAATAAAATTGATAAAAGCAATGAACGAAAATACATACAGCTGTTAAAATAAATGGAAAAAGAAAAAGGCAAGTTAAGTGATACAAGGCAGTCAAGGATATAAACAAAAGCTTGTATCACTTAACTTGCCTTTTTCTTTTTCCATTTATTTTAACAGCTGTATGTATTTTCGTTCATTGCTTTTATCAATTTTATTTCAAGTTAGTCCTGACGAAGAGCGTCTGTAATAACGCTCGAAACGTTGACTGTTTTTAAAGTTTTTAGTTTGAATAAACTGAAGATTTTAGTTAAGTCTGTTTACCAGAAGAGCATAGAAAAATTATGAATAACTTACCTGGTAACAAAACCAATAGAATATGTAGTAGCTTCCCTGGCATTGTCCAGTCATTTGCATAATATATACTTATATAATAATAAAAGTGGCAAGACTGTCAGTAAAGAGCTCAATGAAAACTCAGAGCATTAAATTAAATTACAAAAGCCACAAAAGAGATTTTATTAAAACCTCAACAGTCTGTTTCGCCTTTTCGGCTCATCAGGAGGTGATTCTTATTCAAATTCTATTTGAATGTTGAGGTTTTAATGTATAGGAATGTATTTGAATGCGAAACAGACTGTTGAGGTTTTAATAAAATCTCTTTTGTGGCTTTTGTAATTTAATATATGTATATATATGTATATCTCCCGTGCGATTTATAAGTCTCTGTCTCTAAAACTAAAATAAAACAACAGTAAGAACAAACTAAATGTATTGCACTGTTATCCTAGCTGGTGGTGCACGATTGAAATGTTGTTGAAATTCTTGGCAAGCTTTGACACTACTCTGGTACACTACTGCATAGCTAACTACAAACACTTTTAGTTTTAGAGACGGAGACTTATGAATCGCACGGTATACAACTTTTCTAAACAGTAAAATGAAAACATGATATTCTTACTGAAAATTTAAAATATTTTTACACTTATCGGTTTTGTGTGAGTTAAATTTTGGAGTTACTCTTGGTTGGCCTATATCTCAAAATCAAACCAGCAAGTACAATCATTTGTTTTTGGACAACACTTTTTTGATGTTTTAAATCTCCCAAGCTGTAAATATGCTTCAATGTTTCTCAATGAAGCAAATACTATTTTAAAAGCAAAGACCGAGCGCAAGAACTTAACAACTTTTTTACTACCAACGTTAAAAAGTGGAAATTTCAAAGTAGGTTTACAATTATTGTAATAAATCGGTCTCTAATTTCTGCTTTTAATCTTTACATAAATAAAACAGCTGTTAGGAATATTAGGCTTATATAAATTTAACGTTTTACCATAACGTGATGATCTACATTTTTAAAGACACACCAAAACAAAGTAATTAAACAGTTTGTTTAGCATGGGGTTGGTTGTCACAGTGTGACAACCTTCACTAATTTTTTTGTCCCAAGCTGTACAGACCTGCCATCTTGAATTTGAATAAACCTAATTCAAAAACTGTACTACCAGCTAAATAAAGACTTGTTTTACAAAAGTGCCAATGCTTTTACGACTCCAACGCCATATTGATGTTGATAATACGTCTATCCTAATTGTTTTTATTCTTTCTTGAGCAAAAACAAAAAAATTTTAAATTTTTAGCAAAAATTAGTATTTTAAATGTTATTCAAACTATGCTTACTCAATCAAAGTCAAAATACATCTGGAAAACAAAGAGGTAAAGACACGTGATTTAACATTAAAGCGATTTTTGCACAAGGTTGCAAAATACTAAAAAAATTGAATGTGATAACCAGGACAGAGGACAACCAGACCCGGTCTCTCCTACGTGGTGATCTCTTCAGAGAATGCATTGTACTGTTCAGAATCGATTTTTCACATGTTGCATCCTCTTCGGCCTGGATCCCTTTTTAATGTTTTTTCACGTTAATTGTGTTGATTAAGTTATAGCAGCGTTTTTTGATTCTCAGTGATTTGGAAATTATTTTACGCTCTATTGCATCCGGTTTGTATTCAATTCTTTATCATCACTTTTAAAGTTTTGAGTACTTTGGTTACGTAATTTTAAATTGATCAGTTTGAATTCTATTGTACTGTTGAAAGACTAAATATTCACATTTACCATAAGCTTTTCTTCTTTCTAAAAGTGAATGAACCAACACATAATTTCTCTATCTTTTCTTTTGAAAATTTAATACAGAAGCATTAAAAATATCGGGATTATGTTTTAACTATACTTACGGAAAACATGACAGTACTAAAAATTGTTTAAGATATTATTTTTAAAAAAGTTAACCAAGTCAAAAAAGAAATAATCAGCTAGTTTTATTGCTTATTAGCACAAATAGGACAAACTATTTATAACAATATTTGAATGCATTAATTAAAACCTATCACTTTTTTTATGAAAAATTAAGTGAGCATCAGGGCAACGTTTTTTAAGAATACAATAAAAAATTAAAATTATTTGATTTGATTGAAATCATTTATTTGAAAGACCGTAAGGAATTCAAATATTGCTAAAATTATGGGTCTTGTTAAAAAGTTTTAGTAACTTATAGAATTAACAGTAGCTGCCGTATATAAAGACTATTACAGTTAATTTTTGACAAAATCCAGTATTATGATCAAGTTACAAAAAATGTACACCAAACACCTTTATTTATAGAATGATTAAGCAGTTTTTCATCTTAAAAAAACTGTTTGCCTAATCTTTTCAGGTCTCTTCAAGAAGTCACTGTAAGCGATTTTTTTGGTGAAACTAATTCGGAATTCCCCTTTCAGCAACAGAATTGAATAAAAAAGAAACCAAAAGAAAAATAGATCTTTTAAGAAGTGATAGTAAATGCAGGGAGATCTGGATTAGTTTCACAAACAAAAAATGTCAAGGGTAACTTCTTGAATAATTCCATATTTCCTTTCAATTTGCTATACTTTTTATTTTTAGTAGGTTAATTGCTTGTTTACTTGCATTTAACCAAAAACATAGAAACCAAGCAATTACTTAATTTGAGGTGAAGGTAGCAACACTGTAAGTATTTTTTTTATTTTTTTTTTATTTTAAAAATAAACACTGTAAGTTAAAGAAACCCAAATTTGTTAAAACTAAGATTAAATTAAAGGACTTATGTACATCAACATTTCAATACTAGCAACTAAAAATTAAATAAAATATTTAAACTTTTTTTTTAATAAAAATTTTGCTTAATTTAAGGATAAAAGTTTTAAGAAAAAACAAGTGAATACATTTTTTTCACAATGTGACCTACCTAGAATTTTTTATTTACTTATCATTTCTTTTATTTACTTAACATGTGACCCACTAAGGTTTTTTTGAAATTTAAAAGACCATTGGAAAGTTAATTAAAGGACAACTAAATTCGTTTTAATATGAAGTGAAGAGTAATTACTAATAAATATTTTGTTATAATAATCATGCGTTTTGAACTCTAAATAAAAGAAATAATAGCTAACAACAACATTCGTATGGCGTTGTGTTCCACCCACACCGATTTGCTGCTTTATGTGAATTAACCGCGGTCACCATTGAAGGTAAGCAGCTTGACCACATTTCTCGGAATGTTCGTGAAGTGCCTTTCCGAAGGGCAGAACGAGTACCACTCAGTCGACGTTACGGAGAATCGAACCAGGTCGTTCTGCACGTGAGTCGCGGATGTTACCACTGAGCTAACCCGCCGGACAAAATAATAGCTGACCTTGTTCTTTCGGTCATTGTGAAATCTGATTTGTAATAGAAGGTCAGCTCAAAAGCCTCCAAAAATCTTACTAGATAGAGTTGGGAATATTTAATGTTGGTAATTTATGTATTTAGGTTTAAATACAATATATCACAAGATTTTTTTTGTTTGGAGCTGTAACAGATTGTCCTTTTCTGGTTTTTCTGTTAACATGGCACACTTTTTAGACCTTTTCTGTTTTACACCAAGGACTTAGCCTATCTTTAAGTTTTTTCAGCAATCTGTGAAATTTCACATGGTAAACACCAATGTTTTGCTACTCCCCTTATTGATCTCTTTTTTCGATTATAGCAACTGCTGCAGCAGCTCTTAAGTTGTGTTGTAATGATGAGCTGGTGTTTCTGTTAGTCTTTCTTTTATAATTTCTCACATTATTCAAAAATGTTGTTGCCAAAGTTACTTTTAATGTAAGCTAGTTGAACCTATGCACAAAAATATGTGTTGCAACTTGCCACATTAGCCTATGTTACAACTTACCCCATCTCATACTTAGTCAAGTTTTTGTTAATATCTCAAAGAGTTAAGTTTTTGTTGCTAAACCTTGTTAGGCATTTAATAGCCTATTGTTTTGTGTTTCGACTGATATAAAACATTTTAATAAAACCGCATCCGCTATCTCTCCATAAGACAAAAATTAGACTTCGAAAAATTTACTTTGCCTACTCAAAAAGTTTGTTTTAACAGTAAACTTATTTTTAGTCATGGGAACTAAACAATATTATTGCTGGTGATAGGCCTTAATATGACTGTTATTTGGGGCTGTTTAAAATTTTGTTGGTTTATGTTAGATTTTGACAAATACGAATGTTACAACTTACCCCATGTTACAAGTTAACCCGGTCTCCTCTATGTGACGATGACAGTTTTATCTTTTAAGACCGGAGTACAATATGTGACAATGCCGTTTTTACCTTTTGAAGACGGGAGTCACAATATGTAAAAATTCCGTTTCTATCTTTCAATACGGGAGTCACAATATATGACAATGCCGATTTTATGTTTCATAATTGTGACCTGATTAGCTAAAATATAATTTATTAAATTGAACAACCTATCTCTATACCGTTTGTTACGGGGGTTTTAGATTCCTTTCAGCTGATTAAGAATTCTGGCTTCGCAGCAAGGCACAGCCGTATATAAATGAGCGTACGTTTGTGCTTTGGCCTTGTGACGTGAAAAATGAACTTCAAAAGTTTTTCAGGAAATTTTGATCTAGAAAAGTATTCCGAGTTGTTTTTTCTGCTCACCTGGGGTCACATGACTTGTCACATATTATGACTCCCGCAGTGAAAGTTTAACTTGAAAAAAGTAAAAACTATTTGGATATTAATTGTTTAAATGACTTGGTTTCTATAAATAATTAAACCAGGGCGTCTATAAATAAACCGCTCAATCAGGGAAATAAATCGTCAAAAAGTTGGAAAAAAATATTGGTGCGGCTAATCAAGCCTTTCTAGCTCCCATCTTGCACTTCAACCGGTATAAAATAATTTTTAAATTATATTGTTTGTCACTTATCAAAAAATGCACAACATTTTGTTGAAAATTCTTTTTGATTGTTTTTACAATCTCAAATACAAACACTGACTGCTATGGAAATTTCGATTGACGGTACAAAACTTAAGATAGCTTTAAAAAGCGTGTTTATTTCTCAAAGACTTTTCATCTGACACTCATCGGGAGGAATTGTTAGTAAGCTCTCAGATCATTTTGACGATTCTTTTCAATGAGTGTCAGATGAAAAGTCTTGAAGAAATAAACACGCTTTTTAAAGCTAAGCTATAAAAATATAAATGATTTTAACAACAAATCAAAACAAATTTCATATTAAAATAGACAAACTTGAAAAATAAGTCAATATTACTACACGATCAAAAGCTTGTGCAAAACTTTTACTTTGTTTTTGCACCATATTTGAATTTTTTCAATCAAACATATCATTTATTTAATTCAAAAAATATTAGGCCTATATATTTTACTGAAAATAGTGTACAGTAAATGATTTAATTAACGAAAATTCCAATTTTGCTTTTTTTTGAGCGATTATGTTAGAAATACTGTCTTGATTAAAAAACTATTGGATTTTTTACTTATTTTGTATTAAATAAGTTTTTGTCCAAAACAACTTTAAAAAAGACAGGCCGACTATTTAACCAACACATAGTTTTAATTTTGTATTATTGAAAACAGGTCTCAACTTTAGCAGAAGAAATTAAAACACAACAAATTTCCATCCAAATTGTCGAGTCTCTTGCAAAAAATCTCCAAAGTAAGTGTAAAAACAAAATTAAAAATAAAATTATTTAAATAGCTTGGAGTGAATATAACAACTTACGAGCAAATATAAAAAGTGTTTGATATGCTCAATATATCTGTTTGATTTGAATTGTACCTTTGTGAAAAACATTTGCATTTTTGTTTAAGCATTAACAGCAACTAGATTAATAAAACTTTAGAAAGAAAAACAAAAACTATTTTCTTTTTATAGTATGTTATTCTGCAAATGCAGATTTTTTTTTTATATTTGCATTATGTTAATTTGAATTCTTTATCTTTTTACAGTGTTTAGTATTATACTTCAATCCAACTTTTATCACAAAGAACTAAAATAGAGTAGCCTAATTTATCTTCACATTGAAACCAATTTATAAATTTCTTTCCCTAGAATTTATATTTCGCGCATGGGACTTTGCCATTTCTTCATATTAATATTTGTTGTGATATCATTGTACCAGTGAAACTGAAAATGGCAGTAAATAAATAAGGAAAGTTTTTATCTATTTTTTAACTTGGACTTCACAAAAATAATGTGGTCAGACTCATGAAATCCAATTAACGTTTCGGCTTCCAAAAGGATCGTTTGTATAAATTCTCTCCTTGACACAGATTTTACTGACAATTAGGCGTATACCACTTGATGAAATATTCTGTTCCACTTGATTAAATGTTAAACTCAAGTGTACAGTTTAAAAACAAAATATTTTGACCATTACTGAGTGAGCTACTTTCATAAATAAAGAATTTGTTTAAAGTATATTATTAGTGAAATAGGGATGAATTAGATTAATAATTGATTTTTACAGATTTTTAATCTGGCTGAATCATACCAAAAATAATAATAATAATTGAAATAAAACAATGTGACCAACAGTATTTTCAACAGAAAAAGGAAATGCATGCTTGTTGTGAAAAAAAGTGAAAAATAATTGTGAAAAAAAGGACAACTTCTAATAATGCACTTTTAAAGATAATTTGAATATCAAATGGATTGCTTTTAAAGTATTAAAATAACTTTGATGTAACTAAAAAACCCAAAAGTCTATTTCAGTTTATTTGTTTTTTTATTTTTTTGAATTTATAACAAATCCACTAAAATGGAACAGCTTTTGAATGTTGAGAAAAACATATAAAGTGCTTGGTTTGTAATTCTGTTTTTATAAACAATTATAAATGAAAGACTAAAATGCACTTGAGTTGACTTTTTAATTAACACCACCTTTTTTGAATTTAGTGCCTAATCAGCAAACTTCTTCAAATGCAACTAACTAAACTGAAAATGCAGCCAAAATTAAAATTTGTACCACACTGTCCATGTTATGTAAACTTCCAACAGTGCAAATTTTGACATATTACGTAAAAGACCAAGACTTAAATCCAAAATATGTGCATTTTGAGTGTATTTCTATTGTAGTCTTCTGATATCTTTCTGAGGTTTAACTTTCAAATTGCTTTTGAAACATGTTTTCAAATTTGTTGTTTCAGTCGTTAAGATGTTTTATCTACGTATAAACTATTGCAGTGGCAGGAATACTGAGGTATAATATTGCTTTGCTGAATAGGCAAAAAATGTTCTTTTGAATAGAAGGAAACAATATTTTATAAGATTGGTCAAAATTTATTTGATAACTGTGTGGAAAAATTCGATTATAATTGGTTACTGATTTTTGCAACCGGACAATCATTGCCAGAAAGAATTCATTTATAAACTGAAGCCTTTTCGTTCACGGCGAAAGTGAGCGCGCAACCAATCGCGTGCTCTCTTTCTCTAAAGCAATTGGAGACGCCATTACTTTCGATGTTCTTCAGCTCTATATAAACAACGTTTTCTTGCAGTTTGTCATTGTCTACTGTTTCATCAGACGAGAGTTGGCCAAAAAAATTCTAAAGAAATTATTCTTTTTAGAAACTACCATAAATTGAAGGAGTTAATGTTTTCCGTCAATACCATTGGTCATTTTAAATTTAGTAGGATTAAGAATTTATTCTAACAAGTTTTTCAAAAAATTTTTTACCAATATAAACACTTATGTCGAATATTGAACCAGTTATAACAAAACTTAAAAATGGGCCAATAATGCAACATCTTTAAACTTTTTATCAACAAAAAAACGCATTGGCCTTCTTAAATTTTTTATTTAAGTAGAGTCAACTTTGAAGGTAAGTAGTGTACCCAACTCGCAATTATTCATGAAGTGCTTTTTCTAAGGATACAGCAAAAATTTACACAATGAGCACAATGACATATTCCAACGATATAGGCCCAAGTCACGATAAAAGTTCATAAATAAATTGAAAATTTTTTGAGTAAAGAAAACTTTTTTTAATTTGAGATAAGATAATGAACTTTCTTGCTTGCTGCCACTTTTAGCAAAAAATTTATAATATTAAGCCATTTGGTTAATCTTATGATTTGTCTCAAAATTTGTTGTTAATTTTCAGGTGAAAAAAATCTCTTCAATACTTATGTCCAATGTGCTGGAAAATGCATAAATGGAAGATGTGTTAGTATAAAGAACTCGTTTGAATGTTTATGTAACACAGGATTCACTGGAACCCATTGCAATATAAATACTTGATTAATCAGTAATTATTCAGAACATTTAATCGAAAATATTATTATGCGAATCATTATAAAACAATTTATCAAATGTTTTAAAATGCTCAATATTTATCATGAAATACACTAAAATTGATATTTGGTTTTTGATATTGCCATTACAACCTGTCTATAAGGTATAATTAGGAAAAATCTTGTCTTACATACTTAAACAAAATTAATCGAACAACTCTAGATAAGTCGTCAATTAAAAATATTTTCTGCTAAAAAGCAAAAACACTCACTGCAGCCATGATTAAAAAGAAATGGATTACAGCATTAAGAATCTAATAAACAAATGTCAAAAAACTAAGGAAATAACTCCACGTTTTCATAAAAAATAACTTAGAAGTTTAATATTTTTTATAACAGTTAATAGACATTTAAATCGGCTAATAAACCAAACATTCAATTAAAAATGGCAATTATTGCAATATTATTATATTCGACACTCGTTAATACGCATAAATGACAGAAATACCGCAGCTGAATTTGCAGAAATCAATATTGAATGGTATTTGCAGCAACAGTGATGGCTTTACAAAATAAAAGACCATTTTTTAATTCTTTTTGGAAGAAGAAATATATAGTTAATGTGATTACTTATCGTTATTGTTTGAAACTATGTGAACATCAAAAAAATAAAGGTAAAGAAAAAAGCAGAATGAGCTCCATGAAAGCAATTTTCAACAATATTCATGTTCATAAAACAATACAGTCACTTTAACTCAAAAACTTTTTGAGTCATATTAGGTTTCAAGGGAGGTCTGGTTACGCCGCTTCAATTGCTCTATGCTTAAGCTAGCTAATCATTTAAAAAAACAATAAGGTATGGTTTCATTACACAATAACTGAATTATTCTGGCGGAAATAAAGCTTCCGATAACGTTTAAATACAGATCATCTTCCTCATTGTATAATCGTTGTTATGTGCGTCGCCACATGAGGGCAAATAAAGGAACCTGACATTCTTTAGAAAAAACACCAAATAAGACATTGCTTACTGTACGCCCAAAAGGCTGAATTATTATTAAGTGCTAATCAAAATTGGATCTTTATGCCACCTATAGTACATGATCATTATAGGAAAAAAATTGATTAAAGCATTGTCAAAGAAAGTTTATTTCATTTCGTGAGTTTGTAACAGCTACCCAAACAGTTGAATTTTTTGATCATTTCATGGCAATACACTTTAAGGAAATACCAAGGTAATTTTTATTAAGTGACATAATGTAACTAAATAAACATCACTATGATAATGTGACCAGGATGCACTTAATTAACCTCAACAAAACAAACTATCAATAACTTTTCATTAATAAAGAACTAATTTTTCTTGCCAAATTATAGTTTTTTATTTAAACTAATCATTGCGAAAAAAACTTAAAATTTTTAAATTAAACTCATACATAATTCACTTTAATCGTAATTTTTAAAAATCTATTTATAATCTAACCTTCAGAAAAACACTGCTTGTACAAATAATTGAGCAAGAACATCCAACTTTTATTGATAAGTTATGACATTAAAGAAGAAATAATTTGAAATAGTTGAACAGCAAAGTTAAAGCAAACATACTGAAATAACAGTGTGGATGCATGTTAAAGAAGAGCATCTTTTCCTTAAAAAATCTATCTAAAGTAGTTCTCAAACGATCATAAAGAGCTCCATTCACTGTACGTAGAGTATATTTAAAAAAGCATATGTTCGGGTGCAACTAGATGAGATGTAATGTTTGTGATGCATGTGAAAGTTTGAAGAGCAGAAAAGTATCTGATATTTTATAATTAAACAAGACAATTATAAGACAGTATGGTTGAGGTGAGTTGTTCTATTCAATAGAAATAATTTTAACGTGAAGTTGATAGGACAGTTATAATTGACTCCGTGACCTTTCTTATTTGCCTGGTATTGATGGCAGATAACAAATGAGGCGAGACACAAAATTTAAAAGGCTATGATATTTGTTGAGTTTATCTGGATTTGAAGGGAGATCAGAAATCAAGAAAAGTTGTAGAGATAAAGCAAGTTGAAAAAAGATAAAAAAATTTAATTATAGTTCGATAAAAGGCGTAAGTGTGTAAATTAGAATATGACCAATAAAACAGTCACATCACCATTAAACATAAATTGTAAAGGTTAAGGAAAATATTGATGATTACTTGTAAAGAAAAATGCGGAGTGTGCAAAAGAAGTAGAGCACATAGCACTGGCACAATACATTACGCAGATGGAAAAATATTTTGGGTGTTATGTGTGACAAAACGGTTTTTAAATTTTAAACAAAAGAATTTTTGAAAACTGAGTTGATTTTATATCTACTTGATTAGAACACATTTGGTCAAGCTCAAAAATCTACTGGATGGTGTTGAACCTTTTTATTTGTTGTTGCAAAATTGAAGGGCGGTATCAACAAAAACCACAGGCTGTTATATCAGCGTTTTCCAAACTAAGACTACTAAAAATAGTACCAGATTTTTGACCTTTAGAATGATAAAAGCCAATACTATCTTAAAATTATCGGTTGCAGTTTTGAACTACGGAAGTCAGAATACTCGGAAAGAAAATGAATTAAATATTGGCTCTAACTTCGTCCTTTGTTTTAAACGGGAATGAATACCTTTCAAATAAAGAAGACCAAGAAGATACAACAAAGTTGATTCTAGTCAGTTTAAAGTGTAAGTACCTGATAAACCCAATGCAATACAAAATTTAGTTGATCATTCATTTCCAATATTTCTTTCTTGAATAAGATATACTTATAAAACATTAAAGCAAGAGTCAAATTTTGTGAAAGTTCATTAAAAAAATCTTTGTTAAAAAACATCTTCATTAATCACTTTTATAAAGTTATTATATGGGTAGTTTTGCCTTTGTCTTTCACGTTTGCTTAAAAAGTTATTTTCTGATAATTTGGTTTACTGTTTTTGCTTTTATAAATTGTATGTTTGCTTAGGTCAATTTGGTTGTTTGTTCCTGTTGCATTAAAGATTGATTTTTTTTAAGGTCTAAGAATGGGAATTCAAATTTCCTGTTTGGTTAAAACTTTTTGATAACCGTTTTTCGGTTTGAAACCAAAATAAATTACCCTATAACCAAAATCATTTGCAAAGTAAAAAAAAGTTTTTAAAATAATACGCATCAAAACACTCACTACACATAGAATACGCACAGAATAAATAAAAACATGAAATATTGATGATTGATGATGATTAGTTGAACTAATTGCCATACGTAAACGAGAACTTATCTACAGATTAAACGCAATTGAAGCTGTATAGAAGTTTTTGAGGTAATTGGAATTGCGTGGGTTTGATTCATATAAAAATTGGTTGTAAAATTCAAAACTATCTAATAGGCAACTTTACTCACAAAACAAATCGACTCTTATCAAATTAAAGTAAATAAATTAAAAAAACTACATCGGCAGCGTGGCCGAGTGGTAAAGAACACCATGATTGTGATTGACAGGGCTCGGGTTCAAAACCTACTCGTGCCCTCATATGTTCTTTTGGAATAGACACTTTATGGTACTTTCTTTGCTTAGCAGTCTTAGCAAGCAGTTATATATTTTAGTCATATCTATATAAAGCTGAAAGAAACAAAATAAAAAAAATTATAGCCATGCAGTAATATCTCGGCATCTTCGGAAGAAGGTTGGGATAATTGCATATGTATTAACGCTTCCGAGTTCAGTTCATTATTTCTTAATTTCTGTTCCGCCATAGAGTGAACGCAAAAATATAATTATTGATCATAGACATATTTTAAAACTGTGGATTAAAAAAATTAAAAAGCAACAAAACAAATGTACGTTGTAGCATTTATAATCATAAAAGGTTGTGCTACCAGAATGTGAGTCATTTATAAAAGGTTATACTACCAGAAGCAAAGTTGCTTTACCTCAAGTCGGAAGTCACGAATATAGGTATAAAGATGAAATAAAACGAAGCTAAGTTTTTAGCTTTTGCTAAGAATATTTTTGAAAATAAAAATTTTCGTGTAATGAGTTCTCGCAGCGTAAGAATTGCATTTAATTGGGTTTTTAATTTAAACATCAAAGATACAATGTATTTAAAATGTTTAAAGTTTATAAAATTTCATTAAAAATTTAAAACAACTGTAATTGAAAAAAACTTTGACACAATGAACAAATAACAACAAAAAAGTATAACCTACAAAACAACTTCTGTAAAATTTTTTTTAAAAGATCAATTTAATATAAGATTAAAGATGAATTCAATGTAAGATTAACACAAGACTTAACTCTACAAAATATAATCATCTGGGGTACTGAGTAGGCTGTTGGCATTCAAGGCTGGCTGCTAGGTTCTGACTACAACAGGGTACTTCTCTTTGCATACACTGAACAATGTAAACATGACTTTCTCATCGACTATTCTGAATTTAACAAGCAGAGATAAAAAGAAAACTGAGGACTGACGGTAATAAACGTACTTTTGACAGTGAGATTTCGCACTCCCATATGTCCGTTCACTCCCTCAGTTAAATAAAACACCGATTTACAACAAAATAATGCTGATAGAGGCAGATCACAGCAATCATAACCGCATCATACATATACAGTTAACGAAAAATTACAAAAAACCGGAAATTGTCATATCTTAAAAACGATCGATGATACAAAAAAACTGATTGCATTTTTGGAATCAGCGCTTGAAAATCATACAGAAAAATTTAAAAAATTTAGCCAAACAAATTTTTTGTAAAATTTTGTTACGTAGTTTTATTTTTATATTTAAAAAACCTTTAACAAAAACTGGGCTGCATACCTAGCTAATACTATAACAGATGTATCATGTTTAAAGCTTAGAAAATATTGATGAAATTACTAAGTCAGGCTACTGAATACTCAATAGTCTTTAATTTCTGAATTAATACTACTGAAGCAATTTGTGTCATAAGATAAACACCAATAATGCGTGCTTGCTTGGAAAATTGTATATATTATAGATTAAATGACAAAAGCGTTGTCTTGCTAACGTAGTGTTTTTTTTACATACCTTACCTTTCAATGTATCAAGAAGAAATATGAGTGAGACTTCCTGTTGATTAGTGACGTAATCATAAATATACCCAAACAAATTCCAGTAATTGACGATTGTAGTTTTGCTTAAAAAAATTCTTTGATTTAATATTTAATCTTAATTGGACTGCATTATTAAATTTCATTTTAGAACTTTTATTCAAACTTCTGTAATTACTCTATAGATTTAATATAAATTTCTTTTCTATTTTTCTGTTATTTCAACAATTGATTGAGAAATATAATTAATAATTAAACAAAAATTTTTTAGTGTTTGTACTTTAAGATTAAAAATAAGAAATCAAAATCTAACAATTATTAATATTAAACTTGTGTTTTAAACAAAAAATTTTTTCAATTAGTATATAAAAACTAACAATATTTAACTTTTCATAATTATCAAAAAATATTTAGAAGTATTAAAATTATTTACATGTAGGTTTGAATTTACGAACAATTTCAATTGAAATTTTTTATTCGAACACGTTAGAAATAATAAAGATCAACTTCTCCAGAGCTAAAAAAATATAATGTTGTAAAACTTAAAATTTAAAAATAGACTACGAGACTCGATTGCTTCGAAATAATTTTTGACAATTCACACTCAATAACACTATTAAGCATAACATTCGCAAAATGGGAAGATAAGTTCAACGACGCATGATTTTTTTCTGAGGTTACTTTCTATGCTTGTTGCTTCTATCCGGTTTTATAAAAAATATTCTTTAAAACCAAAAAAATGACAGTTTTTTCTAAAAAATTATTTTCGAAAAGCTTAAATAAATTCTTAATCGTACAGAACTTCAGGATGACCAATGCTACTGACGGAACTATTAACTCTTTTGATTTTGGTAGTCTATAAACAAAACAATTATCTTTGGAATTCTTTCGACCAACTCTGGTCAAAAGGACTCCAAAGAAATACAGTGTTTTTCCATCTACTTTAGTTCTCTACCGATCAATTTTAATCATGTGTCGATCTATTTTAGTCACTACCGATCAAATTTAGTTCTGTGTCGACCAATTTTAGTCATGTGCCGATCAAATTTAATCTTGTGTCGATCAATTTTAATCGTGTACTGACCAAAAATAGTTATGTCGACAAACTTTATTTTTATTAGTAAATACATGTAAGCAATTTTGAGATATAATTTTTGCTATAAGTTTTTTTGTTAATTAAAGCTTTACAACTACTGCATTTCCAAAAACAAATACTGTAAGAATATCATAATTTTGTAGAATACCTCAAAGAATTTATAGGGTTTTTTGATCTAATTCTTTGTTTTTGCAATCAAATTTGTTTTTTTTTTAAATCAATTTCGTTTTGCAAAAACTTTTATATACAGTATATACAGTATCTTTGTATAGGGTCTCCCGATAGGGTTTATATACATATATAAATACTGTAATATGGGGTCTCTATATTAGGTCTCCATAATCTATAGTCTCTATAATTATGTTTCTATAATATATTCCCCATAATGTAACACTGTACGAAAATCAGTACTTCTAAAGTGCTCAATAACAAAGTTAGAGCTTAAATTAACAATAGCAAAAACACGGGAATAAAAACAAAGTTAAAAGCCCTACAGACTGTTTCACCCATAAAAGGGATCATCAGGGGTATCTAAAAAGTAAAATAAAATAAATAAAATAAAGTTAAGATAAAACTGCCAGAAAGAATAGAAAACAATAGAAAAAGACAATAGAAAAAAAAAATAGAAAAAAACTGAAAAAACTTTAAAAATTTTAAAAAATTATAAAAAATTAAACACTGTAAACGCTTATTAGGTCGGAACATCCCAACACGGACTCTGCTAAACTAAACTGATTAAGATCAACGAGAAAACACGAAAAAAGGAAAAGCGCGCGAAAGAATTACAAATACAAATATTATTTCAAAAATTAAAGATTTAAAAAGGGTTCAAGTATCGGCTAAGGTAGAACGTTGTACGCGGCGAAAAAAGAAAATAAGAAAAATGAAGAATGTAAGAAGTAAGTATATATACCTATCGGAGATCCTTAATGGAAACCCGATATTATGGGGACTATATTATGGAAACCATATTATGGAGACCTAAAACTGTATCTACTATAGAGACTAAATTATAGAAACCTAATTTTGGAGACCTAATATTATGGAAACTATATTATAGAAACCTAATTATGGAGACTATATACATCGTGGAGACCTAATTATGGAGACCTAATATTGTGGTGATTTAATACAGAAATTCTATAATATCAAATATATTGACTCTATATTATCAAATATATAGATATAAAATATAGGGTCTTTGTATTAGGTCACCACAATATTAGGTCTCCATAATTAAGTCTCCACGATGTATATAGTCTCCATAATTAGGTTTCTATAATATAGCTTCCATAATATTAGGTCTCCAAAATTGGGTCTCCATAATTTAGTCTCTATAATAGATACAGTATTAGGTCTCCATAATATGGTCTCCATAATATAGTCCCCATAATATTGGATCTCCATATACTGTAGAATCTCCGATAGGTATATATATCTATCTATATATATATATACATTACGGAGACTGTATTATAGAAGCATAATTATAGAGACTATAGATTATGGAGACCTAATATAGAGACCCCATATTATTTATATATGTATATAAACCCTATCGGGAGACCCTATACAAAGATACTGTATATACATAAAAGTTTTTGCAAAACAAATTCTATTGCAAAAAGAACAAATTTGATTGCAAAAACAAAGAATTAGATCAAAAAACCCTATAAATTCTTTGAGGTATTCTACAAAATTATGATATTCTTACAGTATTTGTTTTTGGAAATGCAGTAGTTGTAAAGCTTTAATTAACAAAAACACTTATAGCAAAAATTATATCTCAAAATTGCTTACATGTATTTACTAATAAAAATAAAGTTTGTCGACATAACTATTTTTGGTCAGTACACGATTAAAATTGATCGACACAAGATTAAATTTGATCGGCACATGACTAAAATTGGTCGACACAGAACTAAATTTGATCGGTAGTGACTAAAATAGATCGACACATGATTAAAATTGATCGGTAGAGAACTATACTAGATCGAAAAACACTGTAAAAAACTGCAAGAAAAACATGGTTAATATAGAGCTTGGATTTTCGCAAGTAAAAAAAAAAATACGTTAACTAGAAATATAATTATCAAGACAATGCAGGCAGCCAAAAGGAACTATTATATCTCTGTTAAACCGTGTTGTTAAAGATTGCTGTTTTTGTAGCAATTTTTATATATTGTTTAGCATCTAAGGTGTCGCACCATCAGCTGTAGTTCTGGTAATGGGACAAATACTAACCAGTTTCAAGGTATTGCAATAAATTTATTCGAGTGATATTTAAATAAAATGAAAAGCTTGTTAAAAATAAAAAAAAAACAAGTTCTTTTCAATACAGCAGTATTATGAAAGTGAAATAGTTATTTTAATCTATACATTTTAAAAACCTAGGCTGCCTTCTCTGATTTATACAACAACTACTTCAATCTAAAATATGTCAAAGTAGAACTATAAGTAGCAGTCCAATTATTGGCTTATCCTTCAGAATGACAGTTTTCCCAATATCAATCAAATTTATTGAGCCAAAAATTAGGAATACTTTGTCTAAAGGCATTAAAAGTTGCTCTACACTAGCTTTTTTATTTCTTTTTTATTTTATCTCTATATTTATCCTCTTGACTTTCACGAAGCGACGGAGGCGCTAATACATAGGGTAGGCGATTACCCCGACCTGCTTCCGGAGATGCCAAGATATTGCTATCTGCTTGTAGTTTAATAGAGATATGATTGTAATTTGGAACTGCTTGCCAGAACCACCAAGCAGGGGAATGTGCCGTAAAGTGTCTTTCTCAAGGACACAACAGAATGACGCGAGTGGATTTTGAACAAAGACCGTGTTGGTCACGAGCCCGGCGCTTTAACCACTCGACCACGCTGACAAAAACAAGTTAAAAATTTATTTGTTAACTTGCATGTATTATCAAAATCTGCAAAACACATAGTGGATCTAATGTAGCGTACTACACATAAATTTTTTTCTCCTGCCTGCTACTGTTTTCTATTTTAAAGTCATTGTTTTATACCAATCAGCAATTTCACTCTCCATACAATATGAAACATTCGGTCACACTTCATTCTTAATTCCAATTCTAACTTTAATCCATAAGTGATTTTCAGTCTTACTGTAATTTTTAAGCTTTTGATTGAGATGTCATATTCTCTATTGTTACTTAGTGATTGCGTAATCGGTGCTCCATCTTCCACTTTATTTATTTTGTCTGCAAATTGTTGTTAAAGGTAATAATAAAGAGTCGTTTTACTGTTCAATTCAAAGCGCATTGCTTGAATGAAGTTTTTCAGCCATTTGCCAAGAACAATGCAGCAGTAATAACGTAATATCTAGTATATTCGACTATTGTGAAGCAAGTTCTTTTTTATAAGTTACATAACAAGTTTTAATTTTTATTAATGGCACAAGCTTTCGTGAGCAACTGCCCACTTCTTCAGGTGCAATGGAATAAACAAATAATGCAATCAAAACAAAATTTACAGCAACGGCATTAAACGTAATAAAGAGGCATTTGTGACGTAACGAAATACAAAAAATACGGGTTAGAAAAGACTGAGGTTGGAAGAATATCGCTTCTTCTTTTTTTTTGGCCTTTTCCTTTAATCAGCGGTTAGCACAGGGTATGATGTTCCTCCAAAGCGTCCTGTTTTCAATGCCCTCCTCCCTCGCACCAACTTCCCCCATATCCTCCTTCATTACATTTAGAAATCTTTTATTTGGCCTCCCTCTTTTCCTCTTTCCCGGTAACTCCATTTCCATCACCCTTATTCCTAGATATTCCTGGTCTCTCCCCATAACATGTCCATACCACCTCATCCTGCCCTTTCTCATCTTTATTTCTAACCGTTCTACCTTAACTGTATCCCTGATGTACTCATTTCTAATTGTTACGGATTCCGATATATGCTTGCACTTTCGATGGTCACATGACTCCGTGTTTGCGTTTGTCAGTCATGTGAATCGCCTTTTTCTTGTTGTCGCTACCACGTTGTCCGTCTTTCTTTGTTTCTTTCTTTTTCCGTATCGTAGTTGCTATCGAAGGCGCAGATGTGGAAAGTTTAAAACTTTAATATAGATTATTTTATTATATCTTACTACGTGTAAAGTAATTAAGAACAGGCAGATAATAGGAGACTCTATCTGGTTTAAAGCACCCGCCAAAGCAACTACACTAATCTTATCTTTTTTGTTTACACTCATAGCAAGCCTTAACATTTTCATCTCTGCAACTTTCATTTCTTCACTTTTTTTCTTTGTGACCGCCACCGTCTCAAGTCCATACACCATTGCTGGTCTCACCACTGAACTGTACACTTTTACTTTTACTCTAGCTGGTAACCTCCTGTCACAGATTACTCTCGATACTTTTCTCCATCCGGTTTAACCTGCTTGCACTCTCTTCTTTATTTCCCTCTCACAACTACCACTTTCTTGTACCATTGATCCCAAACACTTAAATTCCTTTACTCTTGGCACTTTAGTGTTATCCATCTTCACTGCTTCTTCGTCATTTCCTCCATTTAGACAAAGATATTTGGTCTTTGACCTACTTACTTTCAGCCCTATTATTTATAATGCATACCTCCAGCATTCAAACTTCAAATTTCAAAATTCAAAATTTAAGATTCATAAATTCAAACAAAAAATAAATGTGAAAAAAAATATGTAGACAAAAAACAGTGCGAAATAAAGAAAATGAAAATCGTAAATGACCCTCATATTTACGGAAATAAACATTACATATAATGAGACATGCGCAAATAATCTCTATTTAAGCTATTATTGACACAATTGAATTTGAAAATAATTTTTTGTTTTTCTACTTCCCGTAGTTGTTTCGTTTTAACTTTGACTTTTTTGAACACCGCTAATTTTAAATTCTTCAAAGTGTGGTCCAGTGTGATACTGATAGACTTCATGTCGAAAGGAGCAACAATCAATTCCGATGTTTACATTGATACATTAAAAAATTTGAAAGCAAGAATACAAAGAGTTTGACCTGCTTTGGAAATGTCTAAGGTTTTATTACAACATAAAAACGCTATGCATCACACCAGCCTCAAAACCCATGAGATCATCAGCTCTTTTGGTTGGACAACAATTTTACATCCCCCATATTTGCCAGACCTGGCACCATCTGACTTCCATTTGTTTGGGCCTCAAAGAAAGTTTGAGGGAGCAACTTTCTCCAATGATGAAGAGTTCAAAACTGCTAATAGGAAGTGGTTAAAAACCCAGCCTGTAGAATTTTACAATGAAGGAATATGTACACTCGTTAAAGGTGGGAAAAGGCGGTTCAGAAAGCGGGAGATTATATCGAGAAGTAACTATGAAATGCTCATGCTATATACTTTGTTGTGATGCACAATTTTCGTATCTTTAAAACTCAATTTCATGAAGAGAAAACTGTTTGCATTACTTTCTGAACACCCCTTGTATATGGTAACTCGCAGTTGGTTATTTATTCATTCTCACTGAGTCATCATAGTGGCCAAAAATTATTTTTATACTGTTGCCTGTGTCGTCGCTGTTTAGGGTGTTTATGTAGTCAAGGTTCAGGGTAAAGCCTGGGAAGTTAATTTTTTAGTGAGATAAATTGTTCGGACGAACTATTAAGTTTACTATTATCCATAGGGATGCTAATTTATTTTAAAGTTAGACAGTACAAGATTGTAAGTCATTATTTGCAGTTGTTGGCGCTGTGAAGTGCCTTGAAGTTTTGTGAAGCTTGAGAGTCAAGTTTTGCAAGATTTGATCAATGTCAAACTTCATTTATAATAATTTTAATGATGACGATGCAGTTTATTCCCATTAAAAGCCCAATCGGAAAATTTAGCTCCGATCATATATACTTTTCATTGTTTTTCTCCGAAATTATCTCTGATCATCGATGACTGGAGATTGTTTTCATTAGATAATCGCAGATACATCTCTGATTATATACAGTACATAAATGTTACATACGAACATAGATGATCGGAGATAATTCCCATAGCATATCATAGATAATCATTGATGGCCGTTGATACCTCTTTGGGAGAAAAACAGATATATTTAGAGATGTTTATATCCGAATAGAGATGATCAGAGATGAACCCCCTGAGCAGATCATAGATAATCAGAGAAAACCATAGATGGTTGTTGATAGTTATTTGTAGATAAACAGATTTATTTTATGATTACTGCCAATTACTACTCTTTTATTGTAGTATTAGATTGCTGTATTGGCGCCACGACAAAGCGCTATCAGGTTTGTCTTACCGGTGTTTCCCCAAGGACCTATATCCGGCGTCATAGGTACTACCAGTATCTATCACTTTCACGGCTCACAGCAATCTCCACGAGTCCATGATCACATTTCACATCAGCGATTACCGATTCTAATAAATTTTTTTTTTTTTTTATAATTTTAGTTATAAAACACGCATATCAAAAGCAAAACACAAAACAAACAAATTAAAAACAGATGTTTATCTTTTGTTATTATGATGGGTGGTTCTGTGATGGTAGAAAAGGGACAGATAACATTTTTCAAAAAAAAACATTTAAATTTTTGATTTTAATATATTTCACAGAATGTTTGAATAAAAATTTTATACAGAGCGATGAAAAAAAATATGTTTTTACGTTAAGTAGGAGGGTGGAGTATTGATATTACATGTAAGTATAAAGAAACAAAAAAGATATATAACAATTGGATAATAATAGTAAAAAGGAAAATGTTTTTATACAATAATTGGTGAGCGACTAATTAGTAACAATAAGACATAAGTAATAATAATCAATAATAATAAAATCAATACACAGTAGTCATAGTACAAAATAAATTAATACACAAAATCATTAATATAGAATAAATCAATACACAAATTCATTAATATAGAAAAAAAAATACATCAATAATAGATAAACGACAAAAAAAACAATACGCAATAAACATAATACAGAATGAATTAATACACAAATTCATTAATATAAAGGAAAAAAAAACATCAATAATAAATAAACAACAAGAATCAATACGCAAGGTAATAATGAATATCAAAGCTTCTAATTTTTGAAAATATTTAATTGATAATTGTTTACAAAAAAAAGATCAGCTTTGGTAAGTCTGAATTAAAAGAATAGGGATGACAAATTTCTTAAACGGAAAGATTAAATATAACTAATAAAAATAACTAATAAAAAAGGAAAAGGGATTTATTTCATATAATCAGGAAAGTTTTTTTCAAGGAAAGATTTAAACTTTGTTTTAATTTTGTATTTTTCTTCAATGAGGGAAGAATTGGGATGGGGGTGTTAAAGGTAGAGATACGGTTTCTTAGGGTGTATAAAGAAAGTCTAATTAAGGAGGCTAGTTTGGATATTATAATGTGAGGGGTGCCAATTGTGTTTGTGTAATTGAATAAAGTGTGTTTTGTGTGAGAAGGCTAGGTTTTTTTAAGGTGGAAGTGAGAAGGGGTTCTAAAAGTGAAATTAAACTGCGGGTAAAGGGACAGTGGAAAAAGAGATGATGAGGATTGTCAGAAGAAGAGAGACAGATTTTGCAGAGAAAGTCATTTGGGTTTCTGGGTTTGAAGTTGTGTTTGGAAAAGAAACATCCCCAGGTATAGCCTTTATAGGCTGTCCTGAAGGATATTTCTTTTTCCAAATTTGAGAAGAGGGAAGGACGGGGTTTTATAAGGGTTAGACGGAGCCATGTATGAGAGATTGTGTTGTTTAGAAGAGGAATAGGGCTAGGGTCAGGTTGAAGTAAGGTTAGATAAAGTGATTTGAAAGTAAGGTTATCAATGTCCTGAGGGGGAGTAGAGATTTTTGTGAAGAGAGAAAGGGTTTTGGACCACAAAGGTTGGGTTTAGGACGGTGGGGTTAAGAGTTAGAGTAAAGACCAGCTTTTATAGATATTTAGATGTTATTTTGTAGATAGCATATGACATCCAGAAATGAGAAAGAGGGTTAGAGGTTTTAAGAAGATAGACGAGTTTCCATAAAAAAGCTGTAGAAGTTTTAAGTCCAATATTAGGGAGGGCGATACCACCGTCTGATTTGGGCAGGTAGAGGGAGGATCTTTTAATGGGTTCAAAAGGGGAGAAGTTCCATAAGAATTTGAAAAGAAGAGTAGTAAGGGATTTGATCTGTTTAGGGGTTGGAGGAATAATTCTGGAGAGAAAGAGGATTCTAGGTAAAAAATGTTGATTTAAGGAGATAGTTTTGGAGAAAAGGGAATCTTTAGAGTTTAAAGTCGCGAGTGAAGTATGGGGGAGGGAACGAATAAGATCGTCCCAGTTTTTAGACAGATCTTCTTTGTGAAAAGAAAAAGGTTTTCCAAGGATTTTAGTAGAGGTGAGAGTTTTATTTTGGGGAAAAATAGAACGAAAAGATGATAGTAAACTTGAGGAATCAGAGATTATGGAGATTTTGGAATGATTAATTTTAAGACCAGAATAAGAGGAAAACTCTTCGATTACCTCACGAATTGCAGAAAAGGATTGGGGGGATGATATAAAAAGAGTCAGATCATCAGCATAATGACTGACTTTAAGTGTAGAGGTACCAATGGAGATTCCTTGGATTTTAGATGAAGTTAGTATTTTTTTGGTTAAAGGTTCAATGCCAATAAAGAATAAAAGCATGCTAAGTGGGCACCCTTGGCGAATGCCACACTTAACGGAAATGGGATCGGAAAGATAGCCATTTAGGTTGAGTTGGGCTGTTAAGTCGGAGAGAAAGATTCGAATCCAGTTCAGAAGAGTAACTGGAATTCCTAGTTTGGAGGCGATAGAAAGAATAAATTCGTGAGATATTGTATCAAAGGTTTTATAAAAGTCAATTTGGAGTATAGCTAAAGGTTGAATAAAGTCGTTTGTATAGTTTATAGCAGAGAGGATATTAAGGTGGTTATTGAAGAACTGTCTGTTTGGGAGACCACATTGCTGTTCTATAGAGATAACAGAGTTTAAAATAGGTTTGAGTCGGGATGAAATTATTGTAGAAAGTATCTTATAGTCGGTATTTAGAAGTGAAATAGGACGCCAGTCTTTAACAGATAAAGGGTTAGGTATTTTGGGGATTAGTTTTATAAGGGCAAGGGATTGGGAACAGGTTAGTTGTTTTCTGAGGTAAGAATTATTAAAGGTTTGACATAATATTGGGATTAGTAAGAAAAAAGAGGTGTAGAGTTTTGTGGTAAAGCCATCAAGTCCAGGGGCAGAGTTTTGATTGAGGATTTGAATAGCTAATCGGATTTCGTTATGTGTAATTAAGGGGGAGGAAGGAAGGGTTTGAAGAACTTCATGGGGAATAGAGAAATTTATATTATCAAGATATATGGAGAGATTTAGGAGTGATGATGAGGGATTCCAAAGACTTTCAAAGAAGGAGAGAAAAGAGTTAAAGTTATTTAGATTAAATTTTTCTGCAGAGGTAGTAGGAAGGGGGATGTTAGAATCAATCGGGAGAAGGGATTTAGCTTGGGTTAGGTTTTCAATAACTGGGGCCAGTTGGGATGTATCGTCTATACTTGATAGAGGGGGAAGGCCGGACCTAATTAGAGCTCCATTCAATTTATGTTCCTGAAATTGTTTTAATTTATGTGTCAATAGAGAGATTTCTTAATGTTGATATGTTTGTCTTGCTTTATTTAATTTGTTTTGTATAGTGTTATGTACTTTTGAAATCTGGTATTGTTGTGTTTTGGAGTAAAATATTAATTTATATTTGATTTTGGTTTTAAAAAGGTCCCACCATTTAAGGGGATGCTGAATGGGGTTAAGGGGATAGAAGAAGTTTTAATGAAGAGTTTGATATAAAGGTGGATAGAAGGGTAATCAAGAATAGAGTTATCCAACTTCCAATGTGATGATTTATATTTTAGTTTAGAGGGTATTTTAAGTGTAAGATGAGGAGCTTTATTATGATCTGAAAAGGAAATATTGCAATAAGAGGAAAGGGATATTTTTAATATATAGAGGAAAAATATAGATATAAAGGAAGAGGATATTTATAAAATTAATATTAGAGCGTAGTAACTTGATGTTGATTCGGGCTAAGGAGGTTGAAGGTTTAAATATATTGAAGAACTTTTTTTGTGGTTACTACACAATGAAAAGTTAGCTGCGGCACAATAACGATAAAAAGTGCCAGACAGGGTTATAAAGTCGAAGTCGTTTTTTTTCTTAATTTTATTGATTCGTCAAAATTGGAGTCGCAAACATCTCCTTAGACTAGATGATCATGGCATCTTTTTTGAAAAATTTTATAATTTCTAGTCTAATATGTTTATCCTACTATATTTAAACGCCCTTTAGTTTAAAAATAACGCACCGGGCATCGCGACGCACTAGTAAAAATCTCTGGATTATTAGCATATCCTGAAGCGGGTTGAGATACTGTATAGCCACTTCAAAATGAATCTAAAAAAACACCTTCGTCTTTGTCCCTCTCAATCTGTAATGCGCGTACCACTAGTGGTACATTAATGATTTTTAGATTCCATAAAAAATCCAACACTCGGATTAAATCTTGTTTTTAGATATTCATTCGTGTTACATATATAATAATAAATAGATTTGAGTTTGTTTTTTTTCTTTTTATAAATTACAACACTTGCAATAATCAAAGTGTGAACTTGGTGTTAAGGTTTTTGAAAATGTTGCATAAACATTTGCTCTTATTATTATTTTAGCCATTTTCAAAACGCAAGTTTAATCTGATACATTTTGTGCGTTTCCATTGTTTGTGTTCGAATAAATAATTTGAAAAAACAATCGGATCTTTTTTGTATTCAAATCTACGTTTGGCTGTCACAAGGAAATATAATGAGAAGAGTAGCTTGAATTTTACAAATCCACTTCGCAAGATTATTACTGTTTACTGAGAAAGAAATTCTACAACAGCAAGTTTTCTAAAAGCTAGTTTTATTAGTGCTTACAACGCTTCGATCTTTGTTATAGATCAAATAATTTTTTAAATTCACTCCCTTTTATGAACAATTTAGGCAAGAAATTTTATAACATAAAAAGAAAGGCAAATCATTACACAAAAAAATTGTGTTTGTAGTTCCACATCGCAGGGAACTCACCTTAATTTTTTTCTTCATTATAAAAAAATATTTCGACTTGACTCTAAATAAATTAGTATTGCTTTGATTGCTTTTGATCACATTGATTTTTTTAATTTTACAGAAATCCTTTTTTGTTCGAATGTTTTCTTTTGGTTAAGTTCGATAATTCATTAATAAAATATTTGCTTACTAAAATTTTGCTAACGCTTTGTGACGTAATTGTTTAACTTTTAATTTTTGGACGCCTTGTTGAATTAGTTATGTCTAGTTTTCGTAAGAATTACAAAAATGTAAAATTTTTCAAAAAAATAGTTTAATTACCATCAACTTAAATTTCAGCTGTGACGAGTAATGTAGCTTTGTTCAAAACTTATGAAGCCTATATTTTTTTTGAGATAGAAATTATTCAATTGATAGTCCAAATGTCAACATTATAGTTTGAAAAACGAAAACACCAGTACTTTCGTAGAATAATATTGCACTCTATCATAGATCAATGTGTTTTGTTTGAATATTTTTTGAGTTTATTTATGTGAATTTTTGAAAACTGTTACCAGGCTGAACGAAAGATCGGAAGCGCGATTTTAATACCATTTCTTTTTTTCATTCCGGACCTGATATTTCTGATATACATATTTCACACCGGCTTTTTTTTCTGATTGAGGAGGAAATGTCGATAACAAAGCGGTTACTTGGTTCCACGACATTTCGCTAAGTATCAACTTTATTTTTTGTAGAATTTCACTGGTTAGACCAGTGGTTTTCAAACGAAGTGCCGCGCACCCTAGATTGCCATTTGCGTTTTGCTAGGGTGCCGCAAGCTATTGCACATTATTCACTAGTCCAGGAAAAAGGTTGTCTTTTTGTCTATTAAATAAATTTTATCGTAAAAGAAAGCGTTCGAAACTTAGTAAAGACCAAAAATAGGTTTTAGCGTTAGAGTTGCACAGCGCTGCTGTGTTTGACCGAGCACTGCAGTCAACCACTGCTGAGACAGTGTTTGACTGCATTGGTCGACCATTTGTGTATAAACATGAATGCCTAAAAAAAGTTTTTTATCCAGCTATATTAGCAAAGGAAAGAAGATTGGGAAATATAAAAATTTTATGATAAGAGTAGAAATAGTACTTTATTTTCTTTTCCGCCAAGACAAAACAAATTGAGTTAAAAATTTTTATAAATGTGCGTATGTATGTTCTTTTCTCTGCTGCAACAACTTTAATTAAAGCAGAAAAACACGTAAAAGCCTGACAAAAAGGAAGCAGTGAAAAACGATAGACTATACGTTAAAACTTTGAAATAATACATTATACAAAAAATGTGTTTATAATGTGTATGTTCACTGCACCTAACAACAATAAAACACAAACAAAAAATAAAAACAAACAGCGAAAAACAAACACGAATAATTTCTAGGATTTGAGGTGAATATTTATGCAAAACCATATAACAATATAAAATTTTTTTATTGCGCGTAAATGACATAACTATTGTGTACGGTTAGGTCAAAACAATTAAAAGCAAAAAAAGGAATCCACGGCAAAACGATAAACGTTAAAACGATGCATGTGAAAGATTAAAACAAATCGCTTTTGATAAAAAAGCTTAGCCACATCATTCTTATCTTAAATAAAGAAAAAAGATATACACACGGACAATCACAGAAAACAAACCATTGAAATATTTTTGTCTCATTTTAAAAATGCGACAAAATTACCACTGCGCTTCTGCTTAAACCAGCCATGTCCAACCGAAATGTGTCACAGGGCCAAAATTTGTTTTACTATTTTAGAAGCGTCGCAAACATATTGCCTGAAAAGAAATTGCATAAAAAAGAAAGTAAAAATGAACGCAGAATCTTGCTCCGATTACTTAAGTTTCCGAAAAAACTAAGGTGTTCTCTAAAAATAAAATGGTCTTCATCTATTTTCCTGTTCCGTTTTCTGCTTTCGGTTCCATCATTTAATAAAGAAGAAAAAAAGTCTTCATCTATTTTCCTGCTCCGATTTTTTAGGTTTCGTCCCAAAACTCAGGTGTTCTCTAAAAAAATGGTCTTCTAGAATCTCTTATTTATCGATTTCCGCCCCAAATGTCTTTCAGCAATCTTGCAGACCTCTTCTTCGTAACCTTCATTATAGCCAGAAAACTGAAAATCGTTGCTGGGCCGCACTTAAGCGGGCCGCGAACTGGACAACTCTGGCTTTAACAATGGTAACCTGCAGAGCGCTAATCGGATTTAAGTGCAACTGTTTCTGAAAAAGTAAATTTAATCATTTTTCACCAATCTTTTGCAAGTGGTCAGACTTCGCTTTTTGCTTTTGAAAAATTAACTGCTGGATTTTCCATTGCAAGCAAAAAAGCCTCGAAGACAATTTAATCAATTGTTGCTTAAATACTTTTTTGCAGCAAACTCAGAATAATTTAATGTCTTTACTTGATTGTTTCTTTTTTAATTGCATACAATACGTCCAATTCGAAATTTCATTTGATTTCATTTTCATTTCATTTTAATTTTATTCTTGATTACCAACATAGTAAAGTTTACACAGTAAAAAGTAGTCGTGAGTCAGGAAAAGGTAGACGCAGGAAAATCTCAGACGTTAAAGTATGCAACTAGAGGGCACAGAAAAAAGTAAAAGAAAAACACTACGGAGCATGGCAATGTTACTAGAAGAACAAAAAAAAAGAGAAAAATTCAAATTAGAAATAATTTTTATTAAATTCTATATAAGTATAGACATTCGAGCCATTTGAAGAGAATGTTGTATAATCATGGGTGGAAGAAGCAATCAACTCTGGGACCAAAAGAGTCAAGACCCAAAAGGGGTCAGGCAGGCAAAGAAATCTACCAAAAGCAATCCCGCCGCGGGTCAAAACGACCATTTCAAAGGTACATAGCCGGCAAAAACAAATTAAAAAAAAAAAAACAATTTAAACTACAAATTTAAATCGCTGTTAAATTTTGGGATTGGAATGTCATATGCAATCATTGTTAGACTGATAGTTGACAACTGGTTGCTTGTTTTCATTTGAGCTACCTAACAAAAACAAAATACAAAAGCCAAAACCAAAATATCTTTTTATTAAAAATAATTAATTAGTATTTAGCATTTAATTTTTAAATAATTGTAGCAAGCTGTACTGCTTTATGTTTAAATTAGCTCTGGCACTAATGGAGGAATAATCAATTGCTCTGTGTATTTGCACGCAAATTTGTAAAGGTTTTTGCAAAAGACTCCAAACTTTGTTTTTTATTTTTTAATAAGTTTGGAACTTTATTCCAAAAAGTAGGACCACGATAAGAGATGGCATTATGTAAATGGCAGGGATTCACAAGCATTTAGTAGTACTGGAAAGGGCCCGTATTAAAAACAATTGATATTGGTCAGCCTTTGTTATGTCAAGTTTTTTAAGCCAATTTTATTTGGGCTTAACAAAAATATTTATGGGCAAGGAAAACAAAGCATCGCTGCCGAATAAGTTTTCTACCTTCATACAAAAGTACAGACCTTTTTTTTGGTCTTCTCTTAGCATAAAATTTTTTTTTATTTGAAGCATGTTACCCTATTGCAGGGATGGCGAACCACCGACTCGCGGGTGACGTTGTGACCCACTAGTTGAAATTTCTGGCATTTTTAGTCTGCAACATTAAATTTAGAACGGATTGGACGATGCAGACCTTTTTTTATCTTCACCTTGAATTTTGGCTGAAATTATAAATTTTAAATATTGATGGGCAGTGATGACCTTTTTTTAGTCTTCAACTTTTTTTAGCCAATGACCCACTTAATATAAGTTTTAAAAAACTGTTATTTTTTGACCCACTATATAACAAAGGTTCGCCATCCCTGCCCAATTAACTTTATATCATTTTAGAAAACACCGCCCAAGGCACTTAAAACTTTTACATGGGACAGTTTTGGCGCCCCCTGGTGTAAGTTGTTGCAAGAAACATACTGAATTAACTTTATTTGTTCTTTTTGCTTAATAGCTCATAAAATTTGAGATTAAAGACATATAAACATGCGATATTTTCTTTTAGCTTTGTGCGAGTCATGTAAGTCAAAGCAAATTACTTTTAATAAATTATTTTCACCACTCCCGGTTCTGCTTTTAGATCTTGTGATCATTCATTGCAAGTTTAGTGAGCCAGTTTTTTTCGCTTCTGTTTAAAAGTTTTAAAAGACATTACAATTTAGAAGTTTTTAATTTAGCGTCATCTAACAAAACTTTCAAATAACCTAATGAACTTGTGTCAGACGAATACTGTCTTTATCAATGCAATTTCTATCCATTACAACAACAAAAAGATTAATCCACAAACAATAAAAAAATCATTAAAAAATAAACCTTGCTTCAATAAAAAAATCATTAAAAAAAAGTGTTGAGCCTCAAATGACCACGTTTGCCTTATATGGAAATGCCAACGCAAACAGATCTTAAAAATTAAAAACTTTTAAAAATGCTTCCTCATCCAGTAAACTCATCAACCTCTTGAGCACTGGTGGAAAAACGTTATTGTAAATAAAAAACTCTTCGTCACACTTATTTCCATTATTTATAAACTTTACAAGAGTTCAGGAGGAGCTGGCTGAAAGTGTCTTGGAGGTGAAGAGGGTGTCAGACAGACTGATGGCCATGAAGCTGGAGGTAAATGGGTTCATCCTAAATATAGTAAGCGCATATGCTCCACAGGTTAACAACAGCATGGACGAGAAAAATGATTTTTGGGAAGACCTGGATGGATTGATTGAAAGTATATCAAAAGAAGAGAGGATAGTTCTTGGTGCAGATCTTAATGGACATGTGGGCGAAGGAAACATAGGGGATGAGGAAATAATGGGGAGGTACGGTGCTGGAACAAGAAATAAGGAAGGATCATTGGTTGTGGATTTTGGGAAAAGGATGGATTCGGCGATTGTCAATACTTATTTCAAGAAGAAAGATGAACACAGAGTGGCATATAAGAGTGGAGGAAAAAGTACCCAAGTAGATTATGTGTTGTGCAGATGGAGAAACTTGAAGGAAATGTGTGATTGTAAGGTAATATTGAATGAGTGTGTCGCAAAACAGCACCGTATGGTGGTATGCAAAATGGCTCTTATGGTGAAAAAGAAAAAGGCAGAGAAAGTAAAGCCAAAGATACGATGGTGGAAACTAAAAGAGACAAGCTGTCAAGAAGCGTTTAGACAAGAGGTGACCAGGATTTTGGGAGGCAAGGATGGGTTACCTGATGAGTGGGACAAAACGGTAGAAATGCTAAGAAAAACAGCTGAAACTGTACTGGGAGTGACATTCGGAAAACGAAAAGGAGACAGGGAGACTTGGTGGTGGAATGAGGAAGTTCAAAAAAGCATAAAAGAAAAGAAAGAGGCAAAGAAAGCATGGGACAAAATAAGAAATGAAAATACTAAAAAGATATACAAAGAAAAGAAGAGTAAGGCAAAGAAGGCAGTTGCAATGGCAAAGAAACGTGCATATGACAATTTGTATGCTAGATTGAAAACAAAAGAAGGTGAAAAGGAGTTGTACAAATTGGCTAGGCAGAGAAACAGAGCAGGGAAAGATGTACAGCATGTGAGGGTTATAAAGGATGAAAATGGTAATGTGATGGTAAATTCGGAAGCAGTGTTAAAGAGATGGAAGGAGTACTTTGAGAAACTGATGAACGAGGAAAATAACAGAGACCCTAGGACAGAGGAAACAGAAGTGGTTAACGAAGAGGTAAATTGTGTCAGTAGAGAAGAAGTAAAAAATGCACTAAGAAGGATGAAAAAAGGTAAAGCAGTTGGGCCAGATGAGTTGCCAGTAGAAGTTTGGAAGTGCATGGGAGAGATGGGGATAAAGTTTTTGACCAGACTGTACAACAGACTATTAATGTGTGAACGGATGCCTGAAGAATGGAGAAGGAGTGTGCTTATCCCAATCTATAAAAACAAAGGGGAAGTACAGTGCTGTGGAAACTACAGAGGAATAAAGCTAATGAGCCATACAATGAAGATATGGGAAAGGATTATTGAAGCAAGGTTAAGAGATAGAGTGGAGATCAGCAAACAGCAATATGGATTTATGCCAGGAAACGGAACCACCGATGCCATGTTTGCTCTAAGAATGTTGATGGAAAAGTACAGGGAAGGTCAAAGAGAGCTACATTGTGTATTCGTGGACCTAGAGAAGGCTTATGACAGGGTTCCACGGGAAGAGCTGTGGTACTGTATGAGAAAATCTGGAATAGTGGAAAAGTATGTACAACTAGTACAGGATATGTATGAGGGAAGCGAAACAGCGGTGAGGTGTGCAGTAGGTACTATAGAAAGTTTCAAGGTTAAGGTTGGACTGCACCAGGGATCAGCATTAAGTCCATTCCTTTTTGCAGGGTTAATGGACAGGCTAACGGATAAAGTAAGGAGAGAAGCACCATGGACGATGCTGTTTGCTGATGATATTGTGATTTGTGAAGAGACCAGGGAAGAAGTGGAGCGAAGATTAGAATCCTGGAAGTATGCATTGGAAAGAAGAGGGATGAAAGTAAGTAGGTCAAAGACTGAATATCTTTGCATAAATGGAGGAAATGATGACGAAACAGTAAAGATGGAGGATGCAAAAGTGCCAAGAGTAAAGGAATTTAAGTATTTGGGATCAACGGTGCAAGAAAGTGGTGGTTGTGAGAGGGAGGTAAAGAAGAGAGTACAGGCAGGATGGAACGGATGGAGAAGAGTATCAGGAGTAATCTGCGACAGGAGGTTACCAGCTAGAGTAAAAGCAAAAGTGTACAGTTCAATGGTAAGACCAGCAATGGTGTATGGACTTGAGACAGTAACAGTCACAAAAAAACAAAAGAGATGGAAGTCGCAGAGATGAAAATGTTGAGGTTTGCTATGGGAGTGACAAGATAAGACAAGATTAGAAACGAGCACATCAGGAGTACTGTTAAGGTTGAACAGTTAGGAATGAAGATGAGGGAGGGCAGGCTGAGGTGGTATGGACATGTCATGAGGAGAAACCAAGAGTATGTAGGAAGAAAAATGATGGAAATGGAGTTACCGGGAAAGAGAAAAAGAGGGAGACCAAAGAGAAGATTTTTAGATGCAGTAAAGGAAGATATGCAGGAAGTTGGTGTAAAGGAGACGGATGTTGAAGACAGAAAGATGTGGAGAATGATGATACTCTGTGGCCACCCCTGACTGAAGGGAAAGGCTGAAAGGAGAAGAAGACAAGAGTACATGTTTTCTGTAAGATAAATACTGTACATTACTGAAAAAATTTAATAAACCACAAGTAAAAACTTTTTTCGGTTATATAACAAACTAATTGTCAATTTATTGTTTTTCGGTTTCGTTATTTTAAGCAATTAATTTTGCTTACTGGTTATGTGGAAAAAAGCTATAAGTTTCAAAACAATGTCCTGAAAAACTGTATTTGTCAATACGAAAAGAATTAAAACTTAGACAAATAAAATCAGGCGGTCAACTGAAGTTCATTTCATTTTTATATTTTTTCTCTTCTACCCAATTGGTATGCTGCTAAAAGTTTGTAATAAATAATTGATATTAAACCGAAACATATTCATTATTTTAAATTACAGATTTTACTTATACAATAAATGTGAAGCTAAAACCTGTATTAATTGTTTGTTTTATTGAACTCGAACCAAACTAAACCTAAAATCTTAAAAGTTTCAAATAGACTCTCTTTAATCTAAACTTATACTGGAACATAATTTGAAACGGTTTGATCTAATGACAATTATGACTATTTATGCATTATCATACATGGTTTTTTATCCACAGCCATGTATGAGCCTTCGAAGATAAATATATATATATATCAACATTCGATCAGCAACGGCCCATGTATAATCGTAGATGGTAATTGAAGTAAAAAAAATCAATTAAATAAATACGGCAATACAAAGATAGCCATATATGATTATGCATGGTTTTTTATGTATGGCTGGCACTGACATAATTGGAGATAGTCGGCTAAAAATTATACATGGCCGTAGAAAAACGGAGAAAAATTTCCTCTTGGGAGGGACTCAAAGTTTTATTATGAAATGGTGGTCGCGTGATCAGTGAAGCACGACTCTCATATTGTGTGATGCAACGTCTGATTCGCTTTCTATTCATTGCTCGATGTATTTTCTCGTCCTTTTTCTCTTTTCGCACTACAGTAATGACGTATCTGTTTTTGTCCAAGCTTGGCTAGCTCGCTAGTTGTGGAATATTCGCGGATATACGATTTGGCTCGAGCAAAGGCGCCTTCCTTAGAGAGATGGAGAATAATCTAGCTTATTTATATATACATATGTGTACGCTCGCTCAATTGACAAATCAGACGCGGACGAATCGGACGAAGAAGACGGAGAGAAACGAATAGAGCAAAAATTGTTGGTCGAGGCAGAATCGCTTTGAGATAAAGTTGAATTTGGGGCGAGTGTTGAATTTATTTTGCACTAGTGTTTTGGAGTTGTGTTCAACGGAGGTAGAATCATTTTGTGCTAATTGAATCAAGTTATAGCGTTGATTTTGCTTTCCAGTTTCGCAAAGCGTGGATGAGAATTTTCGTCAATTGTGAATTTTGTAATATATTCGTTCTTATTAGAGATAGTGGTCTCTGTTTGTTTGTGAAGAAGAGTCTTCAACGACTCAATCCTAGTTTCGTTAAAACCAACTGTATAAAACCTTCAAGCTCATAGCAGACTACTTCTTGAGTTGGAATAAAATAAAATTTAGATACAGCTTTGTTTCAGCGCAGGTATTCGGGTTACCTAGCTCAACTGGTCCTTTAGGATTCCCGAACAAAGTCTGTGACAATCAAGTTTGCTTGATTTTGCAAATAGTATATTCTTTATAGTTAGGAACCTGTTTTGCTATTTCTAAGAGAAGATTTCAAGAAATTTCTCTCTTGCTTAGCCATACTTACCATTATTAGGACTTCAGTCTTGCGGCAAACTATTTCTTGATCCGGTATTTAAAAAAATTGACACAACTTTGTTTCAGCGCAGGTATTTAGGTTACCTAATTGAACTAATCTTTTCGAATTCCCGTTTAAAGGTGTGACCAAGTCGTTTAACCAAACTTGTATTAAATTAGTCAAGAAATTGATTAACTATTTTTCCCCAACAGTTAACAAGATAATTCCAGCTGATGCTTTTCTTCGATTAAAGTAATGTTGGAGCTTTTAATTTAAATTATCTGTTCAAAGAATCAATTAGAATTCGTGTGTTACAGAATAAACTACAAAATCTTAACTAGAAAATATATTTCTTCTGGGTAAAAAGGTAAACCTTATCCGATTGTAAACTTATCAACAGATTAATCAAAATATATGGGAATAACCGGTTACAATTTTGTCAAGGTCACCTTTTCGCAAAGGGTAGTAACTGATGATTTCCCACTGTTGAAGTTATAACTACCAAATAATATCAAACATATTTAACCAGGATGAGTTAATTTGTTTTGTGCTTGTATTTTTTTCTGTTTCTATTAAATTTTTTCTTTTGCTAGATGATGGAATCATAAAAAACTTATTTTAGCTATTGTTATTTATTGTTTAGATGTTTTAATGTTGTGTAGTTTTTCTTGGATATTCTTTTTTCCTTGCTGTATATTTTGTTTGAAAAGAGGCGGAAATAAAAAATGACTGAATTGAAATGAAAACAAGACAAAGCTTCTTTAATATATGATGTGATATGTTGTACACTATTTTCGCAAAACAAGATGAAATAACATCTTTTCTGTAAAACGCCTGGTGACAACATTTTTAAAACAATCTTGTTGGTTTTTACTGATTCAAAAGTTTGATTGTAAATTTTTTTGAGAAAGCTTTGCGTAATTTTTCTAATAGAAACCAGTCAAGAGGTAAACATTCAACCATAGATTGAGCTTCCACTGTCGACCAACAAAGAAGCAATGCATTAAGCAGGCCGTTACTCACGGTAGTTTGCTGAAATGCAACTAATTTTTTAAATATTTAACAATATTTTCCTGCAACAGATGTACATAGACACGTCACCGTTGTTGCTCCAACATTGCTTTTGATACTCAACCAACCTTAATGATGATACAGCAAAGTTACAAGTACAGTTATACGCTAATAACCCTACCATGTCCAAATAACTTTCGACTAATCGTTTATAAAATTCTCTCGGCCTTTTGTTTGGAATTAGAATTGGAATTGCAATTTTTTTGAAGTCTTTAAGACAAAATTTACCCTGATTATAACATATCAATAGGATGCAATGGCACATTTATTAAACCAAATATCAATTCCAGTGTATTTCGTAATAAAAGTTGAGCAGTTTAAAATATGTGACAAATTATATTATAAAGATAAATTTATACCAATATTTTGGATTTAAAACTCTGATTATATTGCTTTGATTAATAACTGAGTAAACAAGTTCTTATATTGCATGGGTTCCAGTAAATTCTGTGTTACACCAAAATTCAAACGAGGTATTTAAACCTACATATCTTTCATTAATACAATATACGTATATTCATAAATAAGAAACAAAGAATTGCAAAGCAACAAAATATGAATTAATCTTTGGAGATTGCAGAGTAGTGTAAGCAAAACAAAATTTCATTTTATTTCTTTATTCCCGCTATTAAATACACAAAAATATTAGAAAAATGAAAAAAAGAAAGAAGCAGCACAATGTTAAAACATGTATATAATTAAAAAGTGCACGTATAAAGCAAGTCCTAATATAGAGAAAAACGTCTGCTTTAATGCTCTGAGCAAACTTGGTGAAATCAATCGCAGTATCTAATAGAGTAGATGCGGAGGATAGATAAATATTAATTCTCCAGTTTCAGCATTGATGGACAGAGACCATTTATTTCCAGAAATGGAACTGCTGTTGGCCGTGAAAGTATTTTGTATTGTTCAAGTCAAAATCGAAGAAAGTAGAGGTTCCATTATAGCCATCAAGTTATTGTCTCAAAGATATTTTTTTTACCAATTCGCACAAATAACACAAATAATTATATCAATAAGCAAAACAAATTAGCGTATAATGATAGAGAGCATTTTATCTTATCAGAAAATAGGTTTATTATGCTAAATATTAATAATTGATTTATAATACTTTTTACAAGTACTATTTTATACTTATGACCAGTAGCGTATTTAAAGGAAACCATTGGGCCATGGCCCCCCTCGGAGATCATTAAAACAAGAAATCAGAGTCAGATTCAAAGTGAAGATTTTTTTTGAGACGTCACTCTGCTTTTGGGAAAAAATCAATAAAACTGAGACAGATTCAAAGTGAAGATCTTTTTTACTACTTCAAAAAAATTTTCCAATAAGCATATTTGATTGTAGTTGTATGCCCTCTCTTTCAACATTCTCGGTACGCCACTGCTTATCACCCATTTAGTAAAGTTGTAATATGAATCTACGGTTTGATTTTTGGATGGCTAAATTTGGCAGAACGTTGCAGCCAAAGATAGCATACAACTAACTAGGTCAATGGTAAGTTCCAGTTTATAATAATTCTGTTGATATTGGTAAAGTGCGTAATGCTTGGTATAAAACTTTGTAGGTTATGATACAAACCATAATGTTAAACAATGAATCAGAAGCATACACAAAAATGAAACTTTAAAAAAATCACTAAATCTAACAAAATTCTTAAATGTTAATGTTTAATTTTCAACATTAACTAAAGACAAATAAAGCAAATTACATACAAATACACATTGAATTTATTTTTAAATTTATTTATTATTAAATTATTTACAAAACTTATATTGAAAAGATTTTTTAACCAAGAAAGTCATCAAGCAGCTTTTTTGTAACTCCTCAAACAGGTCAGAATAAACACGGGAGTGTTGTTCTAAGTCGAAGGTGTACAACCGATAAAGTGTATAACCAACCTTGGGGCTGGTAATTTTTACCAATCTTTTTTATGATGATATTACTAAAAAAAAGTTTTGTTTAATCACAATTTTGGAACTTTATTTTCAATCAAGTGCAATTAACTTTAATAATTTACGATGTGTATTCTTTCAAATTTTTCCTAATCTGTATTCTATCAATTGAAAAAAAAGTAATGTAAACAATAATTTTGTTTTTCTTACATCTTAGAAAATGTTGCTGTTCCATTTTTGGAGCACTCCAATTGCCGCGCTCGGATTGCAGAAAGCAACTTAGCAGTTTAGTTTGCAACTTTTCAGAAGTTACAGCAGAAATTCAAAAAGAAAAAGCAGTTTGAGATGCATTTATAAGTGGAATTGTGTTTAATTAAATTAGACAATGATTGCTTAAAAATCAAGATCTTAGTTTGCAAAATGGCTTCCAAAGAGCGAGGTTACTAGACATAGCTCAGAAGAATACAGACGCTTATTGCATCGAATCATGGCAATTGCAAATCTATCGAAAATTATATCTGAGGTGGAATCGAAAGTTTACAAGTTTGCATACAAAGGACACAGAATGGCAATAATAAAAAATGCAACTGCTTTGGGAATAAAAAATATCCTCGAAAGTGTTGTCCTGCAAAAGAAATATTTTAACTGCTGACAAAAAAGGTTTTTCTTGAAAGATTGCTGTTATAGAATGGAACTTCTAAAACATTAGATACTTCAACTGCTGAGACTTGTACGTAATTGTAGCAGTTTAACTCATTAATAACCTGGTTCTCAATTTACTAACAAATAACCAAAAAAAAGGCTTTAATGAACTTTTTTTGCTTTAAAAAGCTCATTAAAGCCTTTTTTTGGTTATTTGTTAGTAATGTTTATGTATTTTAGATACAAAATTTTCAAAAAAATTTGTATACTGTGTTTTTGCATTGTTATTTAAAATGCAATTATTTTTGAGCAAAAATGTTTTTTTTGTAAAAAAACGCTGATTTAGCTTTTAAAATTAACAGATTAAGAATTTCAATTTCAATAAAAACCAAACTGCTTAAAATGAGAAGCACCAGACTCGAGTTTCGCTCAATTTCGAGTCTGGTGCTTCTCATTTTAAGCAGTTTGGTTTCTATTAATATTCCTAAATACCTCACGTTGTTTATAATATCATTAAAATTTCAATTTCCGAAACAACATTAATTAAACATAACAAATATTTCCTAGTTGTTTCATTTTGTTATCGCTTCGGGCGTAATTATGTAAACAAATAGTTGTTCTTAGGTCAGAACAATGGACGAATACGCTTTTGCTTGCCTTGACTTTATATAAAGGCAATCGAGGCCAAGTTTTGGTCTGAAGCGCTTTATAATGAGTACAATAAAAAAGAGAATAAACGCATAAACACAAATAGTTATGCATCACACAAGCTTCGATAATTTTTATATAAAAAACCCTAATAGATGCAATAAAACGTCACACTCAAACAAATTTCTACGCAAGTTACGTTCACAAAGAGCAAAGCCCTCAATTTTCTGTGGGTTTTGAATAGTAAAGGTTAAAATTTGTTGATTTTTTGTTTGCACTCGAGCCGGATGTACTGCTCAGTGCTCATCGTTTTGCTTATTTAGCATTATCACAATAATCTATTTTGTAAAATTCTGTAGATCTAGCAGCTGTCTTTAAATCAGCTGTTATGAAATCTTCGTGACGGAACTTTATAGCTTTCAACAAAATTAAAAGAGAAGTCGGTACTTTTTTTACTTGTTGGGCGAAAATTGCCTATAAATTTCGAGCAAGTCAATATCTTATAAACCTTTTCTATATTCCTGCTAAGTAAAAACAAAATATTTAGGGACAGCCTATTTTTTTTCTTTTTACATAACTGTACGACTTGACTACTTTTATGAAAGCAATGTACACAACTTTGCTATCTTTTTATTCAAAAATTAAAATGCATGTATTTGATTGTTAATCGTAAATTTATTTATTTTTTTATTTCTATATTTATCCTCCTGACTCGCAGGAAAGCGACGGAGGCGCTAATACATAGGATAAGCAATTATCCCAACTTGCTTCCGGAGATGCCAAGATATTTTTGTCCGCTTGTAATTTAATAGAGATATGACTGTGATTTAGAACTGCTTGCCAAAACTACCAAGCAGGGGAAAGTGCCGCAAAGTGTCTTTTCCCATTGACACAACAGAATGGCGCAAGTGAGTTTTGAACAGAGACCACGTGGATCACAAACACGGCGCTTTAAACACTCCAGCAGGCTGCCAAAAATCCTCCATTTTTCTTTGAGCATCACTTTTTATGATTTTACCGAAAATTATAATGTGCGGTATTCACGTATTCCTCAAGGTTCCCAAAAATTGTGTAAAGTTTGTCGTGCAATATTATATAAGCCACTGCTGTAGATTATGCAATCTTGGTTGGTGTAGTTCCAAACTAAAGTGTTTTATATTGTTAATATTTTTAGATTTATCAACATAAACGTTTTTGATAGTTTAAACTTTACTGCTTAATGACGTAAGAATATTCTATCAAATTTCAATGCAATTACTACATACTGTTTTAGTATGATAGGAATAAATTTGTATATATACAACGAAAAATTTAATTGTGATCCAAACATAATTGGAAAAATGGACAGTTTTTGGGCGGACAAAATTAAGCTACAATTTCAGAAAAAGTTTCAAAATATTTAATACTCATGCAAATAGCATACATTAAATTTAAGTGGAAACGCTGCTTTAGTAAATTTTTTTACATTAAACTGATCGTGTCAAATATGAGTTAAATGAAACAGAGAAAGGGTTTAAATAGTTTATTACGTAGAGGCTCATATAATTTTTTTTAATTAGTGTTTTCAAACTAAACTAAGAAAAGGCTTTTCCTCAGGTAGTTAAGCTTACAGAAGTTTAAAAATTAAATAAATATTCGCCATTCTTATGAATTTAAAAAAATGTTGATGGTGCATTTAAGTTATATCATTTTAGGCAAAAATAGGACAAGTAAGATGTACATTTCAACTAACACTGCTTTAAATATTAAATAAGAAAAATACGGAATTAAATTTCAAATGAATCTTTCTTACGTACAAGACTGGAATTTAACCCACGTCTACGGCTTGTGAGTAAGAAACTTTCATAACCATAAACCCAAATTTTATTGTTTTTGCTTTATACGCTTATTCTCCTACTAGTTTAAAACATTGCGCCTAAACAATACAGTCTCTTCTCGATTGGTATATTATCATAGTCTTGGCGAACGGTTAGCAACAATATGTGAAATTAAGTCTTCCGGGAAATTGAATTTAGTCGTCCCCAACTATGATTCAAACTGACAACTCCAAAGCGACAGCCCCAACTCAAATTGACCGCTTTATGATTTTTTACGACTATCGTAAGCTGCGTTTAATCAAAATAATTTTTCCACTTCTTACTGTTTAAAGTTGTTTAAAACTTAATTAAACTGCACTGCTATTTAATGATATTAATGCTTTGTTGTTTTTATTGATTTCTTTGATCTCATCACATGTCGATGAAATCATCCGTCAAACCGTTGCTTTGTCAATCACAATCATAAAAATTATAAGTTAGATTGAGACTAAGAAGCACTCTGATATAAATAGTAGCAGGTGCAAATAATTGCAGCAATTGAACTAAAGGAAAAAAGTGCAGAATTTCTGTTGAAGTAAGTAAAAAGTCTAAAAACAAAGCAAATTTTTTAAAGAGTATTTAATGCCTCTTTGAATATATATTTTTATCTTATAAATGTTTTTTTTTTATATTTTTATCTTATAAAATTTTAATGCTCCTTCTTGATTTCTAATATTATAAGCTGTTTTGATCTTTTATTATTATCATAAATACTAATTTTTTAAAATTATTCATGATTGTTAAAGCATTTATGTTTAAATTGAGTGAATGGAAATTCAAAAAATTTTAAAATCAAGGATCTTGTGCCAAGCAAAACTTGACTAAACATTAAAATTTAGTTTCAGATTAGAGTTTTCTTGTTGATTTTCTAAACCAAAGGTTTGTAGTTGTGAATTTATGTAAATTCAAAAATAAGACAAGCGACTACACAGAAAATATTTTGAAATTGTTTTTTAGATTGAACTGATTTTTTACTGCTTATATAGAGTATATAGACTACAATAAATAAAGAATGACAAAGAAAGCAGATCCAACTGTGCATTCAGCCGAAAATATCTACATGAATCGGATTGAAGCTAAGCAGACCAATCCAACTAAAAGTAAAAAAAAACTCTTAGATCTATGTTTTTTCAAAATGCATTTCATGAACAGTTCAAATACAATTTAAACTATTAAAAATATTCTTTTTAAAAAAATTATTTATAGTATATCGACTTAGACTCAAATTAAATTTTTTAACCTAAAAATAACATGAAAAATTTGTCAAAAAACTAAAAAAAGATATTTGAAGATAGTCTACGTTTATTTAAGTATAAGGTGAGAATTATGTAACCAAATAATTTTGATCTATGAAAAGATCAGTATAGGGAATCACTTCTAACTCTGCCACTGCTTGAATGAATATAACCAAAATCACTTTTGGTCTGCAATATATTCAATTGATCGAGAAAATGCACACACAGGGGTAATTTGACCTATTACCATCGAGGTAAATGACACATTACTCTGCAAAAGTACAAAGACTCATTCGATTTTGACCAATATCACATTGGTACTTCGCTATTTACGACCGCATTGCGCTAATTTTCAACAGCCAGGACAATTACTGGTGAAAATTGACTTGGTAAAGTGCAAACAATAATCAAGCTAGCTAATTTGAAAAAAAAAAAAATGTTTATCTAGACACAAATATTAGAAGATTGAAAGCAGATTTTGGATTTAATTTTGGATTTTGGATTTTGGATTGAAAGCAGATTTAGGATTTTGCTACCCAATAGTATCTTCTGTTCTTAATTAGGCTATATACACTAAGCTAAGCTATACCTTTAAAAAAAATTTTTTTGCTATTGTTTTATGACAAGATTACCTTTTCTTTTTTCTTTTTACAAATTGAGGCCCCCAAACTCTGCTTTCAATCTTCTAATATTTTTGTCTAAATAAACATTTTTTTTTTTTTTTTCAAATTAGCTAGCTTGATTATTGTTTGCACTTTACCAAGTCAATTTTCACCAGTAATTGTCCTGGCTGTTGAAAATTAGCGCAATGCGGTCGTAAATAGCGAAGTACCAATGTGATATTGGTCGAAATCGAATGAGTCTTTGTACTTTTGCAGAGTAATGTGTTATTTACCTCGATGGTAATAGGTCAAATTACCCCTGTGTGTGCATTTTCTCGATCAATTGAATATATTGCAGACCAAAAGTGATTTTGGTTATATTCATTAAAGCAGTGGCAGAGTTAGAAGTGATTCCCTATACTCATCTTTTTATAGTAAATTTCTTGCTTGCCATAAAACTGAAGATCTTTACAATTCATATACAGTGTCACTTTGAAACTGTATATAAAGGGCGATGAAAGTGCTATACTTGATAACCTGTCAATAATCCAATTTTATAGCTTTCTTAGTCATTTTTTAACAATTTATTTCTTATTGAAGTTTTCTAGTCATTATTTAATAGTTAGTCTCTTTCGATGTTTTCCAGAAGCTCCCCATATTATCATTTTAGTCTAATAGGTTCCATTTTCAAGAATCTTTTCAAATAACATCAGAATATTTTAGCACAAATTTGTTGATATTTCGATGTAGGCTACATAGGCGACGTCATTCAGTTACTTCGCTGGCGTCCGAAATTCTTCTAATTAATTCTGGCTTTTGATCTTGATAGTTAGAATTCCAAATTTCCAAAAGAGTTGCAAAGGAGTTCTCTTAGTGCTTTAAAATTCTTGTCAATTTCTTTGGCATTTTATTACTTTTGATTTTATATTATTCGGATTTTCTATTTAATTTTAGCTCTTGACTTTGATGTTAGGATTCCAATTTACAAAAGACTTCTCTCGGTACTTTTATCATATTTTTTGAATTTTGACATTCTGTAAAAATCAAATTGTTACTTCTGTCATTTTGCCTTTCGAATTTTCAACATTTGCAAAAATCAAACCGTCACTGACGAGACTTCAATAGTCGAAACAGCTGTCTGGCGGAGGATTTTGCTACCCAATAGTATCTTCTGTTCTTAATTAGGCTATATACACTAAGCTAAGCTATACCTTTAAAAAAAATTTTTTTTTGCTATTGTTTTATGACAAGATTACCTTTTCTTTTTTCTTTTTACAAATTGAGGCCCCCAAACTCTGCTTTCAATCTTCTAATATTTTTGTCTAGATAAACATTTTTTTTTTCAAATTAGCTAGCTTGATTATTGTTTGCACTTTACCAAGTCAATTTTCACCAGTAATTGTCCTGGCTGTTGAAAATTAGCGCAATGCGGTCGTAAATAGCGAAGTACCAATGTGATATTGGTCAAAATCGAATGAGTCTTTGTACTTTTGCAGAGTAATGTGTCATTTACCTCGATGGTAATAGGTCAAATTACCCCTGTGTGTGCATTTTCTCGATCAATTGAATATATTGCAGACCAAAAGTGATTTTGGTTATATTCATTAAAGCAGTGGCAGAGTTAGAAGTGATTCCCTATACTCATCTTTTTATAGTAAATTTCTTGCTTGCCATAAAACTGAAGATAATTTTGATCTATAGAAAACACTTTAAGCACGGCTTATATTAAAAAAGTATTCATTCATTTTTTAACTAATACTATTTGAAATGCTCATTTTTCTAAATAACGCCAAATCTTAACTTTGCTTTTTTTGTTTTTTAGGTGAAAACAAAAAATTTCGGTTCAATAGATTTTGTTTTTTATCAACAACTATTGTGGTATTTCTTCTAGTTTTGGTAGTTTGTATTATTTCTCTATTTTTACAAGTAAGTTTTGTAAACGAAGTTACACAACTAAATAAACTAAAATTGAATTTGATTTTACCAGAATTGTGTTTTTTTTCAAATTTTTTTTTTTTAAAATTAAAGAATTAACAAGGGAACAGCATGAGTTGAAAGATATTTAACCATACATTATATCCTATACTTATGTTTGTTTGCTTGTTTTTTCTTTTTCAAACCTTTAAACCTTTTTTAGATGTTTTATTTTCGTACTGCCTTGAGACATTATTACAGGGATATCCTGAGCAATAATCAAATAAATTAAATTTAATAATAAATTAACTGAAGAGTATAAGGTATTAAAAAACAATTTCTAAAATATAATTTTAAAAATTGTGTAAATGGAATTGCTTCCCCCCCAAAAAAAACACATAGACATTTTTTTCTTATTCTTGATTTATTTCATTTTATATTTCCTGAAATTTGGTGTTAAACTTCAACTGAAGTTGAATTTGTAAGCTTTATGGAAAGGCTCATGGCATTTACACATCCATATTAAATGTTTCAGTTTTTGGGTTCAAACGCTTATAAATTGGCTACACATTCAAAACTTTGTTTTCTGTTTATCTAAAAATGTTGCTATCTTTGCTGCAGTAAAGTCAGCGAGTTTTTGTGACGCCATTACTCGGGAGTTCAAAAGAACAGTTGAACTAGGTAACCCAAATACCAGCGCTGAAGTAAAACTGTGTTTCTTTTATTTATGCCGGTTCAAGAAATAGTTGGCCGCGAGATTAAAGTTCTTTAAACAGTAGGTTCTGGCTCAATAGAATTTGATTCTTTAGAAAAATTATCTTTATAAATAAAAAACACGGTTTCTAACTTTAAAGAGTATATTTATAAACTTCACGTAAACTTGATCCATTTACTTAAAACATGACTTCCAAGCTTCACCAAACTTCATAAAAATTCACAGCGTTCACAACTGCAAATAACTACTTTAACAACTTTGTGCTAATAAACTACAAAAATAAATTAGCTTCCCGATGGCTAATATTAAACTTACTAAATCGTCCACCATGTAGATAAAACAATTTTATCTCTCTGTAGAATTAATATTCCAAGGCGCTAAAATAACCCTTGATAACTTAAACATAGTGACATACTCGTAGCCACAAAAACTCGAACAATTCCTAAGCACTTTTTAACTGGAATGACTCAACTGGAATAAATTGAAAACAAAACGTGTGCTATTATATAAATAGAGCTATGCCATGCGATTAACTGAAAAAATTCCATTTGACAATTCATTAAAGTTTTTGAAAAAAAAATATGCTAGATCGTTCAGAGGTCACTTGCTTTTAAGCTACTTGCCATGCGCTTTGAATTAAAAATGGCGAAACCAATTAATACTATACACTTTTGAGACAATTTGCAAATAATAAAACAAATCAAATTAAGTGGCGATCGGCAAACCAATTATGCAATCCTTAAGGCTGGTTTACACACAATGAAACTTACCCTACTAAAGCCATCACTGCAAATTGTTTTTCTTGCTGTTTTCTTTTTTACTTTTAATGACTATTTTTCCCATACTATACTTTATTTTCATTTTGGTTTTAAAACTATAATTAGAGTTACTATCCGAAATTACATAAAAATAAACTTAGGTAATTACCCAAAATGAGGAAGCACAAAAATTTACAAACTGTTTTTTATCACTATTTCTTAAAACCTCAACCAAAAACAAAAAGGCTTTTGATTTGATTTTTAACCCCAAATGATCTTGAATGTAAAATATTTTTTGTTTATTAGTAGTCATGGTCAGCAAAATAAGCATGTTTGTTTTCTAGAAATGCTACTGAAACTTTATTCTAAGCACGTTTTTTTAAAAGCAAACCCATTGAAAAACTTTTAAGACAACATTCTTGAAAGCAAACATCTTAGAAATAAGCACAAAATGCTAATCCTATTTATAGTTTATTTAAGAATTTTTCAATTTATTTTCTGAAGTCAAAGGCCTATAGGTGGAATCGGTTTAACTTTATTCGTAATGGCAGATAAACTATTCAAACCGTCTTATGTTAATGAGAGGACGTTACTATATTTAGAACAAAAACCTTTCTTTGTACAACTGAGCAACTAAAAGCTTCAAATTTTTTCGTTTAGACAGACATTTTAGGAAAAGAAATTGCACAAACAATGAATGCTAATGATAAATTTATTGAAAAATAATTTGAAAAAGTAAATATTTTATAGACTTGCATACAATCGTAATCCAACTGGTTAAAATTGCCACAAACTATTTCAATCTACCTAGATCACTAAGATATTAAGGAGTAAATTGAGCAGTTGGCACATCACTTCTACGTGCCTACAATAGATTGACTATGACGGAACTTATACAAACAGAGCATCTAGCAATTAACGTACGACAAAAAAATTTGTACGGAACTTCAACAAGATTTGAAACAACAATAACAATATTTAAGCAGAAAAAAAATTATTTGGCTTGTACCAGTGGGAAGAAACGTTATTTTGATGGTGATCGTAAGTGACATAGTCTTCGTTTAATTTTTATACGCGTCATACCGCTGTATCTTTATTACAAACAAAGCGTCATGTTGTCTAATTCTTTTATTGTTATCCCATCCAAAAAACTCCATGGTTATCGGTAGAGCAGGTTTAATTTTTAGCAAATAAAAAATTTAAAAAGACATCACCTTGACATGTCCGTAAGCAGGTCAAGGTCGACAATTTCGACGTTGTCGAGATTCAGGTTAATTAAAGTAGTTGATACAATTACAAAACAATTTATGTAAAATAAATTTGGCCAAAATATGTATTATTGAAATTAAAACTTAAATTCTTGAAACGCCACAGAATCCAAGAAAAAAACATTCTGCGAAGTCTCAGCTTTAAAATAGCATCATACGTCAAAGTAAAATCGTGCATGAAACAGTTGTGAAGACAACATAACACTTCGATAACTAAGTCTTCCAGATCGACGCGTATAGCAACCAGCATTACAAAAATAACACGAACACGTTGAATCAGAATGCGAAAAACACTCTCAACAACTAGGCAGGCAAATTGACGCACTTTTTTTTAGCTCAAAATATTTTCCGTGGTGAGGCCGCATTAAGCAAGCCCTTAGTTATAGAAAATGTCTCGTTGGCAACAAAACAATACAAAAATTTTGGTTTGCCATCGTATAAAGGGCCACGGTTCGGCAGGAAAACGCTCCATTGAAAAGAGCTTGGGTAAAGGTGAAAATATTTTATTATCTGAATTTTGTTCCTAACTTGGAATGTCAATAATTTGAAAGCGGTATCTACAAGAAATGCAACTTAAGTGGTGCGTAATTATAAATGAAATTTGAATTCAGGCGTTTAGCGCGAGTAAAATTACAACGCTTTACAAACAATTCAATTAGAGTATAAACATAATTTTATTGCTTTAAGCAATTCCAAATTTCAATTTTATCAATTAATCAACTAAAAAACCGAATAAGAAGCTTCAACCATACAACAATTCCTTGGTACAGTATATTCGAAATTAGGGACTGGTAATTGCGAAACAGTTGCTCTAGGTTTTAAGTCTCCGACGTTATCATGCGAGTACGGAATATTTTAATTTTTAATACTAAAAACAGTGGGGGCTCATTGGAGCTTTGGAGCTGCAACATCTTAAATATTTATGCAGCGGTTGCGAAAGGTTGTAATAGATATTACAAAAAAAGTAATAATTATAATTTTTTAAGCGTTGCTGATAACATCTGATACTATTTACAACTGCTGCACTTACATTAAGGGTGCTGCAGCTCAAATGCGCGAGAAGCACGGATTACAATTTATTAGGTCATCCCATAAGTAATGTTGTTTTATTACCGAATTTTGAAAAAATGAAAAGCACACACAAAATATTAATTTAATCAATTATATAGTCTTCATCTGAATGAATGATATTCTCCCAACGCTCTATGAGTTTATTTATGCCACTCTTATAAAAGTCAGCATGCCTGCTAGAGAAAAAATGTTGCAGATCCGTTTCGAGTGCCTCAATCAAAACAAGATCTGCATCCTCGCAAAATGATGTTAAGTGTTTGGGGTCATACACTTTGAAACATTGCCACCGACCAAATCATTACAGCTCAGTCATACTGTGATCAGCTCAATAGACTTAATAAAATGCTTAAAGAAAAAAGAGCTCTTTAGTCAATCGTAAGGATGTCATTTTTTATCATGATAACGCTAGACCCCATAGTGCAAGGATCACATGCAATAAGATTGAGGAGCTTGGGTGGGAAAAACTTTTGCATCTTCCGTATTTTCCCAATATCGCTCCTTCAGATTATCATCTATTTCGAAGTCTGCATAATTTCACTGATGAAAGAGAATACTCTTTACTTGAGGCACTTGAAACTGTTAATATTTAATCTCATAATTGTAGATTATTTATTAGAATTTACATTTCAGGGAATTTTCATCTTAACTTTTCGCGCTGCTCATTCGCCTTACAGGTTACGGCAAGTTATGCTTGATGAGGCCCATTAGATCAAAACGGGCTTGTTGCATAATCATCGTCCTCTCTGTTAATTTGTTCTAGTCGCTAATTATTGTTCTTATTTTACTCATTAAAACTACATTTAATATGGTGCATGGTGATCTCTTTAAAGAATGCATTGTATTCTTGAGAATTGATTTTTCACATGTTGCATCCGCTTCGGCCTTGATCCCTTTTTAATGCTTTTTCACATTAATTGTGTTGATTAAGTTATAACAGCGCTTTTTGATTCTCGGTGATTTGGAAATTATTTTACGATCTATTCCATCCATTATGGTGTATCAACATGCTTATTAGCACAAACAGGACAAACTATTTACAACAATATTTGAATGCAATAACACCCATCATTTATTTAAAAAAACAAGTTAATCAAGCACTAAGCATTGTTTTTTAAGCAAGCATTAAAAGATTCTAATTATTTGATTTGATTAAAATTATTTATTTGAAAGGCCGCAAGGACTCCAAATATAGTAGAAATTATGGGTCTTGTTATAAAACTTATATTGACTCATACTATCAAATGTAGCTGCAATATATAAAGGCTATTACAGTTAATTTTTGACAAAACCCAGAATTATAACTATTAATAATTAAATAAAAAGACGTAAAAATGTACACAAAGCACCATATCTATAAAGTGATTAACCAGTTTTTTCATCTAAAAATAAACTGTTAGCCAATACTTTCTTGTACATGTAATTTACTATACTTTATATTTTTAATAGGCAAATGCCTGTTTCTTTTTATTTAACAAAAACCATCTAAAACAAGCAATAACCTGGTTTGACTAAAACTGTTTGATCACAAAGTCGTAATGTAATTGGGTTAAAAATATCCAAAGTTGTGGAAAAGAAGATTAGACTACAAGAAAAATTTATTTAAAAAAATACACCAACATTTAAGAATCATTAAGTGCAATTTAAAAAAATTATTCAATTTTTTTTTTACAAAAATTTTTGTCTAAGTTTTGATTATAAAACAGTCTTTTTTTACTAAAAATCAGTGATTAACTTTTTTTATAATTTTAATACCTAGAATTTTATATTTACTTATTACTTTATGTATAAAGCGTCAAAAAACAAAAAATTAAAAACCAGTAGCTTTGCTAAATGACTAGCTTAGCGAGATCTAGAAAACTAGTTTTTTCATTGAAGCAAAATGTTTCAATGACATTTGTAAATCAGACTTTTTAGATACAAATCTATAATGTCTCTTTGTCATCGAAACCATTGAGACCAGTTCATTGTGTGTGAATGCCATAATAAAATAAACACATTCTAAAATGTTACATTGATTTGTTTTTTTCAATGTACTCGTTGTGTTTATTGTGTGTGAACGGGCCTTTATTTAACAATCAAAAAAATTACTTCGTAATAAAACGTTTAAAATTGCCTTAAAAGACTGAATGTAAACTATATGTTTATGTGGTTAAAGATAACATTAAGAATGATGTGTGACGTTATTAGATGCTTTTTTTGTTGCTTTGTCCAGTAAAATCTTCAATACCGTTGGCTGTTACATAGGGTATATGTTTGTTCTGTTATATTCATAAAATAAATAATTTTAATTAAATTTATTTGAAAAAAAGAAAGTATATAACTTAACTCTTTTACGGCGGGCTTTTGTCCACTAACAACTCTATAAAAGGGGTTTTTCAAGAATTAAGCAATATTTAATTATAATTACCCCAATGATTATAAAAAAAAATTTTTTAATTTTATATCATTGAAAAGATAATTTTTTCCTGAGTAAAATGCTATAAAATTTTTAAAAATTTGTTAAAAAACAAGTTTGCAATAATCAAAATAAGAGACCCCACTTTTCTTTGAAAAAAATATCTTTATTCCCCAATACGTACGACTAGTGACAAGATGATTCAAATTTTCAAGTCGCTGCGTGTCGCCAAAATTGTACTTTGTCTGGCGGAAAAAATTTTGTCTGAATATTTTGCGAAGCGCACGTGCTTTGTTCGATTTTTTCCCAGGGGAATATGACAAATGGTACATTACTTATTAGAACAATTATATGTTGAACTTTATCTGAGTGTGTGTGCTTGCGTGCCATTGTTTGAATCTTTGCTCGCCTTGACTTTAAACAAGAAAAAAAGTTTCGGCTATTTTCGTGACAATATATAAACAAGAAATGTCAAGTTGATGGCTTATTTTAGCTTGTTCAGCAAAGTAATGTAGTTTTTTTTACTCAATAAATTCTAATGTAACAAATTTTGATCAACTCATATATTTTTGCAAAAGCATAAAATTGCACCAGTATTATGTTTTACAAAAATATTTTTAATTGGGTTATTTAAATTTTCTCACTTTAGCAAATAGAAATGTATCACTCAGTTTTTTCATGTATTTCGTGTAATAAGCAATAAAACATTTTTCGAACAGATAGTTCACCGTCCATATGGCACAGCAGTCAATTTATCTTTCAAGACGGAAGTCGAAATATGTGACGATGCCCGTTTTATCTCTCAAGACGGGAGTCACAATAGAGGAGACCGGGGCACATAGTAACACTTTTTTTTCTTTTTGCTATTTTTCTCATAATAATTTTTTTCAAAATTCTTGTATAATATGAAAAATTTAGATCACTGTTTAATTAATATCAAAAAATAAATTAATAATTTTCAAAGCTCAGTGGTTAAAATTACAATTTAAATATTTAAAAAAAGCATTGCAATGTGTCTCGTCAATGGGGTAGGTTATAACATCAGTCGGGCTAAGTTGTAACAGCAACAAAATTGCTAATCAAATCTCAAATATACATGCAATTTGCAGAAAATAGCAATAAGAAAAAGTAAATACAATGAAGTCACACATAGCCTAGTCATAGACATGAGTATTAAGCACAAAAAATGAGGTATTTGACCGATACCTAAAAATGTGAAAACAGTTTTTTTCACTTCTAGATTAGCCTAATCATAAATTTCAGAATCACATTTGTGACAAAAATATATATTCAAATTTTTGGCAAAAGCTAAATGTGACCTCTTTAGGTAACCATAGCATTGTACGAGTACCACCCACTTCTCATCAGGACGACTGTTAAAATAAAGTTCAGGAAATGTAATGCAAAACTATTCTTTTGCTTTTAGTGTTTTTTAAAAAGTTGTTTTTTCTTTGGTTGCACCTGTAACAGATTGTCCTTTTTTGGTGTGTTTGTTAACATGGCACACTTTTTAGACCTTTTCTTGTTTTACAGCAAGGACTTAGCTAGTTTTTTAGCACTCTGTTGAGTTTTACATGGTAAGCACTAATGCTTTGCTACTCCCCTTATTGATCTCTTTTTTCTATTATAGCAACTGCTGCAGCAGCTCTTAAGTTGTCTTGTAATGACAAGCTGGTGTTCCTGTTAGTCTTTCTTTTATAATTTCTCATTTTATTCACAAACGTTGTTGACCAATTACTTATAATGTAAGCTAGTTGAACCAATGCACAAATACATGTGTTACAACGTACCTCATCTCATACTTAGCTAAGTTTTTGTTAATATCTCGAACAATTAGGTCTTATTTGCCAAACCTTTTTAGGCATTTACTAGCTTATTGTTTTGCGGCTCGACTGATATAAAACATTTTAATAAAAGCGCACCCGCTATCTCTCCAGAAGGTAGAAATTAAATTTTGAAAAATTTACTTTGCCTACTCAAAAAGCTTGTTTTAACAGTAAACCTATTTTTAGTCATGGGAACTAAGCAATATTATTGCTGGTGATACGTCTTAATATGACTGTTATTTGGGGCTATTTAAAATTTTGTTGGTTTAAGTTAGATTTTGACAAATACGAATGTTACAACTTACCCCATGTTACAACTTGCCCCGGTCTCCCCTATGTGAAGATAACGGTTTTATCTTTCAAGACGGGAGTCACAATGTGTGCAATGCCGTTTCTATCTTTTAAGACAGAAGTCACAATATATGATAGTGCCGTTTTTATGTTTCATAATTGTGACCTGATTAGCTAAAATATAATTTATTAAATTGAACAACCTATCTCTATACCGTTTGTTACGGGGGTTTTAGATTCCTTTCAGCTGATTAAGAATTCTGGCTTCGCAGCAAGGCACAGCCGTATATAAATGAGCGTACGTTTGTGCTTTGGCCTTGTGACGTGAAAAATGAACTTCAAAAGTTTTTCAGGAAATTTTGATCTAGAAAAGTATTCCGAGTTGTTTTTTCTGCTCACCTGGGGTCACATGACTTGTCACATATTATGACTCCCGCAGTGAAAGTTTAACTTGAAAAAAGTAAAAACTATTTGGATATTAATTGTTTAAATGACTTGGTTTCTATAAATAATTAAACCAGGGCGTCTATAAATAAACCGCTCAATCAGGGAAATAAATCGTCAAAAAGTTGGAAAAAAATATTGGTGCGGCTAATCAAGCCTTTCTAGCTCCCATCTTGCACTTCAACCGGTATAAAATAATTTTTAAATTATATTGTTTGTCACTTATCAAAAAATGCACAACATTTTGTTGAAAATTCTTTTTGATTGTTTTTACAATCTCAAATACAAACACTGACTGCTATGGAAACGTCAATTGGCAATAAAAACATAGGATAGTTTTAAAAAGCGTGTTCATTTCTCAAAGACTTTTCATCTGACACTCATCAGGAGGAATTGTTAGTAAGCTCTCAGATCATTTTGAAGATTTTTTCCAATGAGTGTGAGATTAAAAGTCTTGAAGAAATAAACACGTTTTTTAAAGCTAAGCTATAAAAATATAAATAATTTTAACAACAAATTAAGACAAATTTCATGTTGAAATAGACAATTTTGAAGAATAAGTCAATATTACTATACGACCAAAAGCTTGTGCAAAACTTTTACTTTGTTTTTGCACCATATTTGAATTTTTTCAATCAAATATATCATTTATTTAATTCAAAAAATATAAGGCCTATACATTTTACTGAAAATAGTATACAGTAAATTGCTTATTTAACAAAAATTTCAATTTTGTTTTTTTTTTGAGCGATTATGTTAGAAATGCTGTTTTGATTAAAAAACTATTGGATTTTTTTCTTACTTTGTATTAAATAAGTTTTTATCTAAAAAAATTAAAAAAAGACAGGCCGACTATTTAAGTAACACAAAGTTTTAATTTTTTATTTTTAAAAACAGGTCTCTACTTTAGCAGAAGAAATTAAAACACAACAAATTTCCATCCAAATTGTCGAGTCTCTTGCAAAAAACCTCAAAAGTAAGTGCAAAAACAAAATTAAAAAAAGTTTTTTTAAATAGCTTGAAGTGAATATAAAAACTTGCGAGCAAATATAAAAAGTGTTTGATATGCTCAATATATCTGTTTGATTTGAATTGTACCTTTGTGAAAAACATTTGCGTTTTTGTTCAAGCATTAACAGCAACTGATTAATAAAACTTTAGAAAGAAAAAAAAAACTAGATTTTTTTATTATATTTGCATTATGTTAATTTGAATTCTTTATCTTTTCACAGTGTTTAGCTTGGAGTGAATATAAGAACTTACGAGCAAATATAAAAAGTGTTTGATATGCTCAATATATCTGTTTGATTTGAATTGTACCTTTGTGAAAAACATTTGCATTTTTGTTCAAGCATTAACAGCAAATGATTAATAAAACTTTAGAAAGAAAAACAAAAACTATTTTCTTTTTATAGTATGTTATTCTGTAAATGCAGATTTTTTTATTATATTTGCATTATGTTAATTTGAATTCTTTATCTTTTCACAGTGTTTAGTTTTATACTTCAATCCAATTTTTGTCACAAAGAACTAGAAACGAGTAGCCTAATTTATCTTCACATTGAAACCAATTTATAAATTTTTTTCCTAGAATTTATATTTCGCGCATGGGACTTTGCCATTTCTTCATATTAATATTTGTTGTGATATCATTGTATCAGTGAAACTGAAAATGGCAGTAAATAAATAAGGAAAGTTTTTATCTATTTTTTAACTTAAAGTTCACAAAAATAATGTGGTCAGACTCATGAAATCCAATTAACGTTTCGGCTTCCAAAAGGATCGTTTGTATAAATTCTCCCCTTGACACAGATTTTACTGACAATTAGGCGCATACTACTTGATGAAATATTCTGTTCCACTTGATTAAATGTTAAACTCAGGCGTACAGTTTAAAAACAAAATATTTTGACCATTACTGAGTGAGCTATTTTCATGAATAAAGAATTTGTTTAAAGTATATGATTTTTTTTTTTCAGTCAGTGTTTTTTTTATTCTCGATCATTATTAAACAGTTTAACACAAAAATTATAAACATTAAAAAGATCAAGAAAAGGAAAAGGAAAGGATTAAAGGATTGGTAAAACTGGGATGAATTAGATTAATAAGTTAATTGATTTTTACAAATTTTAAATCTGGCTGAATCATACCAATAAATTTAATAATAATAGAAATAAAACAATTTGACCAACAGTATTTTTAACAGAAATAGGAAATGCATGCTTGTTGTGAAAAAAAAGTAAAAAAAATTGTGAAAAAAAAAGACAACTTATAATAATGCACTTTTAAAGATATTAAGGATATCAAATGGATTGCTTTTAAAATATTAAAATAACTTTGATGTAACTAAAAAACCCAAAAGTCTATTTAATTCAGTTTATTTTTTAAAATTTTTTTCGGATTTATAACAAATCCACTAAAATGAAAAAGCTTTTAAATGTTGAGAACAACATATAAAGTGCTTGGTTTGTAATTCTGTTTTTATAAACAATTATAAATGAAAGACGAAAATGCACTTGAGTTGACTTTTTAATTAACACCATCTTTTTTGAATCAGTGCTTAATCAGCAAACTTCTTCAAATGAACCTAATTAAACTGAAAATGCAGCCAAAATTAAAATTTGTACCACACTGTCCATGTTATGTAAACTTCCAACAGAGCAAATTTTGACATATTACGTAAAAGACCAAGACTTAAATCCAAAACATGTGCATTTTGATTGGATTTTTATTGTAGTCTTGAGATATCTTTTTGAGGTTTAACTTGATTTCAAATTGATTTTGAAGCATGCTGTCAAATTTGTTGTTTCAGTTGTTAAGATGTTTTACCTACGTATAAACTATTGCAATAGCAGGAGTGCGGATGTACAATATTGCTTTGCTGAAGAACCATAAAACGTCCTTTTGAATAGAAGGAAACAATATTTTATAAGATGGGTCAAAATTTGTTTAATAACAAGATATTAATATGTGCGGAAAAACTCGATTATAATTGGTTACTGATTTTTGCAACAGAACAATCATTGTCAGAAAGAATTCATTTATAAACTGAAGCTTTTTTTTGCTCACGGTGAAAGTGAGCGCGCAATCAATAGCGTGTTCTTTTTCCCTAAACCACATGGAGACGCCGTTACTTTCGATGCTCTCCAGCTCTACATAAACCACGTGTTCTTGCAATTTGTCATTGCCTACGGTTTCGTCAGACGAGAGTTGGCCAAAAGAATTCTAAATGAATTATTCTTTTTACAAACTACGATAAATTGAAAGAGTTAATGGTTTCTGTCAATTCCATTAGTCATTTTAAATGTAGTAGGATTAAGAATTTATTCTATTAATAACAAGTTTTTCAAAAAAGTTTTACCAATATAAACACTTATGTTGAATATTGAACCAGTTATAACAAAACTTAAAAATAGGCCAATAATGCAACATCTTTAAACTTTTTATCAACAAAAAATCGCATTGACCTGCTTAAAGTTTTCTATTTAAGTGGAGTCCACTTTGAAGGTAAGTAGCGTCACCCAACTCGCAATTACTCAGGAAGAGTTTTTTCTAAGGATACAACAAAAATTTACACAATGAGCACAATAACATATTAACATTTGAAGAATAATGAAGATTTGGAATTAATTTTTTAATTGCATAAAGATGAGAAACACCAGACTCGAGTTTCGCTCCTATCAGAGCTCGTCAGTGATGCTTATCTCACCGCGAATCGAACCTGGGACCTGTAGTCTTCCACGCAGGTCACTATACCACTAGACTACAGATCTCGGACGAAAGATGGACTCAAAGCAGCTGTTAAGTTATTCCCGGATTTACTGAACAAGGAATACATAGAATCCACTATGTTGTAATTCCAAGGCCATAAATTGAAAGAGTTTTGAATTTGAATGAAATTCCTTTCGCGGTGAGATAAGCATCACTGACGAGCTCTGATAGGAGCGAAACTCGAGCCTGGTGTTTCTCATCTTTATGCAGCTGATTTAAAAAATAAAAATAAAAAATAACATATTTCAACGATTATAGGCCCTAGTCACAATAAAAGTTCATAAATAAATTAAAAATTTTTTGAGTACAGAAAGTTTTTAATTTGAGATAAGATAATGAACTTTCTTGCTTGCTGCTACTTTTAGCAAAAAATCTGTACCATTAAGCTATTTGGTCAACCTTATAATTTGTCTCAAAATTTGTTGTTAATTTTCAGGTGAAAAAAATCTCTTCAATAATTATGTCCAATGTGCTGGAAAATGCATAAATGGAAGATGTGTTAGTGTAAAGAACTCGTTTAAATGCTTATGTAACACAGGATTCACTGGAACCCATTGCAATATAAGTACTTGATTAATCAGTAATTATTCACAGCATTTAATTGAAAATATTAGTATGCGAATCATTATAAAACAATTTATCAAATGTTTTAAAATGCTCAATATTTATCATGAAATACACTAAAATTGATATTTGGTTTGATATTACCATTACAACCTGTCCATAAGGTGTAAGTAGGAGTCTTAGATACTTAAACAAAATTGATTGAACAATTGTAATAGCTTTTTTCTAGTCTGAATAAATCCTCAATTAAAATTATTTTCTGCTAATCAAAGCAAAAAAACCTCACTGCAGCCATGATTTAAAAAAATTGGATTACAGTGTAGCGGTTTACTTGTTATATATCTGTATATATGTTTAGTTTGCTAACTTGTTGTGAGCCTACTACATATAAAATAAATAGCCTACGTCCAGACTTTATTCTGTCTCAACTCTCTTTTTTATTAGTTTCTTTGTTCACGTTAAAAATGTGCGATTAAAGATAATCGCCTATGCGTAGCGCGTTAAAGACAATCACCCACTAAAGTAGCGGGGTCGCTACAATCCTCCCCGCACAAGAAATAAAATGAAAATAATAAGGAAGGAAGTAATAAACGTAAAACGAGCAAAACAAAATCGAAATAACAACAAAAAGTCAAAAGTACGGTGGCGAATATATATACAATATGCACATTGACCAGCGCCGTAAAAAAAACAAAAAAAAAACTTGTCTGAAAATGGAATGGAACGACACCAGCAGCCGCTTCGAGAAACTCGAGGAAAGGGCCCTTTCCCTGAACCCTCAAAAAAACGTGTAAAGGGCGAAAAATTCAACCCAACAGAGAAAAAAATAAAGCATATTAGAAACGGGTGTCATAATCGAGGAACCTGGTAGGCATGTTGACTCTTCTCCCTTTTCGCGTGATAACTTGTGGTGAGGTGAGAGAAGATGAATGAATGTTGTCGGTAGGCATGTTATCCTCAAAAGAGCAAGTTATGGTTGATGTAGGTGAAGATGGCTTGGTAGGAATAATGTTACTGTTGCCGGCGCCGAGTTCGCTTGCGGACGGCGATGAGTCGACTAGCCTAAGCTGTTGAGATTTGATATTGCGGTTTAAACCTTCTAGAGAAAGATGAGCCACCTTCAGTCTGTCTACGGAGATGTTGTCAATATGAGTCCGCAAGTCTACAACGAAATATTTGGGGTGGCGCTGAATGATTCGGAAAGAACCTTTGTAGACTGCATGCAGTGGTGGGCCGTGGCTATCGATTTTGATGAAAACATGGGTCGTACTAGGATCCATAAGGGCCTTGTTCACATAATGTGCTCTGTTGGTACGTCTCGGTGCGAAATACGGGATTTGCTGCATATAACGGCTCAAACTTTGAGCGAAGGATGACGAATTAATGTTAAAAGCGTCTTCAAAAACGGGCTCAAAAAATTCTCCAGGCAGTCTTACTGGTTGGCCAAACAAGAGATCACTGGGGGTGGAAAAGTCCAGATCCTCTTTGGGCATGTTACGTAATGCCAGGAAAGTCCAGGGTAGTTGATCATACCATTCACTAGGTTCTTCGTGGGATTTCAAAGATGTTTTAAGTGTTTTGTTAAACCGCTCTATCAATCCTTGTGCCTGAGGATGATAGGCAGGGGAGTGATGCAGCTCGCAGCCCAAAGTTACACACATATCATTCCAGACAGTGCTAGTGAATTGGCGTCCTCTATCACTACACTGGAGTGGGAAGAGGTACCACAGCCAGCTATAGTTTGAGGTATAACCAAACATGCTGCCCCAGTATCCACAAGAAACCGTGTGGTAGTGATTCGGTCCATCACATAAAACAAGGGGGTTTTGTCTATGTTGTCCTGCCTCCAACCCCTTAAGCCATGGAGGCAGGTGCCGCGTTTTTTGACAGAGGAGTTCCAGAGTTGCTAAACGCAGGGCATGGTGGACCTTGGCATTTGCGGGCTCGGTTGCCAAATTGCTGGTGATAGTAGCACGGCAGAGCGTTGTGTGTATTTTCTTTAGTAGTGTTTTGGAACTGAGTTTGTACCTTAGAGATATCGGCTAATTGGCGTTGTAAATTTTGAAGTCTGGAATTTACCAATTCGTTGATCAACGTTTGATTATCGTTGTGATCAGAATGTAATGATTTTGATGAGGGGGAATTGTTGTGTAGAGAAAGAAGTTTGTCTGCATGTTTAGCTAATGCATCTAGTGGTCCGTCCTCATAATGATATAAGCACAACCGTATATGCGAGTCTAAAGATTCGAGCAACTTATGTTTGATGAGGTCTTTCTGAAGAGGGGAGTTTAAGTCGTACTGTGTACCTAGTAGCGTACGTAATTGTATCAAGTATGCGGTACTGTAGTTTGACCTCTGTGTCAGTCATTCAAAATTTTTTGTAAGCAACCCGATGGCGTCGTTGTATATCGCTCAATCAAAGCTTGTTTTAAAGTGGTGTAGGGAGCGACATTGTTTGTGGTGCGTACTATGTCTGTTAGTCCTTTTAAAATGTGGGTGGTTTTACTGAGAGCCTGGATTAAGTGTGAGTATTTAGATATTTCAGATGTTATATTGTTGTCGTTAAAAATTAATTCAATGGATTGAAAATAGCCTGTTACATTAAATTCCCAAAATTCTGGAAGGTGGACGCTGAATGTAGAATTTTGTCTCAAGCTTGTGTCAGCGAGTGAATAGTGGCGTAATGGTGTGGAGGTGTCACGTGGTCGAGAAAACTGAGGCGTAGCTAGTGAGCAAGAGTTCTGTTGGTTAGCATGTAGTGGCGAAGATGACCAACGGTGATAGAAAATTAAGCTAAAACCAAACACAACTGTAATAAAACACAAGCACGAAATTGTTAACAGCATCATACAATAAGCTACTTTGGAAAACTCGATAGTAATCTCGAAAGACACAGATTATATAAGCAGATGTATTATTATTATTATTATTACTCTTTTTTTTTTCAAGAAATTGCTTCAATGTAAGCTGTAAGCCTACAGCGCATTAATTTACTGTACAGTCAATAACAGATTGTTTCTTACGATTACAATTGTCAAGTAGTATTGTTACGTCACTATCATGTGATAGTCGCTCTAAAATACTGTTGTTGGAGCTAGACAGAATGCAAATAATAAAAGCAAAGTAAATAAATGAAGAACTAAATTCAACTTTAAAAAAAAAATTAAATACTACAAACAAAGGCGAACGTTCAGTAGGTAATTTGTATCGGTCTGCTATTTTTTTTATAACTCCAACTGCTGGTGGGTGAAGGCAGTCCAGCTGTTTTTTTTTTTTTTTGTTTTTTTGTTTTCTTTGTTTAAAGCTTGTTTTCTATTCCAACTGAAATTGCTGTTCTTTCTATCGGGGTCACCAAAATGTAGCGGTTTACTTGTTATATATCTGTATATATGTTTAGTTTGCTAACTTGTTGTGAGCCTACTACATATAAAATAAATACGTCCAGACTTTATTTTGTCTCATCTCCCTTTTTTATTAGTTTCTTTGTTCACGTTAAAAATGTGCGATTAAAGGCAATCGCCTACGCGGAGCGCGTTAAAGACAGTCACCCACTAAAGTAGCGGGGTTGCTACAACAGCATTAAGAATCTAATAAACAATTGTCAAAAAATTAAGGAAATAACTCCAAGTTTTCATAAAAATAACTGAGAAGTTTAATATTTTTTATAACAGTTAATGGACATTAAAATCGACTAATAAACCAAACATTCAATTAAAAATCGCAATTATTGCAATATTATTACACTCGACACTCGTTAGTATACAAAAGTAACAGAAATACCCCAGCTGGATTTGCAGAATCAATATTGAATGCTATTTGCAGCAACAGTAATGGCTTTACAAAATGAAAAACCATTTTTTAATTATTTTTGGAAAAAGAAATCTAACTAATATATTTAATGTGATTACTTATTTTTATTGTTAGAAGCTATGCAGACATCAAAAAAATAAAGGTAAAGAAAAAATCGGAGTGAGCTCCATGAAAGCAATTTTTAACAACAGTTATGTCCATAAAACAATACAGTCACTTTAACTCAAAAACTTTTTTGAGTCATATTAGGTTTTAAGGGAGGTTTGGTTACGCCGCTTCAATTGCTCTATGCTTAAACTAGCTAATCATTTAAAAAAAACAACAAAGTATGGTTTCATTACTCAACAACTTAATTAATCTGACGGAAATAAAGCTTCCGATAACGTTTAAATACAGATCATCTTCCTCATTGTATAATCGTTGCTATGTGCATTGCCATATAAGGGCAAATGAAGGAACCTGACACTCTTTAGAAAAGAAACACCAAATAAGATATTGCTTACTGTACGCTACCTAACAGTTGGTTTTTTTGATCATTACATGGCAATACTCTTTAAGGATATACGAACGTAATTCTTATTAAGTGACGTAATGTTAGTAAATAAACGTCACTACAATAATGTGACCAAGATGCACTTAATTAATCTCAACAAAACAAACTATGAATAATTTTTTATTAATAAATACTAATTTTTCTTGCCAAATCATAGTTTTTTTATTTAAACTACTCTTTATGAAAGAAACCTAAAATTTTTAAATTAAATTCATGCATAATTTTTAAAAACCTATTTATAATCTAACCTTCAAAACAACACTGCTTGTACAAATAATTGAGCAACAACATCCAATTTTATTGATAAGTTAGGACATGGAAGAAGAAATAATTTGAAATGAGCTCCATTTACTATACATATATTTAAAAAAAGAATATGTTCGGGTACAACTAGTTGAGGTGTAATGTTTATGATGCATGTGAAAGTTTGAAGAGTAAAAAAGTATCTGATATATTAAAATTAAACAAGACAATTATAAGACAGTATCGTCATGGTGAGTTGTTCTATTTAATACAAATAGTTTTAACATGAAGTTGATAGAACATCTACAGTATAATTGACTCCGTGACATTTGTTATTTGCCTGGTGTTGATGGCAGATAACAAATGAGGCGAGGCATAAATTTCTAAAGACTAAGATATTTGTTGAGTTTATCTTGATTTGAAGGGAGATCAGAAATCAAGAAAAGTTGTAGAGATAAGCAAGTTGAAAAAAGATAAAAGAAATTCAATTATAGTTTAATAGAAGGCGTAAGTGTGTAAATTACAATATGATAAGTAAAACAGTCACATTACATTAAGCATAAATTGTAAAGGTTAAGGAAAATATTGATGATCACTTGTAAAAAAAAATGTGGAGAGTGCAATAGAAGTAAAGCACATAGCACTGGCACAATAGATTACGCAGATGGAAAAATATTTTGGGTGTTATGTGTGAAAAAACGGTTTTTAAATTTTTTACGGGATGGTGTTGAATCTTTTTATTTATCGTTGCAAAAATTGAAGGGCGGTTTCACCAAAAACCACAGGCTGTTATATCAGTGTTTTCCAAACAAAGACTACTAAAAATAGCACAAGATTTTAGACTTTTAAATGATAAAATCCAATACTGGCTTAAAATTATTGGTTGCAGTTTTGGAATAGGGAAGTCAGAATACTCAGAAAGATAATGAATTAAATGTTGGCTCTAACTTCGTCTTTTGTTTTGAGCCGAAATGAATATAAAATAAAGTTAAATAAAGAAGACAAAGATGATACAACAAAGTTGATTCTAGTCAGTATAAAGTGTGCGTACCTAATAAACCCAATGCAGTACAAAATTTAGTTGGCCATTCATTTCAAATATTGCTTTCTTAAATAAAATATACGTATAACTCATATACGTATGCATCTTATTCAAGATATATGTATATTGAATAAGGTGTACAAAAGTCAAATTTTGTTAAAGTTCATTAAAAAATCTTCGTTAAAAAACATCTTTACGAATTACTTTTATAAAGTTATTACATGGATAGTTTTGCCTTTGCCTTGCATGCGTGCTTAAAAAGGTATTTTCTGATAATTTTGTTTATTGTTTTTGCTTTAATAAATTGTATATTTGGTTATCTCAATTTGGTTGTTTGTTCTTGTTGCATTAACCCGGTAAGTGCGCATGACGAGTATATACGTCAAGGCCAAACGCTCTCTCAGTGCGCATGACGGATATATACGTCTTGATTGTTGCAGCTTTTCACAGCGCGGATTATTTCGCTTCTCGCTCTTGTTATATTCTCGCACAAGCAGCAATTATAATCGATCTTAGACGAGAAAAAAGGCGAGATGCGAAATTAATTACGCAATGTAACTCGGATAATGAAAATTTAATTCCGCACTTAACGGGTTAAATATTGAGTTTTTTTAAAGTCTAAGAACGGGAATTCAAATTTCCTGTTTGGTTAAGACTTTCTAATAACCGTTTTTATGGTTCGAAACCAAAATAAATTGCCGTATAACCAAAATCAACTGCAAAATAAAAAAAAATTTTTAAAGTAATACGCATCAAAAAATTCACTCCTCACAGAATACACACAGAATAAATAAAAAACATGAAATATTGATAATTGATGATGATTAGTTGAATAAATTGCCATACATAAACGAGAACTTATCGACAGATTAAACGCACTTGAAGCTACATAAAAGTTTTTGAGGTAATTGAAATTGCGTGGGTTGGATTCATATAGAAATTGGTTGTAAAATTCAAAGCTACATATCTAATAGGCAACTGTACTCATAAAACAAATCGAGTCGTATCAAATTTAAGTAAATAAATTAAAATAACTACATCGGCAACGTGGCCGAGTGGTGAAGAACACAGTGATGGTGATCGAGAGGGTTTGGGTTCAAAATATACTCGTGCCCTCATATGTTATCTTGGAATGGACACTTTAAGGCACTTTGTTTGCTTCGCGGTCCTAGCAAGCAGTTCTAAATTTTAGTCATATCTATATAAAGCTGAAAGAAACAAAATGAAAAAATTATAGCCGTGCAGCAATATCTCGGCATTTTCGGAAGAAGATTGGGGTAATTGCATATGTATTAACGCTTCCGAGTTCATTTTATTTCATTTTTTTTAATTTCTTTTCCGCCATATAGTGAATGCACAAATATAATTATTTGATCATAGACATATTTAAAGCTAAGAATTGAAAAAATTAAAAAGCAACAAAAAAGTGTACGTTGTAGCATTTATAATTATAAAAGGTTGTACTACCAGAACGTCAATTATTTATAAAAGGTTAAACTACCAGAAGCAAAATTAATTCATCTCAAGTCGGAAGTCACGAATATAGGTAAAAACGAAACTAAGTTTTTAGCTTTTGCCAAAAATATTTTTGAAATTATTTAATGAGTTCTCATAGCATAAGAATTGCATTTAATTGGGTTTTTAATTAAACATCAAAAATAAAATATATCTAAAATGTTTATAAAATTCCATTAAACATTTAAAACAACTTTAATTAAAGAGGTTTGACAAAATGAATAATAACAACGAAAAATTTAACCTACAAAACAACTTTTTTTAAAATTTTTAGGCATACCAATAATAGATTCATGTCAGTCAGCTAATATCAGCGGAGTTTTCCGCAGGAAATTTGACGGAAGCATGATTGAAGTTTACTGCGAGGTCGAACCTGTTCAAAAAAATAAATGGCTGGTGATGATCAAGTTCTAATTTTAATAAAACTCCAAAATTCATGGTTGTCTTTGTTTTAAATTTTAAGGTGTTTCAAAGACGATTGGACGGAAGTGAGAATTTTTATCGGAACTGGAGCGATTATCAAAACGGATTTGGAAACAAAAACGGAGAATTTTGGTTGGGTAATTATTAGCAAAACCTCATGTATTCCTTGGCATGCAACATAGATTTTTTGTACGTTGTAAAGCTTTTTCAAGCAATCATAACCTTGCTATTTAAATTGTTTAGTCCATACTAATCATTATTTCTCAAATCAGGCTGTTATCACATTGCTCTGTTGTCGGAATAGTTTCATGTTATAACAATACATCTGTTGTGATCTTGAAAAGATAGTTCATAAGTGTGTTTACGCTGATTACAAGCAATGTTGATACTACAAAAAGCAGCAACCAGATCAACATGGCTATTGGAAGAAACAAAAGATTACAAATCTTGTCTAACAGTTTTAAAAAAATCATTTTAATGATGGTTTTTTTCTTTTAGTCACCGATTGACATTTGCTGTCTTTTTTGGTAACTGATTTGTTTGGTTTGATATTAATAATTTTGTTGCTGCTTTCTGTTCTAACCAGAGTTGCTTTTACAAGTAAGCAGCATCGTTATTTTCCTAAGAGTACAACAAAGACAATTTTTATACTCGCGTTATAGTGTAAACTAAGTATTAAAGTATTTGCTGAAAAACGTTTTTCCATTTGCCAAGTAAGGAACATCTGTAAAGAGAATTTCGGACCTCTTGTAGCCCGCGCGTTTAAAGTTTATTTTTTGTAGTTGTTTTTGTAGAGGATGATATAAGTAAATAAGGTTTTACAAATGTTAGAAATATGCTTTTTTTTTACACACCTATCTTAACCCTTTAACACCTAGCGTTCTATTTATAGTATAGTAATCTATGTTTAGATTATACAGAATAAAAATCTAAACTCGCACTTTTCACCTATCTATTGGCTGACAATACCCTTGTAGCTGTCACAACAATAAAGTTTAGCCAGTTTTGTAATTTTGAAATGTGGATTATGTGTATAAAATGTAGCTGTATTTTTTGTTTGCTGACCGTCAGTTCCTTTGATTAATATTGAAAATTTAAAGAGAAGAATTCACAGCTTTTCTTTCCAAATGGCTTTTGTATAAATTGTTTTAGATCTGTTCTATTAAATTTGTACAATTGGTAAATACACACTTTAGCGGAAAGCAAACAATCGTAAATTGTATTGTAAAATTTCTTTACCTGCATGAAAAAGCGTTTTTAAAATGTTGCCCATAAGAATTTGAGTATCCAACATTGTGAAGGAGATTTTGGAGTTGGCACCATTTTTATTTTTTTTTAACTAACTCAACAAAAAATATGCTGCAGAAAAGGAAAAGTTGTTTAAAGAGTGTTTTTTACCCATAATTCTGCCATTGGTCCAGAAAAAACGAAGTAATCAATCCATTTGTTAATTTTAAAAAAATTGACAATTTTCATAAAAAGAAACAAAAATTGGAAAAATAAACGAATTTTAGTTGAATTTATGCTTGAATTTACTCTACAAGCATTTCTTAAAAGTTTGATTTGAGCTGGAAAAATACTTTACCACCTTTCAACAAACTTAAATCATTTAGTTTCAAAACTTTAAGAAAGGATATTAAATTCAATTTGTGTTTTAGGCCTGGATATTTTGCACGTCATAACCAATACTCAGCCCTATCAACTACGTGTAGATGTAGAAGATTGGAAAAACAACACTGCTTATGCCATATACAAGCAAGTTTGTTTATTATGTACAATACCTCAAAACTGAATAATATATTCTTCAATTTTAAAACTGTTATCTTTGTTTGAAATTACCAGAACAAAAAGACAAATTTTGTGATTACTCGTACATCAATTTGTTTGTGAAAAATTGTAAAAAATCCAATTAACTTGTTAAAACTTCTAATTTAATTTCTTAAAACTGCTTAGTTAAAAAATTGAAAAAATGACTAAGAAAAGAAAATTAGGAATCTGGACAAGTTATTGGGTTATTTTTATTTATAGAAAATTTGAAATCGGCAACCCTGACTCCAACTACAAGCTTATAATAGGAAACTACAGCGGAACTGCAGGTGAATAAAAAATAAATAAACGGCGGACTAAAAACTACATTTTTTAAGATAAATTTTGAATACTTTCGTTAAGTGAGGTGTCAATTGAAAGAGGTTGGTTGTCACAGAGTTTTCCAAAATTTATTTGTAAAGTTCTGTTTTGGTCAGAATCATAAGTAATAACGTGGCATTTAAAAGGTATTTTTGGATTCAACCGGGCAAAACCAAAACTAATCACAAGTATTTTACCAATTTGGCTTTTCTTAATAAATAGGAATTTCCTCACCTCCCGCACATACATCAAAATATGGAACATAAGTGATGCAACCCTTGCAAAAGTTAAATTCTCTTATAATGCTCATTGATTTTGCCATTGACTAGCATCTTTTGAAAACCGATTTTGGTAAAAAACAACAATCGCTGCTAAGTGCTGCCGATATGGAGTCCACCTTGATTGAATTTATTGGGAATTTGCTTTAGCCCTATTGAACACAGTTTTTTGTGTCTTTTCACAAAACCTTATTATCTCAATAAAATAAAAAAAGTATTATTTAACAAAACTTTATTACGAGTATCAAAACAAAATACAAAATAAATTTTTTTCAGTTTATTTTAATATAGAAATGACACTTTTTGTTCTTTGAAAGGGCATCTAATCCGAATCAGGTAAATCTAGCACTAGAAACGAATGTTTACTTCTTTATTTCATTATGAGACGCCTGAGTCAGATCCTGACAACAATGCTATTGAGCCAACTTTGAGTTTCTTCATGTGGTGACCATTGTTTAAAGCATTCTAGTACGACGTGGCCTCTGGTTTGTTTGGAGGGCCCCGTTTATAAATTGGTGAAGATGGAAACCTTATTTGTGCATTGACAAATGAATGCGCCCAACGTCAGTACTTCCTGAGTAATATTAATACCGTAATTGAGCTTGACCCAATAGGCTTTGGAGCATCTCATTTCAAACAGCGTAATGAAATAATTGTCTTCAGATTAAAACCACGTGGCCAAAAAAATTTTTTCACGGTAAAGAGAGACTTTATATGCTGAAGATTACTTTACTAAATATCGATAAATACGGCTCCAGCGACATTGAAAAAGTTTCAAAATTTATAAAATTTGTAAGAAAGGAATGTTTTTAATCTTAAATGCTATTTTTTAGAACTAATTTTTTTGAAAGTGCTATACTTATCACACCAAGTCACAGGCAGATTTGAAACTGAAATAACAAGACTTATCGTAAGCATTTTCTAAAACATCAGGACTCTTATCTGTAGCAGAGCTAGTCAAAGTAGCTCTATGTAAGAGCCATTTACAAAATAGCAAAAAATTGAAGAGCCACCAGCTTTGATTTCTTGAATAGTCTTGGAATGATGATGGATGGAATAATGGATGACTCTTTTGAAGTAATAACCTTTTTTCTAGTCTTGAACAAATTTTTGTACTTTGACAACCAAAGCAAAAGGATACACACTTGATTTTTCAAAAACGTTTTGTCAAAAGTGAAGGTTGTCGTAAAGTGATGACTTTTTTTGTTTTATTGTTGTTTATGAAGACAAAAAAATGGTCAATACTCCAAAATTTGCCAAAACTTCTTGAGAAACTAAAGGGACGACTTTCATAAATCCATTATTTATTTAGAAGAGCGGAAAAAAAGGTCCGAAGTGCCGTAGTTTGTTCATCACTGTTCTATAATCTCTTCAAAAATTGCTGGTTGTCGCATGCCCAGGATATAGTAGAAAACCCCCATGAGAAACGCATTTGACTATTCTAACCAATGAATACGCTTTTCAGAAATTAAAGATCAATTTATTTTTTGGTTGATTTTTTTCAATTCAAATTGATATCATATTACTAAACTTGTGCAAAAAAAATTTTACAAGGCGGCCATAAAAAATATAACTTAGCTGTTTAAATGGTTTTTTCGGTTCCACATATAGAAACCGAGTTTACCCAAGTATTTGCATACGGTTAAAAGCACCTATAATTCCGGCGTTTGCCAAGCGGTAAGAAAAATAGAATAATAATAAATATGATCACAATATTATACAGGTTTAATCTATTGCAGGTGATTCAATGAGTTATCATAACAATCAGCAATTTTCAACACCAGACCACGATAACGATGGATGGAGTTGGAAAAATTGTGCGATGGAACATTCCGGAGCTTGGTGGTACAAAAATTGTCTTGATTCAAACCTAAATGGAAAATATTTCAAAAACGGAAAAAATTCTAGTGATGGTGTGGTTTGGTATTTGTGGAAATATAACTATTACTCGTTCAAAGTGGCAAAAATGCAGATCAAACCAAATATATTTACTTAAATATTTTATTTTTATTAATTTTGCATTGACGAAAAATAGTAATAACAGATAAGAAGCGCTCTTGGTTTTGAATTTGTTACGTTTCCTTATCTTACAAAAATATCCTCTTATTCAAATATTAAATAAAATCTATATAATTATGAAAACAATTAGACATCAATGTCAGTTGGCGCTGTAAGTAGCAGGAGAAGGTAATTCTCATTTTATTTAGTTGTTTTTATGATTTACTTTTTCTTTTCGCAAGTGTAAGCGTTATGATTTTTACAAATATTTTGACTTTTAAGAAAATTTAACCCTATTTCGACTGGGCTTTTTGGAAACTTTGTACGACTGGGTGGGGAGGGGACTGAAAGTGCCCACGCTCTTTGCTTGCTTATATCTCGACAATTACTAGCGCTAGAATTGTCATTTAAGTTTGTACAGAAAGCAAATTTTATACTCTTTTAATATAGATACTTAAATATTGCATTTAAGCATAATTTGAAATTGAAAAAGCAAGTTTTCAAAGGGTGGTTAATTTTTGTGAATTGGCTGAAAACGGGAGAGCGATTTGAGAGAATTAACAACTTCGGCTGTTTTTCCAACGTCATTAATCCTTAAAATTAGAAGTAAGAATACTGACAGCTGAAATTCACTTGGCAAGATTATTACTGTTTACAGAGAAGAAAATCTACGCTAGCAAATCTGCTAAAAGCTGGTTTTATTAGTGTTTATAACGCTTCGATCTTTGCTATTGATCAAATAATTTTTTAAATTTACTCCCTTGGTGAACAGTTTAGGCAAGAAATTTTATAACATAAAAAGAAAGCAAATTATTACACAAAAAAATTGTGTTCGTAGTTCCACATTGCAGGGAACTCAGCTTAATTTTTCTTCACTATAAAACAATATTTTGACTTATTTAGAGTTGATTGCTTTTGATCACATCGATTTTTTTGATTTTATGGAAATCCTTTTTTGTTTCGAATGTTTTCTTCTTTTGGTTAAGACGCCAATTCTTTATTAAAATGTTTGTTTATTAAAATTTTCCTAACGTTTTTTGACGTAATTGTTTAACTTTCAATTGTTGTATGAATTGTTGAATTAGTTAGGTCTAGTGTTTGTAAGAGTTACAAAAAGTTAAAATTTTTCAAAAAAAATAATTTAATTACCATTAAGTTAAATTTCAACTGTTACGTGTAATGTAACTTTGCTCAAAACTTATGAAACCGACATTTTTTGCGGTAATAATTATTCAATTGATAGTCCCAATTTCATCATTATTGTTTGAAAAACAAAACCACAAGTACAATCATAGCATAATATTGTACTCAAATACAGCTCAATGTATTTTGTTTGAATATTTCTTGAGTTTGTTTATGCGAATTTTTAAAAACTGTTACCAGAATGAACAAAAGATTGGAAGCGCCATTTTAATGCATTTTCTTTTTTTTCATTCCGGACCTGATATTTCTGATATGCACATTTCACACTGATGTTTTTTTTTCTAATTGAGGAGGAAATATCGATAATAAAGCGGTATGAATACTTAATTCCACGACATTTTTGCTAAGTATCAACTTTATTTTTGTAGAATTTCACTGGTTAGACCAGTGGTTCACAAACGGGGTACCGCGGCATCTAGAGTGCTATTTGCGTTTTGCTAGCGTGCTGCAAGCTATTGCACATTATTCACTAGTCCAGGAAAAAGGTTGAGTGTTGTAATGAAGCTTCAATGCTACTACATATATCTGTGGAAGAATTGGAAGAAATAGAATTGGGAAAGCCGTGTCAACTTTTCAAATAAAATGAGAGAAACAGAACATTGTGGACTGAAGTTGAATGCACGATGTTCTGTTTCTCTCACATATATCTGTGTTTCTCAACCTATGTGCCGCGAAAGATTTCGAAAAAAAAGTTATCTAGGGACGTCGAATATTGCGCTTTTTACACGTGAAATACGTAATACTCAGAGCGAAGACCGTTTTTATTTAAAAAGGATTAATTTAGGAAAAGAAATTCACTAGAAAGACCGTGAATTTAGGTGAAGAGCGTTTTTTTTAGAGATTACATAATTTTGGGGGCGGAAATCAAGGCTCCTAGCTGAAGTGCGCCGCGAACTTTGAAAGATACCAATTTTGTGCCGCGGCCAGAACAACGGTATTTTTAGAATAAAACTGATTTTAGGGACAAAAGCTAGAAATCTAAGCTCAATTTTGGGTGAAAACTTTTTTTTTAATGATCACCTGAATTTGGAAACAAAATTTAATAAAAGTGGTCTAAAGGTGCCACGGTTTTTGAAAAATTTCAAAAATGTGCTGCAATCGGAAAAAGGTTGAGAAACATTGGGTTAGACCTTGCATTGGATGAAAAGTTTTACTAATTTCAAAACAAGACTAAAACCAACTTGAAACAAATTTTGTTTGCGCGACTCCGTGTGTTTATTCATTGCTAATATACTTGCTGCATTTATGCGATAAATATCAAGCAAATACAAAAATGCAATTGTGGTCCATTTTCGAGACTTGGTTTTACGTACTTGCACAGAAAGTAATTTTTTGGTCTACAATGTCTGTACCTCCTTTCGTATAATCACATAACTTGTAAAAAGCAGGTTTCTTCCTTTAATGTTTTAAAATTTAAAAAATTGGGTGCATTGTTGATAAGATTGAAATATTTTGCTTTCCTGTGGTTTTAGAGTTTACAATAAAATAATTGAGGTTGATACTTTTTTCAGGTTCGTTCCAAAAAAGTTTTTCGAAACCAATGTCTCTATTACACACTTGCTTTATTTCGTTTGATATTTTTTTGAGCTTAGCTTGAATAGTTCCGATGATAATAGTATTCCGTTCCAATAGCCATTACACCAAAGGTATTGAAGTGTATGATCGATTGTAAGATCAACTTTTATAATAAAGTCAAATCAAGAGCTCGAAATTTTATTCGAATTTGTTAGAAAATTTTATACGAAAAGAAATCTAAATCTACAGTTACGTCTTTTTCAACATAAACAACTTCCCTTGAAAAGTGAGATTGAAAGCGGTTTATTGCCTCGTAAAGTGTTTGAGTAAACATAGTTAATAAACCGCTCAGTCTCAATTGTTTTGATGAACAGTTTATAATTTGCCTTTTTCTCGCTTTTGGCTACTTTTTTCTCACGTTTTATGAAATAGTGAAAAAACTAGAGACCAGGTGCAAAAAACTATTAATAACTCCAAAATTACTTGAGCGATTTTTTCAAAAATTGCACCAACTTTTTAATGAATTAAAATCAAGAAAAGTCATAAAATTTGAAAAAAATTCGTGCGATTAGTTTTTGAGCAGCACACAGGATTTTAACAGAGCAGGCAGTTTCAGCCCCCCCCCCAGTCGAAATAGGGTTAAAAAAAATACCTGTAAGCAATATGTGATTCTTTTTTTTAATTATTTTTTTCAACGTTACTCAACATCTGAAATGTTATAAGTTCTTTAATTATGTTTATAAAATAATGAATCAGTTTGATCAACCCATTTAGCTATTGCAAGAACAACAAAAACATCAAGTTTTTTCTGAGTCTGAACAGTTCAAATTTTCGTTGCGACATTATACTAACTTCTAAGACAAAGTTTTGAATATAATTATTACATTTTTTTGCTTTTTAGTCAAAAAAATTAAGTGAGCATTTAATCATTAAAAACCTATCTCTTAAATTTATGACTCAAACTAAAACAATTAATCATGTAAAAAAAAAGAAAAAAAAGAACCAATTTATCAGCAATTACACTAGTCAAAAGTTTTCAAAAGTTGTTTTTGCTTTGAAAGTGCTAAGCACCAATTCTTATATACTTTCAGTCACTAAATTTAAAAATGCCTGGTAAAATTCCCGGTTTGCTTTTACAATCATTGCCATTGCATGCATTTAGAACAATGAATACAAAAAAACTAGAAAGTAATAGTCATTTTTTATAAATTTATTGCTATTTTATCTCTTTTTTTTGCTTTTTGGCCGTTCAATTTTTTGCAATAAAAGGACATTCCTAGTTACCACTTAACAAAAATACGCAATTTTTCCTAGTATCTCTTTTTTAATGCAGATATGTCTCGGTGAATTCTTTATTGTGCTCATCACTCATTGATTCACGGTTCGGTGAAAAGAAATTCAAATGAGAGTTCAAATTTGCATCTTAGGTGACATATAGCACCCCATGCAATAGTATGCTTTATGAAGTTGGACACCAATTCCCTGTAGTTTTCTGTTTTTTATTACCTAGAGATTTTGTGATCATCAACTTAAACGCTTCCCGTGCCATTGTTTTTTTTTCAAATAGTGCTTAATAAAATTCACTGTCTCGAAGAAATTGCTTTATTTAAGGAACCATGAACGCACATTTTTATTTTAAGTTTCCTCAATGTAGAAAACTTTGTAGCAAGGTTTGTGAAACCACCTCTGTTTTGTCCAATGCCCAGAAAAAGTTTTTCATGAGCCCTAATTTTATATGCAATGGTGGCAACAAAATCTTATTGGATTTAACAAGCGGTATATATTGAACGTTTTTTCCCCAGGAATCAACGATTGACGGAGAGGGCAGTCTTTCTTGATTCAGTGGGCATTTTTTGCGCGACTATAAGATTCTTTGAAAAAGCGACAGTATTTCAAATAATCTATTATAATTGCACACTCATCACAAAAGCTACTACTTTCAAGCCATTTCAAAGCTGCCATTGATATTGGTCATAGGTATTACATTTAAAAAGCTGCTTTACGTTGTCATACGTCTCTTTCTTATGGGTTGCATAGCCTACTAAAATTAATGTTAAAATATTTCCATTACGCAGCAAAACCGCCTTAAGACTCCTTTTAAATAAAGCAATGAATAGCACTCCTTAAGACGAAAAGAACAAAGGTTGTGTCTGCTATTAATTCATTTACTTTGCTTCTTGCTAAGAAATCATTTTTCATGAAATATAATATTAATTCTAGTTCTTTTTGTTGTTCACAATGTTTAGATATCCTAAAATTATCTGCCAAAAGATTCTAATGCTAGAGTCTAGAGCGCAAAAATTCTGCCTTTAAGTTTGGGTAGCCCCCAATCCTGAATAAGGTTATGCAGTTCATTTTGAGTTATGAGATATGATTTAGGAACAACATATAGTGCAAAGTCTCACAAATTTGGGAAAATTCAGAGTTTTGGGACAGCAACAAAGAATTATTTGGGCAAAATTAGAATTTTTTAAAAGCAACAAAAAACTAGTTTGTCAAAACAAGTTTTTATCAGCACCAATAACAAGCTGCTTGCAAAAGATGATGTACTCAAATTGTTGATGACCTTTTTTTTGGTCATTACTAATTGTTTGGGACAAAAGTAGAAAAATAAGAAAAACTTTTAAAGTGATGATATTTATTTAGTCTTTATTAGAATTTTGGGACAAAAATATAGAACATTTTGTTTCAGCCTTTGCAAAAACTAGAAGTTCGTAATTCAGGCAAACGTCAATAAGATTCGGGCAAAACTAAATTGCCATCAAAATTTTTTGGGTTAATACGGCTGTGTACAAGACAATCAAAAAAACTGATACGAAAATACGCGAACTGTTTTTTGCACAGGCCCCGTAAAACCAATTTTGGCATCTTAAAAACAAGAACTATTAAAAAAATTATAAGCCAATTATAAAACACGATTTTTTTAAAAGCAAATAAGTTGTTGGTCAGTGTTATTTCCAAAGCTGTTTCAAAACGAGTCATCTTTCATGCTGTTTGCTTAAAAAGAACAGCATTAATAAAGCGTTTGAGGATTTCAAATTTTGTTATATTTATTGTTGACTTTACAAATAGGAGAAGAGTTGTTCAAGAAATAAAAACGAGACCACTTTTTAAGATTTCTTTGGACGAAAAAAAAGTATATAATTGTTAATAGACGAAAAAAATAGTTAAAATTGTTTTTTTGGTTTTCTTTAGTTTTTTCCTAAAAGTGGAGTGAAGATTAAAAAACAGAAGTTTATACAGTCGAATGGTGCTTCATGCAAGTGAACAGTAGAAAAACATGTGCACTGGAATTGAACAACTTTTTCAAAATGCCATTTTGCTATTATGAATTAAAAAGAGAAACTTTTGCTTATCTTTGTTCCAAACCGAAGTCATCACCAGGTATTGATGATTTTAACAAGGACACCCGTTCTGGAGGTGGAAAAAAAAGTTGCTGGTTGACTTTTTCATTAAATAAACTTTTGAACGAAATTGTTCAAAAATAATTGAACGGGTTAAAACAAAAAATAATTTAGTCGCAATTTTACCAAAAAGAAATTAGATACTAGAGCATGTTGCTTTCGGCTTCTTTAATCAGCAAGCAAAATATTACTTGCAAAAAAAGTTTCTAAGTTTTTATTTTAAAAGCGAGGTTTTGTTTAATGTAGTGACTTTGTTCTCTAAAAGTGATCAAATCAGCTGGATTATTTTTGAAGTATTTTAGTCAATTTTAATCTAATCAAGTTGTAATGTCAGGTCACGTGCTGTGGTAGTTTTTCTGTGGTATGTATAACTGCTTGCTTGGAATACATGTTATGAATACGTTGAAAACTGGTCAATTAGGTTTAGTTTTTTGGTTTATTATTACTAAAACTTAAAAATCAATGGACTTAAGTCTTCCATTAAATAACATCGCTTAGAGGAGTAATAAAAGACGAAGTAAACACAGTAAACATAATTAATATTAAAAGGTAAAGTTTAGTTAGTAATTTTTTGTTTATAAGTATACTCTGCAATCTATGTTTAAAATGCATATTAATCATTCATATTATTCTAGAAATTTCCGGAGTGATTTTGTTTAAGTACACCTATCGATCATTAAACGTTTATATATTTAAAAAACTTAATGAATGATAATGAATAGCACGGTTAAACTGAACTTCAAGTTTTGGTTCGTAGCCTTGCTAATTGTTTTTCTTTTTCAATCTTCTTGGTACTTTGACTACACTTTTCAAAAATAGGTAAATGTTACTAAAAAACTATCACGTAAATTTTGATTGCAAAATATTTTCATAAAAAATCCGTAAAATCTACTTGAAAAATCACGTAAATTGGAACAAATTTTTAACCGTAAAATATTTTTAGTAAAAATGAGTAAAACTTTTTTATGTACAATTTTATATTGTTTAGTTAAAAGCATATATGTAAAATAAAATTAATTATCTTGTTTAAGCTGTTTTCATCTCAGCATTTCTGCGGTAATTAATTGGCCAAAGCAACCAAAATGTAAGGGCTGTTTTCAGCGGAAGTGCATTAACAAAAAATTATGAAAGAAGGGGAGATTTTTTCTGCCCTGTAATATTTTTAAAATGCGGAATATCGGTAAAGGAAAAAGGCAGATAATGCCCTTTAAAATTTTTATGACGGAATCATTTGTCATATCTTTCTGTACAATTATATAATCGTGACTAAAATTAATTCAACAATCGTGATTAAACTTTTTTTCGAAAAGAGCCATTGAGCAAATTGCAGTAATTTAGCGGTTTTAGTTTTAATTTGATTTTTAGTTATTATTTAGAGCTGCATTAAGACCGCCAAGAAGAGGAAAGTACTATAAAGGTCTTTTTCAAAGACACAACAGAATGAAGCAATCATGTATTGAACCTTGACGGTGTCGATCTCCTTCGCCATCAATTCGGCGGTCTTGCCAAACCAAGCCAAACTTTACCGACTACAAGCTGACAACAATGAAATCCTTGAAGTACAAAAGCAAAATATCAAAAATTCTACCAATTCTATAAATCTGTGAAAGGTGCTGAAACATAATTGTCTTGTCTGTTTGTACAATTATATAATCTCGACCAAAATTGATCCAACCAAGTTTGTAAAAAATTGATTTAGAAAAGAGATCATCAAACTTTGTTTTCGAGCTACTCAGCAACTCAGCAAATGACAGTAATTTAGCAACGGGCAAAATTTAGAAAAGCAACATTTTTTGTTAAAAGAGCAGTCTCAAAAAGCATATACGAGTGTATTTTGGCAAATTAGAAATAGCTTTACTAAAAACTTAGCTAAGACCAAAAAACGTTTTCATTACATTTTTAAAAATAATAATTTTGTCAAAAACATTTTTAAATGTGAAAAAAAATAAAAATTTTGTTTATTTTAAGTAGAGTTAAAAAATTTCTTGCATTAAAAGCCTTTAGCCTTTTTGAGTCAAAGGTCAAAAGTATTTGCAACTCAATAAAATAAAACATTGTAAAAGATTGTTATGATTTAAGACCTCTTTTTTGCTCTTTACTAAGTTTTCAGTAGAACGTTTCCGTAATACGCTAATATTTGCTTTTATTGAAAGTACTTTTCTACGAAATAGTGTCTTTTACAAAATTTTGCTCCTCTCTCCAAAAAATTTGCTGGCCCACTGTAACGCCAAACTTTTATCGACCCACGTCAAAGCAAAGCAAAAATAAAAAAGCCTTTTTATTGTTAGCAAAAAAGTTATTTTTGTTTCATTCTAAGAGAAAGGCAAACGAAAAAAGTTTATTACTTTAAGTTGAAAACTCAAATCAAAGGACAAAAATCAAATCACAAAAATATTTTTCAAGCACAAACAGAAAAAAGTACATACATTTTGTACTTCATGCATAATTATATATTATTCTTGTATCTGCCAATGAGTTTTGACTGTTAAAAAAGTTTTCTAGTATTTTTCTTTTGAAAAATTTTCACTGAAATTTTTGTTGATTTTCCGCCAAAACACCGTGTTATTAAATCGCATCCAATCAGAATCATTGACGTGATTATTGTTTTTCTTCTCAAATATTTGAAAGTTCTTTGACTAAGAATGGTAAACAGCTAAACAGGCAAGTTTGACCGACTTATTTTATTACATAAAAAATGAAAAAAGATTAAACTTATAAATGCGTCATAATAAATAGTTTAATAACATTATTGGTTGCTGAGCAAAATGCTTTTTACTTGCATCAGATTGCAGAAAAAATTTTAATAAATTGACTTTTAAAGAATAAATGTGAATTAAGATGCGTGCATTTTATTATAGTCAATTGGTGTACAAGATCTGAAGTTGTAGTATGTGTGAAAAAGCTAATACCATAGTTTTGTAAAATAGTACTTCTATTATATTAAAAACACTGGTTTCTTGCTGAATAAATCTGAAACGAGTTTAAAATACTATTAAAAAAAATTAAGTGCTATGTTTTAGCGCCTTTCACAGATTTATAGAATTGGTAGAATTTTTGATATTTTGCTTTTGTACTTCAAGGATTTCATTGTTGTCAGCTTGTAGTCGGTAAAGTTTGGCTTGGTTTGGCAAGACCGCCGAATTGATGGCGAAGGAGATCGACACCGTCAAGGTTCAATACATGATTGCTTCATTCTGTTGTGTCTTTGAAAAAGACCTTTATAGTACTTTCCTCTTCTTGGCGGTCTTAATGCAGCTCTAAATAATAACTAAAAATCAAATTAAAACTAAAACCGCTAAATTACTGCAATTTGCTCAATGGCTCTTTTCGAAAAAAAGTTTAATCACGATTGTTGAATTAATTTTAGTCACAATTATATAATTGTACAGACAGATATGACAAATGCTTCCGTCGTAAAAATTTCAAAGGTCACTATCTGCCTTTTTCCTTTACCGATATTCCGCGTTTTAGAAATATTACAGGGCAGAAAAAATTGCATCTTGCTCCTCGGTACTTCCTTGATGTTGTCCCTGATCCCTTTCCCAATTGTGGCGCTTTTGGTCATATTTCCTGGATCTGGGTCGCTTTGGTCAACTACGTACTAAGGCGTAGCCTAAACAGGTTAAAGACAATGATTAATTTTACTTTATACAATAATTTTTACTTAAACTATACACAATTGTACTTAAAAAGTTTTACAAATTTTTACTAAAAACATTTTACCAACAAAATTTGTTCCATTTACGTGATTTTTTTAGTAAGTTGTATAGATATTAATAACAGTGTAATGTTTTGCTAAACTCAATTTATTCCAAAATACGCGTAATAATTACTTTATCAAGTAGAGTTTGATACCAACCAAGTTGTAATTTGAAATACTGTGTTTTATTGCTTGTTAAAAATTTAACCGAAAGTTAGTAAACAAATTTCATGGAAAATTTTTACTTAAAAACTTTATGTAAATATTTTCTGCATTATAAGTAAAATCGGTAACTGAAAATATCCGTATATTTAAAAAAAAAGCACTTAAGAATAGTATCGTCTATCTCTAAATTTTTGCTGTCAGGTAAACTACAGTAAATATTTTTACTAGTGAAATACGTAAAACAGGTTTCTGGAAATATCTGCAAAATTTAGGAAAATTGTGCAAAAAATATTTAGGTCAAGTATCTGAACTTCTGCTGTCCTGTAAAATACAATAAATTTTTACCGGTAAGATACATGTAAAAGGTTACTGGAAATAATTGTAAAATTAGATTACAGAAACTGTAAGTAAAAACATTTACGGAAATGAAGTACTTTCACTACCAAAATAGTACAATAGAGTTTTACGGATAAGATACATACGTAAAATAGGTTACTAAAAATATCTGTAAAATTAACTCACAAAAACTGTACGTAAACTATTTGCGGACGTTTCCGAATTGATTCTTCCAGGTAATATACAATAAAATGTTTTAACAGTGTAGACATGGGCCAATAATTTGTGGCCTTGTCCGTGTATAGCTTTTTTCATTTATTAAAACCCAATCGTACCTGGCTCATAAACTTTTTATTTTTTAAACTCCTCTCGAACACTTAATGATATTTTTTGTCTTTGAAACACCATCAAATATCATTAAAAATACGAAAACAGAAAATTATAAAAAATTTATATTTGAAGAACTATGAGGATTTAGAATTAATTTTAAACAAATCGCTTGAAGATGAGAAGCACCAGACTCGAGTTTCGCTCTTGTAAAAGTTTTATCGATAGCTCTAACAAAAGCGAAATTCGAGTCTGGTGCTTCTCATTTTTAAGCGGCTTGTTTAAAATTATAAAAAAGCAATAAAATATCATATTTGTTCAGGATTCCAAATTACGACTTGCAAAATATGGTTTATTTAATTTTTTTTCAAAATTGATTAGGCATGACAATACCTCCGCCTCACTTTTCATTTCATTTTCTACCGGTCAATTTTATATACTGTGTATAAGTAATTTATCCAATAAGTTTCTCAAATAAGATTATGTGAGATCAAGTAAGATTTTCTGCAGCGTTGCAAGATACTTGTCCTTGCTGAAGAGAAAGTTAAGTAGAACGAAACCTATTTGTTTCTGTGATATTCTTTTTGGTAACGGTATAGTAGTGTCAGATTTTAAATAAATTGCTCTAACAGTATAAATTTAAAGCAAGTTTAATATCAATAAATATGATTAGTTTAAGATATAGGAATAAGTATAGAAACGGAAATGAAAGTTTGCTATAGAATAAAATTATGCGGTAATCCTTGTTTTAAACTTTTAGTCCTAAAATATTTTTCATACCTATTTTTGTTTTAAATTTATTACATGTCATTATTAATTAAGCAAATATTTTACTTGTGTATCGAAATTTGATTGCAATAATCAAAATGGTTGTTTTATTGAAATTTAAAGTCCATCATTTGTGTTTAAAAATGTCTACAGTAAGTCCAAATTAATATTTACTCAAGATTGTTTTACATATTTAACTAAAATATCAATAAATCAGGTAAAAGGTTCAAAATATGTAAACGCTCATTTAACAAAAATTGCAATTAAGCCTAATTTATGATTCTTTGTGTGATTAGTTTAATATAATACTTACAAATTAGGATTTGGAAATTAGTTTACTTATATTTAATATTACTATTTTAAAATTTCGAAAAAAGGAAAATTTAAGACGCTTGTTGAATCCCTTGCTTCCTTCAATTTTGACCTGTACGATAAAAAGCACTATGCATCCAGCAGCAGCAGTTTCACTTCTCGAGATGAATCGTCTCTGCTCATCGGTTCTGAAGTTGGAGAAACGGACAATTATAAATCCTCCTTATTTACTTAGATTCTTCTTCTTCATCGTTTAAAGAGGTATCCACTCCATGTCAGACACAAACGGAACTGGTGCTTAGGGTTTATCCTTTTACTAACCCAGGCTGCTGCACTGCCTGAATCAGATACTGGCAGTGATGCTATTAAGCCAGCATCGGGTTTCTTCATCCAAGACCTCTTGCTCCATGTGGTGCCCGATGTATAGGGCACGCTGTTAGTACATGGCCTTCGGTTTGTTCAGAGGCGCCACACTCGCAATTCCGTGAAGGAGCGAGACCTCATTTGTGCATGGACGAATGGAATCGCCCAACACTAGTCCACAGGCGGTTGAGCTTAACCCAAGCTGCTCGGGGTAAGCCCATCCCAACAGACCTGGCACCGGTCCGGGACACAAAAGCACAGAGCCTGGAAGCATTTTCACAGTACTCCGTTTTCCATTTGTGATTTTTCCATTCTGTAATAATTAATTATTACTAAATTATTAGCATAAGCAAATTTTCTGGAAATCATGGAAGGAAAACCGTACGTATAGATGTTAAATAGGAGGGGTGCCAAGACCAATCCCTGAGGAACGCCGTTTTTAAGACGGCGTAGCCTGTTTTGCTTGCTGTCACCGGTAGTAAGGGTAAAATTCCAATTTCGGACAAGCTCCATGATCATTCTGACCGTGTGCTTGTCCGGAAGTAGTCTCAGCAGCTTGCAGGTAAGGCCACGGTGCCAGACAGAGTCATAAGCAGCTGTCAGATCGACAAATACGGCACCGGCCTTCTTTTTAGCCTCAAAAGAATCTTCGATGTTCTGGGTTAGCAGAACAACTTGATCTACGGTTGACTTCCCGCGTCGGAAACCAGCCTGCTCTTTAGGGAGCAGTGGATTGATTAATGACTCAACGCGGGCGTAGATAAACATTTCGAGGATCTTGTAGGGGACACAGAGCAGAGATATTGGTCGATAACTCTTTGGGTCCCCCACGGGCTTTCCTGGTTTTGGGATTGCGACTACAAGCGCTCTTGTCCAGATTTTGGAAATTTTGAGTCGGCGCAAACAAGAAGAAAGGAAGTCACGTAACCAGGACTTCAAAGCATCTCCAGCATGAAGTATAAGCTCTGAGAAGATGGAATCAGTTCCCGGAGCTTTACCTGGTTTTAAATGTTGGAGGGCAGCAGAAATTCTCTCTCTGAAAAATTGTCAGAGATATTTACTGCGTCTGGTGTTGTGGCCCTCCACTTGAGAGACAAGTCGAGATGACTTGCAATCAACAGCCTTGTATTTCCCATTTCTAACCAGCTGAGATGCAATAGCATCGGCTGAAACGGGACAGTGACGAGGAGAGTGTCATGACCTACCAGTAAGGTTGTTCAAAATACTCCACGCTTTTCGACTAGAGTGTGAAAAGTCAATACTCCGAACTGCCTCGGACCATCAATCCCTCTGCTTTCTGTCAAGCTTGGCAAGCAGAGCTGTAGAAGCCAAACTCGAGTCGTCTCCCTGAGGAGACTGCAGAAAGGTTTTATAGAGGGATTCGCACTTCGTATCCCAACACAGAATATAGTTATTTTGATACCCGCGTGGGATAGTCTTTTTGGCTGCTTTCTTAATGGTGTTACAGAAGTCCTGGTAAGCCGCATCCACATTAAGTGAATCAGGTCGCAACAAAGTCTTTGCGAATTTATTCGTCAAAGCAATGTAGTGACTCCATTTAGCCTTGAGGAAATTCCATCGCTTAACAGGCATGCTTGGGACTGTCATAGCAAACCTTGGTGGTGTAATAAGCGAAGGTCGATGTTGTGACCTGGGGAACTTTTCAAGGACACGTCTATCCAGTAAGCGACTGTTTGGACCTACGCTGGCTAAAGCTAGATCTGGATTGGTGCCAGTGTTCCAGCGGCCGGAATAAAAACTGGCAGGGCCCTTGGCATTATATAGGAGGGAAAGACAGTTAATACTTGCCCAGCCAGCTAAGCACTCACCGTCCGGAATGTTGTCGTCGTAATCCCAGTCAGCATGACGACAGTTAAAATCGCCAGCGTAAAGACATGGGTGAGGAAACACTGGGAGATCCAGGGTTCGCAATCGCGTTTGCGGTGGCTTGTAGACGTTGACTATTTTATAGCCATCAACGTCCACACACAGCCGCTCGATCTCCTTTGTCGGTGGAGATTGGTCCAAAAGCGTGTATCTCTGTTGCTCGTGGACAAACGTGGCAAGGCCATGTTTCCTGCTTAAAGAAGACCCAGCTAGTTGGTAATTTGGGAGTACCAACTTCTTTGCATCAGTGCAGTTGGTCTCCTGCAGTAGGATGACGAGTGCCTCAGACTGCATAGCGAGGTGATGAGGAAACGTTCATCTTGCTTGCAGTGAGGCCTTCGATGTTCAGCTGAAGAATAGTGGGTCTTCGGAACTTGTTGGCAATGTGCCCTGAAAAGGGAAGTTTTATCCTGACATTGCCACGTCCTGAGAAGAACGTTTCCCGACTAGGAGAGCCACACTGAACATCGGAATGGGTGGATAGCCTTTCGTTTTGGTAGGTTCGGTTTTGGTCTGTCATTTAAACAGCAATGAACAGACTTACTCACGGCCCAGGCTGCGAGAAAGCACCCACAATCTATGCCTACTCTTAGGTTAAAACAAGCCTATTTAGGTTAAAACAAGCCTACTTTACTCTTAGGTTAAAACTAGCCTACTTAATATTAGGCAAAGCATGAATAAAAAAACGTTGCTTTAGAAAAAAACACCATAAAACAATGGAGTCATAGTGTCAATATAAAATTCACCATATACAATATTTTTACAATTACCGGAAGTCAAATTATCAGTTTTTACTGTATAAGCCTAATCAATTTAGAAAGCAGTCTCTGTTTACCTTTTTTGTCTTTTAGCAAAATGTTTGCGGTTTCTTTTTGTTTTTCCTTGTCATTGTACTTGTTATTATTGAATTAATCTTAACAATAAACTAAGGAAATGAGGTTTTGGTTTCGTCTTTTTAAAACAATTTTTATGAGCGAAGCATAGGTTACGTCACATTTCATTTTGGGCAAAATGCTTTTAAATTTTCTGTAAAAAAGTGGTAGACCTTGTCATAGTAAATGTTTAAAAAGTGGCATTTTAAGTTAAAAAATGATTTTATGTAGATTTAAAGCAATAAATTTTTTGTTCAAAGTATTTGTGATATATTTTTAAAGTTATTGTAACCTTTTTGATTATGTTGCCGCAGATAATACGTAAATATAGAAAGATAGAAATTATATTATAGTTTAACATTTTTGAGAACGATTTATTTAACAACTTGATTACAAGTTTTGAATCAACATGATGGTACCTTTTGTCCACAAAAAATTTAAGATTGTAGCGTAATTTTTATAATTTCAAACAAAAAACAAATTTTAAACTAAATTTATACTTCTATTTCCGAATGGTTTTAATTTCACAAGTCACTTAATTGTTTTTTATTGTTTTTTGTTAATATAAGTGTGATCAAAGTTTCTAAAAATGCAGTTAGTTTTAAGTATTATAATTATAAAATTATTAATGACGACCGCATCCAATAATGACATTCTGGTTTGTAAATATGTTGATATCACAAATGAAGATGATAAAAAATGTTCCACAAATATATTTGTAAGTGATGAAACTTCTGTTAAAACTGAAAACAAAGGTAAGATAATACAATGTTTAAATAGTTAGTGACTGGAAATGAAGCAAAAAGTAAAGTTTGAAAAAGTTTTTTTGATAACAAATTTAACGCATCTAAAATTTTTTGTTTCTCTACAAAAAACAATTTTGATTTTCTAACAAAAAAGTCTGGGTTTGTTCCAATGGTATTTTGCAAGAAATCTTTGTTAAAAAACTTTTTTTAAATTAATTTTCCCCATCTATGCATCCTACGATGGATCTACCACTCACTGCAGGTTTGGACTTGGTTTAGTTTTTGACAGTTTTGGATTATTTTTGAAAAATGCATATTTGACGTTTTACATGTAATTAGTTTTTATAAATTAGTTCGGGATTAATTTAAATCATACACTTTCCGATCGGTTTGTTTTTTATACATTTTATCAACAATTTTTTGTTTTGGTTGATAATTAAGTTTACAATGAGAATGTAAATAATTATTGAAGAAAAAAAAACAAACTTTTCAAGAAATTTAAAACGATTTAAATGCAACAATTTTGGTTTGACATATTTAAGCAAATCAAAGTGGTGAAATGGAAATACCCAAAAATAATGCTTACAGAACTTAACATATTTAAATTTATATATAACTAGATCTACAAATACGTTTTATTCTTAATTCATTTTAATATATCAAAAAATTTCAAATTTAAAAGATGCTTTTCGGGACAAAGTTTCAAATTAGCCATAAAAACAAAAGATCTTCTACTAAACTCTTTTGTTAAATATGAAACCGTAAAAAGTGTTTTTGGAATTTTTGGGGTTTTTCCAACTTTCCTTAAAAAAATATGTCAGGTCTAGAACTGCATGTAATATTTACAAACAATACTACAGTCAATCTAATGTGATTTCTTAAAGATGGACAAAATATTGGAAAATATTGAAGCAACTTTTTTTGAGACAATCTTTTGAACAAAAAAAAAATTAAAATTTTAATTTTTTGTCGAAAGTTATTGTAATTAACTAGAATAAAATAAAAACAAACCAACAAAATACTAGTATAAAAATAACTGGTGTGTCAGTTTATAAACAACTTTAAGTATTGCAAGGTTTTTAATTTTCAAGAATTCATACTTAAAACTAATTTTTGTTAAATTTGTTTAAAATCTAATCTTGGGTCTTAAGCATGAAATCAATGTGAAGATGTACGTAGCCTGAAACGTAGGTTTGCAATTTTTAAACAAAGAAATTAAATTTTTAAGTGGAGTTTTGTATATGCAAAAATCATGTTTAGTTTATATGAAATGATAAAATTTTTTCAGTCTCTGAATCACACTCATAAAATCTTGTTTAAAGGTGTTTTTCACACTTCATTTTTGATTCTATTTTTAAAAAAATTTTAATAAAAAAGTTTTTTAAACTTACACTTATCTTTTGCAGTAATTTTTACGTTTTTGATTGTGACGTCATTCTCTCCATAGTTACGCAGTGATTGCGTTATTGGTACGCCACTGTATCTACTTAATTTTTTTTGTTTGCAAAATTTTCTTAAAAGTAATTATAAATACAGTTGCTTTACTGTTTTATTCGAACCACATTAACTGACTGAAGTTAAGCATTGTGCGATTTTTCGGGATTATTGCGTAGTTTTTCTGGTGTGTTCGAGAGAAGATTGGTAAATTCAATTATTGTTAGGCTAGTTTTATTTTATAGTTACATAACGTGTTTTTGTACTGGTCATATGCATATGTTTGTGACGTCATAAAGCACTTTATTCAATTGCTAAATTTAGCAAAATAATTAATCTAATAATTTTTGATTTTTAAGTATATTCGCTTTTTACTGGAATTTTTTGCTGATATATACAAGTTGCGGCTGGCATTTGAAGACATCACATTCATAGATTAATCTGCCTTCTTTTAACTTACTCGTATAATGCATTTATTTTTCAGAAAATAAAAATAATAGCTTTTCTGTTTCCAAATAAAATGAAACGGCATGCTGTGATTGTTGCATTCAAGGCTGATCATGTACAAATGGCACTGTCACACTTCATTCATAATAATTTTTATCATGGCGATATAGCTTAATTTCCGCCTTAAATTAATTCACAGTTTGCTATAACATAGAAATCGCTTGGGCAAGAGATAATCGTTTTCGTACTGTGTTAATTATCTGCTTGCAACTTTCTTTCTCTTTCGCTGATGGCAATGACGTATGCGCTTTGTCTGTAACGCATGACCGAGTTAAGTGTATTTGGAATGTTCTCACTTACCGTGGAAAATGCCCTAACTTTAACTCACGTGACATAAGCGTCGAGACGGTTCCAGCGATTTGTGTCATGTGACTTGTTATCTATATAAATCAGAGGACGGCAACCTATGGCCCGCTGGCCAGATCCGGCCCGCCAAGCAAAATCATCCTGCCCGTGACATTAATAGGACGGCCTAGTTAGACATTAATTAGACTTAGTTAGATATTAATTGGATACGGCCCACAACATAGATTGTTTGCAGTATTTAACCATTTCAAACAATCAATGGGGCAGTAAAACTATGGGGCATAAAAACTGTGATACATCTAGTTACAGCAGGGATGCCAAAACGCTTCCTTTTTATATACAAATCTGGTGTAGAACAAAAAAGTTTAAGTTTTAGTCAACTAAACTTTACATTAAGTTTTAGTGACGTTGCTTTTTTTTACGTTTAAAAAACTAGTAAAGATCAAAAAAATTTTTTATTTTAAATTTGTATGACGTTGCTCTATTTATGTCTACAGATAACAAGTGGGGACCAAAAAATAAAATATAAAAGCTATCAGCTGTTATTATGTCGCTGCAAATCACGGTCGAACACGCAAGTTTTTTGTTGCACTTTTGCACCTCCTGTGTTCAGGGTTGCCAGTTTAGCCCTTTTTATGATTTTTAGCCAACTAAATTTTATATTTAGCCCTGACGTATTTTTTAGCCCTAAAGCGGAAAATTTAGCTTTATTTTTAGCTAGTTTAAAATTATTCTGATAAAGATTTATTAATGTGTAATCTTGTAATTTCTGTCTTGTTATCCTCAGTTGTCGCAGCTTTGCTATATTTTACGTAACAGGAAGAGCGACGACCGAGTGAAAGAGCACAACAATCTTGAATAAAACGTTATAAAGCAATCACAGAAATCTTTGAAATTTTAAAAATTTAACCTGCCAAGTTGTGCAACGTTGGTAAAAGTGCCAATGCCTGTAGGACCAGTCCAAAAATGTATTTTTAATTTTTTTTAAAACTTTAATTGCATTTCTCAGTTCCTATTAAAATGCAAAAACTAACTTGTTTATAGCAAATGCTGCCGTAAATATGAATTTTCAGCTCAAGTTTTGGAGAAAATTGACACATGTCAAAGCAGCTCTATTGATAATGAAATGCAGGTAGATGAGGATAAAGATGTTTTTAATGCTTTTGAAGAAGAAAATAATAAATTTTAATTAATTAATTAAATCAATAAATACCAAGATTTAACGCTGTATGTTAACTTATATCTAGATAGAACTTTTTTTATTTAATTTAGCTGTTTTCTTAACAATTTAGCCTTTTAACTCTTTTTTGCTGTTTAATGTCTACCTCATTTGGTATGACTAGAACTAAAAAGATAACTGGAAAAAGTGCGGCCCGCCATAACGCTATAAAATTGGTTTTTGGCCCGCGACATGCAAAAGGTTGCCGACCCCTGATATAAATGAATGCGGAGCGAGACAAACAAGGCGAGAACGACACAGAAGCGAGAGACGTGCGAAGACGAAAGAGAGAAGGCGGACAACGACGACGAAAACGAGAGACATTAGAATTTGGGCCGAGCGTTGAAGTTATTTTGCGCCAGTGTTTTAAAGTTGTGTTCTACAGAGGTAGAATTATTTGTGTCAGTTGAATCAAGTTATAGCGTTGATTTCGCTTTGCAGTTTGGCAAAGTGTGGCATAGAATTTTCGCCGGTCGTGAATTTTATAATATATTCGTTTCTAATTAAAGACAGTGATATCTGTTTGTCTGTAAAGAAAAGTCTTCAACAAACCAATCCGAGCTTTCGTTTAAACCAACTGTACAAAAGCGTCAAGCTCATAGCAGAACTACTTCTTGAGGCGGAATAAATAAAATTAGACACAGCTTTGTTTCAGCGCAGGTATTCGGGTTACCTAGCTCAACTGGTCCTTTAGGATTCCCAAACGAAATCTGTGACAGGCACATTTCTTGATAGTTGCTAGATTGTTTGTTCACAGCCCAAGAATGGATAGCTAACAATCTGTACGACCACATTGCACCCAACATTTGGCCTACTAACTCTGAAGACCTCATTCCAATAGATTATTATATGTGAAGCATTGTTGAGAAGGAGGTTAATAAACATCCTCATAACACCAAATACAACTCTAAAAGCTGCCATATTCCGAGTAATGTCTGAAATAGATAAGGACCAGTTAATCAAAGCTTGCAACCGACTTCAAGCTCATGTAAAGGCTGTTATTGATGTTGGAGCTGGTTTTATTGAATAAATTTAATTATTAGTTTGTTAACTTTTATGTTTTTCAATCGTAGTCTAATAGAATCATATTCTCTTGTTCAGTAAGTGTTTTTCTAATCCATAAAATATGTGCTTAAATACCAGCTGCACCTTGTACATATGTGTAGCTCGAAGTTTGTTATTTAATATATTCCAGTTCAAAGTAAAGTGTAGAGATTGCTTTGTGTTATTGTTGCCTGCAGGATTTGTTTAAGTGTTATTTGTTTAAAGGTCAAGTGTTGACGCTTTATTGTAATTCCATAGTGAGATAGAATTATTTGGACAAATTATTAAGTGGAATTTTAAACGATATTAACGGGATACTAATTATACCTAAAGCTAGTGAGCATGAAGTTATTGAGTAATTATTTGCAGTTGTGAATTGCTTTGAAGTTTGTTGAATTTCTTAAAGTTTGGTAAAGAGTCATGTTTGGCAAGAGTTAATCGAGTTTGTTTAATTGGTGATTAATATATACTTTATAATTAGAAACTGGGGTTTGTTGCTATCTGTTGAGAGAAGTTTTCGAGAGAACGCATTCGGCCCAGCCAAAATTAAATTTATTAGAAATTTCAGTCTTGCGGCAAACTATTTCTTCACCCCGTAGAAAAAAAGAAAATAAACGCAGTTTTGCTTCAACCCTGTATTTGGGCTACCAAGTTTAACTCGTTCTTTCCGATTTACGAGTAAAGTTGTGACAGTATTCTAATAAAAGGAAAAGCTTTTTTTGATATTTAGACAACTTCTGCCGGCAAAAGCAATAAAAAGTTATGTTTTAACTCTTTATTAAAACATTTTGTTTATTGCCCATTCATTTTTCAAGTGAAGATTCCGTAAATTCAATTTTTACCTACTAATTTTGTTTGTACTTTTTTGTTTTATTCATCGCATTAAGATCAAATATTTCGGTTTTTGCTTTAAAAAAAAAAATCTTAGAAAAAATTAATTTTAAAATTCTATCTTACTCTTTATTTTTAACTAAATTTTTTTTACTAATTTACATCATTCATAAAAATTTTGAAGCTTAACAAGAGTGTCGGCAACTTAGTGAAGTGGTTACGAATGCCATAATTGTGATCGGCATAATCCCGCTTCGCAATCTGCTCACAACATTCTGTTGTTTTGTAAGAAAGACACATTTCGGCACTTTTTCCCACTGGGCGGTCTTGATAATCCGTTCTAAATATATCTAAATAAAACAAAAAAAAATAAAAATTTCAACCGCACACCAATATCTTGGCATTTCCGGAAGTAGTGAGGGTAATTGATTGCCTTATGTTTAGCGCCTTTAATGCTTTTCCGCGTGTCTGGATGGTAAATAGAAAGATGCAATCAATGAGGAGTAATAAAATTTTAAGTTAGAAAAAAAACAACTTGGGCTATATTTTTTCAAATTAACAAAAAACAAATATGAAGTAGTTTTTTGAATTAATTGTATTAATTTTAATACTGATTAATTGTATTTTTTGAAGTCAAAAAACGATTAAAGATAAGTACAATAAAGATGTTAAAAGTCAAGCTTAATTATAAACATTTTGGTTATTGGGCATTTTAAAAATAACGCTAAAGATTTTTTTACTCAAATTTGATGGTTATAAATCAAAAGATAAATTAAACTAAGATATAGGCAGTATTTTATCTGTTGTCTGTAATACGTTAAAATTTGACAATATGTATTAATAGTTTTATTAGAAACTTGAAACAATTTAACAACTGAAACAACAGCAAAAAAATGAACTCTTAATTAATTTCTTGTTATTATTCACAAAATATCAAGGATTAAAAATCAAATAAAAAATTGATTTATCTGATTTTAATGTTGCAGCTTATTGGTAGAACATATTTTTTATAAGTTTGATGTGCCTTGATGAGTCTCCTCAACTCCTTCTAGTGTGGTTCTTACAGCATATAAATTTTATATTTAACAATAAAAGCAGTCATGCTTAAAACTTTAGAATTTAAAACAGCAAAAGACAAATAATCAATATATAAATAAAAAAAAATCAACCTTACAATTTTAATTTCTTATTGTTGTCATCAATTTATGGAAAAGCATTCATTCTAGTCAAACGCAGACCAAAATGGGGCAGAATGTTTATGCTTTCACTGCACCAAGCTACTTTACTCCCACATCAGAGACTGACAGGGTTGTATTTGATCAAACAGCCGTGGTAATGACCCAAGACAGTCAGACATTGCGCTTCTTGTTGTTTTTTTCCAATAATATGCTGCAGTAGTTCAGCTAGTGCCTCCAATCAACAAGATGATAAAAAGCGTTTATGCTGCTTCCTGTGAGGCCTTCGGTTTTCATTTTAAAAATAATAGACCTTCAAGCCCTGTTGACAAAGTGACTTAATAAAAGCAGTTTTTTTCCTTTTATTTCCCCGCTCCTTAATCACCAGACCCAACTTAACATTGAAAGAGAAGATACACCTTTTGTTTTGATTTTGGTCTTCATGTAAAAATTTAAAAATTAAGGCGACGTTCTTAAAGTGACAGCCACAAAAAAGCATAAACTTTGATGTCTTTTGATTTAAATTTTAAAAGCCAAAAATATAGAACGTATAAAAAAAATAATTTGAATTTTAACATATTTTTTGAATTTTAAACGTTTTATTCTATTTAAGATTTTTATGATCGGTTTAAAGCATACATGGAGTGTGTTCAACAATGTCATAATGGAAGATGTGTCCGTGGAGAAGAGAAGTTTGATTGTTTATGCAATACTGGGTATAAACTTACGGAAAACAACTGTACCAAATGTAAGTTTTTTTCTTTGCAATATACAGGGTCGCATAGAACTGACATGCTTACTGGGCTGGGCTACAGATAAGCATCCGTTTTCATGTTTTTTTTGATAAACTTTTTTTTGTTTACACAATACGGGCTATCACAAAAAAAAGTGTAGCAAACGTAAATCGCTTTCCAGCGCAATATACCGGATAAATATGCAAAATATGAAAAAAATGTTTGTACTTTCTAATTGCCATTTAGCCAAAATCGACACGGCAAACTCCTAACACGCTCTTGAATTTTCAACAATTATAATAAAAAAGTTTAAAATGCATTATAACCGTACACTTTTACCAAAACACGAGGAGAACGATTTTCCGTTTTTACTTATTTATATATTTATTTATTAATATCAAGAATATAAGTTAAGTAAAATATTTGGTAATACAGAGTAATTCATTTTCATTATTCATTTGATTCATTTTCAAAGTTTAACGTTCCATCTACGAGTCTTGTCAAATCAATTAGGCTTATTTTTCTTTGATTAATTGTCTTGTTCCTTTTAACAAAAATACAATAGTGAATAGGCCTGTTACTGGTTGCAGCATGACAATTTAAAGAGCAAAATGCATTAAGTTTTTAACATCGGTTTGGTTGCTACATTTAATACCTTCAAAAAATTTATAAGCAAATAATTTAAGCATTTTACTTCTTGCAGTCACTTCAAATAATTTAAGGAATACATGTCACAAAAGCAACTTTTCGAAACTTAAAGATTCAGCAAATATAAAATTTTAAAAATATTTTCTTCCAAAAAATATTTCTTGCTTGATTATGATTTTGGTTACAAATCATATTCTCTGTATTCAACTTTTTGTCTGAAATAAAAGTTATTTTAATTTGAAATAAAAACTATAAACATTTTTGCACCATTTTGTAACTGCTGAATTTCAAACAATTTTTGTTATATTTTTAATTATACCCAAATTATTGGTAATTTTTAGATGAACAAGATTCCTTTTCAGCTTATATGCATTGTGTTAGAGATTGCATCAATGGAAGATGTGTTCATTTAAACAACACTTTTAATTGTTTATGTAACACAGGATTCACTGGAACTCACTGCAACACAAGTACATTAATTGGTAAATAGATGCAGTTCATATCAAGACAGAAACAAAATATTATATTTATACTGAGTGTTTTGACAATATATTGGTTGTTTGACAATACGTTGGTGAATATTATTATATATTTCTGTCAATTTTAACATAAAACTGTTTGATCAATTGAAAAAATTAAGCAGCTTCAGCTGATAAAAAAATAAATTAAAAGTTGTTAGAAACTAGTGGCAAGACTATATTATAAAATATAGTACCAATTTTTTGCTTGACTGAACAAGATTAGTTATCAGAATGGCTTCACAGTATAAAACGAGAACTTCTTGAACTAAGATTTATTGTCAAAAAATAAAATTCTCTCCCGAAAAAATCCAAGGCGAATGTTAAATGGTAATATTTCTATCCAAAACACAACTTTCTCATACAAAACAAAAAGACACCAATCAAAGATAAACTAGCAAGAAACTGTAGTTTCAAGTCGATTAGAAAAATTATTTTCATACCTTTGCAGGCAGCTTTTAGGCTGTTTATTTTTAACAATTTGGTTAAAACTTGCTAGTTTTTAATATTCTGATGCTATATTAATCACGTTTTGTTTCACAATCCATGTTTACATATTTGGTATTATTTTCCTCTTATTTTATAAAACTAATTTTAAAAAGATAAACAACAAATAAACGTTAGATGATTATGCAGATTTACAAAAGTCCGGCTGTCATGTTTCAATTATTTTAGAGAATCTTCGCAGTTTAAAATAATTTAACAAGTTTTTTACGGGTGATTCAAAGAGAAATTATAAATTGAATTTTTGTTAATGAAGGGACTCGTAAATTCAATGAGTTGTTAGAAAGAAAGACTCGCGATTCTTAAATTCACTCTTAGTTAAAAGATGCTGGCTTGTCCGATTGATTTAACGGAATTCAATTGCTTTATCCGTCCTTGAAGTGCTGAACTTGTTTGAATAAGGTCAGCGAAGTCCCCCCAAGTTACAAACTACCCTTATATTTAAATATGCATAACTCTATGACTCCTGATCCAGAAAAAAATACTTGTAACTTATACAAAGGCAAGGATTGAATTTATTTTTTAACTGCAGTTTTACAAGCGCAGCAACTTAGCATAATACAGCAAAAACAATAGTCACCCGACCATTCAGCAAATCACGGTCACCGTTCTATCAGCGAAATTATGGTCACTGTTTGATAAGAGCAATGTCTCTCTATTTATAGTAAACTTGAATTGGACCACGTGACTCAGACGACAAACTTTACAATGAAATCAATTTCATGCATTTACACAGAACATTGCTCAAAGCGAGGTCACATTGCTATTATTTTAATAGAATGATGCATTTAGGTCATTAAGAGTGGAGATAGGTCATCACATCTAATTTAAAAAAGTCTATAAATTAATCAGTCTGTTAAAAAACTTCAAATACATCAAATCTCCTTGCTATTGGCAGCTGGGAATTTTGCATTGCGAGAGGTCACAAAAATAATCCAATTTTTTGCGGGAAAAGCGATTTGCATTACGAAACAGCGGAGAAAAAAACTTTAGCATAGCTATGAATACTATAATATATAAAACTTTAGCATTAATAGAATATAAAACTTTAGCATAACAATCAAAGCCAAAGCCTTTATGAAAAACGTTTTTGTTAAAATAGTTAGCCTTAAAAAAGCCTATTTTAAAAAACTCAAACACTTTCGTCTAGCTTTCTTCAGCAGGTTTTGCTAGAATGAACTGTAAAATTGATTGTAATATTTGAGCAATTTCAGAACTGATTTTGATCGGATCAAACTTACACTTAATAACGGTTATTATAATATTTCAAGAAAATAACTAATGTTATAAAACCACGTTTTCTCTTAATAGAAAAAAAATTTCCGAAATATAAAACAAATTATTTTTGCTTTGTTTAAAGGTTCGAAACTAAAAAGATAATATTCACACTTACTCTAATAGTTTATGTTTATAAACAAATTTTATCATAATAAGACATAATAAGGGTTTAAGAAAAGTGATAAAAATAGATTGTAAGACGGATAAATAAAAGTCAGATATTGCTTCAGAGGAAATAAAAGCTTGCTTGTCCTTGTAGGGAGATGCACATTCTTGTTTGTACGTATAACAAACGCTTTTTAATTGCTGAGTCACAGCAAGGTGTAGAATCAGCCGATTTACTTTGGTGTTCTGGTTGTTTTTGTTCTTGACAGGTTCTGTTCTTGATAGTCATAGACACATGCTGACAAATTTGGTTGTGTAAACGTTAAAAGGTTCGATATTGAATTGTTTTACTTTATTAATTATTATTTTCAAATGTTATTATAACCATTATTAAGCGTAATTTTAATCCAATGAAAATCAGCCTCAAACTTACTCAAGTATTACAATCAATTCCACAGTTCAATCCAGAGAAACCTCCTAAAGAGATCCAGAAAAAATCTTTAAGCCTTCTAAAACAACTTTCTGTAAAGCTACCTATTTAAACAAAAAAGTTTCGTATGGCTTTGATAACTATTTTGAAGAATCTATGAGTAGATTAAATATTATAAAATAAAAAACCAGTTCAAAACAAACGTATTTATTTGTTTGTTTTGTTTTATCTTTTTTTTGTAGCAGGTGAAAATTAAATCCTTGGATATTCGAAAAAACATTAAAGTGATGACATCATATCTTCAAATTGATCGCTTATTTTTTGTACAGTATTTTTGTTTAACTCGCAAATATTGTGAATTACATCATAATTCCACAAAATCCCATGAGAAAACATTTAAAATTACTTTACGTTGTATGTAACAAATTTTACTTTCAAAGTTGTGAATGGATCCATGTAATATGATACTCGCCAAAAGTTTTTCTAATGTTAATGATTAATCCAGCATCTGGTTTTTAATATGTACCACTTAAAATTGATTTGTGTTATGTTTTGTTTGTTTCTTTTTATCTTTTTAAGTGTGTGTTAAAAACCAAAAACGTTTGTTTATTACATTTAAAGAATATTTGACTAAAATTAACTTTTAAACAACTTGAATTTCACTTGAACAAGTAGTTCTGGCAATATGCTTCCTGCGGTATTGTCTCTACACACTTCTAATCATCTTCTCTTTGTTTTAACTTTTAAGGTTGTGCTTCGCCTTTCTTTTCTTGATCTTTTTTTAATGTTCATATTTTTTCTCTGCAGCCTATGATTTTTTCGTTTGATAATGATTGAAAATAGAAACAAAAATAAAATGAAAAAAAATTATCTCCATTTTGAAGTTAATTGTTAAGATATGAAAATAGTGATTTAGGTTCAAGATTTTTATTTAATTTTTTTCAGTACAACTTGGTATTAATTTGTATGCAAAACTATAGCGTTGCTTCTAAAAAAACATTAAAGTCTCCATCAATTTAAAAACTTTAATTTCCACGCAAATGTTCTTGCAACAATCTTTTAAAATAAAAATACAAGTATCAAGAAAAAATTTTTTTCTGGATTTAATCAGAGAATAAATTCTAACAAATATCTTTAATTTCAAAGTTACAAATCTTGAATTTAATTGAGTTTTAACTATGTTTTTTAAACTGTTTTACATAGAGAATAAAAATAGCTACATTAAAACAATAAAAAAAAAGAAAAAAAAATACCATACCATACGCTAATATCAATTCTACCTTATATTGCAGAAAGAAAATCAAGATTTAACTCTAATTTCCCAAGGGGGTCCTCAAAGGAACCCCCTTATATAAAAACGTTATAATTCGTAAAATTCAAATGATAAAAACCTAAAATTTTGTGACTTTTCCTAAAATTTATTTCTGAATATTTTGGTACTTTACTTGATCAAATCCGATGGGTAGTTTTAGTGTAGCAGGCTATTATTTTTGACTTACCTTATAATTTTTGTACACTTTTTGTGTACAAAAATCATAAGGTAAGTCAAAAAACGTTTTGAACGTCTTGGTGTGTTTGTTAAGATTACTGTGTCACGTAGTAGTTATTTGTTTTTGCAGCAAACCGCGACTAATTTGAATATGTCGCAAAACAAAGCAATTAACAAAAATTTGAGGACCTTTAACTTTATGCAAAATAAGAAAAGACTAATAGCAAATGTATTAAAAGTAAAAACATTTGACTAAACTAGAATAAATTTTTTCCAATATATTAAAAAATCAACTGCACAGGTACTGTCTGTTAAGAGTATTGGACATGTAAACTTAGGGTCCTCCGAGGACCCCCCTTAGGTAGTCAACAGAAAAAAATATCCTAGGTAAATAAGGGTTAAAAAAAAATTAGTCAGTCAATCAAATTTATCTTTTAAATATACTTATATACTTTAAACTAATAAGAAAAGCAACAAAATGAGAACCAGTGGAAAAAAAAGTTTTTATATTTTGAAATATTGTATTAAAAATGCAGTGTTACGGGAGCCTATATGTTGCAGTCAAATCTTTTCTGCTCCTCTGTTTGATTGCTGACCGTTGTTTTGAAAGCTGAAGATTATCAGTTACCAACCATACAAATTGACACTTATTAAGTTGCCCGCATTGTTGTTTGGCAATAAGTAGCGTAGAATTTCAGTTGATTATAGTTTGCATGAATTGTATTATTCAATTTTGTGTTTTGTAGGATGAGCGTTTGACCGTTTTAAAGTATTAATATTAGTATTGATATTAATAGCATTAACTTCGTTGATTAGTGTTGATAGTGTTACAAACAAAGATTCTACATTGTACAATTGCCCCAATTAACAGAGAAAAATTGTCTCGAAGCAGTCTCGCCTTTGCAAAAAAAGGGTATTTCACACTAACATTATCTGTTATCGAGATGCCTACTCCCATGAATTGGAGCAACACTTCATTCTTTAGTAATAATATTTTTTGTCAAAACGCTTAGATTTGGCGAAAAGCCCCCAAAAAAAAGTTTATATGAAGATAAGTTTTTGTGGCCAGACCTGAATCTTATAAAGCCCTATATACGTTACACAATTTTATTTAGATTTCCCGCTTCTAATTTTATATTGGTTTCCACCCTTGGTTTACTTTGTGGATAAAATGACCATATTCCGACTGCATAATTCAACAAATATAATACCAAAGTCGATAAGAAGCTAATAATTTCAGATTTTGGAGAAATGATATTAAAAGCTGTATATTCAAATCTGTCAAAATTTATTTTTAACAAAATTCAAAAAAACTTTTAGAATATTTAAAAATAAAAATTTGCATCTCTGACAAACAAGAATAAACTGCAATGTTAATGGTTAATTTACTTTTATAGATTATTTAAATAAAAATTTAATTTTATAACATTTATTAACATGTGGTTATTCAAAATAAATATTTTAACAAACCAAATACTGAAACTAGTATCAAGCAAATATTTACAAATTTGAAAAAAAATCTTTTAAAATTTATCGGCCGAATCTTTGTAAAAAATGTTTAAAAAATAAAAACTGGCTAATTTAAGGAAAAAGGAGCTACCATATCAAAAATAAATAAGCTAAAGAAAGCATAAAAAGTTAAAAAATTGTAAGTTACAAATTTACACATTTATCAAAAAAACAAAAATCAATCGGTTATTTTTGCAGCGAGAGCAAAATTTAGAACAACGTTTCTCAACCTGGGATCGCGACTTCCGCGACGTTGATTTGGCTATTTTCTGGGGGTCGCGGGAACGTTTGATAAACAGAATTTTTGATTTGAAGTCAAACATTTTTTGAAATCGTTAATGCGAGAAATCAGAAGCAGGTTCCAGGTTAAGGCTTTTTTTGGAAATCACCGAATAGTTGCGAGAAAAATTAAGTTTTGTTTACCATAAGGGGTCGTTAAGTTGCCTTGGGTTGGGAAATGAGTCGAGAAAGGAAAAAGGTTAAAAACCAATAATTTAGACAGAATCATAGATTAAAATTCTGCAATAACTTTTATTAAAATGTTATTTTTTTCATTTGAATAAGAACGTAAACAAAACAACTAACCATAAAAATCAACCTTTTATAAATCATACAAGATCTTTTTAATTTGTACTTGATATAAAAATAAAAACACCTCAAATAATCATAAAAATTTAAAACACTACAAAGAAGTATAAAAATTTTTACAATAAATTACCAGGAACAATGCAAAGCAATAATTCAGTTTTTGAGTCAAATATTTCAAACATTAAATGAATTTTTGCGCATGAAAAACATAAATTTCAGTCTAATTAAAGTAATAAATTAACAAAAATAAAAGCAAGTAAGTTTTACATCATATATTCTATTTTACTACTTGGTGCTTTTGAAATAATTGATTAAAAGTTAAACAAAATTTTTGAATAAAATTGTTTTTAAGTTTTCACTAAGATAATTATTCTTAATTTCTGTACGCATTCGAATAAATGAGAATTTTGAACTCTAACGAGTCTAAATGTTTTATTGTTGATTTTTGAGTAATATCGATGCACTTCCAAATCGTAAAAATAAAAAATCTGTAAATTGGTACTTAGAAATGATTGCATAAAATCTTTGTGTCATTTCTTATTAAAGTTTATTCTAATTTGTGTTTACAGAATTCTTAAATTTGTAGGCTTCAATTTGACAAAGGAAAGCTGATAAATATTTAATCTTTTTATCCGATTATGTTTTTGACTGCATTGTTTTAAAGTGATTAGAAGTTTAGTCGGAGGAGAATGAGCATTTAATATTTACTCCTCTAATGATTCTTGCACTTTGCTTAATAACTTTCTATAAATAATGTATATCATATGCAAGGAAAAACAAAGTGAACGATAATTTGATAGTTTGAATAATGAAATTTATCTTTAGATCTGTAAAATAGAGTTATATTTTTAAATGCAACTATTTACATACAATTTTTGAAGTCTAAGAAAATATTTGCAATTCAAAAGCATAAAAAAAGAATTTTTTTTGTACAAAAGTAAGTTTTTATTATTTGGAGTTGTTCTGCCATTAAAGGAGTTATCGATATTGAAGATTTTATTGTATATTGAAAATAGAATGATCAAGATAGATGAAACCATTTATTTGCTTTTTTACATAGTTTTTAATAAATCTTTGAAAAAAAATAAAATTTTTGGTTATGTTTTAATCATTTATTGGATATTTTTAAAATATTTTTCTAAAATTGGCAGTTTAAACTAATTTAACGAATGCACTTTCTCAATTGTTATAACTGGTTTAATTTAATAATTTTGATTCTAAGCCCAGATAAATAGAAAAAATACTTGTTTAAATATTCTGTTCTAAGCAACTCCCAAACCAATAAAGAAAGTACTTTGTACAGCTGTTTGAAGCAATTTTAGAACAATCACAAAATGATTCCTGATATAAAATGATAAAAGTAGCTGCTTGCAACGCAAGACACATTTCACAATTTAAAAAACAGATTTAAAGATTTTAGACATTTTAGTCAGAATTTGTGAACTTATTTTTCTCCAATTGATAGCCTGGTTTTCAAAATTGTTTTAGGTTTTCTGCTGAAAATATTTAAAACAGCTTAAAAATCTGGATTTGAAATATGGTAAAAAATGAAAAATTTTGCGTGCGATTACAAATTTTTCCAAGTTAGACGAAAAAATGTTTTCAATTTATTTAAAGTTTCTTGTCTAGTTTTCGAAACAAAATTTGAATTTTCTTTAATGGGCTAAATAAATATACCAGGATTAAATATTTTGTCAGAAATAAATGTATCTTTTGTCAAAAATCCTTGTGAACTCTCGTTTTGGAAAGTTTTTTTAAATTCAATAATGAACTGTTTTTTTGCAATATTTTTTACAAATATTTCAATCACTTATGTTTTTTCTTAATTATTTAAAGTCTTGATGTCAATAAAGCTTGTCTCAAGTATTTCCAATTTTTTGGTAAAACAGCTTTCGAATTTACGATGCATAAATTTATTAATAAAATTGGTCAAATTTCAATGAGCCGAATATTTAATATAGATAATAAAAGTTAAAATTTTTTTTGATTTTGTCTTGTAAGATACGAAGTGCTTCACGTCCAGCAGCATTTCCAAAATTGTTTTTGCTTATCTGTGCTGAAGTAAAAAACAACAACATTTATCAATCATTTGTATCAACTCAATTAGATACTAACAATTGATTTTACATAATCTGCTCAGAGAGTTAGAGCAAATGCTTCTCTTCACATTATTAAGTTTTATGGATTGTTATAAATGATTTTGTTAATGTGAATGAAATTTTATAAAACTTGTGGCGTAATCAAGTGTAACAAATTAATTAATTTATTAACTTGATTCGGTTCGTTTTTTGTTAAAAGCCATAAATTAAAACTGGCCTATCTAATATTAGTCTAAGCGAGAGAGAGGAAACCGAAATTAATGCTTCAGAAAAACCATGGATACATCTAATTCAATGGAGAAATAGTTTAGACATTGTCTTTATGAAAGTCACCTTATACGCAAGAAAACTGTAAATGCGTTTAGGCAAACAATCTGCAGCACAGGAAGTATCGTTTTATTTTTTAGTTTATGCGCTTAATTAATGTACTAAGCTATTTATGTTTCTTATTGTATTTAAAAAATTATCTCTTTTTTTCTTTAGAGAAATAGATTGTTTGTAGAACAAGTCAATAGCTTCTTTGTTTGCAAACAATTACACCATAGGAAGTAAAATTTTAAGGCTTGTTTGAGACAATATTTGGTCTTTTTTTGTTTAGATATCATATTTTGTTTTTATACTTTAACAAAAAGATTTAGTATGGTACAAATTGATAACTTGCATAAAGTAATTTATTCATAATTGTAATGTTGAAATATTTAAAAAATAACTTTAACTGGATCATTATCTGTGCAACCTGAGAAAAAGTTGTTTTATTTTTGATTTTATAGTGGTACAGTGGAGAACAGTTTGTAGCCCTATTTTTATTAAATTCTTAAAAAATTGCGTTTAAAATTAAAAATATTATTTCTTTATACTTCAGAGTTAAAAGATATCAGTTTCGACTTGTTATAGTTTAATTATTATTATATACGGCTACAAATTTCTTTTATGAATATTAACAAGTAGAAATTTTATTTATTCTGTTATGCAACATTTAGAGAGCTTTTGAGACATATAACTATAAAATGTTTATGGTTTGTTGACTCTAGTTTTTATATTTTTGCCACATTACACAGTAGTGATAATTCAAGAATTATTATAAATTTAAACTGAAGCTAAAAATTAAAAATAATCTTAATCTTAAGCAAGCTTTGAATTTTATAACTTGTTTAATTTTTTTCTTCATTTGTATTTTGTTAACCCCAGTGTCATTATTCTTTATAACATGAAGTTAGTTTTAAGCATTGTTCTGTTAAAGTTATTGATTAAGTTTGGATCCAGCAATGACTTCGAGATTTGTAAAGATTCTGATATTTCGGTTGAAGATGATGAGAAATGTTCAACAAATATAGTTATAAATAATGAAGCTCCTCTTGAAACAGAAAGCAAAGGTGGTAGAATTCAAATGTTTGACTAGTTTATGGAAAGAATAACATTTAAACGAAATTATCCCACTGACTACAATTGCAGACATAATTTTAATTTAAAGCTTTGTGCATAACTTGAATGCAATTGACTGAATTTTTAATATATATTATTCAAAAGAAAACGGATTTTTGTGTTACAAATATAAATTTACTAAAAATTTTTGTGAATACCGTCAAATTTTTATGCTAAAAACCAAAATTTCAACTTTACACTCCCTGTATTTTTTTCAAAAATAAAATACATGCAAAAAGTTAAGTTTTAGAAGAAGCTTTATGTTTGGCATTTTCAACTTAAATTCTATCAACAAACAACCAAATTGGTTCCAAGTTTTGTAGGCTACATTGTTTATAATATTGCTCAATGCTCTCGTAATGATTTGACGACTTAATTTTAAAGTTTTGTTTTAAGTTTCGACTTTCAAAAAACACGTGAAAGTAATCCTAGTAGCAGATGATTAAACAAAAGAGGCTTTTGTTGTGAATGTATAGTTGCATGCATACGCATATACTACACCTTTTTGGTATGACTGTTTAGCTAAGAATTTTGTAACTATATAAAAGGTATTGTTTTTTACTACTTTTTAACGGCGTAAACAGTGATATTGATAACACTGGTCAACAAAAAAAATTTTTTTTCTTGCATGGACTTTGAGAACCGAGTTAGGGTAACTTTGCGGTGCTGAATCCGAATCTGAGCTCAGATTTCTCTATCGCATCACGTTTTTGTGCAATTTGGATGTTTTTATAGTGCTGTATTGTGTGAAAGTTGCTCATTTGCTCAGATGTTTGATGTCATTAATTAAGCACAAAAGCAACTTCAAAAGCATAGTTTTTAAACCAGTTTTGCAAAATGGGAAAAAAAGGCCATAATATTGTTTATGGCGCCGGAAAGTTGTGAGAAACTCAAGCTTTTATTTCAATGTTGGATACGAGAACTAACCATGAAGTTACAAAAATTGCACTTTGCAGACAGGGTAGTAAGGTTTAGAAAGGTTGTTTTTCTGAAATATATGTTTGTTTGTAACAGCAATAGTTTTTAAACAGGAGTGTTTGTTAATATGTTACAGTTTCAATAATATTTACAGTTCAGTGTTTTTAAAGGTTTTGTTCTGTTTCATCTTACGTTAAGGTCTTAACATGTTTGTGACTTCCAAGCAAAGAAAATTCTGCAATGACCCAGATATTTTTTGTTATATCTGTGGTTGTTTTACTTTACCACCTCAAAGACGTAATATCAATAGTTTTATCAAAAAAATTCCTTGCGTATTTTGGAGTATCGCTTGGTAACCAGGACAAAAGTTGGGTGCCTCACCAAGTTTGCACAACGTGTATCGAAACATTGAGATCGTGGTCTCAAGGAAAGAATGCGAAGCTCAAATTTGGTGTGCAAATGGTATGGGGAGAACCAAAAAACCATGTGGATGACTGCTACTTCTGCCTCGTAAATGTCATAGCTATGAGAAGAAACAAGCATGGATATTTGATGGGTCTCAGATCAGAACGTTGCTCAGGGACCAGTATTTGTGACTACAATGATTGAGGCTTGAACTTGAAAAGCATTTTATAAAGTGGTCCATAACTTCCTTGGTAATAAGAGAGCTGAAAACTATATAGAGTTGGTGGGGGAGCTTCTTCTCAGCCTACAAGACCTTAAGTGCCGAATGAGCATTAAAGTGCACTACTTGCACAGCCACTTCAGCGAATTTCCCGCAAATCTTGGCGACGTTAGTGAGGAGCAAGGAGAGCGTTTCCATCAGGATGTCAAAGTGATGGAAGAACGTTAACAAGGTCGATGGAACTGCAACATGATGGCAGATTACTGCTAAAGTTTGATGAGAGATGTCCCTTACGCAGTTCACAAAAGATTAGCAACAAAAATAAATTTTTGATGCCATAATGTGATTTTGTTTGTGCTAAACTATGCGTTGGATTTGTGTACAGTCTTACTGATTGTTGCTATGTGACAGTGTTACTCTTTCGTATATTTTTTGCTTGGTTTTGCTTAAACCTGTTTATGTAATTTTGTGAGAATGACACAAAACGAAAAAACTGTGCTGAGCATAATGCTCCAGATTGTGTATTTTTAATATATTTCACGTATTTACTATTTATATATAATGTGGTCAATAATACACAAACACGGTTTAAGATTACAAATAGCTTTGAAAAGTCATTTTAAAGGAGATGCTGCCTTCCATTGTAAACACTATTCCACTTAAGGGCACTTAAATGCAACATAAATGTTTTAATTTTTGGCAAAAATTAGCAATTTTTTAAAAAATTAAGTTTTCTTATCTCAAAAACATGACGTGATGAGCAAAAACTAACACCAAATTTGGATTCAGCGCCCCCAAATTACCCAAAATCAGTTGAAAAAGTTCATGCAAGAAAAATCGTGTTGACCTGTGTAATAGAAGATGAAATATATGAGAATAATGAAAGTGATTGGTATTTTATAAATTGCAAGTTTTTTGGATAATCTCAAAGAATAGAACAAAATTAAAAATTCCGGAATGATAAAACAATACCAAATTTAGACACCGAAAAAATTCAAATACTTTGAGGCTCATAACCTAACCTGAATATTCTGTTCCACCCTTGAAAAAGAAATCTTGTCGCAATTTTTTTGCTTGCAATCTTATTAAGCAGCTCTATTAAGCTACAACCATATTTTTAAAATAAAAAAAAGCAAACAAAAAATTTCAAACTGACAGCACTACCTTGGCATCTCTGATAGCAGGTGATTGTTCTGTAAGTATAGCGCCTATTCAAAAAGTAAACAGAGATGATAGTAACAACAACAATATATATACAGTTGCACCCGAAATTATTCATAGCCCTGACAAAAATTCATGTTTTGTTGATTGTTGGAAGGCATAGTGTTTTTTAATTTATCATTAGTTAAGTCATAAGATTGTTAAAATACTTTTCTTAAGCTAATATATTTTCCGTGCAAAGTGATAGGTTAAGGATATTATGTTTTTCCGATGATTGACTGAATGTGGGCTTTTGAAAGAGGTATGAATAATTTTGGGCGCAACTCTATATAAATGCTCATAAAAAAAATAAAGCAGATCAAACACATTTTTTAATTATATAGGAACTTACAGATTTAACTATTGAGACTTTGTTTGAAAGCTTATTTTGTGATACCGTATGACACTTACTGTAGTTATACAAATTTTATAAAAAGAAATCATAAATGTAGCTTTTGATAAAAACAATGCTTTGTATTGGTATATTAATCTTTTTATAAATCCTATGAAATTGTATCTATTCAAATATGCAAACATAAAAAAAGTACTTTTTAAAAATTTAACTTTTATTATCCCACTGACTACAATTGTAGACCTCTTTAAAAAATACTTTCGGCTATTACTTTTGTTTTCAGATTTTCAAATTATTTTATTTGAATAAAAATAATTTGAAAATTAAAAAATAATGAGCTTTAAAAAAGTTTATGATAATACTAGAAAAAAAAAAACTTTTAAATACCAACTTTAATGCACCTTTTAAAGTTTTTATTTTGCATTCACCAGTCAATTATAATATTCTAACGACATTGTTCAACTTGTAGTGTTTAGCAGAGTCATTTTTAATTTTAATGGTTAAAGTTCAATTTAGAAGGTTAAACACTAACTTCTTTGAATTTTAATTTATTTATTATCCAAATAAAATTAAAAACAAAATAAATATAATACTTAAAACAAAACAATTAAGTACAATATTAAAAAATAATAGTTTGAATATTGCCAAAACAGAAGCTTCAACATAGCCAACTCATGTATACCGGAGAGTATCTCGTTTGCTGGCAAAGACACATGGTTTTATAAAAATAAGTATATTATCGCGTGATCATTCAATATAGAGCAACAAGATATGAAATATAAAAATGTATGGATACAAAGGATGAAAAAGATACAACTTGCCAATGAATAAAGTTTTATAGCTAATATAAAGACTAAAGTTGCATTTTGTGTAAAAACGTAAAACTATATTTATGGTTATGCGATTAATCGCCACAATATTAGAAATAAAATATTCAAAACCCAAAAATCAAAATGATGACAACGTGGTCTTGCACAAAGGAGCGTCTGGTTGATGGCAAGCGCCATAGACTCAGTTGTAGCTTGATTCCTACTCTCGTAATTATGTTGTGTTTTTTAAAAAAAAAACACTTGCAGTTCTTTCCTCTGTTGGGCGGTCTTAGAAAACAGCTTTCGACTTCAATCATATCTCAAGATATAAATACTAAAAAAATAAAAAAATTTCTACTGATCAACTATACTTTGGCACTTTGAGTTTAAAGCTTACGACGTTTTCCTGCGAATCAGGAGGATAAAAATGCAGATAATGATAAATTACAAAAAACAAAAGACAAATATTTTTGTTAAGATTAATTTAGGAATAAACGAATTAGTGCAGCATTTTCAAAACGTTTTTTCTTTATACAATGAATAAATATTTTTTGCTCTGGCGGATAATTGAATTCTACAATGAGGAGGTAGCACTTTCCAAGATAGAAAAAATGGTGGTTAACCTCCTATAATGAAATTTAAAACATTTGATGTAACCATTTTTCCATTACATATTTAAGAAAAATTTTAAATATTTTCCATAATACATACAAATGACTACTTTTAAAATTTATAAGTAAATTTTCAAAGTCTAAAGCCTTTTTTAAAGCCATGAATAAGTTCATTTCTTTTTAAAAAATATGGTTTTGTAAAAGTGCAATTTTAGCCATGATATACCTAGATCAAAAATAAAGTATAGGAACTCTCATAATTGGTAAATATCTCTCTGGTTGAATCTCAGCTTTGAAATATCTCTCTCTTTTAATCTCTCTCAGATCTCTCTCAGATATCTCTCAGCTTTAAAAAAAATTTACTTATGTAAGTAAATCTAAGAACAAAATAAATTCATCAAAAATATTAACAAAGTAACAATAAATGGCCAAATCAAACAAAAAGTATAGAAGGTAAAAAAGGTTGTAGATTTTTGATATAAAAATAGAGCCAGCAATATCTTTACTTAAAAATTAAAAACGAAAAAATACACAATGCTTAGAAAAATTTGGTTTTTCAACCTGTTTTTTATATTTTTAACGTTTTGTTTACATTAGATTTTTATGATCGGTTTGAAGCTTATTTGAATTGTGTTCAATACTGCTACAACGGAAGATGCGTCAGTGCAGAAAACAACACTGTTTGTTTATGCAATGATGGTTATACGGGAGACAATTGCAGCAAACGTAAGTCAGTAATTAGCAATTACAAAATATGACAAAAATAGATGTACTTCCCCATTGCAATGTAGAAAAGATTCATATAGTAAGAATGCTCAAGTCAATCAACAAGCAAGTGCCGACAGACCTGTTTCGTCCTTATTAGGACTCGTCAGGACACTACAGCTTGTTGTTGACCCCAGCTGAAAAAGTTGAAAACTTAAAACAGCTGGCACAACTTTCTGTTTGTGGTTTTTACACCTCAAACATCCAGTTGTGGACCTGAACGCTGGGTAGGTAGTACAATGAAAACAATGTTCCACCAGCGCAACTGCAAAAGACACCGCTAAACCGCAGCTGGGGTCAACAACAAGCTGTAGTGTCCTGACGAGTCCTAATAAGGACGAAACAGATCTGTCGGCACTTGCTTGTTGATTGACTTGACCATTCTTACTATATGTTTGTAATGGGAACTGCAGGGTTTTGCTTGTCTTAACCCGTATCCGTGTTAGCTAACTCGATGTGGTTAGCATATCGGAACCGCCGCCAGTATACCCTTGCGGTTGCGCTGGTGGAACATTGTTTTTATTGTAGAAAAGATTCATTGATAAAATTCCTTTTCCTTTGGGTTATGCAACAAACTTTATTTTCCCACTTAATTTTTTGTTGATATTGATACCGAAAATTATTATAACGTTTCGTTATTTTTCACAAATCATGAGGATAAATAGTTGAAATATAGCGTTAGTTTTGGTTCAGAAAACTTTATTTTTAGAAATTCATTTTTATTTTAGCTTTAGAACATTTCTAGAATTCTGATACAAATGTTGGTTTGAGTTCAGACATTAAAAGTGCCTAATATGGGTTTTTGATTAGGTTTCGGATTTGGTTTGGCCCTTTTCCATAAACAATTTACTTAATGGAGCCATTCAAACATTTTAGCTGACCATATCTTTATGTGTAGGATATTTTTGATACTAATGATACAAAGGCGATGTAACGAATTAATATTGAAACTTTCAATCTGGCTTCATAGAAAAAATTTTATTTGATTATACCTACCATTAAAAATCATATTAATTGTTTTTAATTTTTTTGAGAATACTTTGTTTTTGAGATAAAAAATAAAATTTTTTAAATGGAACCAGGTCTTAATCATGCAAACAGTTTTGATAATTTTACGTACATTCTATGTATGTGTTGTGAAAATTTGTAAAAATATTTATTTATTTTAGCTGAACAAGATCGTTTTTATGCTTATATGCAATGTGTTGGAAATTGTCTTAATGGAAGATGTGTTCGTGTAAACAACTCGTTCATTTGTTTATGTAACACAGGATTCACTGGACCGTATTGTGGTCAAAGTACAGTATTATATGCATTTTATTTTTATCTGTTTGGTAAACGTTAGATTGATATAAAAAATACAATTATTGAAAAATATTGTAACAGTTTTCGTAACGTAAGAACGTTTTGAACTTATATGAATAATTCCACTACAGACAATGTTTATTTTTTAATCTTGACAAAAAAATGACTTTATAAGAAAAAATCAGCTTGCCATTCATAATACAGGGTGCTTAAAAAAAATTTGACATCATTTGACATATACACATAGTCGAATCGAATAAAATTCAACAGGTTTAATGTTGACCAAAACAAGGTTTATTCCTGTAAATTTGAATAGGAAATTCAAAGGCACCTGAATTTCATGAAAGGTTTACAAATGTTCAATATGCTTACCGCCTGTGACACGGTCGGTAATCCAGCTCCTCCTAAACATGCTGCAGCATTTCTTGGGTAACAGTCTCAAGTGCAATGGTGTTTTTTTGTTAACTACCTGTCTTGCACGAAAGTTAAACTGGAGATTGTTACTCAAGACATGCTGCAGCATGTTTAGGAGGAGCCGGAGTACCGACTTCACGTGTGCCGCGTTACAGGCGGTGCGCATATTGAACATTTGTAAACCTTTCAAGAAATTCAGGTACCTTTGAATTTCCTATTCAAATTTACAAGAATAAATCTTATTGTAGTCAACATTAAACCTGTTGAATTTCATTTGATTCGACTATGTAGTTTCTGTAATATTTAAATGTCAAATGATGTCAAATTTTTTGAAACACCCTGTAGTTTGCTAAAAGGAATAATATGTGAATGGGTAAAAAATATGTTAAAGTCTTTTATCAGAAATCTATTATTCTTTTTCCAGCAAAGTTACATTGAAGATTTTATTTCACTGATCAAATTGCGATGCATGAATTTATAATTAAATTGTTCAACTTTCAATTTAATATAGAAAATAAAAGTTAAAAATTTAAAACCAACTATATCATTACAAAAAATCGATTTCAACCTATCAGTTTCTTATTCAAATAGAAACTGATGATGACCTTGTGGTGATTTTCCCTCTTTACGTGTCACTTTATTAGTTGCCTTTTTCTTTCATTTCTTGTGCAGTGTTGGTGACGTCATAGGTTTTGCCTTGCATGTTTCTTTTTCGTTATTTCAGATAGTTAGCAATCATCATGGTGTCTGTTGTATTTCTGTTTGCCTTAAATTTAGTCTTTTAAAGCCTTAATAAAAGGTAATAAAGTGTGAGACATATTACAGACCTTTATAGGTCAAAATCCATTTTTCGTAATGATATAGTTGGTTTTAAATTTTTAACTTTTATTTTCTATATTAAATTGAAAATTGACCAATTTTATTAACAAATTCATGCATCGCAATTGGATAAAAAAAATAGGAGTGTAGTTTCTTGCTGTTGCAAAAAAAGCATCTTAGCTTTAAAATATAGACGTAAAGTATAAATTTAAAATTCACATTTCAATACTTAAATTGCAATTTTTAATCTTAAACTATTAAATATTATTGAAAAAACTTTCCCAAATGTTGTATAGTCTATTTTACAACTTTTTTGCCAAGTGTACAACTTTTTTATCTATTTTATACTCTGCTCTAACAATAAAACCAGTTTTAAATTCACCTCAAACCACCGCTACTAGTAAGTAGAATTTGACTTGAACTATTTAATTCTAATATCTTAAAAAAACAGTCATTTAATTTGCTCTCTGAAAGTTTATAACTATAAAAGTTACTTAATATTTAAAGTAAATGGTATTTAAATAAACTCGTATCAACATAAACAAAGCCAGTAAAACTTTAAAAAGAGGGTAATGACTCATGGCTTGCAAAGCAAATAGAATAAATGTTTCATATAAAACATTCTAATTTTGATCTTATTGTAGCGCCTGCTAAAAACTCAACAAAAATTTGCTGACAAATTAAAATTAAAACGGGGGAAAGCTCGAAACAAGCAAAATCTCCCCGTGTTTTATGTAGTGAAACTGTAATTATATGCGGAGTTACATTAGATTTGGCAAGCCTTAGCGTAATCAAAAGCTAAAAAATAATATCAATGTTCTATTATTGCTATAAAATTCATTTACTTCTATTATTGTTTTGTTAAATCTACTTGATAGTTAAATTTTAAAAACTTATTAATTTCTTCAGAACCTTGTAAACACTTCACTTCCGCTGGTTTGCTTGATCTTGCGTTCATCATTGATCAAAGCGGAAGCATTCGTTCCAGCAACTTCCCGAAGATCATCTCATTTGCCAAATCAGTGGTAAACAAACTGATTGTGGGTTTGGAGCAAGCGAGGGTGAGAAACTTGTTTGACATTCAAAAAATTCTTGCTAGTTTGCAAGTGTTTGCACAAGAAATATGTTTTTAACCAATTTTTAGTCTACGTCAGTCAGCCGCTTCGACATACCAGCGGAAACCAACAGATTTCGTGTCTGAGAACGATTATAAAATGCTGGTTTCTTAGTTGTTGTGTCATAACTAAAAAGGGCACAATTTTGATCTTCAAAATTTCTTGTATTTTGGATATTTTTGTTTTAATCTAAACTCACTATATTTTGTTTAGTATGGTTTTTAAGAAATAAGAGATCCTTTTTGATTTCAAGTTTACAATTAGACTAAAGCTTCCTGTCAGGATAATTCGGTTTGTTACGAATTTTACCAAACCTTTTAAAAATAATTAAAAGTATTAAAGTTACTTCTTTACTCTATAAAATTTTTATGATTTAAGTAAGTATCAAAATGTTTATAAAATATTAATAATTTCAATTGAAAAAACTGTGGATAAATACATTCCCGTAACTTCGGGAAAATTTTAATGGTCTCATGCATTACCAAAATTTTTAATTCATGTCTTCGTAATTATTAATTCCGATGATAAATTGTAAAACCTTCACAAAAAAGATTTGCGTAAAAAAAAATTTGGTAAAAGTTTAGGATTTGTTTTAGATCTCCCTCACTTTCTTTGATGATTCTCCTACTATCGACCTTTATTTCAACCAATCCTTGAACGCCGCAGCGGTAACACAAGCGCTTGACAAACACGAGTACACCGGGGGCGGGACCAGCATTGGGGGTGCTCTCGCTTATGTCGCTCGTAATGTGTTCAAAGTTGAAGCGGGCGACAGGACAACTGCTACAAATGTTGCCCTTTTTATCTCGGACGGGCAATCATCAGACAACATTGAAAAAAACTCGAATGTAAGTGCTTTTGGTTTTTTCTAATGTTTCTTGTTTCTTTCTAGGATAAATTTAACATTGCATTGAGTATTACTTGTTGAATTAATTGGTCTTGCCTCAAGTTGACAGAGATGACACCAGTGTAGTTCACTAGTAGTTTAAAGCAGAGTAATAAATAGATATTAATGCAAAATGGTTTTACAGTAAAAAATTGAATTTATAAATGTTTTGCAAAGAAACTTAGAATTGTAAACATTACCAAAAAAGATACCAACTAAAATTAGACAAACAAATTCTTATCGAAACAATCTGTACCAATTTTTTGACAACTTTTAAAGCAAGGACTTAACCTTATTCTCCTCGAAATTCTCCTCCTATTCTCCTTTAGACGGTTTTTGCAAAGGCCGGGCTTCTTAATTTTTAAGGTAAAATTTGAAAATTTCTTGACTTTTCCTAATTTAAACTGCTGAATAAGATGATACTATTTTTAAATGCCCCCGAACAAGAGTTAACGGGTAAAATAAACGTTTTTTAGCAAATTAGTAAATTTTTGCTTGTTTTCTCAAGCAGAGAGTGAAATTTCACTTTTACGCTTTTATTAACCTTATTTTGCTCAATCTTTTTTGAGCTACTGACTCCGCAACGGCCGGGCTTCAGAAGCCCAACAAAGTTAACGATTTATAACTTTAACCCTTTAACTGCTGGACACGGGGAAGGCATTGTGCTCCAAATTGACCAAAAGGCAATAAAAAAGTTCTCAAAAATTCTTTATTTTTATTTATTTCAAGCACAATGATGTATAAAACAAAAATTTGACAAAAAATAAGTTATGTTTTACTCAAATTAACAAAATGGATAATCCACAAAAGTCAAATATTGCACAATTTCGATAGTGAAGTAACATTATTTTTCTTCAAGTGGAGAAAAATCGAATATTGCAGGTAAGACAAAAAAATTTATTTCGACTATAATCGAATGTAGCAGTTAAAGGGTTAAAAGAGTATTTTAGTACCGTGCCTATACTTAACCATTAGCTACTACAATACAAGAGGTGGTCAGCATTTTTTAAAAATGACGAAAATCTTCGCTATGTGATTTTGAGATTTATTTCCAACTCTTATTCGATCAACCATCTTGATAATATTTTGCATAGCATTTATTATTTTGAATAATTTTCCAAAAGCGGTTCTTTGGTGAGTTATACAACACAGAGTAATGCAATAAATCCAATTTTTTCTTAGTAATCCGACGTGATCAAATTTACATCTTACCAAGGCGTTTCCGTCATTTGTCAGGACGCAAGAATACTTTTACAAATCTCTGAAACCATGAACGTTCTCCTTTACCAATCGAGCAAATATCACTAGCTAGCTGGCTGATCTCACTTCTATCAGCGCTTTTTTCGGCATGCTAAACACAGTGGTTTCCAATACCCATGATTTTCATCAAAAAGATAACCTTCCTCCCATTGTAAAAATTGCTCTTTCTTGCACTATTCGCTTTTGAAATTACTCATATTTTTAGTTTTATGCAGTGATTTTATGTAGTTATGGTTGTTTTTGGAATGTTATTCTGAACTCCGACAATAACTACATAAGTGGTTCCCAACCGCTGTGCCGCGGCACACTAGTGTCCCGCAACAAGTACACTAGTGTGCCGCGAAGCGATGCCCTGGAGGCATCAAAAATTTTGTTTGACTTTTTGGCTTTTTTTGGCTTAATATTTTGGCTTCCAAGTGCAAAGTAGCCATCATTTTGGGAAAAAATTGAGAGATCATAAGACAGATTTTAAATGAAGACCTTTTTTTTAGAGATCACCATGATTTTGGGACGAAAATTGAGAAATCATTAACAGATTTTAAGTGAAGAACTTTTTATTACTACCAATATAATGTGTGTGCCGCAAAAATTTAAATAGCTTAATAGTGTGCCGCCATATAAAAAAGATTGGGAACCACTGAACTACATAATGTGCACAAAAATTCTGCTTCTGTGCTTTACTTGGCTGGTAAAAGCTAGCCAGCCAAAAAATAAATTTAACTTTAAAAAGCAAATAACAGTTTGTTTTGCATAATAATGCGTTACTGTGCCCAAAAACAAAATATATACAAACTTTGGTGTCCTTGCACCTTAGAAAAAAGACACGGAGCTGGGCCTCGTAATTAGTTTTCAGCCTAAAAAAACTATTGCCCAATAAAGCTGTAGTTGAAGATGCTGCTCCATAAAATAATTCATTTTTCCCTTTTCAATAAAAAAGCAAATGCAACCAATTTCTTTAAAAAAAAAGAGAAAAGCTTTTCTTATTGGCGGGTTCGTTAACAGAACTCTTAAAATTTTCTCTTAAATTAAATTTTTAAAGAGAAATCATCAAAATCAAAAATATTTTATAACAAAACAGACACACAGAAAAAATTATTGTTTTCGGAATTTTAAAAAAATTAACTTTTTAAGCATCCAAACCATTACGTCTACAAAAGCATCCGTTTACTTGAAATTATTTTGGAGCAACAAAGTTTTGCACAAATACAAAAAGCTAGCAATACTATCAACAATTGTTTTAGATCCAACTCATCTAAAATGATTTTATCTTCTAAAAGCATTTAGGTTTCATATAAGAGTTTTTTATTTCATAATCAAAGCAAGGTTGTGTATTCTTGCCACTGCAACTGTGTACGAAAATCAAACATTTTAAAGTCAACAAAACGAATCCAGTAACATGTTCCAAATCAATCTGCAACCAAGCTAAACCTCAAAAGAATTTCCCTAAAATCAATATAAATCTACTCAAAACATATATTTTTTCGATTGTGATTTTGGTCAAAATTTATTTGAAAACAAAAGTTTAAAATAACCGATGGTATTGACGAAACAAATTCTTTCAGGCCCAAAGAACCCTCTCTTTGTCGCCAGAAAAAAATTGGTTTTTAAACTGAAGCTTTCTTGCTTACGGTGCAAGTGAGTCGGCAACCAATCGCGTGCTCTCTATCTTTAAACTAATCAGAGTTGCCGTTAATTTTGATGATTCTTAGCTTTATATAATCCCACCTTTTCTTGCTATTCTTTGTCAATTTAACATTTTTCAACAACAAAGAATTGTTCAAAAACAAAAGTTGTGCAGAAAAATTTAAAACTAGTTAGTATTCAATTTTAGCTACAAGAAAATCATTCTTACACCTGGCAACGCTTAAAGTTACTTTCATTAAATCCTTTGATCCCTCTCTCTGGCGGCGAAAAATTATTTGTTTACAAAAGCTTTCTTGCTTATGTCACAAGTGAGTGCGCTATAAATCATTTACGTGTTTACTTTTTTGGAACAAATCCGAGAAGTTTCGATGTTGGCTATATCTGTATAAACGCCATATCTCATGCAGTTTGTCATTGCCAACGAATTCTTTCAATGAGGGTTGGATGAAAGAATTCTAGGGATAATACTCAGCCAACAATGCAATGCAGTGCCCATGTTCTTTTTTTTAAATATTTAAAAAAGTAAACTTATTAGTATCTTTCAATTTTAAATTACAGCTGAAAATTAAAAGCCAGATTAAATACAAGCGGTTAGTGCATGCGCGGCCACCACAGCCCCTGCAGCCAAATCGGTACGGGCCCCGTACAGGCCCTTACAGGCCCTGCTTAGCAATGTTGGCTGGAATAATCTTTAAGACTACCAAAGAACTAAAGAATTAAATAAAATAATTTTGTCAGTAGCATTGGTTAGCTTGTTTCATAATATCATTTACCATCGAGGCAAATGACACATTACTGTGAAAAAGTACAAAGATTCATCTTACTTGTTGATACAATTTGGATAATTCGTCTCTAAATGGCGTTGAAGTTGTTTTTTTCATTAAATCTGCTGAGAGAACTTTCAGAAATATTACACATTTTGGCTTATTATTCAATTCAGTAAAACCAAGTTACAAAAATGCCTCACTATAATATCGTTTTGCCATTTTAACCTTAGTCTAAAACTGTAAAATAAAAAGCAATACTTATAACGGTAAACGGCGCTGAAGTAGCCGATTACCGCAAAGTGAAGTGTCGATCAACGCGCTTCCGGCTTCGTAAAATTAAAAGGAAATAATAATCAAGGAAAATAATTTAATATAAAATAAGTTATAACTGAAACGTTGAAACTTGGAAATAAAAGCGAAAACGAAAGCGGAAACGGTAATCTGTAAATAAATAAAAACAAACTAAAAATTAAACACAAAAAGAAAACGCATAGGTGTCTTACCGAGCAGTTCACTTCGGTGCTGACTCACGGGGAAAACGGGAATATCTTAACTTCACGCTAAGTCTACTCAGACTTCAACCAGCTGCCCACAAACACTGCAGCTGGTCGCCTCACAAATTGAGAAGTGTGAACAAACGAATAAAGCCAGCTCTAAAATCAACGCGCTGCAGACACAACTATGCTTCAAGTGAGATTAATTAAAAATAAAGCGTAAAACAAAAAAGGCGCTGGCAGCGAGTGCTCGCGCAAATAATGATTAGAAACTCAAGAGAAATAAAATAAAACACGTGCGTTGGTAATTTTCTACAATACTAATTTAATCTACCTTAAATAAAAGTGTTTTCCCAAATTTAAATTTATAATGCCATAAAATTGAACATACTGCACGACGAAAGTTTTTTATGCTGAAACCCAAAACAAGAAATGCGCTCAACTTAAATTTTATTACCTGTGTTACAGTTGCTTCGCTATCTTATTCATGTAGTATGAAATTGCTCTTTCATCTCCACAGTCACACGCTTTTAAACTTTTCACTGCGGGAGTTCTTAGTCGAACAAAAAAGCAAAGGTCGAACGAAAGGTGACAGCGTTCATTTCACCAATAAATGATTGCTTTTGGCGCAAAAAAGCATTGCAGCTTCGTTGCTAATAAAACCACTATGATAAAATTAGCAAATGCACATTTTTCACTGAAGATTTAATTTGCTTTTGCACTTTGTTACACTTGATGATATAGTATTGACTCAAGCAAGACCATGCAAGATCAAAAAACAACTATTAGTGTTTTGTATCGTACCAGTATAAAACATTTACACTCTCATTACAGTAATCTACCGGTTCGCAACTTAAATCTGAACAAGCAAGTGCGAACTTAGCTTTTAGGTGCGAACATAGCACCTTCCTAAGTCATTATTACGTAACTTAAGGCTTGTACAATTATATCATCATTAGTCCTGGTGTTCGAGACTGAAATATGCATCAACTGACGATTCATGACTTGTTTACATCACGAACGTTTTTATGATCTGTTTGATTTGCTGTATATATCAATAAACTACTGTAAAAGTTGAATTTAATTTTTTGAACATTTTTTGCGAAAGTAAAGAAAAACAAGCACTAAAATTAGAAAAACAAGCGATCCAGAAATATTTTAAGGTGACCTCACTTTGGGTCGCGACCCATACGTTGGGAACTACTGTTCTAAAATATGACACTAAGTTCACAATCTGAGCAAAAATTATGCTTCTGTGCTTTACTTGCCCAGTAAAAGCTAACCAGCCAAAAAATAAATTTAACGTTAAAAAGCAATTAACAGTTTGTAATGCATAAAAATGCCTTATTGTTCCTGAAACAAAATATATAAATCTTTGATGTCCTTGCACCTTAAAAAAAGACGCATCTGGACATCTTAATTAGTTTTCGGACTAAAAAAGCTATTGCCCCATGGGCCTGCAGTTCAACAGACATTTCTATAAAATAATGAGTTTTGCCCCTTTCAATAATAAAACAAAATGCAACCAATTTTGTCAAAAATATAATTCAGTTTATAAAAACTAGTATTTACCGGACAGATTACAAAATGGAATTAATTTGGACCGAAAAAAAACTTTTTTTATTGGCGGGCTCGTACGCAGAGCTCTTAACATTTTCTCTCAAATTAAATTTCTAAAGGAAATCAGCAAAATCAAAGATATTTTACAACAAAATGGACGCACAGAAGAAATTATTGTTTCCGGGGTAAAAAAACAAAAACTTTTTAAGCATCTAAAGCATTACGTCCACAAAAGCGTCCGGTTTAAATGAAATAGTTCTGGATTGGCAAGGTTTCCCCCAAACGCAAAAATCTAGCAACGCTATTCTAGCGAACTCATCACCGCAAACTCATCACCTTTCGTGCATGCATTTCCTTCAATTTTGCAAAGTTTGCCGCAAATGTATTTTTCCACGTTGTATTTCGCTCGTTGCAGACTGGACTTGCAGCGCCTTTCCGCTCGCTGCTCAACGTTTGTCTACTGATTACATGACAACCGTCATGTAATAATTTTGCATTTTTTAGTATTTTTTTTATGTACCGCCTTTCCGTTGCTCCCCCCAATTGATCGTTAGCTGATCGCGTTATCAATCCTATTTTGTGTGATTATTATTATTATTATTATTACCGCCTTTCGTGTAATTATTTTAAAAAGTTTTTTATTGATGCAAAACTTTAAAATAGCTTTACAACAAATGCTTCATTTAAAGCTCTTTTGCTAATTGAGTAGGCTTAAAAAAGGCTGTTTTGAAAACTCGAACGTTTTCGTCTAGCTCTCTTCAGGAGGTTTTGCTAGAATGAATTTGAGAAACTGAATGTAGTATTTCAAAAGTTTAAGACTGATTCTGATTGGCTAAAAATTAAGTTTAATAATAGTTATCATAATAATTGAAAAGTATTAATAAATAAAATCACGTTTCGTCAGCGTAAAAAATTTTTGGCAAAAAAAAGGAACAAAATTATTTAAGCTTTGTGTTAAAATTTAGAACTAAAAAGAAAATTTTTACAATTATGCTAACAACAATATTGTAAACAAACTCTTTCTGTCTACACAAATTAGGTTTTCGAAGAGTGATGAAAATTGATTCTAAGACTGATAAATGGAAATCGGATCGTGCTTTAGAAAGAATAAAAAATTGATTGTCCTTATAATGAGATGCACATTTTTGGTTATGTAACAGATGGTTTCCAATCGCTGAGTCACAGTGCGGTATTGAATTAGCTAGTTTTCCTGGACGTTCTGGTTGTTTACGTTCTTTACTGGTTCTGTTCCGAATTCTGTCCTAGACGAAAACGTTCGAGTTTTCAAAACAGCCTTTTTTTAAGGCTACTCAATTAACAAAAGAGCTTTAAATAAAGTATTTTGCTGTTAAAAGCTATTGTAAGTATTTTCTACACACCGCACACAGGATGTAGCCTGATCACGTGACCTAACCCTTCGTTCACATGATCACATGACCTAACCCTTGGTTTTACTTGTAAAAAAGGTCAGGCGTTATAATAGAAAATTTATAACATTATTCTGACGTTGTATACACTCGCTGGCTAAATCGACACCCAGACAGACCGAGACTGACCAAAACAGCGATAGAGAAGTAACGAAATTAAGAAAGAGACTCATACAGCTGCTTTGTAATTTAACTCGAGATTAATCTTTGAGATGTCATCAAGCAAAGATTCCGCTTATTGTCTAATTCCGAAGTTTTAGTGTTATTTTGTCTGTTCATTTCAAATTGTGCCCCTTTTCAATAAAAGAAGTTTAAAGTTGACTGTGTGCCAAAAACCACTCGCGCTAAACTATCAACAATTGTTTTGAATCCATCTCATCTAAAATAATTTTATTTTTAAAAACATTTCGGTTTCCATTTATAAAGATCTGTTATTTTATGGTTAAATAAAATTAAAGCAAAAGTAAAGCAAAGTTGTGTATTCATCCCACAAAAACTGTGTATGAAGAGGTCAAGAATTTTGAAAACAGGAAGAACAAATTGAATAAAATGTTTCAAATTAATCTAAAATCAAGCTGAACTTCAAAAAACCTCTCAAAAATTAATACAAATCTGCTCAGAATATATCTTTTTTGATAATGCTTTTGGTCAAAATTAATTAAAAAACAAAAGTTTTTAAGTGACCAATGATATTGACAGAACAAATTCTTTCTGGCTCAAAAAATCTTCTCTTTGTTTCCAGAAAGAATTCCTTTATGAACTGAAGCTTTCTTGCTTACGGAGAAAGTAAGAGTGAAAGCAATCGCGAGTTCTTTTTCTCTAAACCAATCAGAGTTGTCGTTACTTTCGTTGTTTTCTAGTTGTATAAGTGTATATAAACCCATGTTTTCTTGCATTTTGTCATTGCCAACAATTTTGTCTAAAGAAGTTGGCCGAAAGAATTTCAAAAAAGACAAACTTTTTTATGACTACCAAAATTCAATGTGTTAATCGTTCCGTTAACAACATTAGTAAATTTAATGCTTTGCACAAAAAATAATTTATTAAAAAAAAAGTTGTGGAGAAAAATTTAAAACTATTTGGTATTCAATTTTTGTTACAAAAAAATTATCTTTGCACCTGGCAACGCTTGAAGTTATTTCCATCAAATCGTTTGAATCCTCTCTCTGTGGCTAAAAAAATGATAAAAAATGATTTGGCCAAAAAAAAAGCTTTCTCGCTCACGTTGCAAGTGAGCGCGTTATGAATCAATCACTTGCTTTCTTTTTCTAAACTAATCAGAGAATTTTTGATGTTCGCTGTCTCTGTAGAAATTCCATGTTTCTTGCAGTTTACCAATGCTAACGAATTCTTCCAATGAGAGTTGGACGAAAAAATTCTCAAGATAACCATCTTTAAGACTACAAAAAAATCCAAAGAGTTAAATAAAATAATTTCGTCAGTAACATTGGTTATCCTATTTCACAATATTATTTATTTATTTAGAGTATCTTTTTATATTTCAGTTGTTGAAGAATAGGACTGTCCGCATCATTGTGATCGGCATTGGTAGTGGTGTATCGACCAAGCAGTTGACAACAATTGCTTCCGAACCGAAACAAGATAACTTGTTTGTGATTTCAAATTTTGATGAACTTGAGAGGATCTTAGATGGTGTCATCGCGATAGTGTGTTCTTAAATTTTTACAAGTTTGGACTAAAAAAGCGAGAATTTTTTTGCAGGGTTGAATTGTTAAAAAAGTAATTTTTGTAAATAAAAATCCCTGAGAAAAATAATTAGGCAGTGTAAAAAATCAGTTTCCCGAAAAAAACATCTTAAAAGCCAAAGTTTTTAAACTAATTATTTAAAATTGAAATATAAGTTTAACTACGAAAACATGGATATCTTCACAAACCGAGCAATTACACGTGTATTTACTGCAAGTTGTACTCGTCTGTTAAACCTATATGTCAAATATATTAATTAATTGTTTAATTCATGCATCTGTATATGCTTTTCTTGTCTAGTAAATACGAGTTCAATTGATTTTACTTCTTTTTTATTTAACGTTGCTAAAATCACTGACACTGAAAACAACAAAATTACATTTTTAGATAATTTAAAAAACAAACACTACTGTAACTAGCAGCATTTTACAAGTAATCTTTAATAAATTAGTAATGTCTTCCAAATTGCATCTTTTTAATCTTTTTTTTGACAAAGTTTAAAAGTTCTTGAATTAAAAGTATTTATAGTTACGTATATATTAAACTCTGAAAGTATAAAATACAACAATAAAAAAGACACAAAAATTTGAAGTTACACAGTTCATCATCATTATAATAGCTTGTGCGCTATTATTGCCCAATTTTTCCAATGTAATGTTTATTCTAATTTGTTGCATTTATCAATCTTATAGTCAAAAACAAAAAAGATTTTTTTGAATTATGTTTGTTTTATTTTGTTGGCAAAAATATGTCTGCACCTAAAAGAGTGCAGTAGACACGAATGGGTACAACCCATATTACGAATGCAATTGTTGTTGCATCAAAATACAAAAATAGCACAAAATCAAAAAAAATAAACAAAAAAGACAAACAATTCGTAATTTTAAGTTGTAACTGCGTGGCCAGATGGATAAATAGCCCGATTGACACGGTCAAATATCAAAACCAACTCTGGCATTCTGTTGCGTCTTTGGAAAAGACACTTTACTGCTTTTTCGTTACTTATCGGTCTTAGCAAACGGCTCTAAATTTGATTTACATCTCTAAAAACCAGTGAAAAAACACATAAAAATTTTCAGGAGCAACATTAACTTGGGATATCTGAAAGCAAATCCATGTAATCTCTTAAAGCGCCTAAATGTAATGCACAACATGATTGGATACCACAAAAACACTTCTAACATTGTTTTCTTCTGTTTTTGCAGCACAAGTTGCATCTTTTTGTATTGAGAGCGCGCTTTGATAATTTTTTACCTCTTAAAAATGTGCATTAACACTGAGACGCTGAGCAGCAAATACTTGTTTGCAAAAATTTTTTCTGATATGTTTGTACAATTGAAAATGAGCAGCTGGGTTTTAGCAACATACTTTCTTTTAAATCTCACAGAAGGAATAAACATGAATTTATTTAGAATTTTTACAACTTTTTCAAATGCGCTAATATAATTTTCTTCTAAACTATTAAAGCTAAATCAGAATTGTCATAATTTAAATATTATTCATTCGATCTAGTCAAATTGAACATTAAAAGATAGTCTGCGATCATTCTTGTTCCTTACCACTATCGTCATCAGAAAACAATCTGTCATTAAAAGAAACCGAAAATATATAAACCTGTAAAAATATTGAATTTGAATAACATTGTTAATATTATAAGTAAGAACAGGGTCATCCTACTCAATTGAAATCAGAAAACGTCAAAAAGTTCCAGAATTTCAGGTAAAAAATGAAGCAATTGCAAACGTTTTTGCAAAGAGCTGGCTTCAAAAACCTGGCCTTGGCTCAAATAGGATTATGGCGCTTACAGATTACAAATAAACTTAGAAGTCTAAAAATGTAAATAAAAAGTACAAAAAAAAAACACTTTTTTGACTAGAAAAACCAACATAAATTCAGAATTTTATCTTATATTTTCAGTTAATATTAGGTCTATTATTATAAAATTTGATATTATAATTTTTGCTATCTTTGTTTCCATTTTTCATTGCACTAAAGTAAAAAGTAAGCTGTTGAAGGAATTACTCGGTAAAAAATCAAAAATTTTGGGTATGAAAAATTCACACAAAAAATAAAAAAGAGTGTGAAAATCTTACTGCTACTTGTAGTGTAAACTGAAAAGCAAAATCAGAGAAACGGAAAACAAGTGGAAAGGTTAAAAAAGGGGCCTGTGTCTTAAGTCTTGTTCCCATTTCTTATCATACGTAGAGAAATCTTTTTAATAAATACAAATATAACAACAGACCGGTAGTAAGTAATTAAAATCAATAACAAGAGAAAAGCATTATGATTAACAAAAAAATTAAGAACGAAATGTACATAGAGATTTTAATTAAATACTGTAGTATACTAATGTGAAATATACAAAAATATTTGAAAAAAATTAAAAATCTTCAGTATAAGAATATAGACAAAATTACGGAATTTAAATTCGGTTGATCAAGAAGGAAATAACATAATACGTACATGAAAGCATTAGATAAAAAGATCTTTAAATTAAAAACTTAAAATAAAAATCTTTGAAAATTTCCTGCTTCAAAGTTTGAATTATGTTACGATTATTGCTGTCAGGATAATTGAAGGATAAAAAAACTTTAAAATTTTTTATATTTTGTAAATAACTTCTTTTAAAAGGGAAACGGAATAAAAGGAGTTTCACGCCTTTTCTTGATTTATAAAAGAGTCTCTTAGTAAAGAAACTGTTATTAGGGTTTACAGACAAAGATTATTTGTACAATCTGTGAGGATGAAAAAAATGCTTGTTTTGGAAAGTCTGGTAAAAGGTTTAAGAGTTTGGTGTAGTGTCAGTTGAAGGCAGTAAATTAAGAACTTAGCAAAGGGCGTTCGAAAAAGATGTGATGAGGGTGATAAAGTAAAGAGAGATATAATTTTCATTTAGAAGCAATGGAAGAAAAAGAAACAATTTCCAGACAAAATCAATTCTGGCTGTTTCTTTGGCAATTTCTTTCTCCAGATGGATAAAAAAGATGATTGAGGATTAAAGATTAAGGTTCTCGCCAGATGTTCGGTATTTTGGGGTAAAAAACAGCGGAGAAGGGATAAGTTTAGCATTAAAATTGTAAATATAGGGAAGTTTGAAAAACTATATGTTTCAAAATTTTTCAGAGAAAAAATTTACTATGGTTTGAATTTTGAACATTTTTTCGTTTTTAAATTAAGTGAGAATGAGTTTGAGTTTTGAACTAGAGTAAATGAAGAGCCAAAAAATCCAAATTTTTTTGGGTACAAAAATATATCTAACAAGATCATCCAAAATTGAGAGTAGGATTTGTCGTGATTCGTGTATTCTGAATATGTGGTTGCAGCGTGCAGCCTATGTTATGTTTTATTTTATCAATCATGTTCCGATTCCGATAAAATTTATCGTGTGAAATTTTGTGCAACGGTGTTTCTGTGTCCCACGGTGGGTGATTTATACAATCGGTGATGCTAGCTATATATACTGACGTGGCTGTATACCGTTTCGGAGACAGGCAACGAAATTATGAAGAACGTTCTACCGCTACTCTGGGACAGAGACGTGCTTGTATTATAATTATTTAATAAATTTTATTTGAATAAGTTTTGTTTGTAATATTATGTTAGGGTTAGTTTTAAAACCAAACCTTTCAATCCTAACATTTTGGTGACCCCCGACGTGATTGAACAAAAGTAAGTATTAATTTTTTTGTTTTTATTATTTTCTGTCTTGTTGCCGATCTTAAGTAATGATTGGTAATTATTTCTCCGTGACTTTCGCTGTGTTATTCTAATGACCAGTCGGTAACAAACTTCTTTAATAAAGTCTTCCAATCCTTACCTTATAAATACGCGTAAAACTAAGCGAGACGTTGATTTGAAGCCTATTTACAAAATGATTAAAAATTCTGCTGAATCGCCGTCAATTTCAGCCGATGAACAATCTGGTTTCTCTAGGCAGTCAGCCGATAAAAAACATTTTCTGCTAACAAAAATAGTTTTACTTCAAATTTTAACTTTAAATTGTCACCATTCTAGTCGCACAATGCGGATAGCTGGTTAGCTTTGTGTGACACTAAATTTACTATTGCTAATATAGAGTGCCAGTTTTAAAATTTATATCAGTTTTAGAAACATTAACCATGGACCAACTTGAAAAGTTAAACGATATTCCAAACGCACAAGATCCAGATTGCTATACGAAATTCTGCACTCAGATAAAGGCCGTGTTGCACAAAACGACTTTGAAAAACTCGACCTTTTGCTAAACAATTTACCATTGTGCAATCAATCTCCCATTGATTTAATGCGTCACTTATTAGCTGCTTCCGGTCTTGAAGAAAACTCCTCACCTCAATTTGAAGCTATAATCAAAAACCCTTTTTTTAAAGCTTTACGCGCTAAAATAGCTACATGTAGTGGCAATTGGTTTTACCAAGATTTGATTGAGCTTGCAAAATGTACGACTGAGTATATGAAAGAAAAATGAACGCTATACAGAAGGATCAAACTTCTTTGGGCAATTTGAAAGACACCACAGTTAGCAGGATTTCTAATCGACCTCATAACTTTTATAATATCGCAAGCCATTGCTTAAATTTTACAACAAAACCCAAAAAATATGCAATTCAACAGCAACAGGCTACTCGCATGTTCAAGGCCGTGACCATACTTATTCACGCAACTGAAGTTATATGTGCTACTTTCACCGAAAACTTCGTCAAATGGCTTTTAAATGTTAAGGTCCCAAATGAAAGTTTTTGACCCTCGATTCCAATAAGCCAATGAATCATTTAAACGCAGTAGACTGGAAGCAAAATCTGCTGTATTAGCTTTTCAACCAAATTATTCGACATTCTGTAAACGCGTATTCAGCATACACAAATCACGACAGATTTATTACTATAAAAAATATAAATGTTACAAAAAGTTAGCATAGATGGATTTGCATATAAGAGAAAAAAGAAAAGTTGTTTAAAAAATTAAAATTTGTTATGATTTCAAAGAAATTTAATTAGTATTTTAGTAGAATTTCAGTTTGTTTACAATTGAAAGAAATGGCTATTAAAAATAAATTTTGATATAGAGAAATTCATGTCAAACTCCCACTCTTTTTTATCAGCTTTTTATAATATTTTTATCTGTTGCAAAAATAATCTCTTTTTACTCCTAAAGGAATGGCGCTAAACTGGGAGATCCCCACTCCCACTCTTTCTTATTTTATTACTCATATAAATTACAATGACAAATAATAAGTTTTTTTACTTTCAAGTCCTTTACATTAAATCAACACATCCTTTCTAAAATCCTTTTTTTAAACGGAAAAGTAAGCAAAGTCATTTGATGTATCTCTGACAAGGGTTTATTTATTACTATAAAAAATATAAATGTTAGGAAAAGTTAGCATAGATGGATTTGCATATAAGAGAAAAAAAGGAAATTTGTTCAAAAAATTAAAATCTGTTATGATTTCAAAGCAATTTAAACCATTTTAGTAGAATTTCATTTTGTTTAGGATTGAAAGAAATGGCTATTAAAATAAAAGGTTTTAAGAAGGATGTGTTGATTTATGTAAAGAATTTGAAAGTAAAAAAAGCTATCATTTGTCATTGTAATTTATAAGGGTAATAAAATAAGAAAGAGTTGGAGTGAGGATTTCCCAGTTTAGCGCCATTCCTTTAGGAATAAAAAGAGAGTATTTTTGCAATAGATAAAAACATTATAAAAAGCTGATAAAAAAGAGTAGGAGCTTGACATAACTTTCTTTATATCAAAATTTATTTTTAAACGGAAAGTAAGCAAAGTCATTTGATGCGTTTCTGAAAAGGAGAAAATAAAATTGGATTTGAGATTAAGATCGTCAGTGTAATGATTCGCTTTTCATGAAGATTTGGCATAAAAATTATTTAAATTTTATGAGAGAATGGGTTTTCTTGTTTGACTATATTAGTTATGTTTTCAATAAACACATAATAAAAACATAAATGATTGTCGGAAACTGTTAAATAAAATTAAAAATACCACTCAAAGCAGTTTACGTAAGTTTTGTTACTTTAGCACAGAGAAATTTTCAGCTAAAAAACTTTTCTTCGCAAAAGCAAAATCCCTTCACGCAAAACTAACAAAAGTTCTTCGATCAAATCCAAATTACAAAGTGTATCTAAAAAGTGATGCAGAAATGGCATACGAATCCATTAAAACCATGCCTCTTTTACAGAAATGAGTAGCAATAGAAACAACATTGATTATTGTAACTACACAAATCAATTACAAGATTAATGTTCGAATTTAATCACAATTTATAAATGTAGTAACCAAGTTTGATCTGTACTTGTTTTTGAATGTGCGTTATTTAGTTTGGATATTATTTGGATAATTTGTTGCTTCTGTTGTCATGTCCATAAACTCTTCTGTAACATGGAGAGGTAGATGAGGCAAATCTGTGCCTGCGAATGGATCAAATATCCAATCATTTTCATCACCTGGCGTTAGAGCTTCATAGTAATAATCCTGAGACTTTTGGGCAAGTATTTCCATGTGTCCGATTACGGTTTGCTTAATACTAACTTCTTTGTAACATAAATAGTGTTTTAGTTCAGGGAACATATTGTATTCACCTCCAGTCGCATAGCTTTTGCACAAAGCGAGCTTTTTGTGGTAAACAGCAACTTTTGTTTAATAACTGTAAAACGAACACCTTGTATAGATAGATTTAAACTGTTCAAAAAGTCAAATATGTCGGCAAGATAAACAACTTTTGCAATAAATTTTTCTTGACTAAGCTTTTCAGCTAATACCCCAAAATTCTGTTGCCAAAGAAAAAAAGCGATTTGTTTTCACAGCTCAAAATTTGCTTCAGAACACAACATAAGAGTAACCTGTATTACCGATCGCGCCGTTATGTCCTCATTTTCATCACACGAATTATCAAATTCATCCACTTGTAAAGACCTGATTGCTTCTACAGCTATCAGTCGTCTTGCAGTAGCCATGATAAAAAAATTTTTAATTTTACAAGTACTTACTCAACGAATAAAATTCACTAATATAAATAAATTTTATGCTGCAGTAAAAGATACTTAACCTCAAACCAGCATGTTATTATAGAATGTTTATTCAAAACAAACAAGATTTCAAGGTTATAAGTAATTGAAATAATACTAAATAAATTTATTATATAAATCAATAACTAAATTTTCTTGTTATAAAATCAAAGAAAGATTCTGCTATCAACTTGTTGCCTATCCTAAGATAAATTTATAAAATTTTGAGCTGGGTCTGCAGATATAAACGAATAAAATCTTCACGAAACAGCCCTGATTTTGACGTAATAAAAAATAATAAATGAAAATCAACAATCAGGTAGACAGAAATTGTATACATAATGTATAGTTGATCTAAACTTTCTAACAAACTGTTTTGATGCCGTTCCAGCATAGCTATTGCAATGTTAAAATTGTTTGCGGTCACATTTGACCGCTCGTCTTTCTAGGTATACTCCTTAATTGCACTCGATTGAGAAGTTAAATCAAAATTTTTTTTGTTTCTGGATAACTTTAAGAAAAAAGAAAAAACTCATTGGGAGACAAAATTCGAATTTTAAAAGCCAACATTGTAAAAGAAAAACAAAATTTAAAAGCGGTCAAAATTGACCGGTCGTCTTTCTAGTCTTCACTTATATTAGGGGAAAACTTACAACGGAGATAAAGCAATGGAATAACAATTGGGAAAATGTTTTGCCACAGTTTTATATTTGATAAATCAGTATGGAGAAAGGACAGATTTGCCACATTTTTATGGATAACTTATTCATTTCATTACCATTATTAAAAGAGTTGCATAAAAGAAGCTACAATGAAACTGGCACAATTAGGATAAATTAACTATAAAAAAATTTTTTTGGTAAAGCAAGAAATGATGAAAAAAACCAATAGAGGTTCAGTTATGAGCTATATACGAGGGCTGTTTGAAAAGTAACGGGACTGTGTAAATAATTATTTTATTTGAAATGCCACGTAAAAATTACAACTTGTCCCCTTCAAAGTAATCTCCTTGAGCTCGAATGCACTTTTCTAATCTCTGTTGCCATGCTTCTATGCACTTCTGGAAAGATTCCATTGGGATCGCTCGTAGTTCCTTCGTTACGGCTGTTGTTATGGCTTTTGAGTCTTGAAAACGGGTTCCTTTAATGACTCCCTTGAGCTTAGGAAACAAGAAAAAATCACAGGGAGCCAGATCTGGCAAGTAGGGTGGTTGCTCCAGCACGGCAATGTTATTTTCTGCAAGAAATTGTCGTATGCTTAAGGCATTGTGAGCAGGAGCATTGTCATGATGAAGCAGCCATGACTTTGTCTCCCACAATTCTCTTCTTTTCTCCCTTACCGAACGCATCAAACGTCGCAAGATGTCTTTGTAAACATTCTGGTTAATGGTTTGGCCCTGTCGCAAGAATTCTAGATGAACAATTCCATGAACATCAAAGAAAACAATAAGCATCACCTTAATTTTGGACTTGAACAGCCTTGCTTTCTTGGGTCTTGGTGAGGATGCACTCTTCCATTCAAGGCTCTGCCGTTTGGTGAGTGGATCGTACTTGAAGATCCACGACTCATCACCGGTAACAACTCTACTCAGCAGATCTGGTGTAATTTCAAGTTGTTTCAGGATGTCTTGACACACTTGCACACGATTTTCCTTTTGCCCATCATTTAGCAACCTTGGTACCATTTTCGCACAAACCTTCCTCATCCCCAGGTCTTCTGTAATGATCCTCCACACCCTCTCACTATTCATGCTCAACTCATCTGCTATCATTCTAACAGTAAGGCGGCGGTCACTGCGCACTTTTTCTCTCACATGCTCAACATTTTCGTTTGTTCTGCTTGTTGTTGGCCTTCCACTCTTAGGATCATCTTCCACATCCTCTCTTCCCTCTCTGAACCTCTTGTGCCACTCAAAAATCCGAGTTCTTGACATCGTAGCATCTCCGTAAACTTCTTGGAGCAAATTGAATGTTTCAGTTGGAGTTTTTCCAAGTCGAACGAGAAACTTCAAGTTGATTCTTTGTTCAATGCTCATTTTTGTTAACAAAAGAAGAAAAAAAAAGAAAAAATTATTTACTAAATAAATTATCCCAAAACGAACTACAGTAAAGCGCCTTTCAAGAATAGCCTGTAAAAAAGCATATGGTTGTCACAGAATGCTGAAACTACATTTTTACAACCACAAGACATTGCGCCATCTTAAAAAACAAAGCTTTTATCACTGTTGCAAGTGTTGTTTGTGCAAAGCATACAGTCCCGATTCTTTTTAAACACACCTCGTAACTGTCGTTCCAGGAAGCTGATCTACTTTGAGTGTTACACAATAGCTAGACAATACAGTTGTTAAAATTGCATCACCTCAGTTCGGTATGACATCTCAATTCATTGTTTCACAATGGTGCAAAGCAAGAAATAAAAGAATAAAATTGTCAGTACCTAATTCAGTAGTGCAATATAATTCTGAAATAGAAGTTCGATCGCATGAATGAAAATAGATATAAATATAGAGTTGGCATAAGAGATAAGAACTGGTGGTGGTGTTTATTTACTTTGCTACTTGATGCAAGTATACAAAATGCTTGGCAAATTATGTGAATGCAAGGACAAGACATTACTCATAAAAAATTTAGGAGAAAAACAGCAATGACATATTTAAAAACTTATCATAATAAACTAAAATCTGCTGAAAGAAAACCAAGAGTCTCAACAGGAGTAGATAGTGCGAGATATGTGCGATTAAATTACCTAGTTGTACCAATTCCAGATGGAAAGAGAAGTAGATGCCAAAGAATAAACTGCAAATTAGTTGTTACTTCTCAGTGCCAAAACGCAGTGTTGGATTATGCATTCTATGCTTTGCCCCATACCGCACATATTAGATCACATAAAAATACTGTGTTTTCATTCATGAAAAAGTATTTTAGTTTAAGAAGTAAGTACGAAAGTTTAGTTATATGCTAAAAAAGTAAGCTGAAGAATAATACAAATTTGTTTTTATATAGCTATGGAAAATGATGTACATACGTAATAAATAAATTTTGTTCTTTTCACTAAAACCGTTTTAAAAAGCCTTTATATTTATTGCAGTCATACAACAATAATTTACAATTTTTGTTATCTAGAAAAAGATGAACACAGGGTGACGTATAAGAGTGGAGGAAAAAGTACCGAACTAGATTACGTGGTGTGCAGATGGAGAAACTTGAAGGAAATGTGTGGTTGTAAGGTAATATTGAATGAGTGTGTCGCAAAGCAGCACCGTATGGTGGTATACAAAATGGTTCTTATGGTGAAAAAGAAAAAAGCAGAGAAAGTAAAGCCAAAGATACGATGGTGGAAACTGAAAGAGACAAACTGTCAAGAAGCGTTTAGACAAGAGATGACCAGGATTCTGGGAGGCAAGGATAGATTACCTAATGAGTGGGACAAAACAGCAGAAATGCTAAGAAAAACAGCTAAAACTGTACTGGGAGTGACATTTGGGAAACGAAAAGGAGACAGGGAGACTTGGTGGTGAAATGAGAAATTTCAGGAGGGCATAAAGAAAAACAAAGAGGCAAAGAAAGCATGGGACAAAACAAGACAAATACTAAAAAGATATACAAAGAAAAAAAGAGTAAGGCAAAGAAGGCAGTTGCGATGGCAAAGGAACGTGCCTATGACAATTTGTATGCTAGATTGGAAACAAAAGAAGGTGAAAAGGAGTTGTACAGATTGGCTAGGCAGAGAGACAGAGCAGGGAAAGATGTACAGCATGTGAGGGTTATAAAGGATGAAAATGGTAATGTTATGGTGAATTCGGAAGTAGTGTTAAAGAGATGGAAAGAGTACTTTGAGAAACTGATGAACGAGGAAAATAACAGAGACCCTAGGACAGAGAAAGCAGAAGTGGTTAATGAAGAGGTAAATTGTGTCAGTAGAGAAGAAGTAAAAAACGCATTAAGAAGGATAAAAAAAGGTAAAGCAGTTGGGCCAGATGAGTTGCCAGTAGACGTTTGGAAGTGCATGGGAGAGATGGGGATAAAGTTTTTGACCAGACTGTTCAACAGACTATTAATGGGTGAACGGATGCCAGAAGAATGGAGAAGGAGTCTGCTTATCCCAATCTATAAAAACAAAGGGGACACACAGTGCTGTGGAAACTACAGAGGAATAAAGCTAATGAGCCACACAATGAAGGTATGGGAAAGAATTATTAAAGCCAGATTAAGAGATAGAGTGGAGATCAGCAAACAGCAATATGGATTTATACCAGGAAAGAGAACCACCGATGCCATGTTTGCTCTAAGAATGTTGATGGAAAAGTACAGGGAAGGTCAAAGAGAGCTACATTGTGTATTTGTAGACCTAGAGAAAGCTTGCGACAGGGTTCCACGGGAAGAGTTGTGGTACTGTATGAGAAAATCCGGAATAGTGAAAAAGTATGTACAACTAGTACAGGATATGTATGAGGGAAGCGAAACAGTGGTGAGGTGTGCAGTAGGAACTACAGAAAGTTTCAAGGTTATAGTTGGACTGCACCAGGGATCAGCGTTAAGTCCATTCCTGTTTGCAGTGATAATGGACAGGCTAACAGATGAAGTAAGGAGAGAACCACCATGGACGATGCTGTTTGCTGATGATATTGTGATTTGTGAAGAGACCAGGGAAGAAATGGAGCGGAGATTAGAATCCTGGAAGTATGCATTGGAAAGAAGAGGGATGAAAGTAAATAGGTCAAAGACCAAATATCTCTGCATAAATGGAGGAAATGATGGCAAAACGGTAAAGATGGAGGATGCAAAATTCCCAAGAGTAAAGGAATTTAAGTATTTGGGATCAACGGTGCAAGAAAGTGGTGGTTGTGAGAGGGAGGTAAAGAAGAGAGTACAGGCAGGATGGAACGGATGGAGAAGAGTATCGGGAGTAATCTGCGACAAGAGATTACCAGCTAGAGTAAAAGGAAAAGTGTACACTTCAGTAGTAAGACCAGCAATGGTGTATGGACTTGAGACAGTGGCAGTCAAAAAAAAACAAGTAGAAAAGATGGAAGTCGCAGAGATGAAAATGTTAAGGTTTGCTATGAAAGTGACGAGAAAAGACAAGATTAGAAACAAGCACATCAGGAATACCATTAAGGTAGAACGGTTAGGAATGAAGATGGGGGAGGGCAGGCTGAGGTGGTATGGACATGTCATGAGGAGAGACCAAGAGTATGTAGGAAGAAAGATGATGGAAATGGAGTTACCGGGAAAGAGGAGAAGAGGGAGACCAAAGAGAAGATTTTTAGATGTAGTGAAAGACGATATGGGGGAAGTTGGTGTGAAGGAGACGGACATAGAAGATAGAAAAATGTGGAGAATGATAATACGCTGTGACCACCCCTGACTAAAGGGAAAGGCCGAAAGGAGAAGAAGAAGAAGTTATCTAGAAAAGACTTTATATCCTGTAAAAACGGCAGAAATATAGTTTTGAGTATATGGTATTTTGTATACATATTCAACTAGAGTCACATATATATAACGGATCATATCTCACAAAGTTTTTAGAGAAGTTATAAAAATATTTGAGGATTTAATAGTTGATTAATATGTAACTCATACAAGAAGTATAAGTAAATTATCTAAAAAAAATAATTCAGTTGAAAATCAGTTAATGTGGTTTAACGATTTATGCCGGATTTTCAATTTTTGAAGCATTTCAAGAGATAAATTTATCAGTAGAATTATTTTTCAGATTACAACACACTTTATTTTTTGTACTTGCACCCGTGCGGTACGCTGTTCACTGGAATTTTTTCTCACCTTTTGTAATAAATTTTTTCGACATAAAACCTTTAAGACGGGGGTTCTTAAGCTGTGGAGAGAGAGCAACTTGCTGCAAATTGAAGAAATAACTATAAGGAAAATAAATAGATAAAAAATGGAAAAAATAAAAGGTATGACCTAAGATCCGGAAGAGGGAAAGGCGGCATTTTATTTAAAAGATCACTATCTTTTTTTTACAAAAAAGAAAAAGTCGGATACAGTTTTAAATTGATGACCTTTTTTTTAGTCTTCACTTTTAACTTGGACAATAATGGAGAATATGATAATTGAGCTTGGGATTTGTTGTTATCATTAAGGAGGGTGCAAGTTTTGTTTGGATGAAGAAAGGAGGGCGCGTCTCAAACAGTTTAAGAACCATTGCTTCAATACTACTGTATAACTTTATTTTTTTCAATTTAATAGAAATTGTAGATGCCACCAAATCTCTTTTGCACCATTTGAGCGTAACTTGATCAACTGTAGAAACACAATAATGCCATTAAGAATAAAATAATATACTGTTCAAAACTTTTATAGTACTACGATCAATATTTATTTTTAGATATTAGAACTTTTGCATTAAAGGTAAAACTTACTTCTAAATATTAAAATGGTTATTTTTAGACTGTTTAGAGTTTTTTTATTTAATTTTAAAAAATGCATAACTTGTACGAAAATACTAGAAAAAAGGAAGGTAAGATTTGCAACTTTTTATATTTAAACCCAGCGAGATTTTTTTTGGTTTAAAAACTTGTATTCACAAAGTAAATTTACACAAAAGATAACAAGAGATATTCCCAATTATTCAAATCACCAAATGCTCTGTATAGCCATGCGCGATCGCATAAGCATCAATTAAGCCATGCCACATTTCTCGTAGTAAATATTACGATGCATTAATGATTAATGCACAGAAACCAAGTACAACATAAAGATGTGAATCTACGCAAAGTCGTCAGCATTTGTCTTATACAAAGTAAGATATCACAAATTACAAAAATTCAGCTTGGTAAAATTTCTTGCATTTTCTGATAGGTGTAGAATAACGTTTAGCAGCCGATGTACTGGGTTTACATTCAAACAAAATATCACAAAAATTGCCTGATGCAGAATCAACTTCTTCAGTTTCAATAATATTTCCAGATTCACACTGGTGAATATTCAAATTCAGGGGCCCGAGGCAAGGATTTTCAAAAATTGATGTTCTCTAAAAAAGAAAAAAGAGCTTTGATCTCGTCTTTCACTTTTTCTCCAAAAATCATGGTGATCTCTCAAAAAAAAAGGTCTTCACTTCAATTTGATCTCTGATTTCCTTATTTTGCTCCAAAATCAAGGTGTTAAAAAAAAAAGTCTTCACCTAGAATCAATCTCTATATTTCCCACTTTTCGTCCCGAGTTTAGAATAACCTCTAATAAACATCTGCAGCGAATTAAAACTGTATGTGCTTATATTTAACAAGTATAAAAAAGATTGAGAACTGGAATCCTTTATTGATCACGATGTTCTCCTCCCATTATGATACGTTTGTTAATTCGTCTTTCGAGTCTAATTTGTAAGGCTATTTTATTATCACGAAATATTCATTGTAAATAAATGAAAGTGCATCAAATATATAAAACTGCTTTTGTTAATTGCAGTTCAAAAAATTCTTTGTTTTTTGTTTGTTTATTATAGTCTTTATAAGGTAAATAAAAAATGGAAGAAATAACAACAATTTGCCCCCAAAGAATCAATAAAATAACTAAAAGTAATTAAAATTTATAGTTTGATAAAAAAAAACACAAAATTGAAAAATAGTATTAAATTCGACCTATCAATTTTAAAACAAGGCTTTTTTTTAAATCAACAAAATTTTTTGCACACAAATTAACTCAAAAATGTCTTCACACTTTTTAAAGTAAAAAAAAATTAGAAAACTTAATATCCTCCTTTCAAACTTACAAAGTTACAAGTTAATTACTTTAATTAAAGTAATTTTGACTTTTATAGACCATAATTAATACTGGAGACCGAGTTCGGTTGCCACAAATTTCAAACTTTATAATCTAGCAAATAGTTGGCCACTTTTCATAACTCTTTTGGTTTTTTCTTTAGTTAAAGCCTTCAGCTATAATTTCAGAGTATTTTTGTGGTTATTTAGCAACAATAAACATGTTTTTGGAGGTTTTTAAAACAGTAAAAAAACTGTGACAAATTGGACAAATTTGTACTGGTTGCTACAAACATTAGAGTAAAATATCAAAGCTATTTGTAAATTGACACTCTCTCAGTTGTTGCTAAATTTTGCTATTCTTTAAAATTAAACGAACAATTTATTGATAAAAGAACCATACAAAAATATTATATAGAGGCAAGTAAAAGTAACACTTATTTTTCCTCCAGTTAGCTGTTTACAACAATATTTTATTTTTGCTTTACGGTCGACCATCGAATGCAGTTAGATAACGTTAGAGTAACAGTGGCTGTGTTTTAGAAAGAATAAGTAACAAATGAGAGGCATGCACTTTGCAGATTTAGTTGCACGAAGTAGCTTGATTATTTTTTATCATAAAGAAATCAAATATTTTTATGCTCATCTTGAACAACAAACACTAAGATATTAATTTCCCTTTTGCATCTTTATCGGTATCACAGTTATGACGCACAAACTTTAAAAACAAGGAATGCATTTTTCATGTTCCCAGTTTTTGCATAGGCAACACTGCGCCCAAACCTCTCTTGACTTGTACCTCACAGTTGTTGTTGAAAATGAATTTTCTCCTTCAATTTCTTCGTCAAAAATTTTTTTTACATAACGTGAAAGTGTTCTGTAATTGATACCGAAATTCTTAGCAGTTTTTAAATACTTTTTTTGGTACTTTTAATGTGTCGAACTGCACTTAACATTTGATCAAGTTTTGCATTAACTGGTTCACTTTGCCTTCTACAATATTGATATAACTACGCAGCATTATGATAAATACTGTATATATATAGAATTATCCTAAACAGTACAAAGCAAACATGATAATCTCATTTGAAATTTAAAATATTTTTACAATTACCGGTTTCATGCGTGCTGAATTCTGGAGTTACGCTTGGTAGGCTTATATCTCCTAAGTGAACCGGCAAGAAAAAATATTTATTTATGGACAAGATTTCACTTGATGCCTCAAATCTCTCAAGTTGTAAATAAGTTTCTACTTTTCTTAATAAAAAAACATTATTTTAATAACAAAGACGGAATGCAAAAATTTTAACAATGCTTTGCAAAGTAGGCCTACACTTATTGTAATAAATCGGTGTCCAATTTCTGCTTTTAATCTTTACGTGAATAAAACAACTGTCTTTGCCAATTTTTACGCGCTAACGTCGAAACGGACTCCAACACATTTTACTGATCTTGTCTTGATTTATTGTTGATCGAGAAAAATATTTGGTGTTGTTTAAGACAAATTTTATAGCTATTAAACAACGACACAAACTTACAATCTTATTCAAATATAATGAACAACAGTTTATCAAATAGAATGAACAAAGCTTTACGACACATCAGAATATTAAAAAACACTACAGAAAATTAAAGTTTTACAATAAACTAGCTACTCAAAGCAGCTTCTTGCCTTTTTTGAATTTAATTCTATCCTTTTCTTAGCGGACAATCACATGTAAATTTCTTAAATTACCTCGTGCTGAATAAACAAAAAAAACTCAAATAATGATTATTGTGAATAATCACGAGGCATGCGTTGAAAGTAATTCCCTCCATGAAAAATAAAAATGCAAAACAAAAGGCTGTTACAACAACTGTTAGGCATATAAGCTAAAACTGTACTAATCCCTAAATAAAAATTATTTTACAAAAATGCAAATGCTTTTACGCCTCCAACAAAATATAAATGTTGATAATACACTTCCCTCGGTACTTCTATCCTTTCTTTAACAAAAAAACAAAAAAAAAATTAAATTTTTAGCAAAATTTAGTATTTTAAACTTTATTAGAACTTGGCTTACTCTATCAAAGTCAAACTCTATCTGGCAAACAAGAGGTAAAGCACGTGATTTAACAATAATTCAATAATTGCACAAGATTGCAAATAACTTAAAAATTGAATGTGGCAACCAGGACAGTGTGACAACCACACCAGGTCTCCCCTACAATGACAACATATCGCTTTAATTTTTATTTGCTGATTGATGTCAAGGCTCTGCATCCGTCCAAAATTATTTGATTTACAATTTATTCCCTGAAAAGATCTATGTTGTTAACTGCTTCTCAACGTTTTTACCACTTTGATCCGAAAAACATAAAATGCGATGGTTGTGGTCTGGTGTGTCTAAATCAGTGGTTCTTAAACTTTTAGAGACGCGCTTACTTTTTTCATACAAACAAAATTCGCGCCCCCTCTCTTTGACGACACAAACAAAAATCAAAACACAAGAGATTCCATTAAATTCTCCAATTTTGTTTAAAATTGTTGGTGAAGACAAAAAAAGGGTCTTTATTTTTCATCAGCCTCCAAAACCTTTAATTTTGGGCATAAAAACTTTTTACGCCATCCGCCAGGGGGCCACGCTTCCCAGTTTAGGAATCCAGGGTCTAAATTAAAACTTTTTTTGTGTTCACCTCACTAAATATTGTCACAAATTTAATTGAAAACCTTTTTTGTCTTTAATTAAGTCACAAATTCTTGTCTTCAGGGTGGTGAAACCTTGTTAGGATTAGAGAATTTGGTTTTAAAACTAACCCTAACACAGTATAACCAAAACTTATATTAAATAAACTTTATTGAATTTATTATAGCGCTATCACGTTATGCATTATATTTCGTCACCTGTCTACTAAATCGTATAGCCACGTTACTATATATAATGGGCATGAATGAATGCACAAATCACCGACCATGAAACACAGAAACGCCTTCACACAAAATTTCACACGATGAATGTCATGAGAAGTGGGACACAGTTGATAAAATACAGCATAAGCTCGAACATAAGGCAAACACGCTGCGGCCACGCATTAAGCATACACGAATCACGACAACCTGTTGAGAATTCTTGATTAAGAGAAAATTACTTTTATCGCAACAAATGTACAGTATTATTTCAACAATTTATTCGCACCATCTTTGTACGTGCAGCTAATCTAAAACTTGCTCTGAGATCTATTCGATTTGGACTTTCGACTCTCATAAAAGCAACAAACAACTTTAATTTTAAAACATAAAATGCCTAACAGCTGATCGTAAAGAAGCATTAAACTCTTGGACAAATTTATAACTGCTATAAAGCATACAATTAATTAAACATGGCTTCCCGAACATTTTTGTTCTGCGACCCCATTTTAAACCTGCGGTAAATTTTAGAATTTTTTCGAAATTCGCAGAGCATTTAGACGAAATTTCTTGATTTTTGTCCCCAAATTTTAGTGTTCGCTAAAAAAAGTCTTTACTCAGAATCAAGCTCCGATTTGTCGATTTTTGACCCCAAATTTTCTGATTTGTCGAATACATGTGCAATAACCATACTTTTTTTAACAAGTTTCGGGGCACTACTGAGATTTTCAAAGTTTGGCGGCACAAAGCACAAAATCCAATTTGTTTCGCAATCCCACAATTTTTTGCGCAACCCCATTTGGGGTCGCGACTCGCAGTTCGAGAAGCTCTGAACTAAAGCACCCTCCAACCTCACCAAAGCTATGAAAATTTATCAAACATCAATTGATACAACTGTGCAAGTTTTTACGCTTAAAGCATTTTTTGTTGTATTAATTAGCATCAGATGACAACTGAGAAAAGCTATGATGTTATATGCCTCCATTGTGCAGTTTCAAAAAACTTTAATTCAAAAACTGTCGTTCGATCAACAATCAGTCACGTTCCACTCTAAATTGAACGAAAAAGCGTTGACTGAAATTGGATGAATGTCTTTTTTTGCATTCGTACTTTTTAGAACAGCGTATGACTTTTTTCTAAATCTAACTCACTTCAGCTAAAAAACTTTATTTTATTGGATTTATTCTGGACTCTGTATCACTTAAAATTTACCAGTTTTATCCGCTTCAGGCCCAACTCAAATAAAGATCCTTTAACTATTTTTCAAAACTGTAGTTTCAGCCATTTTCTTCTTTCACTTACACAGTAGTTTAATTTTTTGATATTTAGAAATCATTGTTATTTTTACTTGTTTCTTTTTTTTTCAGAAGAAAACCGAAAAAAAATTTATTTGCAAAAGTCTTGCATATTTTCTGCAGTTGCCGGCTTATTTGGTCTAATCCTTTTAGCTGGTGTTATTATTTTGTTTATCGAAGTAAGTTTTTTTGAATGCAATTAAACATTTTAAATAACAAGATAAATATAGGATCATTAAAGTTATCGGGCACTTTTAGTTGCCGATGAGAAAACAAGCAGTATGTTTTTATTTACGATTTTTGAAATCTCGTATACAAACAATATGAGAGTTTTTTTTATTTTCTTTCGTTTTGAAGGAAAACGAATGCACTAAACCACTGAAAACGAATGCATCAATATTCTTAGAATAGAAAAGTCTGTGAACAAAACTTCACAAGCTTCATTAAAAATAATTGACAGAAAAATTGAAAAAAGTTTATAAAAAGGCAAGATTTTGGTTACAAAAACTTACAAAAATGTATAAATAAAATTCCCTGGGATATGATCAATATTTACAAAGTTGTTAAGACATTTAAAGTGCTGTTTTTTTTTGCTTGAAGAAAAATAATATAACCACTTTTATGTACTGCCAACATTTTGCTACTTTTTAGATCAACAATAATGTTATAATGTTAGCTGTGCAGATCATTAGGCTAGAAATTAACATTTATCAATTGTTTTGTTTATCTGGCCGAAGCGGCAATCATTGAAAATGACAAAAAATCTTACTTCCAGACATAGCTCTTTTCGGATACTAGTCTAAATTACGTATATTGGACAAAGTATTTGGGCTGCAATTTGAAGTAAAATTATTTTAGGGCGATCAGCGCTTGATGTTTAAAAATTCTTTGCCGAATTTTAACTTTCTTTGTACTATCTTCCGGCGGCTTTTATAAATCAAACATTCAAAAAACAAAATGATTTCTTTTCAGTTTCATATGTGCTTGATCTTGTACAAAAAGACACCGTTTTGTTTGCGTTATTTTTGTCTAAACTAACCAATCAAAAGGCTTTATATTATACAACTTTAAAAACATTATTAGCTTTGGTCTTATGAACTGAGATTATTTTATCAAGAAATTGCAAAAATTAGAAAAATGTGTAAGGTAAAAAAAAAGGTTAATAAATTACTTTTAATTGAAAGAATATTAACTTATTGAGTTTACATTAAATGATAGGAGGCAGAAATAATTGTTCATCCCCAGGTTTCAAGTTAAGGGGCTGCAGTTTCCGGTGCCGTATCTATATCCGTCGCTGCGTGTTTCAATTGAACATGTAGCTGCTGTCTCTTAACTAAAATAACATGTCACATGTTAAAAAATCTTTAAGTTTTATCAAAAGTCTAAATTAGGCCAAAGTAATCAGCAAATAATAGAAAAATCTTATTGAAATTAAAAAAAAACTGAATAGTTTGTTCAAAACGTTTTTAAGATCTTGAAATTGATTAGGTTAAAACATATAAGAGGTAGAATGACTTCTTTTGCAGTATCTAAATGCTCCCACAAGGCTACACCTCCAATTTACATAATAATTTTTGTATCAATTCTAAATAATATTTGAAGTAATAAAATAAAAATTATTTACTATTATTGGAACAGGTCTTTCGCAATTCAGCTCAAGAAATTCAAATTCTACGACAAACTTTACAAGGAGAACAAAACACACAAAAAGGTAACAGCTTATTTTAAGATTATATTATGTTAGCCAATATCGAATAAGAAATGATTTAAGAAAACTTAAGCATAAGCAGTTTGGTAATGATAATTTCATCTCATCAGTTCTTATCATAATTTCAGTATTTTTTTTTGTGTAATTAATGAAACTTTTAAATTTTTAAAATATTGTACTTTTTCATAAAACCGAAGTATTAACCTGCTTTGTATCTTTTTCTAGAATGAAACAAGTAGATCTAAGAATTTTTTTTAAATATAAAATACATTGTCCTGACATCATACATTCAAATCAAAGTCCGAAAACAAGCATTTCAATTTTATTAACGTAACTTTAACTCTTGGCGGGAGTCACAATATGAGATCGTGTCACGTGACCTCAGGTGAGCAGAAAAACCAATTAGGCATACTTTTCTAGGTCAAAATTTCCTGAAAAACCTCTGAAGTTTATTGTTTACGTCACAAGGCCAAAGCACATGCGCACGCTCATTTATATACCGCTGTGCCTAGCTGCGAAGCCAGAATTCTTAATCAAACAGTATAAAAAGCATCTGAAAGCCCCGTAAAGAACGGTATAGAGATAAGTTGTTTAATTTAATAAATTATATTTTATCTAATCGTGTCACAATTATGAAAGATAAAAACGGCATGGTCACATATTATGACTCCCGTCTTGAAAGAGATTCATGCACAATTACTCTATAGTGCCATCTGTCTTATAGCTCGATGTATTCCTAATATCTGCTCATTGGCGTGCGCGATGCACAACGCCGTTTCTATCTGTGCATTCTTGCATTTGGTAGAAGCCACAAATTTTAAAAAACTACGTCCTTGAAAAAACTTTCCGCTGTTTAGTGAATTCAGAAGGCAGCTCTAGATTTCCGTCATGCCTATAAATAAAAAATCTACGAATATAATACATATAAAATTTAAAGTGGACAGTAATATTTAGTCATCTCCACAAGCAGGTTGAGGTAATTGCTTGACAGTAGCTGTATTTAGAGCGACTCAGACGCTTTTTTGTAAGAAGGATAAATATAAAAAAATAAATTGACTGCTGTGCCTTTGTGTTTGAAAAAAATGCTTTGAAAACAATGTTCCACCAGCGCAACTGCAAAAGACACCGCTAAACCGCAAGGGTATACTGGCGGCGGTTCCGATATGCTAACCACATCGAGTTAGCTAACACGGAGACGGGTTAAGACAAACAAAACCCTGCAGTTCCCATTACAAACATATAGTAAGAATGGTCAAGTCAATCAACAAGCAAGTGCCGACAGACCTGTTTCGTCCTTATTAGGACTCGTCAGGACACTACAGCTTGTTTTTGACCCCAGCTGAAAAAGTTGAAAACTTAAAACAGCTGGCACAACTTTCTGTTTGTGGTTTTTACACCTCAAACATCCAGTTGTGGACCTGAACGCTGGGTAGGTAGTACAATGAAAACAATGTTCCACCAGCGCAACTGCAAAAGACACCGCTAAACCGCAAGGGTATACTGGCGGCGGTTCCGATATTTTAACTTTTTCAGCTCCGTTTAAGTTTTCAACTTTTTCAGCTGGGGTCAACAACAAGCTGTAGTGTCCTGACGAGTCCTAATAAGGACGAAACAGGTCTGTCGGCACTTGCTTGTTGATTGACTTGACCATTCTTACTAAAAAATGCTTTATTGCTTATTACGCGAAATGCATAAAAAAACTAAGTGATACATTTCTATTTGCTGAAGTGAAAAAATTGAAACAACCCAATTGAAAATATTTTTGTAAAACATAATACTGGTGCAGTTTTATGCTTTAGCAAAAATACATCGGTTGATCAAAATTTGTTACATAAGAATTTATTGAGTGACAAGAAATTATGTTACTTTACTGAACAAGCTAAAATAAACTGTGAGCTTGACATTTCTTCGTTATATATTGTCATGAAAATAGCCGAAACTTTTTTTCTTGTTCAAAGCCAAGGCGATCAAACATTCAAACAATGGCACCCAAGCACACACACTCAGATAAAGTTCAAAATATGGCTGTTCTAAAGGCCCGTTTCCACTACGAGCGTGGAAAAAAGCGTTCTTTGTTTGTTTTATTGCTTTTTTTTTGCGCTCGCTTCAATTTTAACCGCTCGCTTCAATCGAAGATCAATAAAAGAGAGAAAGAATGCTCTTTCCACGCTCGTAGTGGAAACGGGCCTTAATAAGTAATGTACCGTTTGTCATATTCTCTTGGGAGAGAAATCGAACAAACCGCGCGCGCTTCGCAAAATATATTCGGACGAATTTTTTTCCACCCGACAGAGTAGAACTCTAGCGACACGTAACAACCTGAAAATTTGAATTATTTTGTCGCTAGTCGTAATTATGGGAAAAAAAGGGATTTTTTGCAAAGAAAAGTGAGGTCCTTTATTTTGCTTATTGCAAACTTGGTCGCCCAAAATCTGAGTGCTGAACTACATCACTCATTTCATATTGTGATAAAATGCATTAACAAGATAAAACTAATTCTTTTAATGATAGACATTTTTGCGCAATTTGTTCAACGAAGAAGATTTTGAACGTCTTTTGTTACATACCGCAGTACGATGGCTTTATACAGGTGCTTGTGTGACTCGCTTTTACTTCCTTTACAATTCAGTTATCGAATTCCACTCCGGCATCGATTTTCGATTGGCCGAAACTTTGAAACCATCAAAAAATGATATCGCTTATTTGGCAGACATTTTCACTTTCATAAATGAAGTAAACAAAAAATTTCATGATGAAATGATAACACTTATCCCATATAAAATGTGTTAACGTCATTTATATCAAAGCTTTCCTTGTACAAAGAAAATATGGGGCGAAACATTTTATCTCAATTTCCAAACCTCTGCGAGAATAATGTTACAGAGGATGAACGACTTAAATACTGTTCACATTTACATAACTTATTGGAAGATAGGCATATGCACATTCGTTTCGAAGATCTCATAGAAGAACTGTCTCAGGCTGGGTAATTTAACCAATTTCTGCTGATCCTGCAGATCTAAAATTTGAACTTCAAGATCAGTTTATCGACTAGCAAATGATGACAAATCCTAAATAATTTTACAAAAGATAGGGTATGATATATTTTGGTGTAAGGCATCTGACTAATATTCGCTCATATAGAACAAAGTAAGAACGTAAATTCATCATTTCCTACATCTTATTTGGTGGAAAAAGGATTTTTAGCCGTGACGCTATTGCTATCAAAACAGAGAAATCGCCTTTCCGTCAGTGAATGGGATGATTGAAGATTGTACCGGACCAAAAGGTCTCCAAATATTAGAAAACTTATTTAACATTACCAAGCTCATCCTTTTCATTAAAGAAATACCATGTACTATGATTAGTCTACTTGTTTAATTGATTTGTAAGAAATTTGTTCGTAACTTTACGTATTTTTGTATTGCCGAGGAGCGATGAGTGTGTATATAGTGCTGTAAAGGAGCAACGGTTCATAAAAGTTTGAGAACTACTGGTTCAGACAACAAAAATTGCATATAACCATTTACGTCGCGGAGGAATACTTAAACGAAAAAGCAAACAAGCGGAACGTGTTAGCCTGTTTTTTTTTACTTATTTCGCGTTAACACCAGCGTAATTAGTGATTGTAAAAATAAAGTTAGTTTTAAGCATTGTGTTTAACAAGTTTTTTATAAGCACTAAATATAGTAATGACGTCGTTGTTTGTAAATACGCTGATGTCCCCTATAAAGATGATGAGAACCGTTCAACGAGTATTTTTACTTTATATATAAACTTTATATCGGTAGTATATTCTAAAAATTTCTGGTCTGTAAATCTTAGAGACAATCTTGAAACTTTTTTCCCTACTATTTTAATAATTTTTATATGTTTTATTATATTACACCAACTTTCGAGCCTCTACGATACACTTTTGACACCCCCACCAAGGTGAGCGTAATTGTTAGCTTTAGAATCCTTCGTCGTCGTCGTTTGAAGGGTATCCACTCCAGGTCAGACACAAACAGGACTGGGGCCGAGGGTTTATCCTTTTACTACCCCAGACTGCTGCACTGCCTGGGTCAAATGCTGGAAATGATGTCATTAAGCCAGCATCGAGTTTCGTCATCCAAAACCGTCAGACCGCGTACTCCATGTGGTGCCCGATGTATAGGGCACGCTGTTAGTACATGGTCTGCAGTTTGCTCAGAAGCGCCACACTCGCAATTCGGTGAAGGAGCGAGACCTCATTTGTGCATGGACGAATGGAATCGCTCAACACCAGTCCGCAGGCGATTGAGCTTAACCCAAGCTGCTCGGGGTAAGCCCATCCCAACAGGCCTGGCACCGGTCTCGGGCACAAAAGCACGGACCCTGGAAACATTTTCACAGTACTCCGCGTTCCATTTGTGATTTGTCCATTCAGAGGCGCGGATGCCAAGTCTGGCAAGGTTGTCCAAAAGATTCCGCGCAGCTGGCACAAACGGGCGTCTGGATCTTAGTCTCACTTGGCGAGTATCTGAGGACCCACTTAATAGACCATGCAAGATATGATTGGGGTCCAGAGATCCACGGTAAGCCAAGGAAAGTATCGCTCCCATTCGGTGAAGCTCAGCTGGCTGGATGCCTGAGAGTATAGGTAGGTGGTCCGTTGGAGTGGGACGCAGGCATCCAGTAACTATGCGCAAGGCGTCATTCAAGACACTGTCAATGAGGCGAGTGTGAGCACTGCGACACCAGACTGGCGCACAGTACTCAGCTGTTGAGTAGACTAGAGACAAGGTGGTTATGCGTAGTGTTTTAGCACCAGCACCCCATCCCGAGCCCACGAGTCGCCTCAGCAGTGTGACGCGCGAGGATAGTTTTTTGCGCAATGCCACTAAATGGTGACGAAACGTGAGCGATCTGTCCTAGATGGCCCAGATGGTAGGTGGTTTCACGTAGCCTGGGCTGTGAGTAAGTCTGTTCATTAATTTAAAATGACAGACCGAAACCGAACCTACCAAAACGGAAGGGTATCCACCCATTCCGATGTTCAGTGTGGGTCTGCTAATCGGCAAACGTCCTTTTCAGGAGGGGCAATGTCAGGATAAAACTGCCCTTTTCAGGGCACATTGCCAACAAGTTCCGAAGACCCACTATTCTTCAGCTGAACATCGAAGGCCTCACTGCAAGCAAGATGAACGTTCTTCATCACCTCGCTATGCAGTCTGAGGCACTCGTCATCCTACTTAGAATCCTTGATCTACATTGTAAAAATGTTTACCACTTTAAACTTTGGAAAAAGAAAGTTTTATCCTTGTTTAGATGAAACGAAAACATGTTTCTAAATGCATATTTGTCATAAAAAGTCAGCAGCATAGCTGAAGGGTTAACAGCGACGTTATTCATGGCGAACGTGATCGACATGAATTTGGTTGAAAACCTTCTCGCGACATTTGTTCGTTCCTTGAAAAAGTCATTTTAAGGAACTATTCCCTGCTCGGCGGTTTTAGCAAGCAGCTCTAAATTTCAGTCATATCTTTGATTCATTCATATCAGTCATATCATTGATTCAGTCATATCATTGATCAGTATCTTTGATGAAAAAAGAAACTGCCATACATAAATTAATTAATAAAATCAATCAAAGTTCAATGGGCAAAATATTTAATATAGAAATTAAAAACTAAAACTTAATAACTCATAACAAAAAATCAATTGACAAAAAAACTGATAATGAACTTCTTAAATTAATTGATTTATTATGTTTAAAGGCTTTCTCAAAGCGTGAGTATAATGATTTCTTATAAAAAATTTAGCTTGGTAAAAGTGGATTTTAGGCCAAGATGTACGTAGATCAAAAATAAAGTATAGGGACCCTCTGCAATTCGAAAATGTTTTTTAAGCTGAATTGAGAAAATTAAAGCATTATTTGAGAGATTAGCAGGTCTATCAATGCAGCAACAACAAAAGTCACATTAAAATACGAAAGAAAGCTAACAATAAATTTCGTTGAAAAATTCAATTTATATTGTTCTGTTTTTTTAAAATGTATTTTGCGGAAATTTTCATAGAAAAAATAAGTAAATCTAAAAACAGAATAAGCTCATTAGAAATATTAAAGGAAAACATAATCATAAACGTTTTTGGCTTAAATTAGCCCTCTTTAGATGAATAAAATAAAATGTTAAGAAACTTTGCCATGTAGTTTAAAGATCGGGTCAGTGACCTGATTACGTAGTCGTTTATCATATTTGTCTTATGAGGTTTTCATTAAAAAAATTGTTGAAAATTGATTTCGTGAATTATTGTTGTTGAGTTCCAAATTTGTCACATGAGGTTTTCATAAAAGGAAAAATTGAAAATTGTTAAAAATTGAGAAAGCTTCGTCAATTTTAGTTTCAAAATTAAATTTACATTTTTTAATTATCTTAAACCAATTTACGTTGAATTTGGTATTAGCACAATTATCGCAAAACATAAAATGAGTTTTAACGGAGCTTTATGTTTTCAAATGAAAGCTCAAGTGTTCACCCACCCTAATGTTTAAATGACAGGTTGACATACCTATGTAAGTCAAGCTCGAATCACACGAACAGGAAAACTGATAAACAATATTCGAAGAGAATGCTGACGGTATACGAGTCTTCAATTGAAAATACTGTAATACTTCAACAGTTTTATTTTCAAAGTTGCTTTGAGTTTAGAGTTGATAATGCTTTGTAGTTTATTGATAAACCGTCCGCATTCATGGCCAAAATATGAAATATTAAGATTGTAAACATGGAGAATGGAAATGTAAACATTTTTCATTAAACTTTTTGAAACATTTTTCCAAAAACTCAAGTGGTAAGTATTAGACACTAACATATTTCTTAGCAAACAAATTCATTAAAAAATAAAAATTTTTGGAACATATTAATTTACCTTTGTATAATAAGCAAATTATTAATCAGAATTTCCATTTTTTAGAGCAATTTGCATTGCAATTTAAACGTAAACCAGTATGTGTTGGTTTGTGCCATATCCGTATGTCAATATCATCATTATTAATCTTAATGCGAACATCTAAAAGCTAAATACATTACAATGCAGACTCCATAGTAAATTTTATATTATTATGTTGAGAATTGAGAAAACGTAAAAATTTCAAGAAGAACTACCATTACTAAAACCAGCAAAACAATCATTTTCAAACCGTGCGTATAATTTGGGTCTACTGTATATTCTCAAATAAAAGTCTAATATTTTTGTTGCCGTATGTGCCAAAAAAAAATTAGCTAATGTTGGTTCTAATGGGGACGCCATGGCAACGCCATCAACTTGCTTACACTAACAATCTTTATAAAGAAACAATCCTTTACTAGCTAAAGGTATTAATTTTATAATAATATTTTAGATGGTTATTTTTGTACAGTATTTAGATTTTTTGTAGTGTATCGGCTTTGCGGTTGTTATTTTGCATTGGTATTTTTGAAATCAATTTTCAACAATTTCTTTTGTGAAAACTTTGTGTGAAAAATATAGTAAACAACTACATAATCTGGGTCATTGACCTCAATTTTTAAATTACATGGCAAATTTTTTTAGCAATTTATTTTATTTTAATATGAATATATGTGCGTTCTGTATATCAGGGTTTCCCAAACTGTGTGCCGCGGCACACTGGTGTGCCGTGAAAGGGATTGAAGTATGCCGCAAAATTTTTGTGTTTTGACAAAAAGCCATAGATAGAGTCTTGGTCCATCTTTTTTTTTTACAGAACACTTGATTTTAGAGACAAAAATGAAGAAATTGCAGCGAGATTCTGCACGACAAGCTTTTTGCGGCCCAGCGACTTTAGCTTGATTTAAAATTTGGCCCAAATTAAAGCAAGGTTGGACACAGTGACAGATATTTAAAGTTAGGGACCCGAGGCAAGGATTTCAAAAATTGGTGTTCTTTAAAAAAAAGGGGGGCTTTGATCTCGTATTTCTCTTATTTTTCCCAAAATCATACTGATCTCTAAAAAAAATAAAAAAGGTCTTCACTTCGATTTGGTCTCATATTTCGCTATTTTTCTCCCAAATCATGGTGATCTCTAAAAAAACATGTACAGCAAAATGAAACTATATGCGGAATTTTTAAGGAGGGCCCGAGGCAACTGCCTCATTTGCCTCACCCAATATCCACCGCTGGTTGGACATCCCTGCTGTACCCTGTATTAAAACAATTTCTGTAGGCACACCCTTTCATTAGGTGTTACTGTTATATATTAAATATAATTTTTGTATGTAAACTTGAAGAGTGTATTTAGTGTTGTAAGTGTGCCGCAGGAAAATTCAGAGTTTATTAGTGTGCCGTAGTGAAAAAAAGTTTGAAAAGCACTGCTGTATATAATTGTGGTATGGTTGAAAAAACGATATACCCTCTCCCTAAATTGTCTATTAAAGGAGTAACAATAAATGCTTAATACAAAAAAAGTATGGAAAGTAAAAAAGGTTAAATGCATTTTTATATAAAAATAGAAGCAGCAATGTACAATGTTTAAAAAACTGGGTTTTTATTATCTGTGTTTATATTTTAACGTTTTGTTTACATTAGATCTTCAAGATCGGTTTAAAGCTTATATGGATTGTGTTCAATATTGCTACAACGGCAGATGCGCCATTGCAAAAAACAAGACTCTTTGTTTATGCAATGATGGCTATATCGGTCACAATTGTAGCAAACGTACGAGTCAGTTATTTGCAATTACAAAATATGACAAAAATAGATGTACTTCCCAATTGCAATTTGTCTTAATGGAAGATGAGCTCGTGTAAAAAGCTCATTCGTTTGTTTATGTAATACAGGATTCACTGGAGCACATTGTGATCAAAGTACAGTATTATATGCACTGTATTTTAATCTGTTTGTAAACATTAGATTGATATAAAAAATACAATTATTAAGAAATATTGTTTTCATTTAAATGCAATTAATGAAACCGCCTTTGATTAAACGCACCAAATGATAAAAGAAAAAAGTATTAGCCAAAGGTCTATTCGAATGAATAGAGTAGGAAAAAATAATGGAAGTTACAACCAGATTAGTAATATTTTAACATTGGCAGTTAAACAGTTTTCAACTTTGATATAGGGCCAGTTTTAACGTTCAGGTCTGAGTCGCTAGTTCGCTTGTGGTGCGTGTGTGCCTCCCTTAGGAAATGTAGAGAAAGATAACTTGCCAGGTTGGTCCGTTGGAGTATTTTGCAGTTTAAATGATATTTATCAGATGTATTTATAAACCACACTATACTTAAAAAATTCATGTAGCCTCAGAGCGATTGAAGATAAATGAAAAACATCACAACAATTACAAAAAAAAACAAACAACAAAATATAGAGCTAATCAAATATTAATGCAGATTTTCTACACATTTAAATGCACATATCCAAAATAAAGGCTAAAATTACAGATTTATCACTTGGACAAGTTAGACTTCAAAAATCGCTTATTAAAATTCACTCGGTATAAAATATAGGGTTTTTGGTATCGTTTTTGTCTTCATTAGAAAGGGCATCCGCTCCAGGCCAGATACAAACAAAATTGGGGCCGAGGGTTTATCCTTTTACTACCCAAGGCTACTGTACTGCCCGTCTGAAATGCTGACAGTGATGGTGTTAAGCCAGTATTATGTTTTGTCATCCAAAATTGTCAGACCTCGTACTCCATGTGGTGCCCGATGTATGCATGCTATTAGGATGTGGTCTGCTGTTTGTTCAATGGCAACGCACTCACAATTCGATGAAGGAGCGAAACCCTATTTGTGCCTCGACAAATGGAATCGCCCAACACCAGTTCGAAGGCGATTGGGCTTGACCCAAGCTGTTCGAGGCACATTCATTCCAACAGACCTAAAAATGGTCCTGGATATGAAAATATGAATCATCAATGTATTCTTGCAGTAATCCGCGTTCCATTTTTAACTCGTTCACTCAGAAGCATGGATGCCAAGTCTGGCAAGATTCTTCAAAAGTTTCCGCGCGGCTGGCACAAAAAGAAGTTTAGATCTTATTTTCTCTTGGTGAGCATCTGAGGACCCACTTAAAATACCATACAAGGTATGATCAGGATCCAGAGATCAACATTAAGTCAAAGAGACGGTCAATCCTAGTTGGCAGAGCTTAGCTGACTGGATGCCTGGAAGTATAGATAAATGATCCATTAGAATAGAATAGAATAGTACATACACACTTTTACATCTTTTGGGTTTTATTTTCTTTTTTATGTTTTTCTTTTGTTGTTTGATATGTGTTACTTTATTTTTCTAATTAAACTTATATTGTTTATTTGCTTTATTATTCAATATGCTTTTTATTTTTACTGAACTTGTTTTGTTTTTTTTTTTTTTTGTTGTTGTTGTCTGTACATTTGATATATAATTGAATGTGTACCTATCTTGTAAAGGGACATGGTGGTGGACTGGGTGATCTTCTTGACGGTTTTTCGCTGCACACCTTTGTGGAATCGTATTAACAAATAATGATAAAATAATATTCTGTTGTTTTCTGTATTATATATATATATTCTGCAACAAATAAACAAAGATTGATTGATTGAGTAGGCAAAGTAAATTCTTCAAAATTCATTTTTGTCTTCTGGAAAGATAGCAAGTGCAATTTTATTGAAATGTTTTATATCGGTCGAATCATAAACAATAGGCTATTGTTCCGTTCCTAAAAATCGCCCAAATTATGTAGATTCACAATCTCATAAAAAATCTCTTTGATTTCGCGTTGGTCCGGCTCAAATAGCCGAAGAAATAACAGTTTTATAAGTAATTTAAATAATTTATATTTATTTACAAGAAAATATTGCAACGCTGCATAATTTCGCTTTATTGAGAACATTCTGGATTTCCACTTGACTTGTTTTTGCATGTAACGCAATAATGCTTATATGTGATTGGCTTCATTGAGATAATTTCAGAACATTCGAGTAACCTTACCGACTGGTATAAATAAGGTTCGCTGAAAAGCAGTATTATTATTAATTCGATGTTTCGTTGTGGTAACTTAAAATTGGAAAATTGTTAACTGTGTGAAGTCATAGTTTTTGAACGCAAGTCTTTGGTTGTCTACGTGATTGTGAAGAATTAAGCTATTGAGCTTTAACCTGTTACTTTGATTTATACTATTCGGGCTCCTAAGTGGATTGGAGCATATTTCTTAATAAAGAAGATATTGTGGTAGTCTGAGCTGTGATTTAGCTAGATTATATTTTTGCTGTCGCTGGTTCGAAGGTCAGATCCAGCAAGAAGATTAAGAAATTTATCGTTTAGTAGACACCTAGATTGCGTTATTGGCGAGGCCTTCTTTACAGGCGCCAAAAAGGTAGACGATTAAATAACGTAATAAGTTACCGAATAAATTTGCTACAAAATTTCAAAAGCTTTTTATCATCGGAACAAAATTAAAAAAAAATCTATTTACTTAATTCTACAAAAATTTCAAAAACTTTCCAAAATTTAGAAAACTAAAATTTGTGGAAGTAACAGCTATTAAATGTCGAAACAAGATTTAGCAACTAAAACTTAACCTTTTGAGATATCAACAAAAAATTTACTAAGTATGAGGGGGGTAAATTGAAACATAGGCTGATGAGACAAGTAGTAACACAAAGTTTTGTGTGTAGGTTTGACTAGCCTACATAAAAGTAACTTCAGCAACAATATTTGCAATAATATGAGAAATTATAAAAGAGAAATATAGAATAGAATAGGAATAGAATAGAATAGAATAGGAAGTATAGATAAATGATCCATTAGAATAGAATAGTACATACATTTAGTGACTATACGCAAGGTGTCATTTAGAACATTACCTATGAGGCGAGTGTGATAACTGCAACATTAGAACTGTGCGCAGTACTCAGCTGTTGCGTAGACCAAACATAAGGCAGGTATGCGCAGGGTCCTGGGACCAGCATCCCATCCTGAGCCTACAAGTCGCCTCAGCAGTGTGACGCAGGAAGATAGTTTTTTGCGCAATGCCACTAGATGATGACAAAACGTAAGCAATCTGTCCAGTTTTATCTCAAGATAAGTAAGGGTTGGACAGAACGGTTAAAGTCTATTGTTTGGCGTCTCAGTTATTTAAATGAAAGGCTACCGTCACCGTCTCAGTGTGACTGAACTTCAACCTCAAGTATGGAGATACGCTGAAAATGTGGTAATGTTTGGTCTAGTTTTTTAAATGAACTAATGGCGATGGCCCAAACGCCAACTACACCGTCGGTGTGACTCTATTCGAATAAGCGATATCAACCAACACAAACTCCGGCTGACCTTCTTGTTAAAGCACACGCACGCTCGCACGGTTCGCACAATGAAGGAACAAATGGTTGTGACGCACGATACAGTACGATATGCTACCCACGATACAGCACAATGCGGAAGGTCCTTCTGTAAGAATAGAAGTATTTAGTATCAATGAAATAATTATTAGCTGTTGATAGTTTTATAGAATGATATATAACAATAAACGTACCAGGCTGGTTGGGCCACGATACCGCTGCAGTCGATGTGATTAATAAAGAATATTCGCTTAATCTTATTTAACAGAAATAACAAACTTATTCAGAATGCCTTAACAATTAGTATTAACCTTATTCAAAGAGAATACAAAACACAAAACATATCAGAATAAACACAATAGAAAATTAAAACTCTACAATAAACGCAACTAGCTACTTTTGGGGTGGCCAACCTTTTTTCCTCAACCGCCAATTTTATTTAAGGCTAGTTCATATCCGCCACACAAACAAAAGATTTCAAAATTTCTTAGTGAAACCAAGCTGTTCTCTAAGAAAAAAAAAGAGTCATCGCTAGAAATCAGGGTGCAATCCGCCACAGGTTGGCCACCCCTGATATAGCTAGATACAAGTTGTGGAACATTTTTCATTTGAAATATTTTTCCCAACTGCAATGCGCCATCACTAACCGTCCAATACGCCGCAGGTTTGCCATTCCTGAGCTACTTAATGCAGCTTCTGGTTTAAATTCAACTCTATGCTTTTAAGTGAACAAATTATACGTGCGTTTCTTAAATTTCCACGTTAAAGGAAAAAGGTTGTAAGCAATGGGCATTGTGACTGATTAGGTTGCCGCGTAGAAAAACAAAAAGGCAAAGGAAAGAAAAACATAAGCTTAAAATCTTCTATCTGGTAGTAAAGTGCCCTCTAATTGTGGAATAAAAGTAAATAATTGTATAATAATTGAGAGTTTTTACTATACAGCATAAAAGTGCAGCAAAAAATTCTCAAATTATTGTAAACAGTTCTAAATAATAGCAATCAATAACCATCGTTTTATTATTTCTAATGGCCACGTTTTATTAAGAAAACAGCTAAACTTTTTCGACTTACATAAGTCCTTATTAAAACATCTAAATTATCAAAATTTAATAATAGATTATAAAACAAAAACTACACACAATTAAACTACAATATATACATTATAGTAATTTAAAAAAATGTCTCAATTATAAATGATTAAATGTTGGCTATGGATTGCTATTATTTACAAGTAGGTTTTAAATTTTATCTTGCTATTTAAATCATTCTAAACAGTGATGAGAAATATGAGAAAATTTGTGTTTTGATACAGGCATGAAGAGAAAACCTTAAAGGCATATATAACGATTACAAGCAACTTTTAAAAGAATGGTTTCTTGGCAAATGTAATATTGTTATATACGCAATAAACTTCATGTATTGTTTAATTGGTTAATAGCTCGACATTTTAGAAAATACCTTGATAATACGACAACAATCTAATCATATTTATCTTTGTTATGTTAATAATAATAGCGTATTCATACTCGCTTTAACATGTAATAACAAATATGTTGTAACTGACTATCAGTTTTAAACTAGATTAAAATGGCTGAAACTTTGTTACCATTTAATAGTAATAGGCCTAGGTGTTATCAAGGGCGGACTAGCAAATTGAACCGGCCTGAATATTTAAAAATAAAAACGGACCACTCTAACTCAATTTTGCATGAAAAAAATATTAGCGTACAGTGTTTAATTCACGAACTATGTAGTGCTATCATTAACTAAGCTATTAAAAAATATTGTGTATGCTATCGACAATATCTTAGGTGAAACTAAACAGTGCATCTATTTATTTGAAGAAAGCTTTGATTTGTAATACATATCATTGTCAATATTACTTGAATAAAAATAAGAATATTCTGTTTGAAAAAATCATTTAAACAGGGTAATACCATGTTTATTTGTAGGCTATGATACACAAAAGTTCTTTAAAATATTATAATACACAATTTATTTAAAAATAAAATCAAATAATAAAATAATTCGTTCACCGCAACACAGCAGTTTTCGCGTTTCAGCGTTTGTTCTAGCTAGTTCATCAATAACCATGTCATTCGACACTTGTGCTAGAATATCGCGTTTGACACACATAAGAAGCACTAAGTTCACTTACTGATACTGATGAGGGAGCTGTAGTTTCTAATACTGATAACGGGGCAATAGTTTTAAAACTAGAAGAATCTTGGCTGTCTAATATAAGTCCAGTATGAACATTATAATTTGCAAACTGATCTTTATCTAATTCATACTTGGCAAAATGTGTATTGACTTCGTTTGACTTCCTGCAGAGGAGCTTACTTTTGCAAACACTTCCTGAATATTCATGCACTTAGCAGCTACCATGCAGTTTCTTCTTTTTCTCGCGTTCTTTCTTAGCACCATCTTTTCTCTTGTTTTCTTTTTTCATTTTTCAAGACTTACTAACCCTAATTTAGTTTTTTTACTTTATACTGTAGCCTACTTTATTTCCCTTACATTTAACCTGGACAACAATACGCATATATGCAGTATTATTGAGAATTTGTTGTTGATGCTTTGTTGATGTCGCACATCCAAATACTTTTATTGTAGCTTAGCTTTAGTCTATATCTTATAGAAACAGGTTTCCAAACGGTTTGTCTGTAGAATTAGGCCGCGAGCTGAAATAGGTTAGAAAACACTGATCTAAAAAAACGAATTCCTGACTTTGCTAAACCTTAGCCACTGTATAAGCGCTATATAGTAAAACACGAAATCATTTATTAGTTATCACGTCGTAGTGACGTGCAATACTAATTGTCACAAACCGGACCTACGAACAAAAATTTCTCTTGTAGCAGAGAAAAATAGTGGCGGTGAACGCAATCACTTTCAGTGGCGAAAAGCCTATTACTTTAACAACCGTTTAACCTACTAATTCGGTTAAAGTGATATATCTCTGTATAGATATATCATTCTTTAGTAGGACACAGTTTTAACTATTGTTTTCTAAAATAAACTTTTCCTTTGTAATTATTTATAATATTAAAAAGTTACGACTGACTACAAAACCAGCTCACAAATGCACCACTCCACTGGAAAAATCACGAACTTCCGGTAGGCTAATCCGCCCCTGGGTTTTATTGAAGTACATAACTATCTTTTTAAAGTTAATTACTTTATACTTTTATGTAGTTATGGTAATTTTATTGGAAAGTTAAGCTTGATGTTAAAGTTATGATGTTCTTCTAAGTTTACAGATGCAAGTATTTAGTTTAATTAATTTTCTGATTAGCTTTTTTTGATCAAACCAAAACAAAAGTTGCATTTTTAACATGATTGTGCTGCCAGCCTGCCACCACGTGAATATCAAATTACTTTAAAGAAAAAAAAGATTTAGTCTTACTTTTCATTCATTTCTTTTGAAGATAAACAACTTTTTAGTAATCAGGGTGAAAAGATTAGCCAGAATAAACTTTCAGATTTTCCAAACATTCACTTAATTTTAAACCTGAGAGTTTTGTTGATACTTTACCTGAATCAAAACATAGATGCGAAACCTTGTAAAAACTTCACTTCCGTTGGTTTGCTTGACCTTGCGTTCATCATTGATCAAAGCGGAAGCATTGGTTCTAGCAACTTCCAGAAAACCATCTCATTTGCCAAATCATTTGTAAATGAACTGAATGTTGGGTTGGAGCAAGCAAGGGTGAGCAACTTCTTCGACATTTGAACAATTCTTATTGACTTGCAAGGGTTTTTCACTAAAATTTAGTCTACGTCAATCCACCGCTTGGATGATGTGATACTTTTAATATCTTTTGTGAATGAGCGTGTTGGCTCCAATATCAATTTATTGACCGAGAAAATAGGATAAACATACCAGCATATACAAACAAATTTCGTGTCTAAAAACAATGATAAAATGCTGATTTTTTAGTTGTTGGGTGACAACTAAAAAATGGCACAATTTTGATCTTCAAAATTACTTTTAGTTTTGATATTTTGATTTGGATCTGTACTTATTATGTTTTATAGTATTGTTTTTAAGTAATAATAGATCTTTTTTTATTTACATTTAGACTCAAGCTTCTTGTCAAGATAATTAGGTTTGTTACAAATTTTGCCAAATTTTTTGAAACTGAGCAAAAATATTATAGTCGCTTCTTAACTCTATTAAATCTTATGATTTAAGTAAGTAACAAAATGTTTATAAAATAACATTATTTTTTATAATTATACCACAAAAGAGCTAGTTACAAAAGAGCTAGCCACAAAAAAGCCAGTACTAAAAAATAGCTAGCCATAAAAGAAACCCTAAACCTAACTCTAACCCTAAACCTAACTCTAACCCTAAACCTAACTCTAATCCTAAACCTAACTCTAACCCTAAACCTAACTCTAACCCTAAACCTAACTCTAACCCTAAACCTAACTCTAACCCTAAACCTAACTCTAACCCTAAACCTAACTCTAACCCTAAACCTAACTCTAACCCTAAACCTAACTCTAACCCTAAACCTAACTCTAACCCTAAACCTAACTCTAACCCTAAACCTAACTCTAACCCTAAACCTAACTCTAACCCTAAACCTAACTCTAACCCTAAACCTAACTCTAACCCTAGACCTAACTCTAACCCTAAACCTAACTCTAACCCTAAACCTAACTCTAACCCTAAACCTAACTCTAACCCTAAACCTAACTCTAACCCTAAACCTAACTCTAACCCTAAACCTAACTCTAACCCTAAACCTAACTCTAACCCTAAACCTAACTCTAACCCTAAACCTAACTCTAACCCTAAACCTAACTCTAACCCTAAACCTAACTCTAACCCTAAACCTAACTCTAACCCTAAACCTAACTCTAACCCTAAACCTAACTCTAACCCTAAACCTAACTCTAACCCTAAACCTAACTCTAACCCTAAACCTAACTCTAACCCTAAACCTAACTCTTGCCATCCATGAAGATCAAAAATTAAAAACATCTTTTTTATACTATTACACCAAAATTGTAAATGTTGGTGCTTGCAAAATATTCAACGTCTACAAGCCTCTACCAATGTAATTATGGACCATGGGCCTCGTATTTTTTCATGGTTTGTAACTCCAGTCTTTAAGCTAGCGACTTGATATGCCCTTAAAAAAATGCCTATGCCAACTATTTAGCTTGCTGCATTTTCCAGAAAAAGATGATTATAGTGATAGTATTTTCAGATTTCAAAGCTTAGAGCTTAGTCGTGGTGAAACGGTGATGGCTGTATTTCATATAAACAGACAAGAGACCAAAACGTAAACTCAATGGTTACAACAAAGATGGAATTTTACGAATCGGCCGAGTCCTAAATTATCTTGCAGTAAAACTGAACAGATTGCTCATGTTCCATCATCACAGTTAGGGAAAGCGCAAAAACTCTCTTTTGCACAAGTCAATGCTAAAGCAACTTGGGATATAGGGAAAGGTCTGTAAAACTTGTGAGCTTATGTGGCCTGTATTCATGATATTGTTTTGCAGTAAATTGAATTTACAGTAAATCAAATGGCATAAAATATTTTTTTTACTTTTGGTGTTATGAAGTGTCTAATCGTAACTTCAGCGTCTAAATAAGATAACTAAAGTTACGCTCTTTTGTAGTTATAATAATCAAGAACGTTTAATCAAAAGAACTTATTCGGCACAAAAATAGGCAGTTGTATGTAGAATTCACAAATTGCAATCTAATAAGGGACTAATTACATGTTTGTAGTATTACGTAAACAAAAAAATAAATAAAAAATAAAGCATTAATATACAAAGAATGCGGCAGTGTTGCTTGAAAAGAAATAGGAAATGTCATATAAATAGTCACCCAGTTAATTGCTCCTAATTCTAAAGAAAACAATTTTTTTATCACTACCGAAATTTAAAGTGTTAATTGTTCCGTCAATATCGTTGGTCAATTTAACATTTTGCACAACAAAGAATTTATTTAAAAGCAAAAGTTGTACAAAATTTAAAACTAGTTGGTATTCGATTTTAGCTACAAGAAAATCATCCTTGCACCTAACAACGCTTAAAGCTATTTCTATCAAATCCAATTACTCCCTCTCTCTGTCGCCGAAAAATTATTTTGTGTTCTAAAGTTTTCTCGCACATGTCGCAAGTGAGTGCCCTATAAATCAATCTTTCTTTCTTTTTCTGAATAAATCAGAGAATTTTCGATGTTGGCTGTATCTGTATAAACGCCATATCTCTTGCAGTTTGTCATTGCCGATGAATTCGTCCAATGAGGGTTGGACGAAAGAATTCTCGGAATAACAATCTCTAAAACTACCAAAAAAATTCAAAGAGTTAAATAAAATAATTTTGTCTGTAGCATTGGTTAACTTATTTCATAATATCATTTATTTATTTAGAGTATTTTTTTATATTTCAGTTCTTGAAGAATATGTCTGTCCGCATTATTGTGATCGGCATTGGTAGTGGCGTATCGACCAAACAGTTGACGACAATTGCTTCCGAACCGAAACAAGATAACTTGTTTGTGATTTCAAATTTTGATGAACTTGGGAGGATCTTAAATGGTGTCATCGCGATAGTGTGTTCTTGAAGTTTAACAAGTTTAAACTAAGAAATCCGGAATTCTTTTTGCAGTGGTTAAATTGTTAAAAAAATATTTTTTGTAAATAAAAAACTCCTTAGAGAATAATTTGGCAGTGTGAAACAACTGTTTCCCGAAAAAAGCATCTTAAAAAACAAAGTTTTTAAACGAGTTATTCAAAACTAAAATGTAAGCTTAATTCGGAAAACATCGAATATCTGCACAAACCGAGCAATTACACATGTATTTACTGCTAGTTGTGCTCCCTATCAAATGTATATTTTAAATGTACTTCTTAATTGTTTAACTCGTGAATCTGTATATGATTTTCTCGTCTAGCTAATATGAGTTTAATTGATTTTACGTCTTTTTTCTTTAACGTTGCTAAAATCACTTAGACCGAAAAAAACAAAATTACATTTTTTAGATAATTTAAAAACAAACATTATTGTACAGAGCAGCATTTTACAAGTTATCTTTAATAAATTAGTAACGTTTTCAGAATTGCATAGAATGGTTTTTAAAAAGCTTTTTGTTGGTACAAAACTTTAAAACAGCTCTTTAAAGCAAATGTTCCATTCAAAGCTCTTTTGTTAATTGAGTAGCCTTAAAAAAGGCAGTTTTGAAAAACTCGAACGTTTTCGTTTAACGTTTGAAACGTTCGAGTTTTTGTCTAGAATGAATTGCAGAAACTGAATGTAGTATTTCAAAAGTTTTGAGATTGATTCTGATTGACTAAAAATTAAGGTTAGTAATAGTAATCAAAATAATTGAAAATATTTAATAAATAAAACCACGTTTCGTCAGCGTTAAAAATTTTTTGGCAAAAAAAGGAACAAAATAATGCAAGTTTTGTGTTAAAATTTGGAACTAAAAAAATTTTTTTACAATTATACTAACAATTTATGTTTCAAAAAAAACTCTTTCTGTCTACAAAAATTAGGTTTTCGAAGAGTGATGAAAATTGATTCAAAGACTGATAAATGGAAATCAGATCGTGCTTTAGAAAGAATAAAAAATTGATTGTCCTTATAGTAAGATGCACATTTTTGGTCATGTAACAAATGGTTTCCAATCGGTGAATCACAGTGCGGTATTGAATTAGCTAGTTTTCCTGGGTGTTCTGGATGTTTACATTCTTGACTGGTTCTGTTCCGAATAGTTTTGGATCGCTGGCGGATTATGTCCTGCAAACGTTGAGACGTTTGAACCACGTACCGATTATCGCAGTGGCACAGTACATATTCATATATGACGTTACTTTGTTGAAAAGTGGGAAAAACGTCTTTATGTATTGCAAGTAAAATCCGTCTGGTGGAAAGGACCACTCGTGGCTGGACCGCTCCAAAACAATTACTAATAGATAATTTTATTTTTCTTTCAAATTTTAGGGAATTTTCGCAAATCCAAGGCAATTTTAAATAGACAGAACATTTTTTTTGGCCTTTTTCAGTGCTTTGTTGGAAACGTAAAAAGTTTTTTAGAAATTTTCGAATCAATAAGAAATTCTGGATAGCTATTCTGTACAAAAATAGAGCGAATATTATCTAGTTCATGTTTTAATGTAGATTTCCAGCAGATTTTTAAGGCTTGATGTGTTAAAGTATCAATGAGATTTATTTTACGTCGTTTTGGTCCAAAGGAATTCCAATGAATATATTAACCTGTGAAAGTGGGCTTTCGATAGACTGAAGTGATGAATTTATTATTAGATTTGGTAACAAGTACATCCAAAAAAGGCAGAGAATTATTGATTTCGATTTCATTGGTAAATTTTAAGGAGAGGTGAAGCGAGTTAAAACAATTTAAAAATTTTTGGAATTCAGTTTCTTTATGAAAAAGAGAAAAGGTGTCATCAACGTAACAACAGTAAGCGGTAGGTTTTGAAATTTTATTGAAAAGTTTTGATTCATAATAGCCAACGAATATATTTGCCAGAGCGGGACCAAGAGGATTACCCATAGCAACTCCATCAATTTGCCTGTATATAATGTTATTAAAGCTAAATTCAACTGAAGTAGTTGCAGTTTTCATCAGTTTAATAAAAACATTTTTAAAAGTAACTGGAGTTGGGAGGTGACCGTCGTAAAGTGTTTTAGTACAAATTTCAATGGTTTCCGCTAAAGGTACGTTAGTAAATAAGCTACAAATATTTATATTCATTGGAATAATATTCAGTTTTTTCAATTGTTTTTTAAGGTTTTTCAGTTTGTTCAGTTTTTTCAATTATTTTTAATTGTTTTCAATTCTTTCTGGCAGTTTTAATTGTATTTTATTTTATTTTTATTTTACTTTTTAAATACCCCTGATGATTCTTTTTATGGGTGAAACAGTCTGTTGGGTTTCAGCTTTGTTTTTATTTCCGTGATTTCGCCATTGTTAATTTTAATTCAAGCTCTAACTTTGTTATCGAGCACTTTAGAAGAACTAATTTTCCAACAGTGTTATTCTTTAGAATATATTTATTGGGATCCCTTTGAACCAAAACAGCGTAAAATAAATTTCATTAATACTTTAACTCATCGAGCCTTAAAAATCTGCTCTGAATCTACCTTAAATCATGAACTAGACGAGCGGTTGCCAACCTGTGGTCTGTGAAAATGTTCAGGTGGTCCGCTGAAAAAAACGGGTCATTATTTATATATCATGAACATTCAGAATAAAAAAAATACAATTAACAAAACTTAAGATAGATTAAGCTTTTTTCAGCTACTTTTTATTAGCGAAATTCTTTCTAAATAAATGACGTTTTAGGTGCTTTTGCAGGTGTACTTAGTGATATTTGAAATTGATAGATGGCAACTACAGAGCACCATTAGTCTGCCATGAGTATGACATGAGTATGAGTATGAGTATGTCATGAGTATGACACAGTTGTGTGGAAACCTTTACTAGTTTACAAGTTTTGTGCATTAGGTTTTAGTAAACTCAAAAAACAACATATTCTGCAAATAACAATATAAGGAACAATATTAAATTAGTTATTGCTTAACATTAATTATATTAATAAATTAAAGCTTTCAAGCTGTCTCAAACTATGCGGCTGACAACTGTGTTAAATGATACACGAAACAACGCGTAGGCAATAAAACTCAAACTGGCATGCAAGGTAATTGCGATAGCTTCGGGAAACGAGTCGATCAGACAATTACTGCAAAGTAAAATGAACAGAGTAAAATAAATGAAAATCTTCACATTCACCCCCCCTTTAAGAAATTATGCAAGGATTAACACAGACAGTAAATCAATTTAAATAATAGATGTAGAAATAAGTAAATGCAAGCACAAGCACCCACAAGTTAAATTAGATTGTATCAAAGGGGTGTGAGAGCGAATGTACATTGTAAACTGTTTGACCTATATAGTTATTTGAACCACTCCCCAGGTTTTTCTGCTTGGAGTCTTTCGGGGTGACGCCTTTTTCTTTCGGAGCGCCGGGGTATAACTACCGATGGCTCCACTGCATGTATAGCCACTTTTACTCGTAAACTAATTTTTTTTAATTCCAGACCTAGATAGGCAAATAAATATAATAGCAATGTGAATTAGTACAAAAAATTTGCCCGACAAGCATAAATTGGAACACCAGATTAATAAAGCAGTTCAATGCAATTTAAAATTTGTCTATGAAAATTGATTAATCGATAAATAAGGGTCCGTGTTACAAACAACTTAGACGTCCATATTGTAATTTTTGATTGCGCTTGAAAAAAAATTGATTCTTTCGCAATAGGAAGCATTTTCTTTCCAAGTTCTTACATTTTGTAAAAGACTGAGAACTTGCAATTAAATAAAACAACAATTTTAAAAAATTCAAAAAAGTTAAAAGGGAAAAAATTTGAAAATAAAAAAATTAACAAATAAGATCAAATGAAAAAATATATTATTTTTGGAGAAAGCAAAAAAAAAAAAATTTAATTTTGCAAAAACATTTTTTGATTACATTTTTATTTAGTTTTCAATAATTTAAATTGTTTTTTTCTAAACTTTTTCATATTCGAGAAATCAGAAGAAGTCCATATTTTCTGGGGATCCGAATTATCCGACTTTTCCCTAACTTTAAAAAACTTTTTACTCTTATTAAGTTTTAAAGTCATTATATATTAACGGTATCAGTTTTTAATTTCAAAACCCATGTCCGTACTCTCAGGCTACTGATGGATCCATATTAAAGCTTTATGTTTATGATCAATTTTGTTGTTAAATATTTTTTATTTTTTATTTTCTTAGGACTTCCTTTAAAAAACCATCCTTAAAATAAAATCGCAGCTAAATATCATTCAACTCAATAAGCCTTTGTTTATTAAAACTTCTTTAGATAAAAACATAAAATTGTTTATCTAGAATTTGAAGGCAGGTATGGCATAGATTAAAGCAGCGGTGATGTTTAGCCGGTTTGCACAAATTTGTTTTTAACGTACCGTTATCAGCAAACCTGAATACTATTTGGTCAAATCGAAATTATTAGATCTGAAAGTGAAACTGAATGACAAAAATTCTCAATCTGGCTTTGAAAAAAATCTCTTGTTAACTTCTTTGAATCCCACCACTGGATCAGGATTGCGCAATCTTTCACCCGTCGAGGGTCAAATTTTGTCTGCAAGTAACCGCGAGATGGTATCAGTGCAGTAATCAAAGTGATGATAGTTTTTTGTTTTCACTTTAATTTTACCACTTGATAGAATAAACTTTTTAAAAACTGGAATTCGAACCACAAATATAATTAAAGACTAAAAGAAAACATCGTTTTTATCATAGATGTTCTTTCTAAATAACGCGAAAAACCTTCTGCTCGGCAAAAACAAATGTATTTTGAGTTTTTTGTCCATTGTTGGATTGGTTCAGAGCCGCATTTGATTATGCTTCTGATTAAGAATTCCTTTGCAAGCCGCTGGTTGGGCAGCCCTAGCATAAACTATCAGCTCCAGCAATACGGAACCAGGGTTTGGCGATTTCCCGGACTTGAGCAGCCGGAGGGGGTGGACTTCTGAGGTAAAGTCTCGAGTATTTATTTTTGCATGAGGTGCGAATCCTCTAGATTGCAGCTATATCCTTGCCAACAAGTCCCGCTGACTTAGAATTCTTTGTCCTGACACCTCATTTTTTACCAATTGCGATGTAGTAGAGTTGGCAAAATATGCAACAGCTAATTTGATTTAAATAACATACTATGGCAGTGTATCAAAGGACACCTTATGAAACGACTGTTTGTTGAACGACTGCTTATCGAACAATAGTTAATTTAATACCGTAAAGTTTTTTTTACTTAACCTTTGATTTTTTATTCTAAATTTGATTTATTGAAACAAAAACAGCCGTAAAACGCTGTGGAGCTATATGTGCCCAAACTGCAGTTTCGGTTTAAATATAATGTCTATGACATCACAAATGTTAATGAAAATTCGAAACAAGCATTTTTTTTAACGCGATATGGCATGCCCATTAAATGTAAAGGTTACTATAAATTTACTGCAATAATTAAAATTTCAAAAATCTTTATCCGCTTTCTTAAGCTAGTGCTGCATATGAATTAAAACTACATGATGGATCTTGTTCCTATGCATTTAAAAAAATACACAGTACACCCAAAACAATAGATTAATATTTAAGATAATGTTAAGAAAATTTACTTTATTTGCAACAAAATGTAATTTTGTTTACTAAAGTACTGAGCGGCACAGGAAATGTGGTTTTACAGTGCTTTTCAGTCTATAAGCCTAGTTAATATTGTTAACGTGATATAATCTTCCGTTTTTTTCTTTAAACGTAAGCGAGACTGCTTCGAGATTAAATGTCTTTGTTAAGATCGCGGCGCTTTGACAATGTGCTGCCTTTTGTTTTAAGTGGCCAACGTGGTCGGTCGGCAGTAAGTTTCGTAGTGTAAAGTTGGTCGTAACTGCATGGTTTTACGTTTAATTGTTTTGTGTTTACAGGATGACCGTCCGACCGGTTTAAAGTTAAAATTAATCAAATTTAAGTTAAAATAGAATTGAAATTTGTGTTAAATTGAAATTAAATTGCATTGGAATAAATTTAAATTTTAAGCTTTCAAAGAACGGTCACTACTCAGATAGAAACGCGGAAGGATTTTGACCACAACATATATTATATTATCAAGCAATTCCTTTTACCTCTTTTTGCTATTCTTCAAAATGCTCTTGCTTTTGATTTTATATTCAAATCAAACTTATTGTATTAACCCAAACAATGTACAGAATAGAAAGTATGATTTTACTTTGTCTTTAAAAATTAATTTTTATGAACGAAATATTCATTAATCTTTCCAACAAACTAAAAATATGACATAATTAATATTAAAAAAGCTGCGTTTTAAACTGAAAAAGTTATTTCTTTATGTAGATATAATTAATCACTTTTTAATTTGAGTCAATATTGAAACTTTCAATTTGTTTTCATAGAAAAAAACTTTTATTTGATTATACCTACCATTAAAAGTCATATTCATTGTTTTCAACGTTTTTGAAAATATTTTGTTTTTTGAGATAAAAATAACCTTTTTTAAATGGTACCACGTCTTAATCGTAAACTGTTTTGTTAATTTTACACTGCATTTTTGCGTAGTGAAAATTTTTAAAATTATTTATTTATTTTAGCTGAACAAGATTTTTTTTAATGCGTATTTGCAATGTGCTGAAAATTGCCTTAATGGAAGATGTGTTTGTGCAAACAACTCGTTTGTTTATGTAACACAAGGTTCACTGCAATGTATTTTTGTCAAAGTACAGTATAATATGCATTGTATTTTTATCTGTATGGTAAACGTTAGATTCGCATAAAGAATAACATTATTAAGAAATATTGTGACATTTTTTGCCATTATTTCTTCTCGCTCGATACTGTATAACTCTTTACCTAAAAATGTTTTGAACTTGTATGGATTAGTCCACTAAAGGCTATTTTTTTGAACATTTCGCAATTTTGATAAGAAAAAATTGGAGCCGATGTGTTGTCATCGTCGTCGTCGTCATCGTTTTAAAGGCACCCACTCCAGGTCAGACACAAACAGGACTGGGGCCGCGGGTTTGTCCTTTTACTACTCCAGGCTGCTGCACTGCCGAATCAGATGCTGGCAGTGATGTTGTTAAGCCAGCATCGGGTTTCGTCATCCAAAACCGTCAGACCTCGTGCTCCATGTGGTGCCCAATGTATAGGACAGGCTGTTAGTACATGGTCTGCGGTTTGCTCAGAGGCGCCACACTCGCAATTCGGTGAAGGAGCGAGACCCCATTTGTGCATGAAAGAATGGAATCGCCCAACACCAGTCCGCAGGCGGTTGAGCTTAACCCAAGCTGCTCGGGGTAAGCCTATCCCGACAGGCCTGGCACCGGTTCCGGGCACAAAAGCACGGAGCCTGGAAGCACCTTCACGGTACTCCCTTTTCCATTTGTGATTTGTCCATTCAGAAGCGCGGATGCCAAGTCTGACAAGGTTGTCCAAGAGATTCTGCGCAGCTGGCACAAACGAGTCTCACTTGGCGAGTATCTGAAGAGCCACTTAAAAGATCATACAAAATATGATTGGAATCCAGAGACCCACGGCGAGCCAAGGAGAGTGTCGCTCCCAGTCGGCGAAGCTCAGCTGGCTGGATGCCTGAGAGTACAGATAGGTGGTCCGTTGGAGTGGGACGCAGGCATTTACAGTAGTGACTATGCGCAAGGCGTCGTTCAAGACATTGTCGATGAGGCGAATGTGAGCACTGTGACACCAGACAGACCAATTTATTTACGAGGATTGTGGAAACAAAATGCAAAAAGAAACACAGTTAATATACTTATTTGACAAAACAACAATGTACGACAATTTGTCATACTTTTATAAAATAAAATGAAAATGTAAATAAATAAAATAAATAATAATGGAAAAGTGACAATCTCGACGGAGACTGCGAAGGGACCGGTTAAGGTCATGAAGTCAACCAGACACGAAAAAAAAATGGGCTAGTACTGCACAGCAATTATTTGCAAGGATTTTACGCTAGTAGGTTGTCAACAGTATAATTGTAATAAAAATGATTTAAAATTATGCTTAAATTTGTAAAATGATTGATTTTGTAGTTCAATAGGGATATAGTTCCAAATTTTTGTTCCTTGAAATTTATTGATCTTTGACAACAGGACGTAGAGAATGTAGGAAGATATAAGGTATTATTAGAGTGAGATCTAGTAGGGTGGTTGTGAACTTGGCGCGTTGTAGTAAAGAAGGAAGAAAAATAATCGGGCAGTGCTTTTCGGGAGTGCTGGTGCATAATTTTAGCGATTTCATAAATATACCAGTCTGCTAATTTTAAGACCTTTAGTTAGTAATAATATGGCGTAACGGATGTTTTTGGTGAAATGTTGAAAATTATACGAATGAATTTATTTTGAAGACGTTGAAGTTTTTTAAAGTAGGATGGAAACGTACTTTCCCAGATCGGTAGAGCATACAATAGATGAGGGTGTATCAAAGAGAAATAAAGAAGTCTAAGAGCAGATAACGGAAGAATATGTCGCAATTTGTTAAGGATACCAACTGCCTTAGCTAACTTGGTTTCAATTTGGAGAATATTAAAATTTAATTTGTCTCTAATAACACTCCGAGGTATTTGCATATTTAGCTAGACTTTGTTTTGGAATTTCCGTAAGGAAGATTTAGATTTAAACTAGGTACGTTAAGTTTGGGAGATATTGGTAGTATAAACGACTTTTCTGGATTAATTTGAATTTTGTTTGCATTACACCAGTCTGTAATATCAATCAAGCAAGACACTTCGATTGCACAGATGTTCTAAAAACAAGCAAGTATAATCAGCGAATAGACGGGGGGTTGGTATGAAGAGCATTGGGGAGATCATTGATATAGATTAAGAAGAGAAGTGGTCCAAGAATTGAGCCTTGAGGAACGCCAGTATTAATAGCTTTATATGAAGAAGATGCAATTGAGTACCAATTTAAAAAACTATGCAAGATATGATCAGGGTCAAGAGATCCACGTTAAGTCAAGGAGAGTGACACTCCCAGTCGGCAAAACTCAACTGGCTGGATGCCTGAAAGTATGGGTAAGTGTTCTGTTGGAGTGAGACGCAGGCATCCAGTGACTATATATAATAGTTTGCTATTTCCAGATTATCATGGACTATTGTTTTATCTACAGTAAGTATCCTAAAACCAGAATTATGCTTTCTGCTATGTAACCGAGTTGAATCAATTACAACATTATAGATCATTTACAATTACAATTAAACATAAAAAATTTTAAATTACATTACAATTTCAATTACATTATACTAAACAGCTCAAATTGCAAATAAAATTATAATCAAAATTTTAGAGTTAGCGAAGTTTTATAAAAATTTTTTTTGCTTGTTATTACAAATCACAAATTGTTCACAATTAAAAAGCCACTTCTTTTTACAATCTTAAACATAAATTGAATTAACTAAAAACTCTTAAAATTTAAAGCAAAAAGAAATAATCTACCTAAAAACGATGCATAATGTATGCTTGCTTGCGCCAGTTTACTCTACTGTCCAATGTGATTTATTTATTTATTTAAGTGAATGGATCAGAAAAAGTTGAATTAATTGGTAAGATCACTATCACGTCTTCTAAATCACCACCAACTTTAAAACCTCTGCTTGGGCAAGAAATTGCACTTTTTCAAATTTCAACTTTTTTGACAAATTCAAAATTAAACCTAGTTTTTGGATGGCATAGAAATAATTTCCTTTCAAATTTTAAATATTTTTTTTGTGCAAAAATATATTCTAAAGTAAATTAGATTCGAAACATTGACATAGAGTAGTTTAAAAAATATACCAATATAGGTAGCAAAGTATTATAAAGCAGTGCTTCCTGACCATTTTTGTGGTGACCCAAATGCTATACAAAAATAGAGAGCAAAGATTTGGCGACCCAGCCTTTTTTACAGACTTTATTGCAAGCATAAAATGTAAACTAAACACAAAATAACTTAACCTTCTGTCTCGGATTCTTCAATTTTCCGTCCCTAAAAAGTAATAATCTCTAAAAAACAATGTTCACTTTGAATCTGTCTCAGATTTTTCAATTGTCTAAAAAATAGTGATCTTTAAATCCGTGTAATCACTTTCGAATCACAATTAAAATTACTTGATGTTATCACAACTATAGTCATTGGCAACCCAATCAAATTAAACGGAGACGCACTTTTCAGTCGCGACCCAGGGTTTGAGAAGCATTGATATAAAAAGTCAAACTTAACCAATAAATTAGCGCAATAGTAGTTTTCAAAAGAAATGCAATGAAATTTTTGGACACTAGTTAACACAAGTTTGCATTTTGAACTCAATCAAATATAAAAACTTAGTGTAAAAGTCCTAGGCCACTAAATTCCGATATTTAGTGGCCTAGGACAAAAACTATCAGCAACAAGCTAAAGTTATTTTTCTATCTTAACTTATTGATATTCTAGGCTAAATAAAGAACTGCAGTTAATTTTTTTGCAATTAAGGAAAAACTGTATTTTTAAAATTTTAATATTAGCAAATATATCTCTTATTGGGGCATGGTAAATATATTTCCAGGGTACTGGTAGTAATGCTGAACCAACTGCGCATTTGCTACAAATATTTAGTTAAAGAAAACTATGCAATCAAACTGCAAACAATTTCTCTTTCTAAAAACCTTAAGTTTACTTTTAGGTGTATATCTAATTTTATAAAAAGATAAAGCATGTCCTTTATTTGGCTAGTTGAGCTAACCAAAAACTTTCACAAATGTAAGCCAAATTGTTTGGAGTAAATTGATTATTTGGAATTTCTATTTTTGAAACAGATTATTTTGCTTTCCTAAACAAGCATTTTTGTTGGAAACTTATTTGACACTGCTTTTTAAAAAAATTTTGTAAATGGGAATATGTTTACCGCTGCCATATTAAGGAGTAAAGGAAGAAGTCCAGGTAATTAAGTGGAGAAGTTAGTAAATTTGCAAAAAGTTAAATGTATTTGTAATTTAGCTTACAATTTTTCAAATTACTATTGCAATTACAGTTGCATAAAAGCAAAAAAACCACAATTAAAATTATAGTTACATAAAAAATATATTCGTCGTCGTTGTCGTCGTCATCGTTTCAAGGGCATCCACTCCAGGTCAGACACAAACAGGACTGGGGCCGAGGGTTTATCCTTTTACTACCCCAGACTGCTGTACTGCCGAATCAGATGCTGGCAGTGGTGTTATTAAACCAGCATTGAGTTTCGTCATCCAAAACCGTCAGACCTCGTGCTCCATGTGGTGCCCGATGTTTAGGGCACGCTGTTAGTACATGATCTGCGGTTTGCTCAAAGGCGCCACACTCGCAATTCGGTGAAGGAGCGAGACCCCATTTGTGCATGAACAAATAGAATCGCCCAACACCAGTCCGCAGGCGGTTGAGCTTAACTCAAGCTGCTCGGGGTAAGCCCATCCCGACAGGCCTGGCACCGGTTCCGGGCACAAAAGCACGGAGCCTGGAAACATTTTCACAGTATTCCGCGTTCCGTTTGTGATTTGTCCATTCAGAGGCGCGGATGCCAAGTCTGACAAGGTTGTCCAAGAGATTCCGCGCACCTGGCACAAACGGCCGTCTGGATCTTAGTCTCACTTGGCCAGTATCTGAGGACCCACTTAATAGACCATACAAGATATGATCGGGGTCCAGAGATCTACGGTGAGCCAAGGAGAGTGTCGCTCCCATTCGGCGAAGCTCAGCTGGCTGGATGCCTGAGAGTATAGGTAGGTGGTCCGTTGGAGTGGGACGCAGGCATCCAGTAACTATGCGCAAGGCGTCATTCAAGACACTGTCAATGAGGCGGGTGTGAGCACTGCGACACCAGACTGGCGCACAGTACTCAGCTGTTGAGTAGACTAGAGATAAGGTGGCTATGCGTAGTGTTTTAGCACCAGTCACCCCATCCCGAGCCCACAAGTCGCCTCAACAGTGTGACGCACGATGATATTTTTTTACGCAATGCCACTAAATGATGACAAAAAATGAGCAATCTGTCCAGTTTTAACCCAAGATAAGTAGGGGTAGGACAGAACGGTAAAAGTATACTATTGTTGTAGACCTTTATCTCACATTTGGCTTTTCGATTATTTAAGTGAAAGGATGCCGCCACCGTCTTAGTGTGACTGAGCTTCAATCTTCAAGTCTGGAGATACGCTGAGAGTGTAGACATGTCTTGGCTTAAGGTCCCCTCCAAGTCCTTCCAGTTTCCAGAAGAATGCAACAATGCTAAGTCATTAGCATAAGCAAACTTTCTGGAAATTATGGAAGAAAGATCGTACGTATAGATGTTAAATAGGAGGGGAGCCAAGACCGATTCCTGAGAAACGCCGTTTTTAAGACGGCGTAGCCTGCTTTGCTTGCTGTCACCGGTGGTAAGGGTGAAACTTCGATTTCGGACAAGCTCCATAATTATTTTGACCATGTGCTTATCCGGAACTAGTCTCAGCAGTTTGCAGGTAAGGCCACGGTGCCAGACAGTGTCATAAGCAGCTGTCAGATCGATAAATACGGCACCGGCCTTCTTTTTAGCCTCAAAAGAATTCTCGATGTTCTGGTTTAGCAGAACAACTTGATCTACGGTTGACTTCCCGTGTCGGAACCCAGCCTGCTCTTTAGGGAGCAGTGGATAGATTAATGGTTCAACGCGGGCGTAGATAAGCCTCTCGAGGATCTTGTAGAGGACACAGAGCAGAGATATCGGTCGATAAGTCTTTGGGTCCCCCACGGGCTTTGCTGGTTTGGGGACTGTGACTACAAGCGCTTTTCTCCAGATCCGGCGCAAACAGGAAGAGAAGAAGTCACGTAACCAGGACTTCAAAGCAGCTCCAGCATGGAGTATAAACTCTGAGTAGATGGAATCAGGTCCCGGAGCTTTACCTGGTTTTAAATGTTGAAGGGCAGCAGCAAATTCTCTCTGTCAGAGATATTTACTGCGTCTGGTGTTGCGACCCTCCAAAGGTCAGACACTTCTTGAGAGACAAGTCGAGATAACTTGTGGTCATAAGCCTCGTATTTCCCATTTCTAACCAGCTGATATCCAATAGCATCGGCTGAAACGGGGCAGTGACGAGGAGAGTGTCGTGACCTACCAGTAAGGTTGTTCAAAATACTCCACGCTTTTCGACTGAAAAGTCGATGCTTCGAACTGCCTCGGACCATCAATCCCTCCGATTTCTGTCAAGCTTGGCAAGTAGAGCTGTAGCAGCCAAACTCAAGTCGTATTCCTGAGGATACTACAGAAAGGTTTTATAGAGGAATTCACACTCTGCATTCCAACATGGAATATAGTTATTTTGATACCCGCGTGGGATAGTCTTTTTGGCTGCTTTCTTAATGGTGTTACAGAAGTCCTGGTAAGCCGCATCCACATTAAGTGAATCAGGTCGCAACAACGTCTTTGCGAATTTATTCGTCAAAGCAATGTAGTGACTCCATTTGTCCTTGAGGAAGTCCCATCGCTTAACAGGCATGCTTGGCACTGCCATAGCAAACCTTGGTGGTGTAATAAGCAAAGGTCGATGTTGTGACCTGGGGAACTTTTCGAGAACACGTCCATCCGGTAAGCGACTGTTTGGACCTACGATGGCGAAAGCTAGATCAGGATTGGTGCCAGTGTTCCAGAGGCCGGAATAAAACCTGGCGGCGTCCTTGACATTATATAGGAGGCCAAGATAATTAATACTTGCCCAACCAGCCAAGCACTCACCGTCAGGACTGTTGTTATCGTAACTCCAATCAACATGACGACAGTTAAATCGCCAGCGTAAAGACATGGGTGAGGAAACACTGGGAGATCCAGGGTTTGCAATCGCGTTGGCGGTGGCTTGTAGACGTTGACTATTTTATAGCCATCAACGTCCACACACAGCCACTCGATCTCCGATGTTGGTGGAGATTGGTCCAAAAGCGTGTATCTCAGTCACTCGTGGACAAACGTGGCAAGGCCATGCTTTCTGCTTAAAGAAGATCCAGCTAGTTAGTAGTTTGGAAGTACCAACTTCTCTGCATCAGAGCAGTTGGTCTCCTGCAGTAGGATGACGAGTGCCTCAGACTGCATAGCGAGGTGATGAAGAACGTTCATCTTGGTTGCAGTGAGGCCTTCAATGTTCAGCTGAAGAATAGTGGGTCTTCGGAACTTGTTGGCAATGTGCCCTGAAAAGGGCAGTTTTATCCTGACATTACCCCGTCTTGAAAAGGACAATTGCCGACTAGCAGACCACACTGAATATCGGAGTGGGTGGATACCCTTTCGTTTTGTAGGTTCGGTTTCGGTCTGTTATTTAAACAGCAATGAACAGACTTACTCACAGCCCAGGTTGCGAGAAAGCACCTACCATCTGGGCCGCTATAATTACATTCCATTATAATTACAATTGTAATTGATCCAATTCTGACACGTAATAAAGTTAATTAATTGCCAGATGTTTTTTGTGTCTTGTTTAAAGTTTTTAGCTATGTTTCAAATTATGATATTTCAATTTTTGGTTATGCCACTACAAAAGTACATGTTAATTTAGTTGAAAAAAGTTTTTTTTTTTTTCGCACTCTGCTCGGTTCGAGTTTTGATCCCCCGTATGTAATCATTCATTTAATAAAAAATTGAATATTTTTTGGAGATGGGCTAAATTCTAGTTAAGTTAAAAAAAAATATTTCAAATTTAGTTATAAAATTGTTTTTCATTTTCAATAACAGCATTTTATATTTGTGTCAATACCATTACACTAATAACATTTTCATAAAGAGATTTAGAATTAAACTAATTTTTTGGTTTGTAAAATGGCGATACTGCCGAAAACTTATTCTTGAAGGTACAGTATATATTATGATAGGGAGGTGATCGGATACAGTGTGTTAGTGCACTACAGTTAACTTTAATATTTTCCAAAGACTTGCTCCATATATATGATCTAAACGATTTGCATTGTTTTAATTCTTGCAGGTTTACTGATAAATATAGCCAAACCACTGTATTACCTAACATTATATCTACAATATATGATATCTGATATTCTTTATAATCGTACAAGTGTAAAACTTAATCCTAACTAAACCTAGATCTACATGGAATGGAAATCTGCCTGGGTAGCATGAATTCGGCGTACTGATGTTGACGTGACCCGACAGTGGATCGAACGACATTTGATCGATAGGCAGTGGATTGAACGATACTTGATCTAAACGACAGGAGATTAAACAACAGTTGATCGAAACGACACTTGATCGAAACGACACTTGATTGAATCAACAACTTGATCAAAACGACATTTGATTGAAACGAAACTTGATCGAATAATGAAAGAAAAAATTTACAACTTTAAATCTGTCCAAATTTTGTCAATTTTTCGTCCCTAAAACATAGTGATCCCTAAAAAACGATGTTCACTTTGAATCTGTTCCGTTTTTGTCAATTTTTTGCCCCAAAAACATTGTAAACTCTAAAAAAATAGGTCTTTCTTTTAAATCTGCCTCTGATTTCTCCAAGAAGTCTGCAAGGTTGGGGCTATGGCTCAATGCCTACCTTTAAATAACTGATTATAATGTAAAAAGAATGCAAAAAATGGCAGCATTAGGCATCTAACGAAACATAACCATGACAAGAGATCTACTTGTTGCTCTTTTAAAAATGTTTTGCCCAGGGACCTTGTTAAAAAACCCTGACCTTGATATTGACAAAAAGTTATAAAAAGTAAAAACAAACTGTTTTCTTACTGATGGCCTCTGTGTTTATGAATCTAATTTACAGTAACAAAGAGATTCTTTAATTGCAGAAACAAACAAAAGTAAATCTTTTTTTTTTATCAACTGTCATTTCAATCAAATGTCGCTTTGATCACATGTCGTTTCGATCAAGTGTTGTTTCGATCAAGTGTTGTTTCGATCAAGTTTCCTTTGATTAACATCGTCGTTCAAAAAAAAAGTAAAAAACTCAAGTGTCGTTCGATCATATGTCGTTCGATCAACTGTTGTTCAATCAGCTGTGGTAGCACCTGATATTGAAGCATTTAATGGACCCAACCCAAACTAAATAGATAAAAATATTTTTAAAAGACGAATACTTATACGTGACAGACTAACAAACCGAAAAAAAACAAGAAAAAAAATCAAGAATTAGACAAAGATTTAACAAATGATTTAAGTAATTTAAATAAAATTTCATGACCTACAGTAAAATATTGGAATAAAACGAATTAAAACAATAATGTGTAGAATGGCGGTAAGCGTCGGCAAAGGCAATTTCAAAGAATTTTGCACAAGACTGAAAAATAAGTTGATAAAAATAATTCGAAAAAACCATACAAAAGTTTTCTTACCGTCAAAAGCAACTTGACATAAATCGAATAATCCAAAGTGGTGGGGGCCAAAACAAGAAAAATGCTTACTCTAGAACGTCTAAGCTTAAAATAGACATGTCACAAACGCTCCTGCCACATGGCGAAAACAAAAAAGAATTTAAGGTAAACAAGAAGATTAGGCGTAAATAGAGCGTAAAAACTAAATCAAAGAAAACAAAGAAATTTGGATGCACAAAACCGGCCCTTGGATTTGGTCAAAATTTTCTATACAAGAGAACATCCATATTGCAAATTCAAACACAACAACAACGCAAAACAATGGTTTAAATAGCGGCCTCCAGGAAACAAAGGTTTTGCATATTACTTATAAAGGAGGCAGTACTCTGCAAAAATGAAAACCTTGCATCTCAAGCTTACTAAATCCTATAAAACTTAAATCTTTTCTTTTTGCAAAATTTATTTGAAACCATTACGATTCTAAATGAATAAATATACCGGTCCTGTGCAATTCTGATACTCAAATAGTTGTAAATGTATCAAAACCTTTTTATATTGAGATTATTTTTTTTGCACTTTAAGGTTTTTTGTTTTTTCTCAAAATACATACAAATAACCAAGCTTGAAGTCCACTTGCTTTCATTTACTTGATAATTATATACTAATCATAATCGTGAGCATAATTTTTTTAGAACAATTGAAACAGGAGTCTCCATTGCTTTTAAGTTGTTTGCAAATTCAAAACTCAGCCAACATAACCGAAAACAGAATTTATTACATCAGAGACAATAACAACTTTAAATATCCAGTTTATTGTAACATGAACATCAATGACGGAGGATGGACTCTTGTGGCATCCGTTCATGAAAACAACATCAAATCATCCGGAAGATGCACAGTTGGTGATAAATGGTCGAGTGAACATGGAAATGAAAATAGATCGCAAGTTGGTGCTGAAGCGTGGTTTAATTACGAAACATTTGGAAACGTCATTTTAGCAACAAGTCAAGATTATAAAAACGCTGCCTACTTTGACCTCTATGCGCAAGATGTGATAATTTGGCAAGTACCAAACGACACTCCACTTCAACAATATTACAACGCATCCTATTTTCGATATTTCACAACAAACAGATTTCCAACAGAATATGGTGGAAACATATTACATCTACAAAATCATTATCTAATAAAGTCAGGAGTTTATAATGTAATTACGGACAATGGTCCAGCAATTCCAGTGAGGTTTGATAAAAAATTTACAAAGGGAATTTGACGACAGTTTGGCACCAACGTCAAACCAGTAATTGATCCAGGATATATTCAAGTAGGCTTTCGAACTATTAGCCTGTAGAGTATCGCATAATATTAAAGCCGGTAGCTATTCTAATTCATAAAATTTCTGCTTTTTTTGAAATTCTGGTTAAAGTTGCTTTTTGTGTTTATTGCAAAATTTCAGATTTCCATGTTGTAATAATTTCTATTTTTTTAAAATGTAATTTATATTTGTTATATCAGTTTCGAACTGTTAACTGCGAAAGAAGTGCGTATGCTTTGTGTTCCAGTACAAGAGGACAATCGACTCACGGTAATTTGGAACACAATTGCATCGGATCAACTGCTGATAATAAGGACGTTCGTTATTGTGGAGATTTTTCTGCTTTTGCTTATGATTAATACGGAACAGGACAAGGATGGAATACTGATCTTGAATTATTAACAACTACGTACATTTATGATATTTTACCCTTGAAGTTTGTTCCACAAGAAGCTGGAAAAAGATGCGAAAAACTGTTCTTCCAGAAGAAGCTGGGAAAACTACGATTTTCTTGACAAAAATTCTGAAAATAATTTTGATTTTACTTTTTGTTAAAGTAATTTTTTTAATTATGTTTGCATGCAAGTCTATCTTGAACAATCTTGCTCATTCTACGGAAATTCTAATTAATTTACTATGATTAAAAATAAAACTGTATTTTTCTTCATAAGCTTTGCTTAAATATAATCTACTAACTTCTATTTAAATATGAGTTGGTGTACAAAAAACTTTTTGACGTTTTATGTAATAATCTATCAAAACATCCCACAAAACTACAATTTTTAAAATAGGCTTCCTTTTTTTTATCCTATGAAGACAAAGCCGATAGCTTTTTTTACAAAAGACGCCCACTAGTTCATTGCTTTTTGTTGATTATATCTGCACTGACTTGATACGCAACTAACATTGACCCAATTGCTTTTTCTAATTTCTTAATTTTATGAAAATCATTTCCTGACAGCGCATATATTCTGTCCGTCAACACGAGACCGGACTTTAGTTACCCAGGTACCCTACTAGCAGGTACCCTACTAACACAATGCTCAGTTGCATATAAAAAAAGTAAAAATCTGAAAAAATAGTTCTACTGAAATTAAAAATCTGCTTTATAAAAATTTTGTAAAAGAAATCAAAAAATCTTTTTACTGTAATTTAGACACTGTTACCAGAGACAACATTAAATTTATAACACCTAAGTTGATCTGGCGTACCAGAAGAAGTTATGAATTATAAATTAAAAAAACTTAATAACCCTATGTGTTGCGATAACAATAACTCATTGAATTTTTCTAAATACAGTACTTATTATCTAAAGACCTTCACCGGTTATTTTGAACTTTCTTGTGTATAAAAAAAAAACAAATATAAAACGATTAGTAGCTCATGTCGGCGTCATACAAAAGGGCACACCTATTTCGAGTCACATACTGATTTATCATTATTATGACAATTAAAAATTTTTCTAAATTGTAATAATTCTAATTAAAGATATGCATAAACGCGTTAAAAAGAGTTGAAAAAACAGATTTTTGACATTTCACACCTAATTAACATTCGGCTGTTTAAAGTTAACTTGAATACCATAGCGATGAAATGAAGAAATAAAGGAGAGCAAAGTGACAGGAATTCGAGAGAGTATGGGAAAAAATTAGGGTTCTTTGCTAATTTGATTGTATACTTTCTAAAAGTAATTTTTATTTTTATTTACATCTCTATATTTATCCTCCTGACCTGCAGGAAAAGGTCAAGCACGCTACACATAGAGCAACTGTCAAGCAATTACCTTGACCTGCTTCTGGAGATCCCATATTATTGCTGTTTAGTTGGAATACTATTTTCCATTAAAGATGCAGCTGAAATTTACAGCAGCTTTCCAAGACCGTCAAGCAGGGGAAAATACAGTAAAGTGTGTTTCCCAAGGACACAAAAACAGCTCGAGTAGATTTTAAATCGAGCCGCGACCGCGTCGATAGCTTTCGTCATCAACCACGACGCTCTAGATTTTAATGTTAAAAGTTTTAACAGTTCTCAATGTTTACGTACAATACTCACGGCCTGAATGAAAAACATTTGCAAACCTAATTTGGTCCGCGACCAGTAGGTTTTCTACACATGCTGTCACCTTTCATTCTTAATCCTAATCTTAACTTTAAAAACCCGTAATTGATTTCAATCTTTTGCGATAATTTTTAAGCTTTCGATTATGACATAATTTCTTCCTTTGTTATCTAGTGATGGCATAATTTATGCTTGACCTTCTACTTAATTTATTTTGTCTGCCAGTTGCCCTTAAAAGTAATTATAAAAAGTTGTTTTACTGTTTTATTTAAAGCGCATTGATTGACTGAAGTTTTTAAGCCATTCGCAAAGAATGCGGCAGCGGTGACGTTAATATTTTTCCAGATCGATCTGCTAGTTCGATGTAAATTTCATTTTATTAGTTACATAGGCGGTTACATAGGCGGCACACTTGATGTTATGTAAATAAAATTATAATGATTGGCGCAATTACGAGAACATGTTGATCTGAATTTCTTAAAAACACTCTTTGAATTCAAATGTACTTGTTTTGAAACCATCAAAAAAAGTAGCCAGTCTATTATGTTTTTTGCAAAAAGCCAAAAAAATCAATTAGTTTATTTACTTTTTTCCTACCTGCTGATGATGCAAATGCAATGCAAAAAATGGATACCATAAGTCCTCTTGTATTAGATTGTTACTACAAAAAAATGTAAACAGAAACAATATTTTGTTTAGTATTGTTTTTTTGAAATAAAAGATTTTTTTATTTTAAAATTTACCATTTGACTATAAATTTTTGTCAAGATAATTCGGTTTGTCACAAACTTTGCCAAACTTTTTGAAAATAAGCAAAAATATTGTCGTCGCTTCTTGACTCTATTAAATCTTGTGATTTAAATAAGAAAATGATTATAAAAGTTTTAATTGACAAACTGTAGATAAAACATTCCAGTAACTTTGGAAAAATTTAATGGATTCATACGTTAACAAAATTTTTAATTCATTTGTTCGTATTTACTAATTCTGATTAACAAAAATTTTTAGATATTTATTAATTAACAAAAATTTTTGCATTAAATATTTTGATAAAAGTTTAGGATTTGTTTTAGATCTCTCTAACTTTCTTCAACTCTTCTACTAGCAACTTTTATTTTAACCAATCCTTGAACACCGCAGCGATAACACAAGCCCTTGACAACCACAAGTACACCGGGGGCTGGGACAACTATCGGTCGTGCTCTTGCCTATATTGCTCATAGCGTGCTCAAAATTGAAGCAAGAGACAGGACGACCGCTATAATTTTTCTCTTCTCATCTGGGACAGGAAATCATTGAAAAAACTTGAAGAAAATTCGAATGTAAGTGCTTTTGGTTTTACATTAATGTTTATAGTTTCTTTCTAGGATAAATTTAACATTCTACTAAGCATTGTTTGTTGACTTAACTGGTCTTTGCTCATATCGACAAAAATGACTTCAGTGTATTTCACTAGTAATCAGTGATGGCCTTACAAAAAGGAGTGCCCGGAGCCAGAAACTCAAGGGGGGGCACTATTTAGTGTACTAAAAAAGGTAGCTGATGCCATTTTTAGTATATGAAAGCAATTTGATCTCTAAAAAAAAAGTTTCTCAATTTAAGGGGGCCACTATTAAGTGATTCAAAGCATGGAGAGTAACTTTATATTGCCCCTTGCAATCTCTAAAACAAAAAAAGTGATCAGCCAACGATGCCCCCTCACTTTTTTATTCAATTTTTTTTTACACGTCCTGGTGCTACTATAAAAAAATAAAGCAATTTTTTGTGTAAGGGTGTTACTGATGTATTTTAGGGGGATTGGTGCGGCCGCACCGTTCGCACCTTATTAAAGTCATCACTGAGTAATCTAAAACAGAGTAATTAGTAGATATTAATTCAAAATGGTTCTACAGTATAATAAATTGAATTTATTAATGTTTTGCAATGAAATTTAAAATTTTAAACATTATCAAAAAAAATAGCAACTAAAATTAAATAAAACAAATTTTCATCAAAACTTTCTGTATCAATTTTTGTGACAACTTTTAAAGCAAAAGCTTAAGGTTTAAATTGTAGACTACTAAAACTAAAATTAAAATTTTTTGAAGCAAGGACCATAATGAAATAATGCTAGTTTTTGAAAAGATTTAAACCAGTCTGGTCTTTTCTAACCATGAGGCATGGCCTTGCTATCCAACAGCATTAGAGATTAAAAAATATTTTTCTGTACACTTCTTATACAAGAGATTGTAAATGTTTCTGCTTGCAAAATATTCAATGTCTAAAAGCTTCTACCAATGCAATTACGGGCCACGGGTCTTGTATCTTTTAATTTTTTGTGACTCCGGTCTTTATGCTGGCGACTCGATATGCCCTTAAAAGATATGTTAATGCCAACTGTTGGGTCTACTGTATTTTCCAGAAAAAGATGACTATATTGATAGACTTTCCGGATTTGAAAGCTTGGAGCTTAGTCATGGTTAAACGGTGATGGCTGTATTTCATATAGACAGACGAGAGGCCAAAACGTAAGCTCAATGGTTAGAACAAAGATGGAGTTTTACGATAGACGCAGCAGTGCAATACCTAAACGTTATAAAATGCACTCAATAAAAGTTTTTAAGTAGCCAATATTCTACATCGTTGTGTTATCTTGAAAAGAAACACAAACCCATTAAAAAAAGAATGAAGCACTAAACAAATTAGGCCGGAATAAGCTTAATAGATCCCCTCCCAAAAAACTGAAATCAGAACCATAAAATTAAGTGAAGACTGAAAAAAGTCTTTACTTCTTTAAAAACTGCAGTTAGGCTGTTAAAAAGCAAGGGATTTCTCAAAATAGTTGTTCTGGAAATTACGCCGGCCATTTAAACAAACATATTAGAAGGCTAAGTTAAAAATTACGTTTTTGGGAACGAAAATTAAATATTTTGTAAAAAAATTTCAATTTAAAGTCTATTATGGACTATGTTAGTTACGGTTCGCGACTAATAGTTAGAAATGATCCGTTTGGCGTCAATTGCGGGGGATCAACCGACGGGGGATGACGGAGGATGAATCCTCGGCGGGGGATGAAGGAGGATGAATCCTCGACGGAGGACTCGGTGAATTCCTAGACAGGGGTTAAATCCTCAGCGAATTCCTCAGCAGGGTCGAATTCCTCGGTTGGAGTTAAATCCAAGAAGGTTAAATCTAAGAAGGTTAAATGTAAAGAGATTAAATCCAAAGAGGTTTAATCCAAAGACATTAAATCCAAAGAGGTTAAATTCAAGAAGGTAAAATTCAAAGAGATTAAATCCAAAAGACTGTAATCGATATATTTGATAACGATCAAAGTTATGAATAACTCTTTACATCAGCTAGCGGTGGTTAAAGATCTAGATGAAATTAGGCAATCGTGATTACCTAATTTCATCTAGAAACGGGTTCCATCCATGAACATAATAAATCAAATAGTTATTGTTCATTGAAACGTAAAAACTGAATGTTTGATGGAAGTATGTTAGATAATATAGTTGAAAAACAATCAAAGAAATAGACCAAGAACATACTAGTATGAGCATTAAGCTTATACTGAACCTGTCAAGGGGTTATTTAACAACTACAGTAAAAAACAACTTTCTAACAGATGCTTTTTTCAAAGACTAATAAAAGATGTTTAAAGACACGTTGCAACAACAATAAACTTTCTAAAAAAATTTGTAAATAATTTAGAGTCTTGTAAAAACAAAGAGGGAACTTGAAAAATACGTTAGGTTTTTTACAAAGACAAAGTCTTGTAAAAATAAAAGCATGTATTTTTAAACCAGAATTAGCTTTCTAACCAATAGTTTTTTAACAAGTTTATAAGCAATTATCATGAAAGTCCTATCTCTAAAAAATAATTTTAACAAGTGTTTTTTTCAAACAAATATAAACAAGGATTAGAGGTCACTAAAAATCACTTAACCTTCTAACGAAGGTGTTCGAAAGTCAAAGTCTTGTAAAACTATAATCTGTTATTTTAAAGCGACTTTCTAATGATTTTTATCAAGTTCACAAGTATAAACAAGGATCACTAACAACAGTAACCTTCTAACGAAGGAGTCACTTACCGAGTTCAAAGTCTTGTAAAACTTTTTTAAAACAATTGCTGTTTTCAAAACCTTTCATTGGTTCAGATAAAAAGTTTATTGCGAGGGTATATAAAGCAGAACGTTTTGATTTCCTTATCATTACTTAAAAATGTCACAAGATTGCGTTGACTCTGCTGTTGTTGGTAACCCCGAGGAATTTCCTTGCTATTTCCCCCGAAAGCGCCATATGTGCAGGGAAGAAGATCGGATGGAAACCTTTCGCAATTCGTGGTGTGATCAGAAACGACCGACAGCTCAGGAAATGGTCAATGCAGGTTTTTACTATAAAAAATACGGTGATCGTGTTTGCTGCTTTTATTGTGGAGGACGATTGTTTCAATGGAAAGCCTACGACAACCCTTGGTACGAGCATGCAAAATGGTTTCCTTTGTGTGAGTACGTACTGAAAAAGCGAGGTGTGGAATACGTGAGAAATGTATGTAGCAAACACCTGGATTTAAAAAGACCCCAGATAAAAAACCCGACTCTGTCTATAGCAGCAAATCAAATACGTTCCATGCTCTTTGTAGAAGCAAAACAAAACCTAGACGAAATGATGATGTTTGACCCTCACGTAAAATTTGCAAAGAGTATAGGAGTCAAAGACACCAAAATTCGTCATGCTCTCATGCAACAATTGGAAAAGCACAACCGTAATTTCGAAAACCGTCAAGAGCTCCTCAACGCTGTTATGGACTTAAACCAAGAGGACAAGTGCATGAAATGCAAGAGCAATGAAAAGAACGCAGTTGGCATGCCTTGCGGGCATATGATTTACTGTTGGAGCTGTTTGCAAGACACGCCCTTTTGCTGGTTATGTTCACAAAGATTGACAGAAAAAATCCGTGTGTACAAAGCCTAAAACTTTTTTTTTTCTTTTTTGTGGTTATAAAAACGTACACAGTCTCCAAAGCACACAACATGGAAAGCTACACCAACCAAGCAGACGAACTTCACCGTTAAGCAAACGAAATCAAGCACCCTATCGACTATCCGCCATATACAAGCTGCTACGAGACAATGATGGAACAACAACAACTCCTTTCACAAGCAAGGGAAATGGAAAGTGCGGCTAGAGATATCCGAACGCAAATGAAAGAAATCGCCGCATCCGGGCTGACAATTCCGTCCTCGACCTTGCTGAGAAAAGCGATTATCAGTGTGAAGAACGGAAAAGTGATGTTTTGCATCGATCAGCTTTCCAAAGTCGTTAACTTGTTAATGGGCAACCTACCGCACATTTTATTTCGACCTAAATCCGACACCAAAGAGTATGTCATCCTCTTGTTCTGGTCTACCAACATGGACAATTCCGAACGTGAAATTCAGAAAAAATTCGAAATTATCAAGCAAGAAATCGCTGTCGATCACTTCAACTTCGCTGCGTTGTAGAAAACGTACCGTCTCCGAGACGTCAATTTCTATACTTGCTAAACAACTACGTGTGTTTGAAAGCGCAAAGCGACGAAGTCTATCACCTACCGCCGGACAACAAGGAACAACTGAACAACTTTCTCCAACTCCTCAAGAATCCTGGACCGAAACGAAAACTTGCAAGCACGCCTTGATGTGTATTATTTTATTAATAAAATACAATACAATCAATGTTGTGATAATTCACGAATAGATCGTTTTCAGTTAGGTTAGACGTAAAATCAGATACAATAATATTAATAAAATACAATCAACGTTGTGATAATTCGCGAATAAAACGAGAGATAGAACGATCGTTTTCAGTTAGGTTAGACGTAAAATCAGGTACAATAGCATGCATAGGTACACCGCGACAACGAAATAAAATATAATACACACAATAGTGACCGCAAACGTTCGAAAATAAGGCTTGTAAGGTTTTGCGATTGTAAATCCAACCAGCTAAGGAATAAGTGTTCATGTAAGACTCGAGACCGACCAAAGCAGGTGCTAGTCCGTAGCTATCAAAATATTCTCCTCGACCGCGTTTGTCAAAATAAACAGCAATCCAGTGTTCTTCGGGTTCGTTGCTCGGATCGGAATTGATGACGTAGGCAGAAGGAAAAACAGGTTTTTCCAGCTGATCGAAAGCACAGACTTTTTTAAAGATTTTTTCGTTTCGGAGCAAACGTTCCATTTGCAGCGTGTTCATGCTGTGTAGTCAAAAGCAACGTTTCTGTCTTGATCGATTTCCAGTAGGTTGTCGTTTTCGGCAAACACAATCACAGTAAGAGTGCGTGCAGTAGCAGTAGCAAAATGAATTTCGATCCGTATGTTGCCGTGCTTTATCAATTCGAAACCGACCTCGCTCGAATCCATCTGAGGCGTGAGATCGAAAGCAAACAAGGCACAACCGTCCTTGTACTGTTCTCGCGAAATAGCGTTCCCCGTGTCGCGATAATATTGACCCGTTTGCGTAAACAAACGAAGATAACTTCGAATAAAACGATCGTTGGTAAAATCCGGTTGCAGCGGTTTGGAAGGGATTTGAACTCCGTCCCGGTAAATCGTCATGAAATTGATGTTGTTGTGCTTGAAATGAAAAGGAGATTTGGTTATGACACCGTTGTATGCGTCGTTGTCCACCACACCGACTACCAATCGAGTAGGTAGCTGACCCAAGAACAGGTTTTCTTTGGTGATGCTTCGATTCTCTGTCGGCACGGTAAAACTCTTGACTTCCACACGTCGGAGCGGATATTTTGCAGTGGCGTGTTGCAAGGCTTTGACATGAGCAAGTTGTACAGCCGGGTTCGGCTTTACCTTGCGAACAAACAAAGTCACTTCTTTCAAAGACACTTTGCTTTGTGCTTGGTTTGCGTTTCCGTGCAAGCAAAAAAGATCCTTGGATCGAATCAGACGCAAACGTACTTCCACTCCGTTTAACAAGTAACAATTTTGAAAGGTCAAGTCAATGTGCAGTTTCCCCATCATATCAATTTCTTTGCTTTCTGCAGCCAAAGCTTTGCGCTGGGTGTAGCCCTTGTTTGCTGTAGCACAACTCCGATGATAAATTGTAAAACCTTCACAAAAAAGATTTGCGTAAAAAAAATTTGGTAAAAGTTTAGGATTTGTTTTAGATCTCCGTCACTTTCTTTAATGGTTCTCCTACTATCGACCTTTATTTCAACCAATCCTTGAACACCGCAGCGGTAACACAAGCCCTTGACAAACACGAGTACACCGGGGGTGGGACCAGCATTGGGGGTGCTCTCGCTTATGTCGCTCATAACGTGTTCAATGCTAAAGCGGGCGACAGGACAACCGCTACAAATGTTGCCCTTTTCATCTCGGACAGGAAATCATCAGATAACATTGAAGAAAACTCAAATGTAAGTGTTTTTTAGTTTATCCTAATGTTTATTGTTTGTTTCTAGGATAAATTTAACATTGCATTGAGTATTACTTGTTGAAATAACTAATCTTCCTTCATGTTGACAAAGACGACTTCAGTGTAGTTCACTTGTGGTTTAAAGCAGAGTAATAAATAGATATTAATGCAAAATGGTTTTACAGTAAATTGAATTTATGATTGTTTTGCAAAGAAACTTAGAATTGTAAACATTACCAAAAAAGATACCAACTAAAATTAGACAAACAAATTCTTATCGAAAACAATCTGTACCAATTTTTTGACAACTTTTAAAGCAAGGACTTAACCTTATTCTCCTCAAAATTCTCCTCCTATTCTCCTTTAAACGGTTTTTGCAAAGGCCTGGCTTCTTAATTTTTAAGTTAAAATTTGAAAATTTCTTGACTTTTCCTAATTTAAACTGCTGAATAAGATGGTACTATTCTTAAATGCCTCCGAACAAGAGTTAAAGGGTAAAATAAACGTTTTTTAGCAAATTAGTAAATTTTTGCTTGTTTTCTCAAGCAGAGAGTGAAATTTTACTTTTACGCTTTTATTAACCCTATTCTCCTCAATCTTTTTTGAGCTACTGACTCCGCAACGGCCGGGCTTCAGAAGCCCAACAAGGTTAACGATTTATAACTTTAACCCTTTAACTGCTGGACACGGGGAAGGCATTGTGCTCCAAATTGACCAAAAGGCAATAAAAAAGTTCTCAAAAATTTTTTATTTTTATTTATTTCAAGCACAATGGTGTATAAAACAAGAATTTGACAAAAATTAAGTTATTTTTTACTCAAATTAACAAAATGGATAGTCCACAAAAGTCAAATATTGCACAATTTCGATAGTGACGTAACATTATTTTTCTTCAAGTGGACAAAAATCGAATATCGCAGGTAAGACAAAAAAAATTTATTTTGACTATTATAGTCGAATCTAGCAGTCAAAGGGTTAAAAGAGTATTTTAGTACCGTGCCTATACTTAACCATTAGCTACTACAATACAAGAGGTGGTCAGCATTTTTTAAAAATGACGAAAATCTTCGATATGTAACTTTGAGATTTATTTCCAACTCTTATTCGATCAACCATCTTAATAATATTTTGCATAACATTTATTATTTTGAATAATTTTCCGAAAGCGGTTCTTTGGTGAGTTATACAACACAGAGTAATGCAATAAATCCAATTTTTTCTTAGTAATCCGACGTGATCAAATTTACGTCTTACCAAGGCGTTTCCGTCATTTGTCAGGACACAAGAATACTTTTACAAATCTCCGAAAACATGAAAGTTCTCCTTTACCAATCGAGCAAATATCACTAGCTGGCTGATCTCACTTCTATCAGCGCTTTTTTCGGCATTCTAAACACAGTGGTTTCCAATACCCATGATTTTTATCAAAAAGATAACCTTTCTCCCTTTTTTAAAAATGCTCTTTCTTGCACTATTTGTTTTTGAAATTACTCATATTTTTAGTTTTATACAGTGATTTTATGTAATTAGGGTTGTTTTTGAAATGTTGTTCTGAACTCCGACAATAACTATATAATGTGCACAAAAATTCTGCTTATGTGCTTTACTTGACTGGTAAAAACTAGCCAGCCAAAAAAATAAATTTAACTTTAAAAAGCAAATAACAGTTTGTTTTGCATAATAATGCGTTATTGTGCCCAAAAACAAAATATATACAAACTTTGGTGTCCTTGCACCTTAGAAAAAAGACACGGAGCTGGGCCTCGTAATTAGTTTTTGGCCTAAAAAACTATTGCCCCATAAAGCTGTAGTTGAAGATGCTGCTCTATAAAATAATTCTTTTTGTCCTTTTCAATAAAAAAACAAATTCAACCAATTTCTTTAAAAGTATAATTCAGTTTATAAAAAATTAATATTTACCAAACAGATTCCGAGTTGGAATTTATTTAGATTAAAAAAAAATAAAAAAGCTTCTCTTATTGGCGGGTCCGTTTACAGAACTCTTAAAATTTTCTCTTAAATTAAATTTTTAAAGAGAAATCATCAAAATCAAAAATATTTTATAACAAAACAGACACACAGAAGAAATTATTGTTTTCGGAATTTTAAAAAAATTAACTTTTTAAGCATCCAAACCATTACGTCTACAAAAGCATCCGTTTACTTGAAATTATTTTGGAGCAACAAAGTTTTGCACAAATACAAAAAGCTAGCAATACTATCAACAATTGTTTTAGATCCAACTCATCTAAAATGATTTTATCTTCTAAAAGCATTTAGGTTTCATATAAGAGTTTTTTATTTCATAATCAAAGCAAGGTTGTGTATTCTTGCCACTGCAACTGTGTACGAAAATCAAATATTTTAAAGTCAAGAAAACAAATCCAGTAACATGTTCCAAATCAATCTGCAACCAAGCTAAACCTCAAAAGAATTTCCCTAAAATCAATATAAATCTACTCAAAACATATATTTTTTCGATTGTGATTTTGGTCAAAATTTATTTGAAAACAAAAGGTTAAAATGACCGATGGTTTTGACGAAACAAATTCTTTCTGGCCCAAAGAACCCTCTCTTTGTCGCCAGAAATAAATTGGTTTATGAACTAAAGTTTCTTGCTTACGGTGCAAGTGAGTCGACAACCAATTGTGTGCTCTCTATCTTTAAACCAATCAGAGTCGCGGTTAATTTTGATGATTTTTAGCTTTATATAATCCCACCTTTTCTTGCTATTTTTTGTCAATTTAACATTTTTCAACAACAAAGAATTGTTCAAAAACAAAAGTTGTGCAGAAAAATTTAAAACTAGTTAGTATTCAATTTTTGCTACAAGAAAATCTTTCTTACACCTGGCAACGCTTAAAGTTACTTCCATTAAATCCTTTGATCCCTCTCTCTGGCGGCGAAAAATTATTTGTTTACAAAAGCTTTCTTGCTTATGTCACAAGTGAGTGCGCTGTAAATCAATTACGTGTTGTTTTTTTTTTTTTTTGAACAAATCCGAGAAGTTTCGATGTTAGCTATATCTGTATAAACGCCATATCTCATGCAATTTGTCATTGCCAACGAATTCTTTCAATGAGGGTTGGACGAAAGAATTCTCGGGATAATATTCAGCCAACAATGCAATGCAGGGCCCATGCGGGCTCCTTATGCCAATGTTCTTTTTTTGAAATAAATAAAAAAGTAAACTTATTAGCATCTTTCAATTTTAAATTACAGCTGAAAATTAAAAGCCAGATTAAATACCAGCGGTTAACCCATGCGAGGCCACTACAGCCTCTGCGGCCAAATTGGTACAGGCCCCGTACAGCTGCCTTGCCAAGGCCCTTACAGGCCCTGCTTAGCAATGTTGACTGGGATAATCTTTAAGACTACCAAAAAACTAATGAATTAAATAAAATAATTTTGTCAGTAGCATTGGTTAGCTTGTTTCAAAATATTATTTACTGTATTTATTTAAAGCATTTTTTTATGTTTCAGCTGTTGAAGAATATGAATGTCCGCATCATTGTGATCGGCATTGGTAGCGGTGTATCGACCGAACAGTTGACGACAATTGCTTCCGAACCGAAACAAAAGAACTTGTTCAAGATTTCGGATTTTGATAAACTTGTAAGAATCTTAGATGGTGTCATCGCGATAGTGTGTTCTTGAAGTTTTACAAGTTTTGGCTCAAAAAGTCGAAAGTTTTTTGCAGGGATTGAGTTGTTAAAAAGGGACTTTTTGTTAATAAAAATTTTTGAGAAAAATAATTAGGCAGTGTAAACAAACAGTTTCTCGAAAAAAACATCTTAAAAAAACAAAGTTTTTAAACTAGTTATTCAGAATGGAAATGTAACCTTAACTCGGAAAACATCAAATATCTGCAAGAACCGAGCAATTACACCTGTATTTACTGCAAGTTGTACTTGTCCATTAAACGTATATTTTAATCGTTTAACTCGTGTATCTGTATACAATTTTCTCCTCTAGCAAATATGAGTTCAATTAATTTTAAGTCTTTTTTTTAACGTTACTAAAATTACTGAGACTAAAAACAACAAAATTACATTCTTTAGATAATTTAAAAAACAAACATTATTGTAAAAAGCAGCATTTTACAAGTAATCTTTACAATTTTACAAATTAGTAACGTCTTGCGAATTGCATCTTTTAATTTTTTTTTTCGACAAAGTTGGAGAGTTCTTGAATAAAAAATATTTGTATTTACATGTTAAACTCTGCAAATTTAAAATATAGCAATAAAACACAACACAAAAAATTGAAGTTACACAGTTCATCATCATTATTGTTACTTGTGCGCTTTTAATGCTCAATATTTTCAATGTAATGTCTATTCTAATTTATTGCATTTATCAATCTTATGATGAAAAACAAACAAAAAGAATTTTTAACCGTGTTTGTTTTATTTTGTTGACAAAAGTATGTCTGCACCTAATAGAGTGCAGTAGGCACAATTGGTAGAACATTGTTACGAATGAAATTATTATTGCATCAAAATACAAAAGTAGCAAAAAATTAAAGGAAAATAAACAAAAAAAACAAATAATTTGTAATTTTGAGTTGTAACTGCGTGGCCACGCGAATTAACAGCACGATTGACAGGGTTATGTATCAAACCAATTCTGGCATTCTGTTGTGTCTTTGGAAAGACACTTTACGGCATTTTCGCTGCTTATCGGTCTTAGCAAGCAGCTCTAAATTTGAATTACATATTTAAAAATCACTAGAAAACAAATAAAAATTTTTACCGAACAGCATTAACTTGGGATCTTTAAAATCAAATCAATGTAATTTCTCGAAGGGCCTAAGTTTAATGAGCAACATCATTGGAGACCACAAATACACTTCTAGCATTATTTTTTTTTGTTTTTGCAGCATAAATTGCATCTTTTCGTGTTGAAAGCGCGCTTTGATAATGGTTTACCTCTTAAAAATATCCATCAATGCTGACAAGCAGAGCAGCAAATATTTTTTCTGATATGTTTGTAAATACAATTGAAAATGATCAAGTTATTTTTCGGTGGCAAAAAAGACAACGCTTTAGGTGTAAATCTTTACTTTCTCGCATACGCTGCAGCTGGGTTTTAGCGACAATATATTTTCTTCTAAATCTCACGATTGCAATGAACATAAACCTTTTTAAATTTTTACAACTTTTTCAATTGGCTTACATAATTTTCTTCTAAACTATCAAGGCTACATAAGAATTGCCATAAGGATGTAATGTTTTGTCGATGCATTCAACTTGGACATTAAAAGATAATCTGCGATCGCTCTTGTTCCTTATCACTATACTCATAAAAAAAAAAATCATTACTAATAGGAAAAGAAAATATACCGAATTTGAATAACATTGTTAACATAATATTTATAAGCAGGGTCATCTTAATCCGCAATTCAAATCAAGAAACGTCAAAAAATTTCAGAATTTAAAATAAAAATAAAATAATTACAGACAGTTGTGCAAAGAGTTGGTCGTGGAAGCCTGGCCTTTGATCAGATTGGTTTACGGCGCTGACAAACACAAATAAACTTACAAAGTCTAAAAATGTGAATAAAAAGTACACATAAATCACTTTTTTGACCAGAGTAACAATTATAAATTCTAAATTCTATCTTATACATTTCTAGTTAAAATTAGGTCTAGTGGCGGTTCGCCATGTGAGCTGCAGAACTGCAGCACCTTAAATATCAATGTAGCAGTCGTAAATTTTATAAGATATTACCAGCAACGCTTAAAAATCGATAATTATATTTTTTTAGCGTTGCTGATACTATTTACAAGTGCTGCAGTTATTTAGTAATATTTAAGATGCAGCAGCTATGCAGCACCAATGCGCGAGCCGCTACTAATTACGGTAGATATATTATTTTAATTTTTGATATTTTAATTTTTGCCATCCTTGCTCACTTTTGTTTATTGCAGTAAAGTAAAAAATAAGCTGTTAAAGGAACTACCGAGTAACATATCAAACTTATCTATGAAGAACTATCTCACCGTGGTAGGAAAGTTTACGTGTCTCAGTGACCTGCAAAACTGTGTTGTCTGGAGATTTTACCTCTTCTGTTAGGAATATCCAGGCCAAAGATGTTTGCGTATAAGGACCAGATGGAACGTAGTTCACAAGACGGCAACTTCAAGCCTGGACAGACTCTGATCAAAAGCTGTGGCATGCAAGCAGTCTACGAGAAGGAAATCTTTAAAATAAAACCCCTTGCAGCAGGGTTGCACGTGCAAAATCATATGTCACCTAGAACGTATTTTCATGCTGCCTCGGGCGTCGCTCAGATAAAAAGGTCTGCGTTCAGGTACTTGGCAGCGGTATCTGTTCAAAAAGTACTTTCTTAAATGAGTCAGCCTTGTCGAGGTTAGGACACTGGTAATTGATTTTCAACTACTACAAATTGGCTCATTTCTAATTTCTGTCTGATCTCTATTGGGTGGAGCTCTTGCTTTATCCGGTGAGAAAAGTCTCGTCTCTGGCTACTCGGGATAATCAATTTTTCAGTTTAATCACAAACTGGATAATCAGATTGTTACTTCTAGGGACGACATACACCCAAACCCTGGACCACAAACACACAATGGGTTTGTGACATTTGTTTTAAACCTATCACTAAACATCAAACATCTATTTTAAGTTACTATATAAAGTACTGGGTGCATTTAAATGCTCCCGAATTACAACAAAGAAGTACAACAACTCATAGTACTGCACACTTTACAGCACTTTTAAGCACTGAAGAAAAACAAACACAACATCACCAAAAAACTTTCTAAAAGTCCTTCAACTTAATGCAAATGGAATTCACAACAAATCAGAACAAATACAACTACTTATTAAAAATACACATAAACATTTGGTGGTACAGAATTTAATGCAGTGATGATATTAAAGTTATGCAATAAAAGATTTTTCTTCCCAAAGCTTTTCATCTGACACTCTTCAGGGGAAAACGTCAGAATGAAGCAGAATTGAAACCGAACTAAGTTATAAAGGGGGAAAGTTGAGTTCTCATTGGCTGAAACAAGTTAGCCAATAAGAGAAAAGATTAAGAAATTTTCAAAGAGTAGACGAATTCTTTTTGCTTACACAGAAGGGGATTGAAAGATTTAATGAAAGTCGCTTCAAGAGCAGAAAGGTGAAAGGAAGACCGACCTCGAGCGAGAATAGAAAATTTTTTGTTGCTGTAATGAAGGGCGCATTGGGCGTTGTCAAGAAGATGTTGATTTAAAATTTTTTAAAGTTTTCATATAAATTTCCAGCTGAAAAAATTATATTTTAGTTACTATTTCGTAATTAATTACTAAAAATCTTATTTTCAAACTTTATTGTAAATTGACCAAATTACACGTAAAAATGTGGTTGTATCATATATGATACAACATGTGGTAAGTCATGTCTTGCAACGTGAAACTCAAAATGCTATTTGACCTTGAAACAGGAAATTAAAAATGATACTAGACCAATTTTAAACTTAAATATGGCAAATCAATTGATTTTTCAGTATTTGGCATAATAGCTCAGTTTTATGTCACTCTAACATTGGAGCAGAAGGATTCGAGTTTGATACTCAGTCTATCCAAGTTGTTTTTGTTCCTTATTTAGAAAAGACGCTTGACAAAAAATTCTTGAATGGAGTTTGCGTCTAGGAAAGGTCGAGCGGATTCATCAAAGACTCTTGCGAAGCCCCAAAAAGTCCATAAGAAGAACAAGTATGGAGACCCTGATACCTCGAACGACGGTTTGGCGGGTAGTAAGGAAACGTTTGGTAATGAAACCGTACAAACTGCAGCTCGTTCAGGACATAATTGCAGATGACAAGCAAAAGCGTAAACAATTCTGTGTTGATATGCAAAAAAAACTTAAAGACGAGTTTTTGAACGTCTTGTTTTCAGTGATGAGGCCACATGTCATACGAATGGCAAATTCAATAGGCATAATGTTCGCATTTGGGGCAAAGAAAATCCCTATGTCACTATTCAGCATGAAAGGGACTCACCAAAAGTGAATGTCTTTTGTGCCACCTCGAAAAACCATGTTCATGGCCCGTATTGTGGATTCTAATCTTACGTAGGCATATTGTGGATTTAACTTCTAATAGCTTTACCCAAGATGGCAACGATACACCATTGTATGATTTTCTATCATGGCAAAACATACGTTCGTGAGGAGTGCAATTTGTAGCAGTGCATAATAATGAACGAATAGAATGTAACACATTAGGTAAAACGTACTCCCAGTGCGTAAGCGATAGTCTTTTTACACGTAAAGCCAAAACGATGGTTTTCCAAATAATATGGAATAACGTTCGACTTGTCCATTGCCTCTGGAATTATACCTGGTAGTATTGCTAGTAGGATAAATGATACACACCCAAGCTGTGCAACCATGATTTAAATTCGTAAGACATAAAATTGGTCCTTTGGTCAGTATACCCATAGCTTGGCAAACTAAACATACAAAATGAATCTGTAAGTTTTTCAATAATGATTGACACTTTTAAGTTTTTGCATGCATATACAAAAGGAAAACGCGAATATTCATCAATAATTACGAGCATATATTTGTTCCCTGAAGTGGTCGGGAGCGGTCTCTTAAAATCAAGACTAATTCTCTCAAACAGCTTGGTTGTTTTGATTAAATTAAAGTTGTCTTTTGGTTTTAAAAATTTAACTTTATCTTTACTGCAGTCGGTGCATGCTTTCACGACATTTTTTACATCATCAAAAGAAAAAGGCAAATTTTTTATTTTAACGTAATGAAACATTCTGGTTATGCCTGGGTGGCACAATGCTTTGTGTAATTCGTCCAAAGATTTTAGCGAAGGGAGCGATATTGATGCTGCAGCGGCTCTGGAAAAACTATCAGGCGCACAATTAAGGTTACCTGGTCGATATATGGTTGTAAAGTCATAAGGAGCAAGTTCTAAGCGCCATCGTTGAATTTTATCATTTTTTATTTTTGAAGGATGCTTTAAGTCAAGCATAAATGAAACGCTGCGTTGGTCAGTGACCAGATTGAATGTTTCCCAATAAGCAAATGCTTCCATTTTTGTAGAGCTTCAACAATAGCGTATGCTTCTTTCTCTACAGAAAAATGCTTTTGTTCAGTACTAGAAAGAGTTCGTGCATGAAATGCCACTGGCTTGTTGTTTTGATTCAGAGTAGCAGCAATAGCAAAATCCGAAGCATCGGTTTCGACTGTAAATGATAAATCTTCGTCAATAGGTTGCAAAGTAGCTTGAGACAGTTTATTTTTCATTACGTGGAAAACGTTTAATGCATCTTTCGACAATGGAAACAAATCAGTTTGAACAATCAGTTTGAACCCATTTTGAGTAATAACTAAACAAACCTAAGATTCGCTGCAGTTCTTTCTTTGTTGTAGGTTGTTGTAAGTCATTTAAAGCTGCTACGCGCTCGGGATCGGGTTTAATTACATCATTTCCAACTAGATATCCCAAAAGTTTGATTTGAGTCTAATTACAGAGGCATCTTTTTTCATTAAATGTAAAGTTATCTTTTTTGGCCGCTTCCTTTAATGCTTTCAAATTCTCATCATGGGATTTTTGGTCCATTCCTCCGACAGTTATGTTATCTAAATAAACATTAACGTTCTTTAAATCATGACGTTTAATGAATTGGTTCATTACTTGCTGGAAAGCTGGGACGGCATTAGTCAGTCCAAACAGCATTACTTTCTTCTATTTACATGTATATCAGTCACTGATGCAGATTACCCTAACTTGGTTGATGTAGTCCTAATTTAAGATGTTTTTTATTGCTAATATTTTTGGATTCATTGACAAAAACAGTTTTGATAGTTTTAATGTACTGGTTAATGATGTAAAAATTTTCTGTTAACATCCAATGCAATTACTACATAATTTTTTAGTATGATAGGTATAAAGTTGCATATTTCCTACAACATATCTTTTGTGAAAAATGAACAGTTTTCGCGCAGAAAAGATTGAGCTACAATCTCAGAAATTTAATATTTATGTCAACATTCATTAAATTTAAGTGAAAACATTTCTTTAGTAATTGTTTTTTTGTTTAAAAATATCGTGTCAATAGTTTAGATATGGAAAGATTCATACAAAAATTTTTTAATAAGTGTTTTTAAACTTCTTCAGGTAGTTAAGCTCACAGAAGTTTTAAAATTAAGTAAATATTTGCCATTTCTATGTGTTCTTAAAATTTGGATGGTACGTTGCAAGTCTTATTATTTCAGCCAAAAAAGTGACAAGTAAGATATAAATTTCAACTACCACGGCTTGAAATACCAGTACCAAACAGGAAAGGTATGATATTAAATTTCAAATCCATCTTTCTTATGCATAAGATTGGAATTAAACTCACGTCCACAACTTCTAAGTGGAAAATTTTAACAACCACAAACCCAACTTTTGTTGTTTTTGCTTTATACATTTGTTTTCCTACTAGTTCAGAACATTGCACCTAAACAATACAGTCTTTCCTAGATTGGTATATCATCACTGCATTGGCAAACAGTTTGCAACATTATGTAAAATTAAGTCTTCCCGGAAATTGAATGCAAAGCGCCCAAACTATGATCCAAAACGGCAAATCCTAGACAAATATGACAACTTTATGACTTTTTACCACTATAATAGACTGGATTAAATCACCATGCATTTTCACTTCCTGCTCTTCAAAGTTCAAAACTTAATTAAACTCTAATGCTATCCAATAATATTAATGTTTTGTTGTTCTTATCAGTGACTGGGATCTCATCACATGCCGATGAAATCATCCGTCAAACCGCTGCTTTATCAATTACAACCATGAAATTCATAAGTCAGATTGAGACTGAGAAGCGCTCAGATATAAATAATTTCGAGTACAGTTAATTGCAGAAACTGAACAATAGAGAAAGAGTGCACAATTTTTGTTAAAGTAAGTAAAAAGTCTAAAAACAAAGCAAATTTTTTTTAAAGACTAATAAATACCTTTTTAAATATATATTCTTATCTTATGATTTTTTTTAATTTTAAATTAAATAACTAAATAGAAACGAAATCTTGTTTAAATGTTTGCCGTAAATGTAAACTTGATATTTAAAAATTGGCGCAAATTAAGGTATCAAAAAAAAAGAAAATGCATTAATCGACAATTCATTGTATGCATATCTTTTTGTCTGCTATATCCGTTTAAAGATGCTGCCACATATTTTTCTTTCTTTGATGGCAAATCAAAAAGCTTTGCTGCTTTATTTTTTCTCTGTGCCGCTCATCAATTACTTTTATATTTTGTGCTTTTTTAAATATTTTTTGGTGGAACCGAAATAAAGAAAATAAATGAATGAGTAGAATACGTTCGAAAGCAGAGAATGGAAAAAAATACAATATATGACTATTTGAAATTTATTGAAGTTTTAACTTTTTGTCTATATTGATTACTAAAAGAACTAATTTTCAGTGGAAGATATTCGAAATATATTTTTTTTATTTACCTGTTTTTTACCAATGTTTGCATATGGGAGCATCATATAAGTCAATATATATAATTTTAAAAAAGATTAAATTTTCCTGTTTTTTTTAAGCTCCTCGTATATTTGAATTGCAAAATTAGATAAACAAATAAAATTGTTAATTTTATCATTATTTGATTATATTCTGGGAACCCTCCAATGTTCTAATTTGGGAACATGGTCATATTTAAAAATATAATACTTATCAAAAAAAATTTGTTTTAACCTAACTAGTTTTGTAAGAATGAAAAAATTTGGAGCATTGCGACACATCGTGGAAAAATACAGGTTTAGTCGATTAATTTGATAGATTTTTGTTTATGGTTCTTCTTAATTCCTAATATCATGGGTTATTCTGATCTTTTATTATTATCAAATTACGTCAAAAAAACTTTTGTGGTGACACAAGTAGTTTTGGTTCTGGTGCCGTAAAATATTTTAATTTTGTTTGATCGGTTTTTAAAATTGCCCTAAGTACAAGCAAAGGATTGCGGTTTGATGTCAGAGATATTGAAAGACAATATACTGATGTTTTTTCAAGGTATTGATGATCGTTAAAAACAATTTATGTTCAAATATAGTCAGTTTGAGTGGATAGAAATTCAAAAACTTCAAGAATCAAGAATTTTGAGACAAGAAAAACTTGATTAAACATTAGGATTTAGTTTCAAATCAGAGTTTTTTTATTGATTTACTAAACCACAGTTTTTGGGTAAATTAAAAAATAAGCTAAGCGACCACACAGAAAATATTTTGAAATTTTTTTTTACCGTTGAACAGATTTTTTGCTACTTATACAGAGTATATACTGTAGACTACAATAAATAAAAAATGACAAAGAAAACAGTTTCAAATGAATATTCACCCGAACCTATCTACGCTAATCCGATTGAAGGTAAACGGACCAATTTAAATAAACGTTAAAAAGGCTCTTAGATTTTTATGTTTGCTCAAATTGCATTCCATGTACAGTTTAAATTCAATTTAAGCTATTAAAAATGCTTCGCTTTAAAAAATTTTTCTACTCTATATTGAATTAGACCTAGATCAAATTATTTAACCTAAAAGTAACATTGAAATTTTTTCAAGCAATCAATCGTCCAAAAACTCTAATAGAAAATTGTCTTTGTTTATTTAAGTACAAGTTGAAAATTGTGTTATCAAATAATTGCGGTCTATAAAAATCGCTTTTATACACGGCTTATATCAAAAAATTATTCATTTAATTTTAACCAATACTATTGGAAATGCTCAACTTTTTAATAAAATCAAGTCTTAATTTCGCTGTTTCTTTTTGTTTTTTTTTAGGTGAAAACAAAAAGTTTCGATTCAATAAATTTTGTTTATTATCTACAACTATTGTGGGATTCCTTCTAGTTTTGATAGTTTGTATTGTTTTTGTATTTTTACAAGTAAGTTTTTTATACAAAGTTACACAACTGAATAAACCAAATTTAAACTTGGTTTGACAAGAATTGTGTCTTTTTGACTTTTTTATCCAAAAATTAAAGAATCAACAAGGAAATAGCTTGAATTGACATATACTTGACCATACATTATACCCAACACATACAGTATATTAGTTTGTATGTTTTTTAAGTTTTTCTAATAGTATTTTACTTTCGTATTGCCTTGGACGGTTATTACAGGTATCATGAACGATAACCAAATAAATTGAATTTAACAATTAATAAACCGGAGCATATAAAATATTAAAAAACAATTTCGTAAATATTATTTTAAAAATTGTGTAAATGGTAAGCTACAAAAACGCTACAAAAAAGCTACAAAAAAAAACGCAAAAATTTGTTTATTTTTAATTTACTTCATTTTTATAATTTTTGGAAGGCTGTAATAAACTGAAATAATTTTGAATATGTTATATTTATAGAAAGACTCACGCATCTATGCAATCATATTAAATGTTTTGGTCAAAGGCGTGTAAATTGGCTACACATTCAGACATTTGCTCAAAACACTTTTTCTCTGTTTTGCTGAAAACGTTGCTATTTTTCTATAGTAAAATCAGCGTCGTTTTTGATTTTTTTTTTTTTTATTAGGTCCAGTGAATTCCTTAATAAGGTTTGTAGTCACGCAAGATATTTGTTTGTTTTGTCAGATTCATAAAGTAAATGGTTTTCATTACATTTATTGAAAAAAAGAAAAGCCTATAAGTTAAATCTTAGATAAAACTATTTGGATTTAATCATTTAAATAACTTTATATCTATATGTAAGCCGCTGGATCAGGACAATACATTGTTAGAAAATAAAGCCGGAAAAATAAGCTGACCAAGCTTTCCGGTCCCCCTCTTGCACTGAAGACCCATACGGAAAACAATTTAATTATGTTGTTGAAACTCATCAGAAAGCGTAAAAATTGTTGTTCAAAATTATTTTTTGATTGTTTGTACAATCTCAGATACAAACAACAACCGCTATGGAAATATAAATAATTTTAAAATTTCAAAAACAGTTGAAGTCGAATTTTTTTTTGAATTAAGCAAACTTGAATGATAAGACGATAATACTACTTTTACAATACTTTTGCTTTGTTTTTGTAATAACCATATTTAAATTTTTTTACCCAAACATATTATTTGATTAATTTTAACTTTGCAATATTAAATTTTTGTTTTTTTTAGAGCAATTTTATTACAAACACAGATTTGATTAAAAAATTATTGAATTTTTTACTTTTTCATATTAATTGATTTTTCGTATGTTTGAACTACAACAAAGATTTTAACTTTGCCTTATTAAAAACAGATTTCAACATTGGCAGAAAAAATTCAAACACAACAACACTCCATGAAAGTGATAGATTCTCTGGAAAAAAATCTCAAAGGTAACTGTGAAAGCAAAATTAAAAAATAAATTTCTTGACGTAGCTTAGAGTAATGATAACGAATTACGAGCAAACAAAAAAGGTGTTTGATATGCTCGATCTGTTTGGTTGATTTGAATTGTACCATTGGAAAAGAAATTTGCATTTTTGTTTAAGCATTAACAGCAACTAAATCAATAAAACTTTACACAGAAAAAAATCTCTTTTCATGTATGGTATTCTACAAGTGCAGATTTTTTTATTATATTTGCATTATGTTAATTATAATTTTTTACTTTTTCACAGCTTATAGTTTCATATTTGAAAGCAATCTTCAAACATAAAGTACGAGACACGAGTAGCCTAATGTATCTTCTCATTAAATGCAAAATATAATTTTTTTTTTTGTTAAAATTTATATTTTACACACGGAACTTTACCATTCTTCATATTAATATTTGTAGTGACGTCATTGTATCAGCAAGAATCGAAATGGCAGTAAATAATTAGAGAAGGTTTTTGTCTATTTAAACGTGGCCCCCACTAGGATAACGTGGCCGGACATATGAAATCCAGTTGACGTTTTGACTTCTAAAACAATGCTTTGCAAAGTTTTCTCCTTGACACAGGTTTTACTGACGAATAGGTGTATATTGTTCAATTAAATATTCTATACAGCTTGATTGAGAGTTAAACCCAGGGTAGAATTTAAAAAAAAATTATTTGGACGATTACATCGTGGGGTACTTTTATTAGTAAAGTATTTGTTTAAAGTAAATGACTAGTAAAAATAGAATTAATTAGATTAAGAATAATTGATCTGTACAGATTTTTAATCAGGCAAAATTATATTAAAAAAATCAATAAAAATTGAAGTAAAACAATTTGACTAACAGTTTTTAAAAACAATAAAGGATGTAAATGCTTGATAAATAAAAAGAGGCATTAACTTCAAATAAAACTCTTTTAATGATCATTTGAATATTAAATAGGTTGTTTTCAAAGTAATGAAATAACTTGAGTTTAACTAAGAAAGCTAAAAGTCTACTTAGTTTGGTTTAAATTGTTTTTTCCTATTTTTTTGGCTTTATAACAAATTTTCCGAAATTGAAAAGTTTTTTATAAGCTGAGATTTTAACGTAAAAAGTCAAGTGTTTGGTTTGTTATTCTCTTTTGGTAAACAAATATAAATAAAAGACAAAAGTGAAATTAAAGTTGAATTTTCTAATTAACACCAGCTTTTTTAAATTAGTGCCTTATCTGCAAATTTCTTCAGGTTCAATTAAATAAACTCAAAGCAAACAAATATTATTGCAACCATGATTTTAAAAAAAATTGTTTACAGCGTTGAGAATCTAAAAAACAATGTTAAAGGATTAAGCAAAGAACTCTACGTTTTAATACAAAAATAACCTAGAAGTTTTATACTGTTTTTATAACATATAATGTACATTTAAATTGGCAAATAAGCCAAAGATTTTGTTGAAAATTGCAATCATTGGAACCTTATTACATTCAAGTTTCATTACTCATCAACTAAATTAATCTGAAGGAAATAAAGCTTCAGATAACGTTTACATACACAGCATCTTCCTTATTATGTAATAGTTGCAATGTGGGTCGCCATTTAAGGACAAATGAAGCACTTGACATTTTTGAAAAAAGAATCACCTTATAAGATATTGTTTAAAAACACTGAATCATTCGTTTTGTCAGCGCTAATCAAACTATGATCTAATGTTATCTATGGTACGTACGTGTTCCTTATGGGAAAAAGTTTGATTAAATGATGGTTAAAGAAAGTTTATTTTGTTTCTTGAGTTTGTAACTGTCACCAACAAGTTCATGTTCTTGATCATTACCTAACAAATCACTTTATAGAGGATATATTGTATGAACGTAATTGTTATTAATGTAACAAAATGTAACTAAATAAACGTCACTGCGATAATGTGACCAAGATGCACTTAATTAACCTAACCTAATTATACTTAAAGTTAGTCAGTTCAAAGTTGCAACAGAAAAACAGAAATTGTTTGTCCAGAAGTTGAGGGCAGGTATGGCATAGGTGAGAGCAGTGGTGATATTCAGCTGATTTAAACGAACCTGATCTTAACATACCGTTATCAGCAAATTGATATACTATTTGGTCAAGTTGAAATTATTAGATGTGAAAGTGAAACATGACAAAAATTCTCAATCTAGCGTTGAAAAGAACTTGTAGTTAACTTTTTTAAATCCCATCACTGTATCAAGATTGTTCAATCTTTGACCCGCCAAGGGTCAAATTTTTGTCTGCAAGTTAACCACGAGATACAATTGCTGCGGTAATGAAAGTGGTGGTCATTTGTTTATTTTCAATTTGGTTTGATCAATTAATATTATAGAATAAACTTTTATGAAAACTAGAATTCGAGCCGCAAATATAGTTAAAGACCAAAAAGTCATCATTTTTATCCTACATGTTTTTTCTACGTAATTAACGTAAAAAACCTTCTGTTTCTAGCTATATTTCACCACAGTAAATTGCACCACGGCACATTTCATTAAGGAAAATTTCACCAAGGGCATATTTCATCACGGTATATTTTATCAAGATATCACACCAGGTTGATTATTCAATTTTTTATTTATTGATTGTTGTTGATTTATCACTCTATAAGTTGACAAGTACAGAATACAGTAGTTGACAAGTACATTTATTATCTTAATTCTAACCCTAACCCTAGCACCCAACCCTAACTTTAACCTAACTCTAACCCTAACCCTCTAGCCCTAACAAAGTCCTGTGGTAGAATATACGGTAGTGGAATGTACCGATGGTGGACTACACATTTGTGGATGTTACCTATATAGGAATTTACTGGGGTGAAATTTACCGGTCATCAAACCTCCTACTCGGCCAAAAACAAATATATTTCGAGTTTTTGCCCATCATTAAATTGTTTCAGAGGCAATTTTTCTTGAGTGTCTGATTAAAAATTCCATCGCAAGCTCTGGATTGCAAAACCTTTGAATGAATTTGTAGCTCTAGCAATATGAACCCAGGACCTGGTTTCATATTGCTAGAGCTAAAACTCTTTCCCAGATTTGGAATAAAGTCTCAAGCATTTGTTTTTGTAAGAAATGTCAGTTCTCCAAATTGCAAGTACGTCCTTGTCAACAAGTACCGCTCACTTAAGATCCTTTGTCCTGATATTGGATTCTTTACCAATTGCGATGAAATAGAGTTGACAGAATTTGCAACAGCTAATTTACTTTAAAAGCAATATTATTACAGTTCATGGAACGACACTTTATCAAACGACTGCTTATCGAAAAACAGTTTATTTAATCTTGTAAAGTTTTTTTGGTTAACTATTGATTTATTATTCTAAATTTGATTTATTTAAACAAAAAACAATAGTGAAACGCTCTGGCACTATATGTGCCCAAAATACAGTTTTGATAATCTTTTTTTAAATATAATGCCGATGACATTATAAATCCAAATGAAATTTTACGACAAGTATTTAATTTTTTTTAACGCAACTTAGCATGCCCACTAAATTTAAAATTTACTATAAATTTACTGAAATAATTAAAATCTTAAAATCCATATCCGCTATCTTGGGCTGCTGCTGCATATTATTAAAACTACATGGTCGATCTTGTCACTATGCATTTAAAAAAATACACAGTACACACAAAACAATAGCGTAATAGTTAACATATATTAAACAAATTTACTTTATTTGCAATAAAAATGTAATTTTGTTTACTAAAACACTTAGCATTACACGAAGTGTGGTTGCGGTTTTCAGTTTATACGCCTAATTAATATATATTGCTAAGCAATTTTTTTGACTTTTTTTTATTTTTCATTAAAATATTCTTGCTTGTGTTTTTATTTTCTAATAAAATTATTGTATTATCGCAAGCAATGTACAGCATAGAAAATATAGTTTAACTTTATATACATGAAATGATTTTTATGAGCGAAATATTTATACATGTAGTTATTGTCAAAAATAAATTATAAATTTGCCAGTAATACATGTTTAGAAAATTGCGTTTTAAATTAAAAAAGTTATTTTTTTATAGACTTAAATAATCAATTTACAATTTGAGTTATTCACGCAATATTTTTGAGGTTTTTTTAAATTCTTAATTTATATTGCTGCAGATAAAATGTAAATATGGACAGAAAAAAATTTTTTATTTTTATTGCTGTTATGCAGCATTTAAAAAATGGTAAGATTTAACATCTTAATTGTAAGTTTTTTCGAAAAAAAATTTTTTGACAACTGAATAATTTTTGCAATTTTAAACGAAAGTAATAATTAAAACCCGAGCAACTTTACGCAAGCTTTCAATCTCATAACATGCTTAATCTGTTTTTTTACCTGTTTCTTGTTAACACCAGAGCCATTAATGACTATAAAAATAAAGTTAGTTTTAAGCATCGTGTTTATCAAGTTATTCGTAATGACTACATCCAGTAATGACATCGTTGCTTGTAAATATGCTGATATCCCGTATGAAGATGATGAGAACTTTTTAAAAAATATTTTCACTTTATTACTTATATACTCGTAAACTTTATATCAATAGTATATTCTAAAACTTTCTGAGCTGCAAATCTTAGAGACAAATTTGAAACTTTTTTTTCTGCATTTTTTTTATAAGTTCTAAATATACAATATAATTTTTAGATGTTCTACTGTATTTTAACAAGTTTTGAACCTCTACAGAACACTTTTAGCGCCCCCAACAAGGTGTGCGCAATTGTTAATTTAAGGATCATTGATCTACGTGGTCAAAAATATTTATCATTAAAATAGCAACATTCAGATAATGCTTAACAAGAATTCAATAAACCTTTAAACCAAAAATTCAAATACTCTTAGTCTAAACAAAAAACTAATATAAGAATTAATTTAAACGAGCAACATGAAAATAACTTTTAACCACTTTGCAAAGAAACAACTGACAAATCTAAAACATACGGGTATACAAAATATCAAATAGTAGAAAAAACAAAATTAGGGCGTTGGAGTAAAGGCGCAACGCGCGGCAAACATTGCACCGTAAATTTGTTGATTACATAGTTTATTTACCCCTTCAAAAATATAAGCACTTGACCTGCACCATAACGGAGTGCTTATTAATTTTTGTTGAATACCGAGGTACCAAATTAGAGAAACCTCGGCTCTTGTGATCTTCGAACCTCTGCAGAGCAACCTCGTCCCGTTTAATAGGGAAATCATAATCATGGCTAGACAGTTCTTCGTCGTTGACTGGAGTTAAAGGACAGCCAGGCTCTTCATCCACAATATCTTCTTGTGGACATGGACGTTTTTAACGATACTGTTACTTCTCTACCATTTGAACAACGCATCTGCGCGTAATTCAGGTTAACATGAATTATTTCCATCTCTTCCACAATTGAGTCAGATTTGAAGTGAAGCACAAAGCGCTCTGGAAAGTCTTTGGATCCCGATGTCATCCAAGACAAAAGTGACCTACCAAAATACCCGTTGTAAAACAACGCTAAAAATTAAAAAACATTCATGCGAAGTGGCATGTGTTGCCGTGCACAATAAAGATCTTATTAAATGCAACGCTTCTGCTAATACCGACTCTCTTTGCGAAAAAAGCAGATTATAAGATTTTGATGCAAGCTGAATTGTTTCCCATACAGACTGCATGCTTTTTTCAGCTTGTCCTTTTCTCAATGAATTATAGACGCTAGATTTGCGGGAAGATAGTCCTCGATTGGTTAAGTAAGTTTTAAATTCATGGGAAGAGAAACTAGGGACCTTATCAGAATGCACAAACGACGGTATACCATATAAGGTAAAAATTTGATCAAGGCACTGTGTTACTGTCCAAGTGGTTATGTTTTTACAAGAAAAAGCAAAGGGAAAACCAGAGTATTTATCGACAACAGTTAATAAGTATTTGTTTACAAAAGAGAAGACAAGGGACCTTTAAAATTCACACTTAGTCTTTCTAATGGTTGAGTAGATTTAATTAAGACTCCAGATTTTCGACGAAAAAATACAGTTTCTATTTCTGCACATATTTTGCACGAAGATACAACTTGCTTAACATCAGTAGTTAAAAATGATAAGTTTTTTGTTCTTACAAAATGCAGCATTCGTGTGATTCTCAGGTAGTAAAGCTGCTCGAGCAGATCTTGATACCTATCAAGACTGTCTGAACTTATAGCCCATACAGCTCTTGTAAACGTGCCAAGTCCAACGTTTTGCTGTCCCGGAAGATATTGCATGAATTAAGAAAAAGAAGTCAGTTCCATACGCCACTGCTGAACCCTATCGTTCTTAATTTGAGTACAGCGCCAACTATCAAACATAAAAGATACTGATCGTTGATCGGTCACCAAAGTTAACGTGTTGCGCGACAACAAATGTGACCACTTTCTAACAGCTTTAGTTATTACCGTGGCATCTTTCTCAAAAGCGGGGTAGTGCCGTTTACTTCCTTGAAAAGTTTGAGACATGAACGCTACTGGACGGCCTCCTTGATTCAAAGTTGCCAAAACAGCTATGTTTGATGCATTGCATTCAACAGTGAATGGTGAAGACTTATCAATTGATTGCAGAGCGGCCTTAGCTTATTCACTTTTCAACAATTCAAAAGATTTTAAAGCACTATATGTTAAAGGAAAAATTTTACATTCTGCAAGAGGTCGTACCTTCTCAGCAAAAAAACTTATCCATTTTTTATCGCATAATACGCAAACATGCCTGCACTCAACCAAGGTTTTTAAAGTTATCAGGTGGCGGAAAGTTTAACAAAGGTTTCATGCATTCGGTATCAGACTTAATGCAGTTGTTTTCAAGAACGTACCGAAAAATTTTAATGTCAGAAACAGAGCCAATAGTTTTTTTCCGTTTAGCGTAAAATTTCGGCAACGAATCGTATCAATAAACGCCTATACATTGTGGTCATGTTCAAGTTGAGTAAAACCAGCTATAGTGACATTATCCATACACATTGCTTAAATTTTCTTCTTTAAAAAATTAAAAAATAATTCGTTGCAACGCCACTACTCATTTTTCACGCCAAAAAGTATTTGTATAATTTACTATTAGCTTTAAAACCGGTGTGTTTACGCTCCGATAAAACGAGTTCAATTTGGTGGTAACGTACGCAGGTCAAAAGTTGAAAATACAGCACACTACGCAGGTCAAAAGTCAAAAACACAGAGTATTGAGATATTTCATTTATCATATTGTCAATTCTGGGAAGAGGATAAGCATCAAGTTGTGTAAATATTTATAGTTTACGAGTAATCTATGCATAAACGCTTTCATTGCCAATTGAAATAATCTTTAACAACTACTGCCTGTGCACGCCAAGGCGAGGAGCTCGGCTGAAAAATTCCTGTTTCTAGCCATTTGTTAATCGTTTCTAAATAAAATCTCGGTCCTCTTGGTTAAATCGGCGAGATTTTGTGACAATAGGTTTTGCTTCTGGTGCCAAACTTAAGAAAAGAGATACAGCATCAGTTGAAGCGGCTGTAACTGAACAAATTGAGTTTCCAGATATTACCAAGTCATTGGATTCACCATTAAATTAAAAAATCACACGTTGGTGCCGGCCTTGAAAATTTAACCCTAGGATTACATCACTGTAAAGATTCTCAAAAAACTTGAGTCTGGTCGATTCGTATTTTTTACCTTTTAGTTCTAGGTCAAAAAAACAAAATCCATTTGATTTCGTTTCATCGCTGAAGATGTCATTTGTATTTCACTTGTAGACGTATACACTTTAAATTCTAGGTCTTTGCATACTTTTGAATTAGTATAACTTTCTGAACTCTTGGGTCAATCAAAACCGTAAGATTTTTACCAGTTAAATTCACTAGTATTGCGGACCATACCAGATTTTCTGGTCACGTCACAGATGTAAGTAATATCAAAACAAGGTTGCACTTTGATTTGTAGATTGTAACCTTTTCCCAAACCCGTTATTTGACCTACACCACGGGAAAAGTGCCCAATCCTTTCGCAAGAGAAACAGGTAGAATTATAGCAGGGTAATACTTACGTTCATGAGCTCGGCCACAAAAGAAGCACTTGCTTATAGTTGCAGAAATTAAGACTTGTTTTGTTGCGGTTGATTCGTCTTTCTTAATTTAATGGCTAGCATTGGAAAAGTTCTTAGCATTAGCCGAGCGATGGTCATCTTTAGAGGACAGAGTAGCTGTTAATCTGGTTTCAAAGTAGTAAGCAGCGGAATGTTTCAAAGCCATATGGAGAGATATTGCAGTTGTATAAGCACGCTCCACGGTAAGTTCCATGTTTTCCAAAAGTCGCTGTCGAATGTGATGCAAAGCCAGCTTATTAACAAATGCTTCACGAACAAGTCCTTTCCTATATTCTTCTGCAGAAACTTTTCAAAAGTTACAATTTTCACTCAGAATCTGTAAAGCTTTTAAAAACTCCTGCAAAGATTCGCCCGATTTTTGTTTTGTTGTATCTAACAAATGTATCGAGAAAACGACATTAGGTTGCTTGACTTAGTGACGTTGTAGTTTAAGCATGGCCGCATCTTAGTCCATTGCATAGTCCGTACAGTCTTCAATCAGTTTGTAAACGCTGGCGTTGACATAAACGCAAAGCACTTTAAACCTGTTTGGTTCTTCGGTGTCTTGGGCTCTGCCATAAGTTGCAGCTAATTTTAAAAAGTTTTCTAAGGTTTTAAGCCAACCCTTAAAAAGGTTAGTAGCTCCTGAAGAGTTTGGATCGACGTCAAACCGGCTAGGTTTCAAAATCTTGCTAAATCCTGACGCGGCCATTGTTCATTTCTCATTCTAACTTTTTAATTTTTGGTTTAATTAAAATAGCAACATTCAGATAATGCTATTAAAGTTTAAACCAAAAATTTAAATGCACTTAAAGTTTAAACAAAAAATCAATATAAAAAGTAATTTAAACGCGCAACCTGAAAATAACTTTTAACCACTTTGCAAAATAACAACTGATAAAACTAAAGCGTACGGGTATACAGAATGTCAAATAACAGAAAAGACAAAATTAGCGCGTTGGAGTAAAGGTGCAACGCGCGCAATCATTACAGAGAAAATTTATTGATTATATAGTTCAACTACTTTAAAATTTGAAAAAAGAAAATTTTATTCTTATTTAAATGAAAATAAAACCTGTTTCTAAATGCATATTTGTCATAAAAAGTCAGCAGCATAACTGAAGGGTTAACAGCGGCGTTATTCATGGCGAACGTGATCGACACGGATTTGGTTGAAAATCTTCTCGCGTTATTCGTTGTTTCTTTGAGAAAGTCACTTTAAGATACTTTCCCCTGCTTAGCAGTCTTAGCAAGCAGCTTTAAATTTCAGTCATATATTTTTGATAAAAAAAAAAAATAATAATAATTGTCATACACAAATTTATCCATAAAATCAGTCAAAGTTAAATGAGCGAAATAATTAATTTAGAAATTAAATGCTAATACTAGCTAACACAAAACGAAAAATTGATTCAAGAAAAAACTGATGATGACCTTTATAGTTCAAAATTAATCTTGAAAGTAATAAATTTATTATGTTTAAAGGCTTTCTCAAAGCATGAGAATGCTTATTTCTTTTAAAAAAATTTAGTTTGGTAAAAGTGGATTTTAGGCTACAATGTACTTAGATCAAAATTAAAGTATAACAACCCCTGCAATTCGAAAATGCCTTTTAGGCTGCTTTGAGAAAATTGAACTATCATTTGGGAGATTAGAAGACCTATTAACAAAGCAACAACAAAAGTCACACTAAAGTACAAAAGAAAGCTAACAATAAATTTTGTTTAAAAATTCAATTTATATTGTGCTGGTTTTTAATATGTTTTTTGTATAAATTTCGTAGACAAAATAAGTAAATTTAAGAACGGAATAAATTTATTGAAAATATTAAAGGAGACTATAACTATAAACGTTTTTGGCTTACATTATCCCTCTTCAGATGAATAAGATAAAATGTTAAGAAACTTTGCGAAGTGATTTAAAGATCGAGGTCAAAGACCTGATTACGTAGCTGTTTGCGAAATTTGCCACATGAGGTTTTCATGAAAAGAATTGTTCAAAATTGATTTTAAAAATGTAAACGCAAAATAACAACCGCAAAGCCGATACACCACGCAAATTCAAACAACAAAAATAACCATCTAAAATATATTTTAAAAAAATGATATTCTATTTGCAAATAATTGTTGATTAAGTCCAAGGATATGTTTTTTGCTTAATAGAGCTTCGTAAATTTTAGTTTCAAAATTAGAATTACATTCTTTAATTATCTTAAACAAATTTATGTTGTCTTTGGTATTAGGATAAATATCGCAAGACATAATATGATTTTTAACAAAGCTTTCAGTTTTCAAATGAAAGCGCAAGTGTTCACCCACCCTAATGCTCAAATGACGGGTTAACATACCTATGTACGTCAAGCTTGAATCACACAAACACGAAAACTGATGAACAAACTTTGAAAAGAGTGTAGGCGGAACACCAGTCTTAAACTGAAAATATTGTGATACGTTAAACGTTTTATAGACAGGATTTATTTTCAAAGTTAGTTGAAGTTTAGAGTTAATTGTGTTTTGTAGTTTATTGGTAAATCATCTGGAGTCATGGCCAAAATATGGTATATGAAGATTATAATTATGATAACGACATGTAGAATGGGAATATAAAAGTTTTTCGTTAAGTTTTTTGAAACATTATGTAACTGCCATTCTTCCTCATTAGGTGGCGCCGGTCATCTTTACTTTAACTAATCATCGTTTGTTGCCTTTTTATTTGTATTATTGTAATTACCTAGAGGGTTTTTATTTTCACGCACAATTGCAGTTGATTGTTTGATTTGCACTAAACGCATCAGGTTTTCTTTTAATACCACTTTGGACGTCGATAGATTACTTAAATTAATTTTATTAGCGAGGTCGGTTGGATTTTAGCTAGTTTGGGTTTAGGAAGTATTTTACTGATTTTTAATGCGCTAGTTGCTTAGCTAGATTAGGGTTAGGAATATGACGTTATGTTTGTTCTTCGAGTGTATTAAGTTATGTGTATTAATTATTTCTTTGTATTCTAATTGAATAAGATTTAAATTAATGTCGTTTGTTTTAATAAGCTATAAATTTTGTCTTAAACGACACCTATCATTCTGGATCAACAACAAATGTGAGATAAGATCTGTGAAGTGTGTTGGAGTCCGTTTACTACAATAACACTCAAAATTTGGCAACAACAATTATTCAAAAAACCAAAGTGTGTAACAATTAGACACAAGCTAATTTCTTAGCCCACCAACTTCACTAAAAATAAAAAAATATTGGAACATATTAATTTAGCTCTATATAATAAGCAAAGCCTTAATCCGGATTTCTAATTTTTAGGGAAATTTGCGTTGTAATTAAAAGTTAACTGATTCGTGTAGGTTTGCTTCATATTTATGTGTCAATATTAATACATTATATTGTAAAAATACGTAATACAATAATACATTATATTTCAATACATTTTTATTATTTGTTATTTATATTTTTAACTTTTGTTTTCATTAGATCATAATAATTGGTTTAAAGCTTATATGGAATGTGGTGAATATTGCTACAACGGAAGATGCGTCATTGCAGAAAACAAGGCTTTTTGTTTATGCAATGATGGCTATACCGGAGACAGCTGTAGCAAACGTACATGTAAGTCAGTTATCAGCAATTACAAAATATGACAATTAATTGCAATGTAGAAAAGATGAATTGGAAAATTTCTTTTCTTTTTGCATATGCAACAAATTTCAGTTTCCCACTTAGTATTTTATTGATATAGCCCCGAAAGTCATTACGTTTCATTATTTTTTACAAATCATGAGGATAAATAGTTGAAGTATAGCTTTAATTAAGATTCAGCAAATTTTGTTTTTAGGAATTTATTTTCACTTTAGTGTTTTTGAGTTCAAACATTAGAAGCGACTAATACAAAATTTTGGTTGGGTTTCGGGTTCGGTTCGACCCCTTTGCTTGAACAGTGTACTTAACGAAACTCTTCAAACATTTTAGCTGAATATATTTTAATGTGTATATTGACAGTTTTGATACTGTAGCGAACTCATCACCGCAAACCGCCTTTATTCGTGCTTTTATTTGTCATTGCATAGTTTGCCGCAGTTTCTCACGTTGTGTTTCGCTCGCTGCAGCCTCGGCTCGCAGCGGCCTCCCGTTCGCTGCATAACGTTCGTCTACTGCCATGACAACCGTCATGTGATAACTTCATATTTCTTTATATTTTGCTTGTACTGCCTTTTTGTCGTTTCCCTCCCAGCTAATCGTTGGCTGATCGCGCCATCAAGACCAGTCGCGTAATCTTTCCTAATGCACAGCTCTCAGAACGTAGCTCGATCACGTGGCTTTACTGATAAATCAGGTAGACGTCACAATAATACTCATAAAATCTTTTACGAGTACATATACGGCGAGACCGTTTCGTCGCGACAGAACAGAAATTATTAGATTGGAGACTCATATACTGTAGCTGCTGTGTAAATTAAGATTGATTATTGTAACGTCATCAAGCAAGGATTCTGTTTATTGTTTCATTCTATTTGAATAAGTGTATTTTGTCTGTTCATCTCGAATTGTGCCCCTTTTAATAAAAGGAGTTTAAAGATCAACTGTGTGCCAACCACCACTCACGCCACAATACTAATACAACAAAAGTGATGAAATGAGTCAATATTGAAATTTTCAATTTGCTTTCATAGAAAAACTTTTGTTTGATTATACGTATCATTGAAAGTTATATTTGGTGTATTTAACTTTTTTTGAGAACACTTTGTTTTTCAAAATAAAAAAGAAACTTTTTAATTTCTACAATGTTCTAATTACGCAAACTATTTTGTTACGTAATTTTACACTGTATTTATGTGTAGAAAAAGTTTGTAAAATTAATTATTTATTCTAGCTGAACAAGATCTTTTTGATTCTTATATGCAATGTCTTGGAAATTGTCTTAATGGAAGATGTGTTGGTGTAAACAACTCGTTCTTTTGTTTATGTAACAAAGGATTCACTGGAGCACATTGTGATCAAAGTACAGTACTGTATGCATTGTATTCTAATTTGTTTGTTAAACATTAGATTAATATAAATATAACATTATTGAAAAATATTGTGACATTTTTCGCCAAGTAAAAACGTTTTGAACGTACATGGATAAGTTCAGTGGCGGTCAAAGCATGCTTTAGAATGGAATAAAATAGAAAATGGAATAAAATGGAAGGAAAATTTTGGTATGGAATATGGAAGTTTTAAAGTATGGAATCCAAGGATTCTTCCATATTTCCACAGATTTTCTGTACTTGCTTAAAATCAATGAAGCCGCCTTTGATTAGACGCACTTAATGATAAAAGAAAAAAGTAGTACCCAAATGTCTATCTAATGAATAGTTGGAACCAGATTAGGAAAAACTAATTAAAGTTACAACCAGATTAGTAATATTTCAACATTAATATTTAAACAGTTTTAAACTTTGATATACGGCCAGTTTTGACCTTCAGGTCTGAGTGCTTAGTTTGCTTGTGGTGTGAGTGTGTGTGTGTGTGTGTGAGTGTGTGTGTGTGTGTGTGTGTGTGTGTGTGTGTGTGTGTGTGTGTGTGTGTGTGTGTGTGTGTGTGTGTGTGTGTGTGTGTGTGTGTGTGTGTGTGTGTGTGTGTGTGTGTGTGTGTGTGTGTGTGTGTGTGTGTGTGTGTGTGTGTGTGTGTGTGTGTGTGTGTGTGTGTGTGTGTGTGTGTGTGTGTGTGTGTGTGTGTGTGTGTGTGTGTGTGTGTGTGTGTGTGTGTGTCCCTTAGGAAATTTAGAGATAGTCGATTGGAGTATTTTGCAATTTAAATAATATTAATAAGGTGTATTTATAAACCACTATAAACGTAAAAAATTCATTGAGTTTTAGAGCGGTTAACATGAATGAAAAACACCACAGCAACTACAAAAAACAAACAAGAGAATTATTAAAGTCAATCAAATATTAATAATGACTACGTATCTGCACATTTAAATGCACATATCGAAAATAAAGACTAAAATTACAGATCTACACGTTACAATCTACAATTTTTGTTACTGTTACTACATGTTACTGCAATAATTTATTGTGATTGTTCTAAAATTTTTTAAAACAAAATTTTGCACTTTTTCAAAGTTTTAATTTTACTAACTTAAACACTCTTAGAGCATATTCCCACCAAAATCATATTGTAGTTTGAGCTATGCTCGGCTAAATTTAAGATTATAATAACTTGCAGCACTATCACTATTTTCGTCACGAGCTGTCATTGGATAAGTCCACTAAACACTATGTTTATTTTTCAATTTTGAAAAAATTTGAGCTGACGTCTTTATAAAAAAAAATCAGCTTGCCTTTCATAATAGGTTTGCCAAAAGAAATAAGATATGAATGGATAAAAAACAATGTAATTGTAGTTTTTTGCTGTTGCAAAAAAACGCAACTTTGCTTTAACATATAGACGTAAAGTATAAATGAGAAATTCAGATTTCAATGTTTAAATTTCAATTTTCAATCTTAAACTATTCAAGATTATAAGAGCGTTTTCCTAAATGTTATATGGTCTATTCTATGACGTCCTAGCCAAATGTACAATTTTTTTAGTTATTTTATACACTGCCCTAACAATAAACTTGTAAAACATTCTAATTTTGATTTTATTGTTGCGCCTGCTAAAAAATTAAAATTAAAACAGGAAAAATTTGAAGCTAGCCAAACCTTCCCGGGTTCAATGTAATGAGGCTGAAATTAAATGCGGAATTACACAAGATTTGGCAAGCCTTAGCGTAATCAAAAGCTAAAACATAATATTGGTGTTTTACTCTACATCTATTTTTTTTTTCAAATCTACTTTATAATTAGATTTTAAAAACTTATTAGTTTCACCACTACCTCCTTGTAAACACTTTACTTCCGCTGGTTTGTTCGACCTTGCGTTTATCATCGATGAAAGCGGAAGCATTGGTTCCAGCAACTTCCGGAAGATAATCTCATTTTCCGAATCAGTGGTAAATGAACTGAATGTGGGATTGGAACTAGCGAGGGTGAGTAACTTGTTCAAAATTTGAAAAGTTCTTGTTGACTTGCAGGTTTTTGTACAAGAAGTAGGTCTTTACCAAATTTTTAGTCTACGTCGATCAACCGCTTTGCCTACCGAGAAAATGCATAAACATGCCAGAGATACCAACAAATTTTGCGCCTGAAAACAAATATAAAAATGCTTGTTGTTGGGTTACAACCAGAAAAGAGTACATATTTGATTTTCAAAATTACTTTTATCTTGGATTGTTTTATTTTAATCTAAACTCATTATATTTTGTGTAGTATTGATTTTAAGAAATGAGATCTTTCTTTATTTCAAGATTTACCATTAGATAAAAGCTTCTTGTCAGGATATTCCGGTTTGTTACGAATTTTACCAAACTTTTTAAAAATAAGCAAAAATATTGTAGTCGCTTCTTGACTCTATCAAATTTTATGATTTAAGTAAGTAACAAAATTTTTATAAAATATCAGTAGTTTTAATTAAACAAACTGTGCATAAAAACATTGCAGTATTTCTGAAAATATTAATGGTTTCATACATTACCTTTTTAATTCATTTAAAGCTCTTTTGTTAATTGAGCAGCCTTAAAAAAGGCAGTTTTGAAAAATTCGAACGTTTTCGTCTAGCTGTCTTCAGGTGGTTTCGCTAAAATGAATGGCAGAACTGAATGTAGTATTTTAAAAATTTTAAGACTGATTCTGATTGGATAAAAATTAAAGTTAGTAATAGTTGTCAAAATAATTGAAAATATTTAATAAATAAAACCACGTTTCGTCAGCGTACGTACAAATTTTTTTGGCACGAAAAGGGACAAAATTATGCAAGTTTTGTGTTAAAATTTGGAACTAAAAAGGAAATTTTTTTACAATTATTCTAACAATTTATCTTTGTAAACAAACTCTTTCTGTCTACACAAATTAGGTTTTCGAAGATTGATGAAAATTGATTCTAAGATTGATAAAAGGAATGCGGATCGTACTCTAGAAAGAATAAAAAAGTGATTGTCCTTGTAGTGAGATGCACATTTTTGATTGTGTAACAAATGGTTTCCAATCGCTGAGTCACAATGCGGTATTAAATTAGTTAGTTCTCCTGGGTGTTCTGGTTGTTTACGTTCTTGCTTGGTTCTGTTTCGAATAGACTTTGGCACATGCTGGCGGATTCTGTCCTACAAACGTTGAGACGTTCGACCCACGTACCAACTATCGCAGTGGCACACGTATTCATATACAACATTACTTTGTTGAAAAGTGGGAAGAACGTTTTTATGCATTGCAGGTAAAATTTGTCTGATGGAAAAGACCACTCGTGGTAGAACCGCTCCAAAACAATTACTAATAGATAATTTTATTTTTCTTTCAAATTTCAGGGAATTTTCGCAAATTCAAGGTAATTTTAAATAGACAGGACATTTTTTTGGGCCTTCTTTAGTGCTTTGTAGAAAAAGTAAAAATTTTTTAGAAATTCTCAAATCGATAAGGAATTCTGGATAACCGTTTTGTACAAGAATAGAGCGAATATTGTCTAGTTCATGTTTTAATGAAGATTTAGAGCAGATTTTTAAAGCTCGATGTGTTAAAGTATCAATGAGATTTGTTTTACGTTGCTTTGGTCCAAAGGAATTCCAATTAATATATTGACCTGTGAAAGTGGGCTTTCGATAGACTGAATTGATAAATTTATTATTGGATTTGATAAAAAGTACATCCAAAAAAGGCAGAGAATTATTGGTTTCAATTTCATTGGTAAATTTTAAGGAGGGGTAAAGCGAGTTAAGACAATTTAAAAATATTTGGAATTCAGTTTCTTTGTGAAAAAGAGAAAAATTGTCATCAACGTAACGACAGTATCCGGTAGGTTTTGAAATTTCATTGAAAAGCTTTGATTCATAATAGCCAACAAATCTTTTTGCCAGAGCGGGATCAAGGGGACTACCCATAGCAACTCCATCAATTTGCCCGTACGTAATGTTATTTAAAGCTAAATTCAACTGAAGTAGTCACAGTTTTCATCAGTTTAATAAAAACATGTTTAGGAATAACTAAGTAGGGAGGTGACCGTCGTAAAGTGTTTTAGTATAAATTTCAATGGTTTCCGCTAAAGGTACGTTAGTAAATAAGCTACAAATATCAAATGAACAGAGAATTGAATGATTAAAATTTAATTCGAGTTTGTACCATTTTAGCGAAAGAAAAGGAATTATTAATGCAATTAGTTGAGTAAAGTTTTATAATAGGGCGGCGAGAAATTCAGCGAGTTCATGTTGGCCAGATCCAATCATCGAAAGAATAGGAGGGCAAGGCACATCCGTTTATGAATTAAATGATTTATGGTTTGCTTTTAAGAGCTACTTTAAAGTTTTTTACCAACAAAAAGCTTTTTCAATTTTTAATTCAGTTTTTTGTAATTATTAATTCAGATGATAAATTGTAAAACCTTGACAAAGAAAGATTTTCGTAAAAAATTTGAATAAAAGTTTAAAATTTGTTTTAGATCTCCCTCACCTTTTTCGACTCTTCTTCTACTACTGACCTTTATTTCAACCAATCCTTGAACGCCGCAGCGGTAACACAATCCTTTGACAATCACAAGTACGCAGGGGGTGGTACTAAAATTGGGGATGCTCTCGCTTATGTCGCTCGTAATGTGTTCAAAATTGAAGCGGGGGACAGAGCGACTGCTACAAGCTTTGCCCTCCTAATCTCGGACGGGCAATCATCGGACAACTTCGAAGAAAACTCGAATGTAAGTGCTTTTGGTTTTATCCTAATGTTTATACTTTCTTTCTAAAGTAAATTTAACAGTGCATCGAGTACTACTTGTTGAATTAACTGGTCTTGCCTCAAATTGACCGATTGACACCAGTGTAGTTCACTAGTAGTTTAAAGCAGAGAAATAAATAGATATTAATGCAAAATGGTTTTACAGTAAATTGAATTTATGATTGTTTTGCGATGGAATTTAAAATTGTAAACATTACCATAAAAAATACCAACAAAAATTAAATAAAACAAATCCTTATCCAAAATGATCTGCATCAATTTTTTTAAAAGCTTTTAAAGCAAAAGCTTAAACTGTAGGCTACTAAAACCCAAATCAAAACTTTGTGAAGCAAGGACCACAATAAAACAAAACTAGTTTTGTGACAGTAATTGAAACGATCTGAACTTTCTTAATCAGAAAGCATGATGTGGCCATTCATGACTTGAGAGATTAAAAAACACTTTTCTATACTATTATTACTCCAAAGATTGTGAATATTGCTGCTTGGAAAATATTTAACATCTGCAAGCGTCTTCCAATGTAATTACGGGCTACGGGCCTTGTATCTTTTAATGTTTTGTCACTTCTGTCTTTATGCTGGCGACTTGATATGCCCTTAAAAAATATGCCTATGCCAAAATAGTTGGCTCTGCTGTATTTTTTAGAAAAAGATGACTATACTGACAGCCTTTTCAGATTTCGAAGCTGCGAGCTTAGTCATGGTTAAACGGTGATGGCTTTATTTCATATAAACACATGAGAGGCCAAAATGTAAGCTCAATGGTTACAACAAAGATGGACTTTTACGATTTGGCCGGGTCCCAAATTATCTTGCAGTAAAACTGAACAGATCGTTCATGTTCCATCATCACAGTTAGGGAAAGCGCAAAAGCTTTTTTTGCTTAACATTAGAAGTACCGCAGGGGTCATTTTGACCCATAGCATCATGTTAGTTGCGTATATCTGCAAGGTTGATTGGAATAGAGCCGTAAAACTTCCTGACTTTTCCTAAACTTATTAGTTGTACATACTAATGGAAGTTTTGGAAAAAAATATGTTTTGAATTAGCTTGTAGGTGGTGAAATACCTAGAAGTACCAGCAGGGGTCATTTTCACCCAAATGATTTTCTTTAGTTTCTGTGAACCCACCGTTTTGCAAAGAAATTTTGCAATCAACTGTTTTGTCTGGACAGAATTTTTAAAATGTTTCTATTGCAATGATATCTGCACGAGACTATTGTTTTTGTTTTGAAAAGAGCTTTCAGCTTTGTTGAATAGCGTTTGCAAAAACGATAGAATCTAAACAATTTGCCTTCTTACAAAAAAATTTGTCGAATTGTTCGAGCGCTTGTGTAATGCTAGCTTCAATTCTTTTTTTCTTTTGCTTCTAACAATTCACGTTGAATGCAAACGCTGCTTGCATTCCAATAAAGATTTGATGTATACAGTTTTTCACTGAAAAGTCTAGTTGCAATTTTTGTGATGAGCTATACAGTATGTTTGTTTTTTTTTTTTGGCAGCCTAACAAAAGGTGTACGTTTGTTCCATTTATAGCTGGCAGTCCATTTTTTAGAAATGCTCACCAGCAGCAAAGATATTCAGAGTAAGTGCGATAACGTATAAGCCTATTGTAGAAGTTTTGATATTGTAAACTCAACTTAACAGTTGGCCTAGTACTAGCAAAAGCAAGTAATTTTCAGCAACAAGAACCTATTGCGTTGTATTGATTTTGCAGATGAAATTACATTGCATAACTGCATGCAATCTATGAATGTACAGTATACCAACTATTAAATTTTTAGGTCATAGATCTAGCCCAATCTAACCTGATTTCATACCAAATTAATGGCAGGTAGAAAAAGAGTAAATGTGCTAAAAGCTTTGGAGTTGTTACAAAGCATCCAGGAAGATGATTTGGATACAGAAGTGAATCAGATACAGATGTTTAAGATTTACATGAGGACAATCGTGATGATTCAGAAGGTGAATCTTCATCTGATAATGAATTGCTAGTTTCAGAATTGTCAAACTCAGAAATTTTGGATTTTGAAGATAACGAAACGAATTGTAAAACGGATAAAGATTACACGTTTATCAAAATAATACAAGTTTTGCAACTTCAAATGGAATTACTTGGGATCTTTTGAACCCTAGTTAAAAAAATTACGGAAGACGATCTTGCCACAATGTTATCACAGAAGCTCCTGGGCCATCTGCTCAAGCACATCGTAGTATTATCAAAGAATCGGTTCGCAGTGCATGGGATCTATTGATTGATGAAAGTATGTTGCGTCATATACCAAGATGTACCGAAAAAGAAGCTCGAAAAGTTTTACAAACAGACGATTGGTGCGTGTCGTTACATGAACTAGATGCATTTCTAGAGATTATTTACGCACATGGAGCTCACAAGGCAACTAAATTGAGATACATGAATTGTGGAATAGGTTATGGAAAATTCCAATTATTTCTGAAAATATGGCGCGCAACAGATTTATTGAAATGATGATATTTCTTCGCTTTGACTATAAACAAACACAATCACATAGACTAGCTACAGATAAACTGGCTCTGATATAAACAATTTGGAATACCTTTGTCGAAAATTTTCTTAAGCATTATAGACCGGGTACCAACATTACCGTGGATGAGCAACTTTTTTCTACCAAAGATCGATGCTGATTTACCCAGTACATGCCAAATAAGCCCGACAAATTCGGCATCAAATTTTGAATGCCCGCTGATGTGAAAACTAAGTATAAACTGAATAGCTTTCCTTATATGGGGAAAGATGATTCACATCCGGCAGAAAGAACATTAGGTGAGCACGTTGTTTTTCGACTACTAAAACCTTACAGAAAGACAGGTCGAAACGTGACCACAGACAACTTTTTTTCGTGGGTAAATCTCGCTAAAACTTTGAGGCAGCAGGAGATCAGCATTGTCGGAACTGTAAATTGCATCCAAAAACAGATTCTGCAAGAAATCAAAAAAATAAAGGAGGATCTCTACACAACAAAAGTTTTTAAACACGATGGCTGCACCTTGACAGTTTATCAAGCCAAAACAACAAAAAACGTTTTGTTGCTTAGTACAATCTGCCAAAGTAAAAGTTGCACTAGCAAAACACGTGAAAGGTGCAGCAGCTTGTTTGTGGTAAATGCATTGGAAAACAAGAAAAACTCATTTATTGTAAAATTTGCTGCCAATAAATATTGCTCCTGATGTGTTTTGTCATGTTATTTTTGTAATAATGCATGCAGTATTACTTTAAAAGCTTTGTCAAAATTTTGAAATTTGACTCACTTAAGAATCTAACCTAAGTCTGATTTTTTCATGAAATAGATGGCACATGACCACTGAGTCTACAGTTGAGTAAATTGAAATTTAAAAAATGTAAAAAGCGTCAATAAAAAGAAGGGTCAATTTGACCCCACTTGGTACTTCTAGGTAGGGCAAAATCTCTGGTACTTCTAGTGTTTAGTCAATTTTGAAGCAACTCGAAAAGTAGGGATACGTGTGTCAAACTTGTAAGCTTATGTGGTCTGCATTTATCCAGGAAAACTAAACTATCTTTTGACTTTTGGTGTTATGAAGAGTCTAATCTTTACTTCAGCTTCTAAACTAGATTACTAAAGTTATGATTTTGTAGTTATAATATTTTTTTTATAATTAGCATAAAGTATTTAACAACAAAATTTTATGTTTCGTGCAGTTCTGGAGAAAAGTTTTTTGCTGCAAGGGCCTCTCTGTGGGGAAAAATGCGTCCATTTAGCATTTGGTACCTTTTTTTGGATTCGTTTTACTGCCCCCGATCTGAAGCCAGTACATGCTGCCGCGCCATCGGGGCAAATTCCAGCACAATCATTCCATGAAATTGAATACTCTGAAAAGAAACTGTTGAGGCATTGAAAAATATCTTCACCCTTTGTATGCAATTTCAACGCTTTGCAAAATAAGAAATCCTCAGATATAGTTGCATTGTTGATGTAGCGAATGAACACAGAAATCTGTGGAAGGCCTGCTATATCTGTGGAATTGTCTAATTGAATCGAATAAAGAGGAGATTTTTTTTACTTGATGTACAATCTATTGGAGAACATCATCAGACATGTCCGCAATACGTTTTTTCACTCTGTTGTTTGACAAAGATACTGCATCCAATTTTTTACATTCTTTCTAACCAATCATTATTTTAACAACTTCTTTCATAACTGGCATTAACATATCATTAGCAATTGCATGAGCTTTTTTCTGCTTTGCTTCTGATAGGAAGCAGCATACGAAGAGTAGATGGCTAATTTATTTTCATCTGTAAACGACGTCATAATTAATACTCCTCTGTCCTTAAATTGATTTCAACTTAAGTTCAAAAAATTCAACGGACTTCTAACTATGCCATTGCCTCAATGTATAACCAAAATCGCTTTTGGCCTGCAATATATTCAATTGATCGAGAAAATGCACACACAGGGGTAATTTGACCTCTTACCATCGAGGAAAATGATACATTACTGTGCAAAAGTACAAAAACTCATCTTTTTATAGTAAATTTCTTGCTTGCCATGAAACCGAAGATCTTCAACAAACTTGTTGGTACAATCTGGATGATTCGTCTCTAAATGGCGTTGAAGTTGTTTTTTTTCATTGATTCTGTTGAGAGAACTTTTAGACATACTACACATTTTGGCTTACCATTCAATTCAGTAAAACCAAGTTTCAAAAATGCCTCACTATATGATAGTTTTGCCATTTTAACCTTAGTCTAAAACTGTGAAATAAAAAGCAATTCTAATTTAGTCTACCTTAAATAAAAACGTTTTCTCCAATTTAAATTTATAGTGCCATAAAATTGAACATATTGGCACGACGAAAGTTTTTTATGCTGAAACCCAAAGCAAGAAATGCGCTCAACTTAAATTTCATTACCTGTATTACAGTTGCTTCGCTATCTTATTCACGTAGTATGCAATTGCTCTTTCGTCTCCACAGTCACACACTTTTAAACTTTTCACTCCGGGAGTTCTTAGTCGAACAAAAAAGCAAAGGTCGACGAAAGGTAACAGCGTTCATTTCACCAATAAATGATTGCTTTTGGTGCAAAAAAGCATTGCAGCTTCGTTGTTAATAAAACCACTATGATAAAACTTGCAAACGCACATTTTCCACTGAGGATTTTATTTGCTTTTGAACTTTGTTACACTTGATCATATGGTATTGACTCAAGCAAGACCATGCAAGACCAAGAAACAACTAGTAGTGTTTTGTATCGTACCAGTATAAAACATTTACACTCTCATTACAGTAGTCTCCCGGTTTGCAACTTAAATCTGAACAAGTAAATGCGGACTTAGCTTTTAGGTGCGAACATAGCACCTTACTAAGCCATTATCACGTAACTTAAGGCTTGTACAATTATCAGCTAAAATGAAGACTACCATCATTAGTGCTACTGTTGGAGGCTGAAATATGCATCAACTGACGATTTATGACTTGTTCACATCATGAACTTTTTTATGATCTGTTTGATTTGCTGTATATATCAATAAACTACTGTAAAAGTTAAATTTAATTTTTTGAACATTTTTTGCGAAACTAAAAAAAAAACAAGCACTAAAATTAGAAAAACAAGCGATCCAGAAATATTTTAAGGCGATCCAACTTTAGGTCGCGACCCATACGTTGGGAACCGCTGTTCTAAACTACGACACTAACTACCTAATTTTGCCAAAAATTCAGCTTCTGTGCTTTACTTGCATGGCAAAAGCTAGCCAGCCAAAAATAGATTTAACGTTCAAAAGCGAATAACAGTTTGTTATGCATAAAAATGCCTAATTGTACCTAAAACAAAATATATAAATCTTTGGTGTCCTTGCATGTCAAAAAAAGAGACGCAGCTGGGCGTCGTAATTAGTTTGCGGGCTAAAAAAGCTATTGCCCCATGGGCCTGCAGTTCAACGCACTGCTCTATAAAATAATGAGTTTTGGCCCTTTCAATAATAAAACAAAATGCAACCAATTTCATCAAAAATATAATTCATTTTATAAAAAACTAATATTTACCAGACAGATTACAAGTTGAAATTTATTTGGACCAAAAAAAATGCTTCTCTTATTGGCGGGCTTGTTCACAGAGCTCTTAAAATTTTCCCTCAAATTAAATTTTTAAATAAAATCAGCAAAATCAAAGATATTTTACAACAAAATGGACGCACAGAAGAAATTATTGTTTCCGTGGTTAAAAAAACAACTTTTTAAGCATCCAAGCCATTATGTCCACAAAAGCATCCGATTACATGAAATTATTCTGAATTGGCAAGGTTTCTCCCAAACGCAAAAAGCTAGCAATGCTATCAACAATTCTTTTTAATCCATCTCATCTAAAATAATTTTATTTTTAAAAATATTTCGGTTTCCATTTATAAGGATGTGTTATTGCATCATTAAAGCAAAGTTGTGAATTCTTGCCACTGAAAACTGTGTTCGAAGGTCGAGAATTTTAAAAAAAGGAAAAACAAATTGCACAGCATGTTCCAAATCAATCTGAAACCAAGCTAAACTTAAAAAACTTCCCTAAAATCAATACAAATCTACACCAAAAATATCTTTTTTCGATTATGCTATTGGACAAAATTAATTAGAAAACAAAATTTTTTAAATGACCGATGATATTCACAGAACAAAATCTTTCTGGCTCAAAAAATCCTCTCTTTGTCGCCAGAAAGAATCCCTCTATGAACTGAAGTTTTCTTGCTTACGGAGCAAGTGAGCGCAAAAACAATCGCGTTCTCTCTTTCTCTAAACCAATCAGAGTTGTCGTTACTTTTGTTGTTTTCTAGTTGTACAAGTGTATATAAACCCATGTTTTCTTGCAGTTTGTCATTGCCAATAATTTTTTCTAAAGAAAGTTGGTCGAAAGGATTTTAAAGAAAACAAACTTTTTTATGATTACCAAAATTCAATGTGTTAATCGTTCCGTTTAATAACATTAGTAAATTTTACGCTTTGCACAAAAAAGAATTTATTCAAAAACAAAAGTTGTGCAGAAAAATTTAAAATTATTTGGTATTCGATTTTAGCTACAAGAAAATCATCTTTGCGCCTGCCAACGTTTGAAGTTATTTCCAGCAATCCTTTGAATCCTCTTTCTGTGGCCAAAAAAATAATTTGCGTACTAAAGCATTCTCGCTCACGTCGCAAGCAAGCGCGCTATAAATCAATCACGTGCTTTCTTTTTCTGAACTAATCAGAGAATTTTTGTTGATCGCTGTTTCTGTATAAACTCCATATCTCTTGCAGTTTGCCATTGCTAACGAATTCTTTCAATGAGGATTGGAAAAAGGAATTCTCAGGATAACGATCATTAAGAGTACAAAAAAATCCAAACAGTTAAATAAAATAATTTTGTCAGTAACATTGGTTATCCTATTTCATAACATTATTTATTTATTCAGTGTATTCTTTTATATTTCAGCTGTTGAAGAACAGAACTGTCCGCATTATTGTGATCGGCATTGGTAGTGGTGTATCGACCAAACAGTTGACAACAATTGCTTCCGAACCAAAACAAGATAACTTGTTTGTGATTTCAAATTTTGATAAACTTGAGAGGATCTTAGATGATATCATCGCAATAGTGTGTTCTTAAAGTTTTACAAGTTTGGACTAAAAAAGCCAGAAGTTTATTTGCAGGGTTGAATTGTTAAAAAAGTACTTTTTGTAAATAAAAATCCCTGAGAAAAATAATTAGGCAGTGTAAAGAAACAGTTTCCCGAAAAAAATATCTTAAAAAATCAAAGCTTTTAAACTAATTATTTAAAATTGAAATATAAGTTTTACTCGGAAAACATCAGATATCTGCACAACACGAGCAATTACACGTGTATTTACTGTGAGTTGTACTCGTCTATTAAACGTATATTTCAAATATATTTATTAATTGTTTAACTCATGCATCTGTATATGCTTATCTTGTCTAGCAAATACGAGTTCAATTGATTTTACTGTTTTTTTATTTAACGTTGCTAAAATCACTGAGACTGAAAACAACAAAATTACATTTTTAGATAATTTAAAAAACAAACACTACTGTAAATAGCAGCATTTTACGAGTAATCTTTGATAAATAGTAATGTCTTCCAAATTGTATCTTTTTAATCTTTTTTCAACAAAGTTTAAAAGTCTTTGAATTAAAAGTATTTATAGTTATATATTATACTCTGAAAATACTGTATAAAATACAACAATAAAAAAGACACAAAAATTTGAAGTTACACAGTTCATCATCATTATAGTAGCTTGTGCGCTTTTATTGCCCAATTTTTTCAATGTAATGTTTATTCTAATTTGTTGCATTTATCAATCTTATAATTAAAAACAAACAAAAAGATTTTTCTAATGGTTTTTGTTTGATTTTGTTGGCAAAAATATGTCTGCACCAAATAGAATGCAGTAGGCACGAATGGGTACAACCCATGTTATGAATGCAATTATTGTTGCATTAAAATACAAAAATAGCACAAAATCAAAGAAAAATAAACCGAAAAAACAAATAATTCGCAATTTTAAGTTGTAACTGCATGGCCAGATGGATTAAGAGCACGATCGACACGGTCAAGTATCAAAACCAATTCTGGCATTCTGTTGTGTCTTTAAAAAAGACACTTTACTGCATTTTCGTTGCTTATCGGTCTTAGCAAGCGGCTTTAAATTTGAGTTATATCTCTAAAAACCACTAAAAAACAAATAAAAATTTTCAGCGAGCAGCATTAACTTGGGATCTCTGAAAGCAAATCCATGTATTCTCTCAAAGGGCGCCTAAGCGTAATGTGCAACATGATTGGAGACCACAAATACACTTCTAGCATTATTTTCCTCTGTTTTTGCAGCACAAGTTGCATCTTTTTGTGTTGAGAGCGCGCTTTGATAATAATTTACCTCTTAAAAATGTGCATCAATGCTGACACGCTGAGCGCAAATACTTGTTTGCAAAAATTTTTTCTGATATGTTTATAACATTAAAAATGACCAGCGGGGTTTCAGCAACATACATGAAGTTTTTAGAATTTTTACAACTTTTTCAAATGCGCTAATATAATTTTCTTCTAAAATATTAAAGCTAAATCAGAATTGCCATAATTTAAACATTATTCATTTCATCCAGTCAACTTAAACATTAAAAGATAGTCTGCAATCATTCTTGTTCCTTATCACTATCGTCATCAGAATACAATCTGTCATTAAAAAAAATCGGAAATATATGTACCTGCATAAATATTGAATTTGAATAACATTGTTAATATAAGTAAAAATAGGGTCATCCTACTCAATTCAAATCAAGAAACGTCAAAAAGTTCCAGAATTTTAGGTAAAAAATAAAGTAATTGCAAACATTTTTGCAAAGAGTTGGCTTCAAAAAACTGGCCTTGGCTCAGATAGGGTTACGGCGCTTACAGATTACAAATAAACTTAGAAATCTAAAAATGTAAATAAAAGATACAAAAGAAAACACTTGTTTGACCAGAAAAACCACCAAAAAATTCAGAATTTTTCTTATATTTTTAGTTAATATCAGGTCTATTATTATAAATTTTGATATTTTAATTTTTGCTATCTTTGTTTCCATTTTTTATTGCACTAAAGTAAAAAATAAGCTGCTGAAGAAATTACCGGGTAACAAATCAAAAATTTTGGGATGAAAAATTCACACAAAAAATAAAATAGAGTGTAAAAATCTTACTGCTACTTGTAGTGTAAATTGAAAAGCAAAACCAGAGAAACGGAAAACAAGTGAAAAAGGTTAAAAAAGGGTCTTTAAGTCTTGTTTCCATTTTCTTATTATAGAAAAATTTTTTTAATAAATACGAATATAACAACAGACCGGTAGTAAGTAATTAAAATCAATAACAAGAACTTTAAATTAAAACTTATAAAAAAAATCTTTGAAAATTTTCTGTTTTAAAGTTTAAATTATGTTGTGATTATTGGTGTCAGGTTAATTTAAGGATACAAAAACTTTAAATTTTTTATATTTTGTAAATAGGTTCTTTTAAAAGGGAAACGGAATAAAAGAAGTTTCACGCCTTTTCTTGATTTATAAAAGAGTCTCTTAGTAAAGAAACTGTTATTAGGGTTTACAAACGAAGATTATTTGTACAATCTGTGAGGATAAAAATAATGTTAGGTTTGGAAAATCTGGTAAAAGGTTTAAAAGTTTGGTGTAGTGCCAGTTCAATGCAATAAATTAAGAACTTAGCAAAGGGGTGTTTGACAAATATGTGATGAGGGTGATCAAGTAAAAAGAAATATAATTTTCATTTAAAAGCAATGGAAGAAAAACGAACATTTTCCAGACAAAATCAATTCTGGCTGTTTCCTTGGCAATTTCTTTCTCCAGATGGATAAAAAAGATGATTGAGGATTAAAGATTAAGGTTCTCGCCAGATGTTCGGTATTTTGGGGTAAAAAACATGAATAAGTTTAACATTAAAATTGTAAATTTAAAGAACGCTTAAGCGCTGACGTTGCGTTTCTGCAACGCCTCAGATTTTGCATAAACAAACAAGAAATTGGAATTTTTTAAAATAATTATTTAAACTGCATAGGTGGGAATAATAAATCAATAAATTAAAAAAATTGAACATCTAAAAATAGGTGCGGCGCTTAATGGGTTAAACCGCAAATAACCCAAAGTTTTATATGTTTCCAAAATGGGAAAGTTCATCACTGCAGGGTAGTTTTGTAAAGAAATAATGGAACAGCGCATTTTTCTACGTAGAACAAATGTATTTCAAAATAATTAACATCAGCAACATGTAATGAGTTGTTTTTAGTTTATAACAGTTTTTCGCTATAGCACAAAACAGTTTCAGCAAAGCACGTGCAATATCTAATACTTGCAAATTAGTTTTTGGTGTAAAATCGTTTGCTTTATCTTGTCTTTTCCAGTCTTTTGGTGCATCTACGGCACATGAAGCAAAATATCTCATCTAAATTTCCTTAAAAAAACCACGTGTGCAGTCAAATCTGCGAGAGATTTTTGTCTACAAATGAGAAACACACCCGTGTTATGCTTTATGAAATCCGTTATGACGGATTGCCTCAGTTTCCGGCATCCATCACCCAAGAGCGATGCAAGATTAGCCATAAAATTACTTTTCGTATTCCACAAAGTGTAATGTCCGGCTACACCAAAGCAGAGGTGTTGTGTGCTGGAACATGTACCACAATCCAACATATATTTAAATTTCAATTAGATAAACAAACAAAATTTTTTAATTTTATCATTGTTTGTTTATTTTTCGGAAACCTTTCAATGTTCTGATTTGGGAACATGGTCACATTTTAAAAACTTCAATACTTATCAAAAAAAAAAAAATTGCTTTAACCCAACTAGTTTTGTAAAAATCAAAAAATTTGAAGCTTTGTAACATATCGTAGAAAAATACAGGTTAAGTCGATTAATTTGACAGATTTTTGTTTATGGTCTTTTTCATTCCTAATATCTTTTTGATTTTGATCTTTTCTTATTATCAAATGACGTCAAATAAATACTTTTATGGTGACACAAGAAGTTTTTGTTCTGGTGCCATAAAATATTTTTATTTTGTTTTATCGGTTTTCAAAATTGCCCTAAATACAAGCAAAGTAATGCTGTTCAATGTCAGAGATATTGAAACCGCAACGTACTGATATTTTTTAAATTATTCATGATTGTTAAAAAACATTTATGCTCAAATCTAGTCAATTTGAGTAGATAGACATTCAAAAACTTCAAGTATCAAACATTGTGAGACAAGAAAAACTTGATTAAACATCAGAATTTAGTTTCAAATTAGAGCTTTTTTTATTAATGTACTAAACCACAGCTGTGTAATTGTGAATTTATCTAAATTCAAAAATAAGCTAAGCGACAACACAAAAAATATTTAAAAATTGTTTTTTTACCGTTGAACAGATTTTTGTTGTTGTTTTTATACAGTATATACTGTAGACTACAAAAAAAAAAGGAATGACAAAGGAAGCAGTTTCATATGAATATTCAGCCGAACATGATTACGTTAATCCGATTGAAGGTAAGTGGACCAATCCAACTAAAAGTTAAAAAGACGCAAACTGCAATTTCATTCAATTTTTTAACTAATACTGTTTGAAATGCTGAATTTTTTAATAAGGGAAAGTCTTAACTTCGCTGTTTCTTTTTTTTTTTTTTTTTTAGGTGAAAACAAAAAGTTTCGATTCAATAAATTTTGTTTATTATCTACAACTATTTTGGGATTCTTTCTGGCTTTGATAGTTTGTATTATTTTTGTATTTTTACAAGTCAGTTTTGTATACAAAGCTATATAACTGAATAAACCAAAGTTAAACTTGATTTGACCAGAATTGTGTTTTTTTTACCTTTTATATCAAGAAATTGAAGAATCAACAAGAAAACAGTCGGAATTGACAAATACTTTACCATATATTATACCCAATACATATATTTATTTGTTTGTTTTTTAACTTTTTCTAATGATATTTCACTTTCGTACTGCCTTGAAAGGTTATTATAGAAATCATAAGCAATAAGCCAATAAAATAAATTTAATAGTTAATGAACCGAAGCGTATAGGACAAGGTTTCCCAACCAGGGGTGCAAGAAAGAATTTCAGGGGGTGTAAGATGACTTTTTCAGTTTTTTTGTTGTATTAAAAATAATGTCACTATCAGTTCCTTCGCTGTTAATTGTTCAGCACATCTGTGTTCATTCATGGAATGCTTAGTACATGGCACCTTGGCTTTCTCCTTTGCTTTTGACTATTGTGGCGCAATCCTCGCATTCGGCGTATAGCAGATTCGTAGCAGCGAGTTATTTTGATACAGTTATGGACTGAACGAGAATTGTAAACCAAAACAAAGTAAAAGAGAACAAAAATTGTAAACCAAAACAAAGTAAAAGAGAACAAGAATTGTAAACAAAAAGATATCTTCCAATGTGTGAAGAATTTTTTCGTGAAACATGACTTACAGTAAATATCCAAAGAGTTAATTATGTGTTTACCAACGGTGCCCCTGCTATGCTGGGAAATAATTCGGGATTTCTTGCTTGGTTAAAACAGGAAATTCCGCACTTGCAAGGCCCATTGTTTTCTTCATCAACATGCTTTGGCATCAAAAACATTGCTTCCAAAGTTGAAAAATGTCCTTGATACTTCTGTGAAGACCATCAACCTGATTAGGGGTCTTGCTCTGAACCACCGCCTCTTTTAGTCGCTTTGTCAAGATTTTGGAAGTGAGCATTTAGTTTTGCTTTTCCACGCAGACGTCCGCTGGCTGTCATGTGGGAGAGCTTTAACGTGCTTTTTCGAATGGCGAGAAGAAGTAAAAGCTTTGCTAAAGGAATGTGACAATAATCTTTCCGGAGAAATGGAATCACAAGAATTCAATAAAATCCTAGCTTATTTGAGTAATGTTTTCTCTTGTAAGAGTGTTTCTATGCAAGGGAAAAGTATAAACATATTAAAATGTCGTTGAAAATTCAAATGGTTTCAAAGAAAAGTTACATATTTGCTGTCGACGAGTTAAAAGAGGTAATCTTTCAAATTTTTCCTCACTTTTAGAAATAGTTTATGACGATGAGTCCCTAGTTCCCAGTGTGGGTGAAGAAATTGTGGATCATTTTGAAATACTATCAAAGTCATTTCATGGATATTTTGTAGGAAGATAACTGGAAACTTTTGAAAAATGGATTATAAATTCATACTTCTTTAATTTGGATTATATGTACTGTAGAATGATGAAAAGTTGAAGGATGATTTTATTGAATTGCGCACAAATCATGTTCTTGAAATACAGTTTGAAAGCAAAACCCTGAAAACCCTGGAACAATATTGGTTCCTGGCAATGGACATGTATCCAAACAAAGCACTATGTGTGTTCATGCCATTCGTGACGACTTACTTATGCCACTCTGGATTTAGTGCCCTTTTGTCAAACAAGAAAAAATCAAGAAATTGCTTAAATGCATCGAGCATATCAGACATGTGGGTTGCTATCAGTAACAAAGTGCCACATTTTGAAAAACTCCTAAGCAATAAACAGGAACAAAAGTCACTAAATTTGAAGTGCCTTTTAAATTTGAAATATTTAGATTTTTTTAAATTATACATTGACAAAAACATATAACGAGGTATTTAATTAATTTTAACTCTGCAAAAGGTTTTAAATTTGCATAATTAAATTCTTGTTTATTTCAGAGCAATTAATTCTGTTAGAAACATTGTTTTGATTAAAAAATTGTTGAATTTCTTCACTTACTTCATATTAACTAATTTTGTGTCGAAATAAACTTAAAAAAGACCGGGAGAATGTTTGAACTACAACGAAGATTTTAACTTTGCATTTTTTGAAACAGGTTTCAACATTGCAAGAAAAAATTCAAACGCAACAACACTCCATCAAACTGGTCGAGTCTCTGAAAAATCTTAAAGGTAACTGTGAAAACAAACTTAAAAAGAAATCTTTTGAAATAGCTAAGAGTGATGATAACGACTTACGAGCAAACACAAAAGGTGTGTGATATGCTCAATCTGTCTGGTTGATTTGAGTTGTACCATTGGAAAAGACATTTGTATCGTTGTTTAAGCATTAATAGCAACAAAATCTATAAAATTTTATACAGAAAAAAAATCTCTTTTCATAGTATGTTATTCTGCAAGTGCAGATTTTTTATTATATTTGCATTATGTTAATTATAATTCTTTATTTTTTCACAGCCTATAGTTTTATGTTTAAAAAAAATTTTCAAACATAAATTACGAGAATCGAGGAGCCTAATGTATCTTCTCATTAAATGCAAAATATAATATCTTTCTTTTTTGTTTAAATTTATATTTTACACACGGGACTTTACCATTTCTTCATATTAATATTTTTGTGACGTCATTGTATCAGCAAGAATCGAAACAGCAATAAATAATTAGGAAAGGTTTTTGTCTGTTTAAACTATGACTCCTCCAGAATAATGTGGCCGGACATATGAAATCCGGTTGACGTTTCGACTTCTAAAACAATGCTTTGCATAAATCGTCTCCTTGAGATAAATTTTACTGACGACTTGGTGTATACTGCTCAATCAAATATTCTATATAACTTGATAGAGAGATAAACCCAGGGTAATATTTAAAAATACATTATTTTGACAGTTAATAGTAAGCTACTCTCATGAGTAAAGTATTTGTTTAAAGTATATGACTAATAAAAATGAGATAAATTAGATTGATCTGTACAGATTTTTAATCAGGTTGAATTATACCAAAAAAATCAATAAAAATTGAAATAAAACAATTTGACTAACAGATTTTAAAACAAAAAAGGATGTAAATGCTTGTTGTAAAGAAAAGACATCAATTTCGAATAGTAATCTTTTAATAATCATTTGAATATCAAATAGGCTTCTTTCAAAGTAATGAAATAACTCAAGTGTAACTACAAAAGCTAAAAGTCTATTTAATTTAGTTTGTTATTATGTTTTTGTAAACAAATATAAATAAAATACAAAAATGAAATTAAAGTTGACTTTTTTAATTAACACCAGCTTTTTGAATTAATGCTTTATGGGCAAACTTCTTTCAGGCGCGAAATAAACCCAAAGCAAACAAATTGTACTGCAGCCATGATTTAAAAAAATTTGTTTACAACGTTGAGAATCAAAAAAACAATGTCAAAGAATTAAGCAAACAACTCTACGTTTGAATACGAAAATAACGTAAAAGTTTTATACTGTTTTTATAACATTAAACGGACATTTCAATCAGCCTATAAACAAAACATTCCCTTAAAAATTGCAATTATGGCAATCTTATTACATTCAACTATCATTCTTATTACGTGCAAGTTTTATTACTCATCAACTAAACTAATCTGAAGGAAATAAAGCTTCAGGTATTGTCTACATACACAGCCTCTTCCTTATTGTGTAATTGTTGCACTGTGCGTCGCCATATAAGGGCAAATGAAGAGATTGTACAATTTTGAAAAAAGAAACACCTCATAAGATATTGTTTACTGTACGTTAAAAACACTGAATCATTGGCTTTGTCAGCGCTGATCAAACTTAAATCTAATGTTACCTATGGTACGTACATGTTCATTATGGGAAAGAATTCGATTAAAATGATTGTTAAAGAAAGTTTATTTTGTTTCGAGAGTTCGTAACTGTCACCTATGTTGTAACTGATTTGATGTTCTTGATCATTACATAACAAATCACTTAATAGAGGATATTTTGTCTAAAGGTAATTGTTATTAATGTAACGAAATGTAACTAAATAAACGTCACTACAATAATGTGACCAAGATGCACTTAATTAACCTAATCTAATTATACTTAAAATTAGTCAGTACAAAGTGGCAACAGAAAAAATTGCTTATCCAAAAATCGATTGCAGGTATGGCATAGGTGAGGGCAGTGGTGATATTCAGCTTGGTTTGAACAAACAACTGTTTTTAACATACCGTGATTTCAGCAAACCGTTTGGTTAAGTCGTTGTCTTCGTCGTCGTTTAGAAGGACACTTACTCCAGGTCAGACACAAACAGGACTGGCGCAGAGAGTTTATCCTTTTACTACCCCAGGCTGTTGTACTACCCAAATCAGATGCTTGCGGTAATTCTGTTACGCCAACATCGCGTTTTGTCATCCAAAACAGATGGAATCAGGGCCCGGAGTTTTGCCTGGTTTTAAATGTTGAAGGGCAGTAGTAAATTCTCTCTTTGAAAAATGTAAGAGATATTTACTGGATCTGGCCCTCCAAAGGTCAAACACTTTTTGAAAAAAAAGTCGAAATGACTTGCGTCAACAGCCTCGTATCTTCCATTTCTAAATAACTGAAATGGCATAGCATCAGCTGAGACAGGATAGTGACGAGAATAGTGTCGTTACCTACCAATAAAATTGTTTAAAATATTTCATGCCTTTCGACTAGAGTATGATAAATTAATGCTCCAAACTGCTTCGGACCATCGAGCCCTAAGTTGCTGTCAAGTTTGGCAAGCAAAACTGTAGCGGCCAAACTCAAGGCGTATCGCTGGAGAGACTGCAGGAAAGTTGTACAAAAGGATTCACACTCCGCATCCCAGCACGGAATATAGTTGTTTTGATAACCGCGTAAGATAGTCTTTTTGGCTGTTTTCTTGATGATGTTACAAAAGTCCTGATAAGCCGCCTCCGCATCAAGTGAAGTAGGCGGCAACACTGTCTTTGCGAATTTATTTTTCAAAGCAATGTGCTGACAAGTAGTTGGTAGCTTGATAGCACCAACTTTTCTGCATCAGTGCAATAGATCTCCTGTATTAGAATGAAGAGTGCCTCAGACTGCAAAGCAAGGTAATAAAAAACTTTCATTTTGTTGGAGTGAGCCCTTCGATGTTTATTGGAACTTTTTGGCAATGTGCCCCGAAAAGGCCAGTTTTTTCCAGACATTTTCCCGCCCTGAAAGTGACGTTTTCCGATCAGCATACCCTTACTGAACATCAAAACAGGTAGATATCCTTTCGTTTTGGCAGGTTTAGTTTCTGTCTGTCATGTTTAAAAAGCAGCAAAATTACTCACATCCCAGGCTACAAGAAAGCACCTGCCATCTGGGACTTGGTCAATTCGAAATTATTAGATGTGAAAGTAAAACATGACAAAAATTTTCAATCTAGCTTTGAAAAGAACTTGTAGTTAACTTTTTGAATCCCGTCACTAGATTAGGATTGTCCAACCTTTGACCTGCCCAGGGTCAAGTTTTTGTCTGCAAGTTAATTATGAGACGCAATTGCTGCGGTATTCAAAGTGGTGGTCATTTGTTTATTTTCAATTTGTTTTTACCAATTTATAGAACGAACTTTTATTAAAACTAGAATTCAAGCCAAAAACATAGTTAAAGGCCAAAAAGTCATCATTTTTATCCTTCATGCTTTTTCCAAATAACGCAAAGAACCTTCTGGTTCTATTGGATATATTTCACCATTGTAAATTTCCTACTGCATATTTCATCGAAGTAAATTTCACCATGGGTATATTCCATTCCGGTATATTCCACAAAGATATCACACTATGTTGATTATTCATTAGTTTTATTGATTGATAGTTGTTGATTCATCACGCTATAAGTTGACAAGTACATTTATTACCTTAACTCCAATCCTAAGCCTAACTCTAACCTAACCCTAACTCTAACCTAACCCTAACTCTAACCTAACCCTAACTCTAACCTAACCCTAACTCTAACCTAACCCTAACTCTAACCTAACCCTAACTCTAACCTAACCCTAACTCTAACCTAACCCTAACTCTAACCTAACCCTAACTCTAACCTAACCCTAACTCTAACCTAACCCTAACTCTAACCTAACCCTAACTCTAACCTAACCCTAACTCTAACCTAACCCTAACTCTAACCTAACCCTAACTCTAACCTAACCCTAACTCTAACCTAACCCTAACTCTAACCTAACCCTAACTCTAACCTAACCCTAACTCTAACCTAACCCTAACTCTAACCTAACCCTAACTCTAACCTAACCCTAACTCTAACCTAACCCTAACTCTAACCTAACCCTAACTCTAACCTAACCCTAACTCTAACCTAACCCTAACTCTAACCTAACCCTAACTCTAACCTAACCCTAACTCTAACCTAACCCTAACTCTAACCTAACCCTAACTCTAACCTAACCCTAACTCTAACCTAACCCTAACTCTAACCTAACCCTAACTCTAACCTAACCCTAACTCTAACCTAACCCTAACTCTAACCTAACCCTAACTCTAACCTAACCCTAACTCTAACCTAACCCTAACTCTAACCTAACCCTAACTCTAACCTAACCCTAACTCTAACCTAACCCTAACTCTAACCTAACCCTAACTCTAACCTAACCCTAACTCTAACCTAACCCTAACTCTAACCTAACCCTAACTCTAACCTAACCTTTTTACATTATAATTGGTGAGATTTAACATTATAATTGTAAGTTTTTAATCACATTTTTATAATCCAAAAAAATTTTTTTGGCAACTCAGTAGTTGTTATAATTTCAAACGGTTCAGTTCAGTTCAGTCGTTTTTTTATTTCCGCCATTTGTCGAACAAAATACTTACATCAAGGTAATTACACTACGGAAAAAGGGACGTGCAACAAAACGAAACAACGTTGAAACATGCAAAAATTCAATAAACTACACTAGCTAAGGTAACGGCTTGCATGGTAGCATCACCTACAACGGAAAGTAAGAATTAAAACCAAGCAACTATACGCAACCTTTTAATCTCATAACTCGCTTAATCTGTTTTTTTTTACGTGTTTCTCGTTAACTCCAGAGCCATCAATAGATATGAAATAAAATTCGTTTTAAGCATCATGTTTATCCTGATGACGACTACATCCAGTAATGACATTGTTGTTTGTAAATATGCTGATATCCTGTATAATAATGATGACAAATGTTCAACAAATCTTTATATATAAACTTTATATCTATTAATGAAAGCACTAAAATAGAATAAAAATTTAAAATTTAAAATGCACAACAATCTGTTTCGCCAAAGACGGCTCATCAGGTGGAATCTGTGGAAGGAAAAAAAAAAACGGAACTCAAAAAACGGAACTCAACGGAAAATGTCGTCATGTGAAAAAATTTAAATTACGGAATTTCAGTTAAATCTCTTTGACTTACTCTTCCCGCTTCTTTTCTATGTCACCTGACCAAACCTTACTTCTATCTCTTTGTCTCTTTATTATTTCTACCGTATGACGTTTTTATGCAGTGTTATTGTGTTTTCTTGTTGTTTTCAATCAGACCAGATTCTTTATGCTCAGTGCAGACTTAGCCGACTCGCGTGTGTAGCTGTTAACGATTTATCATAGGTTCTTTATTTTAGTAGATAATTTAAGTGGCAGTCAATATAAGAATATATCCGTTGTTTTTGTATTTTTTATAATTTTTATTTTTTTCATATTGTTTAGTAAATTTTTTTTAATATTTTTACATTCTACGTTTTTTTATGACTTCACAGATTCCACCTGATGAGCCGTCTTTGGAAAAACAGGCTGTTGTGGATATTAAATTTTTAATTTTTATTCTATTGTAGTGCTTTCATTAACAAATACTGCTCTAGCTATTTGGTTATTGAGCTTTGTACCGGCGAAGTAAAGCAAACGAATATATAAACTTTATATCTATATAAATTTTGTATCAATATTATATTCTAAAAATTTCAGGGCTGCAAATCTTAGAGAAAGTCTTAAAACACTTTGCCCTTGTTTTTTTCTTATTTCTGTATACACAATGTAATTTTTACATGTTTTACTATATCTCAACAACTCTTGAGCCTCTCTAAGACACTTTTTGCGATCCTACCAAGGTGTGCACAATTGTTTATTTGAGAATTCTTGATCTACATCGTAAAAATATTTATTACTTTAAAATTCGGTAAAATTAAAGTTTTATTTTTCTTTAAGTGAAAATTTTTCTTTAATTTATTTTCATACTGTGTGTCATCCGATAATACATCGGGAAAACTGGTGTATTAATAGTGACGTGAACTAAAAGCGAATTGCCGATAAACTAATTAGCCTGTTTGATTCTTTCTTAAATTTATGGAATTTAGCACACTTAACTACAGTATAATTATATTAAAGTAAAAATAAATTATGATACAATACTACAATACAATACAATACTATTTAACACAACTAATAAACTCAAGAAAAGATGCGCCAAATTTGGTGCACGGTCTAACTCAAAAAAAAAAAATTCTGTAAAAAAGATAGAACCGGCCCTCAAAATAATTCTCCGAATTCATACGCAATCCTTAACAGCCGAAAACAGACTTTAGCTCTCTACTAAAGTCAACCAAATTTTCAAATAAGTAACTGCAAATTAGTTGTGTTAAAGCAAAATATACTTAATACAAAACTCGCCAACTAGACAACAATAAACTCTCAAAGTATTTTATGCACTAATTTTGCTTTATTCAAAAAATTTACGACGCTTAAACTCTGCTACACTACACACAGTTTATAAACAAAACTTGCTTTTATAGCCAGCGATAAACATTCTAGAAAAAAATAAATTTCCCAATAATTACAGGAAATTTAGGAAATAGAAGAGAAAGAAATAAACAAAAAGATAAAAGCACAAAATTATTAACCAAAGTTATGGCCAAGTCTAAGAGAATATTTGAGAGAAAAATTCCTTGCTCCTAGGATAAAAAACAAACAAAATTATAGTTATTCAAGCAAAAATTACCTAGTAAGCATTTTTACACAGCAATTTCTAGAAATTATGATGCAATAAGCAAACTAGCAATAACAATAATAATATAAAGATTTTAAACAGTCGCTTGACACTGTGACATAAGCCAAAAGTAATCTTTAAATTAACACCGTACCTCGTATCACTGGTTTGGTGCAATCTTTAAATTAACACCGTACCTCGTACTCCAGGTTAAGAACCCCTGCACTAGATGGTGACGAAATGTAAGCGATCTGTATAGTTTTACTCTAAGATAAGTAGGCATTGGACAGAACAGTAAAAACCTATCATTGTTGTAGACTTTTAGCTCACGTTTGGCCTCTCGGTTATTTAAGTGAAAGGCTGCCGTCACCGTCTTAGTGTGACTGAGCTTCAACCTCCGAGTCTGGAGATACGCTGAAAGTGTAGTCATGGCTTGACTTAAAGTTCTCTCCAAGTCTTTCTAGTTTCCAAAAGAGTGTGATAATGCTAAATCATCAGCATAAGCAAACTTTTTGGAAAGAAAAGCAGTTAAAAACCAATCCCTAAAAAACGCCGTTTTCAAGACGGCGTAACCTGCTTGCTTGCTGTCACTCGTAGCAAGGGTGAAACATTGGTTTTGGCCAAGCTCCGTGATCATTTTGCCTATGTGCTTATTCGGAAGAAGCCTAAACAGCTTGCAGGTAAGGCCACGGTGTCAGACAGTGTGATATGCCGATGTCAGATTAACAAATATGGCACCGGCCTTTTTCGCAGCCCCGAAAAAATCTTCGATATCCTGGGTCAGCGTTACAACTTGATCCACGGCTGAATTCCTGCGTCAAAACCTAGCCTGCTTTTTAGGAAGCATCGGATCGAAAAATGGCTCGACGTGGACATAGATAAGCATCTCACGAATCTTCTATAGGACACAGAGTATAGATATCGATCGATAACTCTTTGGATCTCTCATGTCTTTGGGATCGCGAGTACTAGCGCTTTTTCCATTATCTTGGAAATTTTGCGTCGGCGCAAGCAGAAAAAAAGGAAGTCATGTAGCCAGGACTTAAAAGCACCTCCAGTATGGATTATAAGCTCTAGGCAGATGGAATCGGGTCCCGGAGCTTTATCTGGTTTTACGTGTTGTAGGAAAACAGTAAATTCTTTCTGTGAGAAATTCTTTGAGATATTCACTGGGAATGGTGTAGTGGCCATCCAAAAGTCAAACACATCTTGAGAAACAAGTCGAAATGACTTCCGGTGATCACAGCTTCAATTTTCCCATTACTGACTAGTTGAGATGCAATAACATCAACCGTAACAGGACAGTGACGAGAAGAGTGTTGTGACCTACCAGTAAAATCGTTCAAGATACTCCATGTTTTTCAATTATAGTGTGAAAAATCGATGCTCCGAATTGCTTTGACCATCGATCTCTCCGCTTCCCGTCAATTTTGAAAATTAAAGCTGTAGCAGCCAAACATGAGTTTTCTACCTGAGAAAACTGCAGAAAAATTCTGCAGAGAAATTCTTTCGTTACCGTTCATTCCAACACCGCATTCCAATATTTTTTCGATAACCGCGTGGGGTAGTTTGTTTGGCTGCTTTCTTGATGATGTTACAAAAGTCCTGGTAAGCTGCATCAACATCAAGTGAATCAAGCGACAATACAGTCTTTTTGAATTTATTTGTCAAACCAATGTGTGAGTCCATTTGGTCTTGCGGAAGCTTCATCGCTCAACAGGCATCTTGGGACCGACAAAGCACCTTGAGTGGTGTGATAAACAAAGTCGATGTTGTAACCTTGAAAACTTTTTAAGTACACGTCTATCCGATAAGCAACTGTAAGGACCTACGCTAGCAACAACTAGGTTTGGACTGGTGCAAGTGTTCCAGCGGCCGAAGTAACAGTTAGCGGCATCCTTGGCATTGTGTAGGAGGCCAAGACAATTAATACTTGCTCAGCCAGCCAATCACTCACCATCTGCGCTGCTATCATTATAACCCCAATCAACGTGGCAGCAGTTGAAATCACCAGCATAAAGACAGAGTTGGGAAACACTGAGAGATCCAGAGATTGCAATTACTTTGGTGGAGGTTTGTAGACGTTGACTATTTTATAACCGTCAACGTCTATTCACAACCACTCAATCTCCGATGTTGGTGTATATAGTTTGGTCCAAATGCGTATAACTCAGTCACTTGTGGACAAACGTGGCAAAACCTTCCTGCTGAAGGATAACCCAGTTATTTGATAACTTGGAAGTACTAGCATTAGTGCAGTGGGTCTCCTGTAGTAGGATGACGATTGCCTCAAACTATAAAGCAAGATAATTAAAAAGTTCAGCTGGTTTTTGGAACTTGTTAGCAAAATGCTTTAAAAAATGCATTTTTTCCAGACATTGCCCTGTCCTGAAAAGGACGTTTGCCGATTAGCTTGCTGAACATCGGGTTCCGTGGATACCCTTCCGTTTTGGCAGTTTCGATTTCGGTCTGTCTTGTTTAGCCGCAGGAATACGCAAGAATTCGGTCCAGGCAGCAAAAAACACCTACTCTCTGGGTCATGAATTAGAGCAAAAAGTCTATGACTGAATGACTGTCAATCAGGGCAAAAAGTTTTTTAACTATTAGAAAGCGATACAAAAACGTTAATCAAATTGCTTGGTTGATTAGACACATGTGGACTGGAAATATCACTTTATTTAAAACAAAACTATTAATTACTTCACTTAAAGCATGGATATTTATTGAAAACAATACTTTTAATAAATTAAATTGATTACTGGTTATTTGAAGCAATTATATTTGATATTTTTTATTCAAAACAATGACGATGAAATGAGTTTTAAGGTTTTTTTAAGTATTAAATGATAATTTTTGCGTTTTTTTGCATCTTACTCATTCAATCTGCTTCAGCTCAACGAGTTTGCAACTTGTATTACAATGAACGATCTGCCGTTCAAGTTGTCACCCAAACAACAATAGGTCTACCACTTGTAATTAAAATTAGTAATCCACAAGTAAAAAAGATCCAATCGAATTACGAGGTAAAATAGTCAAAAGGGTTACGAGTAAATTTGATTGCATTACTGTATTTTAAATAAACTATTGGAAAAAATTGTAAAATTTCTAAAAATTAAGAATTGAAATTAACCCATATTTTTCCATATCAGTTTAAACTGACAGTTGCGTATGCACGGTTTTAGTCTTGTTATATTGTGCCAATTCCAACAAGCTTTAGTTTACTGTTGAAACCATATATTTTTTATATTTGAAGAATTATGAGGAATTTAGAATTAATTTTTAATTACGATAATTTAAAATTACAATAATTACGATAATTTAAATTCTTTAAGCAGCTTGTTTAAAATATATATTTTTTGTAATTTTCCAGAAAAAATTTGAAAAAATTTATTAGCACGCTTAGTGTAAATTTTATTTTATTAAAACGACAGCAAAAAAATATTAACATATGCCAGCAACTAACCAGATTTTGTTTCAGTCAAGCAATAAAATTTGTAAAGCCCTCAAGAATTGTAGTTGGAATCATTAGCCACCGACTAAGTCAGTTTCAACTTTCTAAATTGTTTGGTATATGTATATGAGAGGTTTTTGGAATGTCAGTTTAAACTGACATGGGCACAAAATGGTACATGTAAATGTATTACTGAAAATATATGATCAATCTGAAGGAGTAACTAAATCAATTGTTTATTGTATTGTTGCGTACTTACTCAAAGCACTCTCGATTAAAATCAGTCAGTTTTCAATGAAAAAAGTTTTTAAAATATCCATTATGATAGAATTACAGGTAAAACTCGAAGGACAAACAAGCTGAATGCTTAGGTAAAAAGGTTTTGTAGGGCCCTTTTGGTTTGATTACTGTCAGAGTTAATGTTTAGCATTGCTTGGAGAATAATCATAAATATTTTAAAAGCAAAGCGTATATTTTGTTAAACTTAATCTATGATAACTTCCAGAATAGACTTTTCTGAGCATTATTTTATTTTAGGCTACTCATGTCTTATTGATTCTATTTAAAAAATTAGAAAGTTTCTAATAGGCGGCAACAATAGCACAAAATTTATTAAAATATTTCGCTTTTTAGAAACTCAAAAATATACCGGTGCACATGCATGCTACTTTATTGAATTAGGCACGTATAAAAAACTATTTGTCAGAACAAATAGTTAGTGTGGACGAATCCATGATTCCATATTTTGGACGCCATGGCGCTAAGCAGTTTATTCAAAAAAGAAACCATTAGATTTGGGTACAAGATGTGGGATGTTGCTACATCCAAAGGATACTGCATAAAATTTAATCCATATCTTGGTGCTGGAAATTATAAAATAAATCCTGAATTGGGTCTGGGTTGGTCAGTCGTTAGCAAATTAGTTGCAGTTCTTCCAAAAAATTATGCCCCTTACCATATCATCACAGATAACTTCTTCACTAGCTTGCCATTATTTCGACACTTGAAGCAAAATAATGTTTATTCTACCGGAACAATTCGCTCAAACCGCCTAGAAAGTGCTCCACTAAAAGACATAAAAGTCATGGAAAAATGAACTGAGGAACATGTGACGTTGTAGTTGATACAACTTATGACATTGTTGCTGTAAAACAGAAAGAAAACAAGGTGGTGAATTTGGTATCAAACTACAGCGGTTCTTCTTCCGCGGGTGCGGTTAAAAGATTTAGTAGAAAGGAAAGAAGGAGAGTAGACATACAGCAGCCAAAAATAGTTGCAGTGTGCAACAAAGAAATGGGAGGTGTGGATCGTTTAGACCGAATTTTGGCTGCATACTCGTACATGGTGAATCACCACAGCAAGAAGTGGTGGTGGCCAATTTTTAGGTTCTGTGTTGATTTTGCAATCAATAATGTATTTCAACTGTACAAGCTACAAGAGCATAATCTCCAACACAAATTTGATTTTCTTGGATTTAGTCGTGCCATAGTCGATTATTATTATAAGTGTCATCGTGCGGCGGCCCAGATGGTAGGTGCTTTCACGCAGCCTGGGCCGTAAGTAAGTCTGTTCATTGATTTTAAAATGACAGACCGAAACCGAACCTACCAAAACGGAAGGGTATCCACCCATTCCGATGTTCAGTGTGGGTCTGCTAATCGGCAAACGTCCTTTTCAGGACGGGGCAATGCTAGGATAAAACTGCCCTTTTCAGGGAACATTGCCAACAAGTTCCGAAGACCCACTATTCTTCAGCTAAACATCGAAGGCCTCACTGCAACCAAGATGAATGTTCTTCATCACCTCGCTATGCAGTCTGAGGCACTCGTCATCCTACTGCAGGAGACCCACTGCACTGATGTAGAGAAGTTGGTGCTACCACACTACCAACTAGCTGGGTCTTCTTTAAGCAGGAAGCATGGCCTTGCCACGTTTGTCCACGAGCGACTGAGATACACGCTTTTGGACCAATCTCCACCGACATCGGAGATCGAGTGGCTGTGTGTGGACGTTGACGGCTATAAAATAGTCAACGTCTACAAACCACCGCCAACGCGATTGCGAACCCTGGATCTCCCAGTGTTTCCTCACCGCTGTCTGTACGCTGGCGATTTTAACTGTCGTCATGCTGACTGGGGTTACGATGACAACATTCCGGACGGTGAGTGCTTGGCTGGATGGGCAAGTATTAATTGTCTTGCCCTATATATAATGCCAAGGACGCTGCCAGTTTTTATTCCGGCCGCTGGAACACTGGCACCAATCCAGACCTAGCTTTCGCTAGCGTAGGTCCAAACAGTCGCTTACCGGATAGACGTGTCCTTGACAAGTTCCCCAGGTCACAACATTGACCCTCGCTTATTACACCACCAAGGTTTGCTATGGCAGTGCCAAGCATGCCTGTTAAGCGATGGAACTTCCGCAAGGCCAATTGGAGTCACTACATTGCTTCGACGAATAAATTCGCAAAGACTTTGTTGCCGCCTGATTCACTTGATGTGGATGCGGCTTACCAGGACTTCTGTAACACCATTAAGAAAGCAGCCAAAAAGACTATCCCACGCGGGTATCGAAATAACTATATTCCGTGTTGGGATGCAGAGTGTGAATCCCTCTATAAAACCTTTCTGCAGTCTCCTCAGGGAGACGACTCAAGTTTGGCTGCTACAGCTCTGCTTGCCAAGCTTGACAGAAAGGGGTGGTTTGATGGTCCGAAGCAGTTTGGAGCATTGATTTCTCACACTCTAGTCGAAAAGCGTGGAGTGTTTTGAACAACCTTACTGGTAGGTCACGACACTCTTCTCGTCACTGTCCAGTTTCAGCCGATGCTATTGCATCTCAGCTGGTTAGAAATGGGAAATACGAGGCTGTTGATCGCAAGTCATCTCGACTTGTCTTTCAAGAAGTGTCTGACCTTTGGAGGGCCACAACACCAGACGCAGTAAATATCTCTGACAATTTTTCACAGAGAGAATTTGCTGCTGCCCTTCAGCACTTAAAACCAGGTAAAGCTCCGGGTCCTGATTCCATCTGCCCCGAGCTTATACTCCATGCCGGAGGTGCTTTGAAGTCCTGGTTACGTGACTTCCTTTCTTCCTGTTTGTGCCGACTCAAAATTCCCAAGATCTGGAGAAAAGCGCTTGTGGTCGCGATCCCCAAACCAGGAAAGCCCGTGGGGGACCCAAAGACTTATCGACCGATATCTCTGCTCTGTGTCCCCTACAAGATCCTCGAGAGGCTTATCTACGCCTGCGTTGAACCATTAATTGATCCACTGCTTCCTAAAGAGCAGGCTGGGTTCCGACGCGGGAAGTCAACCGTAGATCAAGTTGTTCTGTTAACCCAGAACGTCGAGAATTCTTTTGAGGCTAAAAAGAAGGCCGGTGCCGTATTTATCGATCTGACAGCTGCTTATGACACTGTCTGGCACCGTGGCCTTACCTGCAAGCTGCTGAGACTACTTCCGGATAAGCACATGGTCAAAATGATTATGGAGCTTGTCCGAAATCGAAGTTTCACCCTTACTACCGGTGACAGCAAGCAAAGCAGGCTACGCCGTCTTAAATACGGCGTTTCTCAGGGATCGGTCTTGGCTCCCCTCCTATTTAACATCTATACGTACGATCTTATTTCCATGATTTTCAGAAAGTTTGCTTATGCTGATGACTTAGCATTGTTGCATTGTTCTGGAAACTGGAAGAACTTGGAGGGGACTTTAAGCCAAGACATGTCCACACTGTCAGCGTATCTCCAGACTTGGAGGTTGAAGCTCAGTCACACTAAGACGGTGACGACATCCTTTCACTTAAATAACCGAGAGGCCAAACGTGAGCTAAAGGTCTACAACAATAGTATACTTTTACCGTTCTGTCCAACCCCTACTTATCTTGGGTTAAAACTGGACAGATCGCTCACGTTTCGTCACCATTTAGTGGCATTGCGCAAAAAACTATCATCGCGCGTCACACTGCTGAGGCGACTCGTGGGCTCGGGATGGGGTGCTGGTGCTAAAACACTAAGCATAGCCACCTTGTCTCTAGTCTACTCAACAGTTGAGTACTGTGCGCCAGTCTGGTGTCGGAGTGCTCACACTCGCCTCATTGACAGTGTCTTGAATGACGCCTTGCGCATAGTTACTGGATGCCTGCGTCCCACTCCAACGGACCACCTACCTGTACTCTCAGGCATCCAGCCAGCTGAGCTTCGCCGAATGGGAGCGACACTCTCCTTGGCTTACCGTGGATCTCTGGACCCCGATCATATTTTGCATGGTCTATTAAGTGGGTCCTCAGATACTGACCAAGTGAGACTAAGATCCAGACGCCCGTTTGTGCCAAATGCGCGGAATCTCTTGGACAATCTTGCCAGACTTGGCATCCGCGCCTCTGAATGGACAAATCACAAATGGAACGCGGAGTACTGTGAAAGTGCTTCCAGGCTCCGTGCTTTTGTGCCCGGGACCAGTGTCAGGCCTGTTGGGATGGGCTTACCCCGAGCAGCTTGGGTTAAGCTCAACCGCCTGCGGACTGGTGTTGGGCGATTCCATTCGTCCATGCACAAATGGGGTCTCGCTCCTTCACCGAATTGCGAGTGTGGCGCCTCAGAGCAAACCGCAGACCATGTACTAACAATGTGCCCCATACATCGGGCACCACATGGAGCACGCGGTCTGACGGTTTTGGATGACGAAACTCGATCCTGGCTTAATAACATCACTGCCAGCATCTGATCCAGGCAGTACAGCAGTCTAGGGTAGTAAAAGGATAAAACCTCGGCCCCAGTTCTGTTTGTGTCTGACCTGGAGTGGATGCCCTTCAAACGACGATGACGACGACGACGACGATCGTGCGGCAGTGATGGTTCAAGCCCTATTTCTCTACCTATGAGCAAGCGTCGCAAGGTTTCTTCTAAAGTTCGTTTTGATGGCAAAGCTTATTGGATTGTAAAATAAAAGCAAGGTTTCTGTGCAAAGTATGGTTGCCAAAGCACGTCTGTTTAATACTGTGAAAAATGCAGCGTTTGCATTCATCCCGAATGTTTTAAAGCATTTTATCAACAAACATATCATGACTAAATAATTATCGTTTGTTTTGTTTCAAATATTTGCTGTGGGCCTTGTTAAGTTTTAAAATATGTTTGCTAATGGTAGCTTTGGCATTAATAATTTGTCAATTGTTTACGTTACTAAAATTGCTTTAAAGTCAGGAATTATATTTTTGTCCAAAAATCTAAATGTTTTTGCAGAAACATGAACATGTAAGCTGTCAGGCTTTTTCAAACTATGATACCCGTAAGCGCACAGCAGCCCTTCAAGAGGCTCATGTAAAATAAAGACTTTTAAATTAGAGATAAAATGATATACGTATATTGCGATAAGTATCCCCCTCAAAGTGTCTGGGCCCGCTCCAAAATTTGCTATACGTTTTTCAGAGATAAGAAGGCCTTAATTTACAAACTAAAAAGAGAATATTTTTATCTATTTTTTAATAGCAAAATACAAATATAATAGTTGGAGCCGTTATCGATAATTTCATTGACAACGTAATTTTCAAAACCTTATCATCCTTCTATAATTTTATAAATTTGATCTTTTAACTTTTATGTCTTATTTATAAGCAACATTTTGCGATACATTTCTTAGAACTCACAGCGAATCTACACGTACCCGTCTGATCCCATGTCAGTTTAAATTAACAAAAATAGTTTTAATTAAATAAACAAAAAAATACAAAATACAAAAAATTTTTTTTCCATTTAGGTTCTAAGTACGTAGGACCAAAATAAAAATAGTAATTACACAAAAAATTTCCATTTTGGGATAACACGGGTCAATGCAACAGATTTAGTTGAATCAAAAATTTTAGTTATTATATCTATTGCATACGACCTATAAAATGACAATAATAATGGTAAAGTTTTTATTGCTTTCTTCAACTATGCAAAATCAATTAAAACCAAACGGTAGCAGGTTTTTATTTGTGATGAATTAAAATTAATACCTTAAGTTTTACAATTAGCCTACTAATAAATCTATAACATAAATGCTGGTCAATATTTTTTATCCGGAGTTCACTTTTTTTTTAACATATTTAAATCTGCATTGTATTTTTTTTCATTCCGATGTTTATCTCCTGATGAGTGTCGAACAAAAAGCTTAAAGATGCGTTTTTTACTGGCTACATTTAAATTCTGTGCCACAAATCACTTGTTTAAGTAGTTTTCTCGGGGATAACTTTGCGATAACTTTGCGAATACAAAATAATATACAAAATGAAAAAATATAGTATGATATAAGTCTTCGAATATAAAAACCTTGCATCTCAAGTTTACTAAATCATATAAAATTTATTTGAAACCATTACAATTTTAGATTAATAAATATACCGGTCTTGTACGATTCTGATCCTCAAATAGTTGTTAGATGTATCAAAACTTTTTTATAAAGAGTATTTTTTCGAACTTTAACGTTTTTTGATTTTTCCCCAAACACATACCAATAACCAAACTTAAAGTCCACTTGTTACATTTACTGGATAATTAATAATTATAAACGTGAGCATAATTTTTTTAGAACAATTGAAACAGGAGTCTCCCTTGCTTCTGAGTTGTTTGCAAATTCAAAACTCAGCCAACACAACCGAAAACGGAATTTATTACATTAGAGACAACAACAACTTCAAATATCCAGTCTATTGTGACATGAACATTAATGACGGAGGATGGACTCTTGTGGCATCCATTCATGAAAACAACATCAAATCATCCGGAAGATGCACAGTTGGTGATAAATGGTCCAGTGAACATGGAAATGAATATGGATCACAAGTTGGCGCTGAAGCGTGGTTTAATTACGAAACATTTGGAAACGTCATTTCAGCAACGAGTCAAGATTACAAAAACGCCGCCTACTTTGACCTCTGTGCACGAGATGTGATGATTTGGCAAGTACCAAACGACACTCCACTTAAACAATATTACAACGCATCCTATCTTCGATATTTCACAACAAACGGATTTCTAACACAATACGGTGGAAACATGTTTCATCTCTACAAAGATCATTATCCAATAAAGTCAGGAGTTTATAATGCAACCAAGGATAATGGTCCAGCAATTCCAGTTATATTTGATAAAGGAACCAAAACGGAAATTCATCAACATTTCGGCACCAAAGCCCAATCGGAAACTGATCCAGGATATATCGAAGTAGGTTTTATTATCGGTTTGACTACGAAAGTGAATAGTCAACATAAATCTTTATAATTGCACAATTTCTAAAATTTTTAATAAAACTGTTTTGTGCTTATTGCAAAAATCCAATTTTAAACTTACAATAATTTGCATTTTTAATTCAGTTTCGTGCAATAAATAATGAGAAAAGTGCTTATGCTTTGTGTCCTGGTGTACGATCAAAGGGTAGTAATTTGGAACACAATTGCATCGGATCAACTGCTGATAATGGACACGTTCGTTATTGCGGAGATTTTTCTTCTTTGGCGTGGGATCAATACGGAACAGGACTAGGACGGAATTCTGATCTTAAATTATTAAAAACTACATTTATGATATTTTACCGTTGATGCTTGCAGTTAGCCAACAAAAATTAGGAAGCTGAAAGATTTTTTGCAAAAAGCTTGTAAATTAATTTTGATATTACTTCTTAAAAAAGATGTTTGTTCGTCACGTTTGCATTCTAGACAAACCTGAACAAGCTTGCTGATTCTGGTTTGTATATTTGTACAATAAACATATATAAAACTGTACGAAGCGTTTGTAAGCATTTTTTAAATATATGATTATAAATAAACTGTTGAAATTGTTAAATTTTGTTTGTATCATATTTTATAAATACAGAACACACAGTAATAAGTTTGAAGCAGTCAACAAAATTATCTTTTCTTTTAGAAAGATTGATGACATGGATAACTACTAATAGTTAAATATTATCAGATTAAGATTGAGAAGTTTGATTGAGTTCTGTTTTTGATCCGCACTTAATTAATTCTTTAATTTTTTAAAAACTTTGGGACTTTTTTGGGGAAACGTTGGTCAAAGAAATATGACGAAGTTATTTGAAAATAGATAATTTTTTTAAGTAAAACTTCACTAATTTATTTGGAATATTAGCAAAATTTGTATTAAAATAGTTAGCTTGTTGCCGTTGTTTGGAAGGGCATCCACTCTCTGTCAGACTCAAACAGGACTGGGGCTGAGGGTTTATCCTTTTACTACCCCAGGCTGCTGTTCAGCCCAGATGAAATGATGGCAGTGATGTTGTAAAGTTAACATGGAATTTCATTGTTTAAAACCGTCAGACATGTTACTCCATGTGGTGCCGTATGTATGGGGCAGGCTATTATAACGTGGTATGCGTTTTGCTCAGTGGCGCCGCAATCGCAATTTGGTAAAGGAGCGAGACCCCATTTTTGCATGAACGAATTGATGGCTTATCCATTTAGAACCGCGGATTCCAAATCCGGCAAGGTTGTTCAAAAGATTCCGCGCAACTGGCACAAATGGATGTCTGGACCTTAATCTCTCTTTGCAAGCATTTGAGTACCAACGTAAAAAACTGTACAAGATATGATCAGGGTCCAGAGATCCACAATAATTCAAGGAGAGTGTCACTCCCAGTCGGCAAAGCTCAACTGGCTGGATGCCTGAACGTATGGTAAGTGGTCTGTTGGAGTAAGATGCAGGCATTCAGTGACTATACATAATAGTTTACTATTTCCAGATTATTATGGACTATTGTTACATCTACAGTAAGTATCCTAAAACCAGAATTATGCTTTCTGCTATGTAACAGAATTGTATCAATTACAACATTATAGATCATTTACAATTACAATTAAACCTAAAATTTTTTAAATTACATTACAATTACGTACATTATACTAAACAGCTCAAATTAGAAATAAAATTATAATTAAAATTTTAGAGTTAGCAAAGTTTTATGAAAATTTTTTTGCTTGTTATTACAAATCACAAATTGTTCACAATTAAAAAGCCACTTCTTTTTACAACCTTAAACATAAATTGAATTAATTAAAAACTCTTAAAATTTAAAGCAAAAAGAAATAATCTACCCAAAAACGATGCACAATGTATGCTTGCTTGTGCCGGTTTACTCTACTGTCCAATATGAATTATTTATTTATTTAAGTAAATGGATCAGAAAAATTTGAATTAATTGGTAAGATCACTATCACGTCTTTTGAATCTCCACCAACTTTAGAACCTCTGAATGGGCAAGAAATTGCACTTTTTTAAATTTCAGCTTTTTGACAAATTCAAAATTGAACCCAGTTTTGGGATGGCATAGAAATAATTTCTTTTCAAATTTTAGATCTTTTATTTGTGAAAAATATATCCTAAATTAAATTAGATTCGAAACATTGACATAGAGTAGTTTAGAAAATATACCAATATAGGTAGCAAAGTATTATAAAGCAGTGCTTCTCGACCATTTTGGGGCGACCCAAATGCTATACGAAAATAGAGAGTAAAGATTTGGCGACCTAACCTTTTTTACAGACTTTATTGCAAGCATAAAATGTAAACTAAACACAAAATAACTTAACCTTCCGTCTCGGATTTTTCAATTTTCGTCTCTAAAAAGTAATAATCTCTAAAAGAAAATGTTCACTTTGAATCTGTCTCAGACTTTTTAATTTCAAACCTAAAAAGTAGTGATCTTTAAATCTGTGTAATCACTTTCGAATCACAATCAAAATTATTTAATGTTATCACAACTATAATCATCGGCAACCCAATCAAATTAAACGGAGATGCACTTTTCAGTCGCGACCCAGGGTTTGAGAAATTGATATAAAAAGCCAAACTTAACCAATAAATTAGCCCAATAGTAGTTTTCAAAAGAAATGCAATGAAATTTTTGGACACTAGTTAACACAAGTTTGCATTTTGAATTCAATCAAATATAAAAACTTAGTGTAAAAGTCCTAAGCCACTAAATACCGATATTTATGCAATATGACGAAAAACTAACTATCAGCAAGAAGCTAAAGTTATTTTTCTATCTTAACTTATTGATATTCTAGGCTAAATAAAGAACTGCAGTTAATTTTTTTGCAATTAGGGAAAAACTGTATTTTTAAAATTTTAATATTAGCAAATATATCTCTTATTGGGGCATTGTAAATATATTTCCAGGGTACTGGTAGTAATGCTGAACCAACTGCGCAATTGCTACAAATATTTAGTTAAAGAAAACTATGCAGTCAACCTGCAAACAATTTCTCTTTCTAAAAACCCTAAGTTTACTTTTAGGTATATATCTAATCTTATAAAAAGATAAAGCATGTCCTTTATTTGGCTAGTTGAGCTAACCAAAAACTTTCACAAATGTAAGCCACATTATTTGGAGTAAATTGATTATTTGGAATTTCTATTTTTAAAACTGATTATTTTGCTTTTCTAAACCAAGCATTTTTGTTGGAAACTTATTTCACACTGCTTGTCAAAAAATTTTTGTAAATGGGAATATGTTTACCGCTGCCATATTAAGGAGTAGAGGAAAAAGTCCAAGTAATTAAGTGGAGAAGTTAGTAAATTTGCAAAAAGCTAAATGTATTTGCAATTTAGCTTACAATTTTTCAAATTACTATTGCAATTACAGTTGCATAAAAGCAAAAAAACCAAAACCACAATTAAAATTATAGTTACATAAAAAATATATTCGTCGTCGTCGTCATCGTTTCAAGGGCATCCACTCCAGGTCAGACACAAACAGGACTGGGGCCGAGAATTTATCCTTTTACTACGCTAGACTGCTGCACTGCCTGAATCAGATCCTGGTAGTGATGTTATTAAGCCAGCATCAACTTTCGTCATCCAAAACCGTCAGACCTCGTGCTCCAATCCACGTGGTGCCCGATGTATAGGGCACGCTGTTAGTACATGGTCTGCGGTTTGCTCAAAGGCGCCACACTCGCAATTCGGTGAAGGAGCGAGACCCCATTTGTAAATGTACGAATAGAATCGCCCAACACCAGTCCGCAGGCGGTTGAGCTTAACCCAAGCTGCTCGGGGTAAGCCCATCCCAACAGGCCTGACACTGGTCCCGGGCACAAAAGCACGGAGCCTGGAAGCATTTTCACAGTATTCTGCGTTCCATTTGTAATTTGTCCATTCAGAGGCGCGGATGCCAAGTCTGGCAAGATTGTCCAAGAGATTCCGCGCATTTGGCACAAACCTGGATCTGGATCTTAGTCTCACTTGGTCAGTATCTGAGGACCCACTTAATAGACCATACAAAATATGATCGGGGTCCAGAGATCCACGGTAAGCCAAGGAGAGTGTCGCTCCCAGTCGGCGAAGCTCAGCTGGCTGGATGCCTGAGAGTACAGGTAGGTGGTCCGTTGGAGTGGGACGCAGGCATCCAGTAACTATGCACAAGGCGTCATTCAAGACACTGTCAATGAGGCGAGTGTGAGCACTCCGACACCAGACTGGCGCACAGTACTCAGCTGTTGAGTGGAATAGAGATAAGGTGGCTATGCTTAGTGTTTTAGCACCAGCACTCCATCCCAAGCCCACAAGTCGCCTCAACAGTGTGACGCACGATGATAGTTTTTTGCGCAATGCCACTAAATGGTGACAAAACGTAAGCGATCTGTCCAGTTTTAACCCAAGATAAGTAGGGGTTGGACAGAACGGTAAAAGTATACTATTGTTGTAGACCTTTAGCTCACGTTTGGCCTCTCGGTTATTTAAGTGAAAGGATGTCGTCACCGTCTTAGTGTGACTGAGCTTCAACCTCCAAGTCTGGAGATACGCTGACAGTGTGGACATGTCTTGGCTTAAAGTCCCCTCCAAGTCCTTCCAGTTTCCAGAACAATGCAACAATGCTAAGTCATTAGCATAAGCAAACTTTCTGGAAATCATGGAAATAAGATCGTACGTATAGATGTTAAATAGGAGGGGAGCCAAGACCGATCCCTGAGAAACGCCGTTCTTAAGACGGCGTAGCCTGCTTTGCTTGCTGTCACCGGTAGTAAGGGTGAAACTTCGATTTCCGACAAGCTCCATAATCATTTTGACCATGTGCTTATCCGGAAGTAGTCTCAGCAGCTTGCAGGTAAGGCCACGATGCCAGACAGTGTCATAAGCAGCTGTCAGATTGACAAATACCGCACCGGCCTTCTTTTTAGCCTCAAAAGAATTCTCGATGTTCTGAGTTAGCAGAACAACTTGATCTAGGGTTGACTTCCCGCGTCGGAACCCAGCCTGCTCTTTAGGGAGCAGTGGATCGATTAATGTCGTCAAAAATTCACACGTTTTACCGCTAAAAATAATCACAGTTTCCAAAAATAAAAAACAAGAAACCTTTTAAAATTAAAAATTAGAAACAATTAAACAAAAGCTAAAAACAGACACGTGAACGTCAAAACAATAAGCAAAATAGTTTTGAAATTATGGGTTGATGATGATGACATGGAGGAAAAAACACAAGAAAATAACAAAGATAGTGTTGAAAACGAAAATAACAGAAAGAAAAATTGTGATTATGACACAAAATTCAACAGTTGACTTGAGAAATAGATTTATTGCTGTTATGATACAAAAAACTTGGTAAAATAGACAACACTGTGGTTTAAATAAAGCTTTTCATGACGATCTGTGTATTTTTCAAGGTTTGTGTATGAACTTTTGTTTAAAAAAGCAATAAAAACACTATTATAAAAATTTTTCAAATTGTAACTTGTATCTAACATTTCACCGTCAAACGAACTTATAAAAGAAAATTTTTTAGCAAATTATGATAATTTTTTTATAAAGACAACAATACGTAAAGTCGAGAGAATTTTTTTTAAATAAAAATCTAACAGACCAGTTGAAAACATAGAAATTGATATGCTCTACAATTTACATGTATAATAGATTAAGAAAGTTTAGGCAAATAAATGAAAATACACAAGTTGTGACTTCAAATTGAAAAATAAAAAAAAAATTTTCTTGGTTTTTACTTTTGAAACAACAAACTTAGCTATTGAAACGTGAACAAAGTAAAATGTAGGTTTGTTTCGAAAAGTTTGCTTGTAAAAAGGTAAAATTAAATCATGTTGAAACGTAATGTTTCTGATTTTTTGAGGCACAAACGGTTTCAACTAGTTAAAATTTGTGAGGTTGACTGATTTTTATCATAAAGTTAATTTAAAGCATCACATGATGAATAAACAGTTGCTAAAAACAGATACTGCTTTGTAAATCGAACAACTTTTAACGCCAAATTTGCTATTTTTCAATCAAGACGGTTACAACTTGAGAAAATCTTGTGAAATTTTTAAATGCTAAACACCTTTTTAACGCAAAGTAGATTGAAAAAACATTTAAGTTACAAGGTGAAAAAACTCTTTAAGTCAAAAATCGATATCTTTTAATGAGTCTAATAAACTTGACTAGTCAACTTTTTTGTTAGTTAACTTTGAAATGTTTGTGTTGTTGCTTAGTAATTAAAACAAACAAATCGATATTTTGTTAAAGGCTTTCATGCGACTCTTTTTACTTTGGAAAGAAAAAACTAAGTAAAATGAGAACCGTGCAAAAGTCGAAATATTTGCCTCTGTGCAACAATTATACAAAGAGTTTGACAAAATTACAACATTTGCGCAATTAAGAAAACAATTGTGATAAAAATTTTGAGATTAAATTGTTGCTATGCATTGAAAAACTGGCAAAAATCTAACATAAAGTAATTTTTTTAGGATTTGGTTCCAAAAACTAACAAACTTCTGTGACAAAGAAACGTACACTTTTTAGGAGAAATTTTTTAGATTTTTTAAGCTAGTGTTTCCGTAACTTTAAAATGCAAGACACTTGGAAGAAAAGTTGGCCTTTCGAAAACTTAATTTTTTTTACGGAAAAGGACTCAACTGTTTCCATACTAAAATCTTAACAATGTGAGGCTCTTGAGGAAATCTTTAAATAGTGATAATTTTAAGAACCTGACCACAAAACCTCCGTGTGAAAACTGTATAAAATTATATTCATGGATCATATTGTTAATATCAATTAATAAAGTTTTTGGTTAATACGTTTATTTGGAAAAAGAAAAATTAAAATATTTTCGGTTTAACTAGTGTCAAGCGGTCATTTTCTAAAAAATTGATGTTTCAAAGATTTATTAAGCTAGTAAAAATAAAAAATTTGGTTTAACTTGAATCATTTTTACTCGGTTTGTCCTAATGATTACCGTTAAGTTTGGGATATGATGACTGATCGTAATTGGTTGTTAATCAACGCCCCGTGTCTAATTCAATGATTTTAAAAATTTTTTCTTGGAATTAACCAATGAGTTTCTGCATAGCATTTCTTTTTAAGAAGTCGAACAATGTTACGTTGGAATAAATTAAATAAAAAGTTAGAAGAATGAAATAAAAATATTAAAAGCGAGTTGAATTTTGTTTAAAATGTAAAAACGTTGCTGTTACACCTGACTGAAATCGAGTTAAAATTTTATGTGTGAAAGAAGTCTTACGCTTTATTGGATATTTTACATTTTCGGTTTTTAAGAAAATTGTTAAAAAGTTTTCTACAGTACTTTAAAACGTTGGTGTAAAAAGCAGAAAATAAAGTCAAAAAGTCTAATTTTTAATATCCATAGGTGGTTTCTTTTACAAGATCACTGTCCAAACCTTTTTTTTTTTTTTTTTTTCAGAGGTTAGCAACGCTCAAGATAAAAGAGTGAATTTGTTGATTTCGTACTTTATTTGTGTTTGTTACCCCAAGCAAAACCGTATCCTGAAAGTAAAATTTTTAGCTATTTTTTTAAAAAAATCCTGATTTTTCAAAGGTTTATTTTCAGATTTCGAGCTAGTCAATAAATTTATTAAATAATTTCAGCTTGGTTTGTTTTCATTTAGAGATAAGAACTATTTGTGATAGGACTTGCTAGAATATATCTTATTATATTTTCAAAAAACAACTGACTTTTCTTGGAATCGATCTTACTTACGTTGGCCTTATTTGATTTCAAATTTTATGTTAATTTTAGAAAATTTAGTTGGTAAAATGAATTAAAATGTTCAGTTTTATGATGAGTTTCTTTAGTAAAAGTAAAAAAATGTAAAACTTTTTAACATAAACGGTTGCAATTGATTGGGGATCAAACTAAGCGGTGTTTTGAAATCAAATTTTTTGGGTCAAGCTTGTAATAAATTTTCCTTTCTACAGAAAATTGTTAAAAACTATAAAAATCGAGGTGCATCATAGAAATTTTCGCTTACTCTATTTTTACTCTGGAAATTAAGGTAACCAGATTTTCAAACTCCGATCATGAATATGTCAGGAAACGAAATATGCTATGAACAGGATACGGCCAGCTTCTCTGTAAGAGAGAGAATTTGACGCAATTATCAAAAGCATATGGTCACGCTTATAGAGATTACGGGTAGCTTTCTATTAAAAGTTTATAAAAATGACCAAAAGATTAAACGTAGTTGGAACTGAATTCATTTTTGAAACAATTAAAATGATAACACTAGAAATTAAATTTATACTCCATAAAAATAATAACTATGTTTGAATTCGGTTTACTAAAGAAAAAAGACGACTTTTTTATTATGAAACATCTGCTTATTGAACACGAATAACCTATCAATAAAAATTCAAACTTTTAAGAATTACTTTGATTGCGAATAAAAATCAAGGTTGTCAAGAAAAAAATTGAATTTAGGTATAACAAAAAATCAAGCTTGTTTAGAAAAAAATTGAAGATAAGTACAATAAAAATCAAGGTTGCCAAGAAAAAATTGAGGTTAAGTATAACAAAAATCAAGACTGCTTAGACAAAAAATTGAATAAAGGTACCTAAAAACCAAGCTTTCTTAGGGAAAAATTAAATGTAGGTATCTAAAAATCAAAGTTGCCAAGAAAAAATTAAGCAAAAGTATAACAAAAATCAAGGTTACCAAGAAAAAAATTAAGCATAGATATAACAAAATCAAGTTTGTCTAGAAAAAATTGAGGTTAGGTATGACAAAAATCAAGGTTACCAAGAAAAAATTAAGCATAGATATAACAAAATCAAGTTTGTCTAGAAAAAAATTGAAGGTAGGTGCAACAAAACCAGGATTGTTAAGAAAAATTAAACAAAGATATGAGAAAAAGCAAGGTTGTTTAGAAAAAAATTGAAAGTAGGTGCAACAAAATCAAGATTGTTAAGAAAAACTAAACAAAGATATGACAAAAATCAAGATTGTTAAGAAAAATTAAAGATAGGTACGACAAAAATCAAAGAAAAAATTAAACAAAGGCATGGGAAAATCAAGGTTGTTTAGAAAAAATTAAGCAAAGGTATAACAAAAATCAATTTTGTCTAGAAAAAATTAAGGTTAGGTATGACAAAAATCAAGGTAACCAAGAAAAATTAAACAAAAATATGACAAAAATTAAATTTGTTTAGAAAAAAATTGTAGTTAGGTGCGACAAAAATCAAGATTGTTAAGAAAAAATTAAAGATAGGTGTGAGAAAAATCGAGGTTGCCAAGAAAAAACTAAAGATAGGTATGACAAAAACAAGGTTGTTTAGAAAAAAATTGAAGATAAGATAATAAAAATCAAGGTTGGCAAGAAAAAATTGAGTTTAGGTATGACAAAAACAAGGTTGTTTAGAAAAAAAAATTGAAGATAAGATAATAAAAATCAAGGTTGGCAAGAAAAAATTGAGTTTAGGTATGACAAAAATCAAGGTTGGTTAGAAAAAATTAAACAAAAGTATGACAAAAATCAAGATTGTTAGAAAAAACTTGAGGTTAGGTATAACGAAAATCAACGTTGCTAAGAGAAAAAGTTTTAAAATTAAATAAAGCTGCCTAAAAAATCAAGCTTCTTAGGACAAATTTTTGAGAAAGTGAACATAAGTATGACAAAAATCAAGGTTGCCAAGAAAAACTTTTTAAATTGAGCGTAGTAATAACAAAAAATTAAGGTTAGGTATAACGAAAATCGAGGTTGTCAAAAAAAAATTGAAGATAGATATCCAAAAATCACGGTTGACTAAGAAAATGTTTGAAGAATTAAACAAATGTGTGACGAAAATCAAGGTTGTCTAAAGAAAAACTTTTAAAATTTCAACAAAGATATAATAAAAACCATGGTTGACAAAGAAAAATTTTGAAAAATTCAACAAGGGTGTAATAAAAATCAAGCTTGAATAGGAGAAAATTGAAGATAGGAATGACAAACATCAAGATAAACTTTTAAAAATTCAACAAAAGTATAATAAAAATCATGGTTGACAAAGAAAAGTTTGGAAAAATTCAACAAGGGTATAGCAAAAATCAAACTTGTTTAGAAAAAAAAAAAAAATTAAAATAGGTATCTAAAAATCACGGTTGACTAAGAAAATGTTTGAAGAATTAAACAAATGTGTAACAAAATCAAGGTTGTCTAAAGAAAAACTTTTAAAATTTCAACAAAGGTATAATAAAAATCGAATTTGTCTAGAAAAAATTGAACATAGTTGTAACAAAAACCAAGGTTGTGTAAGAAAAATTTTTGAAAAATTGAGCAGAAGTATAACAAAAATCAAGCTCGCCTATAAAAAATTTGAAGATAGCTATAAAAAATTAAGATTGATTAGAAAAAACTAAACAAAGTTATAATAAAAATCAAGGTTTTTTTAGAAAAAAATTTTACAATTGAATAAAAGTATCGAAAAACCAAAGTTTTTTTAGGGAAAAATTGAGAAATTAAACATAAATATAACAAAATCAAGACAAAGTTTGCAATGCACAAAGAAATCTATACAAACAATCCCGGTAAAAACTCTAGGGAAATCCCCACGGGGAAAACCGAGTATTGACCTGACTTACCCTTTGCAGGAAATGGAGTGTTTAAAAACAGGAAAAACTTTAACTTTATTGCTTTAAAATCTTGCAGAATGTCTTGAAATAATCTTATGTTATGTTTTGAAGTCTTGAACAAGAAACGAACTCAAGACTACTGCTGTTCTTAGGGTTTGGTTTAATATTATCTTGGGTTGGAGTCAAACTTAGGACCACCGTCTCTCTTAGGCTTAGAGATTATATTGTCTTGGTAGGAATCCAACTCAGGACCACTGTTTCTCTTAGCACTAAGATTTCTTTTATCTTGGTTGAGAATTCAACTCAGGACCACTGTTTTTCTTAAGATTTAAATTGATATTATCTTGGTTGGGGATCAAACCCAGGACTACTGACTTTCTTAAGGTTAGAATTTATACTGTCTTGGTTGGGAGTCAAACTCAGGACTTCTGTCTTTCTTAGGGTTTGGTTTTATATTATCTAGGGAAGGAATCCAACTCAGGACTACTAATTTTCTTAGGGCTAGGATTTATATTGTCTTTGGTAGGAATCAAGCTCAGGACCTTTGTTAGGATTAGGATTTCTACTGTCTTGGGTGGGAGTCAAACTCAGGACTACTGTCTGTCTTAGCTTTAGTTTTTATATTGTCTTGCTTAAGAATTGAACTCAGGATCATCGTCTTTCTTAGGAATAGGAATAAGAATAGAAATAGGATTAGGAATAGGATTAGGAATAGGAATAGGAATAGGAGTAGGATTCGGAATAGGAGTAGGATTAGGATTAGGAGTAGGATTAGGAATAGGAGTAGGATTAGAAATAGGATTAGGATTAGGAATAGGATTAGGATTCGGAATAGGATTAGGATTAGGATTAGGATTAGGATTAGGATTAGGATTAGGATTAGGATTAGGATTAGGAGTAGGATTCGGAATAGGATTCGGATCCGTCACTGCTCTCTAGCGCCACCCTCCGCCACCGGTCTCTAGCGCCACCCTCCACCACCGCGCCACTGATGACGTCAGTGCGCCACTGCGCCACCTGCTCTCTAGCGCCCCTAGCGGAAACGGTCACCAAAAAAACCGTTACATACTACTGGTGGATACCCTTTCGTTTTGTAGGTTCGATTTCGGTCTGTTATTTAAACAGCAATGAACGGACTTACCCACAGCCCAGGCTTCGAGAAAGCACTACCATCTGGGCCGCTATAATTACATTCCATTATAATTACAATTGTAATTGATCCAATTCTGACACGTAATAAAGTTAATTAATCGCCAGATGTTTTTCGTGTCTTGATTAAAGTTTTCAGCTATGTTTCAAATTATGATATTTCGATTTTTCGTTATGCCACTACAAAAGTACATGTTAATTTAGTTGAAAAAAGATTTTTTTTCTTTGTCGCACTCTGCTCGGTTCGAGTTTTGATCCCCCGTATGTAATCATACATTTAATAAAAAAATGGATATTTTTTGGAGATAGGCTAAATTCTAGTTAAGTTAAAAAAAAATATTTCAAATTTAGTTATAAAATTGTTTTTCATTTTCAATAACAGCATTTTATATTTGTGTCAATACCATTACAGTAATAACACCTTCGTAAAGAGATTTAGAATTAAACTAATTTTTTGGTTTGTAAAATGACGATACTGCCGAAAACTTATTCTTGAAGGTACGATATATTATGATAAGGAGGTGATCGGATACAGTGTGTTAGTGCACTACAGTTAACTTTAATATTTTCCAAAGACTTGCTCCATATATATGATCGAAACGATTTGCATTGTTTTAATTCTTGCAGGTTTACTGATAAATAAAGCCAAACCACTGTATTACCTAACATTATATCTACAATATATGATATCTGATACTTGTTATAATCGTACAAGTGTAAAACTTAAACCTAACTAAACCTAGGTCTACATGCAATGGAAATCTGCCTGGGTAGCATGAATTGCGCGTACTGATGTTTACGTGACCCGACAGTTGATCAAACGACATTTGATCGATAGACAGTTGATTGAACGATACTTGATCTAAACGACAGGAGATCAAACGACAGTTGATCGAAACGACACTTGATTGAATTAACAACTTGATCAAAACGACATTTGATTGAAACGACACTTGATCGAATAATGAAAAAAAAAATTTACAACTTTAAATCTGTCCAAATTTTGTCAATTTTTCGTCCCTAAAATATAGTGATCCCTAAAAAACAATGTTCACTTTGAATCTGTTCCGTTTTTGTCAATTTTTTGCCCCAAAAACATAGTCTTTCTTTTAAACCTACCTCTGATTTCTCCAAGAAGTCTGCAAGGTTGGGGCTATGGCTCAATGCCTACCTTTAAATAACTAATTATAATGTAAAAAGAATGCAAAAAATGGCAGCATTAGGCATCTAACGAAACATAACCATGACAAGAGATCTACTTGTTGCTCTTTTAAAAATGTTTTGCCCAGGGACCTTGTTAAAAAACCCTGACCTTGATATTGACAAAAAATTATAAAAAGTAAAAACAAACTGTCTTCTTACTGATGGCCTCTGTGTTTATGAATCTAATTTACAGGAATAAAGAGATTCTTTAATTGCAGAAACAAACAAAAGTAAATCTTTTTTTTTATCAACTGTCATTTCAATCAAATGTCGCTTCGATCACATGTCGTTTCGATCAAGTGTTGTTTCGATCAAATGTTGTTTCGATCAAGTGTCCTTCGATTAACATCGTCGTTCAAAAAAAAGTAAAAAACTCAAGTGTTGTTCAATCATATGTCGTTCGATCAACTGTTGTTCAATCAGCTGTCGTAGCACCTGATATTGAAGCATTTAATGGATCCAACCCAAACTAAATAGATAAAAATATTTTTTAAAGACGAATACTTATACGTGACAGACTAACAATCCGATAAAGAACAAGAAAAAAAATCAAGAATTAGACAAAGATTTAACAAATGATTTAAGTAATTTAAATAAAATTTCATAACCTACAGTAAAATATTGGAATAAAACGAATTAAAACAATAAAGCGTAGAATGGCGGTAAGCGTCGGCAAAGGCAATTTCAAAGGATTTTGCACAAGACTGAAAAATAAGTTGATAAAAATAATTCGAAAAAACCATTCAAAAGTTTTCTTACCGTCAAAAGCAACTTGACATAAATCTAATAATCCAAAGTGGTGGGGGCGAAAACAAGAAAAATGCTTACTCTAGAACGTCTAAGCTTAAAATAGACATGTCACAAACGCTCCTGCCACATGGAGAAAACAAAAAAGAATTTAAGGTAAACAAGAAGATTAGGCGCAAATAGAGCGTAAAAACTAAATCAAAGAAAACAAAGAAATTTGGATGCACAAAACCGGCCCTTGGATTTGGTCAAAATTTTCTATACAAGAGAACACAACGACAACGCAAAACAATGGTTTAAATAGCGGCCTCCAGGAAACAAAGGTTTCGGATATTACTTATAAAGGAGGCAGTACTCTGCGAAAATGAAAACCTTGCATCTCAAGCTTACTAAATCCTATAAAACTTAAATCTTTTCTTTTTGCAAAATTTATTTAAAACCATTACGATTCTAAATGAATAAATATACCGGTCTTGTGCAATTCTGATACTCAAATAGTTGTAAATGTATCAAAACTTTTTTATATTGAGATTATTTTTTTTGCACTTTAAGGTTTTTTGTTTTTTCTCAAAATACATACAAATAACCAAGCTTGAAGTCCACTTGCTTTCATTTACTTGATAATTATATACTAATCATAATCGTGAGCATAATTTTTTTAGAACAATTGAAACAGGAGTCTCCATTGCTTTTAAGTTGTTTGCAAGTTCGTATTTTTTGTGTAAGTGCGTCACTGATGTATTTTAGGGGGATTGGTGCGGCCGCACCGTTCGCACCTTATTAAAGTCATCACTGAGTAATCTAAAACGGAGTAATTAGTGGATATTAATGCAAAATGGTTCTATAATAAATTGAATTTATGAATGTTTTGCAATGAAATTTAAAATTTTAAACATTATCAAAAAAATAGCAAGTAAAATTAAATAAAACAAATTTTTATCAAAAACGATCTGTATCAATTTTTGTGACAACTTTTAAAGCAAAAGCTTAAGGTATAAATTGTAGACTAATAAAACTAAAATTAAAATTTTTTGAAGCAAGGACCATAATGAAACAATGCTAGTTTTTGAAAAGATTTGAACCAGTCTGGTCTTTTCTAACCATGAGGCATGTCCTTGCTATCCATCAGCATTAGAGATTAAAAAATATTTTTCTGTACGATTCTTGCACAAGAGATTGTAAATGTTTCGGGTTGCAAAATATTTAACGTCTACAAGCTTCTACCAATGTTATTACGGGCCATGGGTCTTGTATCTTTTAATTTTTTGTGACTCCGGTCTTTATGCTGGCGACTCGATATGCCCTTAAAAGATATGTTAATGCCAACTGTTGGGTCTACTGTATTTTCCAGAAAAAGATGACTATATTGATAGACTTTCCGGATTTGAAAGCTTGGAGTTTAGTCATGGTTAAACGGTGATGGCTGTATTTCATATAGACAGACGAGAGGCTAAAACGTAAGCTCAATGGTTACAAGAAAGATGGAGTTTTACGATAGACGCAGCAGTGCAATACCTAAACGTTATAACATGCAATCAATAAAAGTTTTTAAGTATTCAATATTCTACATCGTTGTGTTATCTTGAAAAGAAACACAAACCCATTAAAAAAAGAATGAAGCACTAAACAAATTAGGCCGGAATAAGCTTAATAGATCCCCTCCCAAAAAACTGAAATCAGAACCATAAAATTAAGTGAAGACTGAAAAAAGTCTTTATTTGTTTAAGAACTACAGTTAGGCTGTTAAAAAGCAAGGGATTCCTCAAAATAGTTGTTCTGGAGGTTACGCCGGCCATGTAAACAAACATATTAGAAGGCTAAGTTAAAAATTACGTTTTTGGGAACAAAAATTAAATATTTTGTGAAAAAATTTCAATCTAAAGTCTATTATGGACTATGTTAGTTACGGTTCGCGACTATTACCATTTATTCAAGCAAGTCAACAAAACAAATGAGATTAAATGTTAAAACAAAAAATAGACTTATTTGTGATGAAAAACCATAAAAATTTATATTTATATTTTAATATTGTCAAAAAATATTCAAAAAAAGAATTTTTGTATAAACAATTTGAAACACTATAGGTTAAAATTACTTCTTGATCTTGTTCTTGTTTTTGCAAAATTGAACAAACTTATTAATTATTTTTTCAACAATAAAACATGAAAGAAAACTAATTTCTTTTTCAAAACTTATGCTTTTTATGACGAAAATTTTAAACAAGGCTTTCCAGTGACTAGTTTGATAATTATACGCTACGCACGCCTACGCCTGTAATGAAAACACCAAATATGAGAAAACACACTAAGTTTGACTCTGCTGCCCACGCCTGTAGTTGAAACTGGCCTTTATAGCTCTTGTTTTATGAGTTTATTTGCCCACTAGTTCAAAACATTACGCCTAAACAATATACGTAGTTTCTTCGATCATAGTGTTGGTGAACAGTTAGCAACACTATGTGAAATAAATCTTTTTAAAAACTGAATCCAGACTTTCCAAACTATGATCCAAAACTTACAACTCCTAGACCAGGGATGTCCAACTTACAGCCCAATCAATGCTTTCATGCGGCTAACTGTTTATTCAAATTTTTTAGTTATATTTTCATTACTGTCTAGAATTCGATGTCATTGCTGTCATAGCAGCGGATATGAAAACAATGTAAATACGTCAGATAATTGCTGACGTGAAATGATGTCCAATGAGCAGATCAATAAAATCTTGTGTGGGCGAAGCTTATTATAAAGACGCTTGCCCCAAGAATTATTTTTAGGAATCATATTGTTTAGCGATTGAATTAATATTGATTGTTTTAATTTCTAAACCTTTTTTACAAAATCAAGTGATAGTTAGTTATTGACTTTAGTAGCAATAAAGACAGTAAGTTTGAGCTAATCCCGAGTGATTTGGAATAAGCTTAGATTATTCTCAATGATGCTGGTAATGATAAAAAAGTGGAACGTGTCGATTTAATAAGAGAATGAAAAGAGAATGAGACGTTTTTAAAAATTTGTAATCCAATCTAGGTATTTCGATTTGGCCACATGCTAATCTTTTATACGAAGGTGCTTATTAATTTTTTTTACGTTTCTGATTTTAAGAATACTAGGCCTAATATAACTATACGCATATAACTAAAGGCCTAATATAGCTATAGGCATAGTCATACACATAATATATATGTATAAGCAATATACATATAAGTATATAAGCAATATATATTTGTTTAATTACATAATAATTTAAATAGCTTTACCTTTCATTAATGTTCGTAATTAGTTAATAAATTCAGGCATTGCCCTGTTTAACTCCTATTTACCTTGGGGTAAAACTGGACAGATCGCTCACTTTTCATTATCATCTAATGGCATTGTGCAAAAAAACTATCCTCGTGCGTCACACTGCTGAGGCGACTCGTGGACTCCGGATGGGGTGCTGGTGTTAAAACACTACGCATAGCCACCTTATCTCTAGTCTACTCAACAGCTGAGTACTGTGCGCCAGTCTGGTGTCGCAGTGCTCACACCTGGATGCCTGCGTCCCACTCCAACGGACCACCTACCTATACTCTCAGGCATCCAGCCAGCTGAGCTTCGCGGACTGGGAGCGACACTCTCCTTAGCTTACCGTGGACTCTGGACCCCGATCATATTTTGTATGATATTTTAAGTGGGCCCTCAGATACTGGCCAAGTGAGACTAAGATCCAGACGCCCGTTTGTGCCAGGTGCACGGAATCTCTTGGACAATCTTGCCAGACTTGGCATCCGCGCCTCTGAATGGACAAATCACAAACGGAAAGCAGAGTACTGCGAAAATGTTTCCAGGCTCCGTGCTTTTGTGCCCGAGACCGGTGCCAGGTCTGTTGGGATGGGCTTACCCCGAGCAGCTTGGGTTAAGCTCAACCGCCTGCGGACTGGTTTTGGGCGATTCCATTCGTCCATGCACAAATGGGCTCTTGCTCCTTCACCGAATTGCGAGTGTGGCGAGTGAGCAAACCGCAGACCATGTACTAACAGCGTGCCCTATACATCGGGCACCACATGGAGCATAAGGTCTGACAGTTTTGAATGACGAAACCCGATGCTGGCTTAATGACATCACTGCCAGCATTTGATTCAGGCAGTACAGCAGCCTGGGGTAGTAAAAGTATAAACCCTCGGCCCCAGTCCTATTTGTGTCTGACCTGGAGTGGATACCTCTTCAAACGACGAACGGTTAATAAATTTTAAATTTATATTTTTAACCGTTGTCATCGTTGTCATTGTTTGGAGAGGGCATTTACTCTGGGTCAGATACAAACAGGACTAGAGAAAGAGTTTATTTTTTGCTACTCCAAGTTGTCTTGCTGCCCGGATCAGATGCTGGTAGTGTTGGTGTTGAGCTATAGACCTTGTGCTCTATTTGGTGCCCGATGTAAGGGGCACGCTGTTAGAACGTGATCTGCTGTTGGTTAAGCGGCGCCGCACTCGCAATTTAATAACAGAGCGAGACTCGATTAGTGCTTGGACGAATGCAATCTCCCAACACCAATCTGTAAGCAATTGAATTCAGCCCAAGCTGTTCGGGGCAAGCTTATTCCAACAGGCCTAGTACTGCTCCTGACTATGAACGAACGAAATTTGCATGTCTTCACACAATACTCAGTATTCGGTCTAAAATTCGTCGGCTAAATAGCGCGGATGTTTATTTCTGTAAGATTGTCTTATAGATTCCGCACAACTGGCACATACCTACATATCTGTAGCTCTAGTCTCTCTTGGAGACCATCTGAGTAACAATTTAAAATACCTTGCAACATATGGTCAGGGTCCAGAGATTCAAAGTAAGCCTAGGCGAGTGCCGCTGCTATTTGGCAAAGCTCAGCTGGCTGGATGTCTGAAAGTACGGGTAGGTGGTTCGTTGAAGTACAACGTAAGCATCCGGTGACAATGTACAAGACGTCATGTAGGACACTTTTTGTGGGGCAAGTGTGAGTGCTGCAACACCAAAGTGAGGGTAGTACTGAACTGTTAAGTAGACCAGAGTTAGGGCAGCTGTGCGCAGTGTCTTGGCACCAGCACCCCATCCTGAGCCTACAAGTCGCCTCAACAAAGTGACGCGCGAATCAGTTTTTTGCGTAATGCCACTATATGGTAAAAAAACGTCAGCAATCGGTCCATTTTTACCCAAAGATAAGTAGGGGTTAGATGGAACGATAAAATTCTATTATTGTTGTAGACGCTTAGCTCACGTTTGGCATCTCGGTTGTTTAAATGAAAGGCTGCGGTCACCGTTTTAGTGTGACTGAGCTTTAACCTCCAAGTCTGAAGATACGCTGAAAGTGTAGTCATGTCTTGACTTAAAGTCTCTTTTAGGTCCTTATACTTTCCAAAAGAGTCCAAAAATGCTAAATTGTCTGCATAAACAAACTTTCTGGAATTCGTGGAGGGTAGGTCGTAGGTATAGATGGTGAAAACAAAGGGGCCAAGACACTGAGGAAAAAAGCCTGAGGAACGCCATTTTTCAGATGGCGTAACTTGCTTTGTTCGCTATTACTGATAGCAAAGGTAAAACGTAGGTTTCGGATAACTTCTATAATCATTTTGATTATGTGCTCAACCGGCAAAACCTCTTCAGGTTGCAGGTAGACCTAACGTGAGATAGTGTTGTATGCCGGCCTCCTTCTTAGTCTCAAAAAAACTAGTTAATGAAGCAGCAAATCAAATGAGTGATATATCGTACTTGTTGTTTATATCTTATTTGTATATTTTGTGCTATTTAATCTTTTTATGGCGCAACAAAAACAAAAGAAGACATTATATAATTATTTAAAATTTGTTGTAGTTTTAAAGTATCGTCTATATTGATTATGGAAAAGCTAGTTATTGAAAAGCTATTTTAGATTATTGAAAAGCTAGTCTATCTTGATTAGCAAAAAGCTAATGAAAAAAAATTTAAAGCACAATATTTACGTATTATTTTACCAACCTTCATGTTTTTATATCAGGGCAGATATTCAAAATAATTTTTTTGTCTTTAGTCGATTACTTCAGCAGGCTTTTGTTTAATGCTCGATTCTAGATTTCCAAAATCATGAGATTTTTTGATTTATTTTTATTAAAAGGAAAATCTTTAATGGTGACACATGACACAAGTTTTTATTTTGGTACCATAAAACATTTTAATTTTATTTCGTTGGCTCTCAAAATTGATCTACATACAAGCAAAAAAATGCAGTTCGATGTCAGAAATAGTAAGAACGCAATATACTGATTTTTTTTCAATTATTGATGATTGTTAGAAAAAAATTTATGTTTAAATCTAGTTAGTTTGAATACACAGAAAGTCAAAAACTTTAAAAATCAAGCCAGCAAAATTAGATTAGACATCAGAATTTACTTTCAGATCAGAGTTTTCCCATTGATTTGCTAAACCACAGTTTTATAATTGTGAATTTAAGTAAATTCAAGAATTAGTGCAAGCAAACACTCGAAAAATATATTGAAATTTGTTTTTTTACCGTTAAACAGACTTATTTGCTGATGACATATATAAACTACAGTAAATAAAAATGACAAAGAAAGCAGTTGTAAATGTAAATTTAGCCGAACCTATCTACGCTAATTCAATTAAAGGTAAGTAAATCAATCCAACTAAAAGTTAAAAAAAACTCTTAGATTTACGTTTCCTAAAATTCATTTCATAAACAATTTAAATATAATTTAAACTATTTGAAATGCTTTTCTTTAAAAAATTTTTGTCTACTATACCTTGACTTAGATCTAGATAAAATTATTTAGCCTAAAATAACATTGAAATTTTTTCAAGCAATCAATTGTCCAAAAGATATTACGACAGTTGATCGAAACGACACTTGATCAAATGATACTTGATCGAAACTACATTTGATTGAAACAACAGTTGATGGAAACGACACTTGATTGAAACGACACTTGATCGAAATGAAAGTTGATAAAAAAATATTTATTTTTGTATGTTTCTGCGATTAAACAATCTCTTTTTTACGGTAAATTATATTCATAAAAAACGGAGGCCATCAGTAGAAAGCAGTTAGTTTTCATATTTTTTAATTTTAATAATTTTATTTTTTGAAATAGCCTTTTCGAACAAGTATTGTTTTGATCAAATATAGTTTCGAGCAAATGTTGTTTTCATCAGTGTCGTTTCGAGCAAATGTCTTTCGATCAAGTGTCGCTTCGATCAAGCGTCGTTCGATTAACTGTCGGATCACGCGTCAAAAACTATACGTAAAAAAGGGAGAATATATTCTTTGTTTAATTCAGTAAAAGTTGAGAATTTTGTTATTGATTAGTTTTGTTCTATAAAAATAACTTTTATACACGGCTTATATTATAAAAATATTCATTTAATTTTAACAAATACTATTTGAAATGCTTAATTTTTTGATTAGCCCAAGTCTTAAGTTCGCTATTTCTTTTTCTCTTATTTTAGGTGAAAACAAAAAGTTTCGATTCAAAAAATTTTGTTTATTATCAACAATTATCGTGGGATTCCTTCTTGTTTTGATAGTTTGTATTATTTTTATATTTTCTCAAGTAAGTTTGTATGCAAAATTATACAGTATAACTGAATAAACCAAAGTTAAACTCGATTCGACCAGAAATGTGTTTCTTTTTTAAGTTTCTTCCCAAAAATTAAAAAATTAACAAGGAAGCAGCCTGTAGAAGCCGCAGCGCACCTTAGCACAACTCTACACCAGTGGGCGTCTGACCTAAGATGAACCACTGCAAACTATTGAATTAGACTTAGATTAAATGCGTCAACTGATCCGATAATAACTATACACTGAACAAGACCTAGGTGTTCACGCTTGTATTTTATTTTTGCCGGCCACGGCGGGATCGTATCAGACGATTTAAATTGCTTAGTCCAGTTTCTATAAAAGGACAGAAATAAATATACGGTAACTATATAAAAACATTCCAACATCAATTACGAGATTATGAATAAATTTCCGACACACTAACGCTGGCGACGACACGTCCATCTGCCACGACGAACGATTTTGAACTGAATGAATGGAAACCGCCATCGAAGCAAACGGCCACGCCGCAGCCAGTGAAACGTATAGGATTATAGCCAAAAAGGAAAAAGAAAGGGAGCAACTATTTAGACGCAACACAGCCTGAATAGACAAATATTTGACCATAAATTATACTCTATGCATTTGTCCGTTTGTTTGTTTTTTAACTTTTACAAATGGTATTATATTTTCGTACTGCCTTGAGACGTTATTGCAGGTACCATGAGCGATAAGCAAATAAATCAAATTTAATAATTAATGAACCGAACCGTATGCGATATTAAAAAAATATTTTTTAAATATAATTTTAAAAATTGTGTAAATGGAATAGCTACAAAAAACGTCTTTTTTTTATTTTCGATTTACTTCATTTTTATATTTTCTGGAACTTGGTAATGAACTAAATTAAAGTTGAATATCTAAGATTTATAGAAAGGCTTGCGGCATCTTATAAATCTATATTAAATGTTTCAGACAAAAGCGTGTAAATTGGCTAGACATTCAGACTTTTGCTCAAAAACTTTTGCTCCGTTTATTTAAAAATATTGGTCTTTTGCTACAATAAAATGAAAGTAGTTTTTTATTATTATTTTTTTTTTCTTTGTCCAGTAAATTCTTTAATACCGTTTGCTCTCACGCAGGTTATGTCTTTGTTTTGTCATACTCATAAAGTAAATGGTTTCCATTACATTTATTAAAAAAAGAGGGAAGCCTTTAAGTTAAAACTTAGATAAAACTATTTGAATTTAATCATTTAAATAACTTTGTGTCTATATGTAAGCCGCTCGATCAGAATAATAAACAATTAGAAAATAAATCCGGAGAAATTAGTTGGTGCAGCTAATCAAGACGACCCGACCCCACTTTGCACTCAAACTGGTATATAAAAAAAGTTAAGTTTTATAGTTTGAAACTAACAGACAACGTAAAAAATGTATTTCAAAAGTCTTTTTGATTGTTTTTACAATCCCAGATATAAACACCAACCACTATGTATTAATAAATAGTTTTTAAAATTTTAAAATAATTCAAGTCAAATTTTTGAACAAAATAGCGAAACTTGAATAATAAGTTGATATTACTACTTTTGCAATACTTTTGCTTTGATTTTGTAACCATATTTCAATTTTTCACACAAACATATTATTTAATTAATTTTAACTCCTACAAAGTTTTTAACTTTGCATTATTAAAACAGGTCTCAACTTTAGCAGAAGAAATTCAAACACAACAATACTCCATGCAAATGGTCGAGTCTCCTGCAAAAAATCACGAAGGTAACTGTAAAAACCAAAATAAAGAAAGTTTTGAAATAGCTTAGAGTGATTGCTACTTACGAGCAAACACAAAGGGTGTTTGATATGCTTCATCTGTCTGGTTAATTTGAAGTGAACCATTGAGAAAAAATTTTGCACTTTTGTTTATGCATTAATAGCTACTAAATCGATAAACTTTTACACGGAAAAAAATTTTTTTTTCATTGTATGCTATTCCGCAAATGCAGATGTCTTAAATTAGATTTGCATTATGTTAATTAGAATTCTTTATTTTTTCTCAGCATTTAGTTTTATAAATCAAACTAATTTTTATTAAAAGGTACTAGACTCGAGTAGCCTAATGTATCTTCTCAATAAAAGCAAAATATAATTTCTTTTTTTTTGTTAATATTTACATTTCGCACACAGGAATTTACCATTTCCTCATATTAATATTTGTTCGAAATTATTGTATCAGCGAGACTCAAAATGACAGTAAATAATTAGGGAAGGTTTTTGTCTGTTTAAAGTTGGAATCCAACAGTTATACAGTAACGTGGCCGCAGACATCAAATCCGGTTAACGTTCCAGGTCTAAAAAAAATGCTTTGCATAAATCGTCTCCTTAACACAGATTTTACTAACGAATAGGCATATACTGCTCAATCAAACATTCTGTACCACTTGATTGAGAATTAAATCCTGGTGTACAATTTAAAAACGAAGTATGTTGACAACTACGTTGTGAGCTATTTTTATGAGTAAAGAATTTGTTTAAAGAGATGACTAGTAAAAATAAGATAAATTAGATTAATATTGATTGATTGGTACAGGTTTTCAACACTAGATTTACCAAGATGTCGAAATCAACACCAAATTTTTTAAAAAGTTGCATATCATCATCAATTTTAGTTCTTTGGTGCTCATGTATCTTGAATTTTCCTAAAATTTAGTTTTCTTTCATATTACAGATTTTTGCATTAAAAAAAATTTTTTATAGAGGAATTGTGGTCACAATAAAAACACAATCTCACTTTTTACCAAAGTGTCGATTTCAACATCAACATTATTTTTAATAATTTTTGAAAGATTCTGTGAAATTTATTCAAGGAAAACTGTTGTTTGATTAGCAGTGATAGCTTTAGAACAAGGGGGCATACTGCAAAAAATTTGGGGGCCACTTTTTAGTATATTAACTTTTTTTCTTTTTAAAAATACATTGATCTCTTAGAAAAAAAAGTTAGCACTTTCAATCAATGTCCAAAATCTTCATTTTCATTCCAAAAATAAAGTGATACCTAAAAAACAGATCATCACTTTTAATCGAGTGCGTTATCTTTACTTACGTCCTACAGTTAAGATGCAGACAGGGGGCCACAATCATGGTGCTACTATAAAGAAATACAGTAATATTGGGCTAGGATGGGGCAACCTCTTGATGATTTTTAGGGGACGTTGGTGCGGCCGCTCCGTTTTCTCTGTATTAAAGCCATTACTGTTTGTTAGAGTTGTAACGTAAAAGTTACATTCTAAGTAAAATTTAAGTCTATTGTTATCTTTAACAAAAACAACGAATGACAAATATTCTCTCGTAATCCAAGGTGGTAATCTGTTTGTAGTTACAATAGAATTACTAGATTGGGAAAGAGCAGTAGTTATGTGGCCACGGTAAAGTTAAGAAAATGTCTAATTGTGAAACTTATGATCTTTTGTACTAAAAAAAAAAACATAAAGGGAGAAGTAGGCTATACTATCACAAATCTCGCAGCTATAAAGAAAGCTATGTAGTTACAACCGAAATGGTTGTGTATCTATGTAGTTAACATTAGTTGTAACTACATAACTACAGATGGCGATGCCCATGTGCAACAATCACACAATGAGCATCTTCCTCATTGTGTGATTGTAGTAATGGGCATCGCCATATAAGAAAAATAAAGGCACTCGACACCTGTGAGAAACGTAACACCTCATAAGATATTCTTTTGCTGTACGCTAAAAAACTGAATCATTCGCTTTGTCAGCGCGAACTTGGATCCAACGCTGCCTATGGTACGTACTGTACATTTTCATTATGGGAAAAAGTTTGATTAAATCATTGTTGAAAAAAATTTATTTCGTTTTGTAAGTTCGTAACTGTCACCTACAAGTTAATATTCTTGGTCATTGCATAAAAAAATCCCTTTATAAGGATATTCTGTATAAACGTGATTATTAACCCACTAGTGCCGGTTGTATTAAATTTAATGCAATGGAAAATTAGCATAAAAATGACAGAATATTATATACGTATTTTCACCAGCTTTGTTATTAACATCAATGTTTGATGTAAGTTTTCAAGAAGTTTCATCTTGATGCAACCATCAGTCGTTATTTGACGGCTTCAAATATACAGAAGATGACGTAACAATCGCGCGCATGTGATAGTGCTCTGACGAAGCACTCGATTATATCAACATCGAAAAAAAATCGATAACCTGAAATGTCTGTAATTAATTACCGGTACTTTATTTATATAAACACTTTTTTGTTTTGAAAGTTTGTAGAAAATCCAGCACAACTATAAAAAGTTTAAAGTATTTTAAATTTAATATAACCGGCCATACAGACAGTTATAGACATAACTTCCTCTTGTATCAGATCACAGGATATTTTGCTATATAAGTTCAAAGCGTTACAAAATTGAACAAAAAAAAAAGATAGTAGTAGCGTAATTAAAGCACTAGTGATTTTGATTTTATTAGTTAATAATTATATTTTACATTTTTTGTTTATCTCATGTTATTTAATTTATTTAGACTAGACTAATTGCATTTTTGACTCATCAAATTAAAAGTACAAGATGGCTGCTGCGTATTCACGAAAAGGGTAAGTTTTCATTCAAATTTTTCACACTCAAATAGTTTTTTCGTCGTAATGTTTTAACTAAGATCAACATCATACTTTATGGCATTAATCGAAAAAAAATTTCGGCAATAATATTTATATTATGTGAGCGGTAAAATATAAAACTGCTTTATTTTCAAAATACTATTATTTTAGTGTAATAATGATAGATAAGACGTTTACATGAAAAGCGCTATTTAGTGTATTGGATAGCAAGTCTGCTTCACTATTATTGGATTTTGAGTTCTAGATTGTGTATTGGTATAATATTTTAAAAAATAATGACTTGATGTGTTGTTAAGCTTGCATGTTTAAATGATATATACAAGGTCAAAAATTTGCTCCTGTACTTACATATCCCTTTATGTCCGGAATTTTTTTTTTCAAAAAAAAAAAATTACATTTAACACTGTAATGTAAAAAAAATGATATTTTTGTTTCTTTTAAAAGATATTCAAAGAGGACATAAATGTCCTAATAGACGTAAAGAGTAAAATTCTCTTTTTTTCTGAAGCGCCATATATGTTTGCGAGCGCTTTTGCAAAGCGACGAGTTTGCGAGCGCTTTTGCAAAGCTGCGTTGCGGCCGTACTAGATGTATACTATAACTTAACTTGATTAAACTTTTATGTCAAATTGCATTTTACCTATACGTAGAATGAAAAATAATAATTACAATGGCACTCGAATTTAAAAAGTTTTTATTCGTTGTGAAAAATATAAAAACAGTTTTTATTTTTGGAGCAACACAAATGCACATCACATTTCATGCAGTACATAAATATTTTGCCGTTGCACCCCGGAAGTTTACAGGTCATTCGCTTGTCTGAACAAGCGGGAAAATGTCCAACTTTATCCAAGCGAATATTTTTTGGGGGAATTGGGTGCAGAAGCATTTCCGGTTCTTTTCTTTTTCTTATATTCAACTTCCACTGAGCCGAAAGAGGGCCGTCCTCTTTTTTTAAAAATTTCTTTGCCACTTTTCATGAGCGAAAAAGCAATTTGAGTTTTAAATTCGCTCAATCCCATTTGTTTTAATTTGGAAATTTTTAATTTTACAGCATCTCGTCGATACAACAGCCATATCAAAAAGATGAAAAATGATGCGATGATAATATTTTTTTGATCGGTATGACATCCTATACAGTAATATCACTTGATCTTGCAAATCAACTCCGTCCATGTTTTTGTTATATACAGCCACAATATTTGGGCGAGAAATTTCAATAATTGCCTTTTGTTTTTTGTCGTACCGACTGCAAACGCCTTCAGGCAGGTGAGCAGTAAACGTCGACACTAAACAGACAGACCTAATGTGCTGCCATTTTATGGCTGCTACTGTTATGCCATCTATTTCCGCTTTCCATATATCTTTAGAACCTCTTCTTTCTTCACAAAGATCCGAATCAGGCTTAAACTTTAGAGAAGGCAGTCTTCTTCCCTGGACGGTTCCACAGCACCAAATACCTTGACTTTCCAAATATGTTAGCAACCGAAGAGATGTGAATCAATTATCAAAAAATAATTTGTGATTCTTGTTCGGTGGTATAGACTGTGCAAGTTGTAGAACAACATTAGAACTTGGTCCTAAGTCTGGTACAGCTGGATTATCAACTGGAGTAATTTTTCCAGTATAAGCCACAAAATCGTACACAATTCCTGTTACATCACAAAGCAAAAAATATTTAAATCCCCACTTGTAAGGTTTTTCGGGTATATATTGCTTGAGTGCCGATTTTCCTTTAAAAGGTATCGTTTGTTTGTCAATGCATAAATTTTCAGTCCTTGGAATTTGTTTAAACTTTATTTTTAGCTCATCATACAATGGTCGAATTTTATAAATTTTATCTCTGTGGTCAGTATTTTCATTGTTTAAAAAATGAAGATCGGCTTTGATTGTCAGCCATCTGTCTCTACTCATCACTCTATTCACAGTATCATTTAAAAAATTTGCATTCCAGTGTAATCTAGTATTGGATATTTTATTGATATAAAAATACATGCACAATCCGATCACTATTAGGTTTTAAAGATCATGAGAAATAAAATTATTAAAATATTCAAGAGGTTCTTGAATTTGAATTTCTTTATCAAACAAGGGTTCAGAAAATGAAGTTTTCGGAAAAATTATCTCATTATTTTGGGTACCAGCAACATGTTTCCAAATTATGTTTCGATTTTTTTCTTTTGCTTTTTTTCTGATAGTGGATGAGTGGATCTGCAGCAATAGGAGGTTTTTTTTCTTCTTTTTCTAAATCTTCTACTTCATGGAACACTTTCTCATCTAATCAGAAAAAAATTAAAAATAAAATTTTTAGTGCTACTCACTACCCATTACCATTTTGAGATGATAAAAGATTATATAACAAAAGTTATTTTTAAAGTTAACACTTTATGAACATTATTTTACAGTTTCAACCCTATATCATTAGAAAAAATTCCACTAATAATGATTGCCTTTTTTTATGCATAAAATCATTCAAAAAATAAGACACATATTTTAGGTTACTATGACAAGTATACAGCACAACAGTTTTAAAAGTTTTTCAAAACCTAAAATGCAAGTAGTTTTCAAATTAATGAATACTTTGAATTTTATTACCTTCAATATGACTTTTTGGATAAAAATCTTTGTCCAAAACATCATCATCATCATCATCAAAATCAAAATCATCTACATCACTAATGTGCTGTGAGACATCGACAACTGTCAAATTCTTTCTTTTATGAATTCTGTTATGTGTTTTAGATAAACCTGAAAAAAGTTCATAATTGTTGGTTTACATTGAAGGAAATGTCAAGAGTGTAAAATAATTAAAAAATTTAAAAATAAGCTTTTAGATTGTAAAATTACACACTTAGATATAAAAAAATAGGTTTTAATGCATGTCTATAGATTATGTCTTATGAAGACTAATAACTACAAAAATTTTTAGAAGTTTTAATGTATAATTTAATTTCATTAGTTCTTAGCACAATGAGATTTTACGTTCTACCCACTCATAATACCGATTAGGACATATATGTCCTCTTTGAAAATTGTGAAATAAAAAAAGAAAAATGTCAAAACATGCAAAACACGATAAACATTAACTGGTATAAATATTTAATTGAAAAAAAAAATTTTTTAACAGAAATAAACGTACCTTCGCCGGAATCCATTGCATTCAAAATCACTGATGAAGGAAAAAATATTTTTTTTAAACCTTGCTGTTTTTTTATTAGTATCATGCTTATTTGACCTAGAGTTGCCAATATTTTTTTTTTTATCAAAAGTAATGAATACAAAAACATTTAAATCCTATTTTGTTTCAAACTTTCTAAAATTAAGAAAATTATGGCCGTTTTTTAAAAGAGGACATATATGTCCTAATAAGACATAAAGGGATATATCTTATTATAAACAAAGTTACAGATTTAGATACAATACAAATATTTTATTATTAGAATTATATAACTATTTTTATATTGCAGCTCAACAAGTGCTGAAGTATTGACACTGTTGGAAGATATAGAAGAAGTAGTAAACGTGGTGGTGGGATTTCCTGAACCGAGTGTGCTGTCAGATGGAGATAATGACGCGTCCGATGAAGAACCTCAAGCAGATTCAGTGAAATTGAATAAAAATTTATTGATGGCTTTCGAAGAGTTGCAGCTGGAAGCTCGCAACAAAGATAATAAAGTAGATAATGATGATTCCTCAGATACTGCTAACGCAACCATGAGAAAACAAGTTTGTAAGAAACGATAATTAGAGCAAAAAAGAGAAACTTTTACTGGACAGCATTACATACCTACAAGTATTATTGTGTCCGTCTTGTCACTTTGGTCCTCAGATACTTGCCAAGTGAGATTAAGATCCAGACGCCCGTTTTTGCCAGGTGCGTGGAATCTCTTGGTAAACCTTGCCAGACTTGGCATCCGCGCCTCTGAATGGACAAATCACAAATGGAAAACGGAGTACTGTGAAAGTGTTTCCAGGCTCCTTGCTTTTGTGCCCGAGACCGGTGCCAGGCCTGTTGGGATGGGCTTACCCCGAGCAGCTTGGGTTAAGCTCAACCGCCTGCGGACTGGTGTTGGGCGATTCCATTCGTCCATGCACAAATGGGGTCTCGCTCCTTCACCGAATTGCGAGTGTGGCTCCTCTGAGCAAACCGCAGACCATGTTCTAACAGCGTGCCCTATACATCGGGCACCACATGAAGCACGAGGTCTGACGGTTTTGGATGACGAAACTCGATGCTGGCTTAATGACATCACTACCAGCATCTGATCCAGGCAGTACAGCAGTCTAGGGTAGTAAAAGGATAAACCCTCGGCCCCAGTCGTGTTTGTGTCTGACCTGGAGTGGATACCCTTTAAACGACGACGACGACGTGTCTGATAAAGTGTAAGCTACCCAAAATCCCGAGAATTATTTTGAGTTATTTTTTGACGAGCCTCTCATATCCCTATTAGTTGAGCTGTCAAATTTGTATGCTGGACAGAACAATAAAATATTAAACGCCACGACAGATGAAATAAAACTTTTTCTAGCTGGACTGCTTCTCTCATCAATTGCTCCAGTCCCAAAAAAGAAATTGTAATGAAGCTCTGCCAATCATGTTTTAAAAATACTTGCCAATTCAATCAGATGAGATAGATTTTTGGACCTGCTCCATAACCTGCATTTTGCTGACAACTCTGTATCTTCTCCTGATCGTGCATACAAACTGAGACCTTTGTTTGGTCATCTGTCTCGAACTTTTAAGAAGCATGGAACTATTGGAGAACATCTTTCAATTGATGAAAGCATGATTCCATACAACGGAAAACATTACGCCAAACAATTCATTAGAGGTAAGTTCATTACATTCGGCTATAAAATTTGAGCTATTTTTTCTGAAGGAGGGTGTTTGCATGCATTTGATAAGTATATGAGTAAAAATGAATAGGAAATAAATCCAATAATGAATTAAGTCTTGGTGGTAATGTTGTCATAAACCTAGCAATGTAGGTCATAAAGTCTTTTTGACAATTATTTTACGAGCATATCACTCATGGAACGGCTTTTTGGAAAAAGATGTATACACATCAGGAACTTGTCGCTCAAATAAAACAGAAAAATTCCCTCAATTACTGACGCTGACAATTTCAAAACAATCTTAGAAAAACGGCTGACCACAGGATTTCGGAAAATGTATTGTTATTCAAATAAAAGGACAATAATGATGTCATTTTGGTATCAATTTAGAAACAACTGAACTAAAATCTTCAAAACGATGGAGTAAGGAGAGTAAGAAATATATTGCTGTGCTTCAACCAGCTTTTATTTCAAATTATAATAAGTATGTAGGCTTTGTTGATTAAATGGATCAATGTTGCAGTACTTATAGGATTAAAATGAGAATCCGCAAATGGTGGTTTCTAATTTTCTCCCACTTGGTTTCTTACGCAACTGATAATGCTTGCCAACTTATGAAAAAATCGGGCTCCAATGTAACCAATTATAAATTCATTGAATTCGTTGTTCTTTTTTTACTGTAAATCATTAGGGAAAAAATGTTGATTAGAATTGGACCTTCCTAATTGCGACTTACAGACGTCTTAGATATGATGGGCTATCTCATTGGATAATTTTAATTGATAGACAAAGGAGTTGCAGATTCTGCAGTAACTTTACAAAATACGAATGTGAAAAATGCAATATAGGCTTACAACCAAAATGTTTTAAAGATTACTCAAATAAAAATCTAACAACTAAAATGCTTCACCAAAATCGCGTACAATAATGATAATAAAAGTTTTTGTGTTATTGACTGTTATGGAAACCGAAAGGTAAATGTGAAATTGTATCTGTTCAATAAAATTGCTGTTTATATAGCTTGATTTTTTATTTTACATTGAGTATTTTAACGTGCTTTATGATTTACTTATTGCCTTGAATTGGAACATTTTGAAATAAAAATTGATTGATTGATTGCTTCATATTTATATAAATGTGTAATTAATAATAATAAAAATGTCAAGACTGTCAGTAGAGAGATCAATGAAAACTCAGAGTATTAAATTAAGTTAAATTACAGAAGCCACGTAAAAAATTTTGTTGAAACCTCAACAGTCTGTTTCGCTTTTTCGGCTCATCAGGAGGTGATTCCAAACAAAGACGAAAAGTACATAGTTAAGATGATAAAGTACATGAAAAAATCTAATTAGTTAAGAGCTAAAAGTAATTATTAAACGAATAAAATAAAGTTTTAAAATTTTTTAATTTTCGAGTAAACAAGCTAAGAAATGTAAAGTTTTAAAATTAAAAATTTTAAAACTAAAATTCAAGACTTTGTAAACAAGCTAAGCATTTTCATTTACGTATCCGACGCTGCAAGAACTGACTGGCGATCAAATTACAGACGCGCGGTAGGTAGTGGGAGAGAAAGAGCATTCTAAAAGAAGGAAGTAGCGAGGCGTGAACCGACAGCGAGGAAATGGCTATAGAGGAGATCAGGGAGGTACACAAGTAGATATAGTGGGAACACGACAACAATGAGCATGCTCATTAAATTTAAAAGTTACTATAGATTTTATTAAAACTACCCGATCGATCTTGTCACTATGCATTTAAAAAAATACACAGTACACACAAAACAATAGAGTTATAGTTAAGATATGTTAAAAAAATTCACTTTATTTACTATAAAAATATAATTTTGTTTTCTTAAACACTTAGCAGTACAGGAAGTGGTTTCGGTTTTCAGTTTATAAGCCCAATTAATATTATCTTACGAAGCAATTCCTTTTATTTCTTTTTGTTTTTTATTAAAAGGTTTTTACTTATGATTTTATTTTCTTATCAAATTTATTGTATAAGCCAAACAATGTACAGCACAGAAAATATAGTGAGAATCAAAAAACGCTGCTCTAACTTAATCAACACAATTAATGTAAAAAACATTTCAAAGATGTCCAGGCCGAAGCGGATGTAGCATGTGAAAAATCAATTATTAACAGTACAATAAATTATCTAAAGAGATCACAATGTAGCCGGTTAAATGCAGTTTCAATGTGTAAAATAAGAATAGTGAACAAGCGACTAAATCAAATTAACAGAGAGGACGATTGCGACAGGCCTGTTTCGGTCTTATTGACCTCATTAGGCATAACTTATAGTAACCTCTAAGACGAATAGGCAGCTCTAAAAATTAAGATGAGAATTTGATGAAGTAACTCTTTTGGAAATGGAAATTCTGGATGTGAATTTCCATTTCCAAAATAGTTACTTCATGAAATTCTAATCTTAATTTTTTACTGTTCCTATGTTACTCATTGAAATTGCATTTAATTGGTTGCATTATGATCTCTTTAGAGAATAGATTATACTGTATAGAAAGTATACAGTAGTTTAGCTTTGTCTTTATAGACATATTTTTGTGAACAAAATATTTGTAATTATTACCAAACAAACTACAAATTTGGTTGTAGTTAATGTCAAAAAAGTTGCGTTTTAAATTAAAAAAACTATTTTTTTATAGAATTAAATAATCAATTTTTAATTTGAGTTATTCGTGCAAATTTATATTGCTGCAGATAAAATCTAAATATGGACAAGCAGAAATTTTTTTATTTTTATTGTTGTTATGAAGCATTTAAATTTAATTTTATTGTTGTTATGCACCAAATTTGTAGTTTGTTTGTTAATAATTATGAATATTTTGTTCATAAGTAGGTCAAAGACCGAATATCTGTGCATAAATGGAGGAAATGACGACGAAACAGTAAAGATGGAGAGTACAAAAGTGCCAAGAGTAAAGCAATTTAAGTATTTGGGATCAACGGTGAAAGAATATGATGATTGTGAGAGGGAGGTAAAGAAGAGAATACAGGCAGGAAGGAACGGATGGAGAAGAGTATCGGGAGTAATCTGCGACAAAAGGTTACCAGTTAGAGTAAAAGGAAAAGTGTACAGTTTAGTGGTAAGACCAACAATGGTGTGTGTATGGACTTGAGACAATAGCAGTCACAAAGAAACAAGTGGAAGAGATGGAAGTTGCAGAGATGAAAATGCTGAGGTTTGCTATGGGAGTGACGAGAAAAGACAAGATTAGAAACGAGCGCATCAGGAGTACTGTTAAGGTAGAACGGTTAGGAATGAAGATTAGGGAGGGCAGGCTGAGGTGGTATGGACATGTCATGAGGAGAGACCAAGAGTATGTAGGAAGACAGATGATGGAAATGGAGTTACTGGGAAAGAGGAAAAGAGGGAGACCAAAGAGAAGATTTTTAGATGTAGTAAAAGAAGATGTGGAGGAAGTTGGTGTGAAGGAGACGGATTTGAAGACAGAAAGATGTGAAAAATGTTGATACGCTGTGGCCACCCTTGACTAAAGGGAAAGGCCGAAAGGAGAAGAAGAAGATGCAGCGTTTAAAAAACGGTTAGATTTAACATTTTAAGTGTGACAATTAAACAATTGTTATAATTTCAAACTGAAAGTAAAAATTAAAACCAAGCAACTTTATGCAAGCTTTCAATTTCATAATTAGTTTAATCTGTTTTTTTCACTTGTTTCTCGTTAACACCAGAGTCATCAATAGATATAAAATAAAGTTCGTTTTAAGCATCATGTTTATCAAGTTATTGATGACGACTACATCCAGGAATAACGTTGTTGTTTGTAAATATGCTGATATCCCACATAATAATGATGACAAATGTTCAACAAATATTTTTCTTTATGTATAAACTTTATATCTATGTATATTTTATATAAATTTTATATTCTAAAAATTTCAGGGCTGCAAATCTTAGAAAAAATCTTAAAACACTTTGCCCTGCTTTTTTTATAATTTTTAAATACACAATATAATTTTTACATGTTTTACCATATCTCAACAACTTTTGAGCCTCTACAGGAGACTTTTAGCGTCCCCACCAAAATGTGCGCAAATGTTTACTCAGAATCCTTGATCTACATTTTAAAAGTGTTTTTTACTTTAAGCTAGGGTAAAAATAAAGTTTTATTCTTATCTAAATGAAAATAAAACGTGTTTTTGAATGCATATTGTCATAAAAAGTCAGCAGCATAACTTTTGGGTGGGTACCCATGGTTTGAGAAACACTGCTGTAGGGTAACAGCGACGTTATTCATGGCAAACGTGATCAGCACGGATTTAGTTTAAAATCTTCTCACGTCATTCGCTGTTTCCTTGAGAAAGTCACTTTAAGGAACTTTTTCCTGCTTAGCAGTCTTAGCAAGCAGCTTTAAATTTCAGTCGTGCAAGTATATCTTTAATTAAAACAAAAAAAAATGCGATACTTAAGTTAATTAATAAAATCGGTCAAATTTCAATGAGCAAAATATATTTAGTATAAAAATTAAAAACTAAAACTAAATAACTCGTAACGAAAAAACAATTGAATAAAAAACTAATGATAATCTTTTTAGGTCAAAATCGATCTTTAAAGTAATTGACTTATTATGTTTAAAGGACTTTTTAAAGCAGGAGTTTGATGATTTCTTTTTAAAAATTTTGTTTGGTAAAAGTGGATTCTAGATCACGATGTAGGTAGATCAAAAATAACGTACAGGAACCCTCTGCAATGCAAAAGTTTCTTCTAGACTAATTTGAGAAAATTGAAACATCATTTGAGAGATTAGAAGGCCTATAAATGAAGCAACAACAAAAGTAACACTAAAATACAAAAAAAGCTAACAATAAATTTTGCTGAAAACTTCAATTTATATTGTGTCGCTTTTTAATATATATTTTGCGGAAAATTTCATAGCAAAATAAATACATCTAAGAATAGAATAAATTTAAAGTAATAACGATAAATGCTCAATCCAAATAAAGTATGGAAGGCAAAAAAAGGTTAAATGAATTTTTATATAAAAATAGAAACAGCAGTATCTTTACTAAAAATTAAAACCAAAAATATCCAATGTCTAAAAAGATTGTTTTTTCATTTGTTGTTTATGTTTTTAACGTTTTGTTTACATTAAATCAGTGGTTTTTAAACTATCTAGTAACCATTGAGCTTTCATAAAAGTTTCAATAAAAGTTAATATACAAACATAACAAATTGTAATAAGCGACACAAAACTCAATATTTTGAGGCATGGACAAAAGCTAAGTATTTTACATTGAACAGTATTTATTGCACACAAACAATAAATCACATTATTGATGGTTCTTTTGTTGCTGTTCTTCATCAATAATCACGTGGAAACGAGTCTTTTTTTTGATATAGTCACACGCATGTTGTCACTTGGGTTCAACGATTTCTCGCCTTGGTTTTGATGTTTAAAAAAGTTGAGAAGCAAATTTCACATTAGTAGGTTGTTGCAAAAGGCACAAAGATTTCTAAAAGATTTTTTACTAACTGTGGTAATGTGTTGAGTTGTGCACACCAGATGGTATCTAACTGCATTGAATCAAACTTCGTTTTTGTTTTATTACTGGCTTTCATCTCAACAAGCTCTTCTTTCATTTTGTCATTATCATGCATAAAATCTATGTTGAAAAAAATGGGTCCTGTATCTATCTCTGTAAAACAGAAACTTCTCCATGATAAAAGTATCCGTAGATAGACTGACTAAGCATCTGCAAGTGTTTTTTCATATCAGTCACAATACCTTCCTGCAATAAATTTTTTGAATTGAAATGTTCATTAAAATTAGGAAAATTTGCAAAATTTCTACATACAATACAATTTCTCCATATTGAAAGCTTATTAGTAAAGGCAGCTATCTTTTCTCTCGCTGTAATCATGTTCATCCCTATAACTTGAATGGAGGTATTTGAGTCGTTTAGATGGCTGAATATATCTGTCAGATAGGCCAGGGACAAAATAATTTTTCAAAGTGCTCCACTATGTTGTTACCTTGCTGATTAAAAAATTGCTTGATTTCTTTGTGCAGTTCGAAAACACGAGCGAGCACTCGACCATGGGATAGCCGCCTTACCTCGGTGTAATAAGGAAATATGTCGTGTTTAGTCCCAATTTCGTTGCAAAAATCTTTAAACAGACGGCAATTCAAAGAATTTCGTCTTACATGATTGACTGCACTCACAGCAATTAACAAAACATTCTTCAATTGTTCTGGTATTGATTTAGCTGCAAGGACATGACGATTTGGCACACAGCGTGTGACTGTGATATGAGATATTACCTGTTTTTTTTCACAAGCAGAGAAAATCTGATTTACTTCCAATCATGGGAGGAGCACGATCGGTGCAAAATGAACTGCATATGTTGAGAGTCATTCCATGATTCAAAAAAAATCCTTGACAATATTGAATACGTCAATTGCTTTTGTGGCTGTTGTCAATGGCTTACAAAATAGGAATTTTTTCACTACTTCTTTTTTCTATCTTTTACATACCGCACAAATGCTAATAACTGACTATAAAAACTGACGTCTGTCGACTCATCCAACTGAAGACTCACTTTGATAGGACTTGATTTGATATCGGCAATTACTTGTTGCAAGATGTCTTGATTTATATCACAAATCCTAGAATGAATAACATCATTTCACAAAGGTACTAAACTTTTTTTTTTTTTGCCTCAGTCCCCGGTACAGTTTTCGCCATTTCCATTACGCATGGTTTCACCAACTCCTCAGCAATTGTATGTGTCTTATATTTCTTGGTATGATGCATGTAACAATGAATTTTCAACAGGTAAAAATCCATACTTTGGTAAAGTACCACTTTTATGAAAAAGGGTCCTATTGATCTTCAAAGTATTGAAATCATTTCCTGAATTTACACTCCTGTTCTAATTATTAAAATGTTCATTAAGCCTTGAAGGTTTTAGATATGCATTTGCTGAAATTCTGCAGCATAGTATGCACTGCGATCTCTGAGTTCCATTTTCTTCTGTCGTGCAAGTAATATTATATCTGACATAATCTTCATTACACTTGCGTTTCTTAGACATGACTGTTTCTGCTAAATTTTAAAAGACAATTGTAGCTAAATTGCAACTCTTAAATATCAAATGAATTGTAATCCTACATAGAACATCAGAAGTAACAATGATTATTATGAGATAATACTGCAAAACCAACACCCTTAGACAAAAGGTAACGTTAATTGTTATGTCACATCATTTTCAAACTGTGCGTCACGCCTCCTATAATACAACGGCCAAGCTGTTGTGTTATAATGATGTGAACTAAAAGCGAATTGCCAATAAACTAACTAGCCTGTTTGATTCTGATAGATATACTGTTTAAAACTTATTAAGTCTAGCACATTTAACTATATTAATAAAGTATTATACATAAATAAAAATAATTATGATATAATATTAAGGCACTATTAAACGCAACTAATAAATAGGCGCCAAATTTGGTTTACGGTCTAACTTAAAAAAAACCTAAAAAAAAATTAAAAAAATAGAACTACCCTCAAAGTAATTCTCCAAATTTATACGCAATTTTTAACAGCCGAAAATACACTTTAGCTCTCTTTTATAGTCAGCTAGATTTTCAAACAACTACAAATTAGTGTTGTGTTAATGTACAATATATTTAATACGAAACTCGCCAACTAGACAACAGTAAACTCCCAATGACAGGCTGACCCAAAGTACTTTAAACACTAATTACGTTTTATCCAAACATTTACGACGCTTAAACTCTACTACACTACAGGCGGTTTAACCAATTCTTCTTCTTCTCCTTTCGGCCTTTCCCTTTAGTCAAGGGTGGCCACAGCGTATCAACATTTTTCACATCTTTCTGTCTTCAAATCCGTCTCCTTCACACCAACTTCCTCCACATCTTCTTTTACTACATCTAAAAATCTTCTCTTTGGTCTCCCTCTTTTCCTCTTTCCCAGTAACTCCATTTCCATCATCTGTCTTCCTACATACTCTTGGTCTCTCCTCATGACATGTCCATACCACCTCAGCCTGCCCTCCCTAATCTTCATTCCTAACCGTTCTACCTTAACAGTACTCCTGATGCGCTCGTTTCTAATCTTGTCTTTTCTCGTCACTCCCATAGCAAACCTCAGCATTTTCATCTCTGCAACTTCCATCTCTTCCACTTGTTTCTTTGTGACTGCTATTGTCTCAAGTCCATACACACACCATTGTTGGTCTTACCACTAAACTGTACACTTTTCCTTTTACTCTAACTGGTAACCTTTTGTCGCAGATTACTCCCGATACTCTTCTCCATCCGTTCCTTCCTGCCTGTATTCTCTTCTTTACCTCCCTCTCACAATCATCATATTCTTTCACCGTTGATCCCAAATACTTAAATTGCTTTACTCTTGGCACTTTTGTACTCTCCATCTTTACTGTTTCGTCGTCATTTCCTCCATTTATGCACAGATATTCGGTCTTTGACCTACTTACTTTCATCTCTCTTCTTTCCAATGCATACTTCCAGGATTCTAATCTCTGCTCCACTTCTTCCCTGGTCTCTTCACAAATCACATTGTCATTAGCAAACAGTATCGTCCATGGTGGCTCTCTCCTTACTTCATCTGTTAGCCTGTCCATTATTACTGCAAAAAGGAATGGACTTAACGCTGATCTCTGGTGCAATCCAACTATAACCTTGAAACTTTTTGTAGTTCCTACCGCACACCTCACCACTGTTTCGCTTCCCTCGTACATATCTTGTACTAGTTGCACATACTTTTCCACTATTCTAGATTTTCTCATGCAGTACCACAGCTCTTCCCGTACAACCCTGTCGTAAGCTTTCTCTAGGTCCACGACTCTTTGACCTTCTCTGTATTTTTCCATCAACATTCTTAAGGCAAACATGGCATCGGTGGTTCCCTTTCCTGGCATAAATCCATATTGCTGTTTGCTGATCTCCACTCTATCTCTTAACCTGGTTTCAATAATTTTTTCCCATACTTTCATTGTGTGGCTCATTAGCTTTATTCCTCTGTAGTTTCCACAGCACTGTGCGTCCCCTTTGTTTTTATAGATTGGGATAAGCACACTCCTTCTCCATTCTTCTGGCATCCGTTCACCCATCAATAGTCTGTTGAAAAGTCTGGTTAAAAACTCTATCCCCATCTCCCCAGGCACTTCCAAACTTCCACTGGTAACTCATCTGGCCCAACTGCTTTACCTTTTTTCATCCTTCTTACTGCGTTCTTTACTTCTTTTCTACTGACACAATTTACCTCTTCATTAACCACTTCTGGTTCGTCTGTCCTAGGCTCTCTATTATTTTCCTCGTTCATCAGTTTCTCAAAGTACTCTTTCCATCTCTTTAACACTGCTTCTGAATTTACCATAACATTACCGTTTTCATCCTTTATAACCCTCACGTGCTGTACATCTTTCCCAGCTCTGTTTCTCTGCCTAGCCAATCTGTACAACTCTTTTTCACCTTCTTTTGTTTCCAATCTAGCATACAAATCATCATACGCACGTCCCTTTGCCATTTTAACTGCCTTCTTTGCCTTATTCTTCTTTGTATAACTTTTTAGTATTTTCATCTCTTATTTTGTCCCATGCTTTCTTTGCCTCTTTCTTTTCTTTTATGCTCTTTTGAACTTCCTCATTCCACCACCATGTCTCCTTGTCTCCTTTTCGTTTCCCAAATGTCACTCCCATTACAGTTTCAGCTGTTTTTCTTAGCAATTTTGCCGTTTTGTCCCACTCATCAGGTAACCCATCCTTGACTCCCAAAATCCTGGTGACCTCTTGTCTAAACGCTTCTTGACAGCTTGTTTCTTTCAGTTTCCACCATCTTATCTTTGGCTTTACTTTCTCTGCTTTTTTTTTTTTTACCATAAGAGCCATTTTGCATACCACCATACGGTGCTGCTTTGTGACACACTCATTCAATATAATCTTACAATCGCACATTTCCTTCAGGTTCCTGCTTCTGCACATCACATAATCTACTTGAGTACTTTTTCCTCCACTCTTATATGTCACCCTGTGTTCATCTTTCTTCTTGAAATAAGTATTGACAATCGCCAAATCCATCCTTTTCCCAAAATCCACAACCATTGATCCTTCCTTATTTCTTGTTCCAGCACTGTACCTCCCCATTATTTCCTCATCCCCTATGTTTCCTTCGCCCACATGTCCATTAAGGTCTGCACAAAGAACTATCCTCTCTTCTTTTGATATACTTCCTATCAATCCATCCAGGTCTTCCCAAAAATTATTTTTCTTCTTCATGCTGTTGTTAACTTGTGGAGCATATGCGCTTACTATATTTACGATGGACCCATTTACCTCCAGCTTCATGGCCATCAGTCTGTCCGACACCCTCTTTACCTCTAGAACACTTTCAGCCAGCTCCTCCTTCACCACTATCCCTATCCCATTTTTTCTTCCATCAGCTCCGTTGTAAAATATTTTACATCCACCTCCAATGTTCTTTGCTTTTCTCCCTTTCCACTTAGTTTCTTGTAGGCACAATATGTCTGCATTCCTTCGCTCCATCATATCTGCCAGCTCTCTTTGCCTTCCAGTCATCGTTCCAATATTTAAGGTACCCACCTTTATGAGTGAGCATCTCCCTTTCCATGCTTCTCGCTGCTTCTTTACTCGCGTTCCTCCTCTCTTTCTGCTCTTATTTTTACTTTGTTTAGCAGTAGCATAATTTCCACAGGTGCCCTGCTGTGCGACACCTGAGGCGGTTGTTGGTAATCCAGGCCGCGACCGATCTGGTATGGATTGACAATGATTACGCATTTGTATAAATCTGGCAAAAAAGTTTTATGCCGGATGCCCTTCCTGCCGCAACCCTCCCCATTTATCCGGGCTTGGGACCGGCATCAAGAGGCACAGAAATGTGCCACTGATGGATGGGTTACGCGGTTTAACCAATGATCCTCCGTAAACAAAAGTTACTTTTATAGCCAGCAATAAAGATTTTAGAAAAAGTTAGGTTTCCTTACATTTCCTTATAACTAAATTTCCTTATAAATAATTACAAAAAATTTTGAGAATAGAAGAGAAAGAAACAAACAAAAAGATAAAAGCATAAAATTATTAAACCAAGTCATGCCCAAGTCTACGAGAATATTCGAGAGAAAAATCTTTGCCCCTAGGATAAAAAAGAAACAAGATTGTAGTTATTTAAGCAAAAATTACATAGTAAGCAATTTGACACAGCAATTTCCATAAATTATGATGAAATAAGTAAATTAGCAATAATAATAACAATAATAATGATTTGAAACAGTCGCGTGAGACTGTGACATAAGTCAAAAGCAGTCTTTAATTTAACACCGTATCTCTTAACCCCTGGTTTAGTGCTTCGTACCCCCAAGGAGTACATTTAACCCAAGTTAAAAACCCATGCACTAGATGGTGACAAAACATGAGCAATCTGTCCAGTTTTAGTTCAAGATAAGTAGGGGTTGGACAGAACGTTAAAAATCTATCATTGTTGTAGACTTTTAACTCACGTTTGGCCTCTCGGCTATTTAAATAAAAGGCTGTCATTACTGTCTTAGTGTGACTGAGTTTCAACCTCTAAGTGTGAAGATACGCAGAAAATGTGTATTTGTCAGGTCTAAGTCATGTCTAAGTTTAAAATTCCCTTTAAGACCTTCCTATTTCCAAAAGAGGGTAATAATGCTAAATCATTAGCATAATCAAACTTTCTGGAAATCATGGAAGGCAGATTCTACGTATGGACAGTGTTTTTTAACGTTTGCTTTGAGGAACCTCAATATTTTTTTTCGCTTTAAAATTAGAAATAGAAATTCACACTACGCTTTTCAATATTTTGTTTCGATAACCGCTTGGGATAGTCTATTTGGCTGCTTTCTTGATGAAGTTACAAAATTCCTGCTAAGCATCATCCACATCAAGTGAATCAGGCGACAATACAGTCTTTTCGAATTTATTCGTCAAACCAATGTTTGACTCCATTTAGCCTTGCGGAAGTTCCATTGCTTAACAGGCATGCTTGGCACCGACAAACCAACCTTGGTGGTGTAATACCGGTAAGCGAAGGTCGATGTCGTGACCTGGGAAACTTTTCGAGCACATGTCTATCCAGTAAGCGACTGTAAGAACCTATGCTAGCAAAAACTAAATCTAGATTGTTGCCAATGTTCCAACGGTCGGAGTAACAGCTAGCGGCATCCTAAGCATTGTATAGGAGGGCAAGACAATTAAACTTGCCCAGCCAGCCAATCACTCACCGTCCGGGCTGTTATCATTATAACTCCAATCAACGTGGCAGCAGTTGAAATTGCCAGCATAAAGACAGAGTGAAAAACCACTGGAAGATTCAGGGATCGAAATTGCGTTGATGGAGGTTTATAAACGCTCTCTATTTGGTAACCAGCAACCTCACGCACAACCACTCAATCGCCGATGTCGGTGTAAATTGGCCCCAAAGCGTATACCTCAGTTGCTGGGTAGGGTACGTTTTGACGCATCCGTTTGGGCGCGATTGTTTAAGCATGGCCTTTTTGGCGCCATTGGCACTCATTATCCCACCATTTGGAAATTAATAAATGGTCTACGTAAAGTGAAGAAAGGTAAGTGCAGAAAGACAGAAGAATACATGAAACTGTTCTTAGATTTAAAATTATGGATGCTGTTGAGTACTTGAAAACCTTTGCTCATAATTACCAAAGAACTAAATAAAGCTACGCGACAGTTTTTGGGGTTTTTTAAGTTTTCTTTTTACAATAAAAGTTTTAAAACTTCTTTTTGGTACTTTTTATAATGAGCCTGTTTAAGTTTTAAAATTTATTAAAATTTTTTATGGCTGGCGCCAAATCGGATGGCGTCTAAATGGCTGTGCCTAACTGTCATCTGAGGCCCAAGTAGTCGTGCCCAAAAGACAGCACCCAAACGGCGGAGCCAAATAGTCCCATTTTCTCAGTTGTTTGTAGACAAACGTGGCAAAACCATGCTTCCTGCTCAAGGATGACCTGGCTAGTTGATAACTTGGAAGTACTAGCTTCTCTGCATTAGTGCAGTGAGTTTTCTGTGGTAGGATAACAAGTGCCTCAAACTATAGAGAAAGATAGTGAAAAACGTTCATCTGGCTTGGTGTGACGCCTTTGATGTTCAGCTGGTCCTTGAAACTTGTTAGCACAATGCCTTAAAAAATGCATTTTTTCCCGACATTGCCTCGTTCTGAAAAGGACGTTTGCCGATTAGCTTGCTGAAGATTGGGTTCCGTGGATACCCTTCCGTTTTGGCAGTTTTGGTTTCGGTCTGTCATGTTTAGCATCAAGAATAGACTTACTTTCGGTCCAGGCTGCAAAAAAACACCTACTATCTGGGTCATAAATTAGAGCAAAAAGTCTATGACTGACTGAATGACTATGAATCAGGGCAAAAAGTCTTTTAACTATTAGAAAGCAACACAAAAGCGTTAGTCAAACTGCTTGGATGATTAAACATATGTGGATTGGAAATATCTTTTTATTTAAAGTAAAACTATTAACTACTTCATTTAAAGTTTTGGATATTTATTTAAACAATACTTTGATAAATTAAATTGATTACTAGTTATTTGAAGCAATAATATTCGATATCTTTTTATTCAAAACAATGACAATAAAATGAGTTTTAAAGTAAACCCTCTATTAGGAGTGGTTTGACACTGTAACCAAATTTCTGACACTTTTAATGTAAATACAAAAGACTTTTATAACATTATTCACTAATTTAAAAAATCTGTCATGCAGCTGATAAATTCACGTTACAGGCATTAAAACCCAATGTTGCAGTGGTGCAACATCATATTTTAACAAATTCTAAAGCACTTATAGTTTGATAAAATATTTCCAAATTACTTTTAAATGATACTTTAACACCTAATAAATAGTTATCATGCAAAAGAAACGAACTAACTTACTTTTAAGTGTTCAAAATTTTCCTTTTCAAAAAAGCACTTTTGACTGATATCTTTAACTCAATGAATTACAGTTTGAATGAATTACAGTTCTTGTGAATGAATTACAGTTCTTGTGCAATTCTGAACTCAAATAGTTGTTAGATGAATCAAAACTTTTTTATAAAAAAAAATTTTTTTCGCACTTTAGCGTTTTTTGATTTTTCCCCAAACACATACCAATAACCAAGCTTCAAGTCTACTTGTTGCATTTACTTGATAATTAATAATTATAAACGTCAGCATAATTTTTTTAGAACAATTGAAACAAAAATCTCCCTTGCTTTTGAGTTGTTTGCAAATTCAAAACTCAACCAACACAACCGAAAACGGAATTTATTACATCAGAGACAATAACAACTTCAAATATCCAGTCTATTGTAACATGAACATCAATAACGGAGGATGGACTCTTGTGGCATCCGTTCATGAAAACAACATCAAATCATCCGAAAGATGCACAGTTGGTGATAAATGGTCCAGTGAACATGGAAATGAATATGGATCACAAGTTGGCGCTGAAGCGTGGTTTAATTACGAAACATTTGGAAACGTCATTTCAGCAACGAGTCAAGATTACAAAAACGCTGCCTACTTTGACCTCTATGCACAAGATGTGATGATTTGGCAAGTACCAAACGACACTCCACTTAAACAATATTACAACGCATCCTATCTTCGATATTTCACAACAAACGGATTTCTAACACAATACGGTGGAAACATGTTTCATCTCTACAAAGATCATTATCTAATAAAGTCAGGAGTTTATAATGTAATTACGGACAATGGTCCAGCAATTCCAGTTATGTTTGATAAAGGAAATATAATGGAAATTCGACAACAGTTTGGAACCAACATTAAACCAGTAATTGATCCAGGATATATTCAAGTAGGCTTTCGAATTATTAGCTCATATAGTATAGCACAATATTAAAGCAGATAGCTATTCTAATTCATAAAAATTTTGCTTTTTTTTAAATTTTGGTTAAAGTTGCTTTTTGTGTTTATTGCAAAATTTAATTTTCATATTGTAATAATTTGTACTTTTTTTTAAATCTAATTTATATTTCTTACATCAGTTTCGAGCTGTTAATTACGAAAGAAGTGCGTATGCTTTATGTCCCAGTGCAAGAGGACAATCGACTCATGGTAATTTGGAACACAATTGCATCGGATCAACTGCTGATAATAAGGACGTTCGTTATTGTGGAGATTTTTCTGCTTTTTCTTATAATCAATATGGATCTGGTCAAGGATATAATACTGATCTAAAATTATTAACAACTACATTTATGATATTTTACCGTTGAGGTTTGCTGTTCTTTGACAAGAAGCTGGGAAAACTACAATTTTCTCGACAAAAATCTTAAAAATATTTTTGATTTTACTTTTTGTCAAACCATTTTTTTTTTATTTATGTTTGCATGCAAATCTATCGTAAACAATCTTGCTCATTCTACGGAAATTCTAATTATTGTACCATAATTAAAGATAAAACTGTATTTTTCTTGATAAGCTTTGCTTAAATATAATTTGCTAATTTTCTACTTAAATAGGACTCGGTACACAAAAACGTTTTTGATGTTATATTTAATAATCTATCGAAATATACCACAAAACTACAGTTTTTGAAATAGACTTCCTTTTTCTATCCTATCAAGACAAAGCCGATAACTTTTTTACAAAAGATGCCCACGAGTTCATTGCTTTTCGTTGATTATCTGTACTGACTTGATATGCAACTAACATTGACCCAATTACTTTTTCTAATTTCTTAAATTTATGAAAATCATTTCCTGACAGCGCAAATATTCTGTCCGTAAACACGACACTCGACTTTAGTAACTCAGGTACTTATTGGCAGAGCACAAAGCTCATTTCCATACAAAGAAAGTAAAAATCTGAAAAATATTTCTATTGAAATTAAAAATCTGCTCTATAAAAGTTTTGTAAAAGACATCAAAAAAATCTTTTTAATGTAAACACTGTTAGCAGAGACAACATTAAATTTATGTAATATATTAATTCACTTCATCTAATATTTAACCTTTAGTAAGGCTTTAAAAGCCTATTTTATTGACATTTAAAATACAACACATTATAAAAAGAAACATTGCAACACACAAAATAATACTTTCTCTTTGTTAGAACTAAAAATGTCTTTCTGAAAACCCATTCGATTAACAATCATGACAACAATTAGTATGAATTGAAAAGCGCGCTTAAACGAATAATAAATTATATTGACCGGAACGATTGCCGAGTTCAAAACTCATAACATTCAACCCCACAAAAATTATTGAAAACACTACAAAAAATAATCAATAATATACAATAATCAATAAAAGAAATTACTTAAAATACTACAAAAAAATAATCAATAATATACAGGATCGCCATAACGTTCAATAGGATGACAAACTCGCGACGAGCGACGTAACTGCATTTTATTTTCAAGAATTTTGGGCTGGTCCTGATTTACAGTATGTCGTTTTCGACTTCGGGATTACTGTCAGATTAATTTAAAGATTTATTAACGTCATCTTGCTATTATTGCTAACATTTCGTTTTGTTCATTGCTAACAGTTTCGTTTTGTTCATTGCTAACAGTTTCGTTTTGTTCATGCAACGAAGGTTCTGTTGCCGCATCATAGTTGTTGACATGGTTTTCTCTCCTGGATGTGATAGCCTTTGGAGCCAAATCTCGAAGAGAAACCGGGATTTCTCTGCCATCTTCTAACCTTACGTAGGCATAGTGTGCATTAGCTTCTAATAGTTCGGCTTCTTCCACTAGTAAAACAGACTTATCGTTTCGATTATGATTTTTTACATAGATGGTTCCTGGCTTTACCCAAGATGGCAACGATACACTATTAAATGATTTTCTATCATGGCAAAACATACGTTCGTGAAGAGTCCAATTTGTAGCAGTGCATAATAATAAACGAATAGAATGTAACACATTAGGTAAAACATACTCCCAGTGCGTAAGCGCTGGTTTTTTACACGTAAAGCCAAAACGATGGTTTTCCAAATAATACCGTTATAACGTTCGACTTGTCCATTGCCTCTAGAATTATACCTGGTAGTCTTGCTAGTAGGATAAATGATACACACCCAAGCTGTGCAACCACGACTTAAAATCGTAAGACATAAAGTTTGGTCCCCTGGTCAGTATGTACATAGTTTGGAAAACATAACATACAAAATAAATCGGTAAGTTTTTCAATAATGGTTGACGCTTTTAAGCTTTTGCATGCATATTCAAAAGGAAAACGCGAATATTCATCAATAACTACAAGCATATATTTGTTCCCTAAAGTAGTCGGGAGTAGCTCTTTAAAATCAAGACTAATTTTCTCAAACGGCTTGGTTGCTTTGATTAAATTAAAGTTGTCTTTTGGTTTTAAAAATTTAATTTTAACTTCACTGTAGTCGGTGTATCTTTCACGAAATTTTTTACATCATCAAAAGAAAAAGGCAAATATTTTATTTTAACGTAATGAAACAATCTGGTTATGCCTGGGTGGCACAATGCTTTGTGTAATTCGTCCAAAGTTTTTAGCGAAGGGAGCAATATTGATGCCGCAGCGGCTCTAGAAAAAGTGTCTGGCGCAAAATTTAGGTTACCTGGTCATATATGATTGTAAAGTCATAAGGAGCAAGTTCTAAGCGCCATCGTTGAATTTTATTGTTTTTTATTCTTGAAGGATACTTTAAGTCAAGCATAAATGAAACGCTGCGTTGGTCAGTGACCAGATTAAAATGTTTCCCAATAAGCAAATGCTTCCATTTTCGTAGAGCTTCAACAATAGCGTATGCTTCTTTCTCTACAGAAGAATGCTTTTGTTCAGTACTAGAGAGAGTCCGTGCATGAAATGCCACTGGCTTGTTATTTTGATTCAGAGTAGCAGCAATAGCAAAATCCGAAGCATCATTTTCGACTGTAAATGGCAAATCTTCGTCAATAGGTTGTAAAGTAGCTTGAGACAGTTTATTTTTCATTACGTGGAAAGCGTTTAATGCATCTTTCGATAATGGAAACGAATCAGTTTGCAACTGGCAGACTGGCAGACTGGCAGACTGGCAGACTGGCAGACAATATAAATTAAGTAGAAGACAAGAGATTGTAAATGTTTCGGATAGCCAAACTTACCCAAGAGATTGTAAATGTTTCGGGTTGCAAAATATTTAACGTCTACAAGCTTCTACCAATGTTATTACGGGCCACGGGTCTTGTATCTTTTAATTTTTTGTGACTCCGGTCTTTATGTTGGCGACTCGATATGCCCTTAAAAGATATGTTAATGCCAACTGTTGGGTCTACTGTATTTTCCAGAAAAAGATGACTATATTGATAGACTTTCCGGATTTGAAAGCTTGGAGTTTAGTCATGGTTAAACGGTGATGGCTGTATTTCATATAGACAGACGAGAGGCCAAAACGTAAGCTCAATGGTTACAAGAAAGATGGAGTTTTACGATAGACGCAGCAGTGCAATACCTAAACGTTATAACATGCAATCAATAAAAGTTTTTAAGTAGCCAATATTCTACATGGTTGTGTTATCTTGAAAAGAAGCACAAACCCATTAAAAAAAGAATGAAGCACTAAACAAATTAGGCCGGAGTAAGCTTAATAGATCCCCTCCCAAAAAATTGAAATCAGGGCCATAAAATTAAGTGAAGACTGAAAAAAGTCTTTACTTCTTTAAAAACTGCAGTTAAGGCCCGTTTCCACTACGAGCGTGGAAAAAAGCATTCTTTGTTTGTTTTATTGCTTTTTTTTTGCGCTTGCTTCAATTTTAACCGCTCGCTTCAATCGAAGATCAATAAAAGAGACAAAGAATGCTCTTTTCCACGCTCGTAGTGGAAACGGGCCTTTAGGGTGTTAAAAACCAAGGAATTCCTCAAAATAGTTGTTCTGGAGGTTACGCCGGCCATGTAAACAAACATATTAGAAGGCTAAGTTAAAAATTACGTTTTTGGGAACAAAAATTAAATATTTTGTGAAAAAATTTCAATCTAAAGTCTATTATGGACTATGTTAGTTACGGTTCGCGACTATTACCATTTATTCAAGCAAGTCAACAAAACAAATGAGATTAAATGTTAAAACAAAAAATAGACTTATTTGCGATGAAAAACCATAAAAATTTATATTTATATTTCAATATTGTCAAAAAATATTCAAATAAAGATATTTTTTGTATAAACAATTTGAAACACTATAGGTTAAAATTACTTCTTGATCTTGTTCTTGTTTTTGCAAAATTGAACAAACTTATTAATTAGTTTTTTCAACAATAAAACATAAAGAAAAACTAATTTCTTTTTCAAAACTTATGCTTTTCATGACGAAATTTTAAACAAGGTTTTTCAGTGACTAGTTTCATAATTATACGCTACGCACGCCTACGCCTGTAATGGAAACACCAAATATGAGAAAACACGCTACGCTTGACTTTGCTGCCCACGCCTGTAGTTGAAACTGGCCTTTATAGCTCTTGTTTTTAAGTTCATTTGTCCACTAGTTCAAAACATTACGCCTAAACAATATATATAGTTTCTTCGATCATAGTGTTGGTGAACAGTTAGCAACACTATGTGAAATAAATCTTTTTAAAAACTGAATCCAGACTTTCCAAACTATGATCCAAAACTTACAACTCCTAGACCAGGGATGTCCAACTTACAGCCCAATCAATGCTTTCATGCGGCTTACTGCTTATTCAAATTTTTTAGTCAAGACACCATCGTTTAACTCTTATCTTCATCTTTAACATTAGAGAAAATTTAAAATTGGCAATTTTGAATCGAACTACAAACCGACAGTAGAAAACTACAGCGGAAATGCATGCAAGTAATAAAGTATACGTAAATAGGTGCAATCAATAAATATTTTCCATTTTATTGAGTTTTTTACGTTCTCTCAAAAATTACAGAAATTAACTTAATTTTATGTTTTTCCTAAAATTGCAAAAATAAACAGGAAGTTAATTTTTTGACGCTTTATTAAAAGATAAAATTTTTTTGGTCGACACTTTTTATCTCAAGTTTTAAATTTAGTTTGCTCCAAAATTATTAACGCTTGTTATGAAATTATAAAATTATTAAAGCTGTTAATATTCAGAAATAAAAATAAAATGCTAAGTGTTTAAATTTTTGACGATTTTGAATTGTAAAAAAAAATTCAAAAAATATTTTCGAACATGTGTGGCTGATGAAATTTATCTGCTGTTGCCAAGCAGTTTATTGGAATATTAAATGTTTTATTCAATTAATAAAAAACACTTTTTGAATTTGTTTAAAATGTTGTGCAGTTCATAATTTTTTTACATACTTTTTGCGTATTTTTTTTAAGCCTATCATTGTTTTTTTCAATTAAATATTGTAAAATTTGTATTGTTATAGGTTGCTTTAGTACAAGCAAGGTAGACTTTTTGTGATATAGTTTTGTCAATATTAATAATGCTTTGTTAGTGTTGTATAGATGTAGACTTGTCATTAAAACGATGTTGGTTTGATTCCCAATTTCTTTTAACTTGTATCAGGGGAAAACTTACAAGGGAGATAAAGCAATGGAACAGCAATTTGCAAATGTTTTGCCACAGTTTTACATTTGCTAAATCAGTATGGAGAAAAGGCAAATTTGCCACATTTTTATGGATATCTTATTCACGTTATTACCATTATTAGAAGAGTTGCATAAAAGAAGCTACAATGGAACTGGCACAATTAGGATAAATTAATTAAGAAAAAATTTCCTTTAGTAAAGCCAGAAATGATGAAAGAAAACAATAGAGGTTTTTTATGAGCTATACAACTGTCGTTCCAGGAAGTTGATCTACTTTGAGTGTTACGCAATAGCTAGACAATTCAGTTGGTACAATTGCATCACCTCAGTTCGGTATGACATCTCAATTCATTGTTTCACAATGATGCAAAGCAAGAAATAAAAGAATAAAATTGTCAGTACCTAGTTCAGTAGTGGAATATAATTTTGAAATAGAAGTTCGATCGAATGAATGAAAATAGAAATACTGTAAATATGGAGTTGGCATAAGAGATAAGAAGTAATGATGGTACTTATATACTTTTCTACATGATGCATGTATACAAAATGCTTGGCAAATCATGTGAATGCAAGGACAAAACATTACTCATAAAGAATTCAGGAGAGAAACAACAATGACATATTTAAAAACTTATAAATAGACTAAAATCTGCTGGAAAAAAAACAAGAGTCTCAACTGGAGTAGCTGATAGTGCGAGATATATGCGATTAAATTACCTAGTTGTACCAATACCAGATGGAAAGAGATGTAGATGCCAAAAAATAAACTGCAAATCAGTTGCTACTTCTCAGTGCCAAAAATCCAATGTTGGATTATGCATTCCATGCTTTGCCCCATACCACACAAGTTAGATGACAGAAAAATACTGTGTTTTTATTCCCAAACAAGTATTTTAGTTCAAGAAGCAAGTACGGAAGTTTAGTTAAGGCTAAAAAAGTAAGCTTAAAAATAGTACAAATTTGTTTTTATATAGGTATGGAAAATTATGTACATACGTATATTATAGATACTCTTATATATCTAATAAATAATTTTTTTTCCACTAAAACCGTTTTAAAAAGCCTTTATACTTATTACAGTCATACAGCAATAATTTACAATTTTTGTTATCTACAAAAGACTTTTATCCTGTAAAAATGGCAAAAATATAGTTTTGAGTATATGATATTTTTGTATACATATTCAACTAGCGTCAAATACATGTAACGGATCATATCTCAGAAAGTTTTTAAAAAATTAAAAAAAATATTTGAGGATTTAATAGTTGATTAATATGTAATCCATACAAGAAGTATAAGTAAATTACTTTAAAAAAATAATTCAGTTGAAAATAGGTTAATTTGATTTAACTGTTTAATTTGCGTTCAATTTTTGAAGCATTTAAAGAAATAATAATTTATTAGTAGAATTAGCTTTCAAATTATAACACACTTTTTATTTTGTACTTGCACCCGTGCGGTAAGCTGTTGGCTGGAATTTTTTCTAACCTTTTGTAATAAATTTTTTCGATATAAAACCTTTAATACAGAGGTTCTTAAACTGGAGGTAGCGAGGAACTTGCTGCAAATTGAAGAAATAACTATAAGGAAAATAAATGGATAAAAAAATGGAAAAAATAGAAGGTATGATCTAAGATCCGGAAGGGGGAAAGGCGGCATTTTTTTAAAAGATTACTATCTTGTTAGGACAAAAAAGGAAAAGTCGGACACAATTTTAAATTGTTGACCTTTTTTTTAATCTTCACTTTTAACTTGGACAATAATGGAGAATACAATAATTGAGCTTGGGATTTGTTGGTATCCTTAAGGAGGGTGCAAGTTTTGTTTGGATGAAGCAAGGAGGGCACGCCCTAAACTGTTTAAGAACCATTGTTTCAATACTACTGTATAACTTGTTTTCTTTGAATTTAGTAAAAACTGTTGATGCCACAAAAATCTTTTTAGCACCATTTTAGCGTAACTTGAGCAACTGTAGAAACAAAATAGTGCCATTAAGAATAAAATAACATATTGTTTAAAACTTTTATAGTACTACAATCCAGTGGTGGATATTCCAATTTAGGGGCCCGAGGCAAGAATCTTCCAAAATTGATGTTGTCTGAGAAAAAAACGAGTTCTGATCTTGGCTTGCATATTTTTCTCCGAAACTCATGGTGTCCTCTAAAAAAAATAGGTCTTCACTTCCATTTGCTCTCAGTTTTCCCTAATTTTCTCCCAAAATCAAGGTGTTCTCTAAAAAAAAAAAAAAAGGTCTTCACTTAGAATCGTCCTCTGAACAAACATCTGCAGCGAATCCAAAACTGAATGTGCTGTTTTCGAGGGGGGCCTGAGGCGACTGCCTCATTCGCCTCACCCAATACCCACTACTGCTACAATCATTAATTATTCTTATATATTAAAACTTTTGCATTAAAACTAAAACTTATATCTAAGTATTGATATGGTTGTTTTTAGAAAAAAGTGTAGGCTTTTTAGAGTTTTATATTCAATTTTAAAAAATGCATAACTTGTACAAAAATACTGGACAAACGGAAGGTAAGATTTGTAACTTTTTTTATTTAAACCCAGAGAGTTTTTTGGGTTTAAAAACTTGTGTTCACAAAGTAAATTTACACAAAAGATAACTGGAGATATTCCCAATTATTCAAATCACCAAATGCTCTATATAGCCATGCGCGAGTCGCATAAGAATCAAATAAGCCATGCCTCATTTCTCGTAGTAAATATTACGATGCATTAATGATTAATGTACAAAAACCAAGTACAACATAAAGGTGTAAATCTAGGCAAAATCGTCAGCATTTGTCTTTTACAAAGTAAAATATCACAAATTACAAAAATTCAGCTTAGTAAAATTTTTTGCGTTTTCTGATAGGTGTAAGATAACATTTACCAGCCGATGTACTGGGTTTACATTCAAGCAAAATATCACAAAAATTACCAGATGCAGAATCAACTTCTTCAGTTTCAATAATATTTCTCGATTCATTCTGTGAAAAAGAATCTAGATAAAAATCAGTTACTTTTGAATAAAATTCAAAAACCACGCTCAACACGTATTATATTCTACCAATATTTTTAGCTGTAAAGGGAAAATAAAACAAAACAGACTGCTTTGCAAAGGAAATTCCATCCCCCTTTTAAGTTTTTTTCAAGAGAACGCTTAAAAGTTTAAACAAACCGTTCTGCTTTTCCATTTGATTCAGGATAGAAAACTGGCGAAGTCAGATGGTTAATGTCCAACTGAGCACAAAAGTTCTTAAACGACTTTGAAACAAACTGACAGCCAGTCTGGAAGAACGTTATGTGTTCACACTTTATTCACAATATAATCTTAACTTCATAAACTACGGTTAATTTTCTGTTATTTTTAGTAGTTTTAAATTTATTATTACATAATATTTTTCATTATTAAGTAGTGATTGTATAATTGGTAAAACATCCCACACTGATTTAATTTAATTTGTTTGCAAGTTGTTATTTTTTAAATGTAATAATTACTTGTTTTGTCATTGTGATTCTCACCGCGTGGTTACCGGTATTGTGTTCTCAATCGTCTGGGCAATTTTATTTTTCTCTTTTTCTTCTCTTTTATCTCAAATGCTTATTAATGTTTTTGGAATTGTCGAGTAATCTATATGGTAAAAAAGATTACAGTTTAAGTTTTGGAAAAAACAAGTTGTTATTTTCATGTAAGTGAAAAAAAGATCTCTATATAAGTGCATCTTTGTTGTGAATAGTTGGAACCGTGGCAGAGTAGTTAAAGACCGCCATATTGATAGCGAACGCGATAGACAAGGTCGCTGTTCAAAATCTACTCGTGTGAGTCCATTTAAAAACAGACGTTTTTGAAGCAACTATAACCATGCTGATTTGGTTTATCTTTCGTACAAATTGTTGATTACACAATTTTATTAACAGTTTTAGTGTAACAATAGCAGCTTAGTTTGACCGACTTTGCTAGTTGATTTTTAAGCTTGTAAGATTAAAGAAATCATTAATAGGCCTGCAATGTTTTAGAAATTGTGTTTAAATAAATTTGATCGTTAAAAAGTGTTGACATTATGTTCCATTACAATTGATACCAGTAAAAAACATACTATCAATGAAACTGATTATTTTATTCGCCTAATACATAATTTTATCAAGCCTTCTTACCATAACAACTTAGTGATCATTAGTTAAAACTAACTCTGTACTGCAGCGGGCAACAAATTTGACAATTACACTAGACAAGTAAACAACAATTTTTTTTAATTTGTTGTTTACTTGTCAAAGTAAAATCTGATGCAATGATACAAAACATTTGATACTTGTCATGGATGCGAAATAGCATCATGACAAACTTCCTTGTACCGAAAGATTGAGCACTGAAATCTATTATTTATAACCATGTATTCCTCTCATTATGATTCGCTCGTTAATTCGTCTTTCGAATCTAATTTGTTAAGGCTATTTTATTATGACGAAATATACATTGTAAATAAATAAAGGTGCATTAAATATATAAAACTGCTTTTGCTGATTGCAGTTAAAATTTTCTTTGGGTTTTTGTTTGTTTATTATAGTCTATATAAAGTAATTAAAAATGGAAAAAATACCAACAAAGGATCAATAAAAAGTAACTAAAAGTAATTAAAATTTATAGTTTGATAAAAAGAAACACAAAATTGAAAAATAGTCTTAAATTTGACCAACCAATTTTAAAACAAAACTTTTTTTTAAATCAAGAATATTTTTTGCACACAAGTTAACTTAAAAATATTTTCGCACTTTTTAACCCTTCAGTAGACGCGTCAGTAAAGTTACTTAATTGCTCGCGTTAGATCTCACAGACCCGGTTCAGGTTTTTTCAAACATGCCTTATTCATTTCAGGGCAAATAAAACTATTATCAAATAAGTATATCTTTATTTACTTAAAGTGATATAAAACGATTTATAAAATCAAATTTATAAAAATTAAACCATCTTCGTATATTTATTATACTTATACAGTAAGATTTACAGTAGAATCTACACACAATTTTAGCGTATTATAGACAGATATTTGTAGCAAATTTAGAGAGACTATTATCAAATGGGAATATTTTTATTTACTTTAAGTGTTAGAAAATCAATTAGAAAACCAAATTTTATAAACTAAGCCAACTTTGCAACATATCTTTTTTCTTGTGAAGCACGATTCAAAGAATGACTGCACACAATTTTAGCGTGTTCTAGACAGAGATATTTGTAGCAAAACTCACGAAAATACTTAATTTTCCTATCTGTTTGATCACAGTCGTAGCTTCGTGCGCGTTTGCCATTTCTGGGTTGTTCACTTTCCCCGGCACTACCGGCTGCAGCAATCACTTTTTGTCGCAGCTGCTTAGGCAAAGTTGCAATAGTTGTTCTCTTTTTCAGATAGTTGTCAACAAGTTCTAAGCACAAATTTTTCAGAAATTGCCTTCGGTTTAGCCTTGGGTTTTCATTCTTACTGTAAATAATGAATGCATTGATACCTGCAACATTTAGCAAACTATAAAATATTACCCTGGGCCATCTTTTAGTGTTTCTTGCGCAGTTGTACGTGGAACACATTTGATCAACAGAATCAACACCTCCTTTTGTTGCATTGTAGAATGTTACGATCTCTGGCTTTTGCTGTACCCCTGTATTCTCGTCTATCTTATTATCTCTATGCATTGTTAAAAGTAGCAAGACATTCTTATTTTTTCGGGGAATATAAGAAACTAAGGTGCAGTTGTCTCCAAATCCGAACAAACTTGTGTTTGGACTCCTATTTTTGTTACTCACAAACTGAGGAGAAATTTGCCGTTTATTTTTCCTCAAAGTGCGGACTAAAGTTATGTTTTTCTTGAGCATTGTTTGAGCTAATTCATAACTTGTAAACCAATTGCCAATCGTTGTGTTTCTACCAGTTCCTAAAATTTGAGAGCACAAGCGTTCTACAACATCTCCTGGGCTATTACTTACTCTATAAGGACCTTCTGGTTGCAAGCCAACGAAGACTTTCATGTAACTAGTATAATATGTCGATGAATCAACCAAAGCAAAAATCTTTATCCCATATTTGTTAGGTTTAGAGGGAATGTGTTGTCTAAAACCACACCTTCCTCGGAAAGCCTTTAATTTTTCATCGATAATGGCATATGAGGAGATTGAACAACATTCCTGACACTTTTTTATGAGCATTTGAAAGACCTCTCTCATTGGAGCCAGCTTATCACTTTTCGGTCTTTCATTTCTTGTAGACTTATCATCAAATATGATGTGATACTGAAGAAATCTGAATTTTGATACAGACATGACGGTATGAAACAATTCAACTCCTGTTCCGTCACGAGACCATAAATCATATATATTTTGTCTGCCACTTTTGTAAATACCAGCGAGATAAAGCAGACCTATCAGAGCACAAATTTCTTCTTTCGATGTTTTTTGCATCTCTTTGTCTTGAGTAAAAGGCAGTTCTATCTTCAATGTATTTATTCGTGCACTCAACAATCAGGTCAATCACATTCTCGTCAATAAAGTGACTCCATAATTCCTTTGGTGTCTTATTGTTTTTGGCTACGCCTTTGACACTACTTGGTTGTGTGACGATGTTGTGGGAACGAGTTTTTACATTGGATCTTGGTTTCTCTTTCTTTCAAGTTGTTACACGATCTTTACCAATATAGGATGAACTTGTATTATCTTCATTCTCACTGTCATCATCAGACATTTCTTGTTCAGTGTCCGTATCTTCAAGTCTAGGTTCCACATTGTCTTCCTCTTCTTCATCTGAATCTTCTCGGGAACACTCATGTGAACTAACGTCAATAGTTGCCAACATCTCTCTCATTCTTTCATCACCCTTTTCACTATAACTATTCATGATTATACTATGTTGTGATTTATATCAAAAAGAATCTGAAAAAAGTAAGAAAATATTTTAATACATGTATACCATAAAAGAAAAAAAAAACAGATTAATTGAACATGCAATATCGGAACATAAATGCTCGTGATGGGTCTCACAGATCCATTACATAGTTTTTACGTATTTTAAAAATAATTCACCGACAGCAAATTAATGTTTACATCTAAAATGAAACTTGAGACATTTTCAAGCAGATACACGAAGTTTCACCGATATTAGACACGTATGAAATCTTTTTTTTTGATTGAGGAAATGTCGTCTGGATCTGTCAGACCCATCGCGTCTACTGGAGGGTTAAAGTAAAAAAAACTAGAAAACTTAATATCCTCCTTTCAAAATTACAAAGTTACAAGTTAATTACTTTAATTAAAGTAATTTTGACTTTTATAAGCCATAATTTATACGGGAAACCGGGTTCAGTTGTAAAAAATTTCTAGCTTTTTAATCTAGCAAATAGTTGGCCAATTTTCATAACTTTTTTTTTTCTTTAGTTAAAGCCTTTAGCTATAATTTCAAACTATTTTTGTGGTTATTTAGCAACAATAAACATATTTTTGGAGGTTTTTAAAACAGTAAAAAATCTGTGACAAATTGGACAAATTTGTCCTAGTTGTCACAAACATTAGAGTAAAATGTCAAAGCTATTTGTGATTTGACAATTTCTCGGTTGTTGCTAAATTTTGCTATGCGCCAAGATTAAACGAACAATATATTGATAAAAGAACCATACAAAAATATTATATACAGGAAAGTAAAATTAACACCGTATTTCTCCTCCAGTTAGCTGTTTACAACAATGTTTTATTTTTGCTTCACGGTCGACCATCGAATGCAGTTAGATAACGTTTTAAAGATGATGTTATTTTATTAAAACAACACAAATCAATCAATGTATTTACAACATGAAGAAATGAGTAAAGGAAGAAGAGTTTATTCATTTTCACAAAGGATGCACATCGTTTTAGATACTGAATGTTCGTTGCACACAGGCTGCCCGCAAATCACACAGCTTTTCCTGGTTTTTCGTTGTTTCCTCTTCTGGTCTCGGCAGACACAACAACTGCCAACGATCGGAGTGGGTCCACGACTGCCATGTGGAGCACGAGCAACAGCAGCATTTTCTCGTGACGTCACAATTCGTCGTCCAAGCACCATTTCCACTGGGCCTCGAATAAAATGGTTCCTCATCAACATCCTATTGTTACTACGAGCTTCTATCGAGGCCATACACAGCCTATTGGCAAGCTCTTTCAGAAACTTTCTTCGTTGATCCTTTGCCCTAAACCTTGCGTTGTGTTCTCTATAGATGACGTAGCATGCCAAGCCAATGACGTCAATCATGTTGTAAAAAAATGCCAGCGGCCACCGCAGTGTTTGTCGTTTCATAGTGTACTCGCCCAGCATTTTATCCACAGTATCAACACCGCCTTTTGTTTTGTTGTAATATTTTATTATCTCTGGCTTGACTGATTGCGTTTCTTCAACTTCTGCTCACATGTGCATAGATGACAAAAGCACAACTGCTTTCTTCTTCTTTGGCACATATGAACAGACTGTTGCATCACGATGGTAGGCAAAATTGGTTGAATAAACAAGCCTTTCCTTGGTAGGCTGCATGTTGCTAGGCAGAAATCTTTTGTTTTTTCTGACTGTACCAACTAAAGTTCAATACCTTAGCTAATTCCATAGTTGTGAAGAAAGCTATGTTCCAGGAGTTCAATACCTTAGCTAATTCCATAGTTGTGAAGAAGCTATCCGTTGTGACATTTCTTCCTGAGCTTTTATACAAACTGACCAGGTTCAGAACTGTTTGCTCGCCAACGTTTACTTGTCGGGGACCATCTGTTGGTTTTCCAGTGTAAATCTGACCTTGTAGTAAGTATGCGTTTGATGCATTGCAAGCCCAGAAAACCTTGATGCCATATTTCGCAGGTTTAGATGGTATGTACCGTGTAAATTTAGTATGACCTCTAAATGGAAATAATTGTTCGTCGATGGTGATGCATTCATAAGGCTTGTAGGCTTTTTCCAAATTTCTATTCAACATAATCCATATGTCTCGTATTGGTGCGGCCTTATCTGTTTGCGCGCGTTCTGCGCGGGTGTTTTCGTTGTCAAATCTAGTAAATCTGAGCATCATTTTGAACCTGTCACGAGACATAGCTGCACGTATAAACGGTAAAGCATCACCTTTCCACATATCGTCCAGATTCTCTTTGTTTTGTCTGTGTACACCAGCAGCAATCAGAAGGCCAATAAATACAAGCAGCTCAGCTTCAGTAAAAGGCTGTAATGTTTTTGATGGTGGCCTTCTGAAGGCAAGAGGAAACCTATTCATCAGATCATTGTTGAAAGCATCACACACTCTTTTGCCTTTTCGATTTGTTTCTCGTAGTATGATGTCACAAATCTCTGGTCTCATTATTGACTTGAATAACTCAGCTGGTGTAAACAGATTACTGTTTGCTGCGGGTCCACCCCTTTGATGCAGAATGTTACGAGATCTTGTTTGTGCGCTTGGTAATGGGTTGCTACCCCATTCTGTTTTATTATTGGCTATCCAAATACTACTGACGTTTTGAGTTAAAGGTTCATCCTCAACACTTTCATCGGAGTCGTATTCTTTTTCTTGCTCTATGATCATTTCTTTCTCGATGTCTGAATCTTCCGGTATCACCATTCGCTGCTGGAATATAGGTTTCGTCATCTGATGCAACATACGAGTCTTCCTCGTATTCAGAATTCAATTCTTCAATCATTTGCCTCAATTCATCATCCGCATATCTGCAAAAAATTTGAAAATAAAATCACGTAAAGTAATTTGTCGATAAGGAAATGTGTAAAATTGGTCATGAGACCGTATCATAGGCCTACTAACCTTCGCGCTTGTGAATTGTGGCTCCTAGTTCCAGCTCCAAGTGCATTCATAATAATTCAGTTAATCGGTAAAATTGAACAGCTTCCTAAAATATAACTAAAATACCTCGTAATATAAAACAACTGAGACAATTTGTAGATGATATATTGTGAATATACCAGGCATCAGTGGGATCAAGAAGTGTGATTTTACAAAACCTGCCGATATTGCTACTGCAGCTCTGTACTGCTACTACTACAGGTTATGCGCAGTACCGAACCAGTGACGAGGTAGAGGCTAACAGGCTATAAACAGGTAACTGGGTAACTACTGTACGGTAAAAACTGGCTAAATAATTGGCTAACTACTGTGAGGGCTGGCTACTATAAAACTGGCTAACCAGGCTAGCTTAAGAGGCTAAAAGGCTAAAACAAAAGTTAAATAAATGATTTTTACTCTGCTTAAATTTCATAAAGATAGCTTAAGTAGTTTTTGAGTTATAAATTGTTGATTTGGTGGGCTTCTGAAGCCCGGCCATTGAGGAGTCAATAGCTCGAAAAAGCTTGAGGAGAATAGGGTTAAAAGCATTATTAGCTTTGGTCTTTTGAACTGAGATTATTTTTATCAACAAATTGCAAAAATAAGAAAAATGTATAAGGTAAAAAAACATTAATAAATTACTTTTAATTGAAAGAATATTAACTTAGTAAGTTTACAGTAAATGATAGGAGGCAGAAATAATTGTTCATTTCCCGGTTTCAAAGTTAAGAAGAGGTTGCAGTTTCCGGTGCCATATCTACATCCTTCGTTACGTGTCTAAATTGAAAATTCAGCTGCTGTCTCTATGACAGGTTAAAAAATTTTTAAGCTTTATCAAAAGTTTAAATTAGGCTAAAGTAATCTGCAACTGATAGGAGAATCTTATTGAAATTTAAAAAAAAACTGAATAGTTTGTTCAAAACGCTTTTAAGATCTTGAAATTGATTAGATTAAAACATATAAAAGGTAGAATGACTCCTTTTGCAGTATCTAAATGCTCCCACAGGGCTACACCTCCAATTTACGTAATCGTTTTTGTATCAATTTTAAATGATATTTCAAGTAATAAAATAAAAATTATTTACTATTATTGAAACAGGTATTTCGCACTTCAGCTCAAGAAATTCGAATTCTACAACAAACTTTACCAGCAGAACAAAACGCACAAAAAGGTAACAGCTTATTTTAAGATTACATGTGGTAGCCAATATCGAATACAAGATGATTTAAGAAAACTCAAGCATAAGCGGTTTGTAATGCTAATTTGATCTCATCAGTTCTTATTATAATTGCAGTACTTTTTTTGTTTCATTAATGAAACTTTTAAATTTATAAAATATTGTACTTTTTCATAAAACCGAAGTATTAACCTACTTTGCATCTTTTTTTAGAATAAGACAAGTAGATCTAAGGATTTTCTTTTAAATATGCAATACATTTTCCTGACACCATACATTCAAATCAAAGTCCGAAAACAAGCATTTCAATTTTTTTTAACCTAACTTTAAAAAATTTATTTCGCTTACTAAATTTTAAAGTTTATATGAAATAAAACCGCATTAGTGTCTAATTTCAAAACCCACGTCCGCTTATTGGATTACTACAGAATCTAAATTAAAGTTATTTTCTTATGATCAATTTTGCTGCTGTAAATTTAATATTTTTTAAATTTTTAGGACTTTTTTTTTAAAAAAACATTCTTAAAATAAAATCGCTGCTAAATACCACTCAACTCTAAAAGCCTTTGTTTATTTAGAACTTCTTCAGATCCTATTACATATATAAAAAAGAAACAGATGATAATCAAACAAAAAAAATAGTAAAAATATAAGCCTCACAAAAGCAATCTACTCAATAAAAGTAAAGCATTCTTTGGTGGCTTCTGTATAAAACAAGTGCAATTGCTGCAACACCACACAAGTTCACAGTATTCCGCGACAAATTTCCCGGGTAGAAACCCAGCTTGCTTACGAGAAAGTAACGATCAACAATAGATTCAGTATAGGCATAAACTAATCTCTCCAAGATTTTGAAGGGGATAAATAAGGGAGAAACAAGTCTATAGCTTTAAAATAGCTTTTAAAAGCAAATGTTTCATTTAAAGCTCTTTTATTAATTGAGTAGCCTTAAAAAAACTGTTTTAAAAACCTCGAACGTTTTCGTCTAGCTCTCTTCAAAAGGTTTTGCTAGAATAAATTGCAGAGCTGAATGTAGTATTTCAAAAGTTCTAAGACTGATTCTGATTGGCTAAAAATTAAGGTTAGTAATAATTATCATACTGTAATAATTGAAAAGTATTTAATAAATAAAACCACGTTTCGTCCGCGTAAGAAATTTTTTTGGCAAAAAGGAACAAAATTATGCAAGTTTTGTGTTAAAATTTGGAACTAAAAAGAAAATTTTTACAATTATACTAATAATATATGTTTGTAAACAAACTCTTTCTGTCTACACAAATTAGGTTTTAAAATAGCTTTTAACCACAAATGCTTCATTTAAAGCTCTTTTGTTAATTACGTAGCCTTAAAAAAGGCTGTTTTGAAAACTCGAACGTTTTCGTCTAGCTCTCTTCAGGAGGTTTCGCTAGAATGAATTGCAGAACTGAATGTAGTATTTCAAAAGTTTTAAAGCTGATTCTGATTGGCTAAAAATTAAGGTTAATAATAGTTATCATAATAATTGAAAAGTATTAATAAATAAAATCACGTTTCGTCAGCGTAAGAAATTTTTTTTGGCAAAAAAAAAAAAGGAACAAAATTATGCAAGCTTTGTGTTAAAATTTGGAACTAAAAAGAAAATTTTTACAATTATGCTAACAATTTATGTTTGTCAACAAAATCTTTCTGTCTACACAAATTAGGTTTTCGAAGAGTGATGAAAATTGATTCTAAGACTGATAAGTGGAAATCGGATCGTGCTTTAGAGAGAATAAAATTGATTGTCCTTATAGTGAGATGCACATTTTTGGTTATGTAACAAATGGTTTCAAATCGCTGAGTCACAGTGCGGTATTGAATTAGCTAGTTTACCTGGACGTTCTGGTTGTTTACGTTCTTTACTGGTTTTATTCCGAATAGACTTCGGCACATGCTGGCGGATTCTGTCCTGCAAACGTTGAGACGTTCGACCCACGTACCGACTATCGCAGTGGCACACGTATTCATATACGACGTTACTTTGTTGAAAAGTGGGAAAAACGTCTTTATGTATTACAGGTAAAATTCGTCTTGGAGTCCGACCTCGACAGAGTGCATCCAAACAAAATTGGCAGTGACTTCAAGAAGCTTCGGGATGAAAATGCAAAGCAAATTACAATTCGATCTCTTTTTAGACAGACTGATAAAAGACAGGAATATGGCTTAATTGCTTTATATAATATATCTAATCAAATTGCAAAAACGGCAAAGCCACACACTATTGGTGAAGACCTAGTGTTGCCAGCCGCAAAAGAAATAATTAAAACAGTTTTCCAACAGAATGCTTTTTCAGTTTAGCGTGCTGTGCCTCTGAGCAATAATATATTTTGACGACCCATTGATAAAATGAGCTCTGATGTGTTAAACCAACTCGTTGAAATCCTTTCCATATTCAAACATTTACTGCAAATAGACAAATCCATTTTGAGTAATAACGAATCACTACTGTTGGGATATGTTCAATTTATACATAATATACAGGCTCAAGAAGAAATGCTTTTTGCAATCAATCTTCCTGCTGATACTCGGGCAACAACTGTCTTTAATGCAGTGGAGAGATTTTATGAAGAAAAGGAGATACCAAGGCAAATTATATTGCAATGTGCAACAGACGGTGCTGCTGCAATGGTTGGGAAGCGTCGAGGATTCATCAAATTAATAAAAAAAATACCGCGACTCAGTGCAACTCACTTCGTTATCAACAGGCAGCATTTGGCGCCCATAATCTCAGTGATAAACTGCATCATTCATCGCATATTGTGATAAAATTCATCCATAAGATAAAAGCTAATTTTTGTAATGAAAGACATTTTTGCGCACTTTGTCGAACGAAGAAGATTTTGAACGTCTTTCGTTACATACCGCAGTACGATGGCTTTATACAGGTGCTTGTGTGACTCGCTTTTACTTTCTATACAATTCAATGATCGAATTCCACTCCGGCATCAATTTTCAATTGGCTGTTAAGCAAGCTTTACTTGAGTTTCGAAGCGCTTATCTTTATTCATGATTCTTTGTTATTAGTATACCTTCTGTTTGCTTTAATTAAGTCTTTTCTTTTCCGCGCGCATTCTTTTTGTCAAACAACTATCTTTAAGCACGGTTTTATTCTTATTTATTGTAAATCGTTTTTTGTATTTGACACAGTGAGTTATTGAGAAAGAAAAATTGGGTTTGTAAGTAATTTGTATTGTAAAAGACTGTTACGGAGTAGACTGTTTGAATTTATTTGTTGGAGTTGCAGAAGATATTTGGAAGTAACAACAATTTAAAATCGCAAGCATCGCATCACATCACATCACACGCATAATTTAGCATCGTTCTGAATCTCATCGCATAATTCGGATCACATAGTATTATTTCGATCACATCGTATTGAAATTATATTTAAATAAAACTGTTTTCCTCTTTTATTAGTGCGCATTTTAAACGTTTCAAATCTGCTACAACATTGGCCAAAACTTTGAAACCAGTAAAAAATGATATCGCTGATTTGGCAGACATTTTTACTTTTATGAATGAAGTAAACAAAAAACTTCATGGTAAAATAATAACGCTTATTCGATGCAAAAGTGTGTGAACGTCATTTATAACAAAGCTTTCCTTGTACAAAGAATATAGGGGTGAAACATTTTATCTCAATTTCCAAACCTCTGCGAGAATAATGTTACAGAGAATGAACGACTTAAATATTGTTAGCATTTACATAACCTATTGAAAGATAGGCCTGTACAAATTCGCTTTGAAGATCTCATTAACCTCACTGTCTCACGCTGGGTAATTCAACCAATTTCTGCTTAGATCTAAAATTTGAACTTCAAGATCAGTTTATCGATTTGCAAAATGATGATGAATCCAAAATAAACTTTACAGAATATAGGTATAATATATTTTGGTGCAAGGCATCTGACTAATATCCGCTCATATGGAACGAAGTAAGAACGTGACTTCATTATTTCCGACATTTTATTTGGTAAAAAAAGGGTTTTCAGCCGTGACGCTATTGCTATCAAAACAGAGAAATCGCCTTTCTATCAGCAAATGGGATGATTGAAGATTATACTTGACCAGAAAGTCTTTAAATATTAGAAATCTCATTGAAGATCACCAAGCTCATCCATTTCATTAAAAGACACCATGCACTATGTATTACACACTGCCTCCTAGCCCTAAGCACTTACTTAAATCAGTCGCAGTGAGTCGGCAGAAAAGCAGGTATAATGTATATAGTAACACACAAGGCACAAACGATCAAAACATACCAAGTGTTTAATCTAAAAAACGAACACTAAAGAAAAGGTTATTCCTTCCACGATCTTATTCAAAGGGAAAAGGAAATCTAGTTTAAATTATCTCGTGGTCGAAGACATAAACCACGCCACCAAACGGAAACTAATAAGCAGCAGGATTTAGGATCCATTTCATTTTCTACACTATGATTGGTCTACTTGTTTGATTGATTTTTAATAAATTTGTTTGTAAGTTTACGTATTTTTGTATTGCCGAGGAGCGAGGATTATTTATAGAGTGCTGTAAAGGGGCAACGGTTCATAAAAGTTTGAAAACCACTGATCTAGACAACGAAAATCGTATATAACCATTTACGTCCCAGAGGAATACTTAAAACGAAAAAGCAAACAAGCTGAATGTGTTAGCCTGTTTTTTTTTATTTGTTTCGCGTTAACACTAGCGTAGTTAGGAATTATAAAAATAAAGTTAGTTTTAAGCATTGTGTTTATCAAGTTATCGATAAGCACTACATATAGTAATGATGTCGCTGTTTGTAAATATGCTGATATCTTGTATAAAGATAATGAGAACCGTTCAACAAATATTTTTACTTTATATATAAACTTTATATCAATAGTATATTCTAAAAATTTCTGGGCTGCAAATCTTAGAAACCATCTTGAAACTTTTTTCCTGCTTTTTTAAACGAAAGCTCGGATTGTTTTGTTAAAAACTCTTCTTCACAGACAAACAGAGACCGCTGTCTCTCATTAAAACGAATATATTATAAAATTCACGACCGACGAAAATTCTATTCTACGCTTTGCCAAACAGCAAAGCAAAATAACACTATAACTTGATTGATGATGATGATGATATTTTATTCATGCTTAGTAACATTATTAAGTATATGCAATGTACAGTTCTATGAAGCATCAAAAGAAAACGCGACCCAACGACGAACGTTAAACATGCAGAAAATATAGAGAGAGTTGAGAAAGAGAAAAAATAAGAAGCACGGCCACGTTACCTAATTCAAACTAAATATTAATATTTAAAAAGACAAAAAGTGACAAAAAATGTGCAGTGCAGGGACGGTTATGTAAATCATTGGGAGGCACAACCGCCCTATTGCTAACTATGAATTTAGCTTAACTGACCATAGTGAGTAAAGAAAACCTCCCGAAAAGAAACCTCACCAGGTCCCGAAACCTTTTCTGGATGCATTGCAAATATACAAACATGGAAATAAAACAAAATATACTTATATATATATATACTTTTCGAAGAGAGCATAAAGAAGTATCAAGTTTAGAAAAGAATAGAACATGCCAACTGTGCAAATAATCAGTTAAAAATAAGATTGATTATCTATTCAACGGTTTGAATTTGTTATATCAATTGATTTCAATTCTCTTGCGTAGCATACACTCTTTCTTGATAGAAGTTAAAACTGTTTTGAAGATTGCGGCCTGATTGAGAATTGATAAGAGAACCTATGTTGATGATTGCTTCTTAGAAAGACATGTGCTTGAACTTCATGAATTCATTTTTATCCGAAATAAAAATGCTTTCCCGCAGTAAGTAGCTCACTGAAATCATTAAATTTAGATCTTATTGAATATTTAATTACACACTAATTCTAGTTTACAGATGTATAAAAGCAATACCTTCATGCACTGTAAGTTATGGCGCCGAAAAGACAAAGCGCCATTAAGACGTGGTCATAGTTTTATAACTTAATTTGTAAAATCTTTTATTGATCCTTATTTATATTGATTCATTGAGTAGGAATTTTTTAAGATTGTTTCTAAAACATTTGAAAGTCTGGTGGCTAGTTTTTAAATTGGCTGGGAGAGAATTACAAATGAAAGGGCTTGATAAGAAAAAGATTGTTGTGCAACAGTTGTTTTACAATGATGTGTTATGTATTGAGCTTTGTTTCTTGTATTGTATTTGCATGGATTTGAATGCAAATTACAACTATAAGCAGGAGATTTGTTTCCACCTTGTATTAGTTTGAACATAAAGGACGCAGTTTCCAATGTATATAATTGATTTATTTTTAAAATGTTGCATTGTTTCATAATGCCATTTATGTTGGAACAATAGGGCAATTCGAATATCATTCTCTAGAATTTGTTACAAATTTGCTGAAGCTTTGTAATTTGAGTTGAATTACCAAAACACCAGTTTGAAATGCAATATTGGAGGTGACTGTTAATTAGAGAATGATACAGAAGGAGTAATGAATCTTTGTTTACAAGTGATTTTATTTTGCACACTACACCATAACAGCTTCTTAGCTTTGAAATCAAGTATTTCATGCGTAGACTCCAGGAAAGATTATTGTGAATGAATACACCCAGAAATTTTAGAGAATTTACCTGATCAATTTGTCTATTTTTTATTGACAAAGAATGTTTACCTCCAACATTTAAGTTTGGAGTACTAAAAAGCATAAATTTAGTTTTTTCAATACTTATTGTCAATTTATTAGAAACAACGCAACCAACAATTTATTCAACCAACACAAATAATTCTACTTCCGTAGAACACAATTCCAAAACACTGGCGCAAAATAAATTTAACAGTCGCTCCAAAAGTCTACTTTTTTTCAAACCGGCACTTTTCGCTTTATTCGTCTTTCTCGTATTCTCTTTCGTTCGTCTCTCACTTCGCCGTCGTCCTCGCCTTCCCATACATGCATCGAGCGCACATTTATATAGACAATAGGTCACGAGACGCAAATCGCTGGAACCGTCTCCGAACGCTTTGGTCACGTGAGTTAAAATTAGAACACGTTTCCACGGTAAGTGAGAACATTCTAGAACACTTAACTCGGTCATGCGACAGACAAAGCGCATTACGTCACCACAGTCTGGCAAAAGAAAAAAAAAGTTACATTTAGCAGTCGCCAGCAGATAAATAAAAAATACAGTAAGAAAGCAATTATCTCTTGCCCAAGCGATTTCTATGTTATAGCAAAACTTTGAATTATTCGAAGGCGGAGATTAAGCTATACATCCCCGATTAAAACTATTAGGAATGAAGTGTGACAGTGTTTGAGTAAACATAGTTAAAAAACCTTTCATTTTAATTATTTTGATAAACAGTTTACAATTTGCCTTTTTCTCGCTTTTGGCTGCTTTTTTCTCACGTTTTATGAAATAGTCAAAAAACTAGTAAGTAGGTGTAAACAAACTATTAATAACTTCAAAATTACTTGAGCGATTTCTTCAAAAATTGCACCAACTTTTAGATGAATAAAAATCAGGAAAAGTCGTAAAATTTTAAAAAATTTGTGCAAGTAGTTTTTGCGCAGCACACAGCATTTTAACACCGCGGGCAGTTTCCGCCGCCCCCTCCCCCTAGTCGTAATAGCGTTAAACAAATTTACATTGACTTTGGTATTAGCACAAATATCGCAAAACATAGTGTGATTTTTAACGGAGCTTTCAGTTTTCAAATGAAAGCTCAAGTGTTCACCCATCCTAATGCTCAAATGACGGGTTGACATACCTATGTAAGTCAAGCTGGAATCACACGAACGCGAAAACTGATAAACAATACTCGAAGAGAATGCAGGCGGAATACGAGTCTTCAATTGAAAATACTGTGATATTTAAAAGTTTTATAGACAGGATTTATTTTCGAAGTTGCTTTGAGTTTAGAGTTGATAATGTTTTGTAGTTTATTGATAAACTGTCCGCATTCATGGCCAAAATATGAAATATTAAGATTATAAACATGTAGAATGGAAATGTAAACATTTTTTATTAAATTTTTGAAACATTTTTCCAAAAACTCAGTGGTAAGTATTAGACACTAACATATTTCTAAGCACACAAATTCATTAAAAATTAAAAATTTTTGGAACATAATAATTTACCTTTGAATAATAAGCAAAGTATTAATCAGGATTTCTATTTTTTTAGGGCAATTTGCATTGTAAGTTAAACGTGAAACAGTATGTGTAGGTTTGCGCCGTATCCATGTGTCAATATCATCATTATTAATTTTAATGCAAACATCTAAAAGCTAAATACATTGCAATGCAGACTCCACAACAAATTTTGTATTATTATGCTGAGAATTGAGCAAACGCGAAAATTTCAAGAAGAACTACCATTACTAAAAACAGCAAATCAATCATCTTCAAACCGTGCTTATAATTTGGTCTATAAACAAAAATAAAAGTCTAATATTTTTGTTGTCGTATGTACCAAAAAGAAATTAGCTAGTGTTGGTTCTAATAGGGACGCCATGGCAACGCCATCAATTTGCTTATACTAACAACCTTTATAAAGAAACATCCTTCACTAGCTAAACGTATTAATTTTATAATTATATTTTAGAGGATTATTTTTGTGTTTAGATTTTTTGTAAGGTATCGGCTTTGCGATTGTTATTTTGCGTTTGCATTTTTGAAATCAATTTTCAACAATTCCTTTTATAAAAACCTCGTATGAAAAATTTGGTAAACAACTATTTAATCAGGTATTGACCTCAACTTTTAAATTACATGGCAAAATTTTTTAACATTCTATTTTATTATAATATGAATATATGTACGTTGCTGTATATAATTGTGGTATGGTTGAAAAAATAGTATACTCTCTTCCTAAATTGCATATTAAAGGAGTAACAATAAATGCTTAATACAAAAAAGTATGGAAAGTAAAAAAGGTTAAATGAATTTTTATAAAAAATAGATGCAACAATATCTTTACTAAAAATTAAATACAAAAAATACACAATGTTTAAAAAATTGGGTTTTATTCTATGTTTATATTTCTAAACTTTTGTTTACATTAGATCTTAATGATCGGTTTAAAGCTTATATGGATTGTGTTCAATATTGCTACAACGGAAGATGCGTCATTGCAAAAAACAAGACTCTTTGCTTATGTAATGATGGCTATACCGGAGACAACTGTAGCAACCGTAAGTCAGTTAGTAACAATTACAAAATATGACAAAAATAAATGTGCTTTCCAATTCAATGTAAAAAAGATTCATTGAAAAAATTTTCTCTTCCATGGGATATGCCATTAATTTCAATTTCCCACTTAATTTTTTATTGATATCGATACGGAAAGTCATTATAAACTTTCGTTAGTTTTTTACAAATCATGAGGATAAACAGCTGAAATATAGCTTTGGTTCAGGTTTAGCTAATTTTAGTTTTAGGCATTCATTTTTATTATAGCATCAGAACATATTTAGAATTCGGATAAAAGTGTTTGTTCGAGTTCAAACATTAGAAACGGTTAATAAGAGATTTTGGTTAGGTTTCGGGTTCAGTTTGACCCCTTTGCTTAAATAGTTTACTTAATGGAACCATTTAAATATTTTAGGTGATCATGTCTTAATGTGTAGCGTATACTTATATTTTTTTTTTTTTATATTGTCTTTATATTTATCCTCATGACTCGCAGGAAGGCGACCGAGGCAGTAATACATAGGGTAAGCAATTAACCCGACCTGTTTCCAGAGATATCAAGATATTGTTGTCCGCTTGTAATTTTTTAACAGAAATATGGCTGTAATTTAGAAGTGCTTGCCAAAACCACCAAGCAGCGGAAAGTACCGTGAAGTGCTTTTCCCAAGGACACAACAGAATGGCGAGAGTGAGTTTTAAAACGAGACCATGTTGATCATAAGTACCACCTTTGACCACTCGACAACACTACCGACATATATTGATATTTTTGATACTAATACAACAAAAGTTATAATGCGATTTAATATTGAAACTTTCAATTTGTTTTTATAAAAAAAACTTTTATTTGATTGTATGTACCATTAAAAGTCATATTCATTGTTTGTAACTTTTTTGAGAGTATTTTCTTTTTAAAATAAAAAATTTTTTTAATTTTACATCCTCACTACGTAAACTATTTTTGTTAATTTTACATTGCATTTATGCGTAGCAGTGGCGTGCGGTCAGGGCATGCAATCATGCATTGCTTGACCAAATTTTTAGGAATAGCATGACGAACTTTTGCGCAATGAGGTACATATCGTTGAATTGGATGAGAAATATTACTTGTTTCGGATAAAATCTGAGACCGATCCGAGACGAAGACCTATTTTTTTGTGTTATTTTAGAGAATATCATGAATTTAGGACAAAAAGCAAGAAATTGGAAACTGGTTAGAAGTGATGACCTTTTTTTTTTAAAGATTTCCGCATTTCTGGGACGAAAGCTGCATTACCAGGGAATGACTTTAAGTGATGATTTTTTTTGTTAGCGATCACCTTGAATCTAGAACAAAAATTAGTCTTGAATATACCTTCTATATACCAATTTTATGACCTGGTTGTGGCATGCTAATTGAATGACTAGTCTCAGAGGTCACCGCACGCCATTACCGAGTTATGCCCAAGTCTACGAGAATACTCAAGAGAAAAATGCCTTGCACCTAGAATAAAAAAAAAAAAGAAAACAAAACTATAGTTATTTAAGAAAAAATAACTTACTAAGCATTTTGACACAGCATTTCTAGAAATTATGACGCAATAATTGAACCAGCAATAGTAATAATAATATAGTAAGAATGGTCAAGTCAATCAACAAGCAAGTGCCGACAGACCTGTTTCGTCCTTATTAGGACTCGTCAGGACACTACAGCTTGTTGTTGACCCCAGCTGAAAAAGTTGAAAACTTAAACAGCTGGCACAACTTTCTGTTTGTGGTTTTTACACCTCAAACATCCAGTTGTGGACCTGAACGCTGGGTAGGTAGTACAATGAAAACAATGTTCCACCAGCGCAACTCATAGTAATAATAATAATAAAGATTTTAAACAGTCATGTGACACTGTGACATAAGTCAAAAGCAATCTTTAATTTAACACCGTATTTTGTACCCCTGGTTTGCTGTTTTGTACCCAGGTCAAAAACCCCTAGACTAGATGGTGACAAAAAGTAAGCAATCTGTCCAGTTTTACCCCAAGATAATTAGGGGTCGGACATAATGGTAAAAATCTATCATTGTTGTAGACTTTTAGCTAATGTTTGGCTTTTCGGTTATTTAAGTGAAAGGCTGCCGTCACCGTCTTAGTCTGACAGAGCTTTAACCTCCAAGTCTGGAGATACGCTGAATGTGTGGTTATGTCTAAGCTTAATTCCTCTCCAAGTCCTTCCTGTTTCCAGAAGAGTGTAATAAGGCTAAATCATCAGCATACGCAAACTTTCTGGAAATTATGGAAGGCAATCGTACGTATAAATGTTGAAAAGGAAGAGAGCCAAGACCGATTCCTGAGGAACGTCGTTTTTTAGACATCGTAGCCTGCATTGCTTGCTGTCATCGATATCAAGAGTAAAACTTTGGTTTCGAGCCAGCTGCATGATTATTCTGACCATGTGCTTAATTGTCAAAACCTTCAGAAGCTTGCAGGTAAGACCACGGTGCCAGACAGTGTCACATGCCGATGTCAGATCAACAAATACGGCTCCGGCCTTCTTCGTAGCCCAGAAAAAAACCTCAGTGTTCTGGGTCACCAAAACAACTTGAATCACGGCTGACATACCGCATCCAAACCTAGCCTATTCATTAGGGAGCAGTGGATTGTTAATTGGCTCGACGCTAGCAAAAACTAGATCTGGAGTGGTGCCAGTGTTCCAGCAGCCGGAGTAAAAGCTAGCGGCATTCTCGACATTGCAGGAAGGAGCGCAAGACTATTAATACTTGCCCAGCCAGCCAATCACTTACCGTCCGGGCTGTTATCATTGTTATCTCAATCAACGTGGCAGCAGTTGAAGTTGCCAGCATAAAAATAGGAGTGATGAAACACTGGGAGATCTAGGGATAGCAAATGCATTTGTGGAGGTTTGCAGACGTTGACTATTGTATAACCATCAACGTTTACGCACAACCAATCAATCTCCGATGTCGATGTAGATTGCTCAAAAGCTCGTGGAAAACGTGACAAAACCATATTTCCTGCTCAAGAATAGCTAGTAGGTAACATTGAAGAAATAGCTTCTCTGCATTAGTGGAGTGGGTCTGCCGTAGTAGGATGACGAATCCCCAAACAATAGAGCAAGATAATGACAAACATTCATTTGACTCTGAGTGAGGCCTTTAATGTTGAGGCTGTCTTTGGAACTTGTTAGCACAATGCCTTAAAAATGCATTTTTTCAGACATTGCTCTGTCCTGAAAAATGGACGTTTGCCGATTAGCTTGCTAAGCATTGGGTTCCGTGGATACCCTAACATTTTTGCAGTTTTGGTTTTGGTCTGTCATGTTTAGCAGCATAAATAGACGTACTTTTGGCCCAGGCTGCAAAAAAGCACCTACTGTTTGGGTCATAAAGCAGAGAAAACGTCTATGACTGACTGACTGGCTATGAACCAAGGCAAAAAGTCCTTTAACTATTAGAAAGCGACACAAAAACATTAATCAAACTGCTTGGTTGATTAGAAATTTGTAAACAGAAAATATCTTTTTATTTAAAGCATAGCTATTAATTACTTCACTTAAAACTTTTAATATTTATTTAAAAAAATATTTTTAATAAATTAAATTGATTACTAGTTATTTAAAGCAATATTCGATATCTTTTTTCAAAGCAATGACAATAAAATGAGTTTTAAGTTTTTCTAAGTAAAATGATGATCTTTGTGCTGTTTTACATTTTACTCATTCAATCTGCTTTAGCTCAACAAGCTTGCAACTTGCATTACGATGAACAATCCGCTGTTCAAGTTGTCACACAAACAACAATAGGTCTACCACTTATAACCAAGAATTAGTAATCCACAGTTAAAGAGATCCGATCAAATTATGAGGTCAAAAAGTCAAAAGAAGACAAGAATAAATTTGATTGCATTACTGTATTTTAAATAAACTATTAAAAAACTTAAAAAATTCTGAAAAGTATGTAGGAATTGAAATTAATGCAATAGATATAATTGAATCAAAAATTTTAGTTTTTATATCTATTGCATATGACCTATAAAATGACAATAGTAATTGTTAAGTTTTTATTGCTTTATTTAACCATGCAAAATCAATTAAAGCCAAACAATGGCAGGCTTTTTATTTGTCAATGCATTAAAGTAATTACCTTAAGTTTTACAAATTAGCCTACTAATAAATTCATAATAGAGATGCTGGTCAAAAGTTTCTATCCGGAGCTCACTTTTCCTTTTAACATATTCAGATCTATGTTGTATTTTTTCTTCATTCTGACATTTATCTCCTGATGACTGTCGGACAAAAAGCTTAGAGATGCGTTTTTGCTGGCTACATTTAAATTCTGTACCACAAACCACTTGTTTAAGTAGTTTTCTCGGTGATAACTTTGCGAATATGAAAGACTCGCATCTCAAGCTTACTAAATCCTATAATCCTAGAATTCTTTCTTTTTCCAAAATGTATTTGAAACCATTGTAAGTTTAGATGAATAAGCATACGGGTATCAAGCAATTCTGATACTCAAATAGTTGTTAGATGTATCAAAACCTTTTTATACAAAGAGTACTTTTTTTGGACTTTAACGTTTTTTAGTTTTTCCACAAACAAATACCGATAATCAAGCTTGATGTCTACTTGTTGTCATTTACTTGATAATTACCAATTATGAACGTGAGCATAATTTTTTTAGAACAATTGAAACAGGAGTCTCCATTGCTTCTGAGTTGTTTGCAAATTCAAAACTCAACCAACACAACTGAAAACGGAATTTATTACATCAGAGACAACAACAACTTCAAATATCCAGTCTATTGTGACATGAACATCAATGGTGGAGGATGGACTCTTGTGGCATCCATTCATGAAAACAACATCAGATCATCCGGAAGATGCACAGTCGGTGATAAATGGTCGAGCAAACATGAAAATGAAAAAGGATCACAAGTTGGTGCTAAAGCATGGTTTAATTACGAAACATTTGGAAACGTCATATCAGCAACAAGTCAAGATTACAAAAACGCTGCCTACTTTGACCTCCATGCACGAGATGTGATGATTTGGCAAGTACCAAACGACACTCCACTTAAACAATATTACAACGCATCCTATCTTCAATATTTCACCACAAACAGATTTCTAGCACAATACGGTGGAAAAATGTTTCATCTCTACAAAGATCATTATCCAATAAAGTCAGGAGTTTATAAGGCAATTATGGACAATGGTCCAGCAATTCCAGTTATGTTTGATAAAGGAAGCAAAGCGGAAATTTTGCGACATTTTGGCACCAAGATCAAATCACTAATTGATCCAGGATATATTCAAGTAGGCTTTTGAATTATTAGTTTGACTACGAAAGTGAATAGTTAACATAAATCTTTATAATAGCACAATTTTTAAAACTTTTGCTAAAACTGTTTTTGTGCTTATTGCAAAAAATTCTAATTTTAAACTTACAATAATTTGCATTTTTAATCTAGTTTCGAACAGTCAATCGTAAAAGAAGTGCTTATGCCTTATGTCCCGGTATACAATCAAATCATCCGGATTTGGAACACAATTGCATCGGATCAACTGCTAATAATTTGATTGCTCAATATTGCGGAGATTTTTCTTCTTTGGCATTAGATTCATACGGAACAGGACAAGGATGGAATTCTGATCTTGAATTATTAACAATTACATTTATGATATTTTACCGTTGATGCTTGCAGTTAGCCAACAAAAACCTAGGAAGCTAAAAGAGTTTTTGCGAAAACCTTGTAAATATAATAATTTTGATACTATTTCTGAAAAAAAATGTTTGTTTGTCACGTTTGCGTTCCAATCAAACCTGAATAGGCTTGCTTATCCTGGTTTGAATAATTCAATAAAAACAATGCACTACCAGCGTAACTGTCATAACCACCGCTAAGCCGTAAGGAAATAGTGACGGTGATTCCGATATGCTGACCACATCATCGAGTCAGCTAACACGGATCGGGTAAAGTCAAGTTAAACCCTGCAGTTGTATAGTTGTACGTCGTCGTCGTCGTCGTCGTCGTCGTTTGAAGGGTATCCACTCCAGGTCAGACACAAACAGGACTGGGGCCGAGGGTTTATCCTTTTACTACCCCAGACTACTGTACTGCCTGGATCAGATGCTGGCAGTGATGTCATTAAGCCAGCATCGAGTTTCGTCATCCAAAATCGTCAGACCTCGTGCTCCATGTGGTGCCCGATGTATAGGGCACGCTGTTAAAACATGGTCTGCGGTTTGATCAGAGGCGCCACACTCGCAATTCGGTGAAGGAGCGAGACCCCATTTGTGCATGGACGAATGGAATCGCCCAACACCAGTCCGCAGGCGGTTGAGCTTAACCCAAGCTGCTCGGGGTAAGCCCATTCCAACAGGCCTGGCACCGTTCTCGGACACAAAAGCACGGAGCCTGGAAGCACCTTCACAGTACTTCGTTTTCCATTTGTGATTTGTCCATTCAGAGGCGCGGATGCCAAGTCTGGCAAGGTTGTCCAAAAGATTCCGCGCACCTGGCACAAACGGGCGTCTGGATCTTAGTCTCGCTTGGCAAGTATTTGAGGACCCACGTAATAGACCATATAAGATATTATTAAGGTCCAGAGATCAACGGTAAGCCAAGGAGAGTGTCGCTCCCATTCGGCAAAGCTCAGCTGGCTGGATGCCTGAGAGTAAAGATAGATGGTCCGTTGGAGTGGGACGCAGGCATCCAGTAACTATGCGCAAGGCGTCATTCAAGACACTGTCAATGAGACGAGTGTAAGCACTGCGACACCAGACTGGCGCACAGTACTCAGCTGTTGAGTAGACTAGAGACAAGGTGGCTATGTGTAGTGTTGTAACACCAGCACCCCATCCCGAGCCCACGAGTCGCCTCAGCAGTGTGACGCGCGATGATAGTTTTTTGCGCAATGCCACTAAATGGTGACGAAACGTGAGCGATCTGTCCAGTTTTACCACAAGGTAAGTAGGGTTGGACAGAACGGCAAAAGTCTACCGTTGTTGTAGACCTTTAGCTCACGTTTGGCCTCTCGGTTGTGTAAGTGAAAGGCTGCTGTAACCGTCTTAGTGTGACTGAGCTTCAACCTCCAAGTCTGGAGATACGCTGACAGTGTGGACATGTCTTGGCTTAAGGTCCCCTCCAAGTCCTTCCAGTTTCCAGAAGAATGCAACAATGCTAAATCATCAGCATAAGCAAACTTTCTGAAAATTATGGAAATAAGATCGTACGTATAGATGTTAAATAGGAGGGGAGCCAAGACCGATCCCTGAGGAACGCCGTTTTTAAGACGGCGTAGCCTGCTTTGCTTGCTGTCACCGGTGGTAAGGGTGAAACTTTGATTTCGGACAAGCTCCATAATCATTTTGACCATGTGCTTATCCGGAAGTAGTCTCAGCAGCTTGCAGGTAAGGCCACGGTGCCAGACAGTGTCATAAACAGCTGTCAGATCGATAAATACGGCACCGGCCTTCTTTTTAGCCTCGAAGGAATCCTCGATGTTCTGGGTTAGCAGAACAACTTGATCTACGGTTGACTTCCCGCGTCGGAACCCAGCCTGCTCTTTAGGAAGCAGTGGATCGATTAATGGTTCAAAGCGGGAGTAGATAAGTCTCTCGAGGATCTTGTAGGGGACACAGAGCAGAGATATCGGTCGATAACTCTTTGGGTGCCCCACGGGCTTTGTTGGTTTTGGGATCGCGACCACAAGCGCTCTTCTCCAGAACATGGGAATTTTAAGTCGACGCAAACAGTAAGAAAGGAAGTCATGTAACCAGGACTTCAAAGCAGCTCCGGCATGGAGTATAAGCTCGGGGAAGATGGAATCAGGTCCCGGAGCTTTACCTGGTTTTAAATGTTGAAAGGCAGCAGTAAATTCTCTCTGTGAAAAATTGTCAGAGATATTTACTACGTCTGGTGTTGTGGCCCGCCAAAGGTCAGACACTTCTTGAAAGACAAGTCGAGATGACTTGCGATCAACAGCCTCGTATTTCCCATTTTTAACCAACTGAGATGCAATAGCATCGGCTGAAACGGGACAGTGACGAGGAGAGTGTCGTGACCTACCAGTAAGGTTGTTCAAAGTACTCCACGCTTTTCGACTAGAGTGTGAGAAGTCAATGCTCCGAACTGCTTCGGACCATCAAACCACCCCTTTCTGTCAAGCTTGGCAAGCAGAGCTGTAGCAGCCAAACTTGAGTCGTCTCCCTGAGGAGATTGCAGAAAGGTTTTATAGAGGGATTCACAGTCTGCATCCCAACACGGAATATAGTTATTTCGATACCCGCGTGGGATAGTCTTTTTGGCTGCTTTCTTAATGGTGTTACAGAAGTCCTGGTAAGCCGCATCCACATCAAGTGAATCAGGCGGCAACAAAGTCTTTGCGCATTTATTTGTCAAAGCAATGTAGTGACTCCATTTGGGAAGTTCCATCGTTTAACAGGCATGCTTGGCACTGCCATAGCAAACCTAGGTGGTGTAATAAGCGAAGGTCGATGTTGTGACCTGGGAAACTTGTCAAGGACACGTCTATCCGGTAAGCGACTGTTTGGACCTACGCTAGCGAAAGCTAGATCTGGATTGGTGCCAGTGTTCCAGCGGCCGGAATAAAAACTGGCAGCGTCCTTGGAGGGCAAGACAAATAATACAGGAAAGATAAGGATAGGAGGGCAAGACAATTAATACTTGCCCAACCAGCCAAGCACTCACCGTCCGGACTGTTGTCATCGTAACCCCAGTCAGCATGACGACAGTTAAAATTGCCAGCGTAAAGACAGGGGTGAGGAAATACTGGGAGATCCAGGGTTCGCAATCGCGTTGGCGGTAATTTGTAGACGTTGACTATTTTATAGCCATCAACGTCCGTCCTGAAAAGGACGTTTGCCGATTAGCAGACCCACACTGAACATCGGAATGGGTGGATACCCTTCCGTTTTGGTAGGTTCGATTTCGGTCTGTCATTTTTAGAATCAATGAACAGACTTACTTACGGCCCAGGCTGCGTGAAAGCACCTACCATCTGGGCATATAGTTGTACAATAAACATAAATAAAATTCTACAAAGTTTTTTTAAGCATTTTGGAAATATTAGATAATAAACAGACTTTTTAAATTGTTAAAGTTTCTTTATATAATCTTTTCTAAATACAGAACACACAATAACAAGTTTGATGAAGTCAATGAAATTACTTTTTTTTTACCATAGAAAGATTGATAACAAGCCTAACTGCTAGTAGTTAAGTATGATCAAATTAAGTTTGAGAAGTTTGATCGAGTCATGTTTTTTTGTTCCGCACTTAATTAGTTTTTTAATTTTTTAAGAGATTTGAGTCTTTTTGGGAAAAAGTTAGTCAAAGAAACATGAAGAAGTTATTTGAAAATAGATAATGTTTTTTAACTTAAAACTTCACTAGTTTATTTAAAATATTTTCAAAATTTATATCAAAATAGTTTGCTCGTCTTCGTTGTTTAAAAAGGCATCCACTCCAGGTCAGACACAAAAATGACTGGAGCAGAGTTTTTATCCTTTTACTACCCCAGGCTGCTATATTGCCCGGATCAGATGCTAGTAGTGATGTTGTTGAGCCAACATCAAGTTTAGTTATTCAAAACCGTCAGATCTCGAGCTCCATGTGGTGTCTGATGCATGCGGCACGCTATTAGAATGTGTTCTGCAGTTTGTTCAGCGACGCCGCACTCTCAATTCGGTAAAGGAGCGAGACCCTATTTATGCATGGACAAATGGAAACGCCTGAAATCATTCCTCTGGCGGTTGAACTTAACCTAAGATGTTCTGGGCAAGCTCATCCAAATAGGCCTGGCACTGGTCGTGGGTATAAACACATGGAGCCTGGAAGTATTCGCACAATACTCCGCCTTTCATTTTTGGTTTGCTCACTCAGAAGCATGGATGCCAAGTCCGACAAGGTTGTTCAAAAAATTTCGCACAGCTAGCATAAATGAACGTTTGGATCTTAGTCTCTTTTGGCGAGCATCTGAGAACCCACTTAAAAAACCATACAAGATATGATCAGACTTCAGAGATTCACGGTAAGCCAAGGTAAGTGCCACTCCCATTCGGCAAACCTCAGTTATCTGGATGCCTAAAAGTATGAATAAATGGTCCGTTGGAGTGGGATGCAGGCATATATTGACTGTGCGCAATAGTTCGTTATTTACAAATTATTAAGGACTTTTCCATCTACAATAAGAATCTTGAAACCAGAATTATGCTTTCTGCCATGTAACAGAGTTGGATCAATTACACCATTACAGATCAATTACAATTATAATTATAACTATACCTAAACATTTCAAAATTACATTACAATTACTATTATGTTGTACTAAAAAACTCAAATTACGAGGGTCATTGAATAAATAAGGTGAATTTTTCTGTAGGAGGACTTCTAATAAAAATAGAAACTTACTTTTTCTTTTATTTTTCAACGTAGTCTCTTAGCACTGTCACACACTTTTTCCCATCTGTGCACAAGCTTCTGTCTTTCCTCAGCAAAAAAATCTTTAGACTGATGTCTCAGCCAATCGTTCACAACATTTTTTACTTCATCGTCAATTTCAAACTTCGTGTCTCTTGTGAACGCTTTCAAGAGACCAAACAGAAGAAAGTCTGAGGGGGCAAGTTCTGGGCTGTAAGGGGTTGAGGAAAAAGTTTCCAGCCCAGCTCGTTGATGATCTGCACCGTTCAGGCTGCTGTGTGACCTTGCGTTGTCATGATGCAAGATGACTTCTTCTGACTGATGACCATGCATTTGTTTTTTGTGTCTTTTTTGACCTTCCTCAGCAGTTCACAGTAGTTGGCACTGTTCACAATGTTTCCTTTCTCAAGAAATGAAATGGTGATTGGGCCTTGCATATCTCAAAAAACGGTACGCATCACCATCCTCGTGGACCGCTGGGACTTGAATTCTTCTTCAATGGAGAGCCTGCGTGCTTTTACTCCATGGACTGCCATGACTCAGGCTCATAGAGCGAAACCCCTATCTCGTCGCATGTGACCACTTTCTTCAAAAACTTATCACCATCTTTCTCATAGCGGCAGAGAGACGGCTGGGACAACTCGGCTCCCTCTGTTTGTGCTCTGGAGTAAGCATCTTTGGCACCCACCGGCAGCTGACTTTTAAGTAGCCAAGGTCATCATGGAAAAGTTTTTGTTCTGTTCCAACAGATAAGCTCAAAGTCCTTGCAATGTCATCCACTGTCACCCTTTTGTCAGATTGAATGAGGTCATTGACTGATTCGATCACCTTAGGAGGCCTCACTTCTGTTGGCCTTCCAGGCCTGTCTTCATTCTTAATATTGCTCTGTCCTTCTTTAAACAATTTACGCCACTTGTATACATTTTTTCGGCTGAAACATGTGGCATCATACCCAGTTGACATTCTCCTATGAATTTCAACAGGTTTGCACCCTTCAGCAACTAAAAACTTGACAACTGACCGCTGTTCAATCCTGGAGCATGCTTCTTGGTTGGCCATCTTTGTTAATCGCCAAAACTCTCAAAGATTTTTTTAATCTGCAAAAAAAATTAAATTCATATGAAAAAAAAGTAAAACAAAAATAATAAAAAAGTAAGCTTCTATCTGTATTAGAAGTCCTTATACCGAAAATTTCACCTTATTTATTAAATGACCCTCGTGTAAATAAAATTACATTTAAAATTTTAGAGTCAACAAAGTTTTACGAAAACTTTTTTGCTTGCTATTACAAATCACAAAAGGTTCACAATTCAAAAACCTTTCTTTTTACAATTTTATACGTAAATTGAATTAACTAAAACTCTTAAAATTCAAAGTAAAAAAAATAATCTACCCAAAAAATATGCACGATATATGCTCACTTATGCGGGTTTGCTCTATTGCCAACATGTTTGATTTATTTATTTAAGTAAATGAAAGAGAAAAGTTGAATTATTGGGTAAGATCAATATCATCTTCTTCTGAATCACTACCAACTACAAAATGACTGCATAGGCAAGAAATTGTACTTTTTCAAATTTCAGCTTTTTTGACAACAATTTAAAAATTGAACCTAGTTTTGAAATGGGATAGAAATATTTTCCTTTTAAATTTTAAATAGTTTTGTTTATGCAAAATATATCCTAAAGTAAATTAGATTCGCAACATTGACATGGAATAGTTTAAGAAATATACCAATGTAGGTACCACAGTAATACAAAGCAGTGCTTCTCAACCTTTATTTTGACAACCCAAATGTTATACAAAAATAGAAAGCAAAGATTTGGCGACCCAATATTTTTTACAGAACTTTATTGCAAGCATAAAATGTAAACTAAGCAAAAAACAACTTAACCTTCTGTCTCGGATTTCTCGATTTTCGTCCCAACAAGTAGTGTTCTCTAAAAAAAGGTGTTCACGTTGTCTCTGTTTTGGACTTCTCAATTTTCAAACCTAAAAAGTAGTGATCTCTAAATCAGTAAAATCACTGTTGTCGCAGACTTTGTTCGGGAATTCTAAAGAACCAGTTGAGCTAGGTAACTTGAACACCTGCGCTGAAACAAAGCTGTGTCTAAATTTTATTTTATTCCGGCTCAAGAAATAGTCTGCTATGAGCCTGACGGTTTTATACAGTTGGTTTAAACAAAAGCTCGGATTGGTTTTGTTGAAGACTCTTCTTCACAACAAACAGAGACCACTGTCTCTAATAAGGACAAATGTATTACAAAATTCACGACCGACAAAATTCTATTCCACGCTTTGCCAAACTGCAAAGCGAAATCAACACTATAACTTGATTCAACCAACACAAATAATTCTACCTCTGTAGAACACAACTCTAAAACACTGGCGCAAAATAACTTCAACACTTGCCACAAATTCTACCTTTTCTCAAAGCGGCACTTTTCGCTTTATTTATCTCTTCGTCTTCGTTGTCCACTTTCTCCTTTTCGTTTGTGTCAATGCGATTGAGCGAGCTATATATATAGACAAACACCACGTGACGGCGAACTCACTCGAATAAACCAGATCATTCTCCAACTCCCTAGAAAATACGCTTATGCTAGAACTACATAGTTATACGCGAATATTCTACTACAGTGACGCTAATCAAAAACGTATTACGTCATTACTGTCGGGCGAATAAAGAAAAAAGAAAGTTGCATTCGAACAACACAGTACAAAAGCGATTATCCCTTGCCCAAGTGATTTCTGCGTTATAAAAAAACTCTAAATTATTTTAAGGCAGAAAATAAGCTATATCGCCATGATTAAAATTATTATGAATGAAGTGTGACAACTATCGAATCACAACAAATATATCTAATGTTAACAAAACTACGGTCGTCGGCAAACCAATCAAATTAAACGGCGACCCGCTTTTGAGTCGCGACCCAGGGGTTGAGAAGCATTGATATAAAGAGTCAAGCTTAACTAATAAATTAGCTCAATAGTAGTTTTGAAAAGAAATGCAATGAAAATTTTAGGCACCAGTTAACACAAGTTTATATTTTAAATTTAATTAGATTTAAAAACTTAGGGTAAAATGCCTAAGCCACTAAACTCCGATATTTATGCAATATGACAAAAAACTGACTAGCAGCAACAAACTATGGTTATTTTTCTATTTTAACTCATTGCTATTCTAGGCTAAACAATTAATTGCGGTTTATTTTTTATAATTAGGAAAAAACTGCAGTATTGTAAAAAATTTAATATTAACAAATATGTCTCTTATGGGAACATGGTAAATATATTTCCAGGTTAGTGGTAGTAATGTTGAACCAATTGCACAGATGCTAAAAATATTTTGTTAAAAAAACTATTCCACCAACTTGTAAACAATTTCTATTTTTAGAAACTCTAGTTTACTTTTAGGCCTATATCAATTTTATAAAAAAATAAAGCGTGTCCTTTATTTTGTCAGTCAAGCTAACCAAAAACTTTCATAAATGTAAGCACACATTTTTTTGATGCCAATTGATTATTTGAAATTTCTACATGTATTTTTAAAACTTATTATTCTGCTTTTCTAAACCAAGCATCTTTATTGGAAACTTATTTTGCACTGCTTGTTAGAAAAGAATTTTTTAAATGGGAATATGTTTACAGCTGCCGTATTAAGAGTTAAAGAAAAGAAGTACACGTAATTAAGAGGGGAGAAGTTAGTAAACTTGTTCAAAGGAAAAAGTAATTGTAAATTGATCTAAAGTTTTTCAAAATTGCTATGGCAATTACTATTGCAAAAAAACAAAAAAATCACAATTAATTAACTTAAAGAAAAAAATTTCAAATTTAGTCATAAAATTGCCATTTTTGATTAAAGTGATTTATAATTATGTCAATACCATTACAGTAATAACACTTTTATTTCGTAAAGAGATTTACTATAAAACTAATTTTTTGGTCTGTAAAATGGCAACACTCCCAAAAAATAAAGGTTGGAAATACTGTAAATATTATAAAAGGGAGGTGATTGGATAAAGTTTATTAGCACACAACAGTTAAAATTCATATTTTTCAAAGAATTGCTCCATACTTTATATTATTCTAAAAGATTTGCTTTGTTGTAATTCGCCACATGGCTATTTTAAGCCTAGACGTTCTATTGTAGACTTAGCATCTTTCTTGTCTTCGCCTCCCGCCGCTTTGGACTATTCAATTTGTTAGATATTTCAATTATTTGGACTTAAATAATCTAGTGAGAGACTTATATTTACCAAAACAATTTGCGGAATTGTTGGCTTCAAGGTTGCAAGAAAATTATTATTACTTCACTCTACTTCATTCTGGTATCAGTGTGACATTTTATCGAGAAAGAAAAAAAAATTTTCTGAAGTATTTTACTTCTGATGATATATTGGTATATTATAACAATATAAAAAAACTTTTTTTAGACATGAATTTACCTCATTATAAACTTGAAGGATGGAGATTGTTTATTGACAGCTTGAAAAGAAGTTTAAAGGGCTGTTACTTCATAATAGAAATCTATTCGGATCAATTCCCATTAGACTCTCAGTGATTCTGAAGAAAGAATATACAAATATTAAAACTGTGTTTGATAAATTGAAGTATCACGAGCATGGTTGGCTTATTTGTGTGGATTTGAAAATGGTAAACTAACTTTTAGAACAGCAAAGTGGTTATACTAAGCACCCTTGTTTTCTGTGCTAATAGGACAGCCGAACCAAAAATTAACGCTGGAACAAAAACGACTGACCTGTAAAAACAGCTTTACAGTTGGTGATAAAAATATTACAAATAAACCATCGGTTGCAGCTAAAAAGATTATTCTTCCTCCCTTACACATAAAACTTGGACTTATGAAACAATATGTGAAAGCCCTGGACATCATAAGGAAGTGTTTCAAATACATCTATATAGCTCATGCTTTTCCTGGTCTTAGTGAAGAAAAAAAGCAAGCTGGTATTTTCAATTGACTCCAAATAAGACAGTTGCTAAAAAATGCTAATTTTGTATCATTAATGACTTCAACTTCTCAGCAGTTATCAGAAAAATTTAAAAAAACAAAAAAGATGAAAGCTATAAAGAGCTTTTACATGAAGTGTTGTCTAGTTTTGAATCAATTTGTTGTAAAATGAACATAAAACTACACTACCTAAAAAGTCATACAGATAATTTTCCCGAAAACCTTGGTGATGTCAGTGAAGAGCAAGGTGAGCGATTCGATAAAGATATCAAAATTAAAAAAGAACACTATCAAGTTTGTTTGGATGGCCATATGATGGCAGACTACCGCCGGTGCTTGAAAAGAGTTTGTTCAAATACACATCACAAAACGAAAATCTCTGAAAAGGAAATTTGTTAGGTTATTAATTATATGGTTTTTAAAACTTGTTTTATGCCTTGCTAATAGGAGAATGAAGTACCGTTTAGTGTCTTTCTGTTATTTAGCACTGCATTTTGAGCTTCTAAAAATTACATATTTGGTTTGGTATTTAGCTTTTGCATCTAATGTGGTATTATTGGTATTGCCTCAAGTTTTCTATTTAACTTTTTTTATGTGTTGCCTTTTATACAGATTTGTTGGTTTTAATGGCAAACAAAAGTAATTGCTGAAACTAGTGAATTTAAATAGACCATGTACATATAATATAAACAAGCTATAAACTAATTAGAGGTTTCTGAAGTAACTTTAGTGGCAGAATTCTAGGTTTCCGTAATTAAGTACTGATGGGATTATGCGATATTCGTGTGACGTAGGTATGTTTCATATCTCAAAATATTGATGCGATAGGATCAAAATAATGCCAGATTTGAAATCAGCGCCCCCAAATTACCCAAATTTACTTGTCAAAACCTTGACCAGAAACTTTGTGCAGAGCATTGTAATGCGATATGGAACAAAAGAATATAAAGCACAAAAACGTATAGATATAAAGCATGAAAAAAATAAACTTAAGTAATTAATATATGTTTACGGTTGCGTGTAAAAATATCAAATTACAATTATGACTATACACTTAGTTAATCGCTGGAGTTTCGACCTGTTATAGTCAACTTTAATTTTGATTTTGTTGAATTTCATAAAAAAAGATTAGCTCAGCTAAATAGGTAAATAGAAATGTTTTAAAAAATGATAATTTTTAGGTTTTATTTCTTTAGAATATCTTTTTCTTTTGTCAAAGCTCTCTTAATTCAGGCATGTTAAACTCGCGGCTGGGGCCAAAATGCGGCCCGTGAGGTCTTTAAGTGCGTCCCGAAAAGTTTTTTGGAAAAATTTTTATCCTGAATTCAAAATCAAAATATAATTAATTTAAAAATTTTTGAACCAAAAAAGTTTTAGCTTTTATCTACAAAGCGATATTAATTTTGCAAAAACTGTTTGGATGTTGATTTTTTTTTGGTGATTAATTTTTAGCCTTGTTTATGTTTAAAAGAAAAATTTTTACTTTTCTACAAAATGAGAATGTTTTCCGCGGAAATCTCATTTCGTTCTCGTCACCGTTTTAATCGCAAGTCTTTACTGAAAAATTTAAATACAGTAGACTCCGCTTAACTGACTCACGGATAACTGGATCACTCGGCTAACTGGATCATTTTTTCTAAGTCCCGAATCACATGCGCTTTTTCTATGCAAAAGTACGCCGCTTATCTGGATCACTATTTCGGATAACTGGATCACTTTTACACTGAAACTTACCGTAAAATTCCGTATTTCGATTTTCGAATGGCACGTATCTCAATCATTGAATGATAACACGCTAAAACATGCTTGTGCCATGCAGTGATCATGCGGGTAAGCGGCCGTAGCAGTTACAATCGTAACAATTACAATTAGTATACGTAACAATCGTCACATGCCGCCTTGCTTCAGTAGCGTGTGACAGTTAAATTTTAGCAGTTAACCAGACATCATGTCAAAACGCTGTGCCTCAAGATCTCTAAATGAAATTCAAGAATTGCTGCAAGCTTATGACAAACTACCAAATGTAAATTGAGGTTTCGCATCCATAATGCTGTTTTTGATGAATAAAACATGCAGAAACTTATTTATTTTATTTTTGCAGGGGACATCACAAAGAAAGGCAGCTGAGCTGTTGGGCATTCCTCAAGGCACTTTAAACCGGCACCTCAAAAACCGGAATTCTCTTGAAGAAAGTGAAGAGTCCAACCGAAAACGGAGGCGCAACAGTAAGGTCCCACTTGTGGATGAGGCTGTGAAAGAATGGATCAAACAAAGTTTACATCGAGGAGCCGACTTCCTTAGTGGTCCAATTGTGCGTGAAAAGGCAGAAGAGTTTGCCAAGAAACTCGATGTTCAAGGCGATTGGAAAGCAAGTGAAGGCTGGTTCTCGAGGTTCAAGAAGCGAGAGGGTCTGGTGCATAAAAAATTGCACGGCGAGGCCAAAGATTCAGATGTTCAACAAAGAGAAAATTGGATTGAAACAGTGTGGCCAAGCCTTTGCCAACAATATGACGAGGAAAACATTTTTAATGCTGATAAAACAGGCATCTACTTTCGCGCCATGCCTGACTCAACGCTAACTTTTCGAAATGATACAAGACGTGGCACGAAGAAATCTAAAGAGCGCATCACGTGTCTGTTGACATGCAGTATGGCTGGTGAAAAGAAGAAGATTCTTGTTGTTGGGAAGTCAAAAAACCCACGTTGTTTTAAAAATGTGAATCCACTTCCAGTTGACTATGAAGCTAATTCCAATTCCTGGATGACCGGAGGAATATGGGAGAGTTTTCTTCGTGCTTGGGACAAAGATTTGAAGAAGAAGAATAGAAAAATCCTACTGTTAGCAGATAACTGCTCAGCTCACACACAAGTCACGGGACTGTCCAGCATTAGAGTGGAATTTCTTCCACCTAATACAACCTCTGTGCTGCAGCCTTGTGACATGGGAATCATTCGAGCTGTCAAGGCAATTTTTCGCAAGGCCATGTGTCGACAAGTGCTGCAGCAAATGGATGAATCAGTCACTGCCACTGCATGCGAACTGGCCAAAAAAATCACTCTTTTGGATGGGATTCTGCTTATGAAGGCATCCTGGGAAGAAATTGATTCAGTTACAATTAGAAACTGCTGGGTTAAGTCTGGATTAAAAATGGGCCCGCATGAAAGACCTGCTCACCCTTCGCAAATAACTGCAGTTCCTTCTGAGCTACCAATGAACCAAAAACAATGGGAAGATTTCGTCAAAGCTGATGATGACCTGGAGGTTGCACATGTTCTTGATGAGGATGAAATCGTGGATATTGTGCGAGCTCGCCATGAAGAAGAAGACGAAGAAGAAGAAGAAGGTGATGACGATGCAGATAAAGAACCTATTCCAAGTGTTACAGAGACCCGCAAAGCTTTGAGTACTCTCACAAGGGGTCTGCTGGGACGAGGTTTCGTTGACAATGAAAATCTGCTGACAAAGCTTGAACGAGCATCCAGTCATGTTCTCACAGCAGACTTGAAACAGTCTACTCTGTGTCGTTTTTTTCCGCAGCATTAACTGTTTTTTACAATAAAACAACTTGATTTTCTTTGATGACATAACAAGCTTGATCTTTTTTTAAATAGGCAACTTTTCGGCTAACTGGATCATTCGGCTAACTGGATCAAAAGCTCTCTGCCCGAAGTGATCCAGTTAAACGGAATCTACTGTATAAACGATTTTTAATACAATTGATTCTTGGTTGTGAAAGTTTTTGTAGCTTCAGTCGATCTTCAAAAATTTACCGACCCTAAAAAAGGACAAAAGCCATTGATTTTTCTCTTTCAAAAATCTTGCTTTAAACCAAACCAAAAAACATACTCGTACTTGTAATAACATTTACGCTTCACAATTAAACTTGTGTTTAATTAACTAGAATTTACAGACATCTAATCATACACATAAAAGAATTAAAAAAACCAAAAACAAATTCAATCTAAGAATACACAATTTGTTTAACATTATCAACAAGAATAATTCTTGTTACAACTAAAAGTTAAACAAATTCTTGTAAGTAACTTAAACAACCTCAATGTATGTAGTTAAAAACGATTACCCAATGATTAAGCTATACCAGAAAAGCATTGATATTTCACAACAAAAGTATTATTTTACAACAAAATTATTGAGAAGAAATTATTCCTCTAAATAATCAGCGGCTGATTTCTTGATTTTTATACTTTTTCTTTAGAAATAGGTTTGATATTTTTCCATAGCCGTACCTGGCGGGGGGCAAGGTGGTAATTGCTTACCCCCAAACTTTCCAAAATTTGGACTTAAATTGTAATTCTTTGGGCAGTGACAAGAAAATATTTAGGCAAAATCAAAATTTTTCGGTCAGCGATATGAAAAATTCGGGCATAATCAGGAATTTTAGCGCAGCGACAATGATCAATTAAAAAAAAAAGTTACCAAATAGTTGAAGACCTTTTTTTTAGAGAACACAATATTTTTATTATTATTATTATTATTACTAGGTATTTTTATATTTATTCTCCTGAATTGCTGGAAAGCGACGGAGGCGCTGATACATAGGGTAAGCAATTACCCCGACCTGCTTCAGGAGATGCCAAGATATTGCTGTCCGTTTGTAATTTAATAGAGATATAACTTTAATTTAAAACTGCTTGTCAAGACCATCAAGCAGGGGAAAGTGCCGTAAAGTGTTTTTCCCAAGGACACAACAGAATGACGCGAGTAAATTTTGAACCGAAATGATGTTGATCATAAGCTCGGTGCTCTAAACCCTCGACCACGCTGCTGACTAGAAAGAATTTAGGCAAAACTTCAATGGCCCCTCAAACTTTTTTGATTGGACGCCTACGTATTCTTTAGAACCAGCTATCTCTTTCCAGCCCTTACGTCTCTGACGCGTGGCTATGAATACAAATGAGAAGAACAAAAAATTGTGCACTAAAGTTGACTTAGTTTTTATTAATGGCACAAGATTTCGTGAGCTACTGCGCACTTCGTCAGGTGCAATGAAAGAAAAATAATAACGCAATCAAAACAAAATTTACACTAATGGCATTAAATGTAATAAAGAGACATATGTGACGTAATGAAATATAAAAATATCGGTTAGAAAAGACTGAGGTTGGGAGAATATGGCAGTATAGTAGATTACAGTAGGCTAAATCAAACAAGAAACAAATATGAAAAATGGCATGCAAACATAAAACGATGCAAAATAGAGAAAAAATTAAAAATCATAAATGACCCTGACGTTTATGGAAATAAACAGAGGTGGGTAGTACCGTGTACTAAAGTAACGCGGTACTTTTTTAATACCGTTACCTTTCAAAAATCCTCTATACGCCACTGTTAAGGACGTTGCGGAATTGTGACTCACTCCATCATCATCTTTTATCGTTCTTTTTTTTCTAATCAATTAATTACTAGTTGACTTTTTCGAGCACCTTGGGAAAAATACTCACTCTCTACCACTACCCCAGCCCTAATAACTAATGAAGTTTTTGGCTTCGCCAATTTACCTGAAAATAGTTTTAAAAAAAAGTAATCGGTTGATTCTGACTGGTATCTTGAAAACGACGTTATTTTATATCTTTATAATAGCTAATCTTCCAAAAAATACTTATGATGCGACAGTACTTTGTTAAATACGCAGAAAATTATTTTTGTTTTGTTAAATATAACTTTTAAACGTTAAATGAAATCCAATGTATGGCAGAGGAGTTTCAGTCATTACTGTTAAATTAGATTATTCAAAAGTACTGAGTACCCGTACCGACACTGCGGTACTTTTTCACTACCGGTATCGGAATCGCGGTACTATTTTAGCAAGGTACCGAGTATCGGTACCACAATTTTTAAGATTCGATTTTTAAGAAGTATCCTGCCCAGCACTGGAAATAAACATTAAATATAATGAGTCATGCCCAGTAAACATTTTTCATCTAGCCAACGTTGGCGAAAGGCAGTTTTCCAGCAGCAGAAATGTTGGCGAGATGATGACGTCGAAAGTTGGCCCAGAGTCGATTGCATTAAAATCACATTTTCCGTCAACACTGATAAATTGCGCTTTGCCAGCGTCATCGTCATCGTTTGAATATGAATTTTTGAAGTATAATTATTACAGTCACGTATACACATATAGTATATTTACATTTAAATGTGCATTAATTATATAACATACAGCGTGATTGTTATTTTTAATATTTATTTTTATCTCTTGTAACACAGAACCCTGATGCTTTCATGATCAGGATGAAACAGGTTGAAGAAATGTTTTTGTTTTTCCCTTACAAAATTTGAAATCTAATATGTATGATAATCTTTTTTTAATTTGCAGAAAACAAAAGTATGCTGGACAAGTTATGGTATTCCATATATAGCTGTTCCAAAGATTTTATTTGTTGGCTACATTATGTTGCAGAAAAAAAACCTTATAAAAGATAAAAACCTTTAATTGTAGCTGAAGTTTATGTGTTTTCTGAGGAAAAGGTATGTATATGCAGTTAGTTTGATTTTTTTTATATGCATTTTCTTAGTGAAAGTTTATTTTGGTGGTTGTTTGTTACATATGGGCATAGTAGCTCTAAGGAGCAGCAATATCTAAATTTAAGTTGATAATTATAAGGATTTGAAAGTTTCAAAAATCCAATGCCAATTTATTTTACAGGAATGAACCAAGAGTTCCTTTGTGGTCATCTAAAGTGGCTGGGCAGGGAAGACAGAATTAAATGGAAACTCTTTAATTACGCAGGCAAAAGCAATCTACTCTTGACCTGATGCTATATTTTCCAATTCATATAAAGATGGCTAGAAGAAAAGGAAAGAAAGCAGAAGATATTTTAGATGTCAACAAACTTCAAAAATTTAAGTAAATATTTTATTTTATTTAGATGAATTAGCAATATAGTTGGCAGCGTGGTCAAGTGGTTAAAGCACCATGCTTATGATGAACATGGTCTCGGTTTGAAACCTTGCACTATTCTGAAGCTTTCTACCCTTCTGATTGAAAAAAGTGATCAGCATGACCTTGATTTTTTATTTTGACATGCACGCCTTCTTGGGCCTGGGTGATTCTGCAGTCTTCCACTGCGTGCTTTGCCTCTTTGTTTATAGGATTGTATTGGAAAACCCAAGTTTCATCTCCTGTGATGATCTGCCTAAGAATATCTGGATCGTCTTTAATTTTCTCCAGCATATCTTTACAAAATTTTATTTGGTTCTGGTTCTGCTTTTGGTCTTCTGAAAAAATCTTGGACACCATTTTGGCACACACTTTTCGCATTCCCAGATCATGCAGCAAGATTTTCTGCACTGATTTTCTGTTTAGGCTCAGTTCATCTGATATCATTTGTACTGTCAACCTGCAATCACTTTGTACCAGCAGCTGCACTTTAGTGATGTTTTTATCATCCTCCACTTCGTTGCAGGTTTTCTCAAAATGTTTGTGTCATTTGAAGATTTGTGTCCTCGACATCATATCTTCATAAACCTATTTAAGAAGTTGAAGACACTCAGTTTGAGTCTTCCTCAGCTTCAAGTTGATTCGTTGTTCCATTTTTGAGCTACTTATAGTTTCGTAACAGCCAACAGCACGGAGTACAAACAAACGCGACTTAAAGTAACAAAAGTGTGACAAAGGCTACCAACACTATGTTACATAAAAGCCTGAAACACAAAAACGGAATGACTTACGTTAAAGAAAATGCAACACAATAGAGCTAAGAATTTGTGCTTCACGGTGACCAAGTGGCTTGCCGATTAGCGTTGTGCCAACAGCGTGGTTGATACAGTCCGGTTTCTTTTTTGTCACACTTTCTATTTGTTTATTCTATTTATAAAAATTGTTGCATTTATGTTTGTCATCACCCATTTTCGTCCTGAAGCAAGAAACACAACGTGCTATCAGGCTACCTGCGTTGAGCCATTCTTGCAGCCGCACCTCCACTCTTGTGTTTTTGCCAATTTTTGTCATAACCCTCGTATGTCTTTCTCAATATCTCCATCCATAGTACCTTAGGTCTTCCTTTTTTCTTACCTTTAATAATAATTTTTATAGCTATCGCTGGAGCTTTTTTTGCTCTCTACATGCCCAAACCACTTCAGTGTTTGATTTCTCAAAAATCCCCTTCAATGGTTCAACACAAATCATCTTTAGTATTAGCTCACTTTTTGCTTTATCCTTCAGCACCATGCCACTTATCATTTGCAGCATTTTTATTTGGGTGGACTCCATTCTCCTTATAGTGTTTACCTTTGTTGGCTGGCATTCTTCTCTGTAGCTCATTGCACTTTTGATAGATATATTTTATATACAAGTCTCTTTAACTTTACCAACAAACCTTTCTTACATAATACACATGTAACGTTCTTAAATCTCTTACACCTAGCGCTTATTGCTGCCACTGCTTCCAAAATTCCACTTTTTGCCCACAAAACACTTTGAAGATAGCAAAACATTTTTTTTTCAATGACATCTTCAGCCATGTTTACTTTTTAATGAATCTACAGCAACCTGGTCTTTGGTCTGACCTTTGGAGGGCCACAACACCAGACGCAGTAAATATCTCTGACAGTTTTTTACAGAGAGAATTTACTGCTGCCTTTCAACATTTAAAACCAGGTAAAGCTCCGGGACCTGATTCCATCTTCCCCGAGCTTATACTCCATGCCGGAGCTGCTTTGAAGTCCTGGTTACGTGACTTCCTTTCTTCCTGTTTGCGCCGACTCAAAATTCCCAAGATCTGGAGAAGAGCGCTTGTGGTCGTGATCCCTAAACCAACAAAGCCCGTGGGGGACCCAAAGAGTTATCGACCGATATCTCTGCTCTGTGTCCCCTACAAGATCCTCGAGAGACTTATCTACGCCCGCGTTGAACCATTAATCGATCCGCTGCTTCCTAAAGAGCAGGCTGGGTTCCGATGCGGGAAGTCAATCGTAGATCAAGTTGTTCTGCTAACCCAGAACATAAGGCCGGTGCCGTATTTATCGATCTGACAGCTGCTTATGACACTGTCTGGCACCGTGGCCTTACCTGCAAGCTGCTGAGACTACTTCCGGATAAGCACATGGTCAAAATGATCATGGAGCTTGTCCGAAATCGAAGTTTCACCCTTACCACCGGTGACAGCAAGCAAAGCAGGCTACGCCGTCTTAAATACGGCGTTCCTCAGGGATCGGTCTTGGCTCCCCTCCTATTTAACATCTATACGTACGATCTTCCTTCCATAATTTCCAGAAAGTTTGCTTATGCTGATGATCTAGCATTGTTGCATTCTTCTGGAAACTGGAAGGACTTAGAGGGGACCTTAAGCCAAGACATGTCCACACTGTCAGCGTATCGCCAGACTTGGAGGTTGAAGCTCAGTCACACTAAGACGGTGACGACAGCCTTTCATTTAAACAACCGAAAGGCCAAACGTGAGCTAAAGGTCTACAACAACGGTAGACTTTTACCGTTCTGTCCAACTCCTACTTATCTCGGGGTAAAACTGGACAGATCGCTCACGTTTCGTCACCATTTAGTGGCATTGCGCAAAAAACTATCATCGCGCGTCACACTGCTGAGGCGACTCGTGGGCTCGGGATGGGGTGCTGGTGTTACAACACTACGCATAGCCACCTTGTCTCTAGTCTACTCAACAGCTGAGTACTGTGCGCCAGTCTGGTGTCGCAGTACTCACACTCGCCTCATTGACAGTGTCTTGAATGACGCCTTGCGCATAGTTACTGGATGCCTGCGTCCCACTCCAACGGACCATCTATCTTTACTCTCAGGCATCCAGCCAGCTGAGCTTTGCCGAATGGGAGCGACACTCTCCTTGGCTTACCGTTGATCTCTGGACCTTAATAATATCTTATATGGTCTATTACGTGGGTCCTCAAATACTTGCCAAGCGAGACTAAGATCCAGACGCCCGTTTGTGCCAGGTGCGCGGAATCTCTTGGACAACCTTGCCAGACTTGGCATCCGCGCCTCTGAATGGACAAATCTTAAATGGAAAACGAAGTACTGTGAAGGTGCTTCCAGGCTCCGTGCTTTTGTGCCCCAGACCGGTGCCAGGCCTGTTGGAATGGGCTTACCCCGAGCAGCTTGGGTTAAGCTCAACCGCCTGCGGACTGGTGTTGGGCGATTCCATTCGTCCATGCACAAATGGGGTCTCGCTCCTTCACCGAATTGCGAGTATGGCGCCTCTGAGCAAACCGCAGACCATGTACTAACAGCGTGCCCTATACACCGGGCACCACATGGAGCACGAGGTCTGACGGTTTTGGATGACGAAACTCGATGCTGGCTTAATGACATCACTACCAGCGTCTGATCCAGGCAGTGCAGCAGTCTGGGGTAGTAAAAGGATAAACCCTCGGCCCCAGTCGTGTTTGTGTCTGACCTGGAGTGGATGCCTCTTCAAACGACGACGACGACGAGCAACCTGGTTTGTTTGGCACATATTGCACTCTAAACATTTGCACCTTTGTCAAGCGCCTTTTAATTTCTTAGCACTTTTATCCAGTTTTCTGCATTGAACGGAATTGACTCTAACACCCTTTTAACAGATTGGTCACGGTTTTCTTTGCCACATATATTAGGTTGAGGAATATGTTCGCAGCGTTTTTATCAAAGATTTTTATTTAAACAAAAATGAAAAGTTATGGCTATAAATTAATAAATTATGTATTCTCCGTTGCTGTTTACGACCTCCTCCCACCTCTCGACCAATTTGTCGATGCCGTTCTGCCAAAAATCCCCGGGTCTGGTATCGAAGAATTTGTTGAGCCAGTTTTTAAGATCCTCTTCATTGTTGAAGGAAACGCCCCTCATATGGTTTGACAAAGAGCGGAAAAGATAGTAATCCGTGGCTGCAAGGTCTGGAGAATACGGTGGATGCTGAAGGACCTCCCATTCGAGCTCTTGGAGTGCGGCTTTGACAACTTGTGCAACATGAGGCTTGGCGTTGTCGTGAAGAAGTATGTTTTGGCCTTGTCGATGGGCTCTTTTCAGTGGAATAGCCTCATTCACGCGATGTAGCTGGGCTATATAGAGCTCCCTGTTAACCGTGGCATTCCTTTCGAGCATTTCCCAGTGCACCATGCCCTCCCAGTCCCACCAAACGCAGATCATGGTCTTCCTTGGATGGAGGTCAGGCTTAACTCTCGGCTTTGGGGTATCTCCAGGAGCCACCCATTCCTTTCTTTGCTTCATATTTATATATAGGCACCATTTCTCATCTCCCGTGACGATTCTGTACAAAAAGCACTGTTTGTGACCGCGTGTTGCTTGATGGCGGGCGAGATGAAGCAATTTGAAGACGATTTTCTTCGTTGTTTTCTCTAAGCTCATGAGGCACCCAGATTCCCAATTTTTCGGCAAATCCCATTGAATGAAGATGATTGAAAATCGTTTTTTGATCGCAGTTTATTTTTTCGGCCAATTGACGACTTGTTTGGCGACTTTCCTCCTTCAAAAGTGCTTTGAGATGGTCTTTGTCAAATTCAGAAGGTCTTCCGCTGCGGGGCGTGTCGTCGATGTCAAAATTGCCATTTTTGAACTTCGAAAACCATTTTCTTGCCGTAGATTCGCCTATGACACCTTCCCCGTATACCATGCAAATGTCCCGGGCTGCTTCAGCAGCTTTTTGGCCTTGATGAAAAGCGAAGAATAGCAGGTGTTGAAAATGTTGCTTTTTACCCCCTGAATATTCCATATGTAAGCCTCACAAATAATAAAATCTCAAAATACTCAAAAAGACGATCAGCACAGTTTTTTACAGTAGAAAGAGCTCTATTGAATGAATATATACATTTTACCAAGTAGTAAAAAATCATTGTAAAATAAAAGAAAATATAAAAACGCTACGAACATATTCGTCAACACAATAGTTTCTTTAAACCATAATTTCTGTTTTTTTGTAGGCCTACCTCTAAGGGTCTGGTACTTTTATTTATTTTTTATTTTATCTTTATATTTATTCTCCTGACTCGCTAGAAAGCGACGGAGGCGCTAATACATAGAGTACGCAATTACCCCGACCTGCTTCCGGAGTTGCCAAGATATTGCTGTCCGCTTGTAACTTAATAGAAATATGATTGTAATTTAGAACTGCTTGCCAAGGCTACCAAGCAGGGGAAAGTGCCGTAAAGTGTCTTTCCCAAGGGCACAACAGAATGGCGCGAGTAGCTTTTGAACTGAGACAATGTTGATCATAAGCACGGCGCTTTAATCACTCGACCACGCTGCCGACTTTTAAAACTTGGAGTCTGGTGCCTTTTGGTGTTTTTTGTCTCTTTGGCAGTAGGGTTAGGGTTTACTAAGTTTTAGCTATTCTTTTGCAAATATTTTGATTTTGATTTTGAGGCCGAATTGTCGGGAGCGAAAAGCATAAATGCCAAAAAGCACCTGACTCCCAAGTTTTAGTTAGTTCTCTTCTTGCAATTTGATTTTTTTAATGTTTAAACAGGTTTCAAAAAAGACAGCCAAGGCGATCAAATTTTACAATTTCACTGGAGTGAAACAATTCAATCCTCGTAAAAAATGCTTTTTTGTTGAAAATCTAAGCAACATACTCAAACACTTTATGATGAAGATTTTTTTGTGTTTTCTGCTTTTCGTATTGTTTTCCTTATTACTAGTGACGGGTATGTTTTTGAGCTGCAGCTCCATTGCTCATTTTTTACTGTATGTTTTTTCAAATTTCATATACCATCATTACATCAATATGTCATGCTTTGTGCTTTTATTTAATAATGTTGGCTATCAGTATATGTTTGCTGGTTATCAATTTATAGTGATGGCTATTATTTTATTGAATTATACAAAATAAGTAGAGATAAACTAAGGTGGCAATTTGTCACTACCTCTGGTACAGGTCATTAAAAGTCGTCGGTACTTCGTTATTGCAATTTTTTATCACTGTAACGAAAACGTGAATTTGCATGATTGCTAAAAGAAATATGGCAGTTTTTGGAAAGTTTTATAAAACGTTTTTATTATAAGTATTAAGCATTGGAAAATGTTTGCAAACAACGCAAAAGTATATACATGAAAATTTGGGTACCATCAACAAATTAAACCATGATCTTCCATTTGCTGATAAGCTGTATATTTCTTTTTGTCTTTCATAATATTTAGAACTCGGAATTTGTTTGCTTTTATTGCACATGATTATGTAGTTTAGTTTTACTGCTTTGTTTTTATTTAATTTTGCTGTTTTATAATTTTTTTTAATTTTTTTACCTCTTATTGTTTTTAAACTTACCCACAAAACGGTGAAGAATAAAAAGGCAAAAAATGTATTTACCAAAGTGTTTATCAATAAATGCTGTTCTACTGGAGAAAGATTTAATTGTGTGTGTATTCACATTTACGCGACAATCTTGTACAATTTCTAATGCAGTATATAGAAAACTCATCTTATGCAAACTTTAATAAATAAAAACTATTTCTTTTTTGCCTGTTTCAGTCCTCTCATTTTTTATTAGTCAACTTTTTCGAGTTGGCTACGAATCAAATATCATTTACCATTTTGTTGGGTAATATCAACTCCAAGTAGTAAAATTGACGTCATTACTTTCTCTAAATAACTGTGTTTTTCACTTTGAACGTGCTGCATATAAGGTTTTTACATTAGATAGATATTTCTAAATAGCGTTAATAAATTTTGAAGTATGTTTACGTTACAAAGAATAATTCCTTATATTTTCTGTCCGTGGTACCTCAAAATACATGCAATCACTTAACGAAACACTTATTCTATTATAAATGCGGGTTAGAAAAAGAAAAAAGCACACTGCATATTTTATGGTAAAACTTTTATGGTAGTAAAATGTTTGTAATACCCATAAGGAGATAAAACAACAATTAAATTTCGTAAATAAGATAAAGCAGTTAAAAATGATTTTTATTGAATCAATAGTACTGTTATTTTTATTATAAAATTAAAAACCTTATTGTTACCTAATGCCTATTTTCCAATCATTGTTCCTACGATCATAGTAATGAGAAGCAATAAGTTTACACCAAAAATTAATTACCAATAAGCTAGCTCCACAAAGTGGTGCCCTTGGCAATATGTCACTTTCTTCTGCTGTCGAGTCGTGACAAGTAGCTCTAAATTTTACCCTTACTGCAAGTATTTTTCTATTGCATTCACACTAAAATAACTAAATCTTTAAAGGGCCTAAGCCTACAGCTATACCGCATGATAAACCAATAGGCCTACATTTAAAAAAAAAATTTTTGACTTCATTTGCTTTAAAAAAAAACAATATTAATGCCACTAATTTCAAAAAAAAAAAACGTTTTAAGATTATTATTATTATTTTTTTTTTGTATTCCTTACCATCAGTTTTTGTTTTCAGTGACTGGCCAACGGAAGCCATTATTTTATGCGTTTGCTGCTATTTAAAAGAATCAGTTTTATGAATTGAAGCACCATGCAGCAAAATCAAAAAAAAATTTGCAACATTCCGCATTACAAGCGCCATCTGATGATCAAAAGAAGCCCTTTCAACTTTTTTACAGTGTACAATTTAAATACTAAGAGGCGATCAAATAATTTGTTGTCTAACACGCTTCAAATCAAACGTACAAGAAGTAAATCTTAAAAATCGGTACTTGAAAGCAAAATTTATTAAATAACCATAGTATCCTGGCCATAAGTTTAACAACTTTGAAGCCGACATCTATCGATTCACATTCATTGATCTACTTTGGCCGCGTTTGGAGCGCTGATTTATGGCGAACGCGATTATTTTCAACGCATTTTCTACTCTTACCGTTTTGTTTCCCTGACAGTGATAGATCTCGAAACTGGTCTTGATTTCCAATTTCTGCTGATGGTCTTATTGGTTAAACGCCGCATGGAGACCGGATAAGTTTTGTAATACGCCCACCCGGTATGATGACGGCCATAATTTTAGCAATTTGCTTTATAAAACTGCACTCAGTTATAGATTAACTTTGTTTTAATTTGAAAGTGATAAATAAATTAGAAATCAAAAATTTCAAATCTCTTAGTTTAGTAGTTTTCTCGCATGATATTTGGTAAAAATTGTAATCGCGGTCTGAGCTATTTCTGTGTCTTACCAGCAAACATTGTCATTTGGGCACTCGCTATCAGCTTGTACAGAGACGATATACCGTAAAGGGTACAGTCCTAATGGCATTCTGTGCATTGATGTGCAATCGGCCTATTGCAATGCGAAGGTAAGAAAACAGCAATTTTTCTGTAATGACCTTGTAGACTTAATTTCCCTATCTATATAGTGCGAGCAAGAACCGGGTTTAAATTTTAGTGAAAGACCCAATCTCGATATGCAGCAATTACAAAAACTCTTCCAAAAATGTTCACTTAGATTTTACATTTAATCAGTTTATCACATAATTGCACAAAATCAGTTTTGTGAATAAAATTTAATTTTATGCAAACGAAGACACAATAGCCGATAAAAGGGATTAAAAGTTTCTGACAGAATTTGTTTGCAACCCGTCTGATCTCGCCGTTTCTTACTCAGAAACTAACTCCTTTTCGACATTCCGTTCTGTAAACGTATTGGTAATACGTGGGTTTGTTATCACAGCTTCTGCAATAAACAAACAAAATGCTTAAGTTGAAACGAAAATAAAATATTGTAGTAATAATAGAGAAAAACGCATAATTAAGAAATCGAAATTTAAATGTCTTTCAATATTTAGTAAACTGAAAAAGTATGCATCTTGATGTAGTTGTAAGGCTATTTCATGTTTTCGCGTATGCAAATCAAAATTTTGGTGCATTTGAATATCTTAAGCTTAATGGAATATGCATGCATATTCTCGACTAAACTAACCCATTAACAATTTTAAAGCTCGCACAATTAGTTTTTAATAGATTGCTCAACTATAATTCTATCGGGAAAATTAAACTTTCCGAAAAAATTGTTGGATGTGGTTATTACAGTCGTCACCCCGAAATTCGGGAGTCTGACATTAAACAAGTGTTATGACGCTTTTCTATTTCTGAAGATAAATTGATGGACTTAGCGGAAGAAAGCCTTAACTTAACAAAAAAGGAAGATACAAAACTTTAATAAAAATATAAGCAATTATGAAAAACTAACAAAGAGAAAGTTTTAATATACTATATAAATACTTCAAACTGAATTTATTAATTTCTAATATACAATACTTTTTTTTTTATGCAATTAACAATTTTTTCATGGCCAAAAATGCAACTTTGGGGCCTCTCCGATCCAATCTTTCAGCCGCTTTTGCCTCATCAGTTTTAAGATGGCAGCGGCAGTCGGCAGCGTGGTCGAGTGGGTAAACTGTGCTCATGACCAACATGGTCTCGGTTCAAAAATCCTCTCAAGCTATTCTGTTGTGTTCTTGGTAAAGACACTTTACGGCACTTTCCCTTGCTTGGTGGCCTTGGCAAGCAGTTCTAAATTAAAGTCATACCTCCATTAAATTACAACTGGACAGCAATATCTTGGCATCTCCGAAAGCAGGTCGGGGTAATTGCTTACCCTAAGTATTAGCGCCTCCGTCGCTTTTCTGCGATTCAAAAGATAAATATAGAGATAAACTAAATACAAGACTGGCAAACTTTATTTTCTTAAGTGCAGATATTACCGGTCAACAGGCTTTTTTTAGTGATGGCCGGACAATCGCAGAACGACGAAATATCTGCAACGTATTGTTTATTAAATTGCAAATCGGAAAAAGTTTTTCCACTTTATCCCTGGTCATCTTTTATTTATTCTCTTATTGTTTTGGACCTTTAATGCCGTCTGGGAAATCGCCCAATTATTGGGACTCCGCGAACATTTACAAAAGTTTATAAGTTAAACCTACAATCTTGTTATGGCATTAGGTTCGCTTTCAGTTTCAAAAGGGTTTTGCTGCAGAGTATGGAACACAAACCGCATATGGCGTGACATGACAGTGCTTTATCATTATTTTTTTTATAAGATATCAACTGTTGGTTGAATATTATTTATATTTGTACGGTACATAAAAAAACTCACTTACATTGCCCCCTTCCCAAAAAAAAAGCTACTTGAAAACTACATGACGATAGCGCAGCAACTTTTCAGTTTAAAGGGACGAAGCTGATAATCTAGAAAAAGTATATATGTTACGTCGTTCGCGTAAATTAATGAGAAGTAGATGCTGGGTGCGGGTTTCGAGCCGGTGCGCCTTTAGTATCGGCGCTGAATAATCAGCGCTACCTTTTAGTTGCGTTCTTGCGCGGCTGTTGGCCATAAACTGATGCCACGTTGTTTTGGTAAGCCTTTTTTTGAGCTGGCTGGGACTTGGCATTTTGCACAGTCTTCAGATTGATTTGGCTGCTATATTTGTCCCTTTGGACGTTGTCTACTTAGGGTAGAGAATTTGTTATTTGATACTTCCTTTGCTCGTCGGCCCAACATCGTTGAAAAATGTTTCCGACTAGTGTCGTAATTATCGTTTTGTTCTTAATAAAATAAAACCGTAAAGTCTGGTGCTGGTCGTGAAGCGTGTTTGTGCGGAGCGGGAAGGACGAGGCAGTTTTGCGACTCCATTACAAAAAGTTTTCAACGTTGCTTCTTTAAGTTTTCTTCACCTTCGAGTGCGAAGAAAAAGTTTTCAACGATTTTCCCCTTTCGAAGTCGAAAGAAAAAGTTTTCAACGTTGTGTTATTCATTTGGAAGTCGAAAAAGGTTTTCGACGAGTTTTTCTTTTCAAAATCGAAAAGAAAAAGTTTTCAACGTTTCTTTATTTTGGATGTCGAAAAAGGTTTTGACGATTGCTTTTTGAAGTTTTCTTCACCTTCGAGTTCGAAAAAAGTTTTCAACGAGTTTTTCTTTTCAAAGTCGAAAAGAAAAAAGTTTTCAACGTTACTTCTTGAAGTTTTCTTCACCTTCGAGTGTGAAGAAAAAGTTTTCAACGTTTTTTCCCTTTCGAAATCAAAAGAAAGGTTTTCGACGGTCTCATCGTCATCATTGGCAAAAAAGGTTTTCGACGTCGTCTTCATTTTGGAAGTCGAAAAAAGGTCAACTTTGAAGACCCTAACGAAGAAGATTTATCGGCGCTTTCGTCGTTCAACTGGTAATCAAAAAATTTCCGAAGAGCGTCAAAGTCTACGACGGCAAACATCCATCAACATCAACGGCGTAAACGGTACTAAATTATTACTACACTTGAAATCTCATAAAATTGTTGGAACGATTTGTAATAATAATAACGTATTTATATTTGAAAAACCTAAAGTAAATTGCGTGACGTGATTTGCGTGACAAGACGTGAAACTTATAATTTGAACTTATTGTTATTATTATTTGGTTTATTGTTCATATTGTTTGGCCTAATGACATCTGAGGAAGATAAAACTAATACTAACTTGGCGATCAAAAACTAAATCGCAACTAAATCATAGTTATAGATGCGCAGAAAAGTTAATGTCGTTACGAAATCCTGACGTAGACAAACTTAATACTGTTTTTGATAAAATTGACCAAGAGCACAAGACCTTAATTGATTCTATGATTGATAATTGTGTTGATTCCACGCTTATTGCCGCTGTTACTCATAACAAATTCGAGTTTGATACCCGTAGGGAGGAATGGTTTCTAAAAATTAGGGGTTCGTTTTGTGATGATGCTAACCTGCCCTCATCAAGTAAACCCGGTCCCGATTTATTAAGTTCAAAGGCCCCCAGCGAATGCTCTAAAGCCTCAAACTCGAGCTCGAAATCTTCTAACGTTTCTAGCACGTCATCCAGAATTAGTATGAAACGTCTCCGCGCTCGCGAAAAACTTAAATTAGCACAACTAGAGGCCGCTCAGCTAAAAGAAGTTATTGAGGAGGAAAAGGCCCAAAACGAGTTGAAACAAAAGATACAGCAAAAAGAGGCTCGTAGAAAATGCTCAGTACGAAATCTGGATGGAAGCAGATGTCAAGGCAGAACGCGACCTTGAGGTAATCATGCGACCCTTTGAGCAGTTCGCAGTTAACCCATTAATGGCCGTCGGCAACTTTAGTTGCCAGTAAGGTGTCCTTAGGAAATGTTTCATTACTTAGCTTATACACGCAATTTTTTTTATATAATGGTATCAACCGAAAGTTCATTCCCTGTTGTAAACTCTAAAAAATTAAATGTATAAAAAATTCATTCGGAAGCACTGAATGGTTTGACTGAAAAGTGATTACAGTAAAAAATGGCAAAAACTGTCTTTTTGTCTTAAGTAGGTTATAAAAAAGCTGTGAAAAATAGGAAAAGCTTTGTATAAAGTTAGAAAACTAAATGTATAGTAAATCATAAATACCTTCTTGTCTAGTTTAACTTATTTGTTGATGCTAGTTAAGACTTTACTTAGAATAATGAGGGGAAATAAAGTGTTGGCAACTTAAGTTGCCAGTGGCCAAATATGGAGTCAAAAATCAAACGTTTTTTATTATGTTTTTAAAAGTTAGGCTACATATATTGCCCTGATTCACTTAATTAAAATTCTCTATTTAGACTTGTAGAACTAAAGGTTATACGTTTGGTTGCAGCCATCAGCTTATTGCATTTCTATTCTAATCTGCAGACTTAGGTTAATAAAATGACTGAAAAACCTTGTTGTTCGAAAAGTGTCCCTGCATCTGCTGAAAATTCCAATGAAAGGTGAGTGCTAATACAATAGTTAACGTCGTATAAAATAATAGTTTTTAACTAATTAGCTTACTAGCACCAGAACCTAACAATTGTAGGCTTCCTTGTAATTTATAGACTATCAAGTATATTCTGTCAGGGGCTCATAAAATGAAAGCCGTGTGCTAACCTATTATTCGCTGACAACAAATTCAAACGTTAATTAGTAAACTTTATAATTTTGTTGAAGTAAAGGTAAGGGCAGACATTACGAAATTAGAGTTAGGGTAAGGGTTAGGGGCCGGGGAATAATAAAAAAACACTAATATGATCTTCTTGCGGCTTTCTCTTTACAAACCCCAACATTGTTTGCTGGAACAAAAAGGCTCTTTTTATTTAACTTTTCAAATGGTAGGTAGTCTTACTTTAGATCATTCTATTGTTTAGATGTTCATTGAATGATGTTCTGGACATATTGATGGATCCTGATTGTGACCTATGGTCAAAGACAGACTCAGATGATGACGAAATGACTCTTGCCATAATCCCCCTCTCGAAAAAGCATGCGTCAACTCTAACCGAGACAGTGATGCGTCAGATGATTTGAATGAGGGTCTTACTCATCATTTGCCAAGGAGGTTGTTGAACTCAATTTTCTCTACAAACATTTTAAGTTACAATTCAAAGTTATCACATCAAAGTGAGCAAGAAAGCCAACACGAAGCTCCCCCAACAAAAAAATTTAAAAAAAAGAAAAAAATAATTAGAAAATGGAAGAAAAATTTTCCTTTAAATAATCCTAATGTTGTACTTTCTAATTCTGTTTCTGCTATACCGGAGCAAACTAAAGAGAATTTGAAAAACCCGCTAGACACTTTCAATGCAATGATTTCATGTGATATAATAACTCACATTACTCATCAAACTAACCTCTATGCTCCCCAGAAAGGAAAAAATTTAAATTGCGATGAAAGTGAAGTTATCACTGTCATAGCAATCATTTTACTCTCTGGGTATTGCAAAGTGCCTTGTCGCGACCTATATTGGTCTGGTTCCTCTGACACCCACAATGAAGCAGTTTCCAATGCAATGAGCCGAAATCGCTTTAGAGAAATATTTTTGTGTTTGCATTTGGCGAATAATGCTGAAATAAACGAGGATAGATATTACAAGTTGCGTCCAATATTTTACATGCTAAATAATAATTTAAAGAAATATCTTTCAGCAAATGACCACAGTGTGGACGAAAGCATGATTCCTTACTATGGGAAGCATGGAACCAAACAATTCATCCGAGGCAAACCAATTCGATTTGGCTTCAAGTTATGGTGCCTTACCTCAACTGAGGGTTATTTGTTTCATGCAGAACCCTATTGTGGATCTGACACTAACTGAAAGACACTGGTCTTGGTCAGGGTGCTGATGTAGTGCTAGGTCTAATTGAAAAATGTAATTTATCAAGTGGTTGCACCCTAACTTTCGACAATCTTTTCGCTTCCCTTCCCCTACTTGATCACCTGTCGAAACGTGGCATAGGTGGCCTCGGAACTTTACGACAAAACCGTTTGGAAAATACACCAGTTCCAACAAAGCAGTTAATGAAAAAAACAATACGAGGCTCATACCAGGGTGCTACAGACAACCACGGAAATACAGTGGTTGTTTGGCATGATACAGCTGTTGTAACTTGTGCTTCCAACTATGCTGAAGCTCTACCAGAGAGCTTCGTCAAACGATGGTCGAAAACAAAAAAAAAGAAAGCTGATATTGCAATTCCAAACACTCATTTGTTGTACAATCAGCAAATGGGAGGAGTAGATTTATTCGATCAATTTGTTGCAACATACAGAGCTCGAATCCGCTGAAAAAGGTGGTGGTGGCCTTTTTTTGCATGGAGTTTGAATGCAGCCGCAGTCAATGCATGGCTACTGCATAAAAAGATTAAAGGCAAAAATGTTTCTATGCTGGCTTTTATGAGAGAAATTGTTCTCACAATGCTTTCTTCATCTGGACGAAAGAAAATTTCCAGGTTGCAATACCCCCGAAACGTTTTGGAAAATATACGTGTCGACAGCATTAACCACGTTATCATCAAAGGAAAATCAAAATATACACGTTGCAAAGTCTGCAAGCGTCGATCAGTATTTGAATGCCATAAGTGCCATGTCACACTCTACCCTGCTTCTTGCTTTAAACGCTACCACGAAAGTAGTTTTTTTACTAAATGATTTAGTCAATCAGCCAAGATAGTTCTAGTTCAACAAACTTCTTTTGTTTTTGAATGGACGTCTGTTTTATAAGTTTATGCGTTATTTAAATTTGCTTGAGTTTTTTCGCTTTTTTTCAATGTTTATAAAACTAAAAAATTGACTAAATTGTTGTCATTCGGTGTACACCTTTTTTCTGGGGGATGTTGAACCCCTAAATTACAGCTAAAGCAAAGCCTTACATAGGTAATTAAACAGATTTGTATTAAGAAATTAAAATCTTAATATTTCCTGAGTTAAACGTCGAAACAAATTGCTACAATTTAAAAAATCAATAAAATTCATAAATTTTGACTCTGTTAACAGCCACTGGCAACTTAAGTTGCCATTAAATAACTAAAAAACTACAAGAGAAAAAAAATTTTTTTTTTTTATGTCTTATATAACATATTTTAGCAACATATTAAAAGGATTCAGAAAAAAAAAAAAAATTTGGCCTCGGCGTTTAATGGGTTAAAGAAAGAGCTCTCTCTTCAAGCTAAACCCTTTTCCCCGGCCATTAGTAACGCCTTTCCAAGTTCATCATCACAAGTGGTGCAGAATGTAAGGCCGATATTATTAGAGCGCCAGAGAGTCAGAACGCCCCTTTACCACAAAGTGGCCGAGTAAATTTCGCTCCTGAAATGACTTCGAATCTATACGACTATAGATCCGCAGGCGTTGGGCAACAATATTTTCCGGATGAAACGGTCGACGAACCCGGGCCGAGCCATGCCCCGAAAACGGCTCCTGTCTCTTTATTATATCCTTACGCAGTGAAATACGATGATCTGTTTTTACCACACCCAGAGTTATCTAAATTTTCAGGAGACCCTTTGGAGTTTAAGCTATTCATCAGTAACTTTGAAACGCATGTCGAGTCCAGATTGCAAGACCAGAGAGCACTTCTTTGTCTACTCGTTCAACATTGTACGGATCCGGTTAAAGAAAAGATACAACATTTTTCTGAAAAAGGTCAAAATTGTTACCGATTAGCTAAGGATCGCCTTTTTAAGGAATATGGCTCGCCGTGGATCGTGTCAGATGTCTGCGAACAAAGACTCAAGAAATTCCCTTCGATTATTTCAGGTGATGCAAAGGAACTGAAAAGATTTGCAGAGCTTCTAGAAAAGTGTAGTGTCATAGTTAAGGACATCAGATGCTATAGCAACCTTGACTCTTTAGACACGTTGACTCTATTAGTAAAAAAGTTACCGTACAACTTAAGAACCAGGTGGGTAAAAAGGGCCGTTCAAGTAGAAAATAGGTCAGGAAAGTTGGCCAATTTCTCACACTTTAGTGAATTTGTGCAACAGGAGTCTGAAGAGGCAAACTCTCTATTTGGCTTAAGATCTTTAAACGTAAAGCCATCAACGTCTAAGGTAAAGGCTTCTTACACTACAACTTCCTTTAACAATAGCAATCGAGAATTGAAGCCCCAAAATTATTGGGGAGAATGTTGGTACTGTAAATCTAGTACACATAGGTTAATTGACTGTAAAGAATTTATAAAAATTTCGATTGATGACCGCTTTGAATTTATAAAACGCTCAAAATTATGCCATAAATGCTTCAGCTCGAGACATCGCACCCCCCAATGCAAAAGGGTTAATTATTCTGCAGTAGAAGGCTGCACCAACTCATTCCATCACACGCTATTACATTTTACAAGAAAGAGATCCCCAGTTTCCAAAAGGACAGCGCCTGAAGTAAGCAATCTAAATACTGATAATCCACCAGAAAACACTATTGCGCTCTCTACAGTTTCAAAGGCCACCGATTCAGATGCAAATGTATACCTTTGTGTAGTTCCAGTTAGAGTTAAGTATGAAGAAAAGGAAGTTCTAACGTATGCGTTCTTGGACCAAGGATCTACTCACAAGTTTTGTGACAAGACCCTTATTCAGTCACTAGGAATAACTGGTCGATCCGAAAAAATTTGTTTGCAAACCTTGGCATGACGGAATATCTTGTGAACTTGAAGTCTCTGGTTTAGATGGAGAGGTGTACTATACCATACCTAGTGTTTTCTCGATCAATGAAATACCAGTTCGGCCTAATCTTGTTCCAACCCAAAGGAAAATTTTGGAACTTCCTCATTTAAAAGGAATAAAGCTCGACACTTTATCTAACGTCGAGGTCGGTTTATTAATAGGAGCAGACGTGCCAGAGCTGTTCTGTACTAACGAATTTTGCAAAGGACCGCTTGCAAAGGACAGCTATTTATACACCTCTGGGCTGGTTTTTGCTCGGGCCTTCTCTATCACCATCTTATTCTACGAATTGCAAGGTTCACTTTTCACGTAAGACAGATGACGCAGCTTATCAACTTATAGAGAGTTTATGGGATTCAGAATTTGTAAAGGGCACGACTGTTTTAGATACTCCAAACTCCAAGGAAGATCGTGCGGCTTTTCATTTAATGCAAGATTCGGTTACAATACACAAAGGACATTATTAGCTCCCGTTGCTTTGGAGACACTCTCAAGTAAGTCTTCCCAACAACTATGCGATAGCAAAGCACAGACTCGCAGCTTTAAAGCGTAGGTTCTTAAGCAATCCACATCTAAAGGCTTAAGTATATTGACGTAATAAATGGCTATCTAGAAAAGGGGTACGCAAGAAAATTAACAAGTCAAGAGTTAAGTGTTAACGTGGCTACTAAGTGGTACTTGCCTCATCACCCAGTGGTCAACCCAAATAAACCTAACAAAGTGAGAGTTGTATTTGACTGTGCAGCTAGATACAGCAACGTATCTTTGAACGATAACTTAATGCGAGGTCCCGACTTGATGAACAGTCTAATTGGGGTCCTGACACGATTTTGAAAGAACCGCATAGCACTTGTAGGCGATATAGAGGCAATGTTTCATCAAGTGTTTGTGAAACCTGAGCATGCTAATGCCTTACGTTTTCTTTGGTGGCCAAACGGATGTCTAGAAGAAACTCCAGCTTCCTATCAAATGTTAGTGCACATTTTTGGTGCAAAATCTTCACCTAGCTGCGCCAACTTCTGCCTGCGACAAACTGCATTAGACTTTGCACACCTTTATGATCCAACTATATTGGAGATTGTACGCAACAACTTTTATGTGGACGATTGTCTATTCTCAGTTTCATCAGTAGAAGAAGCGATTTCCGATCAAAGGTCATTATATGAACTACTTAGAAGGCGTGGTTTTCATTTGAGAAAGTGGCTGTCAAACAATGAGCAGGTTATAAAGCCCATTCCTGATAGTGAACGTGCCAGGTTGATGAATAACTATTCTTTTGATGTAAGTTCGCACGAGCGAGTCTTGGGTGTAAATTGGGACATAAAGGAAGATCAATTTACGTGTTTTATCAACCTCCCTCATAACCCTTTTACGAAGCGTGGCGTACTGTCCAACATAGCAAGCTTGTACGACCCACTTGGTTTTGTTTCCCCAGTTGTCTTGGAAGCCAAAGTGTTCTTGCAGGGTCTTACTAGACGAAAGGCGGGATGGGATGAAGAAATTACTAGTTCTGAGTCAGAAAGGTGGTCTAATTGGTTGTCAATTCTTTTTCGGCTTAATGAAGTATCCGTTCCGCGTTGCTTCAAAACTCAAGAATTGGCAAAGTTAAAAAATGCTGAAATACACAATTTCTCGGATGCTTCCTCTTTTGCTTATGGAGCTTGCTCATATCTGCGATTAATAGATAAAAATGGTAACGTGGCGTGTTCGTTTTTAATTGGCAAGTCGTATAGCTACAACGTCAAATACGTAAATGTTCGATACAGTTCCCAGCATAATTCAAACGTAGGGCAGAAGTCCTTTGATAATTTTCGATCACCTCAAGCAAATTGCGACAAATATTTCTTAAAACTTCACTTTTTAAATGAATTTATATAGTTCGATCTTTTGGTTATTTTCATCAAACGCTCAGTGCAACAAAGAAAAGTAGGCTATTCTATTAAGTTGTTTCAAACTTAAACTTACAAGGAGAAAAAACGAACGCACACCTATCTAGATATTGTATTGTACAGAAAGTAACATATAAAAATAATATAGTTATTCACGCCAAGTCATGTATGCTAAATTTTAATACCGGTGCGTAGTGTTGTAAAATATTTTTCACTGCCTGTTCTTGTTGCAAACAAAAATATAAGAAAAAAGCTGGAGCAGGGATCTTTTAACTCTGCTACATTTGATGTGTTATCTGCTTGAATAAAAAGAAGTCAAATAACCTCTGTTGGTGCGTTTTTCATTAAGTGCAATTGTAGCAAATTTATTAAAATTTGCTAAAGTTTTTGATATTTTATTACTTCTACAAATTTTAGTTTTTTAAATTTTGGAGAGTTTTTGAAATTTATGTTCAGCTGGTAAAAAGTTTTTAAATTTTGTAGAAGTTAATTCGGAAACTTAGTACGTTATTTAATCGTCTAACCTTTCGGCGCCTGTAGCGAAGGCCTCGCCGATAACGCAATCTCGGTGTCTACTAAAAGATAAAATTCTTAATTCTTCTTGCTGGATCTGACCTTCGAACCAGCAACAGCAAAAATATAGTCTAGCTCAGTGTGGTCAAAGGCTAAGAGCATGAAGGGCCGCATTAAGGTTTGAAAAAGCTTCGCGGGCCCCAAAGATAAAATCTAGGTCAGGGTGGTCCAACTTCTCCACTCTTGTGGGCCACTTTTCAAAATTATTTGAGTTTGCGCGCCTCACCGGGCTAAAAACGTTTATTTTCGTCTCAAAATCAGGGTGTTCTCTAAAAAAAAAAAAAGGTCTTCAACTGGAATCGATCTCTGAAATTCCTATTTTGGTCCCAAAATCAGGGTGTTCTCTAAAAAAAAAGGTCTTCAATTGGAATCGATCTTCGAAGTTCCTATTTTCGTCCCAAAATCATAGCGTTCTTCAAAAAAAAAAGGTTGCCGCTGCTTGTAATCGACAAGACTTGTGCAAAATTGTTCCGCGGGCCGCACAAATTCCATAGTTGGACCACGCTGGTCTAGCTAAACCACAGCTCAGACTACCAAAATATCTTCTTTATTAAAAAAAGTATGCTCCAATCCACTTAGGAGCCCGAATAGTATAAATCAACAGCAAATAAATCAACAGCAGCTCACTAGCTTAATTCTTCAATAATCATGTAGGCAACCAAAGACTTGCGACCAAAAAACTATGAATTTACACAGCTAACAATTTTCCAATTTTAAGTTACCACAACGAATCATCGAATCATGCTTTCAAGCGACCTTATTTATATTACTCGGTCGTGAATATCTCGAACGTTCTGAAAGTTACTAAATCAAGTTAATCACACAATCAGCATTATTGCGTCACATGTGTCACAATAGCGAACCAGTCAAGCGAATAGTTTTGGATCTTTCTCCAAGACTCAAGATACTAAGCAGTGTTGCCATTTTTTTATAACTAAATGTAAAATATTTAAATTGCTTATAAAACCGTTATTTCTTCGGCTATTTGAGCCGGACCAAAGCGAAATCAAAGAGATTTTTTATGAGATTGTGAAAATACATAGTGTGGGCAATTTTTAGGAACGGAACAGCAATACTAACACTGAAAAATGATTGTGCCATTTTTTGTGGTAATTAGAATTTTATTGGTTAATTTCATTTCAGTAACCTCTTTTTATTCTGTTAAAATTGGTCAAAAAAATGGAGTTTGAATAAAGTTTCAAGAAAAACACAGAGTCGAATGACATAGACTGACGCTGGCGTATAAAAAAATGATACAATTAATTATATAATGTAAAACTACAAGCGCATAAGCAATTAATGATCTTTCTTCAATTTAGTCAAAACAAAACCTGACATTTAAACGGATAAGTTAAAATAATATTTTTTCAACCAATTTTAAAATTGTTTCTTTTTCTATGCACATTAATAACATGAAATTAAGATTGATTGAAAAATAAAGACAAAATAAGCTTCATACACAAATCCATCATTCGTTTTCAAGATTTAAAATTTTTATTGATTTTTATCGTATTTCAACTCCATTTATTCTTCAGACTCGTACAAAAATGTTATACTAAGGGCAACTTTTAAGCAATACCGTACCTGCTTATTTAATGCTATATATACAGGTCCGCAAGCAACAAGAAGATCTAGCAGATAATTGCTTTCAGAGATGCCAAAATATTGTAGTGAATTGGAATTTTTAATTTATTTTTTTAGTTTTTATTTGAGACATAACTAAAATGCTAGTCTACCCAGACTATCTTAATAGCCTGAGTAAGCTTAGCCTAAATAAAAAGTTGCAAAAGGGCTACTGTTTATGAAGTGCGTAGAACGTTCCTAAACCTGACCTTACTTAAAATTAACTAGTAACTACTACCGGAAGGATGGGGAAAGTACTGGTAAACACTTAAGTTTGACAAATGTCAATTTGTGATAATACTACTGTAAATCAAGAAACTACTTTGAAGCTGCAATCGATACGAAAAACAAAAACATATCGCAATGCTTGCAAAAAAAACTTTCAATGACTCTAAAATTAGACGGAGTACCGCGATACTTTATAAAAAAAGTACCGCTGTACCGGTACTCGTTACCAAGTACCGACGGTACCGGTACCAGTACTAAAAAAGTACCGCGGTACTTTTGTACACGGTATTGCCCACCTATGGTTTTAGCACAGGGGTGGGCAAAGTTTTCAGTGAAAGAGCCACATGTGAAAATTCAAAACTGCCGGAGAGCCACCAATTTTGTAATTATTTAAACAGATTTTGTAAAGAAAATGGATTTATTTTATCAGATAAACAATGACTACCAAGTTCAACATTTACCTATATAAGTGAAGCTCATGGAAGTATTAGTTGGTTGGATCACTGTCTTACCTCAACAAATGTAAATAAATCAATATGTAAGGTATCTATACTGTATGATTTTGTTTCCTCAGATCACAAACCAATGGCTGTATATTTAAAAATTAATTCTTTACCCACATATAATAAAGTAAGCTCCAATAAAGTACCTTATTCTGTAAAATGGAACAAATTGAAACTTGGTCAAAAAAAAAGCCTATGAACAGTGGTGTAAACATTTTTTAAACAAAATTGAAGTGCTTTTTGATGTCATACATTGCAACAATCCATTGTGTGACAAGTTAAACCACCATAAGTTTATTGACAAATTCTATGCTGACATAGTTTCTGCTATTCTATCAGCATCTGAAATTTGTTTTAAAAAATCCAAATGTAGTAGACCTTATAAAAGTCAAATTTTTGGGTGGAATGAAGATGTGAAACACTTACATGATTGTGCAAGAACTGCATTTCAAGAATGGATAGCTAGTGGTAGATGCATAGATAGTCAAAGTTATAGTAATATGAAAGAAAAGCGTAAGATTTTCAAAAAAGCTCTGAAAGAATGCAAAAAGAGAAATGAGCAATGTAAAGCTGATTACCTTGCCATAGCTTTACAGAATGACAGATCAAAAAAGCAATTTTGTTCAAAAGTTAAATCAGTTGGTAAAAAGAAACTTCTTCCTACTGAAATAGAGGGTAATTCCACTCCCATATCCATAACCTAAATGTGGAGAAGTCAATAGCCTATAGCCAGCTACTAAATTCTTCACAATCACAATGTCATAAAACAGCTGTTCTTGATCATCTTTGTGATGGTGCACAATACAAAAACATAAACAAATTTTACTGTAGCATAAAGCTAGTGCGCTCACTTCTTGTAAAATTACCCCTAAACAAATCTGTTGGTTGTAATTGTAATTGTAATTGTGCGTGGTCAAGCTCGAAGCACGTTCTTGATTGAGTTGTTGTACTGTGCGTTTTATCTCTCTCGTGGTTACTGCAGAACGCTGTCAGAGCGACGCGTGGTTGTTTAGGTGTGTTGTTCTTTAAGTTGTGTTGCTTGTTCCTCTGTTAACGTGCATTTCTGTTTAGGTAACTACGTTTCTTAGTTGATTAAAACCTAAATTCGTTGTGTTTTGGGTAATTTCAGAACAGTCAGTTTCTTAGTTGATAAATTGTCAGCTGAACATCTTTGTTTTTGTGACCCAATCATAAATGTTTATTTGAGTTTATATTATAATATGTGTTTAAAGCATGGATACATTCCCTCTAATTGTCTTGATACTGTTATAATTCCAACTCTTAAGAATATTAATGGTAATATTAATGATGCTAACAACTTTCGTCCTATTGCTATAGCTACCATCTTATCTAAATTGTTTGAACGTGTTATACTTAATATATACTAAGGTTTTTAAAACATGTGATAATCAATTTGGTTTTAAAGCTAAAGTTTCAAGTGATATGTGTGTATTCACTTTAAAGCAATTAATATCATCGTATCATAAACAAGGTATCCCAGTGTATTGTGCTTTTTTAGATGCTTCAAAGGCTTTTGATCGGGTTAACCATTATATGTTATTTAAAAAACTAATGGAGAGAAATATGCCTACTTGTTTTGTTAAAATTTTATACTATTGGTATAGTAAACAAAATATGAAAGTAAAATGGGGTAACTGTTTATCTAGTCCTTTTTCTGTATCAAATGGTGTTAGACAGGGTGGTGTGCTTAGTCCATACCTGTTTGCTTTATATATTGATGACTTATCAGTTAAATTAAACTGTGTAAAAGCTGATTGCTTTTTTGGCAACTCGCGACTCAATCATATTATTTATGCTGATGATTTATGTTGCTTTTCTCTTAGTTTAGATGGTCTACAAGATTTACTTAATCTGTGTAGTAACTACGCCGTTGAACATGATATTACATTTAATTATAGTAAATCAGTTGGTGTATTATTTTTGCCTAAATATCTTTTGATTTCAAATGTTCCAAAAGTCTTTCTTTGCAGCAATGTAGTAAAATTTAAAAATAACGTAAAGTAGCTGGATGTTTTTCTTAATAATAATCTTAAAGATGATGATGATATTTGTCGGCAAGTTTGTTATTTATATGGAAAATCATATCAACTAAAAGCAACTTTTTCAAAATGTTCCCTTACTATAAAAAATATACTATTTAATTATCACTGTACTTCGTTTTATGCTAGTCATTTATGGTCTAATATCTATGCTCTTCATTAAATCACTTACGAGTTGCACACAATGATTCCTTTCTGTTAATTCATGGGCTCAAGCGTAATGTTAGTGCAAGAGAACTACAAGTAAAAGCAAATATTCCCACTTTCGATGCACTACAGAGAAAACTTATTTATCGATTTATGGAACGGTGCTGCCTTTCCAGTAATATATACGTATGTTAACTATACGGTGTATAGCAATTTCTTCTTCCAGAGTGACTATTATAAACATTGTCTTCAATTGTTGATGTAATTCAAATGTTCTATTTTTCTTTCCGGCTTGTTTTCTTTTTTTGTTGTTGTTGTTGTGAGTGTTTTTTCTCTTTTCTATGGACCTTGTGTCTGACTTAAATAAACAAATAAATAAATAAATAAATAAATTCTGTTTAAGGTGTTAATGCAAATAAAGTAAACAAAGCAAGTTTTAATCAAATAATAAAAACAAATGCAACGTTATACGATTTACAATTTTTCCGAGATTTTACCAGCATTAGATGCACGTGGGTTTCCATTTTATTAGCTAGCTTTCGAAAATCTGGGCGATATAAAATCAAAGTAGGGTTGCCAGATGCAAAATTGGAAAATAAGCTAATTAAGATGAAAAAGTAGCAAAAATTACCAAAATTAAGTCAGATTAAATTTAATTTTTGTCGCTAAAAAAAGTGTTCTCTAAAAAAAAAAGAAAAAAGGTCTTCAGTAAAAATTTATATATGATCTCTCAATTTTTCTCCCAAAATCATGGCTAGTTTGCAGTGATGGCTTTAATAGAGTGCAAACGGTGCGGCCGCACTAAAATCCCCTAAAATACATCAAAAAGTGGCTTCCCTAAACAAGAAATTGCTCTATTCCTTCATAGTAGCACCAGGACGTCAATGGCATGTCAAAAAAAAGAAAAAAATTTTGAAAAAAAAAGTAACGGCTTCCTAGGCAGTTGATCTTTTTTTTTGAGATCACAATGTCTTGGAGCAGTATAAAGTGCCTCTCCATGCTTTGAATCACCCAATAGTGGCCCCGTCCAAAATTGAAGACTTTTTTTTATACATTACTATATGCTTTCATATACATGGCTTCAGCTTCCTTTTTTTAGTACACTAAATAGTGGCCCCCCTTACGTTTCTTGCACCGGGCCCCCTTTTTGTAAGGCCATCACTGCTAGTTTGCACTCCAAACAAAAAAAAGCCAAAAATCCAAACAAAGTTTTTGATGCCAATCACACTAAAAAAAAGCCAATCTGGCAACCCTGAGTCAAAGCGGTGTGCATTAATTCTTTCAAATCTTCATTTGTTAAACTTGCACGATACTATTATTTTATAAATTTCATTACAGAAAAGCAAATCTAAAAGAAGCGAGCACTATCTTTCTTTCTGTTATTCTAATGTTACCATGCAGCGTGTCTCGTACGCGGGGAGAAATAAATGAAAAAAAGATAGCGCTCGCTTTGCTCAAATTTTTGCTGTAGTATAAATGGTCCTTAACAATAAACAAAGAATAGCTTTTATTTCCACGCTATAAACCGACTTAGCACCTAATTAAAAATCTTCGTTTGCAGTGAATAGCAATTGTACATTGTTCGTTATCGTTATTATTGTATAGCTAGAAGACCCGCAAACAAAAGGTCGGCGAGCCGCAATTTGCCCACCGTTGTTTAAGCATCTACCGCATTATTACCACTGTAGCGAACTTTACTAACAAACCATTAGAATGTTTCACTTGGCTTCGTGCTGGTTATGAGACGGTTTCTCGTTAAGTTGCTTATAAAAGATTGGCCGCGTACGGCAGTTGCCTTTTTTTTTTTTTTTTTTTGAATTTTATTTGAGAATTATATACAGTACACATTAACAATAAGAAATTCGTCCTTTATTCGTCCTCCTCCTCCTTCATGCTTTTGAGTGCGTTGATTGAGTGTACGTTGGTGATGAAGCCAGCATACATGGGCGTCCCATGACCAATTTCCAGGGGGGGTAAAACTTCCGGGAGGGGCAGAATTATGCGAAAATGCAGTTTATATAGCAAAATTAAAATATTTCAATTTTCAGGGGGCATATGCCCGCTTTTCCCCCCAGCGGACGCTTATGCCAGCATAGGTAATTAACGAAGAACTATTTTTAATTCAGCAAATAGAAACGCTTAAAAAACAAATCATTAATAAAAATTTTAACTATTTCAAATAAAATTATGTGCATATCAAATGGAGCATTGTGCAAAACGCATCGGGCTCATGCCGCTCAAATAAAATAGATTCATATAGACTTGAGCAAAGGAGAACAAAGTTACATTGGCATTTTGTTGGCAGAATTGGCAAATAGTCGGCAGTTTTTCCGACTTTTTACTGTCATCCAAAAACTGTTCGAATTTTTTTTCAACTATCAGACCATAGAGACTAACATTTTTTTTATTCTTCTTAAGCGTTGAGGCATAACAAAAACATATAGACTATCTCTCATCAAAAAATGTTCTATTATTTAACAATCAAAGCAATTGAAATTTCATTAAGCAAAGAACTGTAGCAAAAGTCGGCAGCGTGGTCGAGTGGTTAGGCCGTGCTCATGACCAACATGGTCTCGGTTCGAAAACCTTCTCGCTCTATTCTGTTGTGTTCTTGGTAAAGACACTTTACGGCACTTTCCCCTGCTTGGTGGTCTTGGTAAGCAGTTCTGAATTGAAGCCATATCTCTATTAATTTACAAGCGGACAGCAATATCTTGGCATCTCCGAAAGCAGGTCGGGGTAATTGCTTACCCTATGTATAGCGCCTCCGTCGCTTTCCTGCGAGTCAGGAGGATAAATATAGAGATAAAGTATGTAAGTAAGTAAGTTTACATTACTTATTGTCGCTGTTTTGTAAAAAGCAGCTTGCATCAATATTTAACACAAACAACTGGTAATGTCTTTGAATAAAAAATTTTGGCCAACTTCTTACCAGCGTAGATTTAACTTTTTTTTCCACTTTACTACTTAACGCAACAAATAGAACAAACCAGAACTCAAAAATAAATCATCGGCAGAAAGATGGCATTGCTGGTTAAATGTTGGCAATTTTTCCAACTTTCTCCCAACCCAGCCGCGCTAAAGCCAACGTTGGCCCGATGATGAATGTTTACTGGGATGAGCTGTAGAATTGTCACGCTACGATTTCAATTTTATCAAATGAAGACATTGCACCTTTTTAAATTAAGTGTTTAAATCGACACCTTTTTGGATTAATTGTTTAGATTGAAACCTTTTTTGATTAATTGTTAAAATCGTAATCTTTTTTTAATTAATTGTGTAAATCGCATTAACGTTGACGCGATTATTTAGAATTTATTTGTGACTATTTGCCGTTGTTGCCCTGGACAGCTGTCTGGATTACGAATTTACGCGGTGAAGTGACTTTGTTCTCGTTGTTGAAAAACAACGGGTGTAAAGCGTTCCTTCACATGTGGTCGCTAAAAAGGTGTATATATACGGGGCGGCAACGAGAAGACATTATTAAAAGATTCAATTGTAGATGCAGATACTGTATAAAGGCGGATTCGAGATGATGAACGTATTCTGTGTATATTTTAGTATGTGAATGTATCTGTCGGGGTGGCAAGTTGGTATTAAGCGTTAGCGGGAAAATTTATAAAATTCGTTATATTCTTTTGCGGCTCTGTAAATTCGGTTAGGTAATTTGTATGTGTTTAATCTATTGGTAAATTGTAGCATCTCGTGAATAATTTTGGCGCTTGTTTTTATTTTCATTTAATCTTTTTGTCTTCGTTTCTTCAATATAATTAATTAAGATTATAATACCTGTCTGTCCTTCTAAATCGCTAGGCCCCGCCAGTTTAACACTCGCATAAGCTCCTTTCAACAGGCTGGTGATTTTCTGCGATATTCACGTAGGGTTCGCCTCTAGTATCTTGTAGTTATTCTGGTACTAAGTAGGTAGAGCGTGACAAGAATCTTATGGATTACCTTGACTTAATCAAGAGTTATCGTGATTAAATTTGCAGATTTAGTTATACTTATTGTTAAATAATTATATTTTATGCTTTTTTTATTTGGCGGAGCAGAAATATAAGAAAACTGAATTTAACTGAAGAATCGTCGGCAGCGTAGTCGAGGTCGGCAGCGTGGTCGAGTGGTTAAAGCGCCGGGCTCGTGACCAACACGATCTCGGTTCAAAACCCACTCGCGCCATTCTGTTGTGTTCTTGGGAAAAACAGTTTACGGTACATTCCCCTGCTTGGTGGTCCTGGTAAGCAGTTCTAAATTGCAGTCATATCTCTATTAAATTACGAGCGGACAGCAATATCTTGGTATCTCCGGAAGCAGGTCGGGGTAATTGCTTACCCTATGTCCTCTGTCGTCTGTATTTCCTATGTCTCTGTATGTCCTATGTCCTCTGTCTAGCGCCTCCGTTGCTTTACTGCGAGCCAGGAGGAAAAATATAAAGATAAAATAAAAAATAAAAAAGTTTTTTACATAGAGCTTTGTGCGTCACCTAACGGATTGTAATTTGTTATTTTTTTGTAATGAGTAATAATTCTGCTAAGGATTTTTACTAGATTTCAATTTTTAAAGAAATATTGCTTAATTACGAATTTTCTTTAACAATGGCTCTATATTCTACTACACTTCATACGGTACCCTTCGTATGTATTATCAAATGTGATGTATTCTAAGCGTCAGTAATTGTCAAGCACCCCTTAGACAGATGTCAACATGTGATATGTTGTAAACAATCTCAAGGGGTATATAAATTAATTGTTATTATTATTATTATTATTACTTTTTATAACTGTATAGTGATTCTATTTTAAATGATCGATTTTCAGTTTTTGATTATAATTACAAAAATTAATTTTGTTCGTCTAGTTTAATTAATTACCTTTTAAATTTGTGGAAATTCTCAAAAGCTGTGAAGTTAGTAAGGGCAAACCGTGAATGAGAACCCAAAATGTTTTAAAAGTTGAGATGCTTACACAGTACAGCTACATTTCAATAATGTTTAATAGTACCATTCTGTTAAAAGTAATTTACCTTATACAGGTCTGAATCTAAAAATTTATTTTATGTTACAGTTTCAAAAGATGTCAAAAGGTGTTTTAAATTTAAAGTCTGTGTTTAACAAAGAAAGAACTTTTAGACCAAAAAAAAATTTTGAACCAGGGACGAAAAAATTTGATTTGCATAAAAGAGCACAAGCTAGTCTTCGTTCAGGTATTTAAAAAATAATCAGATATCATTAAATTTCTAAACTTTTTGGGTTTCTTCAAGAAGTTATCATACGGTATGTGATCTTTTTTTGATGAAACTAAGTTAAAATCCCTCCTACAGCACCAGGATGGAATAAAAAAGAAACAAAGAGGAAATGTATCCTGAAGAAGTAATAGTAACTACTGGGGGATCTGCATTAGTTTGACAAACAAAAATCACTTATGGTAACTTCTTGAAAAGATCCAATTTTTTTTTTATATTAGTTTTACAGTCATTTTCAAAAGTATAGAACCACTTTAATCACAATGATATTTTGTGACAGAGTGTGAACTAATCCATGATTAAATCATCCAAATTACATTATTTCATCGAAGAAACACACTATAGCCATATAGTCAATTATTGAATCTTGCAAAAATTTCAAATATATATTTGCAACCAGTTGCAGTGCAGATAAATGTATGATTGAAAGGTATTTTTAATCTTAAAACTAAAGAAAAATAGGCTAAAAACCTTCATTATTAGCTGTTGAACATGCTCAAATACTGGCTTTGCATATGGAAAGACTCTCAGCAGATAGCAAAAAGACTACAAAGTAGCAAAAGTTCAGTCTACTGCACCATAAAAAAAGTTTAGGAAGGATGCAATTTATGATGACAAGAAAAAAACTTGTAATCCCATAAAACTTTATGAAGAGATGATCATGCCATTTGACAAGCTGTCATGCAATTTTGCATTAGTTCTTGTCATAAAATATAAGCTAATTTGTTAAAAAAATGGTACAGACATTAATCTTAACACAGTTTTCAGTTGTTAGAGCAAGGAGTTCGATTTAAAACCCTATAAGCCAGCTTGAAAACCACATCTCACATCTGTTATGAAAAAAAACAGTTTTTTTTTTGCAAATAAACATCTTCATTAAACTGTAAAAAAAATGGGGAACAGTTTTATTTTCTGATGAATCTATAGTTCAACAGTTTGCAGTGCGATAAAGGATATTTAAAAACCAAAATGCCAAAGATTCAATGCCAAGCACAATGTCAGTACAGTAAAACACCCCTCAAGCCAGATGGTATGGGGGACCATGAGCAAACATGGGACTGCCAGGTTGTTTTTCTTGGCCCAGGCACCAATATTAAGTAGATACCTTTAGAACAATGTGAGTATACATCATTTCAGTGCCCAAAACTAGTGTCTGTGTTGGTATTAGCTGGTGTGACATTATGTGAAAAGAAAACACCCCTTGTTTTCATTGATCAGGGTGTCAAAATTAACCAGCAGTTTACTTTTAATTACATTTACCTTTTGATTTACATGTTGAGGAATACAGTGGTTTCCTGGGTTGAAAAAATCATGGGAGACAGCAAAATAACACTTCAGCAAGATGGAGCAACCTCCCATACTGACAAATTGGTTCAGAGATTTTGTCAGGAGAATTTCAAAGGGTTTTGGTCAAAGGAACTTTGGCCCCCATCTTTGCCAGATATAACTCGATAGACTTTAGGAGTGTGGTTAATATTAGAATAGAAGACTTGTGCGATCTCCCATAAATACGTTGAATCATTGAAATTTGCTTAAATGCTGGAATAAAATAGACGCTTAAATTTTGCATTCAACATGTTTCCGAATTTCCAGCAGACTCAGCATGTAATTCTTGCAAAAGAAGATTATATTGAGTAAAACTTGATTGAATAAAATTAGTCTTTTTTTGCCATTAATTTGAACCATAATTTAATAAATTTGCTTGAATAACAAAGTATTTTTGAGGGTTTTCAATTGTCTATACCTGTCATTTACACCCTGTAAAACTGATTTACCTTATTGTATTTTGAAAAACTGGGAAAATTTTAGCGTTGTCCTATACTTTTGCAAATAACTGTATATTATTTGAGTAATTTTGGTATAATTATGCCTTTTCCCATTTTGATATCACACATTGATAAATTCTTGGTGTATTATATATGTGTGTGTGTGTATTTGGCTCAGCTTTTTGATTAAATATTTGAGTTGTTGTTCATTATTTCCTGAGCTTACTTCCATAATCTTTAAATTTTTAAAAATCTTCAAAGCCTGCAAATTTAGTAATGGTCAACAGTGAACAAGATCCAAATATTTTGCGTACTATATTTTCTAAATATTATTGTTTTAGGTTTGGACTTAAAAGCAATTGTTTTACTTCCACCTGGTGAGGATATTAATGATTGGGTTGCTGTGCATGTTGTAGATTTTTACAACAGAATCAATTTAATTTATGGAACTGTCACTGATTTTTGTTCAAAAGAGGTAAGTTATAATTATTGACTTTTAAACTTTTTAATGTAATTCTTTATTACTGTTTGTGATTTTAAATAAAGCTTTAAATTATTTTTAGTGTTATGATAAAGCAGAGTGTGGTCCTACTTATGATATAGGTCAAGTTACAAAAAAATTTTGGGTCTTTTTATGAAGCAACCATTAGCAATTTTTATTAGTAAAATTACCCAGAATTTCCCCTGGTTTACAATCACTTCTTAAAGAGACCCTTTTTCTCTTGTTTCTTTTTATTTTCTCTTGTTGCTATAGGAGGGATTCTGGGTTAGTTTTGCTGACAAAAAACAGTCATGATCTCTTGAAAAGATCCAAAAATTTTTGGCCTGCTTTGAACAATTAGTTAAGAACTGTCTAATTAGTTTGGTAGTGTTTTCAGAAAATTGCTTTATGTTCTGGATCTGTAGCTGGCAATGTTGATTTAATAAATAATGATCTACTAAACAAGTTAAAGAGTTGTTCTGTAGATAGTTGCAGCACATTGTTTTAAAGAATTGAAAATTTAAGAACTTTTTTAATTTAAATTATTTGTTTGTACAGTTGTGGTTGTAATTCTTTGTGAAATAATTTTAAAACTCGTGTTGCAATAATTGGTTTTCTTTTATTTGTAATGGTGCTTTGTAAACTGTTGCATTCGATCTCAAAAATTCAAACATATAATTATACATGCCTGATAGATACTGCTAGGTAATTTTCAATTCATTAAAATGAATTGCAGGATCTATGTATAAGCAAGAGTATATTAGTATTTCAGGTATTACTTGTATTATTCAGGTATCTTATTACTTGTAATGAAGCAATAAATTAACAGCTGTCAATCAAGTATTGACTGATAGGTTTAAGCAAAGTTGGTTGGCAGTACCGAATTTTATTTTTGCTTGAAATAGTATAGGTATTACTGAAAGCTTTTATCTAACACTCATCAAAAAAACATTGTTAGAGTGATACAACTAAAGTGCTTTAAATATCAACTTGTGTGCCATTGTGATAGTTGATTTTTTGGTCACATGTTTCATCAATTGTAAGAGCATATCAAATAACAAATCCCTAAATATCTTACCAATCAATTACACCATGTAACACAAAATTTGTTTCCCTGTTAAAACCATATTTTTCTGTTATCTTATGGTATGAATAAATAGAAATGGGCATTCACAAAGTTCAAACTTTGGTTTTGAGTTCAATAGATCACTTTGTTGGATTTTTTGCTAATTTGCATTTATAGTTTAAAAAATTTTTCACAGTATCTGCATTGAAACAATATAATTTTTGTTTAACATATTATTAATGTTATTGTCACTTGTGAATGTGTTACAGTAACTTTATAAAGTTACAGTAACAGTATAAAACATTTCAGAGTTGGCTATAAAAATATAGCTTAATTAAACTGGGAACGATTAAGTAAGAAAGGCGCGGGGCGGCAGCTGAAAATGCTAAACATGGTAGCCTATGGCAATTCTACCAATGCTGAATGTTGATTAAAAGTATTCCAAGAGAGAATGTTGCAACCTATTACAAAACTAACTGAGGTGATTAAACAATATAAATAAAATTAACTATCATACATCACAACTTTACTAAAAAGAAGTTTTCTTGTGTGACTTTGCCGATTGTACGTCAGCTCGCTTTCATGCACAAGGTTCCAAATATAGTCTCCCATCATACTTTTATTATACTGGCCTTTATAGCGTTTCTCAAATGATTTGATATCTTGATGAAATCTTTTGCCTTGCTCTTCCGAGTAATCACCCATGTTATCCTTGAATTCATCAATATGAGAGTGCAGAACATGGACCTTTAGCGACGTTTTGCAACCCATTTTCTCATATGCATCCACAAGTTCCTCCACAATATTTCTGAAGTTATCTGCCTTGTGATTTCCGAGAAAACCTTCAACCTCAGAAACAAAACTTTTCCAAGCTCTCCTCTCAACTGCAGAGAGTTTCTCAGAAAAACTGTTGGATTTCATAAGTTGCTTCACTTGAGGACCCACAGATATTCCAGCTTTAACCTTTGCCTCAGATAACTTCGGGAACAACTCTTGGATGTGCTTAAATGCATCACTTTCTGGGTTTAACTTCTTTACAAACTGCTTGATGAGGCCCTGTTTGATGTGGAGAGGTGGCAGAAGCACTTTTTTTGGTTCCACCAATGGTGTATGCTTTACATTGTGAGTTTCAATATCATAACTAGACCTGGGAAGCCAATTTCTCTTGTTGTAGTGAAAGTTTGTATTTCTGCTATCCCAGAGACAGAGATAGCAAGGGAACTTAGTAAAACCTTGTTGAAGCCCCATTAAGAAGGCCACCATCTTGAAGTCACCAATGACCTCCCAATTGTATTGGTCATACCGGAGAGCGCTTAGCAGCATTTTGACGTTCTCGTAATTCTCTTTCATCTGCACTGAATGAGCCAAATGAATGGAGGGGCCCTTGTTTTGTGTTGTGCAGTAAAACAGCTTTGAGACTTTTTGATGAGCTGTTGATGAAGAGTCGCCAATCTGAAGTATTGCAGGAAATCCCTATAGCTTCGAAAAGTCCTCTTATATCATGGCAATAGCACAAGCCCTTTCTAAAAGAGAAAAACGTTGAAAAACCACGATGCTTCTTCCTCTGGAAAGTAATGCAGACGCCTTCATCAAGTAAATCCCATTGCTTCAATATGGATATTAAAAGCTCGGCATTAGACTTTGTCAGTGCCATCTTTCGAACAAGATCATTGATATCTTCTTAATTAGGGTAACAAGGACACCTTTCACCCCAACTCGACATCGACGACAAACAACAGATGATGATGATGATGGTGCACCTTCCTCCTTTTTGGAATCCTCAGAACTTGTCTCTGCAGGATAAGGTTGATCTCTTGTGGGTGGCTGTGGCACAGGCAAGTCGGTGGTGTTATAAGGAACAGGGGCAATAGATGATGGAATGTTAGGATACTCAATTGGAGGTGCATTTTTTCCCTTTCTTCGTTTTGTTGGATCCACCATGCAGAAGTAACAATCAGTATAATGATTTGAAGGCTCACGCCAGATACAGGAAATAGCGAAACACATAGCTCTTTTTTTTCCTCTTAGCCAACCTTCAAGAGTGCGACAACAGTAGTCACAGATGACATGTGGTGCCCATCATCTATCTTGATCACCGACTGGCATTCCGAAATAATGAAGATAGGCTTCTGCTGCACAAATGCAGTTGCTCAAACAGTGTTTTTTTGCTCTTTTGGCAAAAAATTCACCACATACATAGAAGAAGGAATTTGCTGAATATTTGCAACCATGGGCAGTCATTGCACAGTTTTTCAAGAGTATGTTACAATAAATGAAAACAACTTAACTTATAACTCTAAAAATATGAGTTTATTAGCTGTATTAAACAAATCTAGGTAACGAAAACAGTTGAAATAATGAATAAATATATGAAACTCAACAAATTGATGTATCTTTACAAACCTGAAGTTTCAAGACAATAATAGCTATTTTTTGGTGTTTTCAAGCATAGTAAATCAGAAACTGGAGGTTATTTCCAAGAAACAAAAAAAATTTTTTTTTGTTACATGATGTTATCTTCTTAAAATCAGATAATTCTTTCTTGTTTTTGCAAAGTCAACAGGAATACCCAATCTAATTCTTGTCATGACATTACCTTTGGTCAACATCTTTTACAAAACTCTAAATGGTCATTATAGCAACAAAAAAATTCTCAATTCTTGTGCAAGAACATTTTTTTTATTTATCCTGCTTAGAAAACACTTCTATTAATTTTTTCCAATCAAATCTTTGCAAGCAAAAATATTTTATCAATGGTTTTAAAACTCACTTTAATTTTTCTTTCTCTAATTGGTCAATTGTTTTCAACCAATAAGTTTACTTCTTTGTTCTGCTATATAAAGCAGTTTATTTCATTTACCAAATTTAATCTACTGAAGAAAACTTGAAAGAATATTTATCAATTTTAACTTGAAAGAATTATGACATGTAGATTTTAAGTCATAACAAAAAAAATAAACAAAAAGTTGAGGACTCAGAAGACTGTTAGAATATTACAGACACACACAACAAACCAATTCTTTCAAAGACTGTAGAAGCATTTGTATGCTGGTATGAAAAGCAGGGCTGGAGTTGGACCCCAAAAGTCATGGAACCAGCCAATTTTGGAGGGGCCAAAGCCAGAGCCAAATTCTCATTTTTTGTGGAGCCTGAATTGGAATCAAAAGTTTTCCTGGCTCCAGCTTGCAGCAATATATTTTTTTTACATTTGGAAGTCACTTAATTCATTCATGGATCTGAATGTGCTTTAAGGAAATGTAAAGGGTTTGTTGTGTTTGAGTCACATGTTTAAGTTGAGTAACATAAAGTTTGAGATAGGTGCCCATTGGAAGTACACTGATTTTGTCATGTAGATGTTGAGTGTTTGTGTTTCATGTGCACCCAGTAGCGCACAAAGTTGTGTTCTAAATGATTTGAATTTTCTTCATGTTAGTGTTTGATATGATAAGGCTCCGTATGGTGTTTGCATATTCCAATATGGGATGAGGCATAGCTTTCAATATAGAGATGGTTAGTTCTTTTTGTTTACCCCATTTGGTAGAAGTGTATGCTTTAAGAATGTTAGTGTTTTGTTTTGCTTGAAGAATATTGAGGTTTATGGGTTGTGAAAAAGTTAGTTTTGGGTCTGGAAGAATTTCAAGAATTTTTGGGTATTTTGTTGTTGGTAGTGTTTGATTTTTATTATTATTTAAGTGATAAGAGTTGTGCCATATTTAGCTGGATCTGGTGTAGAAAGTGTGATTGTAGTTTTGCCTGTGTTTATATAAAGATTATTAGTGGTGGCCCATTCATAGATTTGTATAAAGATATGGTTGAATAAGTTGTTGGGTTATGTCATCAACTTATGTTGTGATTTGTACACCTTTTGAGGTGAGGGGAATCTTCAAGATGTAAATTTTAAATAATGTTTGAGACAGACCTCTACTTTTAATGTTGATTTGTTTGAGTTTTGAGAGTGTGCCATTGTATTGAGTGCAAGCTTGTTCTTTAATGTAGTTGGCTATGAACTTGATGATGGTAAGGATGTTTGGAATGTTTGTTCATCTAAGTTTATGTCTTTTTATTGTATGAAACTCCTTGCTCATGTCCAAAGCTACTGTTACCATGTAATGTTGCCTTAGATTGAAGTTTTTTGTGATTTTGTGGCAGATGTTGTGCAAAGCAGTGTGTGTTGAATGTTAATGTTTGAATCCATGTTGATGAGAAATAACTAGACTGTTTTCTGTTATTTATGTTAATAGTGTTTTCTATAGTGGTGTTTTGGCAATGGTTGATAAAAGTCATATTGATCAGTAGTTTACTCCAATGTTGTCATCCTTGTTTGGTTTTAAAATGGGAGTGATTGTGGCATATTTCCCAAGATGTGATATTATGTTAGTGTTGAGGGCAGTGTTGTACATTGTGAAGTATTTGATTGCAAGTGGCCCTAGGTGTTTCCAGTACTGATGTTTATGCCAGCAGGTTTGTGCTGTTTAAGACAGCTAATAGCACTTGAGTAGGTGGTAAGTGGTATTTTCTCAGTGGGAAGATTTTTGATTTGATAATCTATGTGTCTGTTGATTTTGTCTGTAATTGACGTTGTGAATTGTGTATTAAAAGCTGATGCTTCTGTTCTGTTGTGTAAGTCGGTTTTTGTTGGATAGTTTTGCTATAGTGCCCTCAGTCAGTTGGATTGCTTTGCAATCAATTTAGTCAAGATGTTTTTTGGGTGTTTGTATTGTGTTCATGTATTTGTTTGTTATGTGATTTTCAAAGTAATGATTTGTGGGTCTGATCTGTTTTGTTAGTAAAGTGTTAAATGAGCTTGCAAATATGCATGAGCAAGTGAGTGCAATTTATGCTGTCTTGATTTTTTTAGGGATGAAGGATTTATTGACATCCAGTATTCCCTTGTGGGGTTGGGTCTATGAGATGAGATCTTCAGCCAGATGTTTAATTAGTGTCCAATTATGAACATGTTTATTTTATAAATGTTGCAACAGGTTCATAGCTTCAAAACAACACTCCATTTGAGAACCTTTACTATGCTGGGTGTCCATGAAGTTCTTGTGCTCATCCATACATTACACATAAATTATAATTATAATATAGGTATTTGTGATAGAAGGAATCTGAAAATAGTGTTATAAAGTTTCCTTTTTCTAATTATGGTGAACTAAAAAGTCAAATGAACTGTCGAACATGAAAAAGACTCACTCAAAGTTGATAGGTGGTGTGCTGTGGGAAAAAATCATATTATAGGACCTCCTTTTGGAAGATAATGCTAAGAGCTACTTAGATATGCTGCAGAATTACTTTGTTCCACAGCTTTAATGATTAAACTTGGAAGATGATGCAATTTTTCAATGAGATGGAGCTCTTTCACACTTTGCTCTATGTGTTAGACAGTTTCTAAATCAGAAATTTCCTAACAGATGGATCAGTAAAGGTGTTACTCTTGGTATTGCTAATGATGGAAGACATCTGGAAATGTAAAAAAATTCAATTAAAAATTTAAAATATTTAGATTTTTTGTTTTTTAATAATTTTAACAGATTTTTTCTATCTCATACTTTTAAAGTTATAATTTTTTTGTAATGCACAAGAACTTTATTGACACCCTGTATTATACAGCAAACATGATTTTGTGTTGCTCTTAATCTTATGAGAAGAACAAAAAATTGTGCACTAAAGTTGACATGGTTTTTATTAAAGGCACAAGCTTTCGTGGGCTACTGCACACTTCATTAGGTGCAATGGAATGAAGTCTGCAGTAGCCTGCAAAAGATAGTGCCTTAAATTAAAACCAAGTCAACTTTAGTGCACAATGTTTTATTCTTCTTATTTGATTTTAATAGTTGACATGGCTTTCCCAATTTTTACTTTTTCAACTCCTTTGCTCTTAATCTTGCTGGAGCTACTTTTGCAAAATGTAAGTCCAGTCAGATTTTATGTAGTTTTCATTTTTAAAGACAAAAAAATTGTTTTTGGCCTACAATTTCAAGTCAATTATTTTGTGGTCTCTGTTAGACTTTGAAACTGTAAGTATACCTTGTGTTTCTTGTAATAGACATCACATTTTTCTAAGCAGCCCTTGTAATAAAAATGCACGTCACCTCAGTTATGCAGTAATAACCAAAATATTATAACCTACCTTCCTGGTAACATTGCAAGTTAGACCATCGGTTCTTAAAGTTTTTGTCATATTTCTCCCTTTTAGGACTCAGGTATCATCATTCTTCATCCCCCCCAAAAAAAAATACCTCAATGGTCAAAGCGAAGACTTTTTGTTTTTTTGTCTGCATCCAAATTTGTGATCTGGTTATTTCTGCAAGTTTTAAAATTAACATTCAAATTTGAATCTATCTTGAATTTCTCAATTTTTGTCTCTAAAAAGTAATGATTTATTAAAAAGTTCTAACTATCCCCCCTGCCCCTCCTGCCTGGTACAGCCATGATTCTGAACGAGTTACCAATTTTTTGTATCCATTTACATTGTACCAAGGTTCTCAAATTCCTTCCCAATTTCTCCCCTTGTGAATTTTCCTCCCTTGAGATTTTAAATTTCTCTTTGCAAAGCCAAGTGACTCATTTGGAGAAACACAGAGTTAGACCGTTAGTTAAGGTAAGTTTGTTGTCCAACATTTAAAGAGAGAAAGGAACTTAACTACTTTACTGGCAAAAATCTGTGAAGTTTTATGTGTTTACCTTTACAATTGTTGTATGATTATTGTTTTTAGCAAGATACAGTTTTGCTTTTTTTCTTGTGTTAAAAGCTAAACAGCTATTTACATTTCAAAACGTTTTTTATTTTTGCACTTTCGTTTTTTTAGACATGTCCAATTATGTCTGGTGGCCCAAAGTATGAGTATCGTTGGCAAGATAACAATAAATATAAAAAACCAACAGTTTTATCAGCTTCTGATTACATAATGGAACTTATGAATTGGATTGAAACCCTTATTAATGATGAAGCAATTTTTCCAACTAAAGTTGGTGTGTAGAAAAGTTGAATTTTATCAGTAGAGTTTTAAATAAATTATTCAATATCATATGGCAGTGGTCACCAAACTACGGCCTGCGAGGTGATTTTATTCAGCCTGCTGCACGTTGTCTAAAACACTAAATTTTACTAAATTTTAGTGTTTTAGACTCCAAACTATGGCCCACAGGCCAAATTTGACCCATTAAGATGTTTTATCTGGCCCATGGAGCTCTTTTTAAAAAATATATACACTCACTTTGAGCTACAGTTGGATAGAATTATGTCATGAATACCCCCATTTCAGTTTATTTATCTTTTAATTTTTTTAGAGAACACACCAAGATTTTGGGACAAAAATAGCGAAATTAGAGATCGAATCTAAGTAAAGACGTTTAGCCCAAGGAGGTCCAAAAAAATTTATACACAGCCCTCTGCTCAAAAAGTTTGGAGACCACTGTCATACAGTATTTCATGCTTAACCTTGGCATCAATATTTTTATGCATTAATTGGTTATGATTTTGATTATATGATTTTTTATTGCAATTTATCATGTTACTATTTTAGTTAATGCAACCAACAGTGCAATATAGTGAATGCTCATTGCCCAGTCTTTTCTGTGTATGTATTTTGAAGCTTTTACTCAACTTCGACTTTTTTTGGTCAAATTTTTTACTTGCTTAGTTTCATCAAATAAACCAGTTCTTGTTTAGTTACCTGTACTACACTACAAAAATCAAATTATATCTTGAGACACTATTCTCTTTAAATTGACTGTTTTGATTGTTTATATCATGCAATCAGTCTGTATTATGCTTTACTACTACCTAAATGCAAACAGCTTTTCAAAAAATAGCATATTCATAGGCAAGTTAGTGACCTATTTGAACTTCATGTACAAGTTCTTTTGAGATTCAAGTGTTTTAGATTTAAGATTGTTTTTTAGATTGGATTTTTTAAATTAAATTGAATGTTTAAGATTTAAATTCTTTTGAGATTCAAGTTTATAATTCAAGTTTTGAGCTGGTTGAGCCATGAACCTTAAACTCACTGAAAGAAGAGGCCAACATGACATCATCAATGCTTGCAGTTATAATATATATTTTATAAATTTAAAAGTAAAATAATTATAAAATATTTAAGCAAGTGTTTATGGTACAAAATTTGAAAATAGCCAACAAAAAACTCAATGCTAAGCTTTTTATCCGACACTCATCGAGAATGAGTTTTTTGTTGGCTAATAAAATATTTGTTTACTTTTTTAATACAGACAAATTCTGTTATTTGTATAGTCAGTTTCCCAACATTTTGGTATGATTATGTGAAATTTAAAAATTTAATGAATATACTCAATTATATTTTTGGTTAAATGAGCAAAACAATAAAAAGTTGTTTGATGTTTATTCCAAAATACTGAACATTACAAGGGTTGGGATTGAATTGAGATTGTGTAAACCATGCTTGCCAGCATCAAAACAACTTCATACAACCCAGTAATGCTGCTGACAAATTTAAGTGTTCAAATAGATACTGCATTTTGTTCTCTTATGACTAGGGCTTCGTAAAGTCAAAAAAGTCAAACTTTTTTAGGCTCCCTAAAAAAATATCACCATTTTGATACCATTCTTGGAGGTGAAGACAAAGTACTATGCACAGCTGCCCTATCTCTGGTCTTATTGCAGTTACACTGGTAGTGCATTGTTTTCATTGGACTGCTCACCCAGCATTCAGGTCCACAACTGGCTGTTTGAGGTGTAAAAATCACAAACAGAAAGTTGTACCAGTTGTTTGAGTTTTCAACTTTTTCAACTGGGGTCAGCAACAAGCTGTAGTGTCCTGATGAGTCCTAATCCTCCATAATTACACTAACACAACAGGAACACCACACCTATTAATATCAAAAATAGCCTCCCTAATACACCTCTCTTTCTTCAAATTAAGAAATAATATTCCTCATTACACCGCTGCCATTCCCCTTTCTCTCTTAAATGAAGAGCTCTACAAAATTAAAACAAATTTTAAAATATTCCTTTGTAAAATTGATCCAGATTGTAAAATCGAGTAATCTCCCTTGTCCTATCCTTTCCTATCACCACTAAGAGACCTTTCAAACTCCCCAAAACTTAACCCCATATAACATATTCTCTACTAAACAAAATCTCTTACCTGCATTCCTCACCACACCAAAAAAACCCAACTTACAAAAACTGAAACTGTAAAGATCGTCTACATTTTAAAGCATACTACCTTTCCTCAAATCGTTGAAAGATCGTTACTCTTGACCGCAAAAACCCTTAATTACACAACATAAACATTTCTCAACACTTCTTAATGCTATACAAAGTGATGCTCTGGACCAAAACACAACACTGTACTGCAACTGTATTGTCTGAATACCTGTTTTTATTGTATGTGTATATATACAGGGTGATTCACCGAAGTGTTGACAAATTAAAACTGAATTATCCAACTTACTATAAGGGCAAAAGAAACAAGTTTTTAATAGATAGAATGGAAATTTAATGGACTTTCACATAAAATTCAAATTATTCAATGTAGCCCCCTTTGTTTTTCACAAGGCGCCTAAGACGTGGAAGTACTTGGGCGCACGTGGCACGCACCACTTCTGGGTCAATTTCTTCCCATGACGCCTTCAGTTTTCGTTTAAGGGTTTCGATATTTGGATGGGATGTTGAGCAGGCTTTTTGCTCCAAAATGGACCAAATCCCAAAGTCCATTGGGTTCAAATCGGGTGAAGAAGGGGGCCATACTTCCTTCTCCCAAAACCCTTTAAAATTGGTCTTGCACCAATGCTGGACTGCTTTGGCTGTGTGGGAGGTTGCCCCATCTTGTTGAAGCATAATTCCTTCCTCTCCCACTGTTTCTTGAACCCAGGGAATGACTTCTTCCAACATCCGACGATAGATAGTTTGGTTAATTTTCACGCCTTCGTCGATAAAGATTAGAGGTGTTTTCAGGCCTGTTGAAGTGACTCCTGCCCAAACCATCACGGAAGAAGGTTTCTGCCTCCTAAATGAACTGCAACGTTCAACTGGCACCATGTCCTTGTTTGGAATCCAAATCCTGTCATTTTGGTGGTTGTGGATAGCTTGGACAGTGAAAAGCTTCTCATCTGTCCAAAGCACTTGAGGCCGCGTGCCAACAACAAGTCTCTTGATCAAAACCTTAGCTCTATCAAGCCTTTTCTTCTTAGTGGCGTTTGACAGGAGCTGCCTCTTGGTAAATTTGTACGGGTAGACGTGGAGATCATCCTTGAGAAGCCTTTGCATGGTGCTCACGCTTACAGAGGTGTCCTTAGCCAGTTTTCTTGCGCTCCTTGAAGGGTTCCGCCTCAACCTCTCCCTGACCTTCTTAATCAGTTCCTTTGTCCTGATGGGTTTTTCAGGAGTACTTCTGATTCTTGGAGCACAACTTCCAGTCTCCCTGAACCTCTTCACAGCCTTGTAAACACCTCCACGACTCACAAATCGCTTCATCAACCGGAAAATTTTCGCAGGTGGAAGTCCTTTCTTGCAATACCCTTCAACGATGTCATTTACTGTCTTTGCCATCTTACTTTTCTAGATTAAATATTCTTATTGATATTGAAAACTTACTCTAGAATATATAATAACAATCTGAAGAGGTAATGCGAAGTTAATAATGGAATAAAGTATTTGTCAACACTTTGGTGAATCACCCTGTAATTCTCAATAAAATTTAAAAAAAAACAAGGACAAAACAGGTCTGTCGGCACTTGCTTGTTGATTGACTTGACCATTCTTACTTACTATCTCTGGTCTACTAAACAGCTAAATACTGCACACCAGTCTGATGTCTCAGTCCTCACACTAGCCATATAAACAGTGTCCTGAATGACACCTTGCACATAGTCACTTGATGCCCCGCATACCTCTCCCAATGGACCACTTACCCATATGTTTAGGCATCCAGCCAGCTGATCTCTGCCAACTTGAAGCAACACTCTCCTTGGCTTACCTTGGATCACTGGACCCTGGCCATATCCTGTATAGTCTTTTAAGTAGGTCTTCAGATGGTCACCAAGAGAGACTAAGATCTAGACGCCCGTTTGTGCCAGCTTTGTGCTTCTCAATGGACAAATTAAAGGTTAAACACAGAGTACTGAGAAGACATCTGGGCTCCATGCTTTTGTATCCATGACCAGCCCAGGCCATTTGGTATGAGTTTGCCCTTAAATGTAAATAGCTTGGGTTAAGCTCAATTGTCTGCATACTGGCATTGGGCAATTCCATTCATCCATGCACAAATGGGGTCTTGCCCCTTCACTGAATTGTGAGTGCGGCACACTGAACAAACCACAGACCACATCTTAATAGCATGCCCCATACATCAGGCACTATATGGTACTAACTCAACACCATCACTGCTAGCATCTGATCCGGGCAGTACAGCTGTTTGGGGTAGTAAAAGGATAATTCTTTGGCCCCAGTCCTGTTTGTGCCTGACCCAGAGTGGATGCCCGTCCAAACGACGAGGATGACCAAATCGGAAAAAAGTCTTAACTTTAATTTCTCACACCATGTGCATAAAATCCTTGGGGTCGTAGTTTGCCCACCACTGTTCTACAATATTTCACCAACATTTCCGCTCTCCCAGAGACTTCTAATGACCCCTACTTTGGCATCTGCTATTTTCATTTCGATAATCCTTTATCTGTATGGTAAATATACGTTTTTATCAATTTAAATTCAGTAGAAATAAAATTTTATTCTCATTTAAGCATAACAAAAATGTGTTACTTAATGCGTTTTATAAAAAGTCGGCAAGCTGGACGAATAATTAAGAACATTGTATTGATGTTCAAAACTTATTCGCGTTACTTTGTAATGTCCTTGAAAAAAATTACGGCACTTCTGCTCGGAGGTTTTAGCAAGCAGCTCTAAATCTCAGTTATACTTCTCCAAATAAAACAAATAAAAAATGTCAATCGGACAACAATATTGTGGCTGAAACCTGGTCCAGATAGTTGCTTGACGATTCCTCGAAACATACCACCTACGACGATTTTCTACTTGTCAGCACGATAAATAGGCTTGAGATAAAAATTAATAAAAAACGTTTTTTGTATTTTTTTTGAAGTAGCGGCTACTTTTTTCATTTTACTATTTCGTGCCGCTTCTAATCAAGGACGGCGTATATTTTTGTTCCATTATACCAAGTAACAGCTACCGTAGGACACTCAGGAAATTCAAAATAAAAAGAAAGTTTGATAACGAATAAGCAAACCATTACACGGTATGTCTAAAAAGTAAAATTTGAAAATAATTTTTCCTTTTAATTTTTTGACACCGCACTGCAATGCGAATATTGCAGAAGTTCTTGTTTGCGAATGATTTCGTGGCCTGTAGGCAATATTCAATTTTGCACCCATAGAATTGTAATCTACATATTTTCAATCTATCAAAAATCCAAATTTTTTTCTCTGCGCAAAAAATTCTCGCTCAGCTCTTTACAGTTCAATCATACGTATTTATTTTTTGGTACATTTGCAAATTAATAATATTTATTTTTCGGTACATTTGCAAACGCAATATAAGAAACAGATTGGTTTGTTTATTATCTTAAAAAGTCGCTAAAAAAAAGCTTTGCCATGACAGCTAACATGGAGTGCTGCTGGATCGCTCCAACAGCTGAGTCATAGGAATTTTATGAGTAGAGAAAAAATTTTGGATTTTTGATCGGTTGAAAATATGTAGATTACGATTCTATGGGTACAAAATTGAAAATTGCGGCCGGTCGTACGGTACCATGATTTTGGGTCAACATTTTTGGAGCTTTAATTCGAGGGCAGCCTTTAATCAAATAAAAAAACGTTTACATTAAATTTACAATTGCTGATGATTGAAATTATTGTTTTGAAGGCATGTTTGTAGGAATTAATGTTGTGCAGAAAAATCAATTTTCATAATTTACTTGGTTGTGAATCACTAATGTATCCAGATAAACAGAGATTTTTTATCTTAAAATTGACAAAAAAATATTCTTTAAAGCTGATGTAAATTAGCGTTTTCGCAACAATTTAACGAAAATTTGTCCATAGAAACTTCAAAAAGAGGTCAAAATAAAGATAAGAAGTTTTTCGGTAAAAAAATGGTTAACTTATGATCAACCAAATCACATTCTTATGTCACAATTTGGTTTCTTATTTCACAGGCACTCCTTTTCCAAAGTCGTTTCCGGGAACGTGCAAGAAGATTTTAACCCGACTCCATCGAGTCTTCGTCCATGTCTACATCCACCACTTCGATAGGATCCATGTAAGTTTTAACCTTTGATTTTTTTCGCTTCTTACGCTGAACACTGTTTTTCCCTGAGACACTTTGCACATTTCTCCAAAGTAGCTTAAAACTTTTAATCGTTATTGATTTTTTTAACAATTTTTTTATCCGTATCTGAAACCGAACCCAGCCAATGTTGAAAAATTTCGGTATCACTAATTTAAAATCGCAGCAATTCTTGCCAAATTAGAGTAAGATTATGTGCACCGTACTGTCAAATACAACATGTATTCAACGTGTTATACTGAGTATATGCCTCAGTCAAAACACTATGTATTCAACAAGAAAACGAACTAACGATCGTATGACGTAATGGTACAATCTAGATAATTCTTTGCTAAAAGCGCTGGAGTTTCATCGCCAATTTTTACGTAATCTTTCGCTAAAGACCACGTTAATTCTCTTTTCCTCCATGTTTTTCGTCAAGATTGATTGTCAATAAGTAGACGATTAAAACCCTTTAAAAGTCTTTTCCTTCTAACTGCCATGCTAATAACCCAACACAGGATAAATGAGTGATTAAGGGAACTTCCAATTGCAGAGCTTAACGCCAAAGAAATCACAGTTTAAAGAGTAAGATTATGATATATTACCATACAATATGAGCAATAATAAGCATTACCCAAGAAACAATTGAGTTTTAAAGCTTAGAATTTACGTCATGCAACTTGCTTATTCTGCAGTTTTTTGAGTTTTTTTTGCATTTGTACGAATTAGCTTTAATTTTTTTGACATGTCGCTAAAATTTCGTTTGGTGACCGTTTAATTTAAAATACTAATTAAACAAAGGCAGAACATTACCTTAAATAATTAACTTAACAACTTAATTAAATGTCAGTGCGTAGTCTGAGTTGGTTGCAATCAAGAGTATTCATTTACCCATAGACAGATGCTGTAATTTTATTTGTATTCTTGCATCGCTGTACACAGTGATGGTCTTATAAAGAAGGAGTCCGGTGCAAAAAACGTAAGGGGGGCCACTATTTAATCTACTAAAAAAAGCTAGCTTTACATTTTTTGTTTTAAATTTTAGTGTTCCCTAAAAAAAAAAACAGTTCTTCACTTCAAATCAGTCAATCAGTCTTGTATCTTGTTTCTTTTCTACCTAAAATCATGGTGATCTCTAAAAAAAAGGGTGTTCATACATCCTCCACATTACAACGATCTCCCCTTTTTTCCAAAAAAAATTTTTTTTGACATGCCATCAACGTCCTGGGGCTGCTATGAAAAAATAGAGCAATTTCTTGTGAAGGGGGGCCACTTTTTGAGCGGGGCTCGGTGCTGCCCCACTGTTCGCACCCTATTAAAGCCATCAGTGGTTGTATACAGTTCAAAGAATATAAATTATTTAATGCATGAATTTCATATTTGTTTAAAAACACTTGTTTATCGCCCTTTTAACCGGGTCTACGATACACAAAAGATGAGATTTGAATTAATGTAAACTGCAATAACGTCTTTGAACCAACGCACTGGAAATGATTTTAATTAAGATTCGTAATACGGTAAAATTAAAATTGCCACTTTAAAATAATAGAAAAATAAATTCTGCATAGGATTTTTTAGAAAATTAATAAAAAAAATTGGTTTTAATTTAATTGATTGATACGATTAATATAAACAAGCACAAGCACGTCGATTTAATTTTGTGTAAAAAAATAATTTTGTTCATCCTTTCAAAAATAACTTGTTTTGTGTTTGTAGAATAGAATGGAATGTAGAATAAATTTATTAGATTAATTTTTAAATTTAATTCTTATAAACTGATTATACCGTTACAACGTTTTAGCGGTGATGCAATTAAGTAAATTAATAGTTTATAATTGAAAGTAACAAAGCAATGTTTACATTAAACGTTGTCACAACGTGTATAATAATTAGTTGTGTAATGTTTATTTAGAGCATGGGCGCCGAAGCGCACATTAATGCTTGCTACAAACATTTTTATTATTTCATCAAAACTTTCAATCTGGTTGACAAGAAAGAACTGGAGCCATTGGTGAGTCAAGTTTTTTGTTTTTTAAGTGCTTCAACCAATTTTCTTATTGATGTGGTGAAACGAACACATTCTGTAGTTGCCGACTGGAACCATTGACACTTAATTATTAATAAGATTTTTATAAATTTGTGTTCAGATGGGCCTATATTTCCTTTTTGTTGTTTCATCAACTTTAGTCCGGGTCATGGAATCTACTATTTTTAGGTCTGAATAAATTGTAAACGTTTGTAAAACATTGTCGAGTTTCCTCAATTTAAAATAATTAAAATTTTGCTTTACTGTTGCAACCAAGTTAATGATTTGATCTCGTTTCATTGTGTTGTTGATACAGAAAGAAATGCAATCTTCGATCTGCGCATAGTGATTGGATGAATGATGAAGACTATTTCACACACTCGCGCATTGTTGCTCGGTTACTTTATAAGTTTGCTTTTATCGAAATGCGCAGCGGCCGCAAGCTTCGTCCATAATTAAGACTATTTGACGCACTTAATGGATTGTTTTAAACTGCCTTTTAGTTCTTTTCTTGCCGCAGTTCCGTTTTGACCGACTTGTTGTTTACAACGAATAGTGTTGATATTTTGTTGCTTTTTACTGTGATTGTGTAAATCCTTTGTGTCTAATCAAAGAAACCTTGACAAGAAACCACCGTTAAATGGATTTTCCAAATTTGATCTTCGATGAAAAAAGATAAAATTTATTTAAGTTTTGTTATTACAAAACTGTGACGTAAAATCTTGCTTCTTGTTAAAACTTCTTGATTAATAGCTAGTAAAACCCGACAGACGCCGGGCGTTTATGCTCGGCGTAGCCTTTGTTTGTTCATTAAGTTTCGGCAAGCTTCAACACGTTGCGCACAGGAGATACAGACCAGTCCTGATTTTAATAAAGCCCATGATCACCCCGTTGCTGTGTAATTCTTGAACGTTCTCAATCAATCAAGCAGCCGGCCTCACTTCCGGCTTCACTTCCAGTCTTTTACTGCGCGCTTTCAAGCGTGTCCGGCAAGCAATGACGTCATAAACACGAGTTTGTCTCAGTTTGCTTATGAGCATGTGACTTCACGTGTCGAGTACTTGTGGCGGAAGCGGAAACGCGCGACTCTGAAGATTTGACTCCTTGAACTAAAACTGTGTATTTGTGACGTAAACGCGTGGAAAGACGTCTTGTTTATAGCGATTATGATTGTAGAAAAAATGACGTCATGTCGAAGTTTTATTTCCGATGTGTAAAAGTGCTTTTGCTGATTGCAAGCGTGGCAGAGATGAAAAAAAGTTTTCGTTGTTTAAGAAATATAAATCTGATGCTGAGTAATGGAAGAAAAAATCAAAGTTCAGCTTTTTAATAATCGAGTCAAATTGCATTTCGCATCACAGAGGTTATTAATATTTTGTTCATTAATGTTTTTGCCAATAAATTCTTAAATCTACAAACAAAAGTGAATATACCTTTAACAAAGTTTTGCAAAAATTTTGATGCCATATTACTCTTACATCAATTGTGTCGAAAAGTTGTTACATCAACTGTGCTTTATCCTGGGTTGTATAAACTAAGGGTGCTTTATGATTGCTCGGGGGGGGGCGCAAAAGTTGCAATAAATCGCAGTCGTTTTGTATTATGTACAGTACAGCTGATACTTTTAAAACGTAATTTCATTGTCCAAGGAGAAAATAGTTTTAGGTTGAAGAAATAGTAGTAAAAAGGGGGTTGCGAATTTCTCCGAAAGATGCCAGCTTAAATTTTTAAATGTATGACCGCATTTCGGCGTTGTTGAGTCGCAGAAATAAACATTGAACTTCAAAGTTACGTTAAAATACTGTCACATTTTCAATATTAGCAATAACATAATAACTTAATAAAAATTTTTCAGTTTTTACACGAAGTCCATAAAATTGTATCAACCTCATGTCAATTGCCAAATGATTAAAATTTGCTTTTGCGAATCACTTGGCCGTAGAAGATCAAGAATCAAAATTGTTTTTAAGGTTGCTGTGTAAGATACTTTTTTCCAGCAAGTCTTTTAAATCGATTTATTTATGTTCTGTTTAAAAAAAACTCTTAAAGCAGGTAAACTATGAATAGTATTAACAGATATTTTTACTAAAAAAAAGTGACTTTTTGCTGTTACCACTCCACTAGTATCAAAATTTGACATTTGCGTAAAACCTACTGAATGCCCTACAAACACACCACGTGGAATCCACGTTGGAGAAAATGTAGATCATAGCTTAGCAGTCCGCAGGAGTGAATTTCCATGAAAACTTTTTTTTGTGCTTCTTGCAATTGTTTTTTAATAGATTATTTCTTCCCACCTGCAGACCAACCTCAAATGCGTTACACTGAGGTCGAGCGGTTACCCCGACTTGATTTCGGAGATATTTTTGTGTGGTTAAAATTTATACAGTATATTTATTGGTTTTAAGAGCTATGGCTAAGATTTCGAGCTGCTTGTTGAGACTGCCAATCGGCGAAAAGTTTCGTCAAATAGAGGTGGGGGACCTTCAAATTATTGGAGGTCAATTTATATTAAGTAGTAATAAAAGAGACCGCATAAGTTAAAATACCCAAGAAAAAAGCGTCATCACTTTCTATCTCGGATTTTTTAATTTTCAACCTCTAAAAAAATGTAATCATTTTAAAAGTGTTTCTGATGTCTTTATTTTCCTCTCCAAAATGTAGTTAATCTCTTAAAAAAGAGTTTTTACTTTGCAATTGTCTCAAATTTTTGGATTTTTGTCTATAAAATAAATATTACCAGTAGTGGTCATTAACACGTAATTTTATTACTTTTTAAATTATCATAGAAGCCACACAAAAACTCATGGTGACTGCAGGTTTCTCATCTCTGCCGTAGAGTGTCTTGTGACGAAACAGACTTGAACCAACATCGTGTCGATCACGTTCGCCATCAACATGAAAGTCTTACTTAAAGATTCTGGTTTCGACCCCGTTTGCACTGCATTAGGGACAAGCCACCTCATCGTGGTGGTGCAGTACCTTCCCTGCACTGGAAAGGGTCAAAATGGCTTGTCGATTCCCCCGAGGGTCTCATCCTCGGGCGACTCCCCTATAGACAATTTTTCTTCTCGTTTTCCTACCTGGCCCTATAGACGTTTGCTTTGTCTGCTCCCGTCGAGTCACCTGAGAAAAAAATTCGTACAATGTGCCAACTGTTCTTTTTGGGTACACCTCTCTTGCTCTGGTCTCTCTCCCGCTGACTTTCGGAAAATTTTCTCGGGACACTCTTGGACCTGTCCTTTTTCTCAAACTTCTATCTCCTCTTTTCAAACTCTCTTCCTTTTTTCATTTTCTAATGCCCGCAAAACTCAAAAATCCTCATTGTCAAAAACGAAACCCCCAAACATGTCTCTACCATTAATAACCCCCCCGACCTTCCCAACCACCCCCAACTAACTTTTACTTACCCACCCTCAGCGACATCTCTACCTCTTCCTCAACCCCAACCCTCCACCTCTCTTACACAATTTTTTTTCCATTCTTCTTCTTCCTCCCAAAACAGCCTACGAATCCTCCAATGAAATGCCAATAGAATTCGCTCTTGTTGTACTGAACTTATACAATTTCTTTCACTAAATCAGTACAACCTCATTTTCATAGAAGCGTCGCACCTCTCTTCTGACTCCACTTTTCACATCCCCGGTTATAAAACTCTGAAGAAGGACTGCTCTATGACGAGGAGAGGAACCGACTCTACAGAAAACCTAAAAGGTGGTGTCCTTATACTTGTCAAAAACGGTCTAACCTACTCCCCTCTCTCTGCAAAACACCTTTCCTCCCTTGATTTCAGCTCCGATTATTTAGCTATCACAGTTAAAATAAAAGGGATCTTACCTATACACTTTTTCAATCTCTATGTCCCTCCGATCCGCTCTTCTTTTTCCGACTCCCGCCCTAAATTCTTTTCACCCTTCCTCTTACCATCGTCCCTTACTGCTTACATTTTCGGAAATTTTAATTGCCATCATTCATCCTGGGACTCTTGCAGCCAAGGGGACCAATTAAGTAAAATTTATTTGAGTGGCTTCTTTCCTCTGATCTCTTACTCTTAATAACCTTGACCATCACACTTTACTACCCCACCCCATTGGAAACCGCTCTTTCCCTGATCTCACTTTAGTTCCTGCTCGCATGGCCTCCAAATGTACATGGCAGACCCTTCCCGATCACCTTCGTATCTCCATTACCATTCCTACTCCCCGTTTAATTAACTCTATATCCCGCCCTCCTTCATATAATTATAACACAGCTCGCTGGGACAAATTATATTGACATCCACTGCCCATCCTCTCTCTAGTATAACCTTTTTTCTTTCAGAAGCCACCTATACCTTGTCCAAACTCCTCAATGATCCTGCCACTTCTGCCATTTCCTTCCGCAGCATCAATTGCCCTGCCAAAGCCTGGTGGTCTTCTGAAATTGCAGACGCCGTTGCGAAACACCGAAAGGCATTTGCGAAGGAATACTGTTTTGAAGACGACCGCCAGAACTATATTACTATATCAAAATATACCTTCACTGTGATCTCTAAGGCTAAAGCTGAGTCATGGCAGAAAACTTACTCTAGCGTTTCTCCTAAAACCTGTCTCCGTGAAGACTTTTCCTTACTTGGCTTCATCTCTGGCTTTCTTACGTCATCTTTATCTGATCTTCCCAACTTTCCAAGTTGTCATACCCCATAGACTATGCAAACCGACTTTCCGCACATCTACAGTCCCACTTCTCTACCCAAACCCCGAAACCCTTTTGAAGTACTAAAAAAGCACACATGAATAAAATTAGAACTGCCCATTGTCATATGTCATACCCTACACCTTATTTTCTGTCCACCTTTTTCCTCTCAAGGACTTTCCTCAGCTATCTCTCAACTTTCAAACTCAACCTTATTGGGCCCTGATCGAATCACCTACCCGCTCCCAACCCATCTTCCTCAATCCGCGCGACAATTTCTTCTACATATCTTTAACCTATCTTGGTTGACTCGTACCTTTCCATCAGTTTAAAAACAATCGACCATCATCCCCATTCTTAAACCAGGTAAACCTCCTGACTCACCTTCCTTCTATCGCTCATCACTCTTACTTCTTGGACCTCCAAACTCTTCGAAAGTATGGTTCTTGGACAACTCACCAATTTTCTTGGATACCACAGTATCCTTTCACCGTGCTGGTTTTAGACCTGGTAGATCGACTGTAGTTCAGCTTCTCTTCCTCTCACAATCAATCGCAAATTCTTTTCACCAGTCTAAACCAGGCGCACGTACTGTCCTCACCACTGTAGATTTTGCGAAGCTTTTGACTCAGTCTGGCATTCTGCCCTCCACTGCGAACTCCTCGCCTTGGGTCTTCCGCTTTCCTTTGGCGAATGGGTGCGATCTTATCTTTCAGATCGCCGTTTGAAGGTCGGCATCTGTAATTTCTATAGTTGTCCTTTCCGTCTTCGAACAGGTGTTCCCCAAGGTTCAGTTTTTGGACCAGTCCTTTTCTTTCTTCTTATTAATGATTTTTCTGCCTTTCTTCAGTTTGGGATTTTTTTTAAATGTTAACACATTGAAAAGCTGGAGCCGCCTCCTCCAAAAATTACTCTCGGATTTAATCGGCTTGTGTTTTTAGCGAATTCCGTGAAGTAATCATAGACTTATATTTATCTCGTTCACTTTACGAAAACAATCTCGCACACAGGATTTAGAGAGAGATCGCTGTCCAGTTAAAACTTGTTTGTTTTTATGAAGTGATTGCAATTTAGAGTTGCTTGTCTTGAACGCTCAACAGAGGAACAGTGACCCGAAAATAGTACCAAATAAAAAACGCCACCGAATCTCTTTGCCAAAACCTTAATAAACTTTGCGATGCTACCACGAAAGTGTGCTGTGTAGGCTACTATAGTGTCTGGAAAACCGTTAAAGTTTTCTTGCAAACATGTATATACGTAGAAAAAAAATACACAGAACTGTTTTTTGAGCAGTGTTTTGACATAAAAAGATTTAAAATGATTAAATGATAACAAAATCGAGCTCACTTCGATTCAGTTCGGCAGTGATCTTACCCTTTTGCACTGTTGTGCTCTAAATTTCGTGACTAAAACAAATTTATCACACGAGAAATCGTGAATCTACTAAACCCCTCGTAACGTAACTGCGAGTTAGAAATCGTAGAGGGGTGGTGAGTTTGACCTTGTGTGAGCTGGTATAGCAATACAATATCTAACACATACTTTTATTTTACGAGTTTAAGATGTTAACGTTTACTGCAACTGAACACGAATAAGCACGATAATCAGTGAATAACAATAATAAAAAGTTTATTTGTCATTTGTACATAAGTGCAATACGTGTATAATGAACTTGGAAGAACCAATAACTTAAGCACAACACATATGCACCAACTACGTTGCAATATTCGGCATTGGTTGATGGTTGCATACTGCTTATATTATCGAGGAACAATTATGAACTTTAACTTTTGACACAAAACAAAACACCTCTCTTTTTAACATTTAAAATTACTTATTAATTTAACTTTATTTCTTGTTATTAAAAGATTCGATTTTTTTGCAGAAATTTAAATAAAGCTTAAGTTTCATAAAGAATCACAGAGCCAATGCGACACAAAGCGGATGATTGTCAACCCCCCAAAAACCCTGAAAAAACACTTCATTCAGTTGGGCAATGCCAACTGAACATTTGATGCCAACATCCTCTAAAACATAAGGGTATCATCTGGTGTTCATAACGAGAAATTATGTAGATCTCGCTTATAAATGGGAGATAAATAATCGTTCGCTAAGAATCGAACACTTATATTTGCTTCGCTCTTTGAGGTCGTTTATTGAAATCCAAAACCCACCATTTCACCATCAACTAAAATCATAAAATTAGCGAAACAACAAATTTAGAAAAAAATTCTATTTTTTAGGCAGCTCTAGTTTAGAACATGTTAAAGCAGTGATAACTAAATATTGAAACTGTAGCAGGTTACATTGTTTTACTAAATAAAACCTAAAGTTTACAAGGGCAACATCAAAATTAAAACGAAGCAGCAAATAGCTGCGCAAATATTAAAGAGCAAAAAAATACGAATAAACAACAGGAACCATAGTTATAAGACGTCGGAAGGTGGTTCCATAGTGGTGCCGCCTGCCGATGTTTTTTTGATCAGGCTTTCAGTTTTTCTTCGCGATAAAAACGAATGGTAGTAAAGATAGAACTGCAAAGAAATAAATATTATTAAAAGGTATGCCATTGATTTAAAACTTGTCTGCGACTCCGAACAACGCAGCTTGAAAACTTTGTGAAAGAGCAAGCTGGTTCTAATTTATAATCGTCTTTATTTCATACCCATTGTTAGAACAATTAAACCACTTATTATTATTATTATCATCTCTATTTATTCTTGTAATTTAGCAAAAAATAAGTCGGAGATGTTTTATTTGAGTTAAGCGCTTACCCCGATCTGCTTTCAGAGAAGTCGATAATTTATATTCTATTTTCTCCGGTTGGAATTTTCGTTTAATTTATATTCTATTTTCGGCAGTGTAGCCGAGGGGGTAAAATAACAATTTAATATGAAAAGCCTCCATCCAAAAATGTTTAATATATTTTATTATTTCACTTTTTATTATAAAATGTTACCGAACAAAAAAGTCATTTTGGAACTTTGAGATCAGTTTTTTGCTGGCAATATTTCAATTTCGTACCACCAACCACTTGTTAGGTGTTAATATATCAGCGCCAATCATCACCTCTGAGTGAGACTTTTTCAGTTATCACTGATCTAATAATCAGCTTTAACAGATTTCTTTTAAATGCACTGGTCACCAAGTATTGGTTTATCAAAAATGAACACATTTCGCATGTGATGAAAATGAACTTTGCAATACAAACCATTTCGGATTAGCAACCGTCAAGACAGCGGCCGTCGTCAAGAACGAGATCGGGACCCGAACCCCGGACTTACCGCGAAGAAAGCGACGGAGACTCCAATCAGCATTCCGCCCGCAACATCGGAGTAGCGATGCTTGAAATCGTGTATCCTCGTGCACGACACCCACACCCCATAGGCAAGGACCCCAAGTTGAACAAGATGCCTCACAATGCGCGTTTGTTGCGACCTCACGCGGAACTCTAAGTACGCCTGAAATGATTTGTCCATTAATTTGAGACGTAAAATTATAGATTTCATACAACAGAACAAAAGCGATTATCTTTTATTAAATCATCTATCCCCAGTTTTTTCTGTGATTTCCTACACAACTTCATATGGAAGTAAATGTTTGTGCTAATGACTCAATAAGTAATCGAATAAATTCAGCAAATAATGTTACCGATTCAGCAGATAATGATAAATAATGTTACGAAGAAAAGACTTCGTTAAAATCTCAAACTCAATAGAATTTAATAAAGTTATTCATTGACACGCATTGTCACGCTCTACCTACTTAGTACCAGAATAACTACAAGATACTAGAGACGAACCCTACGCGAATATCGTAGAAAATCACCAGCCTGTTGAAAGGAGCTTATGCGAGCGTTAAACTGGCGAAGCCTAGCGATCTAGAAGGACAGACAGGTATTATAATCTGAATTAATTATTAATTAATTAATTATATTGAAGAAACAAAGACAAAAAGATTAAATGAAAATAAAAACAAGCGCCAAAATTATACACGAGATGCTACAATTTACCAATAGATTACACACATACAAATTACCTAACCGAATTTACAGAGCCGCAAAAGAATTTAATGAATTATATAAATTTTCCCGCTAACGCTTAATACCAACTTGCCACCCCGACAGATACATTCACATACTAAAATATACACAGAATACGTTCGTCATCTCGAATCTGCCTTTATATCTGCATCTACAATTGAATCTTTTAATAATGTCTTCTCGTTGCCGCCCCGTATATATACACCTTTTTAGCGACCACATGTGAAGGAACGCTCTATACCCGTTACTTTTCAACAACGAGAACAAAGTCACTTCACCGCGTAAATCCGTAATCCAGACAGCTGTCCAGGACAACAACGCAAATAGTCACAAATAAATTTTAAATAATCGCGTCAACGTTAATCAGAATTGTTTAAATCAACAATTAATTTAAAAGGGTTACGATTTAAATAATTAATCCAAAAAGGTTTCGATTTAAACAATTAATTTAAAAAGGTTACGATTTGAATAATTAATCCAAAAAGGTTTCGATTTAAACAATTAATTTAAAAAGGTGCAATGTCTTTATTTGATAAAATTGAAATCGTAGCGTGACACGCATTTTGTTGGCTGGAATTCAAATAACTTTTAATTAAATTCTCGGAGCAAGAAAAGTTTGAGAACGCTTCATTAGAAAGTCGTTCAGGGGTCAGCAAAAATTTATATCATACCGAAGTTTCGAAACAAAAAAGTTATAATAAAACGACTCAAATTCTTGCTTTAAGCATTATATAATAAAAAGTAATTAAATGGGAGGATATTACGCACAACACAAGACGGAACAAAGTACGCGATGGTGATTCAGCACACAATGCAAACCTCTACGCCAAATCGATGACGTATCGCATACGGTCTGACGCTGTTTATAAGATGGAAAAGGCAATAACGTTAAATTAAACAAAGACGACTTACAACAATAAAAAAACTTGAGAAGAAAGAAAAGGAAGCGTGACCGGATGGAAAGGACTTTCTAAAAAAAAATTCAAAAAATTAATTTCGATGCTAATAATCTTTAGTAAACAATGGCAACAAAGTTACCAGCCGACGGTCAAAGGTTACATTGGATCTGGAATCCAAATCACCAGATTTTCCAGTTTTAGTTTTTGATTTACATATACAATTATTCCAGATTAAAGAGAAATGCTTAAAGCTTGTATGAAAAATGGGAATTTCCATAGTTAAAAATTGCTGGTCCAGCCGTAGTTATTTCTAACTACAACGAAGATGGTTTAATTCCGGCACCAAGCAAATCTGACAAAGTATTATAAACACGACTCTCCCACGTGACTGTCATTATAACGCAATTTACGGAAATGGACATCGCGAACTCATGGCACGTTTTGGCGGAGTTGAATGAAATGTTTGCTTATACCACAAGTACGACCACTTTATATCTAATGGTTTTTTACTTTTTTCAAAATCAACAGCGCGCCGTATTGATGGTGTACGCAATCGACACGGTAGCGGTTCAAAACCTACTCGCGTTTTTCACTGTTTCTTACGGAAAGACACTTACGGCACTTTTTTCTACTCGCCGGTTTTGGCAAACAGCTCTAAATTTCAGCGATTTTTGCAAAACTAAGAACCAAAGAAAATTTTTACCCAGACAGCAATATCTTGGCGTTTCCTAAAGAACAAGGTAATTGCTTGATAGTTGCCCCAAGGCCAATGATAATGATTCCGACGCTTTTTTAGGCGCTAGAAGGATGAAAAAGATATAAAATAAAATTGCATACACCAGGAGCCTAAATAATGCCGCAACAAATCAGCAAATTTTTAGTCAAAGATTTTTGGTCAAATATGTGCACGAAGCGTTACTTACAACGACGGTACAATGTACGCTGGGCGTTTATAAATCTTGATAATTTGTTCAAAAATAGTTGTAGAGAAAGCATTTGCAAATTTTCTTCATACAACAATCGTGCTTCACAATTTGAAACTTGGTATAAAGACCAAACACATATAAGACTCATCATCATAATAGTAATTTCTTTTTTATTTATTTGTTTCTGTTTTAAACAGAATAAATGAATGAAGTTAACGTAGTAATGAAGTTAAATTAAACGTTAAACAAAAGTGAACAACTCGTTGAATGTAAATCAATTTTTGAGAATCGCGTAGCAAAAGTTTTCTCACAACTCCCTTTAAAAAAATCCGATGATGAATTTTCGAAACTGCTTGTTCAATATAGTCTTTCCTTTATAACGTGATGAACAATGACGAATGGCTACTTTTAAATTTAATTAAATTGCTTTTTCATGAGTATTTTTAGTTAGCAAAAATTTTTTTGACGATTGAAAATGTTTTTGAGCTTAGACAGTTCAACAAATAGTGTATATTTCTGAAGAGAAAAGCTAGAAAACTTCTTACAAAGTCAGCAGCATGTTATCGCTCTTTATCGCATCAACTAGAAGACGCCTGAAACAACTCTAATTATTGAAGTTCAACAACTGCTGATATCGAATTATATTTGCTATTTTCTTACCCACTGCTGCAGTAACAGCAACTAGCAGCTGTTGTTCAAGTGACCATGTACAAAACAGAAAATACTACGTCCATGCGAATCCCGGTTTGGCCGGGACAAAGGTCCGGCTTTGACTTGTAAGTTGACAAATCATTCCGGATAAATCCCGCGTACTACCGGTAGATGGCGGCAGGTGGTTAGAAACACTTATATAAACGCTGGTAAACGCAAACATTTTAAAAATAGATTATGCACACAATAGCATTACTGGATTTCTTTATTATTCGGTCCGGTTCCTGTCAATTTAGTTTTAAAAAGTAAAGGGCAAGCTTATTATGATGGGACAAAAACTGATGCACAAAACTGATAAAAGGTTTAAACTGAAAACTTTGCAATTTTTAATCAGTTTTGAACATAAAAATCTAATTCGTCGTCGTTTGAAGGGCATCCACTCCAGGCCAGACACAAATAGGACTGGGGTCGAGGGTTTATCCTTTTACTACCCCAGATTGCTGTACTGCCTGGATCAGATGCTGGCAGTGATGTCATTAAGCCAGCATCGAGTTTCGTCATCCAAAACCGTCAGACCTCGTGCTCCATGTGGTACCCGATGTATAGGGCACGCTGTTAGTACATGGTCTGCGGTTTGCTCGGAGGCGCCACACTCGCAATTCGGTGAAGGAGCGAGACCCCATTTGTGCATGGACGAATGGAATCGCCCAACACCAGTCCGCAGGCGGTTGAGCTTAACCCAAGCTGCTCGGGGTAAGCCCATCCCAACAGGACTGGCACCGGTCTGGGGCACAAAAGCACGGAGCCTGGAAGCATTTTCACAATACTCCGTTTTCCATTTGTGATTTGTCCATTCAGAAACGCGGATGCCAAGTCTGGCAAGGTTGTTTAAAAGATTCCGCGCACCTGGCACAAACGGGCGTCTGGATCTTAGTCTCACTTGGCCAGTATCTGAGGACCCACTTAAAAGACCATGCAAGATATGATCGGGGTCCAGAGATCCACGGTAAGCCAAGGAGAGTGTCGCTCCCAGTCGGCGAAGCTCAGCTGGCTGGATGCCTGAGAGTACAGGTAGATGGTCCGTTGGAGTGGGACGCAGGCATCCAGTAACTATGCGCAAGGCGTCATTCAAGACACTGTCAATGAGGCGAGTGTGAGCACTGCGACACCAGACTGGCGCACAGTACTCAGGTGTTGAGTAGACTAGAGACAAGGTGGCTATGCGTAGTGTTTTAGCACCAGCACCCCATCCCGAGCCCACCAATCGCCTCAGCAGTGTGACGCGCGAGGATAGTTTTTTGCGCAATGCCACTAAATGGTGACGAAATGTGAGCGATCTGTCCAGTTTTACCCCGAGATAAGTAGGAGTTGGACAGAACGGTAAAAGTCTACCGTTGTTGTAGACCTTTAGCTCACGTTTGGCCTCTCGGTTATTTAAGTGAAAGGCTGCCGTCACCGTCTTAGTGTGACTGAGCTTCAACCTCAAAGTCTGGAGATACGCTGACAGTGTGGACATGTCTTGGCTTAAGGTCCCCTCCAAGTCCTTCCAGTTTCCAGAAGAATGCAACAATGCTAGATCATCAGCACAAGCAAACTTTCTGGAAATCATGGAAGGAAGATCGTACGTATAGATGTTAAATAGGAGGGGAGCCAAGACCGATCCCTGAGGAACGCCGTTTTTAAGACGGCGTAGCCTGCTTTGCTTGCTGTCACCGGTAGTAAGGGTGAAACTTCGATTTCGGACAAGCTCCATGATCATTTTGACCATGTGCTTATCCGGAAGTAGTCTCAGCAGCTTGCAGGTAAGGCCACGGTGCCAGACAGTGTCATAAGCAGCTGTCAGATCGATAAATACGGCACCGGCTTTCTTTTTAGCCTCGAAAGAATCCTCGATGTTCTGGGTTAGCAGAACAACTTGATCTACGGTTGACTTCCTGCGTCGGAACCCTGCCTGCTCTTTTGGGAGCAGTGGATCGATTAATGGTTCAACGCGGGCGTAGATAAGCCTCTCGAGGGGACACAAAGCAGACAAAAAATCTTTTCAGGAAATCACTTTTTAAATAGCACAGAGGTTTGAAATCATAGCGTATTTCTATTGTAGAAGTTGGGTTTTTGAAAACTTTAAACCACATTCTCTCAAAATGACATTATGTGACTTAGTACATTTAGAACTATGCTCTTCAATTTAGCATTGTGAATCAACTCGATTATGCTTGTTCTTTTTGTCCTGACAACATGACGCAATAAATGTGACAAATGACTCATGAATAAGACTCATGAATTTTGGCCAATTTTAAATATCTCGTTTAAGTCTGTTCTTTCTTACTGTCTCGTTTGAGTCGTTTTTCTTACAGCGTCTTGCACAATAAAAAATACGGCGATTGAAATCAAATAGATAAGGATTGAAAAACAACATGATGGAAAACATTAAAACGTATTTTTAAAGTTTGCTTCTATAAAACGGCAAATGTCAGATGAAACATCGGCTTGTTTTTACATCAATGTTGTTCGGCGCAAGAGAATGACTTTCTCAATTGAAAATTTATCTCGTTTTGCTTTGACACCCACTACGAAACTTTTGACGTTAAAAGTGATCAAACAAATAAACAAAAAAGCAATTGCACACGCGCGGAGCAACAAAGGTTTCGCGACGAGCTTTTATGCGCTCATTCTAATGAATCAAACGTGATATTTTTGTTTAAGATGACGTCACAAACAGTAATTCAGTTAAAAGAAGAAACACTGACACAGTTTTTTATGTCACTTCCTGAATAGTGTAAAATTTTCATCGTAAAAACAAAGTACATAATAAAAAATTTTATGGGTTTTGTACTGATCTATATTAGCAATACTAAATAAATAGCCAAGCAAGTCGAACAACTTGCTCGACTTGCTTGGTACGGAGGGTCAATAATTTGTCCATGGACCGACTTTGTTCTTGACTCAACTTCTGAAATCGAGCTTTGTGCTCTTGAAAGTACAGTTTTCAACACTTTCCTATTGGTTGCCTTACCAAATAACTCTAACACTCCACGAAAAATTTTAAAAATCAAATAAAATCATTCCACCTGACACCAATATCTTGTCATCTTCAAAGGCAAGTCCGTGGATTTGCATAAAACATGCTCCAAGCTTGATACATGGGTTGCAAATTATCAGAATAAATTGAAACAATCAAACATTTTCAAAAATCTATCACGCCTTAAAATCTTATTCTTGACTAAACTTACCTGGCATCCTTAAGTCTTGCTTGAAATTCGCTTGCTGGCACCAACGGATGTGATGACCGCTGACAATAGTAATTTTCAATGTAAATATGTTCGTTTGCAGCGGTACACGTCACGTTGGGTTGGCAAAGGTCAAAAAAATGAGGTCGAAGTCTTCCGATTGTAAGTTTCCCCACATCGGTGATGAACTGGTTCATCGCCACTCCGATGACGAAGTAACCTGAAAATATTCCAGTCAATCTTTATATTTCAACTGTCAGCTAGCTGGATAACAGCAATAAATAGTTTGTATTTAAAAACGTTTAAATAAAGTCAAGTTTGTATTTAAAAAAGGCTCACTTTCACAGCACGATGATTTTATATTTTCCTATTTAATTTTTTTAGTAGTTTTTTAAATAAAAGTTTTGGAGGGGTGTTAAGCATTGAAAAAAGCTGGAGATAAATGACTTAGAGCAGGGGTCACCAAACTATGGACCGCAAACCGGTCATTTTGTCCGGCCAGAAGTCGGCCACAAATTTTTCCAAACGATTTTTTAGAATTAATAAAAATCTTTGAAGACAAAAAATCAATCATCAAGATAATTATTTTGTTAAATATTTTGCGGCACTTTAAAATAGTTTTTTCAAGCTAATTTTACTCCCAAATAGAGACTTAATTAAATAAATAAAAAATTTTAAACTTTAAAGCAAAAATAAAATGTCTTCGCGCCAAGGAGCGGTGGCATTGAAAACCACTACTTTAGGGTTATCTTCAAAGCAATTTTAACCGAAATTTGATGAATGCCAGATTAGAGTTGAAGTTACAGCGAGCAATAAAACGATAACATAAATTTATGGCATGAGAATAAAGTCATTTATGACGAGACAAAAATTGCACTGCAAAAACAACGATTTGCTGAGGCAGCGAAAAATAACGTACAAAGGTTAATAATGAAAATTATCAAAAGAACATTTAACAAAAAAACAAACATCCGTCATATATCTGAGCGTTTAATTTAAGATTAGGTTTTTTTTTTATAAAAAAGGTTTTTTTTATGTTGGCATCGAATTACGAGCTAGAAATTCTGATAATTTCATGTCGAGTTTATTTTTGTACCCATTTGGGGTGAGATACTGTGCTCATAAATAGAACATTTGGCTGATTTAGAATGTAAATATTTTTATAGTCAAGTAATCATACATGTCTTTCTGCTATAACTACACATGAACACGTAAAACATACATTTGCAGAACACCAATTATTAAGGTAATGCTTTGAAAAAACCCTACCTTGGCCAAAACGTTTAGCGTAGTGAAAAATATCAATTTCTAGTATACTATATTACAATTACCGGTACATTTGCATCAACACACATATATTCATACTAAAATGCAAAAACAAAAAGAAACCAGAAACGTTTTCGGCTTACATTAGCCCTCTTCAGGTGAATAAAAATAAAATGTTTAAAAATTTTGTCATGTAATTTAAAGATCGAGGTCAATGACCTGATTACGTAGTTGTTTACCAAAATTTGTCTCAGGAGTTTTTCACAAAAGTTATTGTTGAAAATTAATTTTAAAATGCAAACGCAAAACAACAACCTTGAAGCCAATGCACCATGTAAATTCCAACAAAAACAATTTTAATAGTCATTTTTGTTATTTGGATTTTAATAGTTAATTATTTTTGTCATGTTTGCATTTTTAAATCAATTTTTAACAATTCCTATTGTGAAAACCTCGTGCGACAAATTTGGTAAACAATTACGTTATTAGATCATTGACTCGATCTTTAAATTACGTGACAAAACTTCAAAACATTTTATTTTTATTCATCTGAAAAGAGCTAATGTAAGCCAAAATCGTTTATGGTTTATTTTTGTTTTTTATTTTAGTATGAATACATGTGTGTTGCTGTATGTAATTGTAATATGATTGAAAAAAATATACATACTCTCTCCCTAATTTGTACTTCTAATAAACAGCTTGTTACTGCATCGTCACACTTCATTTGCAAGATTATCTGAACTTGATTAACCTGTAGTTAATTTTAGTAGTTTTAAATTTCAGTATAATGTAATCTATTTAACACCCACTTAATTTCAGTTACTTACTTATTTGCAAGCTGTTCTATCATTGTTTTAGTTGTTCCTTTTATGAATCGTGATCATACGCACATGTCAAGCAGATTTTGAGCACGTGACCTGTAGCGCCTACGACATTCTCGGTTGTTCTAGTACGAGTTATCAGACTTCAAATTACTTAATCCGGTTCCGTCACTATTCTCTGATTGGCTGTTTTCCTTAATTGCAAACGATGACCGAAGATAAACTCTTAGCTAACCTTTAATTTCAACCCTCGTAAATTCGATCCTATTCGTAAAATCTCGCACGTGACGTGATCTTATATAAACGTGAAGTCTTGTTCGCATGTTATTTTAGTTCAAATTTCAGATTAATTGTCATTATTTCGCATTCCAGTCGATGTTTCACTTGAGTTAATTGAAAACATGAACTTCTAAATAGTAGTCCAGTGTTTTCAAAGATTAATTCTATAGAGAAATAGAATTATTTTGCATAGCGAACAAACTATTAAGTAGCGGCGTTGGAATTGTTTTTAGTTTGGTGAAGCGTGGAAGCCAAGTTTTTGTGAATCGATCAATCTTTGCTAACTTCTTAAGTATAATCTTTGTATTAAGAGAAAGTTGTGTCTGTTTGTATGCGGAGAAAAGTTTTCTAAAGAGTCAATTCGAACTAAGCCGGAACTAACTGAATAAAAAAACTTCAGTCTCGCGGCAAACAATATCTTGAACCGGAATAAATAAAATAGACACAGCTTTACTTCAGCGCTGTTCTTCGAGTCGCAAAGCTCAACTGATTCTTTTGAATTCCCAAGTAACGTTTGTGACACAATAAAACAAATATTCTTTAATTAATTTTACAAGTTCAATTTCAACTTGCGGCAGGTTGGTGCAAAAGTGACCTCAGTCGAGATTTTATTTATGTTTCAAAATAAAAATTGCTTTTCAGGTTTTTCTGTAGTGTAAAAATGTTCTATTACACTCTCAAAGTCAAAGCGATACTTTATGTCATTTAAAAACATTGCATATGCGGGGGCCACCCTTGATATTTATGCTTAACACAAATAATTTTATATTTGAAGAATTAAGAGGATTTGGAATTAATTTTTAAACAAGCTTCATAAAGATGAGAAAGAGCTCTAATGAGAGCGAAACTCGAGTCTGGTGTTTCTCATCTTTATGCAGCTTGTTTAAAAACAAATAATTTTATTAGACCGAATGCAGCACTTAATTTTGAAAAGCGTGACATAGTTATTTAATTATTAACATTCAAAAACTGGAAATCTGGCTAAAAAATAATCTACATACTATGTAGAGTATAAAGGTATAATAATAATGCCAAAAAGATATAAAAATGTATTAGTCATTGAACAAAAAGTGAAGTGAATCGGTATTTATAACTAACTAGAAGTGAGAGCTAGAATGCTATTCTTCAAAAAGATTTATTGCCAGAACTCTATTTTACTAAAGTTTTTACTCAGCTTTGAGGTAACATTTCAAGTTAAATTGAAATTTGTTTTGTTTTCGTCTGACTTATAAAGGTGAACATCGTTCTTGTTTTTAAACTGAAAAAAATAGACGTTTTCTGACCTTCGCTTTCCATTTGTTAGTATTGAATGTTCTAGTAAAAATTAATTTTATTTTACAATTACGACTACAAATAAAATAAATAGAATGGCTCGGCAGAAAGTAAAAAAATTTACATCTCTGCTAATACATGTATGAGCCATTGTTAGCATTTTGTGTATATGACATAAGGTCTACATCAGGGATGGCAAACCTCTTTCATAGAACGGGTCAAAAATGACAGTTTTATTAAAATTACCATTAAGTGGGCCATTGGCCGAAATGAGTGAAAAAATCTCTAATATTGGAATAACTTCAAGGTGAAGGCTAAAAAAAAGGTTTTTATTTTCCATCAGCGTTCAATCCGTCCTAAATTGATGTTGCAGACTAAAAAATTTTGTCATTGCAACCAGGGGCGCAACCAGCCTCTCAAAAAAGGGGGATGACACAATTCTAAAATCTTTTCAAATGTAGAAGAACTAGGCCTTCCCACACCCCCTTGCGTTTCTTCCTAACAACAACCTAGTTTAGCAAACTCGCGAATGCGAGCGTTGCTTTGCGTTATGGCGGAGCGTGTCTTTCGATGTTGCACGATGCCTTCATGTATTTCCCTAGCGGCAATTGTTTTTGCAGGTTTAGAACTTGTTTCCACTACAGGTGTGGAATGGAGCTTTCTTTGTTTCTAATCTTTCCGCGCTTAAAATTTAAGCGAGCGCTAAGCGAAACAAAACAATCATACATGTAGAAGACTCCATTCCATGCTCGCGGTTCATAAGGTTATAAGGTTAATTGCCACATAACAATTAATAATTTGTGATACTAAAATTCGACTTGTATAAGCGTTTTCTTACTTTATCAAATAATGCGATTAAGCTAAGATAAACATACAATATTCGTCATAAATTTTTAAAAGCAAACATGTCACAAAAGATGTGTATGATGTCACAATCAAAGCTATGATAAACTAGATATTTTATAGCTAAAAAAAACTCGAAATAAAATGACTGTTGCCTGGGCTTCAACAAGAGCATCGGGTTATCCGGCGCGCAAGCAGTAAATTTGACAAAAGTTTTAAGATTTTTAGTTTCTTTTTAAATGCGGTAAAATGAAAAATATGGTTTTCGCAATCGTTTTGCAATTAAAACTCACCCGCCGTGTTTGATAGGCGTGTCGGACATAGAGTGAACGATGTTTTTCGTGTATAGTTAAAGTATCACGCGAAATTTTTGTTAAACGTAGTGGTTACTAAAAACGGCAAACGCAATTATGGCTCAAACTTATGTACAAACCATTTAATTTTTTTTCAACTTCTTACCGCAATTGCTTAAAATTTTTTGGATATTTTCCTAAAAGTTCGGACAATGTCCGAAAAAAAACAACGTATCTACAAAAACACTGAAGGAGCACAGCAAAAGCGCGCCCGCCTTTATCCTTCGAGAAAAGAAAATCAGAAATCAGCTAAGTTGGCACAAAACATCACTTTACTTATCAGCGCGAAAGTTTTATCTTGTAGCGTACAGCGCGCAAAGGGGGCTGACATCAGGTAAAAAGAGGGCTGACAAAAATGTTTGAAAGGGGGCTGACAGCTTGACATGACCTCCAAATCAGCCCCCTGGTCGCGCCTCTGATTGCAACTATCTGTTTAGTTTCCACCAAGTGGCTTATGCTCTCCTGAAAAACCTTTCACACCCCCCCAGTTATTGTAATTTTTTTTGAAAAAAATTAATCCGTCATAATGCCAGGAATTTCAGAACATCAGATGGGTTATTGAATTTTAACAAGTCACGCTGTGACCTGTGGGTCAATGGTTTGGCATCTCTAGTCTACATGATAGGGAGCAAGAATAATATTTAATTTTGTAAAAATCAATTCCAAATCTTAGCTTAATAAACAAACATTTGTAACCATATTTAAGCCTCAACATCATTAAACCAAGTGAATGATTGATATTCTTTTGTTCAAAGCAGCATTTTTCAAAACAGAAAAAATGCAAACCAAAACTTTAAAATATGATGCCATTATACACTTACATGTAATGTTAATCCAACTTCAAGCAAAAGCTAGTAAAAGTTCAACAAGCATATACACGTTTCGGCTAATATTTGTCAAAAAAATTGTACTGTAATCGACTCTTACCTAAAACTCGAAAAATTTCCACCACGAGAGGATGGAACGTTCTTCTGTTATATTCTGAATGATGCTTCTTGTAAAGCCACGTCTCAACAATAAGAGACTATAAATAATAAACAAAAACAGTTAAAATTGAATCAATGCCAACATCAAAGGTATGCAAACAACATACTGAGATAATAATTAGTAAAAATCCAACAACCAGCAGTACTGCTGAAGAAACAGTGCTATCATGATAAGGATAACGTATTGAATTGTCAGTGCAGAAAAATCCAATTCGAGCAATTGGCACAACATCCAAAAGATTGTACACCCACAATGGAATAGCAACTAAAATGATATATGTTTATATACATGATTATTATATTGCCAAACACTTTTATTCATAAAAGAACAATTTTTGAACAACAGCAACACATAAAAAAACAGATTTCACTAAAGAAATTAGAACAGATATTTAAAAAAAAAGATTTGTGTAACATATTGTTCACAAACAGTTAGCAAAAATATACAGCTAACATTAACTTAATAAATGTTATTGTTTAAAAACTATTAAGTAAATAAAAATTTTTTTTCAGTATCTCTTAAATTAGTCCCTAATAACTAAGCTATTAATTTAAATTCCATATTTTTTAAATGTTTATTATATAGGCCAGGGGTGGCTAAATTTGTCTGGTGGTAAAAATGACTTTAGATTTTTTTAGAAACTCACGATTGACTACTATGGAAATGCAATTCTGAAAAGACGTGATCACAAAAAAAGGTCTTCACCTTGAATCTGTCTTGGATTTCTTGATTTCTATCTCCAAAACAAATGATCTCTGAATATAAAAAAAATCTTCACTTTGCATCTGTCTCAGATTTTACTTTAATTCTTAAAAGTTTGCTTTATTTTAAGTCTTATCAAGTAAAAGATTCTAAGTTTGTTCAAAATTAAAAGTGATCGACCAGCAAAGACGTTGCAATTGACTTGTTAATCGACATGTTGGCTATATAATGCAAAATAAACAAAATGTTTATTGCTAAAAGAGGTTAACATAAAGTGTTTTAACGCAAACATTGTTTTAGACAAAACAAGTAATAACTTTATTTAGTGCTAAATAACATAATTTCGAATTGATTTTAATTATGGACCACTTAAATATTAACAGAATAACAAACTTATTATTGTTTAATTGTATACATTAATAAATGCTACATAGGCCCTGAAAAAGAAGCATTGATAAAATTGAAAACTATTGCTAAAAAAGGCTTCAAAAATTTTGAAATTGATCAAAAACTGGAAACAATTATTTTAACATGAGCTTATTATATATTAAATATTATTACAGGTCATATTCGATTATCCATAATGGTTGGGGGATATAGAATTTATTTGAATAATTTAGGGGTTTCTTCAAGAACATACCATAAATGTTGCTTGTCAGTGAAACCAATCCAGAATTTTCCCTACAGCACTAGGAGACAATAAGAAACTGCTAGAAAATGGATCTTTCAAAAAACAATGGTAATCACAGCTAGATTCCAGGTTAGTTTCATTAACAAAAATCACTCATTCTTTTCAAGAAATCACTGTAAGCAATTTTTTCAGAAAAACTTACCCAGAATCCCCCCACAGCAGCAGGATGGAATAAAAAAACCCAAAGGAAAAGGATCTCTTCAAAAGCAATATTAACCACTGGCAAGATCCAGGTCAGTTTCACAAATGTTACTTACAGTGATTTCTTGAAGAGACTCAATTGCTCACAGTTACTTATTGAAGAGACCCTAATTAAGTGTATAAATAATCAAATTGACTGTTGGTGTTATGGTCCTAGAATCACTGGTGCCCAAGGCATCCTTAAAATTTAATGACAGTATTATCATGTTGAAGACTATTTGCTGGGGTCATATTTGGCTGAACTTGTTTGGTTGCTTGTTGGCACATCACTTTATTACATGGCATGGTCTATTTACTAGTGATGAGATGATGCCAATTTTTTTTGCTTCCGATGTTGATTTGAACCAAAATTTTGGATTCCAATGCCAATTTTGATTCTGATTCTTGTCATTTAAAATTTTTTCATTTGGCTTGTTATAATAAACTAACCAATTGTCATTTTTTTAAGCATCTTATTTAATGAGTGAGGCAATTGATGCACAGTGTTTCTTTCTTAATTATCTTAAACTGTTTACAATTAACCTTCGTAAATTAAAGATAGCAAGATTTTTTTGCAAAGTGCTGAATAAAAGGATCAAAGCAATATTTTAAGTATAAAATTTATTTAATCACTGTTTAAAAAACTACAAAAGTCTGTTTCATCGTTATTCAAATAAAATCTTGATTCTTCTTCAAAGAGAAAGATTCTATTTGTAAAGTAACCACCTGAAAATTCTATAGCAGGAAACTAAGATAAAATTTAAATTATGCAGTATATTAAAAGCTTTTTTGTTGATGTTCATTAAAAAAGTGCTCAATGATATCAAGTCAGAAAGGCTATAAACTGTATGTTTTTATAAAAAGAAAATGTTACTTTTCATATACATGCCATTGCACAATTATAGAGAGGTATACAAAAAAAAGCAAATATATGAATATATTATAAATCATTTTTAAAAATTGAAATCTTGTAAAAAATCTTTTTATTTCCATGTCAATTTTGATTTATAAAAATTCATTGATTTCTTTAATTCTCAATTCTGATTAATCATTGCATTACTACTCGTCGTCGTCGTCATCGTTTGAAGGGCATCCACTCCAGGCCAGACACAAACAGAACTGGGGCCGAGGGTTTATCCTTTTACTACCCCAGACTGCTGCACTGCCTGGATCAGATGCTGGCAGTGATGTTATTAAGCCAGCATCGAGTTTCGTCATCCAAAACCGTCAGACCGCGTGCTCCATGTGGTGCCCGATGTATGGGGCACATTGTTAGTACATGGTCTGCGGTTTGCTCGGAGGCGCCACACTCGCAATTCGGTGAAGGAGCGAGACCCCATTTGTGCATGGACGAATGGAATCGCCCAACACCAGTCCGCAGGCGGTTGAGCTTAACCCAAGCTGCTCGGGGTAAGCCCATCCCAACAGGCCTGACACTGGTCCCGGGCACAAAAGCACGGAGCCTGGAAGCACTTTCACAGTACTCCGCGTTCCATTTATGATTTGTCCATTCAGAGGCGCGGATGCCAAGTCTGGCAAGATTGTCCAAGAGATTCCGCACACCTGGCACAAACGGGCGTCTGGATCTTAGTCTCACTTGGCCAGTATCTGAGGACCCACTTAAAAGACCATGCAAAATATGATCGGGGTCCAGAGATCCACGGTAAGCCAAGGAGAGTGTCGCTCCCAGTCGGCGAAGCTCAGCTGGCTGGATGCCTGAAAGTACAGGTAGGTGGTCCGTTGGAGTGGGACGCAGGCATCCAGTAACTATGCGCAAGGCGTCATTCAAGACACTGTCAATGAGGCGAGTGTGAGCACTGCGACACCAGACTGGCGCACAGTACTCAGCTGTTGAGTAGACTAGAGACAAGGTGGCTATGCGTAGTGTTTTAGCACCAGCACCCCATCTTGAGCCCACGAGTCGCCTCAACAGTGTGACGCGCGATGATAGTTTTTTGCGCAATGCCACTAAATGGTGACGAAACGTGAGCGATCTGTCCAGTTTTACCCCAAGGTATGTAGGGGTTGGACAGAATGGTAAAAGTCTACTATTGTTGTAGACCTTTAGCTCACGTTTGGCCTCTCGGTTGTTTAAGTGAAAGGCTGTCGTCACCGTCTTAGTGTGACTGAGCTTCAACCTCCAAGTCTGGAGATACGCTGACAGTGTGGACATGTCTTGGCTTAATGTCCCCTCCAAGTCCTTCCAGTTTCCAGAAGAGTGCAACAATGCTAAATCATCAGCATAAGCAAACTTGCTGGAAATCATGGAAGGAAGATCGTACGTATAGATGTTAAATAGGAGGGGAGCCAAGACCGATCCCTGAGGAACGCCGTTTTTAAGACGGCGTAGCCTGCTTTGCTTGCTGTCACCGGTGGTAAGGGTGAAACTTCGATTTCGGACAAGCTCCATGATCATTTTGACCATGTGCTTATCCGGAAGTAGTCTCAGCAGCTTGCAGGTAAGGCCACGGTGCCAGACAGTGTCATAAGCAGCTGTCAGATCGATAAATACGGCACCGGCCTTCTTTTTAGCCTCGAAAGAATCCTCGATGTTCTGGGTTAGCAGAACAACTTGATCTACGGTTGACTTCCCGCGTCGGAACCCAGCCTGCTCTTTAGGGAGCAGTGGATCGATTAATGGTTCAACGCGGGCGTAGATAAGCCTCTCGAGGATCTTGTAGGGGACACAGAGCAGAGATATCGGTCGATAACTCTTTGGGTCCCCCATGGGCTTTGCTGGTTTTGGGATCGCGACCACAAGCGCTCTTCTCCAGATCTTGGGAATTTTGAGTCGGCGCAAACAGGAAGAAAGGAAGTCACGTAACCAGGACTTCAAAGCAGCTCCAGCATGGAGTATAAGCTCGGGGCAGATGGAATCAGGACCCGGAGCTTTACCTGGTTTTAAATGTTGAAGGGCAGCAGCAAATTCTCTCTGTGAAAAATTGTCAGAGATATTTACTGCATCTGGTGTTGTGGCCCTCCAAAGGTCAGACACTTCTTGAAAGACAAGTCGAGATGACTTGCGATCAACAGCCTCGTATTTCCCATTTCTAACCAGCTGAGATGCAATAGCATCGGCTGAAACGGGACAATGACGAGGAGAGTGTCGTGACCTACCAGTAAGGTTGTTCAAGATACTCCACGCTTTTCGACTAGAGTGTGAGAAGTCGACTAGAGTCGACTAGAGGCCCAGATGGTAGGTGCTTTCACGCAGCCTGGGCCGTGAGTAAGTCTGCTCATTGATTTTAAAAATGACAGACCGAAACCGAACCTACCAAAACGGAAGGGTATCCACCCATTCCGATGTTCAGTGTGGGTCTGTTAATCGGCAAACGTCCTTTTCAGGACGGGGCAATGTCAGGATAAAACTGCCCTTTTCAGGGCACATTGCCAACAAGTTCCGAAGACCCACTATTCTTCAGCTGAACATCGAAGGCCTCACTGCAAGCAAGATGAATGTTCTTCATCACCTCGCTATGCAGTCTGAGGCACTCGTCATCCTACTGCAGGAGACCCACTGCACTGATGCAGAGAAGTTGGTGCTACCACACTACCAACTAGCTGGGTCTTCTTTAAGCAGGAAGCATGGCCTTGCCACGTTTGTTCACGAGCGACTGAGATACACGCTTTTGGACCAATCTCCACCGACATCGGAGATCGAGTGGCTGTGTGTGGACGTTGATGGCTATAAAATAGTCAACGTCTACAAACCACCGCCAACGCGATTGCGAACCCTAGATCTCCCAGTGTTTCCTCACCCCTGTCTGTACGCTGGCGATTTTAACTGTCGTCATGCTGACTGGGGTTATGATGACAACAGTCCGGATGGTGAGTGCTTGGCTGGATGGGCAAGTATTAATTGTCTTGCCCTCCTATATAATGCCAAGGACGCTGCCAGTTTTTATTCCGGCCGCTGGAACACTGGCACCAATCCAGACCTAGCTTTCGCTAGCGTAGGTCCAAACAGTCGCTTACCGGATAGACGTGTCCTTGAGAAGTTTCCCAGGTCACAACATCGACCCTCGCTTATTACACCACCAAGGTTTGCTATGGCAGTGCCAAGCATGCCTGTTAAGCGATGGAACTTCCGCAAGGCCAATTGGAGTCACTACATTGCTTTGACGAATAAATTCGCAAAGACTTTGTTGCCGCCTGATTCACTTGATGTGGATGCGGCTTACCAGGACTTCTGTAACATCATTAAGAAAGCATTACTACTAATTACCCATGTCAATTTTAATTTGTATCGATGGACACTAGTAACTTTAACAGTTTATGATTGATAATTTTTTGTTCTGCCAACCTTTATTTCAAATTTTTTCTTTCATATAAAATTTTATGGAAAATTGCAAACTCAGGAGATATGATTTTATTACAAATAATCGAAATTTCAGATAATTGCATTTTAGATAATTGCATATGACCTGTATAGTTATTTTTAAATGACTACACTTCTACAATACCAAGCTGTTGCAAGTTTTAAAAGAGCAATAATACTTACAAATAAAAATGCAAAGAATGTCCAAACAAACGTCAATAATATCTCTATTCATTACAAATTTAAAAATTTGAAGTCACACCTTCACTATAAAATGGAGACCTAAACACAAATAATTAAAAAATTATTGTGGCCATGCTTTTTTAAGTTATTTATGATCAAAAGAAATAACTAAACAGTAGCATCTTTAAAGTTTCAAATATACTAAGAATTGAAAAATGCAGTAGTTTTAAAAAATAATATTAAAGGTTACTTGCACAAATTTTTAAAATTTTGCTTTAACTAGTCAAATATCATAGTTATTTTACTCTCTTAACAAGAACAAACACCAGTCAAGATCAACTTATTATAAAGCTAACATTCAGACTTTTTTTAAAACTTATGCTGGTGTCTACAGATCAAATTAAAATTTTTAATTCAATTGTTTCAGTTTTTTAAATGAAGATTATTGTCATTTATACTTAGATCTGCTGGTCAAGATAGAAAATCATAGAAACCGAGTCAATTTCCTTTCAAAGTAAAAATATTGATAACTGATGAAGTCTTAACGCTTTAAACCTAAAATTAAAGTTTGATTAAAATTAGAACTCAACACACTCCAGACCACTGTGGTTCTAGCTGAATAAAGGCCCGTTTCCACTACGAGCGTGGAAAAAAGCATTCTTTGTTTGTTTTATTGCTTTTTTTTTGCGCTCGCTTCTATTTTAACCGCTCGCTTCAATCGAAGATCAATAAAAGAGAGAAAGAATGCTCTTTTCCACGCTCGTAGTGGAAACGGGCCTTAACTCTCATCTCTTAAAACCCGTTTCCACTACGAGCGTGGAAAAAAGCATTCTTTGTTTGTTTTATTGCTTTTTTTTGCGCTCGCTTTAATTTTAACCGCTCGCTTCAATCGAAGATCAATAAAAGAGACAAAGAATGCTCTTTTCCACGCTCGTAGTGGAAAAGAGCATTCTTTGTTCGTTTCATTGATTTTTTTTGCGCTCGCTTTAATGTTAAGCGCTCGCTTCAATCGAAGATTAATAAAAGAAACAAAGAATGTTTTTTTCACGCTCGTAGTGGAAATGAGCCTTTATAGAAAAAAGAAAAAAAGCGAAAAAACCTTACGCAAATGACGCAAAACTTCATTTATTTTATGTTACAAACAGCGCAACAATCTTCCACTATTCAACGTTAATTTAAAACATGTTCCCTTCCGATATTGATGCCAACTTTAACATCACATTGATCAAAATTTCACGTAGATTTCAAATATAAAATCAAATTCCGGCGACATTATATTAACTTTCCAACAGAATGCACTTGAATGACCCCCACTTTAAAAGAAAACATTTAGCGTCGACGAAATTTTCTAGGTCCATGTAAAAATATGAAATTACATTTAAAGTTACCAGATTTAAAATTTAAAGTCGGCAGCGTGGTCGAGTGGCTAAAGCACCGGACTGATGATCAGCATGGTCTCGGTTCAAAACCCGCTTGCACCATTCTGTTGTGTTTTTGGAAAAGACACTTTACGGCACTTTCCCCTGCTTGGTGGTCTTTACAAGCAGTTCTAAATTACAGTCATATCTCTACTAAATTACTAGCGGACAGCAATATCTTGGCATCTCCGGAAGCAGGTCGGGGTAATTGCTTACCCTATGTATAGCGCCTCCGTCGCTTTCCTGCGAGTCAGGAGGATAAATATAGAGAAAAAATAAAAATAAAAAATAAAAAGATAAGCCAATTATGGTGAAAAAGAAGCCAAAATTAAGCCAAACGAAATTTAATTTTCGTTTCTAAAAAAAGTGTTCTCAAAAAAAAAGGTCTTCACTTAAAATCTGTTTTGGATTTCTTAATTTTTGTCCCAAAATCATGGTGATCTCTAAAAAAAAGGTCTTCACGTAGAATCTGTCTCTGATTTCTCAATTTTTGTCCCAAAATCGTGGCTAGTTTGCACTCGGCAGTAGAATTTTGTGGGCTCAAATTTGCAAACAACATTACATTTTAGATCTAAGACTGCTTTTTTCAGCCTTTTGCTAAATTTGGAGAAATAATTTGATATTATGCTTGAAAAATTGAAAAAAATTGTTACTAATTGAAAAAAAGGAAAAAAAACAAACAAAATTTTTGAGGCCAATCACACCAAAAAAAGCCAAATTTTGCTAATTTGGTGTCAAAAAAGCCATTCTCGCAATCTTAATTACGTTAAACGAACAATCCGACCATTTGTATTTCCTTCAAAGATATTTGTATTTTTATTCACCAGTGTCATTCTGGAAAAAAAAATCTCTAGCTCCACTAAAAAATGGTGAATAAAAACAAAAAAAATTTTGTAAATTAATGCACGCAAACAAAATAATATGAAAGAAAACATAACACAAAACAAACGAAATCTAAACTCCATGAATTTTTTCGGAAAAAAATCACTAAAAGAAAAAATTTCTCTAACTCTAAGTTGAGTTTTACCTCAGCTTTCTAACTTCTAATAATTGAATTCCTATTCTAAGCCAAAACAAACAAATAAATAAAAAACTCAAAAATTAAAAAAAAATCTATTTTATACAAATTCCTCAAACTCTTCAGTGGATTCTATTTCCACTTGCTACCTTTCAACACTTACATAAAAGATTATTGTCACTTCATCAAAACAAAACCAACAAATTGGACAAATCAGTTTGGTCTGTTGGTGACAACATACACAATAACGAGCAAAACGAGCTTGAACATAAATCAATTTACGTTAAACCCTATGCCGCGTAAAGCAAAAACACTTGAATTTAAACTCAAAATAAAACATGCTTCCGGGCATATATCCACATAAGCCGAACTTGTTTTTCAATATCTACATTTCTTGCCCATTACAAATATGCAATCGGTTGGCGTCAACAACATACACAATTTTGAGCAGAATGAATTTGAAGATGGATCACTTTACGTTAAAAACCTATGTCGCGAAAAGCAAAAACGCTTGACATTGAACTTAAAATAAAACATGTTCCCGGGCATATATACACATAAGCGGAACTGGTTTGGATATCTACATTTTTTGCACATTACGAATATGCAATCAGTTTGCGTCAACAGCGTATTCGATTTTGAGCAAAATGAAGTTCAACATGGGTTACTTTACGTTAAACGCAATGTCGCAAAAAGCGAAAACGTTTGACATTAAATTCAAAATAAAACATGTTTCTGGGCATATATCCGCATAAGCCGAACTGGTTATTTCTGGTTACTTTTATTAGTTTCGAAAATGCCATGCGGTTTATTCCGTTGATATTTATTTTTTACTTTTTTTGGCAATCGGGTCTAAATGTTTAAAGTTTGAAAGACCTAATGATAACAACCTATATGAAAATTTTTGTGATCGTTTTTGTTATTATAAACGAATTGTTTTTATTTGCTTAACACCGATTTGTTTTACGTTTTTATCTAACTATTGCTAAATCTTTACTGAAATAGCCTATGTAATTTTCTTTGTTCAGTTAGTATTGTAATTAGTTTGTATTTACTTTTTTATTTTTATTTTTTTTATTTTTTTTATTTTTAATCTCTATATTTATCCTCCTGACTCGCAGGAAAGCGACGGAGGCGCTATACATAGGGTAGGCAATTACCCCGACCTGCTTCCGGAGATGCCAAGATATTACAATCCGCTTGTAATTTAGTAGAGATATTACTGTAATTTAGAACTGCTTGTCAAGACCACCAAGCAGGGGAAAGTGCCGTAAAGTGTTTTTCCCAAGAACACTTAATCAGAACATCCGAAGAACTTAATCAGTTTGTGCATTCTAAGAAGTTTTTTAGATATAATTTTAAAAAGCTAGTGTATGAATTGGTTTATTGTAGAGTTGTCTTTTTTAGCATTGATTAAAATTTTAAATTGCTTCAAAAGTTTTGTGTAAACGTTTAGAAAACAGGCACCAAAGTTGATATTTTATTTTGTACTTTTCTCTGACAAACAGTCAATTTAGGTCGCTGCAAAAAGTAGTTTACGATTTGAGCCACACTTGATTCAGCTGCACAAAAAGTAATCCCATAAATATTGTTGTAATTCAATTATACTGTTTGAAATGTCGGAGCATAAAATTTGGAATGCTTAACTAATTTCAGAATAAAAAGTATAGCCAATATATTTTGAAACATAGTTTATTAAGGACGTTTCGGAATTATAACTCACTCTATTATCAACTTGTAAAACTATTTGATTAATCGTAAATTTAAAAATTTAAATTTAGATAATTTATGACGTAACAGAATAAAATATTGCCAACATATACTACTAAATAAAACGGAGTTATCTGCGCGTAACTTTAAAATTAAATTGATACAATATGTTGTATATTGTATCAATTTAATTTAAAATGACAGAATGTTGTATCAATTATCGCTACACTATCTATATTGTTTTTTACAAAATTTTGTACAAAATAATTGCAAATTTTGCACCGACATTATTGCAAAAAAATGCTGCTCCAATGATGATCAAATTATAGCGGCAGTCTTTTGATTGTAATTTGCTTAATTCACTTGGAAAAGCCCAACATTACATGCACCCCAGATGAGTCAAATCCTCAGTTTTAAAATTTCAGCAAATTTGTTACAGGTTCCAGGTACAACGTTAATTAAATTAAACTAATTTCCGCATCAATTTTGATGCAATGTTAAATGTCATTTTGAAGCAAATTTCACAATCATTAAAATTCTGTTTTCATTATGTTTCAGCACCATTATTCAATTTTGAAGAAATGGCTTTGAATGACAGCTGCTCAAAAGCCGAAATCAAAAGCGACTTCCAAAAATTAAAAGCAGGGTGCGAATTTTACTCGTTTGAATTCAAACTTAATAAACTTCCAGATCAATATTGATGCAATGTTAAATGTTATTTTGGAGCAAATTTTACACTCCTAAATTCCGTTTTAATAATATGACAAACAAAGTTCAATTTTGACGGGAAGGGCCTTGAATGACAGCTGCTCAAGAGCCGAAATCAAAATCGACTTCCACAAATTAAAAGCAGTGCTCAATGGCGTGCAGAGGGGAAAAGGGCGAACGGGGCGCCGGCCCCGGTCAGGCAAGGCATGGGGGTATCTAAGCTAAAGAATGCAATTTAAAAAATTAAGTTTTACTAAAATTTTGTAACAGCTGGGTGCTTGTACGTACTACAAAGCTACTAACACATTCTGTAGAGATTTGTTGAAAACTTGCTTAAGGGGGCATACAAAAAAATGTTAAGTGAATGTTAAGAGATGAAGGACTGCAAACCTTTAACAATATATTAAATTTTTACGAAACTGGCCTGTTAAACCTTCTAACTTTGTGTTGCGTCTACTTTTTGCACAATACGGCAGCCTACAGTTATTTTGGCATGGTTTAATTTTTTGACTAATGTTTGCACAATTCTTCTTGCACATAACTCAACCTCACTCAATTCAACTTGAATACACTCATTTAACTTTGAAAAATTCCAAGATGACATGATTTAATACACAAATCCATTGTAGTTTTGACGCACAATTTATGACGTAAAGTCTCTCGTGATTACTTAATTCAGATGTCTGCGTGGTTTGACGTTTTTGTAAATCTAGGTCTTAGCGCTTGCACGCAATACAAGTATTATCTGTGGTAATCTTTTTTTATAACTCAGCATCATCTTTCCAGTGGAGATAGTTTGACATAGCTGAATTTTAGTAATTTTATTTTAGTCTGGTTCAAAAAAGGTCAGGCCGCTATTATCTTTTTGCGTGTTCATTCTTTTTTTTTCTGTGTCCCAAATAATTTAAATAAACAAATTTTTTTAGTTTTGTGGGAAAAATCAAAGATATAAAAATACATCGTTGTTTCTTTAACTTAATGTTGTCTCTTGTTTCTTAAATTTCACAAAATAAATAAAACATAACCCTTCAGACACAAAACAGGAATTGAAATGATGAAAACACGGTTAAAAAAAAATAATTACAAAAAAAGCTAAATAAATACGTGGAAAAAATGATTATTACAAAATAAAAGAAACCAAACCTTGCAGTTGTCATGCTTGATTTTTTGGGTCTGGTGTTAGAGAAGCATGCCTTCTTTTCTCATTGAAGAGGTGCACATTCAAACTTGGTCATGAGTGTTAATTAGAAAAGATACGCTACTGAAGCTGAGTCTGATGAAGTGTGTGTTACTTTATGGTCAGGGTAATTGATCTGATCAAACATTGTAATGCGTCTCGGGGCACACGTGACGCGTAATTGCGACTTTGTGTTTCCACGTGCACAGCTCAATTTAAATGTGTTACCTTTCTTGGCAGAAGCTCTTTGTATTTAATTGTACATTTATTATATATTAGTTTGTTAAACAACCAACTTTATTTTTTCATTCTATCAGTGTTTTTGGTTTGTTTAAGCTTAATAAACGGGGATAAACTTATTACAATGAGTTTACGTGCGCATACCGTGACGTATGGATATTACTTGCATATTTCCGAAGGAGTAAACCGGGAAGTACGTTAAAAGAAAAAAGCATCCTTTCCTGGAAAGTAGAGACCCCAGATCCTAATCCAGATTATCTTAAGTCGTTTCTTAAGAAACTGATAGAAAATCAATTGTTTCGCGAATTTTTTTGGATACGGCGACAATCCGGATTAACCGAAGGGAACTGTAATTATGAACTTATTAAATCTCCTTTAATGATTGTTTCTTCAACTAATTTAATGTTCCTGTTTCCTATAGTTTTATAAAGTAATATATTTTGTCCGATACATGTTTTAATATTTTTATAATTCTGATGAAGAAAGTGCAAAAGTGTAGCAAAAGTGTAGCGCAAGCAGGGAAAAAAGAGACGAAAGATGAAGCAGAGTCTGACTTGCACTTTTCTACAACCCTAAGATTAATTATATATAATCCAAAGATCCATTATCCAAAAGATATATCATCTAATTATCCGAGGGTCTATATTGATCGACATTGTAAAGATTTTTGTGTATTTGACGGAATTTTCTCAAGTTAGACTTTGCAACTTAATTTTCCAGTATAAATGTTCAAACATTGTAATAGAAAAAAAATGTTCTTTTTAGAGTGATTTAATTTTTTGTTGAAATGGTAAGCTATGAAGGCCTTCTTTTAGAATAAATTAAACAATTTAAACAATTGGTTACGTTAGGTTTTCTATGCCGAAATTATTGTAGATATCCACTTCAAATAAAACAAATACACAGGACTGGCTCCCTTGACTCAGTAGTTTTACTACTTCAAATTGCTGTGCATTGCCCGGATCAGATGCTGTCAACAATGTACCAAGGCAGCAACTTTCTTCAACCTCGTACTCGATGCAATGCCCAGTCAGTGATGGTTTAGGGTGCAAACGGAGCGGCAGTAAATTAAGACTTTTTTTAGAGATAACTTTGTTTTGAGTTACTAAAAAGTGGCCCCTTTTAAAACAATAATTTTTTTACAGATTAAACTGATTTAAAGCACTGAGAATAGTTTTCCCCTAAATTGAAAACACCTTTTTTTTAGACATCGCTTTGTTTTCATAAATTAAAAAGTGGATCCTCCTACGACAATGACTTTTTTTAGAGATTGCTTTGCCTTGGAACACTAAATAGTGACCCACCTTACTTTTCTTGCACCGGGCCTCTCTTTTTGTAAGGTCATCACTGTGCCCAGTGCACGTGACATTCCAACACAACGTGATTTTGCAATGCTGCAGCATTAGCAATGGGAGGAAGGAACGAGACCGCATTTGTTCTTGCACGTCTAAGCATAACCCAAGCTGTTCGGGGCACGAGGTTTCAACAAGCCGGATACCGGCAAGGCGCTGTGGTAATGAAAGCAGGGAGCCGGGATATACTTTGACTGTTAAGGTGAAAAATACTCTCGCCACGTAGATTATGCCACGTGTGCTTGTGTTCGTTGCCTTTTTTCTTTTCCTTTTGCTGCTTTGGTTCTGTCTGGTCGCTTTTCTTTGTTCGGCTGTCACGTGCAGTTATTCAGGACAGTTTTACCGTTGGTCGTGCATTCTAAATTCTCGTGGTTAGTAGTTGGTTAATTTATATTATCTGAAATTTCGTAATGTGCTGTTAATTCTGTTTGAATAAGTAATATTCTATTTTACAGGCAGGTCTAAAACAGTTTTCAATTTCTCTTTATTCGCATAAATTCTTAAAACGTTCGTTAGTTTGTCTGTGGTTATTTAAATACACTCTCCTCGGCTAACGTTCGTGTTGAGAACGCGTGTGAGGATTGGAAGACTAGGCCTTCCAGCCAAAAATTCTTAAAATCATCCTAATCGAAGTGTTCACCGTAACACTGACAGTACTCCATGTTCCATCTACGATTTATTTACTGGGCAGCATGGATGTCTAATTCCGCAAGGTTTTTTGAAGGTTTTGCGAAGCTGGAACAAATAAAACGTTCAGACTTCAACGGGAAACGATCTGATATTATAAAACTTTTGCAAAAAACTTGGATTATAAATTAATAAATGCAAACTGAAAATTTGTTAGAAAAAAATAATTAAATTCACTGTAAATTACACTGGGGAACACAATTTTTGTTGCATTGATACCGACACTTGTTTTTACCTAATTTTGTGGTGCTGAATTCAAATATGCAGTTAGTTTTTTTCTTAAAGCTACAGATTTTTTGCAATTGAGCGTTTTTATTTTTAGCGAATTTTGCATTCCTAACGTAAAATGACAGGGGTTATTTTGTAATAGACATTTGCACCAAAGGCCGCATAAGGAACTTTGAGTATACCAGACATCAATATTCAAGTCTCATACATTTAACCAATATGCAAATAAGAGTATGTGAAAATCAATGTGCACTGTCGATACAGACAAAATACAAGATCAAATATGGCCCTGTTCAGGCAAGAATTTGCGCTTGTAGCTCCTGCGCTTGTAGACTTCCTCGGGCTCTTGCTTGATGCTCCAGCAGTAGACTGCCATCATGTTTCTGTCCCATCTGCCTTGGTAGCGATGTTGCATAGTCACGAGGTCTTGATGAAACCGCTCCCCTTGTTCATCACTAACAGCCTTGGGGTTACTGGGGAATTCATCAAAGTGACTATGAACGAAATGCAGCTTAATTCTCATTTTACACCCAAGGTCGCGATAAGCTAACAGCATTGTAGTGACCAGAACGTGGTAGTTACTTGCCTTCTTGTTACCAAGAAAGTTTTATGTAACTGCTACAAATGCCGCCCTTTCCTTGTCATTTATCTTGTTGACAAATTCTTCATCACGTACAAGGATACGAATCTGAGGTCCATCGAAGACGCCAGCCTTGATTTTGTCAAACAACAATTTAGGAAAAGCAGAAACTATGTGCTGAAAACACTCACCATTACTATCCAGTGCCTTCATAAACTGCTTTATCAAGCCGAGTTTTATGTGGAATGGGGGAAAAACTACCTTCTCTCTGCTTACTATGGGGTCGTGCACAATGTCTGGTGTGCCTGCTTCCAAAGTTTCATGAATAGGCCACTCCTTCTGGGTCCAGTGTTTCTCTCGATCTCGGCTGTCCCACATGAAAAGATGACAGGAATTCTTTGTAAAACCTCTCTGTTGGCGAAGGAGAAAGCTGACCATTTTAAGGTCTATGCAAAGGATCCAGTTGTGCTCATGATATTTGAGTAAGTTGATGACCGCTTTTATGTCATTATACGTTTCTCTCAAATGCACAAAGTGACCAACGAGAACTCCTCCATAAAGGTTGCCATTGTGTAAAAGAACACATTTGAGGCTCTTAGAGCTATCCAGAAACAGTCTCCATTTAGTTGGCATGTACGAGGCAACACCTAACTGCCTGAGCAGACCAGGGATATCGTGACAATAAACAAACTGTTTCTGTTCTGAGAAAAATGTCGCAAAAGACTGGTCTCGCTTTTGAAAATATGAAACTTTTGCAGAGTCATCAAGTAGATGTTTTTCTTGCAGCCTGGAAGCTAGTATCTCTTCAGCTTTCTTGGAGAGTCCCAAATCACGAACTAAGTCATTCAATTCCGTTTGGTGAAACAGCTCAGGGGCTGATAGCCGATTGGTGTTATCTGAAAAGGATTCAGATTCAAAAACCTTCTTGTTATTGCAGCCTTCATGCTCTCGCTGATCATCATCACTGTCTGCACTTGAGGAAAAACCACTAAAAACCGGGAGTGCAAGTTCTTCAAATGTGGAACAGGTCGAATGGCTGAGGGACTGCTTGGATAGGAGATCTTATGTCGATTTTCCTTACCAACATCTTTTGTGTTGACCATGCAAAAATAGCAGTTAGTCACATGATCTCGGGGTTTCCGCCAAACCATGAAAACTCCAAAAGGCAGTCCCTTTCGTTTTCCTTTTGTCCAATCGCGAAGCATTTCCTCACAGTTATGACACACGATATGGGATGACCATTTCTTGTCTTGGTCACCAAGGGGAATTTGAAAATATGCTTTGTAGGTATGCTTCACAAACAAAGTGATGTTACGCCTTTGATGAGGCGGTGTATAGCACCCACATACATAACAGAAAGAATTAGGCTTGTTTTTACATTCACGTCTATGAGAAAAAGCCATGTTTACACCTGGTATAACAAAACGTTTGTAAGTCAAATAACTCAAGGAAAAACTATAAATAGAACAATACCATAAAATTACTTTAATATACAAGTGTAAAAGATACGGTAGACTTAATACCGTAGTTGGCTGAGTCTTGATGAAGAGCCTAGACTAGTTTACAACGTGTGCAGTACTGTGTACACTCTCGACTGATAACGCGAGGAGTTTCCTACAATCGCACACTTTTTGGCTGCTTAGTAACCCGGTAGTCTTACATGACCGCGCAAAGTCAATACTTCTTCCAGGTAGCCTACTTCTATCTGTATAGCTGTTGAGCCTTATAAACAGAACGTATTGATGCTCTGATTTGATTTTTTTGATTGCATTTCCAGCACTTCTTGCTGTCACCGACTGGCACATGCTTTACTACAGCGAGATGTTTGACCTTTGTTTGCACCAATTGCATGCTTCACTGATTGTACTGAAGGTGCCGCAGCTAGAAAATCTGCTAATTTGTAATGGGGACAAAAGTTAATTGAGTGTTTACGACTGTCAGCTGGTGCGCTGCACTACTCGTGACTTCGAGACCAAGATTAGGTTAATTACGTATACAATATAGGTATGCATCGATCCGTTTTTGTGGAAATCCGGATTCTCAAATTGCGCAAAAACTAGAGCATATAGACAAAAACCGACTTCAGATTTGGAATCAGCGTCAAACATCTACCAAGAATCATTTGAAAAATCTCATGCAACACAACATGAAAAAAAATTGTTCCCCTGTGTTATAAATGCATTAGCAAAACTGCTTGGTTTTTAATGGTGCATAACAAATTTTAAGCTAGTAAGAAAAAATGTCCATAGAAAAATTTAAGATATTTAATTACTCCATACTAAAAGCTTTACTGAAGTTACTAACTTTAATATTATGAACATACAATTTAAATCATAGTAATTGCAATTGTCCTCTCAAAAGTGGAGTTCAGAAGTTCGACCGTTAAAAAAATTGGGCCAAAACATTTCTTTTTAATTATGATTTGACTTTTGATTTTTTGCCACTTCGTAAAAATTACTATTTTCACAATTAACCTAAAACTTCAGATTAAAGAAGATAAATTTCAATATGGCTGCTTTTCATTGGAATTTGTTATTGTTGGGTCGATGACCTATTTGCGGTTTTAAGCAACAAAGCAGACCACGGTGGTTCTTTCAAAAATATAAACCTTGTCAAATTTTCTTTAAATTTTATTTGTGACAAAATATGCAAACTCATCTTTTTTATCTGGGTATCTTTTTTACTGTATCTATCAGCTCGTTATACATGCGTTCACTTAATCATTGGTTGAAATTTAAAAAAATATCCAATAACAAAAATAAGTTCAAAATTAATTATTCATCTTTTACAAATATAGCCTAATCATATTACTCAAATTACTCACGTAACCAGGACTGCTTTGAAGTGTTCCATCTACGATTTATTTACTGGGCAGAACTGCTTTGAAATCCTGGTTACGTGATTTCCTTTCTTCCTGTTTGCGCCGACTCAAAATTCCCAAGATCTGGAGAAGAGCGGTTGTAGTCGCGATCCCAAAACCAGCAAAGCCCGTGGGGGACCCAAAGAGTTATCGACCAATATCTCTGCTCGGTGTTCCCTACAAGATCCTTGAGACGCTTATCTACGCCCGCGTTGAACCGTTAATCTATCCACTGCTCCCTAAAGAGCAGGCTGGGTTCCGACACGGGAAGTCAACCGTAGATCAAGTTGTTCTGCTAACCCAGAACATCGAGGATTCTTTCGAGGCTAAAAAGAAAGCCGGTGCCGTATTTATCGATCTGACACCTGCTTATGACACTGTCTGGCACCGTGGCCTTACCTGCAAGCTGCTGAGACTACTTCCGGATAAACACATGGTCAAAATGATCATGGAGCTTGTCCGAAATCGAAGTTTCACCCTTACCACCGGTGACAGCAAGCAAAGCAGGCTACGCCGTCTTAAAAACGGCGTTCCTCAGGGATCGGTCTTGGCTCCCCTCCTATTTAACATCTATACGTACGATCTTCCTTCCATGATTTCCAGAAAGTTTGCTTATGCTGATGACTTAGCATTGTTGCATTCTTCTGGAAACTGGAAGGACTTAGAGGGGACCTTAAGCCAAGACATGTCCACACTGTCAGCGTATCTCCAGACTTTGAGGTTGAAGCTCAGTCACACTAAGACGGTTACGGCAGCCTTTCACCTAAATAACCGAGAGACCAAACGTGAGCTAAAGGTCTACAACAACGGTAGACTTTTACCGTTCTGTCCAAACCCTACATACCTTGGGGTAAAACTGGACAGATCGCTCACGTTTCGTCACCATTTAGTGGCATTGCGCAAAAAACTATCCTCGCGCGTCACACTGCTGAGGCGACTGGTGGGCTCGGGATGGGGTGCTGATGCTAAAACACTAAGCATAGCAACCTTATCTCTAGTCTACTCAACACCTGAGTACTGTGCGCCAGTCTGGTGTCGCAGTGCTCACACTCGCCTCATTGACAGTGTCTTGAATGACGCCTTGCGCATTGTTGCTGGATGCCCGCGTCCCACTCCAACAGACCATCTACCTGTACTCTCAGGCATCCAGCCAGCTGAGCTTCGCCGACTGGGAGCGACACTCTCCTTGGCTCACTGTGGATCTCTGGACCCCGATCATATCTTGTATAGTCTTTTAAGTGGGTCCTCAGATATTCGCCAAGTGAGACTAAGATCCAGACGCCCGTTTGTGCCAGGTGCGCGGAATCTTTTAAACAACCTTGCCAGACTTGGCATCCGCGCTTCTGAATGGACAAATCACAAATGGAACACGGAGTATTGTGAAAATGCTTCCAGGCTCCGTGCTTTTGTGCCCGAGACCAGTGCCAGGCCTGTTGGGATGGGCTTACCCCGAGCAGCTTGGGTTAAGCTCAACCGCCTGCGGACTGGTGTTGGGCGATTCCATTCGTCCATGCACAAATGAGGTCTCGCTCCTGCACCGAATTGCGAGTATGGCGCCTCTGAGCAAACTGCAGACCATGTACTAACAGCGTGCCCTAAACATCGGGTACCACAGAGCACGAGGTCTGACGGTTTTGGATGACGAAACTCGATGCTGGCTTAATAACACCACTTCCAGCATCTGATCCAGGCAGTGCAGCAGTCTGGAGTAGTAAAAGGATAAACCCTCGACCCCAGTCCTGTTTGTGTCTGACCTGGAGTGGATACCCTTCAAACGATGACGACGATCTTACTCAAAGAAACAAAAAAAGCAAGACAAATAATTTTATTCTAAAATATAATTGAAATTCAATATAACACAAAATTTCTAAAACATTTACTTCAAATCATTGTAGCTTATGCTGCTGATCAACAGAAACAACTTTGGAAGTGCACGGCGTCATCTGAACAAGAGCCCTTTATTCTTATGTAGTTCATTCATTTTTTTGTTTGTGTTTATACCCACTATCTTTGAAAATGATTGCCTGCAAAGATACGTTATAAAAAACGCTATGATGTATATTTTTGTTATTCTCAGTTGCTATTAAATAGTTAACACAAAAAATTATAATAGCTCTTGAAAGCAAATGTTTCATTTAAAATTCTTTTGTTAATTGAGTAAACCTTAAAAAAGGCTGTTTAGAAAAACTCGAACGTTTTGTCTACCTCTCTTCAGGAGGTTTCTCTAGAATGAGATGCAGAACTGATTGTAGAATTTCAAAAGTTTTAAGACTGATTCTGATTGGCTAAAAATTAAGGTTAGTAACAGTTATCGTAATAATTGAAAATATTTAATGTATAAAACCACGTTTCGTCAGCGTAAAATTTGTTTGGCAAAAAAAGGAAACAAATTATGCAAATTTTGTGTTAAAATTTGGAACTAAAAAGAAATTTTTTTACAGTTATACTAACAAGTTATGTTTGTGAAAAAACTCGTTCTGTCTACACAAATTAGGTTTTCGATGAGTGATGAAAATTGATTCAAGACTGATACTGTAAATGGAAATCGGATCGTGCTTCAGAAAGACTCTTTAAAAATTAAATTCTTGACATTTTATTTTATTACAAATTTGGTGTTAAACTCTTGTCAGAATCAATTCTTGAACAAGAATAATTTTAAAAACGATTGCTATTGCAACTATACAAAAAAAACAAAAAATTTTAAAAAGTTTGATGTAGCCTATTTTATAAAACTTGAAAAATGATTATTTCAAATGAAACTAGTACATATAGAGAGAAGCAAAGCGTTAAAAAGGTTTATTGTTTATATTCCTTAAGGTATCAATTATTAACGTATCACTTCTAATTAGTGAAGTTTAAATTATTCACAGAAATTAATCAGTGTTTGCGACAAATAAGGTTTCAGCAAAACTTTGATGTAGCATTTAATTGACCAGTAGGGTTATAATATTTACGTAAAATGGTTTTACAAATAAGCTAAAGTTTACTAAAATTCTAATCATCTTTTTAGTTCCATTTAAAAACTTTTTTTTTCATTCATAAATGAAGTCGCCGATATTATTTACGGAAGGTGTTCTTATTGAATTTTTCTTTGTCGTTTGCTTGTTTCAGCTATCATTCAACAATCAAAACCAACCACAGGTAAGCAAGTATAAAAGCTGATGAATTGTACAAATAGTGGACAAATTGAACAAACAATTCTATAGCTCTGTTTTGACTTTATCTGATTACTGTAAAACTTTTTAAAACCTTTTGCGAAGATTTGTACAAAAATTACTAACTTATAAATTATTTGGTTGCTAACAAAAGATGTAAAAAATAATTGTTAAAGTGCCAACAGCTTTTTAAATTTATTCTATAAGATGGTAAAAATAATCATTTTGCTTTCAGATTGTCCGAAATAACTGTAGACAAAAGCAAGTTAAACTGTTCAGTGAACACTTATCATATTGCCAAGTCAACTAATACAATGGAAAAACTATCAATTCCCTTGGTCGAAACAAAGAAGCCTATAACAAAAACATCAGCTCCTTTGGTTGCTGCTTCGAATCGAAAAGATCAAAAATCCAATCAAAACAAATTTGATGAATCTGAGCTATTTGAAACTGTTTAAGCTGAAAGAAAAGCGACACTGAAAGAAACTTGCGGAAGACTTCATGATAAAAGTATCTGCCCTTCAAAAATTGAGCGCAAGAGCAATAGTCTATTTTTCAAAAAAATTTCAAAGTTCGCTTTTTAATAACGATAATTTTGTAAAGCATTTCGTTTTATTTGATTCATCGTTGTCGTCATTGGGAAGAACATCAACTCTGGGTTAATCATAAACAGAACAGGAACCGAGGGTTCATCTTTTTACTACCGACACTGTGTACTGCCCGGATCAGATGCTGACAGTGATGGTGTTGAGCCAGTATTGAGTTCTATCATCCAAAACAGTCAGACCTCGGGCTCCATGTCGTTCCCGGTGTATGGGAACGCTATTAAGATGTGGTTTGCGTTTTGTTCAGGGGTGCCACACTCGCAACGTGGTAAAAGAGCGAGACTCCATTAGTCCATAAACGAATGGAATCGCCCAAAATCAGTCTGCCGGCAATTGAGCTTAACTCAAGCTGTTCGGGCAAGCTCATTTGAACAGACCTAGAGCCGGTCATGGGAATAAAAGCACGGAGCCTGGATCTATTTTCACAATACTCAGCGTTCCATCTATAAGTCATCTATTATAAAGCGCGAGTGCCAAGTCCGGTATGGTTGTTTAGAAGATTTGGTGCAATTGGCACACACGGGCGTCTAGATCTTAGTCTTTCTTGGCTAACATCTGAAGACCCACTTAACGGACCATACAGGATATGATCAGGGTACAAGAATCCGTAGTAAAGCACGAATGGTGTCGCTCCTAGTTGGCAAAGCTTAGCAGGCTGGATGCCTGAAAGCATGGTTAGGTGGTCCGTTGGGAGTGGGACGCAGGCATCCAGTGACTATGCGAAAGGTATCATTCAAAACACTGTTTATGAGGCGAGTGTAAGCGTTGCGACCTACGAGCCTATCCATTGCTTCAGCAGTGCGACGCGCGAAAATAGTTTTTTGCGAAATACATCTAGATGATGACGAAACGTTAGCAATTTGTCCAGTTTTAACCCAAGATAAAAAGCAGTTGGACAAAACGGTAAAAGTCTTTTCTAATTATCCCGTACATAAAGATGTAGATCAAAATGTGTTTTACTTATAAGATATATTTTCTGCTTTCTTTTCTTTATATAAAAAAATAATGCATTTCAGCCTTCAATTGAAAATATGAAGTACTGTATTTGCCGCGGTTTTAAATCGCTTATCTGGTTTTTGCCAAAATTATCAAAAACAGCTGGCCTGGCAAAAAATTCTTATTTTTAAAATCTTGACATATTTGTGTAAAAAAAATTTTTTTGAGTGTCTTAATGTCACCGAACAACCATTAAATTAAACATTGGCAGTATGTGCTATAAAAGAAGAAACTTTTTTTATTGTCAGTCATTTACGTCGAAAAGTTAAAAAATTTTCTTTGCCTAATATTTGGATTAAAAGACAAATTGGGATATTGTTGAAAAGTACTGTTTGTGTTACACTTTTATTGCTTCTACAAAATTCCCAGCTTCTTTTTTTTTTGACGTACAATTAAATTGTTTTCAAATGGTACAACTAATTTTGTTTTGGCCAGCAGGGCCTTGTCATACTGTATTGAACAGTACGCGTTTGGTACTTTTGATTAAGCAAAATTTAGCCATTGTGGTACTTATACTCTAAAAATATCAAGAATAAATGGCGCATTTACGCAGATAATCCATAGGCCTATTGCTAAAAAAATAAAGGCGATTATTTCAACTCATATGACCAACGCATAGTTTTATGGTCCATATTGTGGATGGTCACTGGTCGCTATGACATTAGCTTACAATGACTGCTTTTATTGACGTTTTAAGCCGTTTTAAACTGAATATTGTAGAGATCTGTGGTCATCTACACTTTGGATTTTGGCGGCCATAGTGAGTTGACATATCCCCCTCTATTTTACTAAAAATACGGTTTGTCAGTATAAAGCGTACAATTTATCCTTCAATCGTACCGCGTATAGGTACCACTAATGTTAAATTTTGTTTAAGGTATTTATATAAAGCTAAACAAATACTGGTCAACACAGCACTAACAAAACTTTAATGACCAAAACAATGATGCTATCTGCTGCTATCTGTTGACATTTTCAAGCCATTTTTTGTTTTGCTAAAATATAAAACCATCTAGTCATGCTATTTATTGTTATCCCCTTAAAATTTACCTCAATCAACGAGCAGCTTTTTACAGCAAATCTGGATTCTTTTTTTCCTATTTATGCCATAAAAGTCAGATAAATTTGAACAAAATTATCCCTAAGCTGCCCATAGGAAAGAAAATACTTTGCACAATACAATCAGCGGTATTAACGTTTCCTCTTAAATTGCATCAACAAAAAGATTGCCTGCAATTATATATGAGTATTCATAATTTCAAGAAGAATAAAATGATGAAAATAAAATAATCCTGAGTAAGCTGCTGACATAAAATATTTCAAGTTTATATTGTTAAAGATTTAAGCAGAATTCAAACAAATCTTAAATTTAACGTATGCAAAGACCGATATAGATATTTTGCTATTTTTTTTAACAGCTGACGACTTGTTATATTGCAAAGTGGAGATTTTCAAGTTGGCTCAAGTCCTTCTTTGACGGGATTTAAGGAAAGCAAAAAGAGTATCTCACTTTTATTAAACAAAAGAAAAGCATTCTTCCAACATCAGATTACACGTTTGACAAGAATCGAAAACATAATCCTTAGGCAGAAGGCGTTTGATGATTGGTTGAAAGTAAGAACTTTCAATTTTTTTCATGTTTTAAAAAACCTTAATTCATACTTAACTTCATCAAAAGTCAAAAACTTGAAGCAGTTATGTTTTTTTATCTTTTATTTAAAAGTTTTTCAAAGATAGTTTTTCTGATGGACAATTTTGTTTTCCAATTTAATGGCATGTAAATTTTACCAACTTTCTTTGCGATTTACTTTTTAAATTTTGAATTAAACGTCCATTTACAGACTTCATATAAAATTCTTTCTAAATGTCTTTTCCAGGTGATGCTTCTCCGAAATTCATTCAGCAGGCTAGTATCCGCTTACTATGATAAAATGGTGTTGACTAGTTCCAGCTACACTTCGTTCTACGGACCAATCTCGCAGAAAATTTACCACAAACATTGTTATCTACGTCATAATGTAACTGAAAGCTAAAAAACAATGGAAGCGCTTCTTTTGAGGACTTTGTAAACTTTCTAGTGCAACTCAAGAGTTTTGATGATCATTGGAAACCATTTCATATCAGATGTTTACCTTGTTCGTCACAATATGGTTATATCGCAAAGTTCAAAACTTTTAACAATAACATGGAATACTTGAAGCAAAAAATTAATTTGACTGAAAAACATCCTGCATATTTTCTCCCAAAGGAAAGTTTAAAAAAAGTTCTGAATTAACAAGAAAAACATTCAAAAAAATTTCGAGAAAACTGGCTCATTGATGGTATGAAGTTTATCAAAATGATTTTGAGATGTTTGGCTACAGTTAGCCCAATTGGATGTGTTAAATACGATTAAAAAACGAGTTTGATTTTTATTTTAAACATATTTAACCGTTTCTTTTTTGTTTTGACTATTTTTTTTCATTTTAACGTATATACATATACGTAAAAAACAGGGGCGTATTCTCCATGCATGCCTAGAAATTTTATAAAAAAATAATTATATAAAAAAAAATAAAAAATAATCTTGAAAAAAATAATCTTGAAAAAAATTCTCAAAGTATAAAAATTTTGATGATATTATGTTGATTATTTTTTTGATATAACAGTATAAATACGTTTTATCGATTGCAACTCGGATCATTCAGTACAGCTTCAGCTAGAGCTTATCACTAAAATACAAAATAAAATTGGAAACATGCATGCAAAATCTAAGTTGCATTTTTTGACTCTGTTGCTAGAAGGAATTACGAGACCTACCGGTAGTTCTAAGAAATATTATAGATGCATATTCCATTGCAGATATTATTTTATCCGAATATTTCTTTTCTTTTGCAAAATTTTTCTTAAATTAAAATTTAAATCTTCGATTATTCAGCAGTTTGATATCGTATCTATGCATGCAGTTTTGATATTGCATGCACGCCCATGTTTATAGAGCGTGACGTTGTTGAAGAACTGATCTAGTATCGCTTGCTACAAACTGCTTACGTTTACTCAGTACTCATATTCAAATGCATTTTGAAATCATATTAATTTGAAAGCACTTTAACACTTTACTTTAAGCAAGCAGTTAAATGAATTAGCTAGGGTAGCAGGTTAAAGCATGTTGCCTACTTTTGGCATAAGCTTAGGCCTACTTACTTACGGTAGGCCTACTGGTAGGCTACACAGTTACTGGTGCATTTTGGCCTCTCAATACAGTACTTGTTGTGTTGTTTGTAGATGATGGTTGTTGCGAGTTAAGAAGGTGATTTTGGTATTATGACTTTTTCTCTTAATCGCCTTTCAGATGATAGACGCTGAAGCAAGAGTTTGCGTAAAAATTATAGAAAAAAGCAAGCTTACTCAGCACTTTTGCCTACTTTGATAGACAACTTCGATACAGGAAAAAACATTTTATATTTGTGATTATTGAGAAACCCTAGAAAGTAGAAACTATTGTTTTCACCTTTCATTAACTAATGAAAAAACTTCGTGTATTTACTAGGACTATAAATCGCAAAATTTTAAAAATTACTTGTTTTATCAAATATTAAAATTGAGCTAAATTTTGAGACTGATGACGTCATCATTTCATCATTGCATGCCTGACCTGAAAAGTCACGGTACGCCGCAGGTAAAAAATGTTAAAACAAAGAATTTTATGCTACTGACTTGAACGTATACTCATTATGACAGTTTACCAAACAATCGTTTTCTTACTTTAGCGCTTCCTAACGGACATAGATCATTAGATTATTTTTTGCAATAAAAACTTTTAATCTACAGTTCAAAAATTTTTTTAAATACAATAAAAATGGCACCCATTTTTCATCGCTTCCATACCAATTTATGCCAATTAACTGCTAATTAATCATTATATTAAGATTCTTAAAATCGTTTATCAATTAACTACCAAAAATAGTAAAATAATGAGGAATAATTATATGCAACTTATTGAACAAAGTTGTCTATGCTTTAAATAAAAAAGCTTATTAGTAGTTATTGCTTTACGTCTAAAAGTGATACCCTCCAAGAAAATTATTGATCTATTTCTTCATAATAGCACTATGACGGTGGCCCCCCAAAAGTAATGACTTTTGTTTTAGTTAGAGATCACTTTGTTTTGGAACACTAAAAAGTGCCCCCCTAAAAGTAATGATCTTTTTTTGGGACCAAAACAATTTGGAATACGAAAAAGGTCCCCTATTTTTCTTGCACTAGGCCCCCTTTTTGTTAGGCCATCACTGCTTATTACTTACGTAAATATACATATAAACTTTAAATATATATGCATAAATATAAATTTAATACAATTCATTTTTATGAAAACAAGATTGGCTAATCGAAGGAAAAAACACATAAAGCATACGTAATACACGTAGGTCAACATACATATACAAAGCACGTTTACATACGTAATACATCTGACTGTAAATCATTATCAATTAAGGTATAAGACCAAATTGAGAGCTCTAAGAGAGTAAGCGCGACGTTTAACGCTTGTCGGGTAAGTCCCGGTCATGAGGTACGGCCTTGGAATTATAACATAGTGGATTCTATATATTCCTTGTTAAGTAAAGCCCGAAATAGGTTATAGCGTTATAGGTTTGCGTCGAATTGATGTCCGGCTTGTTTGGTCTAGTGGTGTTGTCTCTTGCGTGGAAGACAATAGGTAGTCGATTCGTAGTGAGATAAGCATCACTGATAAGCTCTAATAAGAGCGAAACTTGAGTCTGTTGCTTCTTTTATTTTCTACGTTATACTCGTATGCAAACATGTATTGAATACGAGTCATTAAAGGAACCCGTTTTCAAGACTCAAAAGCCATAACAACAGCCGTAACGAAGGAACTACGAGCGATCCCAATGGAATCTTTCCAGAAGTGCATAGAAGCATGGCAGCAGAGATTAAAAAAGTGCATTCGAGCTCAAGGAGATTACTTTGAAGGGGACAAGTTGTAATTTTTACGTGGCATTTCAAATAAAATAATTATTTACACAGTCCCGTTACTTTTCAAACAGCCCTCGTATATATAAAGCACTTATAAAATAATGATTTATTTTAAAAATGCAAGTTTGGCAAAATCAAAGATTTAAAATGCTTATAACATGTATAAGGGACCTACGTAAACATACACGTATAAAGCAGTTATGAATTAATCATAAATGACATTAAAAAAATTAATTTTCCCGAATAAAAGATTTAATAACATATAACATGTATCATTTACCTATGTAAACACACATGTGTAAAACAATTATAAGTAAAGTGTAAATCGTATTAAAAAAAAAACTTTGGCCCAATCAAAGATATAAAATGCATAAAACATGTATAATTTACCTACGTAAACATACATGTATAAAGCAACTATAAAACAAGTATAGATATTATTTAAAAAATAACTTTAACCAAATCAAAAATATAAAATGCATATTAATTGTGTTGATTTATTTGAAAAAAAAAGAAAGATTTTCTGTCGGCTTTTAGTTTTGATCCGTCATGCATGTTTTTTTTGCTTAATTTGCGAACTGTGCTTTTTTAACTTTGTTTTTCCGACGTTGAATAAGCGCGCAGTAATCGAGAAGGGTTTTTAAGCTTTTCCTCAGTACTGGTGAAAGGTTTATTTTTGAAAAGGTCAAAAAAGTTGTGAATGGTGGTAACTGTGGAATTGAATTGTTCGCCACAGTATTGAAGAAACTGTTTGGTCGCCTTCTTTTTGTCACCTTTGTTTCTTCGGCTTCATTTCGTCGTTTTCCGTTTGCCGTAAATTCGTCATCACTATCAAATCATCGTTTAACTATGAATTCCCAAATTACCATCATATCTATTCTCGTTGCTTCATATTGTACCACGAATTCAAAATTATCCAGCTTTCAACTATCAATAAATTATGATTCAATTGCATCAAGCGTTACCCAATAAAGATCAAGGCGAGGGACGCGTATTCTTCAATTCGCAAAGTCCTAGCCAAGTTGATTCAAGTTTTTTGGTAGAATTAACAACATGCATGATTTATTTATGAAAACATCCATGTGTAAAATAATTAAAAACTAAATATAATTCATTTTTAAAAAAAGCTTTGACTATTTCTAAGATAAACCAAACATATTTATCAGATAAAACCTCGAATTATCTCTGTAAAAAGTAAGCTTGGCAAAATCAAAGATATTGCGAACCTGATCAGAGATAAATCGAATAAATTCTTCTACGATTAGGTGGCTGATTTACCGATATGTTTTCAAAAATTCTTTTTAAAATAATTTTTTACGACAAATTTAACACTTTTCCTTTTGTCTTGAAACACTGCGTTCATAGGCCTACTATGTTTTCACCGCTAATTAATACTCTTTATTTTTCTAATAGGCCTAATAACCTACCAATTCTGTAAAGAAAAGAAATTGTTTTTGTGTAAAAAAAGTGATTTAATTTTATACTGGAGTATTAATTAAATTAATGGCTTATATATCAGGGGCTTGCAACTATTTATCGCAATGAGCTATAGGGTACAATGTTAATAAAAAAAACAAGCTTTACAAGTTCAAAAGCATTCGAAACATTCTTTGTAGACATTTTCATTTCAACTTCATTTTATCTCTATCTTTATTCTCTTGAATCGCAGATAATCGGTGGAGGAGCAATACTACCCAGCCAACAATGCAATGCAGGGCCCGCAAGAGTCCTGTACGGGCAACTGTGCGGGCCCTGTGAGGGCAGCCCGTACAGGAACAGTATCGATTTGGCCGCGGGCCCCGCAGTGGCCCCACATGGGTTTAACCGCACGGGTTTTGTGGCGGCTTAATGCCGATTTCCTGCACGACGTTTTTTGGCGGTGTAACGCCGATTTCCTGCACGGTTTTCAGGATGGTTTAATGCCGATTTTCTGTACGTGGTTCACGATGGTTTAATGCCGATTTCCTACACGGTTTTCATGGTGGCTTAATGCCGATTTTCTGCACGGGTTTCATGGTGGTTTAACACCGGCTTTCTGTACGGTTTTTGCGGTGGTGTAATGCCAATTTCCTGCACCGTTTTCATAATGGTTTTATCCCGACTTCCTGCACGGTTTTTATGATAGCTTAATGCCAAGTTCCTGTACGGGATTCGCGGTGGTTTAATGCCGACTTCCTTCATGGTTTTCACGGTGGTTTAACGCCGATTTCCTACACGGTTTTTATGGTGGCTGATGCCAATTTCCTGTACGGGTTTTACTGTGGTTTAACATTGGCTTTCTGTACAGTTTTCGCGGTGGCTTAATGCCGATTTCCTGTACGGTTTTCAAGATGGTTAGGTTAGGTTACGATTTCCTGCAAGGGTTTTAATTGGTGGCTTAATGCAACTTCCTGCGCGGATTTTATAGTAATTTTAAATAATCTTGCTTGGAAAATTACAACATTTTACACAATGTTAAAGACAAGAGTAAAAAACTAACTACAAAAGCATGCTTTGTTTAGTGGATTACCTATTCTTTATTAAAACTAGTTTATTTTAATAATCCAATTTTTTGATATTTTTTATTTTTTAAATTTTTGACAAATCACAAGGAATTTAAACATACAAAAATTATGACAAAATATCAACAGTCGAAATTTCCTTTTGATCTTTTTGTTCTTCTGCCGTCGCGGTCACGGCTGCCGCGAAGCCACTTAGCAACGAATTTTTCAATTTTGTTCCTTTTAGCAATTTTTGAAATCGGATGCTTCTTTACAGCTTCTAAAAAAAATAACAACAATCTAAATTACAATTAATTGTTTTAAAATTTTTAATATTGGACTTTTATAAATTTTTTGTTATACAAAAGTGCATCAAAGGTTAAATTATTAAAAGGTTAGAACAAAATGTCAATATTTTATTGAATTTTTGTTCGACAATCGTGAGAAAAATACAACAAACTAAAATTTTTTGTTATTTCAATTCTTCGACAAAACGCCTGATTGGTTGAAAGACTCGACCAGTTGACCGGCGTTTCTCAACCTGGGATCGTGACTCGTATGAGTTGCCAAGTCTGGTTTGGAAAGTTGCCACGATACTTTACCCAATTTTTTAATTCTTTCTTTTACAGCAGGCCTATTTTACGTTAACCCATTGCGGGTCCTTTTTTATTAGCAAGTTTATCGCGGGCCGTGGGCACATGTAAAATGAAAGTGAAGATGAAAAAAAAGTCTTCATTAATTGGCGAAGCAGAATCAGGGTATGATGATCTTTTTTAGGCTTAACTTTAATTTTACTTTTTTTTTAATTACCATTTTTAATAGTGGAATTAAAACCACAAACCTTGTCAAAGATCATAGAAAAGTCTTTACACCCTTGATTTTACTTCGACAACTAAGAAAGACCTTCTTTTTTCCTTAACTTAAATTATGTATGCTTGCGTTTGGCAAAAACAAGGAAAAGACCTCTATGAACCGCAATAATGGTATTTAGAGTTTTTGGTTTGCGACAGTACAAAAGTTGAGAAGCAGTGTATTGACAGATATTAAATGTAGAAAATATATTTTTAATTTTGTAAGTAAAGAAAATAGTGCAGTTAGCAGAGAGTCGCAAGCTGTATTCATCTTCCGAAGAGGTCATCAACCACAAAAAGTTGAGAAACACTAAATTAGATAGAAAAAGGTAATGCAGAAAATTGAAGCACGGAAGATCAACTTGGAAGTAAGGTGGTTTTTAAAGAGAACAGCTGTATAATAACAAATCCTTATTCCTTGTATACTTACCCAAAAGTAAATTTGTAAAGCATTTGAAACAGCTAAAATCAGGATAATTTGTTAGTCACATTGCTGAAAAAAATTTTTTCTGTTGAAATAGTGCATATTGACTTTTCAACATTGCCTGATGTTCTTTGATGTTTTCATTAATTAATTGTTTTTTTAATTGGACAGCTGTAATAATCATTTTTGATATAACCACCGATACGGGATTTATTGCATACAAGTGATAAAAGTTTGAATTACGGAAAATTCATCATTATAGCTGGTAACAAAAATTCCACACAGATGTGTGATATAAGCTCCCGTTCATAAAACACAATGCTAAAGCAATTGCAAAGTACAATTATAGATTTTTTATTGCTTTAAAATCAAATATTGGACACGGGAAGAATATGCAAACATAATACAGTTCAAATTTTATAGGATTAAAAAAACTTGGCATACATTTTTTTTGGTTTTTAGGCGTACGATGTAACTTCGTAAATTGATGGAGGGGGAAACATCGGTCCTTTTTTTAAAAAATTTAAAATTTTTTTGATACAATTTCCGTATTGTAAGGAATGACTTTGTGTTAAAGATAGCTGAAAAAAGATTATAAAAGTTTTTTAAGAGCTCAATTTTAAGGGGTAGGGAAATAATTTTTTTTTTATCTAGAACTGGATTATAGTGCTTTTGATATGATATAAATTTTTTTCTATGTTTGCTCAAAAAAGTTAAAAAGGGGAATAAAAATTTTAAAGAAATACTTTTTTTGACAAAAGGTTGCTTTTTTTATATGAATGCGTGATCGTTAACCATGATAGCATTGACGCTATATTGGCGTTTTTAAACATCATAAAAATAACGAAAATGTTTCAAAATGATTTTACGGCAATATATTTAATATTAAAAAGCAATTTTTCTTTAAATTTTTTTATTTTGGAGAGAATTGACATTACGCTATAGGTCTGCTAATATGAACTTTTTTTTGTACTGGCACATATTTAACAAAAAAATTTCCGCGCACATTTACAGCAAACTTTTGGAAAGAACATTGCTTGTAGACTTACTATCTATAAATAAACAAACGCTTACATAAATAGAACTAACCGAATATAACTTCAAATAGTTTGGTTGCCCCAAATTCCCTTTTGCCGTGACGTCCAACAAAATTGAATTGCACGGCAACGTCATTTATCAAAATAAATGACATTACTCTTTTCACAATGTCGTTGATGGACACCCCTCCTATGTCGCTCAAGACGGATATCTGAAATAACAAAGCATACAAATTATTTTTAAAACACGTTTTTAAAAAAATTTGTTTTCGAAAAAATGCACAAAAATTTTTCTAAAAGTTACATTAAACTTTTTTTGGACGATTTGCGATTTTGAAATTGAACCATTTAGAATTTGGAAGACCCAAGCAGCAATAAGTTTGTCCGTCATTTTTATGACATTTTTGATTGCTTTTGTAATAGTTCAACGTTACAATATTGATTTAAAGCAACTTTAATGCAAATAGTGTTTTTGTTTTTGAAAAAGTATTTCCCCAATTTATTCTTTTCAAAAATTTATAAAAATTTTTACGTAACGAGGATCAATGAAAAAAGCGCTTTTTTGCGTAATCTATACAGAATTCGTACTAGGCCTACGTAGCTGTCTTGCAATACAAGAGAAGTTTTGAAAAATCTTGCTGCTTTAAACTACTAACTTCAATTGATCTATAGTTTCAGCTTATGGTAACCAGAGAAAAGGGGCTATAAAAAATTGGTTTCTACGATATGCTTGCAAATTAATTGACAAACCCTCTTAACATGTTAAAAGTCTTTTAACAGAAATCTACTACCTTCCAGTAAAGTCAAATTAACGATTTTATTTAACTGATCAAATTGCGATGCATAAATGCAATAATAAAATCGGTCAAATTTCAATGAGCCGGATATTTAATAGAGAAAATATAAATTAAAAATTAAACCAACTATAATCACGAAAAATTAATTTCGACCCATAAAGGTCATCATCAGTTTCTTTGAAAAAATTGAATTAAGTGTTTTTAACAAAATTTTTGGAAAATTAAAAAAACTTTACTCATACTAATCGGGTCCTGATTCAAAAATACAAAGTAAAGCTTCAATAAAAACTACAAGGCAAACAGCACAACAGCTGACGTCATTATCAATCACGTAACGAAGATGAAAAACGCGTAATTGTAGTGAAATAAAAACCGCAAACTCCCGCTAAGATTGAAAGGTTGACTGAAAAGACCAAGAAAGCTGCTGCAGTTTCCTCACAGTGGATATAGTTTCAACGATAGTGAACAAATAAACGGGTAGCTCAATTAGTTGGCGTAATTTTTAATTTTTGTTTTTTCTATTAAATATCCGGCTCCTTGAAATTTGACCAATTTTATTAATGAATTTATACATCGCAAATCCTTAAAGTATCTTAACGTTATTAACTATACTTTTATTTCAACTGTTGAAAAAAAGGGTTGGTCTTACGAAAGTGTTTTTGCTGTAAATAACCAGTTAAAAACCTCACCATACTTTTTCATCTCTATTGTCAACATACTGACTCATTATATTATAAAACACAAGATAAAGTACAATAGTTTCGTACACTGACTTACAACGCTATTTTTGTAAGCAACATTGCTTAAATTGTTTTCGATATTTTCCACTTCTTCTACAGTTTTGAGAGGAAAAGACAACCCCTCTGGCAAAGTGGAACATGCACGATCTCCGTCTATATTTCGAAGAAAGTTACATATAATTGAAGATTGAATCTTCAAAGTTTCCAAAATTTCTTCTTGATTTCTTAAGACTTCTAGCAGCAAACTTTTAAAAGTAGCACAGCCTAAAAAAATTAACTGAGTTTAAATAAGTCTTGAGTACAAAAAATGTCAAGCAACAATATGTCAAGGTCTACTCTAAGTTATCATTTTTCGTCTATATCTGAAGTTACTTGTATTTCTTCATTCATATTAGTTGCTTGCTGGAATGCTTATGGAACTTATCAAATGATTAAAGTGACCGCCATTAGAGATGCACTGATATTGTCCCCCAGTTAAAAATTTAGTGTTTGGTTTTCATTTTATTGTTTATTTTCATTTTACATATTGTAATATGACGGAAAATTAGAGATACTTATTAAGAACGTCTAGCAGAGACAACAGATTGACCAGATTAGTAGTAGACTTATTAGAACTAAGAACATGTAAGCTATATCCAGTGATGGCCTTACAAAAAGGGGGCCCCCGTGCGAGAAAAATAAGGGGGCCACTTTTTAGTGCATCAATATAAAATAATCTTTAAAAAAGTCTTTATTTTACAGATGCAACCATCCTGGTGCTATTATAAAGAAATTGGGCAATATTTTGGGTTGGAGGGCCACTTTTTGATGTTTTTTAGGAGGGCCTTGGAGTGCTTCGTACGCACCTTATTAAAGTCCTCACTGGCTATATCCTAATTAGTTTAAATAGAAGATTAATTTTCAATTTGTCAAACTTTTTACACTTTTGTGAACTTGCATTATTTTTGTACTTTTTGTGTAACAATTATGAGGCAAAGTTTATTCTAAAAAAGTTTTAAGCTCTTAATATACTTCAAATGCAGTTTACACAATGTTTTAATAGGATGTAAAAAATGATCGCGTAGAGAATTGCATAATATACATGTACGAATTCGTAATTTTGGAAAGGTTGTGTGAATGAGAAAAGAAATATCCTAAAAGATGCTGGACTGATGTAATATTTGATACCATAATTTAGCTGCTCTTGTAAAGTAATTTCAATTAAAAAATTCAACCAGAAACAATTAAAAATAGAAAAATAACATTAGCAATGTAAGGGCAGTGCATTTTTGGAAAGTGTTGAGAGCTTACATGAGTCTTCGTTTGATATGTTCGATGGTAAATCCAAAGCTGGTGTTGACAACGGTGTGCTAGCAACAGGGGAAGACCATTCATATATCAAAAACGAGGAAAAGTTTAATCTTGAGGGCACATCATTAATGGGTTCTTGATTTGATCTAAATAACTTCGTTGGTGGGGAGGGAGGAGCAATATCACTATTGTCGTTGTCAGACGAAGAAGCAACAAACTTAGAATTCGGTCTAAAAGAACAGTTCAACAAATATTTATTAGGTTAATCAGTAATATAAATTTATGCTGAAATTATAGCATAAAAATAGCTTTGAAAACTACTACCTAATTAATGTAAATACATTAAAAATTTTTGTTTTCAAACAACAATTCAAACAAATTTTTTTAAGTTTGATTTTGTAATCTTTTAAGTATTTTCTTTAAAAAGAAAATTTTTTGACTTTTTTAAATTTCGACCAACGATTTGAGGGCAGAGGTTTTTTTATGGACAATTTTCCGTGGAAATGTTGTGAAAACGGCAATTTGCATGTATGTTACAAACTTATAATATGTTTGCAATTTGTTTTGTAGAATAGTGAACCACGATTACGAACATTAAGAAAAAGCGTTTTTCTATGTAAGAATTAATCGGTATAAAAGACTTAATATATATTTACAAGCTACATACATGTGTGCATCAACTATTATTTCAATCACGCTACCAGTGCATTAAAAAAAAGTCTTTTTGAAAAAAAAGCGAAACGATTTCACGAAACGAAAAATCTAATTGTAAAAAAACATATCGGTTGCACTGGCAGGCAGCCTAAATAAAACAAAACTAATAATGATTTAAAATTTGATTATTTTATTTTAAATGCATACTTTCGCTTTCGCTTTTTGATTATTTGACTACTTTCTTGAACATCTGTTCCAATATCTAATGTGTCCAGCGCCTTTTGAAATTTTTGTAACGCTCTGGCCTAAGAATCTATAAAATATGGTTAAATAACACTGACAAAAGAACTTAAAATTATTCTAATAATGTTTTTGCAACTGAGAAAAACAAAGCATTATTTGGTCATATCATATTACTGTCAACTCTATTCGCCTGGCTTACAGGACAACGAAGTTTTATAAATAGTGACTGTTGTTGATTTTCGCTTAAATAATCGCTTTCAATTTTCGCTTCAAGCAAGCGCTGTTTTGGTTTCTTAGATTGTAAATTTTGTTAATAGTGATAGCCGACGTTGTTCCGTAGTGAAAGAGATTGAGTTTCGCTGCGTGACGTCTTCGCATTAAACTCGTCTTGCCGAAACCGAAGTAAAAACAGAGAGAAAACGCGTTGATGGATTAAGCTACTTTAAAAGTTGTTTCGAGTAGAACGAAAAGTTGATATTTCGTGATTTTACAGTGGTCGATAAATTGATAAGTTGAAGAAAGTGGCCTTGAAAAAATATTTCGGTATGTAGAATGTTTTTATAGACGTTTTTTAATTGGCAGTAAATAATTAGTGTTTTAATTGGTTAACTGATTTGGTTTGTTGTTATTTACAAAATTTAAATGATTGTCGTGTTCATTTTAATAAGCGTATTTTATTTTGATTCTATTAGTACTTGAATGCACGTAATTTGTTGCAGATAAATCGCATTAACACCTGAATTACATCGGTTCTAATGAAAAGAAAGGTGTAAACTGTGTAAATCGCGCGTTGTCGAAAGAAAATCTGACAATTATCAACCACGACCTAGCTCCTTATGTTCTTTACTTGGGTGTTCAAGGCCATTTAGTCGAAGTAACTAACAGTGACACTCACATGTTTACCCCGACTTGCTTACAAGATTCTACTGTCCGGTTAAAATTTTTTATTTGTTTTAATTGTTTACACCATGGTCTGCAGCATTTTAGACATATTAGCTAAGATTGTCTAGCAGAGGCAAGTATCTTTCTCAAGGATGCAACCGTCGAAACAGTGTTCACTGTATTTCGGCCACGTTATCCATCAATTAATTGCAAAACCAAAAAATACTGACACTAAACTTCATTTAATCAATTATGTATGTATCCACTACATAGAATGGTATATAAATTTTTATCGATTTAGAATTTATTTATTGCTTTCGAATTAATATTTTTGTATGAAAAATTTGCTCAAATTTTTTTAACGAATCGAAGTACAACATAATTAAACTTAATTAGACAAGGTTGGAATTACGTAAAACATTAATTCTTGTTCATTTGCAAAAATATGGAAATCCTGAAAGAATTCTTTTTAATAAAATTGTTGAACGTTCAAGTAATGCGAAAATAGTAACTAGTGAAATTTGAAAATTCCTAATAAAGTAGCGTCTATATTTTATGCGTTATGGTTACTTAATTAAAAAATTACCACACTAACGACTTGTTAAAGCGACGAGTGCCAATTCATCTTTGATTAAATTTAGCTATCTTGTAGAAAGGATAAAGTTTACCAAAGTCAAAAATCCTTGAAAGTTCCGACGTGAAGCGTGAACTTAATAGGCATATTCCAAATCGAGTTTTGAATTCTTATAATGCTATTATATATTTAGATGATATTTTTGGTATTAAATAGAAATACTGTGGTGAGCAATCACTGAAAAATAATTGAAAGGTAGCGAGAAAATGGTTATTTACAGCTTGTTAAATCAAATTGAGCGATGCTGCATAAAAGCAAAAGCTGATGCAGACTTTAAAATTTATTCGCACGTTCTCCAAGATAAAAAAAACATTTGTCAGACAAGAACGCAGAATGAGCGCTTTTTGTCAAAAACCGCAGGAAGCCATATAGCTGCAAACCAATTTGAGTGCCCTATAAAATGAAATCGCTTTTCTTAATTAATATGCAGTAATCAAAGTTGGCAAAAAAAGTTTTTGGCGTTAATTGCTCAATTGTTTTGAAGTAATAGATGAATTTATTAGATTAAGAGAATGCATTAGTCTTTTTTTCTAAAGAAAACATTTTTAAAAGCTTTTGCTTTATCCAACAAATTTGTCTCCGCCTATTTTTTTGTGCCATCTTTTAATTGCTTTGTTAGAATGTTTTTTGTATTTGGTTTTATTTTTGGTAAAACAAACGGGCAAACGTAATATATTTTTGATAAAATAATTTTTTACGTCTGAGTTAAATTAATTGTTACCGCTCTGAATCAATTGTCATTGAGCACTTTTCTGATGCGCACCCAGCAGAAAAATTTTGTAGAAAAATACGTATATGATATTTATACTTTTAGTGATTATAAGTCACAAAGTATTCGCTGAATGTGGCGTGATGGTTTGTGACGCCATGGATTTCTTACGCTAAAGAAAATTCAAAGTGGACGCCTTTGCAGTATTGTACATTATTCCATTTTTTCATGAAAATCAAAGAAACAAGCGATGTTAAACGACCATTGTTTAACTTATTTAAATATCTTTTTTATTTTTATCATTAGAATATTTAAAATGAAGTCTTTAAAAAAATTAAAATAGATTGGTATTTGACTGGGAACATGCCTAAACGTGGTCTAATCCGTATTATAAATCTATTTTAAAAAATCAATATTTAAAATTATTAGCGCAACACGCACCATTGTTCTAAAAAATCAAAATTAAATTTAATTAACTTATAAAGTTTTAAATATACATAAAAGTACCTGCTTTTCCAATAACACGTATTTCAAAGATTTTCCAATTTAGATGTGGAGTCCACCTTTCTTCAACAGCTTTGTTTCTCTTGGAAGTCTTCCAAGATTTTTCTGGCCAATAACATTTCTTTTCTTTTTTGTCATAAAACCAGTTTGTCGGTATAACCGCAGCTGAATTAGTGTTTACAAATTCTACAATCGCATACATCTTTTAATGCACCTTTAAAGATGTAAAAATTAAGAAAACAAAGAAAACTGTAGTCATTTGAATTAACACAATACGGTTAATGAGAGAAGCATAGGCTTATTATACCGACTTTACTTTTTAAGAAAAATTTGTCCAAAACAATTTGCTATGCTATTGTTTACCTTACAATTTTTTTAATAAAAATCAAAAAAAGGTGTTTTGAGATCCAAAAGTGATCGTATTTGTTTATCATGTGTTATTTGGCCAAGCTCTTGACACCGCCCTCAAATTAATTGTTTTCTTTTAGTAGCTATTTGTAAACAATGTTTTTTTACTTTATGACCCTCCCTTTATCAACAAACATCTTCGTTTTGCCACTTTTAGCAACAATACATGTATGCTTACAATAAATCAATTAAACAATAAAAATATTAACAGAGATGATTAGTATTTTTTAAATTTTCCTTTATCCATATGTACTAACTGTATTGCAATTTTTATATCTTTATGCAGCAGCAGTATCATTTTACATACAACAGCATCTAGTGGAACGATAACAAAACTAGTATTTAGTAAAGATACAACCCATATATTAAGTTCTGAAGAATTTAAAGGTGATTCGAAAAAACTGGCTTTTCGGGAAAAATTTTGTACTACAAGAAAAGTGTTGCCAGCTGAATCAAGCAAAATGTTTTTAACAATACTTATTTTCCCTTTAACTTCAAAGCAGTTATCAGGTTCATTTGTCGATATAACAAAAGTTGCAAGATATTTTTTATATTGATCACAGTAACTATGTGATAGCGGAAGGGGCCCTTTATTGTGCTTCTGTTTGTGTCTAGTCGTAAAGGTATTATCAGCAGAAAAAAGCTCGACCGTTCTAATTTTCTCTCTATAGCGACGAATAATTTGACTAATTGGACTCTGTGGTCTTCGCACAACACGTTTTAATCGACCTAAATAATTTTCAAAAGGGAAACAAGATATATTATTCAAACTCCCAAATTTTCTGGCATCATCGGTTAAATGAATTAAGCTATGAACGTTGTAAACTAATTGCTCGTTTCCATAAATCTTCGGTATACCTTGTACAAAGCACTTAAGCAAATTTTCAGCATAATCATACCATTCCGTTGAAGAATCATTTTTTAATAAAATTCTAATGGAAATTGACAGATACAAAAAGTTTTTGTACATCGCTGGTGAAATCTTATCCTTTGAAACAACAGGCCCTGTATACAAAAGAAACTGCCTAAATTCAGTTGCTTTCCAGAGGCGAAATTCAAAAAGAGATCGAGGTTTTCGAGAAAATTCACTGGGCATTGATTTTTTCAAGAAAACAAGATTTTTGGAAATAGCAGACGCAATCTGGATAGACAACAAACCAGACCCTCTCATCGGCACCCATAAATTAATCAATCTTTTTACGACTCCTAAACACACCAAATGCATATAGTCAAGAACAAATTGGCTCACTAAGCCAATACCCAATTCTTGAAAAGGAGATATATCATTTTGATGATTTGTGTCATACTGATCCATGAATTGTGTATCATTCCGTAGAGGTGCTTCAGTTTCAGGATAAATTATTCTATTTTTATAATATTGTCCTTTTTGGATACATCTTTCACACCCATAATAGCCTCCATGTCCTTTTACGCATTTTAAAAAAGATCTAGCAGGTGCATCACAAATAAAAGCATCTGGTAAATTTATCTTAAAAAACTTATTTTCGAACGTAAATCCTTCTTTTACAACCTTTTTTAAGTCAATCCAAAAATTTTGTAAATAATCTTTCAGACTGTCAGGCTTTGTTGCGCCATGATACACTCCAACCATAAGAACTCCGACCTCTGGAATTTCCTTAATTACAGCTAAAATGGGCCAAAGACAAGTTTTTGCACTGTTTGCTAAAGGTATACCATCAATATTAATACGTAAAGTTAAAGAGCTTGTGTTTTGAGCGAGAAAAGCAGTAGAATTTTTCCATATTTTTAATGCTACGCACAGCATATTAGATATACCAAAATGATAATACTGACCACCAGCAACTGTGATAGCTAGTAAAGTTCTTGCGTCCAAAGGGACATCAAGTTTATTTGCTTTTAAAATAATAAGTAATGCGCATAATGCCACATGAGAAATATTAAATCTTACAGTCCATTTTGATAAGCTTTCTGTTATGTGAATATTGGCTTTGTCATCCCAGCAGTCGTGTTCTTTTGGTTTTGACTGTGAGCAAGCAGCTTGTTCAATTAACGGACATGAATTTGAAGCAGTTTATAATGTTTATAGTTTTAACGCAATGCTTGCACTTTTATTTGATTTATATTTGTCAATAGACACATTAGATTTTGAAGCTGAGCCATCAAAACGCAATAAATAATTATCAGCTTTTGCTTTAAGACGACGGCGCTTAGTTCTGTTACTAGTAAAAACAAAATCTGACATTTTCAAAATCACTAAAACGACAAAAGTTATCCAGTGTAGCGAAAGCAAAAACGAGGTAATAAAAGTTTAGAATAAAAATTTTCAAACCTACAGCCCTATTTAATAACAAATATTACATGTCAGTATTGCGAATTAAACAGCGTTTATGGAAGCCTTGATAAATCAATCAAAACCTAAAAATTTACTAATAAATAGCAAAATAATAAATTCAAAAAGCAGCACAATAGTTTAATAAAATTCCTTATATGGTAATGATAAAATGAAATATAACCTTAGTTTTAAAAAATGATTAATAACTTAAAACGAATTGACATTTTTGCTAAACGTTTTAAAGTTTTTAATTTATTTATGTTTACTAGTTAATTGAAATTTATTCTGTTTTTTGCCATATAATACAGTGCTTCGTGTTCTTAGCCAGCAGTTACAAATTTTAGTCATATCTCTATTAAATTTTAAGCAGGCAGCAATATCTTGGCATTTCCCGAAGCAGGTCGGGGTATTTGCTTATCCTACCTTTTAGTGCCTCAGTCGCTCTACTGCGAGTCAGGAGGATAAATATAGAGATAAAATAAAAAATAAAATAAGTAAACTGTACTAAATAATGTTAAATTAATTCTACAATTTTTTTTTATTTTTTTATTTTTATCTCTATATTTATCCTCCTGACTCGCAGGAAAGCGACATAGGCGCTATACATAGGGTAAGCAATTACCCCGACCTGCTTCCGGAGATGCCAAGATATTGCTGTCCGCTAGTAATTTAATAGAGATATGATTGTAATTTAGAACTGCTTGTCAAGACCACCAAGCAGGGGAAAGTGCCGTAAAGTGTCTTTCCCAAGGACACAACAGAATGGCGCAAGTGGGTTTTGAACCCAGACCATGTTGATCATCAGTCCGGTGCTTTAACCACTCGACCAGGCTGCCGACATAATATCCTTTGTATCTGTTCTTCGTTCATCACTGTTCTTGCGTGTGATTAATTGTGCTTCTTCTACCTTTGGAATTAAATTTTGGTAAGTTATTTAACTTTCATTTATATTTAAGCTAAGTGTTGCTTCTGTTAGCGCTGCAGTATAAGTTACATATAGGTAAAATTTAGTTAATTAGCTGAGCGCGGCAGTTTAATTCGCTTAAGTATTATTGAGGTAGTTTTAAGCAGGATAATTATTTAAAGGAACTCTCTCTACGCTGACCGGTCGTCTCTACGACAGTGCCAATATTTTACATTTTACATATATATTACATTTTACATTACAAAATACTATACTGTCAACCAAATATCATTCTAACTTGCTAGCAAAAGGACAAGAGTTTTATGTTTGGTCTACTAGTGATTATTGTTAGTACCTGTTACTATACACAAACTGCGTGTAGAAATAATATTTTTAGAAGTAAAAACAAATTTGCCAAAAGAATGGGTCAAGGTAAAACGGTTTTTAATTACACCTAAAGCAAATCATAAACTATAAAAAACCTCCATCTATAAATTTCTATCTTTCAAAATATATTTTTCATTTGAAGCAAAAAAATAACTGCTTTTTCTATGAAGAACAAAAGTTTCTATAAGGAGCAAAACTGCCAAAATCAACAAACAACTCGCTTAATACTTAATCGCTCTATTTTGCAGTCGTCATGATTTTTTTGAGACAACAGTTTGTACGAGCCACAGCGTTAATGTTAATCTATGCGACGTTTTCGTCCATTTGTCGGCTTGCGTCTTGTTTCGAAAATCTTCAAAGCTTGTTACAAATGCAGTGATACTTTTCAACCATTTCAACATACTTTCACAATTGATACCTTGCGTTTTAACTTTTCCAATTTATAAACAAGGCGAGTGTGTCAGAGACTTTTAATACATTTTGCACCACTTTGCTGAACCATTTTCTTCCACAATTAACCTTTCTTCTCTTACTTGTTGATAGGCTAATTTTTATGTAATATTTATGTGCAAGAACTGTGCGGGTCCTGTGCAGTTCAGAATTTTCAGAATCAAATTTTGTATTTAAGTATCCGTTCAACAAGGACTATGATTAAACAAGAGCAAATTGCTATGGTTCATAGTCTGAATTTAATTACTATGTGACGTATAATAAAGACAAAAATAGTAATACGAATCGAAAACTATAGGTAGGTCAAAAAAATAATTATTGAATATGGTTTATTTACTGGACTTTAAAATTGTTTCTTATTTAACCACAAAAAAATTTCTCTTTTTAACATTTTGTTTAACTTGTATTTATAACCCTGTTTCTTTGTTCACCAGAAGCTGGCCATAAAAGAGGCACCGGGGGCCGCATTCTAGCCCGCGCGTCGTATGTTGCACGCCTTCGCTCTAAAGTAATCGAACCCTCATTTTAAAAATTCTTAATGCAAACATACTAAAACATTTAGTTTAAACATTTTTGGACCTTCATAAATCCTTTATCAAAAACAATAAGAATGCTGTAGTTACCTGCTGCAAAAACAAACAAAATGACTCGGATGGCAAATGCTTTTTTGTAGCCAAATGTTATGGTTTATACTTGAAATTTTGCGTGAAGGAGTAGAAACAAATCTTCCAGAATGTTAGAATATCTTAGCTGTATCTACAACTTCCAATGTTTAGCCAGGGCCTGCTAATTGGCAATCATCGTTTTTAGAACGATACAATAAAGAAAAATACCTCTATTAAGGCATATTACTAAGAGTACCGAAAGCCCACCATCTGGCTGAACATCGAAAGCCTCGAAACAAAACGTTTTTAATAACTATCACTCCATAGTTTTAAGGCACTGATTGTTATCCAAAAGACACAGCTGTACCATTAATGTGCACATGGGCAGAAAAAAATTATACTTCTTAGTTTTGAAGTAACGATAGTTTTTCTGAATGGATATTGTAACGGTAAACGGCGCTGAAGTTGCCAATTACCGCAAAGTGAAGTGTCGATCAACGCGTTTCCGGCTTCGACAAATTAAAAGGACAATAACCAAGGAAATAATTTAATATAAAATAAGTTATAACTAAAACGTTGAAACGTGGAAATGAAAGCGAAAACGAAAGCGAAAACGAAAAGCGAAAACGGTAATTTGTAAATAAATAAAAACAAACTAAAAATTAAATACAAAAAGAAAACGCATAGGTGTCTTACCGAGCGGTTCACTTCGGTGCTGACTCACGGGGAAAACGGGAATTATCTTAAACTGCACGCTAAGTCTACTCAGACTTCAACCAGCTGCCCACAAACACTGCAGCTGGTCGCCTCACAAATTGAGAAGTGTGTACAAACGCAAAAAAGCCAGCTCTAAAATCAACGCGCTGCAGACACAACTCTGCTTCAAGGTGAGATTAATTAAAAATAAAGCGTAAAACAAAAAAGGCGCTGGCAGCGAGTGCTCGCGCAAATTATGATTAGAAACTCAAGAGAAATAAAATATAACACGTGCGTTGGTAATTTTCTACAGATATATTTTTCTAAAAACTATTATTCTGGACTGATTACCACTTAAACATTGCAAGATTGAATGATTGCGTGGCCGTAATGGTAAATAAATAAACGTTTTTGTTGATGCGTAGGCCTATCTACGAAAACTAACCAAGTGCGATCCCAGAACCGGCCAATTTTTTTACCACTGTCTATACGTTTTGGCCTGCATTTGAATTGGGGCTACAATCCTACAACAGTTTCTATGGTGATGCTCTAATTGAGTGTTTGGACGAGTATTAACTATCTTGCATTCTTGTTCAATAGTAAAAGTACCACCATCTTTACCCTGCTGGTCGCTGAAACACTTGGGAAAGATTGGAGCTGGATGGTCCACTAAATTGCCGGACATATTGCCGATAGCTAGGTCATCAGTTCTTTTCAATATCTGAGAAAGCACAAGCTCCATTCGAATAGTGATAAATGGGGCAAGATTTTATTATAAGCTCACGATCTATGCTTTTTACACTCACAGACCGCCGAAGAAATCTGACAATAATCCTGATTTAGCATTTGTTTACGTTTGTCCTAAAGTCTGACAATAATACTAACTAATTACCATACAGACACGTTTCTGGTCAAAAGATTAAAAACCCTCACATAATGCGACCGAGGTATGTTTTGCCGGTGCCAAGCATGTTCAATGTTAAATAATGGAATTTCGTGAGGCCCAGTATTGAGTCCTGAACTACTTTATTGCCACCAAATTCACAAGACGGGGACCAGACTTACCAGAATGTTTTCAACATCAAAGGAAAAGCAGCCACAAAGACTATTCTTCCAGGTAACCTAGACCATTTTTACATCATTTTTAGATATCCAACTGTCTGCAAAATAATTAAGAAGTCTTCTGGAGTGACACGGGTCAAGGATGGCTGCTACAAAACCTTGCTGACCAGACTTGAAAAGAAACAAAAGAACATCGCTGGTCTGAAGCAATTCTCGGAGCATCAACTTTTCACATTCTAATTAGCAAATCTTTTATGCAGGTAAGTCAAGAGTCAAGACAATCCGCGATGTCAAACTATTTCGTTTTGATGCATGATGCTATTGTAGATTATCTGTTTAGAAAACGAAAGATACAAAGTTGACTCACGTCATCTCGACTCGCCTTTCAAGAGGTACCCTTGCAGGACTATCTCATTAAACTTAGTGAACATATGCAAGACATGTAATTGAAATTTAGCTTATAGAATTTAATGCTGTTTTACAACACTTATATACCAGGTAAAACTTCAAGCCTAGATTTCATCTGCTTTGAACATACATTATAATCTATTGTGGAGCTGTTGTACGTGACTTTTTTAGTTACGTCACTGCTTCAAAGTTTTCAAAATCTGGAGAAGAGCGCTTGCAGTCGCGATCACACATTTAAACCCTGAAGAGAGCACAAAAAGTTATCCGCCGATATCTCTAGTTGGTGTTCCCTACACCCGAGGAGTCTATCTAACCTCACAATAAACCTCTTTTATTGGCCCTCTGTTTCCTCAAGACAAGCACCGGGTTTTGCACAAACAACATCGAGGGTTGAAAAGAAGCCCAGTGCTCTCTCTTTTGATCTGACAGTTTTATATAACATTTATTTGCTATCGTTGCTTTACCAACATATGCTTTTAATACTTCTCTACAGCATTAGCACATGTTCCAAACAGTGGCGTATTTAGGGAGGGCATTATGCCATGCCTCTCTTTGGAGATCAGTAATATGAGAAATCAGAGATAGCTTTAAAGTAAAGACTTTTTTTTATACATTACTATGTTTTTGGGACAAAAAACCAAAAAAAAGGAGACAGATAAAAAGTGAAGGCCATTTTCTACCACTTGAAAAAGTGATTTTCCGCTAAGTAAATTTGATTGTGGCTGTTATACCCCCATCCCTTTCAAAAATTTCAAAAATCCTCCTTTGGTTCCAAATGATAATGAATCTTGTCTGGAAAAAAATTTCTCCTTTGCTACAGCCACAACAAGCAAAGCAAGCTCCACTTTTTAAAAAATCTTTATAGAACAGTTTTGAATCCCTTCTGTTTTACTTTTATACATACTCGTACAATCTGTCTTTTATAACCAATGGAAAATATCCTAATGTTGACAACTTGGTCACTGCACAAACTGCATACCAGTTTAAATGAACTGAATTTAAACCTTTTTTAGTCGTCTTTATTTCACTATCAAATAATCCAAGTTCTTGACTCTGGAGGTTGCTTTTAAATTTATTTCAATTTTTTGGTTGCATTTGGTTTGAAACTGTTCCTATAGAAGATTATAAAGTGTAATTATTTACATTTGTAAGCGTTAAGTAAGGATCAAAAAAGGTTCGAATTGGTAAGTCAGAATTTTTTCGCTTTCATGTAATATTTGAGTGCATTTAAATTACCAAAAATCAAATTTATGGCTCAGTGGTATAAAAATTAGATTACTTTTATTATAAAGTTCTGGTACTACTCAGTAGCACAAAATGTGAACCCTTAAAAGAATGTAAGCAGTGAAGGCTTTGCGGAAGGAAGGCTTGATGCAAGAAAGCAAAGGGAGCCACTTTTTAGTGTGTAAATTTTTTTGTTCCAAAAATCTCAAAAAAAGTCAACACTTTCAATCGAATACTATATACGTTCGTCCTAAAAGTTAAGGTGAAGACAGGGGGGCTCCCCGTCATGGTGCTATTATGAAAAAATAAAGCAATATTTGGGTTAGGGCGGCCACTTTTTCAGAACTTTTCAGAAGAACCACTTTTTGACGTTTTTTAGGGGTCCGGCTGGTGCGGCCGCTCCGTTTGCACCATACTAAAGCCATTATTAAATGTAAGAAATTTTCAACAAAATTGCAGTTGGCGTCACTTAGCGTTTGTTTTATTGTGATAACACTTCCATAAAGAAGTAGTATATATAATGCATTAAAAAATAAATGTTTTACCCTACAATAAATAAATTTTTGAGCTCTTAGCGAAATTATTTTTATTAAAAGTCTGAACTTGTAAGAGTTAAAAAAACATTTAGGCAACCTCAAAAATCGTTTGTTTGGATTGTTATAAAGCTACTACAAAACCTTGCTTAAGAAGTTCAAAATTGTTAGATTACATAAGATTGAATGACGGGACTCGGTCGGACCAACCAGGAATATTACGCTATTCCGGCGCGCCCCATAAATCGGACGCCAAAAAACGCAAGATCTGATAATTTAGTATGATTTATTGAATTAATTGAAGCTTGATGATAACTGTTTTTCTAACGAAACATTTTTTATTCGATTTTTCTTCGTCAAACACGACTTAATAGAAAGCAAAGTTAAAAGCCGTAAAATTTTAAGTTTCAAAAATTTAAACAATTTCAAGCATTAAGTACTTTAACTCCCAATCAAAAAATATAGAATTGATAAAACTTTAACAAACGTAAATACTATTAGGCAAGGTTTAACACTTTGCTTGTGACAGGGCGTTATAAATGACCTTAATTTGAGAAACGGCGTCATCGCGAGGACGTTAATTTTTATGTAAGTGGGCGTTGTTCAAAATGCTTATTCACCAATAATCGTTCAGCACGCTATAAAACAAAACGCGGTAAAATAGTGCTGGATTTAAATCGCAACACTTTTCTACTGTTAAAAAAAGTTTTGATCTCGCACAAACAATCGAGATTGCAGAAGCGAGCATTGGCAGATGCTGTAGCGTCGTTTCTTTTGTTTTCATGCGATGTAGGTGCTGTGGCAGTGTTGCCACATTTTATAAATGAAGCTATCGCTGCTTCTTACTTTTTTAAAATCAAGCCTAAAATCAAATTGTTTTGTAATTTTCCTTTGAAATAGTAGCCTGTAATTGTCCAACCGAAAAGCAATTAATTATCGCTTTTAATTTTAACATTTAAAACAGGGTGGTCCAACTTCTTAACTCTTGTGGGCCACTTTTCGAAATTATTCGAGTTTGCGGGCCTCAACCGGCTAAAAACACTTATTTTTGTCCCAAACTCAGGGTGCACTTGCATTGGTGTTTTCATAACCGTATTCAGACAATACGACAAGCTGCATGGGATACGCACAGGATCTGTACAGGTTTCCTACTTTAATTGCCCACGTGAAAGCCGCATAACTCCTGCATAAAAAACTGCATAGGACCCGCACAATTCCTGCGCATGATTTTTACATGCAAACCTCAACTAATATTTATTTTAAAAATTTATCTGAGAAACTGTAAAATGCACAGTTTAGCCGCAGCCGCTTTGCACTCGCAATGGTGTTTCAGAAACCTTAAATCTGTACAAGAACCTGCGAAGAACCAACACAAAGTTTTAATTAGTTTTTTTGCAATTTTGAAAATATCCAAAAATATATTTTATAAACTGCATGGGACTCGCATAGGACTTGTGCAGTTATCCTACCTAAATTGCTCGCTTGAAATCTGCATAACTCCTGCATAGAAAACTGCACAGAATCTGCACAGTTCTTGAACATGATTTCTACATGCAAACTTTAAATAATATTTTAAAAGTTTATCTGATAAACTGTGAAGGATCTGCACAGGGCCAACAAGTCTTTGTTATATTGCTTTGCATTTTTGAAAATATCAAAAAATACACTTAATAAACTGCATGGGACCCGCACAGGACCTGACCAGTTATCCTACTCGGATTGCCCACCTGAGACCCGCATTACTCTTGCATAGAAAACTGCACAGGACCCGCACAGTTCCTGCACATGATTTTTACATGCAAACTTCAAATAATGTTTAAAAATTTTATCTGATAAACTGTGAAGGACCTGCACAGTTCGGGCACGGGCTTTGCACACGCATTGCGTTTCAAAAACCTTCTTCGGACAATACGACAAACTGAACGGGACCCGCACAAAACCTGTACAGGTTTTCGGCTTTAATTGCCCACTCAAAACCCGCATAACGCCTGCACAGCGAACTGCACAGGACCCGCACAGTTCCTGCACATAAATATTACATAAAAATTCACCTGAAAATTTTGGCACTTGCTACTTACCAAACTGTACAGGAACCGCACGGTTCCTGTACACGTCTGCTATTGACGATAGCTCACTTGAAAACTGCACTTTACCCTCGTGAAAACTGCACGGGACCTGTACCAGGCCCTTACGGTTTTGGCTTGCCCGCACGAGCCCACATTGCCCACATTTTACCCTCAAGGGCCCTGCACGGGCATGTTGACTGGGTAAGGGAAAGTAATCACTCCTTCCTCCTTCTGGAAATGCCAAGATATTGCTGTCCGGTTGAAATTTAATAGAGACATGAAAATTTACAACTACTTTTCAAGACCATCAATCAGGGAAAAATGTGGTTAATGCCTTTCTTAAGGACACAAGAAAATAGCACCAGTAGGTTTTAAAAAGAAATCATGTCGATCCCAATCATTTTGCTCTAACCACTCGAACCACGCTGCCGACTTTCTGTACACTTTGTAAAGATGACAAAGCTTTGACAATTTAATGACGTTTAATGAAGTATTTGAAAAAGCAACCATTAGGTATGTTTTGAAAAACCGACGGCGGCTCTGCGGTCAATGTTTTTTTATAAACAAATAACAATTTCGCTGGAGCAAATCGTTGTTTTTATGTACAACAACGTATTTAGTAAACACATAGTTTTGCGTGAAATTGCTTTGATGAAAGCTGTTTTTTAATTTTCGTTTACGCAAGATTTTTAAATTTTTATTTCTTGGTCATGGAATTGTTGTTACTGTTAAACAAAGGGACGTAGCATTTTTAAAGGCGATATTTTAGTCCAAACTATTCTAAAAATTTTGTTTTAATAAACAAGAGAACAAAAGTAAACTGTTCAAAAAACTCTGAATTACCACACCTACAATCCAGATTTATGAAAAGAGGCATATTGTACCCGGGCCCAGGATGATGGGGAGAGCGTAGGATGCTAAGTTGCCCAGTAAATTTTGTAAAATTTGGCTCAAAATTAATGTTTGCATTCTATGTCTGCAACTGCTGTACTTGTTTGTAAAAGCACACTTTAATTCAGTTCAGTGAGACATCTTTTTTGAGTTATTGATAAAAAACCAAAAAGATTTAACCACACTGTATTGTAGTGATAAAAATACATCTTTGTCACTACAACCTTTTACTCACCTTTGCTATGTTTAGCCAATTTTCAAAAAAAAATATATTGCTTCTACTAGTAAAGCTGCTAATTTTAATTTACTAAGTTCAAGCTACAAGAGCTTTTATCAAATGAGTGCGTTAGCATAAGAATTTTTCTCAAAATATTAGCACCTGTAGCGTCTGCCGACCGATTATTCAGCAAGCCTAATCAAAGCAAAAATTATTTGAGAGTAACCAGTCGTCAATTTCGTGTAGTGCACCTTTCCATACTCAATATTGAATCCAAACGTGCACGAGAAATTAAATATGATGATGCTACCAAAACCTTTGTTGAAAAAACGGCAAGAAAAGTGTTTTAAATTATGATATTTACACCATGAATCAAAACTTGCACAAAAGAACCTGGCAGATTTCATGATTTTTAAAGGAGGCATACACACTTATAATCAAACACTCTTTCGATATATCAAAGGAAAATAACATTGCATTTCGTGAAATGAGTTTTTTTCCTAACGACCTGTATTTATTAAAACTGTTTACTTTCTGTACAAAGGTGACTCCGCTAAAAACAAAAAGCAGCATATAGGCCGATACAGTCATACGATGAAGAACTTTATTCGAAAGCACTTTTTTCCATTTATTTTTCAGGGATCGCTTCAAAATCTGAATAATTTTCATTTTTTATTTTAATGATCCAACTGATAAGGTTGATTGTAAACATATTGAAGTTTGGCATAGCTAATTTAAATTGAAAAACAATAAAAGCACAGTTTGGTGTTGACTTTTATACACTCTAAGTAGGTCATGATTTTAAAAAGAAAAGTAAGCGTCAAGAAGTAAGTGTGGTAGACGAAGTATAATTGTGGTGTACCACAATTATATTTAGTAAGTGTGGTGGACTCTTAAGACACAAAAGTGTCTGTACCATTTTCAAGTCTATTTAGCAAAAATGAAATTCAATTTGGCATAAATGAAACACAATTTAGCATTAATGAAATATATCTTGTTTCTTACTTGCTGTTTTCATATTTTGGCATAATTTAAAAAAATTTTCTTTTTTTAATTCTTTCAATATACAGTTTTATTATTAACAAATAACATTAATGTTTATACATAAAATATGATTATATACACTACAAACCAAAAGTTTAAGTCCACCCCTTGAATTTTCAAAAAGCGGTTAAATCGGTCTGTATTGGCAAATAATTTTCATCAGAAACAATGAACCCTTGTATAATGAAGATCGACAAAATGTTTTAACAAAGCCAGACTAACTTTTATTGGATTTCGCTGCCATTTCAATTGAGTTTGGATATAAGCTCCTTGTGAGGGTTATCCTGACTTCTTCCTTGCTTATTGCTTATTCCTTAAATTTTTAGTTATAATGAAGTTAATCCATATTCTCTACTTTTCAGAAGGTGTTTGTCTAATTTAATATCCTTTTTTCTTTTACAGAGATAAAAATTGATAAGAAAACATTGTAAAAAATACTACTGTATTTACAGTAGTTTTAATCTATTATTAACTATTTACGGAGCCCTTCTTATAAAATGGCCAAGAAAAAGCAGTTATCAATTGAACAGAGGGCGAGGATAGATATTCTTGCTGCAGAGGGATTTTCACAACGATCTATTGCCAAAAAATTGGGGATTTCAAAATTTGAAAATTCAAGGGGTGGACTTAAACTTTTGGCCTTTAGTGTATATTCTATATATATCTACATGTATATATATTGCAGGAATAAATCGATCTTCCCCACAGAGTGATCAATGAAAAAATTAGAGCAATTTAATACAAAAGTCATTCAATCACTGTTTAAAAACCACAACAGACTGTTTTATCCTTAAAATCGTCAAGCGGTTACTACAAAATTAAAAATATAGTTATTTGTGGTAAAAAATAATACTTGTGGACTAAATAATACGTAGTTAAATTAATAAGGTAAATGTTACAACTCCTATGACGTCATACAAGCAAAAAATAACTCAAAATGTAGTAAATGCAAGTATAGAGGTTTGCGTTTATTTGAAGGTGAGGGAAGGCGAGTTAGGTGTGTGGTAAAAGATATAAAAGGAAAGAAAATAATCTACAAAGCAATAAAAAGGTAACGAAAGAAATCGTATAAGATGAAAGAGTAAAGTGAACAAAAAATAGTGCGAACGATAGTGGGAAATGTAAGCGGATTTAATGACGGACGAGAAGGCACACACGCACAAAAAAAAAGGCAATTTAAGCATACAAAATCAAGTAGGTAATTTGTTTATTTTAAATTTGTTTTTGTGGCGACATTTTCCTGTAAGTTCCGATCGTTTGTTGAGTGTTGTTGGCTGTTTACAATAGTAGTATTTCTAACTTTTCGGTTAAGCACAGGTTGCAGCATTTTTGTCCTAGTTTATAAGAGATGACTTCATTGATTATTTTCCAGTTAATTGTGGGATTGAGACCTGATTTTTTGGCATTCCAGAATGTTTTGGAAAGTTTTGTGGTGTTTCTTTTCTTTATATTTTAAATGATTGCATGTGGTTATAATATCGGGATTTAAATTTTGTTTCGCTGCAATCTACAAGTATTAAGCTTTCTGTTGTATTCCCATGAGATACGATGTCCGCTTGTTAAATGATAGATTGCTGTCGGCAAGATCCTTTTAGTGGGAAGATGTCTTTTTTTTTGCAGTTGCATGGCTTTGATTGTTGAAAGCTTTTCTTTTTTAATAGCTTCTTGTTATGGCCGGTTATAATCGTTTTGGCATGTAGCTATAGCTAATTTTTATGCTATTTCTATTTAGAATTTTATTCAGCTTGTGTTGTGGTGGGAAGGATTTGTCTATCAATTTTAAAAACTCTTTTTGATGCTGTTGACAACATAATTATTAAAAGGCGGGTTAAACCATATAATTTTGCGTTTTCTTGATTTCTTTTTCGGTTAAGTTTCACTAAATATTAAATCATCTTTATAGCCACTTTGTTTAATTGCGTTTTTATATGGTGAAATAGCTTTTTTAAAATTACCAAGTCACAAAAAAATTCCGGTATACTGTTTGATATCATGCTTGGTAGTGCTTTTTTTTTATGGAAGTTGCGGTTGGAATTAATGTTTATATATAATTGTTGATCATTTGGTTTTCTAAATGGCCAGTGCTTTTCTGTTTTTATGTTATGTGTGACATCTAAAAAATCTGTCTGTATAGGATTTGCTTCCATGATAATATTTAAATCGTGTTTTTGGAAGAGTTTTATAATTCTTTCTTTTTTAGGTCAGGATTGTGGCCAATGGAATTTCGGAGAATCACTAAGCTGTCATCTCTGTATAGACCAACAATATTTAATTATTTTCATAAAAAAATTTGTTTTAGATCAATTTTTTTAACAGTAGGCCTAACTGCTTAATTGCTGCAATAAATTAGACCCTTGACAAGTGTTTGTGCGTTTAAGGCAATTTATCAACTAGAAATTGTATAAATCAAGTAGTTATACGAATAGAAAAAGTTCTAAATATTTTTTGCTGCTTGTTGTTCTAAGTTTTTTTATTAATTAGCTAGCAACTTTTTCAAAAAAATCTAGCTATTTTGTGAAACGTATTCTATTTCGTTTAGTTTATTGCAGCTAGAGGTGACGATATATTTGAATGAAAATAGAAGTGCATTGTTTGTTTTGCAAGAGTATATTCAAGATAAAAAATATGCTTGAAATGACGTTAGTTATTTTGTTTATTGTTGTATCTTGGTTGTTCAAAGGATTCGCAATATGGTTTGTATGCAGGTAACCAATATACTGTATAACCAAACAAAGGCTTGCGTTTTGCAGAAACAACATAATATCATGATTTTGTCTGGATTGCTCAGGATGGTTATCGAGACGAATAGTAAAATTAATATATTTGCATTCCAGGAGCTGCTTAATTTATAAAATGAAAATATTTGAGTTGAATACAATTGATTGTTTGTTTACTCCTAATACGCATCGAATGTAAAATAATAGACTTTTCGGATTGCTGTTTATACGTAAAAAATTTAGGAAATAATTTGCAAGCTATGTTTTGAGATATTTAAAAAAATCAATTGTTATTATCTAACCTTGTTTGCATAAGTGTATGCATGGAGGGTGTATGCATAAGTCCTCCCACAAAGAATGCACAAAGATAAATCAAAAAATAATTCAATATAAAAATGAAGCAAATAAAAGGTTTTACTTTATTTCAATTGTTAGTAATAGTGTTTTTTGTTCGCAAACGTATACCTATGACAAATTTCTGCATACGGCACTGCTAGTCTGTGATTTTGATAAAATATTTCATTTAAAGTATGACGAGTCAGAGAAAGATTTAATAATTCAAAATGCTAATTTAATTTTTTTGATTTTACAGTAATTGAAGTCGCATTTTTTGTTTTAGAACATTTGTGTGTTCTCGAAAAAAATTATATTGCAAACTGGGTCCAATCGAAACTACGAGTAAAATCGACAACAGTGTTTCATAAACAACTTGAACGGTTTTTCGCTGCTTAAATTAAAAATGTTTCATTAACAAAGCATATGAAATGACTGGATTTAGCTGGCGTTAATTTATTTTATTGAAACTCATTTGAATTTCAAATTAGGTAGAAAATAAAGAATTATAACATTACGATATCAAAATGTAAATAAGAGTCTTTCGTAAACATGCACAAAGCTGTACTAATACGAAAGTATTCACTTTTTTGAAAACATAAAAGCAGTGTTTCTCAACCTGTGTGCCGCAAAAATTTTTAGAAAACGTTAGTCCATTATTCCGCAACCTTTTTTTAGAGAACACTACTTTTTAGGGACAAAAATTAAAAAATTTGAGACAGATTCGAAGCAAAGACCTTTTTTCTTAAAGAGCACTACTTTTTAGAGACGAAAATCAAGAAATCTGGTCCAAGTGTGCGGCAAATTTTGAAAAAGTCCTAAAATATGCCACAAGCGGAAAAAGGTTGAGAACCACTGCATAAATGGCACTTACCATTGAAAACTTAAACCAGTTTTGCCACATTAATTTGTAGATACCGAAAAGAAAATCCTTCAACAGAGCACAGATTTGGCCGGGATTTTCGAAATGATCAAAATGTTACTTTGTGCGGCGATAGAAAAACACAAGGAAACACAGCAGAGAAAGCAACGGTCTTGGAAGCTTCTAGATTGCAGAAGATTGATCTAGACACAAAAATAATTAAACAAAAGTGATTTGTGAACAGAAAAAAATTCTATAATAAGCTTCACTAGATGAAAGCTAGATAAAATTTATAAAGTTTTACGTTAAAATGCAAAAATATGAAATCGTTAAATAATTTAGTTTTTTTTGTGTTGAAGATAACCTTATACAGCGCTTTGTATGAAGAGTTTTTGACGCATTAAAAATTTTACCGTTGATCCAACAAAATCTTTTACAGTATATTGTTTTTGCTCTTAGGGCAAAAATATAAGTCGATATCACATAGCTTTGAAGCATACAAAATTATTGAATTAACTTGTAAAAAGTTGCGTAAAAATGAAATAAAAACCGTTCAGCATTAAATCTTGTTAATTTTACAATAAAGTTGTTTGTGGTTTAACAAGCGTACTTTCTTGAAATACTCTTTACTATAATGAAAAAAAAAACCTGAAGTAGCGTTTGAGTGCACTTGAACAGTTTCCAAAGTACTTGGCTTAAAGTTCGATCTTTACTTGTCATTGGTTGGCTAAACTTCCCGATGTAAATATAAAGTGTTTACATCAGTGTAATCACCCTTGCTAGATTGCATTATGCAGTAATTTCTTGACGTTTGACCCCCGCGGAGTCGATAGACAACGTTGCCAGAGAAACGAGAAGATCTGTTATGCAGTCAAGGATTCGGCAGTTTTATGATGACGTAGAAGATATTCTACAAGTGATTGAACAGAGAGAGTCAGTGATTCTTTCTAATTGTTTAACAAGAATGCCTTTAAATTTTGAAAAAAATTAACGTTACAATTAATTAATTTATTCGAAACGAATGCAAACTACAAAAATTTTAATCATTTTGAGTCAAATATAAAAAACTGCAGAAAACAAGACTTGCAAATAATAGGATTGAGTTTTTGCTAGATTTTGCAACTTCAATTCTCTAAGGCGATATTGGCAAGCTATAGAAACATAGTTTTCATAATTTTATCTCACCCCAATACATTAATAAAAATTTTATCTTTCCCAAGCTTTTTTTAGGCAAACTAAAACTGAATAAAATGTTTTTTGGCTTGCAAACGACTATTTATTCTTTTAAAGAAATGTTTAAAAAAAAGAATAAACAAAGAGGGATTCCGTCCAAAAACACCTATGCAGATTTAATAAACTTCTCATCTTGTCGATTAATTTTTTGCTTGAGCATTTGCAAAATTATTACTTAAAAAACTTATTTTCGTTCTTGTGAATATGATAGATAAAACAGCTTTTCAGTTTGAGCGCATCGCATTGTCGTTAAAGTTAATTTGTTTTTGATTTTTCGATTCTTTATTCTTTATCATGTTTATCAAATGGTTCTTTTTAGACATGATGACCAACCACAGTCATTCATCATGTCACAACACCAGATTTTTGATAAAGATGACTCGCGTGATTCAGAGAGAGAAAAGGAGCAGAATAACAAGCAAAGAGAAAAACAGAAACGTGAGCAGACAACATCTTAAATTTTCTTCGATGTATTTAATTTTTTTTACTTTTTACAATTATTTTTGTAAACTGTAAAGAATGTATGGCTTACTACGCCGCCACGAGATAAATATGGCAACAAGTCGTTTTCACGTTTTATTTAGACCTCAAAAATTTTTACTACGTAATTTTTTTCTCTAAAACTTGTTTTAGACTTAAGTTCAAAACATGATTGGACATCACACATGATTGGACATCACCATTCGTGCATAGCCTTAAAGTTGTCCATAACTTTTATATTGACACTCCGCACGTACGCATACACTATACATTATAATATTTGATACATTTAGATAGAAAATACACCAATTTTTTGAGGCAGTTTTTATTTCAGCAGGAATTCTATTTCCTCACGAAAAAAACACTTTTAGGGTTGTTGGAGGCGATAGATCAAGGAGACGCAGAAGAACTGGCAACTGCTATCGAGTGGGCGTTATTGGAGAACTGTGGGGGCAAACTAACTGACGACATAAACGCTGCTCGAATTAAATTAAAGGAACTGCAAAATCAAGGTTTCTTATAACTCAACTCCAATATTATGTCGTTGATGTAAAAAAGCTTTTTTCAGGTCGCGCCCGACAGAGCTTTTATTCCATGCGCCCGGGTTTGATTTCCGAATTGCGAAGTTATTCCAATCCACCAAAAGTTGTTTATGACGTCATGACCTGCGTTTATTTGCTACTTGGAATGAAAAGGCATCAAATAAATGTTTGAGTTTACAATTTAATTGTAATTAGTTTCGATTTAAAATTTTCTTGTTGCTTCTTTTGGAGTTTGAACAAAAAAATTTTGGACCGTTAATGTTCCTGTATTTTTTTAAATCTATGTTAAAGTTTTTGAAATTTTACACAAATAACAAGCAGTGGATAAAGTGTACCAATATTAGTTTTTTGATTTACAGACGTGGTCCGCAATTCAAGCATTATTATGTAACAATGGCCAATATAAATTAAAGAAAAGGATTGAGACTTGCAATTCCTCTAAAATACCCAAACAAGTAACGACAGAAGTCAGAGAGATCTTATCTAAATATGATTTTCAAAGCGTTTACCTTGCCAGTGAAGGAGCGGCCGCTTTCTATACTTGGGTGAGTAAATTGATTAGTGATTAATTAGACTATGTAGCGGCGAGGAAATTTGTTGCTCACAAGCCAGACAAGTATTTTGCTATTAAGTGAAAATAAAAAGAAAATCGAACGAGAGCAATTTTTTTGCTGCTTTTCAAAGTTTTTTATTTTGATTTTATAAACTGATCAAGCTTTGGTTTGTCACATAAAATATGTGTTAATTATTGACCCCAAAGTTAAATACCTTAAAGCTTGAAAGCTTTAATCAATAAAATTTGGAATTGAGATCCAAATTTTGTTTTTATGATGCAGATACAAGAAATTTTGGGAAATGAAGAGCAACTCAATCCTCCTAGATCCTTTCCTTAGAGCAGCAATCCTAACCTTTTTAGTGTTTCGAACCCTTTCAATAATTAGGTTGAAACTTGTGGACCCTAAATAAAACCAATTAATATTTTTACATGGATGTGATATTTATTGAAAAATGAAAGAAAAATTTTAAATATTATTTTAGACCATATGAAATACATTGTAAAAAACTTTAGTAACCTATGCTTGCAAGGAAACATTATCAGTTTGTGCAGAGTATACAAAGCATGACTAATATGGGAAAAAAGATTGAAAAAACAGCTTTGCTACATATATTTGAGTCTCAAACTAAAGTTTTGCAATTTTTTTGTTTGAATAAATAATACATTCTTTAAAAGTGCTCTGTGTCTTGAGTCAGTAAGTTGAGCTAAAGTTAACAAGGTTGGCTTTTTTATTCCGTATAAACTGGTAGGTATAATCAGGAAAAATGAAATATGGCAGACAAACTTCAATATGTTGATGTGGAATTGTAATTTTTGGCATTTGAACCTTACTCTGAAAGATTGTTGACTAATAGCTGATTAGAATCCTCACAATTACACCAGGAAAGATTATAACACTGAAAGTAGCTCGTATTACAATGGTTCAAATAAATTAGAAGAAGTTAAGTAGGCTAACATTGTTACTGTTCATTTTCACAGTTGATTGAATTCGACAAATTAAACAAGGTTTTGTATAAACACATCTAGTCTGTATCTTTATTTAGTTATATTGTAGAAGGAGCTGCAAAAAGAAGCGAAAGTACAAAAATTCATAGGTTATATTGAGTACCAGTATGGGGTTACATCCATAAACACTGTTAGAGAAGAAAAACACGAAAGTGTGATTTGCCTTCAAGTTTTCTTTAATTGCATATGAAGCTTTAAATTAAATTTGTAATTCTTAGTACTCAAAGTACTTGCAAAAAGACTGAACTTTTTTGAAAAGACACAGAAGCTCCACCAAAAGTACGAAACTTTATTCCGATTGAAGTTTAAACGAAACAATTCTTAAACCTCTTGTAATTCTTATCTCCAGCTATTGGGAAACAAAAAAATTTCATTAGAAGCTTATAAATCCTTGTGCAAAAAAAAAATGATTGAAATCGTGATTGGAAAGAAAGCATTAAGAAAATAGTCAACAGCGTGGTCGATTGCTGAAAAGCGTCATGAATAATGACGAACTTCATCGACACTTGTTACTCACGCCCTTTCTAGAACTTATTGCTTTTATCCTATGCATACAAAGCTCATTAACCCCTAAAAATCACTTTATAGACTTTCATTTGGGAGAACTACTGTCTTATAGGATAAAATCGGCTGAAGTGTGTTAGAATTTTATATTAAATTTATCTGCTAAAAATAAGACTGTCAATGCAGTTTGTATTTTAAAGATTATTTCTTTTCCTTGATTTTCTATAAATTGATGGTAATTTGTATCTGAAATTTTTTAACATACTCATAATTGCTACTCATAATAGACTCATAATGCTACTCATAATTATGATACTCATAATAGACGATGGGCTATTTGTCTTTTATATACAAAAAACCAAGATAAATTTGATCAAACTTTTTGTTTTACTCCCTTATTCTCAACTGCATTTGTTAAACTATTTCTTTGAGTGGTTTTTGCTATCTGGATGATTTTACTACAACACAAGCAATAGAAACATACAAACAAAACGCTATCAATTTAAAATTGAAGAAAACAAAAACGCGTTAAATTTTTTAGCGATTGTGCGGCCAGCAAATCAATTTGACAAAACCAACCCCTGGATTTCAGAATATCAAAAGCAAGCAGCTTAAGTTTGATGTCTATTCAATGCTACTCCCGCTTTTGCACTTCCTGAGCGCTTGTAGCGGTTAGTGTTTATATATATATACAGTACTTCCTCGATTATCCGTACCTCGTTTATCCGGCATTCGATTATCCGTCCATTGGGTCAGATAATAATTTATGATATAACAATGAAGTGTTATTTTCATACAATTTTGCTCAAGACTTGTTAATTGTCATTGTAACCTCACAAAGCTCTTATGTACCAAGACAGATTCAGAACTATTTCAATGAGAGAGGTGGAATAACTTTTTGCAAGTTATTAGTGGACAGTGTCTGTAGTCAAAAAAAATTTAATCCTAGATTTTGAGATGGCTAAACGCAAAAGAATTGTTTTGTCGATTGAAGAAAAACTGAAGGTATGTGAGATGTTTCGAAACAAAATCCCCAAAACTGACATCATGCTAAAGTACAGTATCGGAAAGTCGACTGTCAACGACATTATTAAGAAAGAAGAAAGCTTAAAGAATTTCAAAATGGGAAAGAGCGAATTGGGAATATCAAACTCTGCAAAGGCAACCAAAACCATTAAAGGAGGAATGTATCAAAAATTGGACAGTGCTCTTTATCTGTGGTTTTGGCAACAGCGTGAAAAGGGGACTCCAGTCACAGGACCAATTCTTCTAGAAAAGGCTACTGAATTTCACAAACTTCTCTATGCTGACAGTTCTACGCAGTTTAACGCAAGTTATGGTTTCCAATGGCGCTTTTGTAAGCGCTTTGGAATCAAAAGCCTTGCCATATCAGGAGAAAAAGTAAGTGCAGATGTTATTTCCGCTGACGATTTTGTTAATTCTTTCAGTAAAATTACTGATGGTTACTCCTTAGACCAAGTTTTTAATTGTGATGAGACCGGTCTCTATTACAAAATGCTCCCTGGACGCACTTTGACGACAATTCACAATGATCCATCTGGTACCAAAAAAGTTAAAGAGCGTGTTACCATAAACGCTTGTTCTAACGCAAGTGGCTCCATCAAACTGCCTCTGCTGTTTATCGGCAAAGCAAAAAATCCCCGTTGCTTTCACGGAATCGACAAATCGACATTGCCTGTTGTGTATCGAAGCCAGAAAAATGCTTGGATTAACACAGTCATATTTAATGATTGGTTTCAAAATTGTTTTGTACCTGATGTCAAGAAAAAATTAACTGAGATAGGGCAGGAACCAAAAGCACTTTTACTCCTAGATAACTGCTCAGCTCACCCTAATGAGGATGAACTAGCATCCAGTGATGGTCTGATTATTGCAAAGTTTTTACCACCAAATGTCACGTCGTTGATACAACCCATGGATCAGGGTGTTTTAGAATGCCTAAAGAGAATCTACCGCAAGTCCATCCTGAAAGATTTGATTTCACAGACCGAGGATGATATGCTTGGATTTCTTAAAAAAATTGATATTCTGAAGATTGTAGAAAATATATCATATGCATGGGAGCAAATAAGACCAGAAACTTTAAGAAAATCTTGGCGAAAACTCATTCCACTTGAAGAATTTTCTCTGGAGAAAAGTGCAGTGTGTTCAGAGACAGAGAGTATACTGAATGACGATTTTGTGGAACAATTTGCTGCATTAAACATCGTATTAGCTCCTTCTGATATTAGCGAATGGTTTCAAAATGATGGTCCAGGTTATGAACACATGGATGAACAGGGGATAGTGGATCTTGTCACAGCACCAGCAGAGGATATGCGTGATGAAGAAGATGCAGATGAAAATGCCGAACTTTCAAACCGAAAGGAACAATGCCCAGTGTCTCACGCAGATGCCATGCGAATGTTTGATGATTGCTTGACGTGGCTACGTTTTCAACAGGAAGCAACAGTTTCAAACACTTCAACGTTAGTACGACTTCGCGAGTTGGCTGCCGAAAAACGTGAATCTTCGCGAAGACAATCCAAAATTGATTCATTTTTTAGGCCTGTTGTTGCAAGTGATGCTAATGATGATACAGTATTTTAGAATTAAATAAATGCACTAACTAACACTTTTCCAGTTAATGTGGGGCAATAGATAGCCCTACTGTAATTTTAACGATCACGCAAATTTACATTGCTTTCAATAAAAAAGTACTGAGATCCCTCAATGCGGTACATTATTTGATGTTGAACCTCGTTTAAGTTTTGGTGCATTCGAATCTGCTTCTTGCTGCGTTGTTTTGGTTTAAATAAAGGAATTCAATTATGCGGTTTTTTTACTTATCCGTTCAGGTTTTGAAGAAATGCTGTCCCGACTAGACCGGATAATCGAGGAAGTACTGTATATATATATAAATATCTAGCTACATGTAAATTTCACAAACTTTTACAGATCTTTTTTTTATTATTAAACCAACAATACTCAAAATTTTTCGAGATGTGTTTTTCGCTTCACAAAGACGCTCGTTTTTTTCCAAAAAGAAAAAATGAATAAACGAACAAAAAAAACAAATAAGTCAAGCGTAAAAATGTGGCGATCGCCACATATCTCCCCCCCAAGTGGTATGGCCGCAATGAGGCAAATACCACTGAAAGAAGAAAAAAAAAAAAATAACAAAGCGATTGCAATAGAAAATACAACAAAATTCTACACGCACTGACAGAGGCAAAAAAAATTCACACTATACAAGCAAACGCGCAAAAATGCAACGCGTGATTAAAACGTCTAACCAAACAAGACATCGAAAAAAAATAAAAATAAAAATAAAGGTTTTGTAATTAGTCTGCCTCTGCGGGAGTAAACGCGATTAGCGGGGACTTTTTCTAGGTCTCCCGCCAAAGTGTCATCATTCTCACTCGAAGATGTCGGCGAAAAAGATAGAGTCTCGGAAGTTTCCTCCTCGTCTGAGGAGTCAGTGGGAGATTTAGACTCAACAAGGGCCGGTTTTAAACGATCAATTGTTACGGTGTCAGTGTGACCGTCTTTTTGATGACAAAATATTTATCGTGTCGTTCAAGTACAAAATGAGGTCCCGAATAAGGTTGTTGCAACGGAGATTTTACACTGTCAATGCGAACGAATACTTGGGAACACCGGAAAAGAAGTGGGTCGACATAAATTATTTGTTTTTTAAGATGACGTGGTACAGTGTGACGTAATGAGTTTATGAAGGAACAAAGTGTTTTAGCATACTGCGAAGTTGGTTGGATTGTGTTTTCCTCGGACAACTCTACAGGAGTCGAATTTTCAAAATATTCCCCGGGGAGTTATATAGAAGTTCCTAAAGCCATTTCAACTGCAGCACACCCCATATTCTCTTTTATGGCCTATCGCAAGCCTAAGAGCACAAGACTCAAATTTCGATACCAAAGACGGGGAGAAGATTGACATTTCAATGCAACTTTGAGACTGCAATCGCTCGTTTAATCCATTTGCAGCCGGATGGAAAGCTGTTGTGTGACATAATTTTGAACCCAAAAATTGGCACATTTCTGTCCAAAGGAGAGAGGTGAATTGGGCTCCTCTATCTGTAGTGATTATTGTAGGAGACCCAAAACGGGCCACCCAATGTAAAAGAAAATAGTTTGCACAAGATTGTGCAATAATATTCTTCATGGGTATGGCCTCCGGCCAACGCGTAAATCTGTCTACAACTGTCAGTAAATATTTGTAACCAGACAAATCGGGAAGAGGACCGACAATATCGACGTGTACATGTAAAAATCTGGCATCTGGGGTTCTGAAATGCTGTAAGGTGTAACTTGATGTCGGGTAATTTTCGTTTGTTGACAAGAAGTGCAGATACGGCACTTTTCAACAATATCCCGTCTCATATTCGGCTACACAAATCTCTCTCCGATGCGTTTTCGAGTTGCCTTAATTCCTGGGTGGGAAAGGTTGTGCATGCGCTCAAAAATTGTGGTTTGTAATGAATTTGTAATGATGGGGCAGCATTCTCCCGTACTAGTGTCTCCAAGTAACAAAAAGCCTAAATTAGGAATCGCACGTTCACATAGTTTTAATGAAGTCATCGATTGAGAGAGCTCACGAATCGATGGATTGTCCCTCTGTGCCAAAACCAGCTCGATATAATCTGTGAAATAAGGCGAAAGAGCAGCAGTGATTTCAGGGACGGCTCAAGCAATCGGCAACCACTTTGTTTTTTCCTTCAATATGTCTAACATCAGTTGCGAATTCTGAGATAAACGATAGATGTCGCGCTTGCCTGTTACTTTATGGATTTTTTTTTTAGATGTAGCACCAACTAATGGTTTGTGGTCCGTGTAAAGAGTAAACGGACGGCCCTCTAAGAAGTATGTAAAATAATGAACTGCCCAATAAGCTGCCAGCAATTCTTTATCAAAATTACTATACCGTTTTTGGGCATCGAAAAGGCGGCTGAAAAGTACTCCAATGATCTGTGCGAACCACTACTGTCAATCTGACTGAGTACAGCACCACAGAATTTATCGCTTGCGTTTACAAACAATGCTGTCGGACTGTCGTGCTGAGAATAATTTAGTAGTGTTACATTACTCAGTGCTACTTTTATGTCCTCGAACGCAGTCGATGCCTCTTCGTTCCAAGAAAGATTTGCATTGCGACCGGCAGGAATCCCCTGCAGGAGGGAGTTTAAAGGGGCCAAAATTTTTGCGCATTGAGGAATAAAGTTTCTATAAAAATTGACCATGCCCAAAAATCGCTGTAAAGACTAGGCGTTATGTGAGTTCGAAAAAGAATTTATGGTATCAACTTTACGTGCAACAGGAGCGATACCTTTCTCCGAAACGATATGCCCTAAAAAGCGTAGCCGATTTTGGCCGAATAAGCACTTAGCTGCATTGATGATTAATCCGTTGCGTTGTAGACGCTCAAATACTTGCCGAAGATGGGCTTGGTGTTCTTCAATGGAGGACAAAAATATTAAAATGTCATCTATATAGACAAAGACAAATGGCAAGTCTTGAAATAGAGAGTTTATAAAGCGTTGGAAGGTTTGGCCAGCGTTAGTTAGGCCCATAGACATCTTTAAAAATTCCCAATTTCCGGCCGGTGTGCAAATTGCGGTTTTGGCAATATGTTCTGGGTGAATATGAATTTGCTGATATGATTTAAACAAATTGATGCTGGAAAATATTGTGGAACCGGATATATTTTCGGTAAAATCATGAAGAAAAGGAATGGAATAAGAGTCCTTGACGGTTACTTGATTTAGACGCCGATAGTCTCCTACTACTCGCCAAGATCCGTTACATTTTTTTACCATATAAACGGGAGATCCCAACGGGGAGGAACTGGGTATAATTATTCCCAATTGCTCAAGCTGACTTAATTCCTTTCTTAAACAGCAAGTTTTTTGGGAGAAAGACGGCGTGGCCGCTGTTTGATGGGTGGATCGGTTGTTTCAATGTAGTGAACGATGTCATGTTTTAAAGGAAGCCTTAAGTTTGAAACAGAGAACACCTCGGGAAATTCAGCTTCAAGAAACTGATAATCTTCTAAGTTGTAAACCAGAGATTCGACATTACACAAACTAGGCTTAAGTTCGGTATTAGATAAAAAAGAACAAGAATCACGACTCTTTTGTGCATAAGAACCAAAACGTCGATGAAACCAGCAAAATGATTTAATATTTGCAGATTGCGGTATGTGTTCGGGAAATATCAATCTTTCTTTCTAGGATCAATCTTGATATCAAAATCAATCTTTGTTCGTACGAATACAACGCAAGCCTGGTCGGAGTGTCCACCGACTGCAGTACGCGAGATTTAAGTATGTCTTCCTGAAGAGTGGTTGGTTCACAATAAAAAGATGCGAATATGGACCTAAGCCGGGCCAAGTTGTTTGAGACTTTGTCATCGCCACGGACACAATCTTTTAACGAGGTCTCTAAATCCTCACCGCCTGCATTGGAATATAACCGGAGGATAGCAACTTCAAAGTCGAATAAGGTGTTACCTCGTTAGTTGTTTTTAGTAGATGTGCCACAGACTTAAATACACTGGCGTATCGAGATAAGGTCGTGACAAGAGCCAAATATCTGGACCGTTTTGATGTCATATTGGCTTCTTGCAACATCAATACGATAGTTGAAAAATAAGCGCTGGCGTCATTCTCCCAAAAAAGTGGCAAATGTATATTTTCAAAACTATTTCCGGGCGAAGAAGCGTTATTATTTTCCCTATTGCCACGTATATCTGAATTTATTCTATCACTAGAGGGAGCTCTCGTAGGGGAAAATGTTATTGGGGCAGGCCGCGATATGTCAGGTCTCGCTTCGTGAAACCCACGTTTGGTTTGATAGTAAAAAATCAAAAATACAAAACTACAACTTAAAATGATTAACGCGGTAACTAAACCACATAACACAAGATAGTAAAAATACATTATGACGTCACACTATTCAATCAAACTTAAGGTTAAAAAAACTGCTTTTTAATGCTTTTCTCTGTTCAGCGATTGATAAGTTTAGAAGTTGAATTCTGATGCAAATTGATTTATGCCAATCTTGTTTGTAGACCTATAGCACCCTAGTGAAAAACTAAAAATCAAATTTTAAAAAATTATGTAGGCTTGTTTTTGCTTGTTTAAGGCTGCAGTCTGTCTTTATTAGTCTATATTGAATTTTTTGTTTTGGTTGCTAAAATGTTAATCTAAAGCAGATTAATTTAGTACCTAGGCAGATCTGGTTGGATTGATTGTAACATTTTCTTGCAATGGTTATTTCACTTTAAGGAGCATACTTGCCCAAGGGTTAACAATAAAGCACTGCTCATTCTAGACAATCATTGTAGCCATTTGTCTCTTGAAGCCATTCTTTTTGCAAAAGAAAACCATATAATAATGCTCTCAATTCCTCCCCACACATCCCATAGATTACAGCCATTAGATAAAACATTTTTTGGACCGTTAAAACCTTTTTACAACAGAGAAATAGATAAATGGTTAGTCAGCAACCTTGGAAAGCGGGTCAACAATTGGGAATTGAGTGAACTCTTTTGTCATGCTTATGAACAAGCTGCTACTGTTCAAAAAGCAGTAAATGGATTCAGATCAGTTCAGTTCAGTTCAGTTCAGTTCAGTTTAGTTCAGTTCAGTTTATTATTTATCAAGTAATACTGGTACATCACTCAAAAATTAAAAATGAAATACAAATAAATCTATATGAATGACAAGATACTTTGTAGAGCACTTTTTTAAGAAATAGCTTAGTAATAAGCATCCAGTCACTTGACAAGGAGACAGCGAAAGACCATCAGGTCATCTAAGTCAGCTGCCACCCCATAAAAAAGTTAAAAAGAAAAGAGTTATTACTAGAAACGATTTAAGATTTCACTGAAAGATTATTAAGTTCAGATGAACAAGAATTTGCAGATAAAATAAAAATAAAAAAAAAATTAAAAAAAAGATCAAAAAATTAAAAAAAAAAAAGATCTGCAGAGATTATGCCCTTTAACCCAGACATTTTTGGTGATGAAGATTTTGCCCCTTCAACAGTTACAGAGTTACAAATGCCCCAAACAAATAATGAATTAGAAGCATTGCTTGCCTTTAATGATGATGAAGTAAGCACTGGAAGAAGTTTATCACTTCAATCAACTACAAGTACAACAAGAATAAATTTAGAAAGAACTTCTGCTGTTGCAAGTTGTCCAAACAATAAAGATTTTTCACAGTCAACAGTTACAAAATTACAAATATCCAGAACAAGTGATGATAAGGACTTTGAAGCAGTGGTTACCTTTACTGCTGATCAGATAAGCACTAGCAAGATAAATGAATCACTTCAGTCAACTACAAGTGCAACCAGAATAAATTTGGAAAGCACTTCGGTTGTAACTAGTCAAAACAATCAACATGTTTCAGTCAATGTAATTGACCTTTCCCCCTTACCACATGCTGCTATAAAGAGCAGAAAAAGAAAAGAAAAGCAGTCAGAATTGCTAACCAGCTCTCCATATCAAAGAAAAATAAGTAAAGAGTTTCTTTGTGGTACAGAATTTTAATATCGCTTTAAACAAAGTCGATTTTTTTGGAGCCATAAGCTTTTCGTGACGCTCTCATCAGTGGCAATCGCGTCAAAATGGGACGAACCAGAGAAAATCAAAGTATTTATAGTCTCAACAGTTGGGAGAAAGGTGCTGCAGTCTCGGAAAGGAGAAAGGCACAATTGCACAGTGTGGTGCAATACAGGATGTTCTCGGAAAGGAGAAACGCACTATGTGCAATTACCCAGGAGAAACACTGTTACTCGCAACTTCGGTTATTTGAAAAGTTTCAATGTGTAAACAAATTCCTTTTGCTTACATAAAACCGGATGTTTGGTTTTGATAAAAGTTGCCTCGAGTAGACACAGATGGAACGAGTTGCGTGCCACAGCAAGAATTTTAAAACGTTTGTCGTTATAGTTTGCAGCACATTGCTCGTTGTCAAGCAAATGTTGTCCTATGGCAGAGTCACAATCTGGATTGTTACGTTTTAGCTTACAGGATCTGCCAGGTTGAGATCGTGTAGGGCGCTTCGCTTGCTGTTGTAGCCATTTAGGAACATGCTGCTTGATTCTATCTTGTAGTCGCTGTGATGTTCGTCCTACGTACCTACTGTCACAGTGGCACGAATATTCATAAACAACGGAGCTTTTCAGCGTGGTAGGTAAAACATCTTTGCGGGCTACAGGCAACATGCGTTTCGATGTAAATACAACTCTGGTGGTAACGGAGCCATAGCAGCTTTCAACAGCCGTTTTGACGTTTTTATCAAGACCAATGGAAGCTTTCCCTATCCAAGGAACTCTCAAATATACGGGACACTTCTCAGGACCAAATTGTTTGGGCATAGAAAACTGAGCAATTTTCTTGGAAATGTTGCAGTCAATAATAGATTCAGGATAACCATTGTCCAATAGAATGTTCTTGATATGCTTAATTTCTTCGTTTAGTTTAGATTTCGTGCATATCATTAGTGCCCGGTGTACCAAAGTTGATATAAGATTTGTTTTTTGTTTAGTGGGACTAAAAGATTCCCAACGTAAGTACTGTCCAGTAAAGGTAGGTTTTCTATACACACTTGTTTCAAAACCGGTAGTTGTTCGTTCCACGTTGACGTCGAGAAACGGTAAACAATTATTTTTCTCTTTCTCAAAATTAAATTTGAGAGAAGGATGGAGACAGTTTAGTTGTTTGAAAAAGTTATCCGACTCTTCTTCATTGCGAAACATAGCAAATGTATCGTCAACGTACCTAAAATATGTGGAAGGTTTTGATTTTTGAGAAAAAAGTTTTTCTTCATAATACCCAACAAAGATGTTAGCTAAGGGTGGGCCTAGTGGTGAACCCATTGCAACCCCATCAGTTTGCTTGTACATGATGTCGTTAAAGCTAAACTCTACTCCAGATGTGGCACTTTTCATCAGTTCAATGAAGACAACCTTCGAAATAAGTGGTTGTGCATCCGAATCATCGCAATATAAGGCATCTGCACAGATATTAATGGTCTCTTCAAGTGGGACGTTTGTAAAGAGGCTTGAGATGTCGAAGGAGCACATGAAAAGATTGTTAGCATCTTTAGAGTTTTGAATAGCATCAGCAAACGTAAATGAGTCACGAATACAATGGGTCGAGAAACGCTTTAATACCGGTTCCAAGAGGCTTGCTAACCACTTGCTAAGCTCATGATGGGATGAGCCAGTCATAGATAGTATCGGTCGTAACGGTACGTTTGTTTTGTGCGTTTTGGGTAAACCATACATTCTGGGTCTTTGTGATCCGGTGGGACGAATATTTTGGTAAAGACTTTTGGGTATTGAATCTTCTTTAAATAGTTCTAGTAAGCGTTTTTGAAGTTTTGATTCAATATTAGCAGTGTTGTCGTTGCTTGAGGTTGGTCCAAGTTTTTCGAATTTTGATGGATCATCAAGTATTCCTAGCATTTTATCTATAAAATCATTCTTGTTCAGAATGACTACTCCTGAACCCTTGTCAGGTTTGGTGATGACAATGTTTTCATTGGAATGCAAGTTGTTGAGTGCTCGAAAGCATTCTCCATGAAAAGCAAAATCACGTGAGTCAATCTCTTCACCACAGTAGAGATGGGCAAGGTCTGTAAGTCTAGCCTTCAAAGAAGATTGATCATTTTCTGATGAAACTCTGTGATGGCTTCTCTCAAATTTACTTTTGAGAAAGAGAAAGTCATCCTTCTCTCAAATTTACTTTTGAGAAAGAGAAAAATAATTGTTTACCGTTTCTCGACGTCAACGTGGAACGAACAACTACCGGTTTTGAAACAAGTGTGTATAGAAAACCTACCTTTACTGGACAGTACTTACGTTGGGAATCTTTTAGTCCCACTAAACAAAAAACAAATCTTATATCAACTTTGGTACACCGGGCACTAATGATATGCACGAAATCTAAACTAAACGAAGAAATTAAGCATATCAAGAACATTCTATTGGACAATGGTTATCCTGAATCTATTATTGACTGCAACATTTCCAAGAAAATTGCTCAGTTTTCTATGCCCAAACAATTTGGTCCTGAGAAGTGTCCCGTATATTTGAGAGTTCCTTGGATAGGGAAAGCTTCCATTGGTCTTGATAAAAACGTCAAAACGGCTGTTGAAAGCTGCTATGGCTCCGTTACCACCAGAGTTGTATTTACATCGAAACGCATGTTGCCTGTAGCCCGCAAAGATGTTTTACCTACCACGCTGAAAAGCTCCGTTGTTTATGAATATTCGTGCCACTGTGACAGTAGGTACGTAGGACGAACATCACAGCGACTACAAGATAGAATCAAGCAGCATGTTCCTAAATGGCTACAACAGCAAGCGAAGCGCCCTACACGATCTCAACCTGGCAGATCCTGTAAGCTAAAACGTAACAATCCAGATTGTGACTCTGCCATAGGACAACATTTGCTTGACAACGAGCAATGTGCTGCAAACTATAACGACAAACGTTTTAAAATTCTTGCTGTGGCACGCAACTCGTTCCATCTGTGTCTACTCGAGGCAACTTTTATCAAAACCAAACATCCGGTTTTATGTAAGCAAAAGGAATTTGTTTACACATTGAAACTTTTCAAATAACCGAAGTTGCGAGTAACAGTGTTTCTCCTGGGTAATTGCACATAGTGCGTTTCTCCTTTCCGAGAACATCCTGTATTGCACCACACTGTGCAATTGTGCCTTTCTCCTTTCCGAGACTGCAGCACCTTTCTCCCAACTGTTGAGACTATAAATACTTTGATTTTCTCTGGTTCGTCCCATTTTGACGCGATTGCCACTGATGAGAGCGTCACGAAAAGCTTATGGCTCCAAAAAAATCGACTTTGTTTAAAGCGATATTAAAAGAAAAATAAGCATGCAAAACCACTACCAGTCTTCTAATAAAAAGCAATACAATGTAGGACCACAACGCAAACACAAGCCACACAAATCCAAACGATGTCAAATATAATTTTCTGCAGAATATCACTGCATTGTATGTGGTGAATTATACAAACACCCACCCAAAGAAGATTGGATTCAGTGTCACAAGTGTAAGGACTGGTCTCATGAAAAATGCACAGATTATAATAGAAAAGGGTTTTATAAATGTGACATGTGCACGCAATTTGTTGGTGCATAGTAATGTGATATTACCAAAATATTGTCTCTTTTTTAACTCTGATGGTTTTTAGTCTTAAAATAGCTTGGTGGACAATTTAAATTTTTTTGGTTAAGTTATTAATTTTAGTGGTTTCAATTTTTTTACTTTATAACCAATGCCGGTATTTTGTAGCCACTGAGAATAAATAAGAATTAAAAACTTTGTATCATATGCCAATTGTATTTAAATACTTGATGCTAATTTTTTGTCGACTTGTATAAGTTATTTAATTTAGAATTTCAAAATTTTGCTACACAACTTTTGGCAGGAACAATGCTATTTATTGTTTATAGACAAGTCACTTGTTTGCATTATTATATGAAAGCCTCACTGGTAAGATGAATAAACTTATTAACAGTAGCATATCTTGCAAATCAGGCTAATCATAATTTGCGTTGCAAACTGCCTATACATGAAATTATTTTAAGTTGAAAACGTAATGTCTAAAGTTGTCTAGTCAAACTTTGAAAGCTAGCTAGTCTTGTTATGTTACCATTATGCTAGCATTTTATGCTTAATGTAAAAGCATCATTTCTGATTAAAATTTTCCTTAGCTATCATTCAGCTGTTTTAAGTTATTTGTTTTATAATTTGCAGTCTGTAAGCTATTACATTTTGACATAAGAGGTTTCTGCATTGTGCCAAAGCAAGTTTGTGGGCATTACTTGTGTTTGTGAATTGCTAATGTATGTATGCACTGCTTAGTCTGCTTGTATTTGTAACTACAACTTTTTAAAGCTAAGTTTCGACAGCAACTTTATTTTCAGGAGTATTATACAGTATTTTAGAATTTGCATCAGTAAGCTAGTCCTTATATTATTGATAAAAAATATTTTGAATGCTTTTGTATTTGCAAATTTTTACGTTAGATTGCTATAGTGTATGGTTGTATTCAGGCTCCTTTGATTTCGATTGCAATTTTTGATGTTGCTTGTTCAATGCTTTAAGTATTTATTAATCATTGTTTAACGATTTATGATGTTATTAGCATACTGAAAGTATAATTATTTAATAAATAGCACAGATCATCTGTGTAAAAGAGAGGGGGAGGGGATTGAAGAATGCAGTGGCAGACCTTTTTCAGAGACCACTTCTTTATTAGACCGGCTTTCCTCCTCTTCCTATAACAAACAAAGCTGTTTATTTATGGCATACATACTGCTGTGTGAAATAAGAGTTTTTGTAGCTTACCCGTTTAACTGACTATACTTTTCTGTGTCCACCTGTTATTTATTTATTTGTTATTGATAGAAGTTGTTGATATGCTGAATGACCACAATTAGAAGCTAATATCAATAAACATTCTCAAAAGTGTAATGTATGCATTAGAATTTACTTTTACGTATTGCGACAATTTAAGAAAAAGCAATACTTGGGGCATAACGGGACACCTGTCCCATTATGCCCCAGCTGCGGGGTAAAATGGGACAATTTTTAAAAATTTTTATTTAACCCTCATTTCCTGTGGTTATTAACAACAGTGTTGATTGTTTGTTTGTAGGTGCTGCTGCATCATGTGACTGCAGCAATAACTAAAATGGGTGAAATTGTTGTTTGTATTGGGAAATATTAGCAATAATTCTTAGGCGTCCCGTTTTGCCCCGCTTTCCCCTATAAAATTGATTTTTTCCTTAATTTTATAGAAAGCAAACAAAGTTTTTGTTAAATTTTATTGCCAAAAGATTTGGAAAATTTCTCACGTGCTGGCATGAATAAACACACTGTTCCATAATATCACTATTTCTAAAAAAGTATTAATTAAAATCGCCCAGGTTTCGGCACTGCTTACAAATTTGCACTTCATGCTTTGAACGATGCCGAGATATGTTCCACGATTAATAGTCACAATTATATAGGGTAATATTGTTTTTCTCAAGTGTTTTTTTTTAAGTAGTGCAACGGTGTACTTCTATTTTAATAAATAAAAAACTCTTTTTGTGGCAGTGAAATACATTGCGAAAAAACAAAACAAGTGGATACAAACGATGATAATTAATAAAAGATAAAGGTTTGTTGGTTTTACAGCATTGGTATGTCGATATTCTAATGCTGCTAAATATTAAAATATAGCCTATTTCAAATTCTTTTATGTAAACAAAAATTATTTTTATTATTTTATATATTTTTAAAAAAGCAGCAATAACTATTGGTAACGACAAAAAACATGGGGACAAATATTTGAATTAGTAATTGAAACCAGTCTAAAATAAATTCTATACTTCGACCAAAACAATGAAGCAAGCTTCCCGTAGCTTCTTCATTGTTTATAGTTGTCATGCGCGTTGACGTCACTCTTTACGTCCAATTTTTAATTAAGTTTACAACTTTTACAACAGCGAATTTGTTACAATTGCATTTCACGCTAGTTAAATGAGTGTCTAAACGTAAAAATTATAGTGACCTTGCTAAATTGCAATTTTGCATACTTTATCAAATAAATTTTCAAAAACTTTTTTGCTCTAACAAAATTTAAATAAATGATCTTTACTCTGCTTAAATTTCATAAAGATAGCTTAAGTAGTTTTGGAGTTATAAATCGTTAAATTGGTGGGCTTCTGAAGTCCGGCCGTTGAGGAGTCAACAGCTCGAAAAAGCTTGAGGAGAATAGGGTTAAGCTAGTGTTTTGAGATTAATTGCTGTATTGACTTAAGATAAAAATTGATTTTTTAATATTATTCACATAATAGTGTCAGGCAAAGTTAAGCGATTGAATGAATCAGAAAGATTGGAAGTAATATCCAAGTTGAATCAGCCAAATCCTCCTAGTAAACAAAGTATCACACGACAGTACGAAGTGAGTGAGGCTACTATTAGAAAAGTCTGGTCGAAGCATAAAGATATTCGTAAGCGTTCTGCTCTGATGTCTGAAAAAGCAAAAAAGAAAACATTCAGAGCATCTGTGGGCGGGTTTACAGAGGTAGAAGATGAGTTATACCTGTGAATTAATATCATGCATCGAGAAAACCTTCCTGTTTGACTTTCCTCGCCATTTTGAAAGCAAAGTAAATTGCTTAAGAACCATTAATATTGCAGGATGGCTTTAAAGCATCATGGCAGTGGTTCAGCCTATTTAGAGAACGCCGTGGAATACAACAAGTTCTTCTTGACGGTAAGGTGCAGAGGTGGACCGAAAAAATCCTAATCTTGTTGCAGCTTTGGATAAGTTATATGCCATAATTGCAAAATATGTTCCCGAAAATATAAATATTTATATTTCAAAGATATTTTGGATTTCTACGAGCTGGATGAGAATTTAAAAGCTCGCAAAAAAGAGCAAGCAGAAAGACTCCCTAGAAGAGCAGCAGGTGTTGCTTACGGTAACCCTGCTCATATGCTAGATGCGGCTCAATACATCAAGCTTGCTTGGGATACGATATCAGATGCGACAATAAAGAATGCGTTTAACAAGGCTGAATTAGTAACTTTAAAAGGTGGAGTTCATGAAGAAGTTGATATGATGGCTGATCTATTGTGCAGCTTCAAAGCATTAAATATTCCAATAGATGAAAACACTCTACTAGATGAGTTGGTGCGTGTTTATGACGAAAACAGTGAAGAATTTTCACATGAGATTTTGGATGACGTCAATGAGGTGTTGGAAAGTATACAAACAACAAATAATAATAAAGATAAAAACGTACACACTGTAGTCGAATCTTGTGCACATAGTCCAGCACCAACAGGGAACATGTCACTTTTTGTTGGTTTGAACACATATACAATAAAGTTCTTGAAGTTGAGGATCAGTTGTTGTGTCCCGATGTGCAAGCTCAAACAGGAAATTACTATAATGAGCTGAGAAATTCCTTTGGGCTTTTCCAGCAATAACTAAGGCAGGTTATTTTGGACGCAAAACACAAAAGAAAGTGAAATATGCAAGAGCTGACAATTCATGACTTGTTTAAATCGTGAACATTTTTATGGCTTGTCTGATTTGTTGTAAATAACAATAAATTTTTGTAAAAGTTGAATCTTGATTTTTTAAACAATTTTTGCGAACTTAACCGGGAGATTACTGTAATTATTGTAAAGCAACTTCTCACGAAATCGAAAATTGTCTAAAAGAATTTAAAAATAAGCAAAAGCAAAACCGCCAAGCTTCTGCTCAGCCTAGTACTAATAAACCAACTTACGCAAAAACCATCAGCTCCAGCCGCAAAACAAATCAACTAACGTTCATCCATTCTTTAACCAAATTGAAAATAAGCAAAAAGCTATCAAAAAAAACAGCGAAAATTGTTTTTACACCTCGATCCTAATGAACCGAGCCAAAATAATATCAAACACATCCCAAACAAACCTAATAACGCTGCATCATTTAACATCAGCGAGCATGAGGTAATCAAATCCTCAAAACGAAAGTTCAAACTCCCCAAAAAAACCAGAAAGCTCAAAAAGAAAAAATTCTTCCTCCCCTCAATCATCCACCACAACCATCACCATCAAACCCAGAAAGAAAAAAGCTACCTCAAAGGAAAGAAAAAACAGTATATAATTTTTTTTCAGATTGTATTGACTTTTAGCATCTAGTTTGTTTTTTTTAAACTTAACCTATTTAAAACTAAAGTTGACTTTATCATATAAATGAACGTAATCTTCTTTCTGCAAAAATGGCAGTCAATGTAAGTCTTTTTCAAATAATTGCACATCCTCTTTGTTTCTTTGTTATTATTAATATATTGTTAAATTTACATTTTGAAACGTTAATCTCTGGTCATGTGATGAACTCCACCCTTGCTTACTTCAAATTCAAAAACGCCCAATTATCAAAAACGACTTCTTATTTGGTAAGTTCTTTTGAATCATGTAACACACTATCAAATTATTTTCCTTTCCTATCATTTCTGCATTTCTTTCTTTATCTTAGCGCTCCTTTAGAGATTCACTTTAAATTGATAGCTTTTTTTTTACCCTCTCGTAGATATCACATCGCCAAGGCAATCTTTCCTTTTTTTTTCTCACTCACAAAAAAATAAAATTTTCTTTTCTTCCTTTTCGTCTCTTTTCAATGCGAACTATTATCCTTTTTTTCTTCGGATATTACAATGTTTTTTGTTCTTAATACTAAGCACCTTGTTTGCCATCACTTCAATCTTTAATGCACCTAAAATTGCCACTGTAAACACAAACGGGTTTAATAAAGCCTCCACTATTATTTCTTTTCCACACATCAATCTTTTCATTTAATATTTTATTAAAACTCTCTCTTCCCCTCCCAACCCCATTCAACAACCCATGAAATAGTGGGATCTTTTCAAAACTAAAATCAAACATCGCACTATTTTTTATTCAAAATCTCAACAATCAAAAATACGTAGACTCCAAAACACTTTAAATAAAAGACTACATCAAGCACAGCTTCTGTAGCAACATGAACAAATTGCAAATAATACACTTCAACTTCAACAAATTGAACAAAACAAACAAAAAGGCTCTCAAATCAGATCTTGAATACCCCGTTTTTCTAGTTTTGACAATCCTCCTTCTTTAGCAATTCGTTCTGCTATTAAACACTTAACCAAAAAGCAGCACCAGGTCTAGCCACCTTATCTCTAGTCTACTCAGCAGCTGAGTACTGTGTGCCAGTCTGGTGTCGCAGTGCTAACACTGGCCTCATTGACGGTGTCTTGAATGACGCCTTGCGCATAGTTACTGGATGCCTGCGTCCCACTCCAACAGACCACCTACCTGTACTCTCAGGCATCTAGCCAGCTGAGCTTCGCCGAATGGGAGCGACACTCTCCTTGGCTTACCGTGGATCTCTGGACCCCGATCATATCTTGCATGGTCTTTTAAGTGGGTTCTCAGATACTCGCCAAATGAGACTAAGATCCAGACGCCCGTTTGTGCCAGCTGCGCGGAATCTTTTGGACAACCTTGCCAGACTTGGCATCCGCGCCTCTGAATGGACAAATTACAAATGGAAAACTGAGTACTGTGAAAATGCTTCCAGGCTCCATGCTTTTGTGCCCGGGACCGGTGCCAGGCCTGTTGGGATGGGTTTACCCTGAACAGCTTGGGTTAAGCTCAACCGCCTGCAGACTGGTGTTGGGCGATTCCATTTGTCCATGTACAAATGGGGTCTCGCTCCTTTACCGAATTGCGAGTGTGGCGCCTCTGAGCAAACCGCAGACCATGTGCTAACAGCGTACCTTATACATCGGGCACCACATGGAGCGCGAGGTCTGACGGTTTTGGATGACAAAACTCGATGCTGGCTTAATGACATCACTGCTAGCATCTGATCCAGGCAGTGCAATAGTCTGGGTTAGTAAAAGGATAGACCCTCGGCCCCATTTCTGTTTGTGTCTGACCTGAAGTGGATACCCTTTAAACGACGACGACGACGACGAGCACCAGGTCTAGACGGTTTCACAGCAAATTTCTACTCTTCTTTCTCTTCACTAATTCCCCTTCTCTGCCAAACCTTTAATAATTCATTCCTCCGCAAAAAACTCACTTCCACTCGATATCTTGCTCTCATCAAACTGATTCCTAAAACACCTAACCCAAACACTGCAAATGATCGGAGACCCATTGCCCTTCTTAACACAGACTATAAAATCCTCTCCTCCAGAATCTCCTCTCGACTCAAACCTATTCTTAACTCCATTATTTCCCCTGGATATCAATGTGGCCTCCCAAACAAGCAGATTTTCAATAAATACCTAAATATTTTTTCTGCTATTCACTACACAAATGACTTTTTTCTAACCCTAGCTATTCTTCAAATTGACTTTTATAAAGCTTTTGATTCTATATCTTATGAATTCATCCTTTCTACTGCCTCCAAATTAAGAATTCCAGCTTCTCTTTTAAACTGGATTCAAATTTTTCTTTCTAATCTCTCTTCCAAATTTAATCTAAACGGCTCCCTTTCAGATTCTATTCCTGTTAAGTGTGGAATTCAGCAAGGATGCCCACTTAGCATGCTTTTATTCTTAATTGGTATAGAACCTCTGATTCGAAAAATTCTCTCCTCAACTAAAATCCAAGGAATCTATACTTAAAGTCTGTCACTATGCAGATGACTTGACTCTTTTTATCTCATCCCACGATTTTTTCTCTTCGATTCATGAGGTTATAGATGAGTTCTCTCTTTACTCAAGCCTCAAAATTAATTACTCCAAAACTTCAATCATTTCTAAATCCCCAGATCTATTATCATCTTTTCGATTTTCTTTACCGTATGGTAAAATTCTATCCTCTACTAAAATCCTTGAGATAACTTTCTCTTTTCGCTTTGAAGATTTTTCAAAAAACTGGAAAAACCTCATTCGCTCTCTTCCTTACTCTACCTTTGCCAATCTTAACCCCAAAGACTCTCTTTTTTCCAAAGTTGTTTCCCTTAACCAACACCTTCTGCCAAAAATTCTCTTTCTATAGAGAATCATCCCTCCTTCTCCAAAACAGGTCAAGACTTTAACTTCTTTGCTATTTAAATTTTTAAGGAACCACTCCCCTGTTGAACCCATTAAAAGATTCACCCTATACCTACCTAAACACAACGATGGCATAGCCCTCCCTTCTATTGGATTAAAAACTTTTACAGCTTTTCTATGGAAAATAATTCATCTTCTTCAAACCCCAAACCCCATCATCAATTTCGAATGAGCTATGCTACATACAATTTAGGTCTTAAAGCAAACATTTTTTACTTTTTAAACCAGAACTATATGCAAATTCTCAACCCCAGCGCCCTAATTCCATCCCCCAACGGAAAAAACTCTTAATCTCTTTCAGAAAAACTCAACCCCTTAGATCTCCCACCTAAACTTACTTTTAAATCCCTATATCAAATTCTCCTTAAAGATAATCCAAACCTTCAACCCACAATAAACACTCTTCATACACACGCTATAAAAACTGATGAACGAGGAAAATAACAGAGACCCCAGGACAGAGTAAGCAGAAGTGGTTAATGAAGAGGTAAATTGTGTCAGCAAAGAAGAAGTAAAGAACGCACTAAGATGGATGAAAAAAGGTAAAGCGGTTGGGCCAGATGAGTTACCAGTAGAAGTTTGGAAGTGCATGGAAAGATGGGAATAAAGTTTTTGACCAGACTGTTCAACAGACTATTGATGGGTCAATGGATATAGAAGAATAGAGAAGGAGTGTGCTTATCCTAATCTACAAAAACAAAGGGGACGCACAGTGCTGTGGAAACTACAGAGGAATAAAGCTAATGAGCCACACAATGAAAGTATAAAAAAGAATTATTAACACCAGATTAAGGAATAGAGTGGAGATCAGCAAACAGCAATATGAATTTATGCCAAAAAAGGGAACAACCGATGCCATGTTTGCTTTAAGAATGTTGATGGAAAAATACAGGGAAGGTCAAAGAGAGCTACATTGTGTATTCGTGGACCTAAAAAAGGCTTACAACAGAGTTCCACGGGAAGAGCTGTGGTACTGCATGAGAAAATCCGGAATAGTGAAAAAGTATATACAACTAGTACAGGATATGTATGAGGGAAGCGAAACAGTGGTGAGGTGTGCAGTAGGAACTACAGAAAGTTTCAAGGTTAAGGTTGGACTGCACCAGAGATCAGCGTTAAGTCCATTCCTGTTTGCAGTGATAACGGACAGGCTAACGGATGAAGTAAGGAGAGAACCACTATGGATGATGCTGTTTGCTGATGATATTGTGATTTTTGAAGAGACCAGGGAAGAAGTGGAGCGGAGATTAAAATCCTGGAAGTATGCATTGGAAAGAAGAGGGATGAAAATAAGTAGGTCAAAGACCGAATATCTTTGCATAAATGGAGGAAATGACAAAGAAACAGTAAAGATGGAGGATACAAAAGTGCCAAGAGTAAAGGAATTTAAGTATTTGGTATCAACGGTGCAAGAAAGTGGTGGTTGTGAGAGGGAGGTAAAGAAGAGAGTACAGGAAGGATGGAATGGATGGAGAAGAGTATCAGGAGTAATCTGCGACAAGAGGTTACCAGCTAGAGTAAAAGGAAAAGTGTACAGTTTAGTGGTAAGACCAGCAATGGTGTATGGACTTGAGACAGTAGCAGTCACAAAAAAACAAATGGAAGAGATGGAAGTCGCAGAGATGAAAATGTTAGGTTTGCTATGGGAGTGACGAGAAAAGACAAGATTAGAAACAAGCACATGAGGAGTACCGTTAAGGTTAAACGGTTAGGAATGAAAATGAGGGAGGGCAGGCGGAGGTGGTATGGACATGTCATGAGGAGAGATCAAGAGTATGTAGGAAGAAAGATGATGAAAATGGAGTTACCGGGAAAGAGGAGAAGAGGGAGACCAAAGAGGAGATTTTTAGATGTGGTAAAGGAAGATATGGAGGAAATTGGTACGAAGGAGACGGACATTGAAGACAGAAAGATGTGGAGAATGATGATACGCTGTGGCCACCCCTGACTAAAGGGAAAGGCCGAAAGGAGAAGAAGAAGAAGACACACATGGTCTCGCTTAATACTTCTCAAACCCCGTCGTTCTCTTTTCTCAAACTTTAAAAACGAAATAGCCTTCAGGACAGCCTATAAAGTTATGTTTGGGGATGTTTCTTTTTCAAACATCACTTTCCCCCGTAATCCAAACAACTTTATCTGTAAATTGTGTTTATCCTCTCTGGACGACCCCCACCACCTATTCTACAAATGTCGTCCCACTAAACAACTAATTTCTTCATTAGATTCCCTCCTTTTCAAAACCTTCGGAAAACCTATTATTTTACCTGAACATATACTGCTTTATAATTTTACCAACAAAACCAAAATACCACAAATAATTATTACCAAATTAGCATCTTTAAATCGGCTCTTAATTTTCCAGCTAAGAAACAACAGCTATCTCTTCCCCACCCCTATTTCATCTTCCCTTCTAAAAGAAGAAACATACAAAATTAAAACAAAATTTAAATACTTCTTGAATAAATTTTTGCCCGATCTTGCACAATAAATCCAAATATGTTTTACTAATTAGTTTATTTTATATTACAATATTTTCTTCAGTACTGTCGATGTTTTTATCATAATATGTGCTTATTTATTCAATCCCCTTCCAAGCACTTAGCAAGACTACCCCCACTATAAACCATAAAATTTTATTTACACTATGTTATTATTCTTTTCTAGCAAAAATGGAATAATATCAGACACTTTTTCCTTTGCGTTTTTTTTCTCTCAGTGTTTTTTTCATTGAAATGTGCTGTATCGTACCATTACCACGTTTTTCTTTTTCTTGTTACTCTACACGCAACTATACATACTCAAATTACACTTTTTAAATTAATCTTTCAAAAACAAAACAAATAAATCACCAACTGCAAATTGCTTTTGTAATGTAATGTGTCCCTATTTTCTCTGGTGTATTTTATATCTTTTTCTACCGGTTTTTTAAAATCCAATAACCAAATCCTGTTTTGTGTATATCATGTACTGTGTATAGTTAATAGCATTTTTTGTATTTTATAATAAAAGGTTTTAAAAAAAAAGCAAAGTAATCAATTAAAGACATAAAAATTATTTCAAATATCTGCCGTGATATAAATAGCTTGGTGAAACAATACCTAGATATTATATTTTAAATGTTTTTTCTATTGATAACTAGCTTTTCAACAGAAATATAGAAGACAATTTAAAACTTCAACAAAAATCAAATTGTCATATATTGTCTTTTTTTTTCCATTTCCCACGTACGGTACTCTAATCATTTATTGACACTTTTATTTCTGTTTCGCCATAAAAAAATTAAAAAAGGCACAAAATATATAAGTAAGACACAGAAAAAAAATTAAGCAGCAAAACGTTTTGACTTGCAATCTGATAAATAAACAGGATCAAAGGAAGATATATTGCAACATCTTTAAAAGAAACGGATAAAAACATGTACATACAATAAATGGTAGGTTAAATTATTTTATTTTTGCTTTTATTACTCTATATTGCGCCCATTATTAAACAAATATCAAGTCAAAATTTATGGCAAACGTTTAAACAAAATTTTGATTTTATTTAGTTACTTGATGTAAAACAAAAAGTATTTATAAGATAAAAAAATATATTCAAAATGATAATTAATACTGTTCAATTAATTTTGCTTTGTTTTTAGACTTTTTACTTACAGTACTTCAACAAACGTCCTTCACTCTTTTTCTATTGTGCAGTTGCTAGGATTAACTGTGCTTGTCACTAATTATATCTGAGCGCTTCTTAGTCTCAATCTGACTAATGATTTTCATGGTTGTGGTTGATAAATCAACGGTTTAAAGGATGATTTCATCGGCATGTGATAAGATCCAAATAATCAATAAAAACAACAAAGCATTAATATAATTGAATAGAAGTGCAGTTGAATTAAGTTTTGAACTTGGACAGTAAGAAGTGGAAAATGCAAAACTTGATTTGACGTGGTGTTGCTCAATGTTTGCCAACACTGTGATAATACACCAATCGAGGAGAAACTGTGTTGTAAGCTGCATCAACGAACTATGATCAACAACAACTGAAAACACCGGAATTTATCTATGTGCGTAACTGCCAATGCAGCCGTAAGCACACGACGAATTATATAAAGAAGTGACGTGATTAATACAGTGCACGCGCACACAGTGCGGGTTTGATAACACGACAGAAATTTATACCTTACTTGCCATTTTTTTGCCTGAAATAATAAAGCTTCAATTTATCATCAACAACATTTTTTAAACTCACAGAAATGGCAAATATTTTTTGATTTTTAAACTTCTGTAAGCTTAACTACCTAAAGAAAGGCCTTTTCTTAGTTTAGCTTAAAAACACTACCCAATCGGAAAATTTATCTCCGACCATATATACTTTTTATCGTTTTTCTCGGAAATTGTGTCTGATCATCGATGACTCGAGATTGCTATCAATAGATAATTGTAGATACATCTTTGATTATCTATTGAAATGTTACATACAAACATAAATGATCGGAGATGATCCGCATAGCAGATCATAGATATTTATAGATGGCCGTTGATAAATCTTTGGTAAACAAACAGATATATTTAGAGATGTTTATATCTGAATAAGAATGATCAGAGATGAACCTCCAGAGCAGATCATAAATAATCATAAATGTTTATTAATACCTTTTCGGGGATAAATACATATATGTGGATATGATCGGAGGTAAACTCATCAGCAAGCCAGAGGTAAATACTCTAGTTTATGAATGGTTATTGAATTATCTACATTCAATATAAAGGAAATAGCACCGTACAATCAACTTAATCCCCTGAATTATACCATACTGCCGGAAATGAACATTATTGATAGAACAGAAAAGTTAAGTGGATTCCCATGCTTCCATTAACCATGTGCTTTATGTGTTCATGGTATAACGTATATGTCACACTTCATTCATAATAATTTTAATCATAACGATGTAGTTCAGTGGTTCCCAAACTTTTAAGAGTTGCGACCCACTATTGATGATCAGAGCTTATGGCAACCCAAAAAGAGTTTTGATCTTGGCTTTCACTTTTTCTCCAAAACTTATGGTGTTCTCTAAAAAAAAAGGTTTTTACTTCAGTTTCGGTTACCGTATTTTCCTGCGGTAAATCAAGGTGTTCTCTAAACAAAAAAAATAAAAGGTCTTTACTTCAGATTCAACTTCAATTAATGTGCAATCTTATAACTTTTCACGACCCACCAAGATTTCTTTTGCGACTTACCAGTGGGTCGCGACCCATAGTTTGAGAACCGCTGATGTAGTTTATTCCCGTTAAAAATAATTCGTAGTTTTATTATAAGAGAATAATCGCGTCGCCTTGGAGCGCTGGTCTCGTATTATGTGATACAGTATAACGTCCGATTCGCTTTCTATTGCGTGTTGCATGTATCCTTTTTCTCTTTTCGCCCGACAGTAATGACGTAATATGTTTTTGTCCAAGCTTTGCTATCTTGAAGGTAGTGGAATGTTCTGGCGCATTCAAGCGTAGCGCTCTCTCCAGGGGATTTGAGTTAAGTCCCGCATATATTAAAAAATTCGTCGGTACGTGACTTTTATCTATAAATATAACTCGCTAAATCGCAATGACACGGACGAAAACGAAATAAACGAGAGAGAGATATTTTGAGACGACTCGAGAGACAGCTGGAGTGAAAGTAATTTTGGCGCAGGACATGGCCCGTTAGATTTTGTATCGATTGACGATTGTTGAATTTATTTTCAGCCAGTGTTTTGGAGTTGTATTCTACAGAGTAATATTTGTGTTAATTGAATTAAGTTATAGTGTTGATTTCGCTTTGCAGCTTGGCAAACCGTGGAATAGAATTTTCGTCGGTCGTGAATTTTGTAATACATTCGTTGTTATTAGAGACAGTGGTCTCTGTTTGTTATGAAGAAGAGTTTTCAACGGATCAATCCGAGCTTTTGTTCAAATCAACTGTATAAAACCGTCAGGTTCATAGCGGAATAAAATTAAATTTAGACACAGCTTTGTTTCAGCGCAAGTACTCAGGTTACCTAGCTCAACTGGTCCCTTAAGATTCCCAAACAAAGTTTGTGACAGTATACATACAGTGTTATCGGTTATTACAAAATTGATTGTAGAACTTTTAACTTGTTTTTGACTCAAACTAAAGACGTTGAAAGTTTAAACTATGTGAACAACTTTTTATTTGTGATTTGCACACCAAAAAAAATTAGCTGCGCCTCTATAGTTGTAGACAGGGTTGTGAAGTTGTAGTCGTTTTTAAGACCTGGTTAAATCAGAAAAGAGGTCCTAAAATTACTAAACAAACACTTTCCACCACAACACAAGCTTCATAAAATTATAAATAGAAATAGCATAAAAATTAGCTATACCTGCATGCCTAATATGAAAGCAATTATAACCGGTCATAACAAGAAGCTATTAAAAAACGAAAGCTCTCAACAATCAAAACCATGCAACTGCAAAAATAAAGACATCTGCCCACTAAAAAGATTTTGCCGACAGCTCACCAGGGTGGGACTGTTTCTTTTGCACGAACTTTCTACAATTATCCCTAAAGAACCAGCTGGTCTATACAGAGACGACGGCTTAGCGATTCTCCGAAATTCTAGTAGCCCCAATACTGACTGAATCAAAAAAATGATTATAAAGCTTTTCCAAAAACATAATTTAAAAATCACAATTGAAGCAAACAGTATACAGACAGATTTTTTAGATGTCACACTTAACCTCAAAACAGAAAAGCACTGGCCATTCAGAAAATCCAATGATCAAAAATTATATATAAATATTAATTCAAACCACCCATCTTCCATAAAAAAATCACTTCCAAGCATGATATTCAACAGACTATTGAAACTTTCTTGTGACTTGGATAATTTCAAAAAAGCTATTCCACAATATAAAAACGCAATTAAACAAAGTGGCTACAAAGGCAATTTAATATTTAGTGAAACTCAACCGAAAAAAAAAATCAAGAAAACGCAAAATCATATGATTTAACCTGTAGCGTCAGAATCTCAAGTTGAAAAACTCTTCAGAACTTTTTTTGTGGTTTTCTATTAACAACAAAAATTATTAAAAATAAACGTTCAAGCAAATAATAATAAATAAAACAAAGGAGAAACACTCACAACAGTTTTCCGAATCATCGAAAAACGCCAACACAAATATTATTTCTAAACAGCTAAATTTCGATACATCGTAGCTCACAGTATACATCAACCTTGTTAACTTCAAATTTTTTAAACTGGCGTTTTGTTTATTGCCACAATGCTGGGCTCGCATTGTGACGTAATCACTAATTGCCACAAAGGGCGCCAAAATTTCAAACTATTGTGCGTGTTCTCTAACAGTTGCTTGTACAAGAGGATTTACGATGCGTTGCATGTACAACACTCAAATTTGCTGTAACATAGTCCCACCCAAATGTACTTCCCAGGACATTTACTCTCAAATCAAACAGCAAGTTTCCCATTGTTTTAGTCAATTATAGAACATAAACAGATTGCACACAACTCACTACACACCCTAAGCCTAGTTGATCTTTGCATCGTCGTCATGAGATGTTGTCATGATATGGCACAGTTTCGATATAGGACGTCTAAGCTCAGAAGTTGCAGTTTTAATCAGAGCTTGTCTTACGACATTGTTTTTGTCGGGAAAGATGTCAATTACACGCCCCATACTCCATTGTCCTCGGGGCCTGGTTTTGTCGCATACTAGTACCACATTGCAAAGTTGTAGCCTTCAGCGTTTAGTGGTCTATTTTTGACGTGATTGGAGAGTCTGCAAATACTCGCGTGACCATCTGGACCAAAACTGGTCAGCCAAGTACTGCATTTGCTTCCAGCAATGCCTTGAGTACAAATCTGAACTTAAAAATATACCTGGTGACAAGTTGGGTGACGCTCCAAATTGCAATAAGTGATTCGGGGTTTGGGGCGTTATCCTCTGGATCGATGATGATTGGCGTAAGTGGTCGTGAATTTAAAATGCATTCAACTTCCGCGAATAATGTTAGCAGTGTTTCGTCAGTAACAGTTTGTTGCTGCCAGAACATGCACAAAATTTTTCGCGTTGAGCAAATCAAACGTTCCCAGATACTTCCAAAATTGCTGACGGTTGGAGGATTGAATTTCCAGCAAATGTTTTTCTGACGCAATTTTTCTTCGACGTGCTTGTAATTAATTCTTTCAACGCTTGACGTAGTTCTTTTTCTGCACCAATCAAATTAGTGCCATTATAACTTAATACGGTGTGCGGCTTCGTTCTTCTACAGATAAATTGTCCGAACGAGTTGATGAAAGAGTCCGCCGTCAGAGAATGAGCGACCTCCAGATGCACGGCTCTGTTTGTCAGGCATGTGAAGATGCAGCCATACCGCTTTACTGAAGCTCGTCCCTGTTTAACAAAAAAGGGGCCAAAGTAATCTGTCCCGGTATTATAAAGGTGGTTTATTAACAGCAAAACGTTTACTAGGCAAGTCAGCCATAATTTGCTCCATAGGTTTAGCATTACGTTTTTTACATAGCAAGCAATTTCCTAAAATTTTTCGAACAGTGGAAACTCCACAGATAATCCAAAACCTTTGTCCATGTTGTACTGGGACTGGAGTGTCCAACGGCTCTGTGACTATCTTCAACGATTAATTTGGTGACGTGGTGGGAACTAGGAAGTACTATTGGGTGTTGTACATCAAACGGTTGTTTAGATTGTTGTAGTCGTCCTCCAACTCGAAGGATACCTTCAAAAACGCGCGGGTTTACTTTCAATAAGAAGTTATTTCGCTTACGTTGTTTTCCGGATCGGAGTTGACTTATTTTTTTCGAAAAGGCTTCTTTCTGCACGCACTTGATTATTTCGTTTTCCGCACGGTTTAATTTATCCACTGAAATAGCTTGAGATGTTATTTCTAGTTTATCCACTGAGATGTTCTGCGACCCCATTTTAAGCCTGCGGCAAATTTTGGGATTTTTCAAAATTCGCGGGGAATTCAGATAAGATTTCTTAATTTTCGTTCCCAAATTGAAGTTCTTCAATAAAAAAAATAAAGTAAACAACTTCACTCAGAATCAAGCTCTGATCTGTCAATATTTTTTCCAAATTCTCTGATTTGTCAAATACATGTGCCATAACCACAACGCTTTCAAAAGGTTTCGTGGCACTACTGGGATTTTCAAAGTTTTGCGGCACAAAGCACAAAAAGTCAATTTGTTTCGGGACCCAAAAAATTTTTTACGCGACCCACTGTTTGAGAAACCCTGCATTTAGCTAAGTTTAACGCAAATTAGGCAATAGGAAAAATTGATTCGCAAGCAGTACTTAAGTTTAAAAAGCGCGGTAAACAATAAGAAACAAATATCATATTATTGAAACCTACCTAATACCATCTATATATGCCTGAACACCATTCTTCAAGGGAAAAGGTTTTACCCCTGAAAACTTCTCCCCTTGCGTACGCCTATGATTTTGTTCAAGACATTTTCAAACCTTTGTGGAATAAAATGTGAATAATTTTAAGGATAGATACAGTTTTTAATTTTTTTCTGTTAGATTTCAAATTAAATGACTTACTTAGCTTTTGTATTTTAATTAGAATGCAATTGTTTATGTTGTTTTTTTCTTTTTAAAGGTCGGTTCAGACTTAAAATCGGGTGGAAAAATTAAGTGTCTAGGAAAAAACAATACAATAACAAAGCGGAAAGCGTAAAAAAATTGCCAAAACACAAAATGTTTCATGTTTAGTTTAAATGAAGTTCAAATATTTAAACTTTTAGCTGAATTTAGTTTGAATTCTGTTTCGTTTTTGGTCTCAAAGCATCTGGTCTCGACAACATTATAGGCTTATAATAAAAAAAAATTTTGTTTTATTCAAATTTATCTTTTTAAACAGAAGTTGTTTATAAGATCAAAAAATTTGTACTAAACTAAACAATGCACATTTAGACTCAAGTTTAAGTTAAAATTGGTTATTATTGTTACCAGAAACCCCGGAAAATTTTTCGGCGAGAGGAACAAATTTAGAAAAAGCATTTTTTAGATTGAATAGGCACTATCAACACTATCAAAACCATCAAAAAAAACGTACATAAGAGAAAAAAACGTTTTACTAAAAGCTTATTGAAGACAAAAAAAATTGAAAAAACTATTTGTGATACAAACTTTGAAAATAGATTTTTGTCTGACACTCTTTAGGAAAAAATTGTCAGAATGAAGAAAAAGCGATCCAAATTGAGTTATAAAGTAAAGATCTTTCATTGGTTGAGAGTTTTTTGGGTTGACCTACTCTATTAAAACGTTTAAGAAAGGAAAGGAGTTGTTGTTTTTTTCATGTGTATACATTAGAAAGAAACAGAAAGAATTGAGGATTGAGGTGCTCAAAAACGCAAAACTAATGTTATTAGTATTTGTTTACTGGATGTTTATAATCCGCTGGAAAAGCAAATTGCAAACAAAATTGGCCGAAATTCAATCTATTTTAATCATCAAGGGCTAGGCGAAACACATAATTAATTCTCTTTTTTCCAAAAAGTTAAACAGCTAAAGCAAAGCAGGCTTACCAAGCTAAAAAATGTCCGATCGACTTCTACTTCCATTAAACTGTTTCAACGAGATTCGAAAAACAAAACACCTCAGCAGTCAAACACTGCTACTTTGTCATTGAACTGATGTGGTATTTACCACCCGACGGTTCTCGCCAGCAACTAGGAAGAAAGTGCTACCTTCTTATGACAGTTATAATAGTAGCAATGTTATCTTCTAATTTGCGTGCCACTGTAATAGTAGTTATGGTGGTTGCAAGTCCTTCTAACGCTCGCAGGAGCTTTCTAAACAGTTCATTCCCAAATCTGTTGCAATTTTTTTTCTTTTTCGAAACCCAGACAGCCTTCCTTGCCCGTAAAAAGCTAGTAGCAGGGCCGTAGTAGCAAGCTAGTAGCAGGGCGAGGGAGCCCCGGATTGCTACATTTTAATATTTTCATTAATATTTTCATTTCATTAATATTTTCATTTCAAAAATATTTTCATTAAAAGCTCAAGTAAATTTATTATTATTAAATGTCACACTTCATCAATGATTTTAATTTATATTTAACCATCTGATTTATTTGAAGTATTTCTTAATATATTTAAAGTTTTGATTGTGACAATGTGACGTATTCATTTTATTTGTGATATATTCATAACATATTCAATACGCTACCCCTACTCAAGTATGCTTTGTTGACTTATTATTTTAATTAAAAAAATTTTCTATAACGTGGAGTCGTCAATGATTCCTGTGTTCAAAAAAGTAGCTCAATTAAATATTAATTACAGAAAAAAGTGGAGGACTCATAATAGATGTTTGCACCGGGGCCCCACCTGACAAAATTACGGCCCTGGCTAGTAGTAACTCCCAACATCGCGCTTTTTGCAAATATGCTATTGGCCAGGATGTTTTAGACCGAAGGTTTTCAACCTATGGCCCATGGCCCAGTAGTAGGCCATGATGCTGTTTTCAGTGGGGCACAGAGCTTGGCATGAAAGCAATATTAGAATTCATAATCATGTGACATTATCAACACATAAGACAGATAAAAAGCAAACAAACTCGATTCAATGTTACGTTTGTGACATCATTTCAGCTTAAAATACTAACTGATATGTGGAAATTGCAATCGTGCGTTGATGCTTGTATACCAGTTGTTTTCAACCGGTGGGCCATGTCCCAGTGGTGGGTCATAGCGCTGTTTTCAGTGGACTACAGAGCATAAATCAGAATGAAAGCAATATGAGACTCAGTGGTGGATATTGGGTGAGGCGAATGACACAGTTGCCTCGGGCCCCCCTAAAAATCACGCCTGTAGGTTCATTTTGTTGTATATGTTTTTTAGAGATAACTACGAATTTTAGAGAAAAATAGCAAAACATGAGATCAAATCGAAGTGAAGACCTTTTTTTTTAGAGATCACCACATTTTTGCGACGGAAATTAAATTCTGTTCACCGAACTTGGTCGTTAGGTTACCTTGGGTTGGAAACTGGGTCACGGTATGAAAAAGTTTGAAAACCACTGTTTTAGACAAATACGCAATACGCTCTTTGTTACCGCAACAGCAGATTCTCTATTCTTGAACAAAGTGGCTACTTTTCACTTTTACGTCTGGAGGTTATTTTAACTGTATTTTTCGTAAGCAAAAAATTTTTGTCTTTAGCCTGTGTTATATTTCATTCGCAATCTAATTTTAATTTTATAAATCTGTAATTACTTTTGGTTTTTACTGTAATTTTTAGTTATTATTACTATTGTATATTTTTTTCATTATTAAGTGGTAATTAAGAAACCGGTATACCACCCTCAAACTTAATTTATTTACAAGTTGTTTTATAACTGCTATATTATTCGTTTTGTTGTTTTAATCCTGAGCACAAGGTGAATTTTGGAGCAGAGGTTTTAAACTTTTTTAGATGCACCCACCTTTCTTCATGAAAATAAAACTTGCGCCCCCTCTCCCTTGATGATAACATCAAAGCTTAAGTCCTATTATCTTATAAAATTTAACTGAGTTGAACAAAATAACAATAATTAAATTTTTTTGATTAGGAATTTAGATCAGATTGAAATTGCATTTCAGATCGGGTTTAGATTCAAGTCATGTTTAAAGATAAAACTGAAACGACTTAATCTCGTTGCTTTATTGCTGAGAATTTCTTGCCATAACATGCATTTGTTGTCGTCGTCGTCACGGTTTGAGATCATCCGGTTGTTCTTGTTTTATCAGATGATGGCAGTGATGTTATTGAGCAGGCATCTGGTATCATTATTCAAGATTGACAACACACGACGTCCTTTTGTTTCCCGTTGAATAGAGCATGCAGAAATGATGCAGTCTGCAGTGTTCATGTGTACCAAACTCGCAATTACAAGAGGAAGCAAGACCCCATGTATGACCGCAAGTATGACCGGAAACCCCTAACACCAGTTAGCAAGCGGTTTAGTCTTACCCAAGCAGGCCCAGTTCAAGAGGCCTTGAATCAACTTTTGGGATACAATTATAAAGTTTAGATGAGCTATGTAAGTACTCCATGTTCTATATAAAGTCTACCCACTGACCAACACAAATATCTAGTTTAGATACATTATCTAATAGTTTTTGTGCGGCAGGTACAAATGGGCGTCCGGATTTTAATCTCTCTTGTAGCGCATCCAATAATCTGACCAAATAATCATGCAAGACGTGCTTGGGGTCTAAAATGCTACGGCTGGCCAAGAGAAGAGTAACTCTTACGCGACGGAGTTTAGTTGGTTGAATAGTGGCAAGGATGGGCAGGTTGTCCGTTGGAGTGGGGCGCAGACATCTAGTTACAGGGCGCAAAGCGTCATTGATAACAATGTCAATAAGACGAGTATATACAATGTGACAACAAGTTGGTGCAAAGTAATCCGCTGTACAGTAGACTACAGAGAAGGTCGCCTTGCGCAGTGTTTTAACACCAGCACCCCATCTCGAACCGGAAGTGGTCTTAGCAGTGTTACGCACAAAACTGGGCAGGCCGGAAAGCGTTTACGTCTCCCGGGGTGTTAGTAGACAATTAAAATCATAAGTAGCCAAACCCGATCTTGCCAAAATGAAAAATCATCCGTAACTCGGATTGTGGTATCACTTGACTATTCACCGTGAAATCTGTAAAACCATATTGTCATATTTTCTCCTTTTTCAGCTTATTTTATATCAATGAAGTTATCTATGCAGCTTGTAGTCGGTTGCTTGCGCCGCCCTGAAAAACCTCTTACGCCTCCAGTTTAAGAATCTATGCTTTAGAAAGTATTTACGCATTTTTTTCTTTCTCTTTTGCTTCTTTTTTATCTCGAGCGCTCACAATAGCTGTCGCAATCTTCTAAATAATAGCTCTTCTAATAGATCTAAATTAATTCGACATTACGTAATCGTTATTGTCGTGTCGTTTATTTGGCTGTATTGCAGGGGCATTTCCAGCTTGAGCAATAGTAAATAAAATTAAACGTTACTTAGAGAAGTTCACCATTTTCTCAATTTTTTATCATCATCTGGTGTAACGTGACTTGCACTTGTAAATAGTTCACATTTTGTTTTAAGTTCATTTCAGTTGATGCATTTTAGTAAAAAGTGCAAAGAAACCATGCTATGTTTCTATGACAGAAGCTGAGTTTAGGTTGTTAAGAGTCAATGTCAATGCCTTGAAAATTAATACTGTAGAGAAATACCTTTGTAGTGGTCAAACTATTTAAGTTTAATGTTGGCCATCGGGCTGCTAATTTAATCTTATCGAAGTCATAGTAAGAGTCGTTTTTGTCTTTTTTATCCTCAATTCTTAGACATCAAAAGTTGTAAATTCGGAGTCGCTTGAGTCATACGTTTTAGAATGTAGTACGATTCGGAGTTGTTTTTTTTAGTATGGAGTGGGATGCGAAGTTGCAGTCCCAAAATTTTGAATAATGGAATCGGAGTCAGAAAAAATGTTAACAAAACTACTGCCAAGAAATTTATAAAATTTTTTGATTTTTTCTGTTATTAACTAATACATAAACGAGTTTTTAAGTGACGTCGATTTTGCTTGATATTTACACAGCAACAAGTTTCAGACAGTTAGGCCTAAACTTTTTGGTATTTCAAAAATGTAATCTTTTGGCACTTTAAATACTAATTCATTTTTTATCACATAAAATTTGGTGAGACTAATTCTAAAATGGCAGAAATAAAATAGGCCTACTCGTCGTCGTCGTTTGAAGGGTATCACTTCAGGTCAGAAAAAAACAGGAATGGGTCCAGGGGTTTATCCTTTTACTAACCCAGACTGCTGCACTGTCTGAATCAGATGCTGGCAGTGGTGTTATTAAGCCAGCATCAAGTTTTGTCATCCAAAACCGTCAGACCTCGTGATCCATGTGGTGCCCGATGTATAGAGCACGCTGTTAGAACATGGTCTGCGGTTTGCTCAGAGGCGCCACACTCGCAATTCGGTGAAGGAGCGAGACCCCATTTGTGCATGGACAAATGGAATCGCCCAACACCAGTCCGCAGGCGGTTGAGCTTAACCTAAGCTGTTCAGGGTAAGCCCATCCCAACAGGCCTGGCACCGGTCCCGGGCACAAAAGCACGGAACTCGGAAGCATTTTCACAATACTCCGTTTTCCATTTGTGATTTGTCCATTCAGAGGCGCGGATGCCAAGTTTGGCAAGGTTGTCCAAAAGATTCCGCGCAGCTGGCACAAACGGGTGTCTGGATCTTAGTCTCATTTGGCGAGTATCTGAAAACCCACTTAAAAGACCATGCAACATATGATCGGGGTCCAGAGATCCACGATGAGCCAAGGTGAATGTTGTTCCTATTCAGCGAAGCTCAGCTGGCTAGATGCCTGAGAGTATAGGTAGGTGGTCCGTTGGAGTGGGACGCAGGCATCAAGTCACGATTGACTAACAAAACGTTGTTCAAGACACCGTCAATGAGGCGAGTGTAGCACTGCGACACCAGACTGGCACACAGTACTCAGCTGCTGAGTAGACTAGAGATAAGGTGGCTAGACCTGGTGCTGATTTTTGGTTAAGTGTTTAATAGCAGAGCGAATTGCTAAAGAAGGAGGATTGTCAAAACTAGAAAAACGGGGTATTCAAGATCTGATTTGAGAGCCTTTTTGTTTGTTTTGTTCAATTTGTTGAAGTTGAAGTGTATTATTTGCAATTTGTTCATGTTGCTACAGAAGCTGTGCTTGATGTAGTCTTTTATTTAAAGTGTTTTGGAGTCTACGTATTTTTGATTGTTGAGATTTTGAATAAAAAATAGTGCGATGTTTGATTTTAGTTTTGAAAAGATCCCACTATTTCATGGGTTGTTGAATGGGGTTGGGAGGGGAAGAGAGAGTTTTAATAAAATATTAAATGAAAAGATTGATGTGTGGAAAAGAAATAATAGAATCATTTAGCTTCCAATGAGATGACTGAAAAGTTATTGTACTGGGTATTTTTAGGGTAATAATGGGAACTTTATTATGGTCAGAGAAAGGTATACTATAGTAAGAGGTGTTGGATATTTTGGGTATTAAAGAAAAAGATGTGTAAAGACGGTCAAGTCTGGATGTGGGGCGGGATCGTGAGAAAGAAAAGATTTTTGTGTAAGGGTAAAAGTAACGGTAAAAATCAGTTAGGTCAAAGTTAGATATTAATTTTTAAAAGAGGATCTTGTTATTTCTATTTGGCGAAAAGTAATCATTTCTATCGACAGAGTTAAGTACGAGGTTAAAATCACCGGATATTATTAATTGTTTGTTCCGAAAGTCCAAGTTATTTAAGAAAGATATAATGCTTTGGATGGTTTTGACTCTTTTTATTGTTTGTGAAGAGGTATTTCCAGATGGAAGGTAGCAATTTATTACAGGAAAGTTGCATGGTGGAAGGTAAAAGATATAGTTTGGATATAGTTGGAAAGAATTACGTGTGAGGTGATCATTTGTGGGGTGAGGTGTGTTTGTTGAGTGTGAATAAGTATAAGGGTGCGTTGTCGGTGTGTAATTTGTGGAGATAAAGAATATTCAGAGTTTCGATATGCTAGAAGATTGTAAATATGGCAGAGGTGAGATGGTTGTTGTTTTTAAATAGTGTGAGTTTCCTGAATCAAAAGGAAATGAATATTGTGTTAAGTAACAAAACGTGCAAGATAAGTGAAAACTTTATTAAATTCGTTTGTGTTTACAGTGGCAATTTTAGGTGCATTAAAGATTGAAGTGATGGCAAACAAGGTGCTTAGTATTAAGAACAAAAAACATTGTAATATCCGGAAAAAAAAAGGATAATAGTTCGCATTGAAAAGAGACGAAAAGGAAGAAAAGAAAATTTTATTTTTTTGTGAGTGAGAAAAAAAAGGAAAGATTGCCTTGGCGATGTGATATCTGTGTAAGAATGACCGAAAGAAAGAGAGAGGAAAAAAAAAGAAGCTATCAATTTTAGGTGAATCTCTAAAGGAGTGCTAAGATAAAGAAAGAAATGCAGAAATGATAGGAAAGGAAAATGATTTGATAGTGTGTTACATGATTCAAAAGAACTTACCAAATAAGAAGTCGTTTTTGATAATTGGGCGTTTTTGAATTTGAAGTAAGCAAGGGTGGAGTTAATCACGTGACCAGAGATTAACGTTTCAAAATGTAAATTTAACAATATATTAATAATAACAAAGAAACAAAGAGGATGTGCAATTATTTGAAAAAGACTTACATTGACTGCCATTTTTGCAGAAAGAAGACTACGTTCATTAATATGATAAAGTCAACTTTAGTTTTAAATAGGTTAAGTTTAAAAAAAACAAACTAGATGCTATAAGTCAATACAATTTGAAAAAAAAATTATATGCTGTTTTTTCTTTACTTTGGGGTAGCTTTTTTCTTTCTGGGTTTGATGGTGATTGTTGTGGTGGATGAGGGGAGGAAGAATGTTTTTTTTTTGAGTTTTCTGGTTTTTTTGGGGAGTTTGAACTTTCGTTTTGAATATTTGCACATTTAACTTTTTGAGTTAGCGTTTCTTTGAATTGAAAGTTATTGAAGGATTTGATTACCTCATGCTCGCTGATGTTAAATGATGCAGCGTTATTAGGTTTGTTGGGGATGTGTTTGATATTATTTTGGCTCGGCTCATTAGGATCGAGGTGTAAAAGCAATTTTTGGTGTTTTTTTAAATAGCTTTTTGCTTATTTTCAATTTGGTTAAAGAATGGATGAAAGTTAGTTGATTTGTTTTGCGGCTGGAGCTGATGGTTTTTGCGTAAATTGGTTTATTAGTACTAGGCTGAGCAGAACCTTGGCTGTTTTGCTTTTGCTTATTTTTAAATTCTTTTGGACAATTTTCGATTTCGTGAGAAGTTGCTTTACAATAATTACAGTAATCTTCCGGTTAAGTTCGCAAAAATTGTTTAAAAAATCAAGATTCAAATTTTACAAAAATTTATTGTTATTTACAACAAATCAGACAAGTCATAAAAATGTTCACGATTTAAACAAGTCATGAATCGTCAGCTCATGCATATTTCATTTTCTTTTGTGTTTTGCGTCTAAAATAACCTGCCTTAATTATTGCTGGAAAAGCTCAAAGGAATTTCTCAGCTCATTATAGTAATTTCCTGTTTGAGCTTGCACATCGGGACACAACAACTGATCCTCAACTTCAAGAACTTTATTGTATATGTGTTCAAACCCACAAAAAGTGACATGTTCCCTGTTGGTGCTGGACTATGTGCGCAAGATTCGACTACAGTGTGTACGTTTTTATCTTTATTATTATTTGTTGTTTGTATACTTTCCAACACCTCATTGACGTCATCCAAAATCTCATGTGAAAATTCTTCACTGTTTTCGTCATAAACACGCACAAACTCATCTAGTAGAGTGCTTTCATCTATTGGAATATTTAATGCTTTAAAGCTGCACAATAGATCAGCCATCATTTCAACTTCTTCATGAACTCCACCTTTTAAAGTTATTAATTCAGCCTTGTTAAACGCATTCTTTATTGTCGCATATGATATCGTATCCCAAGCAAGCTTGGTATATTGAGCCGCATCTAGCATATGAGCAGGGTTACCGTAAGCAACACCTGCTGCTCTTCTGGGAGTCTTTTTGCTTGCTCTTTTTTGCGAGCTTTTAAATTCTCATCCAGCTCGTAGAAATCCAAAATATCTTTGAAATATAAATATTTATATTTTTGGGAACATATTTTGCAATTATGGCATATAACTTATCCAAAGCTGCAACAAGATTAGGATTTTTTCGGTCCACCTCTGCACCTCACCGTGAAGAAGAACTTGTTGTATTCCACGGCGTTCTCTAAATAGGCTGAACCACTGCCATGATGCTTTAAAGCCATCCTCAATATTAATGGTTCTTAAGCAATTTACTTTGCTTTCAAAATGGCGAGGAAAGTGGAACAGGCAGGTTTTCTCGATGCATGATATTAATTCACAGGTATAACTCATCTTCTACCTCTGTAAACCTACCCACAGATGCTCTGAATGTTTTCTTTTTTGCTTTTTCAGACATCAGAGCAGAACGCTTACGAATATCTTTATGCTTCGACCAGACTTTTCTAATAGTAGCCTCACTCACTCCGTACTGTCGTGTGATACTTTGTTTACTAGGAGGATTTGGCTGATTCAACTTGGATATTACTTCCAATCTTTCTGACTCATTCAATCGCTTAACTTTGCCTGACACTATTATGTGAATAATATTAAAAAATCAATTTTTATCTTAAGTCAATACAGCAATTAGTCTCAAAACACTAGCTTAACCCTATTCTCCTCAAGCTTTTTCGAGCTGTTGACTCCTCAACGGCCGGGCTTCAGAAGCCCACCAATTTAACAATTTTTAACTCCAAAACTACTTAAGCTATCTTTATAAAATTTAAGCAGAGTAAAGATCATTTATTTAACTTTTGTTAGAGCAAAAAAGTTTTTGAAAATTCATTTGATAAAGTATGCAAAATTGCAATTTAGCAAGGTCACTACAATTTTTACAATCTGAAACACCAAAGCGGCCCCAATTTGACACACAGTTGTCAAATTTCAAACACAAATGAAGTTAGAAAAATCGCAACTTAACAAATCACAAAGACACTTGAATTCGATGTACAAATACACAACTTCACTTAACTCAATACTCAATAAAAAAGAAACACAGCACAATAAATAAATGAAATACACTAACTTTAACACTGCAGCCAATTGTAATCAATATCTTGTATACAGCACAAATGTGAATAACAGAAACATTAGTAGTTTATATTTGCTGCAACTTATTGCCTGCTTCAAATCAACAATTCAATTTCAAAGTCAGCATTTATGAATCACCAGGGCAGAAGTAGTACACAGCTTTCTTTTACAATTTAAGCAGCAATATCTCAGATTCATTACATGTAAATAGGGCCAAAATAGCATAGGCTACAGCTAATGTCTTCTACTATCAACAGGAACGTCTTATTCTTCCAATAGAAAACCCAATAAGCAAAGCACATAAATAAACAAAAACACAGAAAATAACAACACAAGCAAGTAAAAATATTATGGCAGGGTCTGCCTTCCGTCAGCCTTGCCAAGTTGAAAATCAGCTATCTAAGGGGCAGTCTACTGGGGCAATACAAGAAAAGTCCCTTAATACATAAACCACTTTGACCTCACCAGTGCTTTCATCTGTACTAGTAGTGGCAACTTTAACTCTACGCACAATTTCCTTTCCATTTCTATTCTGGGGAATGACCTCATGCACCCTCCCAAGTTGGTATTTGCCTCGTTTTGATACATCTTCCATTGAGGTTAAGATTACCAATTGGCCTGGCGTTAGATTCTGTGCCATTTTCAACCACTTCTTTCTCCCCTGTTGCCAAGGTAGGTAAAACTCCAGCCATTTTTGCCAAAACTGGTCACTAAGAGAGATATTAAAGCGATAGTCTCTCCTTAAATTGTCTCTGTCCTGTGGTGACCCTACCACACAATATGGGCTTGAATAGGGAGTTAAGAGCGAGGCAGGGGTTATTGCTGTAAAGTCTCTAGGGTCATCACTTAAGGGGGTCAAAGGTCGATCATTTACAATCTTGGTGGCACTTCCCACGTATGTCAGCAATTCTACAAAGCTGGGTCTGCGTTGTGACTTTTCAAGTATATTAGCAATCACATGCTTGATTTGTTTCACCATAGCTTCCCAAGCCCCACCTTGTTCGGGTGCATAGGGGGGAATGAATTCCCAGTTGATACCTTTTTTACGAAGTGAATTTTTCAATTCTGTAGACTCAAGCAATTTTGGCAGCACTTTGGCTGCAGTTTGGAAGGTAGTTCCATTATCAGGATAAATTGTACTTACTGGCCCTCGTAAGTCTGTGAACCGGGGAAGCAAAAAACTCTGCAGCAATGAAAGTGAATGCAGCCATGCATCCCACTCTTTATCAATCTCATCCGGGACTTTTGTATCCCAATCATATTTCTCTATAGCCAACTGCTGCAAGATCAAACGTGCTTTAATAAAGGAAGGAGAGTCAAATCCCAGTGGATTAAAATTCTGTCCTAATTGACTGAGCATGGTTCTACGTGTATGCTTACCAAGAGGCTTCAATGAACAGTCAATACGCAACTCATCTGAGTCAGGATCCCAGACACAGCCTAAGGTTTTGGCAGAAGGCAAGGCTAGCTCTTCACCACACAAGTCTAATTCTCTTATGGAAGCTGACAAAAGTTCAGGACCTAAAGAGGACAAAACACTCATAGTGTCCCTATTGGCGCTCCACTTAACAAGTTTAAATCCACGACTTTTAAATAGACTCACTGCCTCATTTGTGATTGTCTGTGCACTCTCTAAACTATCTACTGAAAAAATAAGGTCATCCATATACATGTTCTGCAGTATATTTTGAAGGGTCATGTCACTAGCACATGTGGGGTTTTCCTCAACAAGCTTCTTAAATGCAAGACAGGCAATGTAGGGGCTACTTTTGATGCCCCAAGGATGGACTCGAAAACGGTAGGATACCAACTTACCTCTTTCTACATCATTGTTTTCGAACCACAGCAAGCGAAATAGGTCTCTTTGGGCAGCCGGCAACTGAATTTGGAAAAAACACTTTGTGACATCTGACATCAAAGCATACTTACCTAAGCGAAACCTGGTTAAAACATGCAGCAAGGGGTTCAGAAGATCAGGTCCAGACATAATAATATCATTCACACAGGTTCCCTTAAACTTGGCCTTTCCATCATACACTATACGCTTCTTAACTTGAGAGGTAACAAAATAAGGTAGATACCATGTTTGGTCATTTGTATAATCAGTATCAGGCACACGTTCAATGTAATTATTGGACTGCATTTCTGCCATAGATTCAACTAAAAATTCTTTAAGATCAGGTAGCCGAAGGGCCTTCTTACGCAGGGCAGACAGTCGCTCATGTGCTAACTCAAAGTTATTAGGCAATGTTGCTTTCTCAACCACAGGTACGGGAATCTCAAACCGGTCATCTTTTACCTTTATGCAGGGCTCTACCAATTGACTGGCAATAGTATCAGTGCGAGACCATTGAGGTATCTCATCTTCAACAGATAAATCTTTAACAACACTACGCAATTCAGCAATTTCTGCATCTTTTCTGTCAATAGCCTGTTGCAAGCTTAATGTCTTGCTTTGCTTGTCTTCAACATTGGCTCTTAAGACTTTGACAGGTACCTCACTTAAAGATGTTTTTCCGCCAAAGGCTAACCAGCCTAATGGAGAGAGTAGTGCGTGCGGGTCAGTTTGACTCTTGCCCATTCGTTCTTGCTTGGCATACATAAGATGGGCATTGTCATTGCCCAGTAACACATCCACACTATGGCAATTATCCAAGCAAACAATTTCAATATCATTAAAGTGCTCATACACACTCAAGTCCTGTTTATGAGGCAAAGTATTTTCATCATCACTCCAAGGTTCATTGACCATCGACACCACATTACCAAAAATCTCACCAGTATGCAATGACTGCACATTAAACTTGACTAAATCTGCCGTGGTAGCCTTGCAACTAGTCATTGTTTGCATTTCAAATGAAACATTATCAAATGCAGTTAGACCTAAATCTTGTACCAGCTTGTTTGAGACCAAAGTAACCTGTGACCCTGGGTCATGCTGTACATACACCAACCTGCTTTTACCATTTACAGGGTTCATTATGCGGGCAGCGGTGACACGACTAAAGGCAGCCTTCACACTCCCAATACCAACTTTGCGTACAGTAACTGAAGGTTCTGAAGTGTTATCACCACTCTCATGTGCTTGAGATGGTGTGACAAAGGCATCATGCAACAAGAAAGAGTGCTTTCTACTATATGCAGCTCCACATTTTCTACAGCTATTGGGGGCAAAACAATCTTTAACAAAATGCTTACGCAGACAGTTCAAGCACCGACCAGATTTAACAATTACATCTTTGCGATCAATAGGTGTCAAACGAAAAAATTCAGAGCAATTTGACAGATAATGATGCTCAATCAACCCTTTCGAAGAACAGTAGATGCACATAGGATGCTCTGGTCGACTATTAGTAGTTGGAGACTTCTTCTGTTTATCATTTATATCAGACCTTCTTGGGAGATTAGGTGATTTAACGGAAGTTTGTCTTACTGGGCAAGCAATTTTACTTTTATCATGGGGCTTTTCGAATTTGCGCAATTCACTTGAAGCATTTAGAAGTGAAATACCAAAATCTGTCGACTTGTAAGATTCTTCTTCAGTTATAAATTCAAATAAGCTTTCAAAACTAGGCTCATTTGTGTGTCCAAACCGATTTGCCAAAAACTTTAAGAACTCTTTTTTATTTACATCCGGCAAACGCTTAGCCAAATCCAATACAAATCGACCTTCTACTTTATCTGGTTGATTATAAGCTTTGGCGTAGAGCAAACATTGAGACAATTGGTCTTTATATTCTTTTAGCGCAAAGGCCGAATCTGATTTTAATTTATCACCATACCGAAACTTGCGGATTTCCGGTTCAGCATAAAAACCACCTCTAACACCAAATCTCTGCGACAATCTTTCAAGAGACATTTCAATTCGCCTAGCCTCAGACAGGCCAGGTGTGTCAGCAACCAGATTAGCAATATTTTGGCCAGCAAGTCCAACACAAGCACTTTGCAACAAAGTTAAACGTGAATTTTCGAACGGACAACTATCCATTAAAGCCTTAACCCAAATTATCCCACTGTCTACAAAAGTAAACCTATTTTCAAAGAGCGCTTTCTACCCTCAAAACAGATATAATTTAATAGTTTTTCGCTTCTTCACATAGAGTTATGTTGAAACTTTCAAGTTCAACATAAATTCATTAAATTCTGAATATTTTTGATAGGTTTTCTTGTATCTAAAAAACCGCAATTTTGTGTTCACAAGCCTCGTTTTTGTTTTCGCGCGAAAAATTCAATGAAGCGTAACGAAGAGTGAAAAAAGAAAGTTCTTGCAAAGGTACTTGAGTTATAGATGTGAAATCATTAGAAAGTTTCTCAATACTGCAGTTCGGAGAAAAGCTACTGCCGCTGGAATAGCTGAGTCTACAAATGTAGTCAGTGGGATAATACGAGGTCATAAAATCTATCCAGACAGGAATTTGACTAAGCGAGTTATCAGCTAGACGTAGACCTATAAAAGTTCAACATTCTTACAACTTTTGCCTTATCTTTGTTATGCTATAGAGTAATCATGTACTATTGTTTTCTGCATTATTACGTCAATTAGAGGTTTTCTTTTTGCCTAAGTTTTTTGTACTGTTGAGTTATTCTGTAAAGCCTGAGACTGATGATGCACTGTTTATAAAAATATTTTAGGCTACAGTTTTTGCAGGAATACTAGCAGGATGATAAGCACTAAAACATTTTATCGTAAAAAGAATACCCAACATTGTTTACTGAATGATGCAATTAGTCAAATCGAAAACGATGACCCTGAAACCGCTGATATAGTCATGATAGGGCCTCATACTGGAGGTGAAGATAGCGATATGGAATGTGAAAATGAAGAGATTCTGGATGCAACAGGTCTGCCAAATGAGGTTGCAGGAGAAGTGTAAGTGTTTCAAATCACTAGCAATGAGGTCATGTCTGATTCCGACTCGGAAGAGCAAGGTAGCTGTGAACCAACATCCAAAAAAGCAAAGAAATCAGCCAAGAAAAACGATAATGTTAAATGGGAGAAGAAACACATTCAGCCAAAACCTACTTCATCTTTGGACCAGGATAAAATGGCGCAAGCACAGTTAATCAACAAACATCCTGAGCTTGTTCAAGCAACAATTTGGAACACTCTCAGGCCAGTAATTCGTGGCAAAAAATGGTATTGGCCACTGATCATAAATGCGATAAACATCGCATTTGTATATAGTTGGCGTATATATAGGATCATTTCTGGTGAAGTCTTTTCCCAAAAGGACTTCCGTCGACGAGTCGTCAGCATTATGATCAGAAGGTCTGCTTCACAGATTCTGGATGTCAGAAGTCGCCCAGCCCGTGCTTTCAAAGTGGCGGATGAAATACGTCTAGATGGCATAGGGCATTATCCTTCTCCCGCTTCTGTGAGAAGATGTGCGATTTGTAAAAAAAATTGTCGTAATTCTTGTGGAAAATGTAGTCAAAGCTTGCATGTAAACACATGTTTTCAACTGTTTCATGAGAAATAAACATCTTTTCCTGCTTCTATCATTTGTTTCTTATTTTCAACTATAACAAACTTAGGAAGGGTTTATTGATGAGAAGTAAATGGGACTTATCATCTACTGGTAAACTATCAGGAAAAAGTGGTAACAATAGCCTAAGCTTAGCTAATTGCCTGAATATTGAGGAATTAGCCACTCTATATCCGTCCAGACTCTAAATGCACAACATTTTATGCATAAACATTTCGTTTTGAGCAGTAATAACGCAAAACCTGTGCTAGATTCCAACTCCGAAAAATATCAATTTGAGCAAAATTTGATATTGGATTATCCCACTGACTACAAAAGTAGACCCCCCTAAAAAAGGGCCTTTTGGTATTGCGAACGAGATGAGACTTACAGAATCGTCAAATAGTGTGAAAATCAGCCGCCACACAAAATTTCGGGATATTTTTTTGATTTTTAAAGGCCTTGGGATAATACGGGTTAATGCGATTATGAAAGAAAATATATGGCATATTACTTCCGTTGTAATTAATCAAAGACGCCTTATCTATGAAAGTACGACAATTTTGATATTGAAAAAAACTGTCCTGCTGAGTCGAGCCTGACTGCACAGGAGACAATCCATTATTCCAATTTAAACCACCAGCATTGCAAGATCTAGCATTCGTAACAGCAGGTAAGGCAGCACTAACATACTTATTTTTAACACCACCATCATATTCAACAGCATTAACACCAGATGGACTACAATTTTTAGGGCATGTCTTTGCCTGACCAGTCAGCACACCAGGGGAAACTACATAGTTCTGAAAGTCAGGATGCACACTTCGGGCGGCCCCAAAGGCCACATTGCCTTGCAGAGACCTATCATTGCTACCTAGCAAATTATTTGAGTCAGAAAACTTCTGCAAGGTTAAATTCTCCCGGACAGCAGTCTTGGGGAGTAACACATCACCACCAGAGATCACATTCTTACTCAGCTGACTATTATTATTCAAATACCCACCATGGGTTTCAAGAAGTAAATCAGTTCTGGTGTGGGCTGACCGCCTTGAACTGACTTGAGAACCAGACCGTGACTTACGGCATTCCAAGTCCTTCTTTAAAAATTCAGCCTTTAATGCTGCCTCTTTTAAGGCCAGCTCCGCCTTGAGCTCTGCCTCTTTCTCCTCCCGGGCCAGTTGTGCCTGCCTTTCCTTTTCCTCTGGGGCCAGTTGTGCTTGCTTTTCCTCCCGAGCCAGTTTTGCCTGCCTTTCCTTTTCCTCTCGGGCCAGTTTGGCTAACCTTAAATCAGCCATGATGCGATTAGTCTCCATCTGCCGTTGAATTTCAATTTGTGCTTCAGACAAAACAGAGGTACATGAAGCTCTAGACCCCAAGTTGGAGACACTATCCTCTGGGTCAATAATCCCATCATTATCTACCCCCCTGGCCATAGATCTAGTGGTCATCCCTAAGCGAGTACCAACCTTCACCCCCCCCGGGACAACCTCATCTAACCCCAAACCAGACGGGCCAACATCGGGCAGCCCTACGTCAATATCTTTACTAGACATAGCTAAAAATCTTAACAATAAATACACCACCAAATTAAATAAATCACAATTACCACAAATTAATAAACTACCAGTTCACAGCTAAATAAGAAAATCCAAATTCCACGGTACCTTTAGTTGTGAGGAATTTTCTTGCAATTCCCCTCTGGAGTCTTCAAATTAAATTATTCTTTTTACACAATTCAATTAAATTAAGCAATTTTACCAACAGTTTATTTCAAAGTAGGTTATTCAATTTAAGAGCTCTTCTTATATAACAAATTTACTTGATCTTCTTAAAACTTTACTTGTTGAAATTTACTTGTTAGCTTGTGAAATCTTTTGAAATTTGCTTGTTAACCTTGCGAAAAGTTTTTGAAATTTTGTTCCGATGTTAAAAAGTTTTTTGAAATTTTGTTGTTTCCACAAATTTTAGTTTTCTAAATTTTGGAAAGTTTTTTAAATTTTTGTAGCAAATTTATTTGGTAACTTATTAGGTTTTTTAATCGTCTACCTTTTTGGCGCCTGTAAAGAAGGCCTCGCCAATAACACAATCTTGGTGTCTACTAAACGATAATTCTTAATCTTCTTGCTGGATCTGACCTTTGAACCAGCGACAGCAAAAATATAGTCTAGCTAAATCACAGCTCAGACTACCACAATATCTTCTTTATTAAGAAATATGCTCCAATCCACTTAGGAGCCCGAATAGTATAAATCAAAGCAACAGGTTAAAGCTCAATAGCTTAATTCTTCACAATCACGTAGACAACCAAAGACTTGCGTTCAAAAACTATGACTTCACACAGTTAACAATTTTCCAATTTTAAGTTACCACAACGAAACATCCAATTAATGCTGCTTTTCAGCGAATCGTATTTATACCATTGGTAAGGTTACTCGAATGTTCTGACATTCTCCAAAGCAACAACAACAACAACGATTACGTCATAATCAAAACAGGTCAATCGGATAGTTCTGGAAATTACTTTAAAGTTCGTGAAATTAAGCAGTGTTGCCATTTTCTTATAAGTAAATGTAAAATATTTAAATTACTTACAAAACTGTTATTTCTTCGGCTATTTGAGCCGGACCAAAGCGAAATCAAAGAGATTTTTTATGAGATTGTGAATCTACATAATTTGGGCGATTTTTAGGAACGGAACAGGTGGCTATGCGTAGTGTTTTAGCACCAGCACCCCATCCCGAGCCCACGAGTAGCCTGAGCAGTGTGACGCACGAGGATAGTTTTTTGGACAATGCCACTAAATGATGACAAAACGTGAGCGATCTGTCCAGTTTTACCCGGAGATAAGTAGGGGTTGGACAGAACGGTAAAAATCTATAGCTGTTGTAAACCTTTAGCTCACGCTTGGCCTCTCGGTTATTTAAGTGAAAGGCTGCCGTCACCGTCTTAGTGTGACTGAGGTTCAACCTCCAAATCTGGAGATACGCTGAAAGTGTAAACATGTCTTGGCTTAAATTCTCCTCCATTCTGGAAATGATGGAAGGCAGATCGTACGTATAGATGTTAAATAGGAGGAGAGCCAAGACCGATTCTTCAGAAACGCTGCTTTTAAGACGGCGTAGCCTGCTTTGCTTGCTGTCATCGGTAGTAAGGGTGAAACTTCAATTTTGAACAAGCTCCATAATCATTCTGACTATGTGCTTATCCGGAAGAAGTCTCAGCAGCTTGCAGGTAAGGCCACGTTGCCAGACAGTGTCATAAGCAGCTGTCAGATTGACTAATACGCCACCGGCCTTGTTTTTTAGCCTCAAAAGAATCCTCGATGTTCTGGGTTATCAGAACAACTTGATCTACGATTGACTTCCAGCGTCGAAACGCAGCCTGCTATTTAGGGAGAAGTGGATCAATTAATGGTTCAACGCGGGTGTAAATAAGCCTCTCGAGGATCTTGTAGGCGACACAGAGCAGAGATATCGGTCGATAACTCTTTGGGTCCCCCACGGGCTTTGTTGGTTTTGGGATCGCGGCTACCAGTGCTCTTCTCCAGATCTTGGAAATTTTGAGTCGGCGCAAACAGGAAGAAAGGAAGTCATGTAACCAGGACTTCAAAGCAGCTCCAGCATGGAGCGTAAGCTTTGGGCAGATGGAATCAGGTCCCGGAGCTTTACCTGGTTTTAAATATTGGAGGGCAGCAGTAAATTATTTCTGTAAAAAATTATTAGACATATTTACTGCGTCTGGTGTTGTGGCCTTCCAATGGTCAGACACTTCTTGAAAGACAAATCGAGAAGACTTGCGTTCAACAGCCTCGTATTTCCCATTTCTAACCAGCTGAGATGCAATAGCATCGGCTGAAACGGGACAGTGACGAGGAGAGTGTCGTGACCTACTAGTAAAGTTGTTCAAAGTACTCCACGCTTTTCGACTTGAGTGTGAGAAGTCAATGCTCCAAACTGCCTCGGACCATTGGTCCCGCCGCTTCCTGTCAAGCTACGCAAGCAGATCTGTAGCAGCCAAACTTGAGTCGTTTCCCTGAGGAGACTGCAGAATAGTTTTATAGAGGAATTCACACTCTGCATCCCAGCACGGAATATAGTTATTTTGATACCCGCGTGGAATAGTCTTTTTGGCTGCTTTCTTAATGGTGCTACAGAAGTTCTGGTAAGTCGCATCGACATCAAGTGAATCAGGCTGCAACAAAGTCTTTGCGAATTTATTTGTCAAAGCAATGTAATGACTCCATTTGGCCTTGCGGAAGTTCCATCGCTTAACAGGCATGCTTGGCACTGCCATAGCAAACCTTGGTGGTGTAATAAGCGAAGGTCGATATCGTGACCTGGGAACTTTTCTAAGGCACGTCTATCTGGTAAGCGACTGTTTGGACCTACGCTAGCGAAAGCTAGATCCGGATTGGTGCCAGTGTTCCACGGCGCGGCGTTGACCATGTGCTTATCCGGAAGTAGTCTCAGCAGCTTGCAGGTAAGGCCACCGTGCCAGAAAGTGTCATAAGCAGCTGTCAGATCGATAAATACGGCACCGGCCTTCTTTTTAGCCTCGAAAGAATCCTCGATGTTCTGGGTTAGCAGAACAACTTGATCTACAGTTGACCTCCCGCGTCGGAACCCAGCCTGCTCTTTAGGAAGCAGTGCATCGATTAATGGTTCAGCGCGGGCGTAGATAAGCCTCTCGAGGATCTTGTAGGCAACACAGAGCAGAGATATCGATCAATAACTCTTTGGGTCCCCCACGGGCTTTCCTGGTTTTGGGATCGCGACCACAAGCGCTCTTCTCCAGATCTTGGGAATTTTGAGTCGGGACAAATAAGAAAAAAGGAAGTTACGTAACCAGGACTTCAAAGCAGCTCCAGCATGGAGTATAAGCTCGGGGCAGATGGAATCAGGTCCCGGAGCTTTACCTGGTTTTAAGTGTTGAAGGGCAGCAGCAAATTCTCTTCACTTAAAAGACTTAAAAGACCATATCCACCTAAAAGACCATAAAAGATATGATCGGGGTCTAAAGATCCACGTTGAGCCAAGGAGAGCGTCGCTCCCAGTCCGCTAAGATCAGCTGGCTGGATGCCTGAGAGTACAGGTAGGTGGTCCGTTCGAGTGTGACGCAGGCATCCAATGACTATGCGCAATGAAAATGCACTGAGAGGGATGAATAAATGTAAAGCGGTTGGGCCAGACAAGTTGCCAGTAGAAGTTTGGAAGTGCATGCGAGAGATGAGGATAAGAGTTTTTCATCAGACTGTTCAATAAACTAATAATGGGTGAACGGATGCCAGAAAAATGGAGAAGGCTTAACCCAACTTATAAAAACTAAGAGGGCGCACAGTACTGTGCAAGCTACAGAGGAATAAAACGGATGAGCCATACAGTCAAGGTATGGAAAAGAATTATTGAAGCCAGGCTAAGGGATAGAGTAGAGATTAGTAAACACCAATATGGATTTATATGCCAGGAAAGGGAACTAGCGATGCCATGTTTGCCTTACAAATGTTGATAATTGACAATTTTTTTAATATGTTTATGGCCCACCTTAAAAAGCTTCAATGGCCCTCGGCCCACTGGTTGAGAACCTCTGGAATAAATTGATGGGTTTGAAATCAGATTTGTGATGTTTAATTTCAAAAATTAAATCCAATTTGGTGTTATTTGTTTTAAAAAAAGAACAAAAATCATCTTTGAAAACTTGCATAAATTTTTCATTGTTAAAAATTGCAATGCTTTATTGGTTGAAACCTTTAACTTTTACTACGATAAAAATAGTTTAATCTGATTTAGTTTAATTTTAAGATTTCGGTTAGCGGGTAACAAGAATTCCCATGAAATTGAAACTGAAAGTTTGGGAATTGAAGGACAATAAGGAAAAAAGGTTGAGCACCACTGCTATACAGCAAATAAACATTTTATGACAAAGTAGCCTATATACCGGTATTTTAAATGCATGTGAAGACCAAAAAATCTGACATTAAACAATTTTTAAAACTTTTATATTGGTACTACAAAATAGGGTCAAAGTTTGCTTTGGCCAAACAACTTTTACCATGTTTTTTAAAAGGATTCCTCGAACAGTCCTTCTGTTAGCTCTATAGGCCTATTAAAAGCCATCACTAATTACATCAAACATCTTGATAACTTTTAAAGTTTTATCTGTTACTTTGCAAATCAAAACAAACAAAAACATAAACATTACTGTGTAGCCAAATCTCACAAGCTCAGTTTTGATTACGAAAGTAATCGAGGTATTTGAAGTTTAACTCACACCGGTGTTCTTAAGAAAAAAATTTACTCCACTTTTGGTGGTTCGAAAAGCAACTTTTAAAGTACGATCATAACACTTTATAAATACCAAAAAGATAAGAATAAAAAATTAGAATTAAACAGCAGGCTCCGGTAATCGTTTGAAAATTGCTCGAAGCTTAACCTGTTGTTCTGGAAATGCAGAGGATGATAGTTAGTATGATATATTTTATTTATTTTTATTTTATCTTATATTTATCCTCCTAATCCGCAGGAAAGCGACAGAAGACACTAATGCATGGGCTAAATGATATATATTATAATGTAGCGACCCAGCCAACAATCCTATTCTGGGTCTGCAATGGCCTGTAAAGGCAACTTATACTTGATGCCCACCAATTTAGACCCGGGCACTGCAGTGGCCACACATCAGCTTTCTGCAAAATTTTTCTGTGGTTTAAGCTATTTTTGCCCAGTGTTCTATTTTTGAAACACTTAACAAGATAAACTCATAATCCTCTTTCCTATTCAGATTTCAACTAAAACCTGAAAGCCACATGAAAACCGTGCGGTAAAGCCATACGGGGCCACTGCAGTGCCCGGGATCAAATCGTTACGGGTTTCGTACAGGCTACCATCACAGGGCTCTTGCAGGCCCTGCATGGCATTGTTGCTTTGGGATATGTATATTATGCTTATATTGTGGAAATGTATATTGTGAATAGATTTCACACTGGATAATATATTTTATTATATTTACTTTTAATGTTGTTTATGTTTTAGTTTAATATAATTTTGAAGCATAAGTTGTTAAGACTTTATGATAATAAACGATCAATAAACGACTTTGTTTAGTTAGAGTATATCTCTAAAAAAATAATGAATCCAGCTAGATTTTTTGAGTAGATTTTGAATACGGAACGAGTTAAGTGGGGCTTTAAGTATATTTGTTGCTTCGAACAGATTTAAAGCTAGTATTTTCAGGTTTGAGCTTCAAGATGCAACCCAATTACAGCTCTGCAGTACAAATATGATCATTTATGATATGACTATTTTTGTGAATTTTATTAAGTTTACTATTTGTGGTTATTGCTTTTACAGTATTGCAATTTTTTTTTGTTTGTTAAGGCATTAATAATCATCAAATATGAATGCTCATGATACAAACCAAGAACAACTTTTTGATGATTACATAGGGCACAAAAGCACAATAAATAACCTAGCCTGATAACACTCTGACTAACGAGCAGAAGGATGCGAGTTTTTATGCTCAGACTTTATGGGTGATTTTAATTTTTTGTTTACAATTTGTTGCTGACAAATCAAACTTTTCCCATAATAACTATGTACAATAAAATCTGCGCTTATCAAAGTTGGTGCATTCGATCCAACTTTGATAAGCGCAAACAAAGCAAATAATGCAGTTTTTGGGCATACAGTAAACAATATCCTAGTAAATGTTTCTTGCCTAAAATCTTTTACTCTTGAGGTTTATAAATATCTTTTAAGTAATGGGAATAATACTTAATTGTAATGTTTAGATTCCTAAACGCGATACTGCCCTATGTATTTTTGATTACAGGTTTCTGGAAAGAAGGAAATGGAAATGGTGTAAAAATTTTTGAATTCAATCTCTGGAAGAAAAGCTTAATCGATCAAGATATCCAGTCTGCACACAAAGCTTTAAAAAACTCTTCTTATATTTTGATTGTCTGCATAATTTCAAACTCTAAACAAATTAATTCTTTTTCACCCTTATCTTCGCTCTTTCATTAAAATTTCTTTTTGGCAATGGTATACTGTTCGTTTTAGCTATTAATTTTTTATTTTTAAAATTGTAAAATAAGTTTCAAAACAATTACTAAATGTTATGGACTTTGTTTAATTTTTTTATGTTGCTATTATGCTGGTCTGCAAAAATTTTATCTAATATTTTTTGTAGTGCATGAATTCTGTTGTAAATGTTTTTTTTTTTTTTTATAATTGTTATATTATTAATATATATTTTTCCATCAACTTTGACTAGCATAATAGTTTTTTTTTTTTTTTTTTTTTTATGTTATGTTATCTCTTTTATCGTTAATATTTGTTTATTATTAGCTGTATAATTCCGTAATTTTTTTTTGTATATACTGTACTTTCTGCAATATTTACTATTCTATTATAGTCACCAGTTGCATTTAGAAAAGGTTTCCGGACCTGGTGAGGTTTCTTTTTTGGGTGGTTTTTCTTTACTCACCTTGCTCAGTTGAGCTAAATTCCCATCTTGGCTAGCTGTGCCACCCATCATCATTACGCAGCCTAGTCATGCACTGGTTATTTAATCGTTCAGTTTGTTTCATAATATTATTTTTACGTATTTATTTATTTATTTTGTTTTTTTTCTTTTTTCACTTCTTATGTCTTTATATGATTAAGGTGTTGCAGCCATGCTTTATACTATCTTGTACTTTTACTTTGTTTATCATATGCATGTTTTAACGTCTGACGTTGTGCTGCTTCTTCCTTTTCTTGATCTTTTTAATGTTTATAATTTTTGTGTTAAACTGTTTAATAATGATCGAGAATAAAAACACTGAATGAATGAATGAATAAAAACGTCTCAGGTGCCTTCGCTTTCCCATATATGGCAATGCCCTTTGCAACAATTACACAATGAGGAAGTTGATGTGCACGTAAACGTTATCTGGTGCTTTATTTCCGCTAAATTATTTAAATGAGAGTAGTGAAACCATTTCTTGTTTATTGACTGCGTTATTTTTTTTGTAAAGTGATTTAAAAAATGACAATTTAGAAAGTGCTTTTGCCTTGTAATTTTTTTTATGATATAGGTCTATCAGTCATGCGGTGGCTCATATGACTAATGCTTTCTCGCAGCCTGAGCCGTGAATGAGTCTCCTATTGTTTTTAAACATAACAAACCGAAACCAAATCCGTCAAAACGGAAGAGTATCTATCCATCTCGATGTTTAGCGAGAGTCTGCTAATCAGCAAACATCTTTTTCAGGACGGGAAAAGTTCTGAAAAAACTTTCCTTTTTAGTGCACATTGCCAACAAGATTTGAAGACCCACTATTCTCCAGCTGAACATCAAAAGCCTCACTGCAAGCAAGATAAACGTTCTTCATTATCTTACTCTACAGTTTAAGGACTCGTCATCCTATTCCTGAGACCACTGTACTGATGCAGAGAAGCTAGTAGTTCCAAGTTACCAACTAGCTGGGTCCTCTTTAATCAAGAAGCATTGCCTTGCAACGTTTGTCCACGACCGACTAAAGTATATGCTTTTGGACCAATCTCCACCGATATCGGAGATTGAGTAGTTGTGCGTGGACGTTTATGGCTATAAAATAGTCATCGTCTACAAACCTCCATTAACGCGACTGCAAACTCCCAGTGTTTCCACACCCCTGTCTTCATGCTGGCAATTTCAACCGTCGTCACGTTGATTAGGTTGCGATGGTAACAGCCCAGATGGTAAGTGCTAGGATGGCTGGGCAGGTATTGATAATCTGGCCCTACAATGCAATGCCAAGGATGCCCTCATCTTTTACTCCGGCCGCTGGAACACTGGTACCAATCTAAATCTAACTTTCGCCAGCATAGTTCCTAACAGTTGCTTATCGGATAGACGTGTAACTTAAAAAATTCACCAGGTCACAACATCGATCTTTGCTTATTACGCTACCAAAGTTTGCTTTGTCAGTGCCAAGCTGCCTGCTATGCGGTGAAACTTCCGCAAGACCAAATGGAGTTATTACATTGCTTTGACAAATAAATTTGCAAAGATTTCGTTGCCGCCTAATTTACTTGATATGGATGCGGCTTACCAGAACTTTTGTAACATCATCAAGAAAGTAGCCAAAAAAATTATCCCACGCGGTTATCGAAACAATTATATTCCGGGTTGGGATGCAGAGTGCGAATCCCGTTTGTGCCAGTTGCATAAAATCTTTAAACAACGTGAAATCTTTAACTTGAAATCTTTGTTTAAAGATTAAAGATTGCCAGACTTAGGATCCGCGTTTCCGAGTGGAACGCGGAGTACTCCAAGAATACATCCAGCTTCCTGGTTTTCATACCCGGGACCAGTGCCAGAACTGTTGAAATGAGCTTCCCTTGAACAGCTTTGGGTTAAGCTAACCGCCTGCAGACTGGTGTTGGACGATTTCATTTGTCCATGCACTAATGGAGTCTCTCCTTTAGCGAATTGCGAGTACGGCACCATTGAACAAACCGCAGACCACGTCCTAATAATGTGCCCAAACATCGAGCAACACATAGAACACGAGGTCTGACGGCTGTAAATAACGAAATTCGATGCTGGCTTAACAATATCATTGCCAGCATCTGATTCAGGCAGTACTGCAGTCTGGGGTAGTAAAAGGATAAACCCTCAACCCCAATCCTGTTTGTGTCTGACCTGGAGTGGATGCCCTTTTAAACGACGACGACGAGCCATGCAGTGCTCGTTTCAGCATGGACCAATCGCAGCGGCGGCATCAGACCTCCCTTTAAACCCTGTAACAGTTGCCTTCTTTTATAACCAAAGTTGTTTAATTTAAGTAAATGTTTGTTTTATGGTCTTCTCTTGCGTAGACAATTGTTTTCATGGAGTTAACTCTGGTTTTTTTACTGTATTTAGCTTTAATTTTTTATGTCCTCATAATTTTAAAGATAAGTAATTGCTTTAAAAAAATTTTTTTTTTCGAAATGAAATAAATCTAACTGTTTTTCAAAAATTGTTTTATTTCAATTTTTATGCATTTTGTTAATATAATTTTGCCTGAGGAAAAAGTTGTATAGATCAATTATTAATCTAATTTATCACAATTTTACTAATCCTATACTTTGAACGAATACTTTACTCATGAATGTATTTCACTATGTAATCGTCAAAATGGTTCTTTTTTTTAATTGTACGCCGGGATTTGACTTTCAGTCAAGCAGTACAAAATATTTGATCAAGTAGTATGCACCTATTTGTTAGTTAAATTGAGGCCAAGAAGACGATTTACCCAAAGAGTTTTTTAAAAGTCGGAACTTTAACCAGATTTTATGTGTCCGGCGCCGTAATCCTAGTAACGTCCAAGTTTAAACATACACAAGCGTTCCTTATTTATTTACTGCTATTTGGAGTCTTACTTATGTCTGTAAAATAAAGTCAAAATAAATATTAAGGAAGTCTCCTGCGTTAAATGTAAATTTTGGGGAAAAAAAAAATTTTCCTTTCAATGTGAAGATAAATTAGGCAACTCGAGTCCAGTACCTTATAATTAGCTTTAAGTATGAAACTAAATGCTTTGACAAAATAAAAAATTATAATTAACTTTATGCAAATACAATAAAAAAAATTTGCATTTGCAGAATAACTTGCTATAAAAAGAAAATAGTTTTTTTCTTTTTTTTGTAAAGTTTTATTGACCTAGTTGTTGTTAATGCTTGAAAAAAGATCCAAATGTTCTTCCCAAGGGTACAATTCAAATCAATCAGATATATAGAGCATATCAAACTCTCTTTTTTTTGCTCGTAAGTTGTAACCTTACTTTAAGCTATTTTAAGAAAATTGTTTAAATTTGGTTTTCACAGTTATCTTTAAGATTTATTGCAAGGGATTCGACAATTTTGATGGAATGTTGTTGTTTTTGAATTTCTTTGGATAAAGTTGAAACCTGTTATTAATAATGCAAAGTTAAAATCTTTTTTGTGGTTAAAACATTAGCACCGTCTTTTTTTAAGCCTCTTTTTAAAAGTTGAGCATTTCAAAGAGAATAAGTTACAATTAAACGAATACTTTTGTAATATAAGCCGTTTAATCCATAGACTAAAATTATTTGATAACATAAACTTTAGTTTTAATAACAACTGGTTTATGGAAAAAATATTAGATTATGTACCAGGTCACTTAAAATTACTCAAAGTCATTACCTTAAATCGGTTGATAAATTTTCATCAATAAGTTTTCTTTGTTGAAATCGAACTGCTCTATGTTTATAATTTTAATTTGGTAATTTGGGTAAATGCCAAGTAAACTTTTTTCACTAATTTTTTGAATAAATATTGACGATAACTATTAAGTACAAAAACCCTTAATTTTAAAAAAAATTTTGATCTTTATCCATCAATAAATACTATAAAAAATTTTTTTATTCATTAACATAAGATTTTGCAACAGTTTTGATTTGAACACTAACCCTTTAGCGTAAACCAAAAACTGGATCCAAAACAAAATTGTACGATATCTCAAATTCTTAAATATAAAGTAGTAAAAAATCCAATATTTTTTAATCAAATCAGTTTTAAATAAAAATGTTCAAGTAAATCAACAAATAAGTGCCAACAGACCTGTTTCGTCCTTGTTAAAACTTGTCAGGACACTACAGCTTGTTACCACCGTCAGTATGCCCTTGTGGTTAGCGGTGCTTATCGCAGTTACGCTGGTAGTGCATTGTTTTCATTTAACTAGCTTTTTTAAGAAAATCGTCAGAAAAAAACAATATTTTGATTTTTGCTAATTATGTAATTAATTTAGGCTGTTTTCAGAGAAATGAACAAACCTAATATTTCTATAAAATGTTAAATTTGTTCGCAGCGTGCTCGAGTAGTCAGAGCGCCGTATTGTAATTGATACAGTCTCGATTCAAAACCTACTCGTGCCATCCAGTTGTGTACTTGGACACTTTACTGCAATTTACCTTGCTTGGTGGTCTTGGCAAGCAGTTCTAAATTAAAGCCACATCTCTAATAAATTTTAACCGGATGCAATATCTTGGCATCTACGGAAGCAAGTTGCGGTAATTGCTTTCCCTATGTATAAGCGCCTCCATCGCTTTTCTGCGAGTCAGCATGATAAATATAGAGAAAAAAAAAAAATAATAATAATAGAGTAACTTGTTTCTGTAAAAAAATTCAAATACGATACCAAAGTAAAGTAAAAGTATTGCACAATTTGGTCATATAGTAATATTCACTTATTATTTAAGTCTGTCTATTTCATTGAGAAATTCATCTTGATTTGTTGATAAAAGTTTAAAATTATTTTATTTCCATAGCAGTCGGTGTTTGTATTTGAGATTGGAAAAACAATCAAAAAAGATTTTTTAACAAAAATTTTCACATTTTTTGATGAGTAACAAATAACATAACGTAAAAGAATTTTTTATAAGTACCAGTTTAATTGCAAGGCTGTTGTATCTTTGCACGAATACACAGGTTTATTAAAAAACAATAATAAATATTCACAAAAGTACTTAGCCAAAAAAAACAACCGTATTGAAATAGAATGCTTTTAGTTCGTTTGCTGTAGTAGCTTGATAACTTTGAACTGACTGATCAACCGAAATAAAGGCGCATATTTAACTTGTAACAATTATGCTTGGAGATGTGCGTGTCCAATAATTGTTCGAGCAGAAGGCGCTGATTTAAATTAGAAGCGTTTAAGAAAACACTACGTCATCTATTGCACAATATCACAACACCTCCCCAAATAAACTACGACAAAAAAATATATATACATATTAGCAACAATATTTTTTTGGAGGTCTCTTTGTTCTCGCTGATCGTCGTAGATTGTGTCGCCCGTACTCGTCTCCGGTTGGTAGTCTCGGATTGTTGCGTTGGTTCATCGAAGAAGAACTAGATGCGTGGTCAGTCCCGGCTGGAAGTGTTTCTGTAGACAAAACGCTCGTTGGGATTTCACAGGGATCATCATCTTGATCCGAACCGTATCGAGGTCGAAGTTGATCAAGATGTCTTCTCCAAGTTGGTCCTCGAGGAATGACTCGTACATTGACGCTTCGTGTACCATGGACTTTCGTAACTATCGCAGGCACCCATCGTGGGTCACGATCTCTTCTAGGGCCGAAGTACAGTGCGTAACAAGGGTCTCCTAGTGAGTAATGATGTTCGACTTTCGAAACCACTTCCGAGTCTTCAGCATTTGAATGCTTGCTCGCTTGTCTTGACTGTCTTCCCTGCAGGAGATGCGGAATGGATGGAACCAAAGTGTCAATTTTGGTGCGAATTCTTCTTCCATTCAACAATTCGCTTGGTGACAGTCCCGATGCAAAAGGAATTCTTCTATATTGCATTAGAAATTCTTGCAAAGCTTCCTTTGGAGGTAACGAGGATTTTCTCAATGCCTGTTTGAACGATTGTATCAAACGCTCGGCAGCACCGTTTGTTGCTGGATGATAAGGTGTTCCGGTGAGATGTACAATGCCTCGTTGTTTGCACCAAGCTTGAAACTCTTGAGACATGAATGTTGTGGCATTATCGGTCACCAACGTGTGGGGATATCCGAAATGAGCAAATTCTTGTTCAAGTATAGTAGTAGTACTTTTCGAAGACGTTGAGGTTGTTGGATGAATGCAAGGATATTTTAAATAAGCGTCTACAAGGACTAACCAGTTTCTTCCCAGAAAGTTGATCGCATGGTCCAAGTGGAGTCTTGACCATGGCTTTTCTGGCATCATCCACGGATGGATTGAAGGTTTATCCGGCTTATTTTGAAATTGGCCACAGGAAGTGCATTTGCGACATAAATCCTCAATGTCAAAGTCAATTCTAGGCCAATAGACTGTTGACCTGGCAAGTTGTTTCATCCGTTGCATGCCGAAATGTCCAAGGTGTAATAATTTAAGAATATGATTACGTAGGGTTGAAGGAATTATTACCCGTAAGCCGTAAAAAACGCAACCATTCTCTGTTGACAACGAATTTTCCAACTTTTTGAAGTCTTTAAGCTCTTCCGAAAATGCATGCGGCCATCCCTCCTTCACAAATCGCATTACTTGGGCAAGAATTGGATCCTTGGCAGTCTCTCTGACCACAAGCAATGGATTGTCAGGATTGATTTGACGACTGATTGTTCAAACTAAACAAACGCTATCGACATCATCTTCCATCTCCTCCCCATCAAAACTTGTGTCATTTGAAAATGGCAAGCGACTAAGAGCATCGGCATTGCCATGGTCCTTGCTTCTACGGTATTCCACCGTGTAGTCATATTGATGGACTAGTAATGCCCATCGTGCAAGTCGATTCGCGGCCATTGCAGGAGTACCTTTATCAGGGGCAAACAAGGTCACTAAAGGTTTGTGATCGGTAACCACAATGAACTTACGACCGTACAGAAACTGATGAAATTTCTTCAAAGCGTACACTAAGGATAGTGCTTCTTTCTGTATTTGGCTGTAGCGTCTTTGTGTTGCCGATAGAATTTTAGAAATATTGAGAATCGGACGCTCGCTTCCGTCTGCAAAGCGATGAAATAATACCGCTCCAATTCCGCATTCTGAGGCGTCACAAGATAAACCCAACGGAAGAGATGGGTCATAGTGCGCAAGTACAGTCTCTGTGCATAGTAACCGTTTGATCTTTTTGAAAGATGTCGCTTCTTCTTCACCCCAATTCCACTGTTGTCCTTTGCGTGTAAGCTTGTACAACGGCTCGGTGATTTCCGAAAAATATGGAGGTAAGAATTTAGAATAAAACTGCACAGATGCTAAAAAAGATTTTAACGTAGAAATGTTCTTGGGTGTAGGCATTTCTAGTATGGCATCAACTTTGGACCCTTTTGCAATTCCTCGACTTGATAAAGTGTGACCCAGGTAATCAATTGATACTTGGGCGAAAACACATTTTTCACGGTTGCAGCGAAGACCTTTTTCTTCTAGTCTTTTGAACAAAGCTCGCAGGTTCATCAAATGATCTTTTGCGTTGTCACCACTTACCAAAATATCATCGAAATACACGGCAACTCCTCGCAAATTTTGCGTTAACTGTTCCATGATTTCTTGGAAATACCCTGGTGCGGATTTAATTCCGAAAGGAAGTCTTTTCTGAAGTAAAACTCCTTTGTGAGTGCTGAGAGCCAGCTTCTTCTGGCTGTCAGGAGAAAGACAGATTTGATTATATGCATTAGCTAGATCAATCTTACTAAAGCAGTAACCACGTCCTAGCTTGCGCATTAGATCTTCTGGGAGAGGGATTGGTTGACGATGGTCTTCCAGTTGCGAGTTTACAGTCACCGAATAATCTCCACAAACTCGGATGCTTGCTTTTGCTTGACCTGGCAAAGGAGACTTTCGAATAGGAACCACGGGGGTGCCGTACGAGTTAAAATCTGTAAGCTCCCATACACCTCTCTTAATTCCTGCTTCGTATGCTTCGTTTAAATCTTGTAGGATTGAGAACGGAACAGGTCTTGGCTTCTTGAAAATAGGTTTACCTTCAGGTTTAAACCGTATGTCCAATGAAAAATCTTTTAGACAACCCAATGTAGATTCAAATAAAGTAGGAAACTCTCCACATAATTGAATACATGCCGCATCTAAAGAGTTTTCTGGACCAGTTGTAGTGACGTGCTCTATTGTTGCAGTAGATTCAGCACAACTTAGGTTTTCTCTGAAGTGATCAGTTAAGTTGGTGAGTTTCAACTTCATCATCGCCAGACGACCTAGTAAATTTAGATTGGGCACCTTAGTGACAATTACAGGAAAGGTCACGTCAGGTGATTTTCCATCAATACTTGCAGTTGATTGGAATTGTCCCACGACGGGTAGCGGGCTACCTTTAGCAACTTGATATTGAACTGATACAGGTTGTAGAATGGGTTTACCCAGCGTTTGCCACGTCGCTTCACAGCAAAATGTGTCACTGGCTCCGCTATCAATTTCAAACTTAATTCTGCGGTCATTAAGTCTAATAGTTTGATAGATGGGTGAAACAGAACATTGGACTTTGTGCACCAATTGTTTCACAAGCTTATTATCTCTTAGTCGAGACATGCATACAGATTGCAGATGACCTGTTTTCTTGCAGAAGCTGCAAATAGCTTTGATGTGAGGACAAGCTTTGCTGAAATGTCCAGAATTTCCACACCTGAAGCAGGCGGTTTTCTTTTCTTGCGTTTTGGAAGTTTTGGACTTTGCGTGATAAACTTTCTGCACCGACGTAGAAGGTTGACCGTGTACGGTTTCCTTTGCTACCTTGGCTGCTTCTTCCACTTCTTGAGCCACTCTGATGGCGTTGCTAAACTTCAGTTTATCGTCCTTGAGCTTGAAGAGTGTCTTCAAAACTGCTTCGTTGTCTACTGAACAGATGAATTTAGTTCGCAAGGCTTCATCTAAAGCAGTGGTTCTTAACCTTTTGTTAGTCACGGACCCCTAAAACATTCTAATGAAAGCTTTGGACCCCTTTAGAAGAAACACATCGCAATTGTCAAAATTAGCTTTTATTCAACTTAGTAGTATAGTCCAGAAATTTGCAGACCAAACAGAAGCAAATTAATAATTCAACGAATAATAATGAATAATAAATCAATTACCATGTCAATTAAGTTATACAACAATTACAAACCATAAAGAATCAAAAAATGCAGTGCAGTAACCAATAAGTAGAACGCACTCAGGCGGTTTGCTTTGAGATGAACCATAAAGAAAAGCACTAGTAAACTAAGTTTAACGCAAATAACTTTTTAAATCAATGCGAAGGTTGCTCCTGCTTATCTTCAACAAGAACACGAAATTGTGGGACGGTTTTTGCCAGGGCCACACGCATGTTATCCTTAGCATCCAACCGATTTCGCTGTTTCGTTTTGATAGCAAGAAGAGCAGAAAACCCTGCCTCACAGAGGTAGGTAGTAGCAAAAGGAATAAGAGCAACCATGGCTCTCTTCACCAGGCGAGGATACGCTTGTGCCAAGGAACACCAGAATTCTGCAAGGTTCTTTGAATTGAATTCGCTCCTTAGCATTTGCATTGTCCTCAACTCAATGAGGTCATCTTTGGCAAGATTGTCATCACCAATAGAATTTAGATCTGCAAGAAATGGGTTGCGAATCCACAATTCAAAATTCGGATCATGTGAGCAATAACTTTCAAAAGATTGCTGCAATCTGTCTAAATTTTCGCACATATTTCCACGTAGAGAGGAAAGCAGGCCTTCAGTATTATCGATTCGGCTTTGAGAGATCACTTCCTCCAGCATTGGGAAGTTGGCAAAGTTGTCTGTCTCAAGTCTTCTTTTTTACAAAGGAAGCTTTGCTTGAAAAGCCTGCAGTCTTTCTGTAACGTCCATAATCGTTACATCTGGTCCTTGAAATGACAGATTTACTTCATTCAAGTGACCGAAAATATCTGCCAAGTAAGCTAAGCCATAAATAAACTCCTTTCTGTCAAATTGCACTGATAGAGGATTTTGTTTTTCTCGTAAGAAGAATGAAACTTCCTTTCTCAGTTCCATCAAACGCTTCAAAACTTGACCTCTCGAAAGCCAGCGAACTTCAGTGTGGTACAAAAGTACTTCATGTTGTGCACCCATTTCTTGGCAAAGTCTTTTGAATATACGATAGTTTAAAGCTCGAGCTCTGACAAAGTTGACGATCTTTACAGAAACAGACAAAATTTCTTTTAAAGCTGGTGATAGAGTTTTTGATGCCAATGCATGTCGATGTAGAAAGCAATGAGTCACAATGATGTGAGGAGCTTCTTTCTTTACCAACGAAGCAAATCCTGAGGTTTTCCCAAGCATTGCGGGCGCTCCGTCGGTACACAAACTACCAATATTTCTCTTCCAATTGAAATCTTGTTTGGCAAAGAAATTGTTCACCATCTCTAATACGTCTGCAGCCTTTGTAGTTTCTGAGAGAGGCTCGCAAAATAGGAATTCTTCTTTAATTGTATCAGCGTGCATATAACGAACATATACAAGAAGCTGGGCACACTGAGAGACATCTGTGCTTTCATCCAGTTGCATGCTAAATGGAAATGGTGATGCTTTAAGTTCCTCCATTACTTGTTTCAGAATATTATTAGAAATGTCAATAATTCTGGAGCTGATGGTATCGTTTGACAAGGAAACGGCTTCAAGTTTCTTTCTTTGTTCTGTGCCACATACCAGCTCAGTCATTTCCAGAGCACACGGTTTTATCAATGTCTCTCCGATAGTGTGAGCTTTCTTTTCCTTGGCAATGCGGTAAGCGACCTTATAAGATGCTTCAAGGCAAGGTTTCTGCGTCTTGATGAATCCGAACTTCGGCAAAGTCCCCGATTTCTCAAATCGAGCCTTCTTAGAACGAAAAGAATCAACACTATCCAGTGCGTTTTTAGGATGAATAGATATGAGGTGCTCTTTCAGTTTCGCTGGCTTCAAACTTGCATTGGCAAGGACTTTACCACATAGAAAACATTGCGGCCTTTGGCTGCCATCACTATCAGTAACAAAGGTAAAACCAAAAGCTACATAATTTTCACTGTACTTTCTCTTCTTCGACATTTTTTTAAATTGGTAAAATTTTTAATTTATTTATCCTTCCAGGTTATAAACCTTTGTAGTAAAAAACACATAAGCAAATTGACAGCTTTCTATAATACTCACTGCAGCATACACGTGCACGGTTTTTTGTTCAATCTATTTATTCTATTACGACATAGACGTTGTGTATGATTACATAGGCCTATTTATCACAAATGCGATGTTGCTTTTTTAGGTTCTGATCGGTATATTCTTATTTGGATTTGCGGACCCCTTAAAGCACCATCATGGACCCCTTAGGGGTTCATGGACCCCAGGTTAAGAACCCCTGATCTAAAGGATCTTTAATGGATTGAAAATCACATGTAGCTGCATCTTGTCGTATTCTGCTTGCCAGTTCAGGAATAGTTTCGCCAGGTTTGCGTTTCATGTCAGACCAAAACTTGAAACGTTCTCTGACAACAAATCGTTTTGGGTCGAACTGCTCTGCCATAAACGTCTGAATATCATTCATGGTTAGCTCATGTATGCTTTTGACAGGTTGTTGCTGAGCCGCTAAGTTGCTAAGCATTTTGTAAACGGAGTTAGATTGGTTGGTAAGAAAAATTTGTGCTTGCTTGTTGTCGGGAATAGAGTTAGCAGTGACGAATGTTCGGAACCTTGCCAAATAATCAGTCCATAACTCAGATGTGGAATCGAATGGTTGAAAACTTGCCATCGGTGTTGGAACATTTTCTCGCGGGTTGTTCAAGCTGCTTTGTAAAATTTTCAGCTGCTCTTGAAGCATTGTCATTTGCTCTTGGTGTTGCTTGTTCTGCTCGCGATGCTCGTTGCGTAAAACTGCCATTTGCTCTTGGTGTTGCTTGTACTGCTCTTGGTGTTGCTTATTTAACAACAAAATCAGTTCAGAAATTTCACTCATTTTGACAATTCAAGCTTTAATGCAGATTCAACAAATTTTCTTTTTTTTTTCTTGACGCAGTTGAGTTCCTTGAATCCTCGTCGCCACTTTTACCTGTTGTATCTTTGCACGAATACACAGGTTTATTAAAAAACAATAATAAATATTCACAAAAGTACTTAGCCAAAAAAAACAACCGTATTGAAATAGAATGCTTTTAGTTCGTTTGCTGTAGTAGCTTGATAACTTTGAACTGACTGATCAACCGAAATAAAGGCGCATATTTAACTTGTAACAATTATGCTTGGAGATGTGCGTGTCCAATAATTGTTCGAGCAGAAGGCGCTGATTTAAATTAGAAGCGTTTAAGAAAACACTACGTCATCTATTGCACAATATCACAACAAAGGCGGAGGCCAGAAAGGCTTGGTTAGCCCAACTTTTTTGCCGGCTTTTTTCAACAATAATTGAGCGGTTTATTTATAGTCAAAATGCCTTTGAAATGATTAATATTCAAACAGTTTTAACTTTTTCCAAAATTTAATTTATAAGCTTCCTTTTTTTTAATCTTAATAAATTTTTACGGAAACTATTTACTTTATGAATAAGACAGAACAAACGCATACCCGACGTCACAGCATACGGTATTGAAAAATTCACTAGACAAAGCAACAAAATTATACCAAGCAAAATCCAACATTTCATTTAGTTTGTAAAATTTTTTATTAAAAATTTTGCAAACTAAATGAAATGTTGGATTTTGCTTGGTATAATTTTTAAATGGATTTTAAAAATTAGCTCTCTTCCTAAAGCAACAAAAAATAAATAAATAAAAAAATTTCACTCTTTATTCTTCATGTTACTCTTAACCTCATAAATCTATAGTTGATTTCAGTCTTTTACTGTAATTTAAAGCCTTCTATTATGACGTACTCTTTTTCTTTGTTAAGTAGGAATCGCACAATCAATACACAAATCTCCACTTAATTTAATTTATTTCATTATTTGCAAATTGCCTTATAAATGTATAGTAATTATTTGTCTTTCCGTTTTTAATTGAAAGCGCATGGCAAGCAGCTTAAAAGTGTAGCGATTAATTGGATAGCCCAAACATAACTTCATATTTTGACACAAAATAAAACTTTAGTTATTATCGGAGTTATAAAATTTTGTTGAAACGTTGAATTTTTACTTTTAAATGCTCAAAATTTTTATGCATTTTTCAAATTTCACATCCTGCCGTTTCATATCGTATGATCACGTGATAATACGCCCACTTCTATAAAGCGATGTGGCTTAGTCACTAATTGTAATATATAGGTTCTCTCCGGAAGACATTGGTTAGATAAGTTAACTTCTGTTATGATTATGCCGTATTAAATTGTCTCTATTATTGTAACTGTTTGTTTTAATTTTTTTTGTTTTTGTTTCTATTTGTATAACTGAATAAATACTCTGTAAATAGAATCAAGTTAGTGGTTAAAATGCTAAGTATAAACTACAGTAATTAAACTTGGACATAACATGCTTAACCACAACATGTGACCTCTGAAGAGTCCAACATTTTTTTGCGGAAACTTTTAAAATCGCTAAGAAGAATTTTTTCAGTTAATGCGAGACTTTAAATTGCGTGATCCGTTCACTGTTGTATTTTCCGATTGGTCGTTTTGTGGCATTGAAAACTGTTTGGCCGATTGTAAACTTAGTGTACTGATTAATTGGAGAAGTCTACCACACTGTATAAAAACTTGGTATTTTGGTCATAACGTTTTACTAAATAAGCTTCAGAAAATCTGCAATAAGTTTATGAAAAGGATATTTATTTCAAAATCTATTAAGAATTCAAAAAACAAAAATAACCAACATTATGTACAACATACAACAACTTTATAAGTTAAACATTGCTATTTTCATGCATAAATTTTTTAATAAACAATTGCCTACAGCGTTTAACAATGTATTTCAAACAAAAGCATCCAATGTGATCACAAGGAGCAACTCTCAAATTATGCCCGTATCATGTATAAATACGGTTTTCAAACAATTTATTAGATACATTGGACCTAAAATTTGGAATCAATTGCCTGCCAGCATAAAAAAGAGTAATTCATTGAGTGCATTCAATAAAAAAGCAAAAGTTTTCTTTCTTGAAGAACTATTTAACATCTAAACTACTAGCTTCCTCATGCAACTTGTTGCTGGTTTTCTTTCTTTTATGTTTCAGAAAATCATCTATATGTTCGAACAAAACAGTGCTCCGACGATTCAACTGCCTTACCGTCACAGATTGGAATAATTTTGCAACAAATTTGTCTTGACTTTATATCAACACGTTTATAATTTCATTAATCTTTTGTTCAGTAATGAAAATATTATTTAATTCTCTTTTTTTTCTTTTCTTTTTTTTCTACTTGTGTGCGTTGTACTAAGGCATTTGTTCTTTGAAATGATCATATAATCCAGAACAGGATTTCTTTCGGTGGGTTTGTTTGCCTGTTCGTCTGGTGGAGTATGTTCAAGCTTTCACTGAATTTGAGGCTTGATCATACTCTATGAGCCACACTCTGCTATGGTCCCACCAATGCACCGCCTCCACGGCAGAGTTTCGTTTTTATCAAATGATCTCAATGCAACTTAATTATTAATGTGCTTCTTATTTTTATCTTCCTTTCTTTCTTTCTTTTTTTTTTCTATAAATAAATTTATATTGAGGTGAAGCAACCTTGCTTCTTGTAATACAACGTCTATAAATAATTCATTGCTATCTTATCAAGCTACAACGTACATTCGTTTTGTTGCTTCTTCCTTTTTCTAATCCGCAGTCTTAATGATGTTTATTATTAAATAATTATAGTTACATTTTTATTATGTAACGGAGCAGAATAAAAGAAAATTGAACTGAACTGAACTGACAATCTTATAATTTTTATTGTATTGCGTAGCATGGCTCGATTTATACAATAGCGCATATTTTGTTTTTAATTTATTCCAGTTGAGTCATTCCAATCAAAAATTGATTTCAAATTGTTTGTGTTTTTGTGTCTGTGTGGCTACGTGTAAGCTGTCAAGAGTTGTTTTGACGTTTAGGAATATTAATTTTATAAAGAAATAGAACTGTTTTATCTGCGTGACGGACGAACTGTTCAGTTTAATATTGGCCATTGGGATGCTAATTCATTTTTACAGTTTAGTACAAAGCTGTTGAAGTGTTTAGTAAATCTTTTTAAAGTTAAATGAAGCTTAGGAGTCAAGTTTTACGTGAATCGATAAAGTTTATGTGAAGTTTGTAAATAATATAATGTTTATAGTTAGAAACTATGTTTTTTATCTATGGAGAGAGGATTTTTAAAGAATCCATTTGAACTTAGCCAGAACTTACTGTTTAAAGAACTCCAGTCTCGCGTTAAACTATTTGTTGAGCTGGAATAAATAAAGGAAACACAGCTTTGCTTTAGCGCAGGTATTGTGTTGCCTAGTTCAACTTATCCGTTTAGATTTCCCGTAAAAGTTTTGAAAAGAACTAAACTGACTTTGCTGCAGCAAAATAGCAACATTTTTAGATAAATAGATCGAAAGTCTTTCAAACAAAACTCTGAATATGCAGTCAATTTACAAGCTTTTGACTCCAAAAGCAAAACAATTAATATGAATTATAGAAATACCGTCAGCTTTTCTACAACACTCAGAAATCTAAATTTAGTTCAAATTTAATACCAGGTTTCAGAATACAGGGTGATCAATATTTAGCGTTACAGCTTCAAATAACTGTATGTGGGAAATATGTACAGTTGGAGTAACACAGGTAAAATATTGTTACAGAATGAATATAAATTCAGTACAAATACAATTTATTCAATATGCTTTCCGAGGAAGCAGTTGTTATCGGCCAAAACTGTGGAGAAACACCTCGCCAGAGCCAGAATTCTCTTCTCCCAGCTTGAGGCAGGCACGCTTCCTAACCTCGTTTTCAGCGACGAAAAGAAATTCGACGTTCAACACCATATGAATCCCCAGAATGATCGTGTTTGGTCACGTGATGGGGAGGTAGGACCTCGAAGAGTCACTCGGGACCAAGGGGCGGCGTCAGTGATGGTCTGGGCAGCCGTTACCGAATCTGGAAGAAGTCCTTTGGATTTTGTAGAACAAGGCGTCAAACTGAACCAAGAGAATCACCGAAATGACATTCTTGTTGGTTCATTGTTGCCCTGGGCAAAAGAACACTTCAAGAAACGTTCTTGGACGTTTCAACAAGATTCGGCACCGTCGCACGGAGCTAAAAAGACGCAGGAGTGGCTATCAGCCAATGTTCCCAACTTCATTTCCAAAAAGGAATAGCCCCCTTCATTACTTGATTTGAATCCTCTCAGTAGTTTATCAGGAAACTTTTGATCGCAATTGCGGGGGATCAACCGACGGGGGATGACGGAGGATGAATCCTCGGCGGGGGATGACGGAGGATGAATCCTCGGCGGGGGATGAAGGAGGATGAATCCTCGGCGGGGGATGAAGGAGGATGAATCCTCGATGGGGGATGACGGAGGATGAATCCTCGGCGGGGGGAAGGAGGATGAATCCTCGGCAGAGGATCTCGGTGAATTCCTAGACAGGGGTTAAATCCTCAGCGAATTCCTCAGCAGGGTCGAATTCCTCGGTTGAGGTTAAATCCAAGAAGGTTAAATCTAAGAAGGTTAAATGTAAAGAGATTAAATCCAAAGAGGTTTAATCCAAAGAGATTAAATCCAAAGAGGTTAAATTCAAGAAGGTAAAATTCAAAGAGATTAAATCCAAAAGACTGTAATCGATATATTTGATAACGATCAAAGTTATGAATAACTCTTTACATCAGCTAGCGGTGGCTAAAGATCTAGATGAAATTAGGTAATCGTGATTACCTAATTTCATCTAGAAACGGGTTCCATCCATGAACATAATAAATCAAATAGTTATTGTTCATTGAAACGTAAAAACTGAATGCTTGATGGAAGTATGTTAGATAATATAGTTGAAAAACAAAGAAATAGACCAAGAAGATACTAGGATGAGCATTAAGCTTATACTGAACCTGTCAAGGGGTTATTTAACAACTAGAGTAAAAAACAACTTTCTAACAGATGCTTTTTTCAAAGACTTATAAAAGATGTTTAAAGACACGTTGCAACAACAATAAACTTTCTAAAACATTTGTAACTAATTTAGAGTCTTGTAAAAACAAAGAGTGAACTTGAAAAATACGTTAGGTTTGTTACAAAGACAAAGTCTTGTAAAAATAAAAGCATGTATTTTTAAACCAGGATTAGCTTTCTAACCAATAGTTTTTTAACAAGTTTATAAGCAATTATCATGAAAGTCCTATCTCTAAAAAATAATTTGTAAAAAGTGATTTTTTCAAACAAATATAAACAAGGATTAGAGGTCACTAAAAATCACTTAACGTTCTAACGAATGTGTTCGAAAGTCAAAGTCTTGTAAAACTATAATCTGTTATTTTAAAACACTTTCTAATGATTTTATCAAGTTCACAAGTATAAACAAGGATAACTAACAACAGTAACCTTCTAACGAAGATGTCATTTTCCGAGTTCAAAGTCTTGTAAAACTTTTTTGAAACAAATACTTTTTTCAAAACCTTTCATTGGTTCAGATAAAAAGTTTATTGCGAGGGTATATAAAGCAGAACGTTTTGATTTCCTTATCATTACTTAAAAATGTCACAAGATTGCGTTGACTCTACCGTTTTTGGTAACCCCGAGGAATTTCCTTGCTATTTCCCCCGAAAGCGCCACATGTGCAGGGAAGAAGATCGGATGGAAACCTTTCGCAATTCGTGGTGTGATCAGAAACGACCGACAGCTCAGGAAATGGTCAATGCAGGTTTTTACTATAAAAAATACGGTGATCGAGTTTGCTGCTTTTATTGTGGAGGCCAACTGTTTCAATGGAAAGCCTACGACAGTGGTTCTCAACCTTTATAATTTCATGGACCCCTTTAACCAATATTCAAAACTAAATTCCCCCCCACCAGAAATTTAGTTTGTAGCCTAATTAGTATGTTTATATGAGCATGCAAAAAAGAGAAACTAAGTACAGTACTTACAATTTAACCTAAATTCTATAATTTTTTAGTGAAAACGTCCATGATTTTTTGTCGATTTGTCAATATGACGGCAGCATATGATTCTGTCCGGCACCGTGGCCTTACATGCAAGCTGCTTGAGGCTTGTGCCAGATAAGCACATGGTCAGAATAATCATGAAACTTGTCGGAAACCGAAGTTTTTATACTTACTACTGGTGACAGCAAGCAAAGCTGGATTCGCTGCCTGAAAAACAGCGTTGCTCAGAGATCGGTTTTGACTCTCCTTCTTTTCAACGTTTTTATATATACGTCTACATCGCCCTCTACAATTTCCAGAAAGTTTACCTATGCAAATGCTTTAGAATTTTTGCACTCCACTGGAAACTGGAAGGCCTTTGAGGAAACTTTAAGTCAAGACATGACTGAACATCTTGTGCATCTTTAGACGTGGAAGCTGAAACTCAGTCGCACTAAGATGATGACAGCAGCCTTTCATTTAAGTAAGGAAGAGGCCCAACGAGAGCTAAATGTTTTGTACAACCTTTAGAATTTTACCATTCTGTACAACCCCACTTATTTTGTGAAAAATCGCTCATGTTTCGTCATCATCTCGTGGAGCAAAAAACTATATTAGCGCGTCAAACTGCTGAGGCAACTTGCAGGCTCAGGTTGGGGTGCTGGAGCCAAAACACTGCGCATAGCTGCCTTACTTATGGTCTACTTAACAGCTGAGTACTAGACACCAATCTGGTGCTGCAACGCTCTTTATCGCTTAATAGACAGTGTCCTGTATGACGCCTTGCGCAGTGTAACTGGATGCTTGCGTCCCACTCCAATTGACCACCAACCAATACTTTCAGGCTTCCAGCCAGCTGAGTTTCGCCGACTAGGAGCAGCACTTTTCTTGACTAACGATGCAACCCTGGACCCTGACTGTATGTTAAATTCCTAGATTGGACCTAGAATCTCTAAAAATATCTGATCCTCTTTCCACCCTCCTAGTAAGTCTAAATGATTTTTCTTTTTTACCAAAAGCACTATTGCTGTTACTGCTGTAATCTTATTCCAAATCACTCCGCATTGGTTCAATGTTGCTTTCGCTACTACCACCAAAGTCATTAGCTAACTATCACTTGATATTGTAAAAAATGTTTGGAAATAACACATTCAATATTGATTTAATCGCAAACTATATAAATAATCAAAATGATGCTACAGGGGCCAATATCTTTATGATAAGTTCCGCCCAGAAAAGTTTTCATAGATCATTTTATAGGACTTCACTTCGCACAGCAATCAACTGATCAATTCATTTTTTTCCCTATACGTTACTATGACAGCAGTGACATCGAATTCGATAAAGTTATAAAAATATAACTAAAATTTGAGTAAGCAGTAGGCCGCATAAAAAAATTAAATGGGCGCAGTTGGACATTCCTTTTTTAGATTAAGCTATATTACAATACTAAGACAATTAGTATTGTATTAACAAATGAAAAAAGTTCAAGAATAATAGTTTTATGTAACACAAAAACCATAGCTATTATCAAAAAATTAATAGAGAATCATCAATCAAAAAGCAACAATTAACCATTATGATGTAGAAAAGCAAAAAAACAATTTACTCAATACGATCGCTTACATGAAAGTCAAATTTACCAAAATGAATCAAACTTTTGAAATGTTCTTCATATAAATAGTCTATAAACTATTACCGTTAATTCTAAAACGTTCAATTACATTTTAAAAAATTCCCCCTCGAAAATACAAAATTCCCCCCTAGTGGGGAATTCCCCCCCCCGGTTGAGAACCACTGGCCTACGACAACCCTTGGTACGAGCATGCAAAATGGTTTCTTTTGTGTGAGTACGTACTGAAAAAGCGAGGTGTGGAATACGTGAGAAATGTATGTAGCAAACACCTGGATTTAAAAAGACCCCAAATAAAAAACCCGACTCTGTCTACAGCAGCAAATCAAATACGTTCCATGCTCTTTGTAGAAGCAAAACAAAACCTAGACGAAATGATGATGTTTGACCCTCACGTAAAATTTGCAAAGAGTATAGGAGTCAAAGACACCAAAATTCGTCATGCCCTCATGCAACAATTGGAAAAGCACAACCGTAATTTCGAAAACCGTCAAGAGCTCCTGAACGCTGTTATGGACTTAAACCAAGAGGACAAGTGCATGAAATGCAAGAGCAATGAAAAGAACGCAGTTGGCATGCCTTGCGGGCATATGATTCACTGTTGGAGCTGTTTGCAAGACACGCCCTTTTGCTGGTTATGTTCACAAAGATTGACAGAAAAAATCCGTGTGTACAAAGCCTAAAACTTTTTTTCTTTTTTGTGGTTATAAAAACGTACACAGTCTCCAAAGCACACAACATGGAAAGCTACACCAACCAAGCAGACGAACTTCACCGTCAAGCAAACGAAATCAAGCACCCTATCGACTATCCGCCATATACAAGCTGCTACGAGACAATGATGGAACAACAACAACTCCTTTCACAAGCAAGGGAAATGGAAAGTGCGGCTAGAGATATCCGAACGCAAATGAAAGAAATCGCCGCATCCGGGCTGACAATTCCGTCCTCGACCTTGCTGAGAAAAGCGATTATCAGTGTGAAGAACGGAAAAGTGATGTTTTGCATCGATCAGCTTTCCAAAGTCGTTAACTTGTTGATGGGCAACCTACAGCATCTTTTATTTTGACCTAAATCCGACACCAAAGAGTACGTCATCCTCTTGTTCTGGTCTACCAACATGGACGATTCCGAATGTGAAATTCAGAAAAAATTCGAAATTATCAAGCAAGAAATCGCTGTCGATCACTTTCAACTTCGCTGTGTTGTGGAAAACGTACCGTCTCCGAGACGTCAATTTCTATACTTGCTAAACAACTAAGTGTGTTTGAAAGCGCAAAGCGACGAAGTCTACCACCTACCGCCGGACAACAAGGAACAACTAAACAACTTTCTCCAACTCCTCAAGAATCCTGGACCGAAACGAAAACTTGCAAGCACGCCTTGATGTGTATTATTTTATTAATAAAATACAATACAATCAACGTTGTGATAATTCACGAATAGATCGTTTTCAGTTAGGTTAGACGTAAATTCAGATACAATAATATTAATAAAATACAATCAACGTTATGATAATTCGCGAATAAAACGAGAGGTAGAACGATCGTTTTCAGTTAGGTTAGACGTAAAATCAGATACAATAGCATGCATAGGTACACCGCGACAACGAAATAAAATATAATACACACAATAGTGACCGCAAACGTTCGAAAATAAGGCTTGTAAGGTTTTGCGATTGTAAATCCAACCGGTTAGGGAATAAGTGTTTATGTAAGACTCGAGACCGACCAAAGCAGGTGCTAGTCCGTAGCTATCGAAATATTCTTCTCGACCGCGTTTGTCAAAGTAAACAGCAATCCAATGTTCTCCGGGTTCGTTGCTCGGATCGGAATTGATGACGTAGGCAGAAGGAAAAACAGGTTTTTCCAGCTGATCAAAAGCACAGACTTTTTTAAAGATTTTTTCGTTTCGGAGCAAACGTTCGATTTGCAGCGTGTTCATGCTGTGTAGTCAAAAGCAACGTTTCTGTTTTGATCGATTTCCAGTAGGTTGTCGTTTTCGGCAAACACAATCACAGTAAGAGTGCGTGCAGTAGCAGTAGCAAAATGAATTTCGATCCGTATGTTGCCGTGCTTTATCAATTCGAATCCGACCTCGCTCGAATCCATCTGAGGTGTGAGATCGAAAGCGAACAAGGCACAACCGTCCTTGTACTGTTCTCGCGAAATAGCGTTCCCCGTGTCGCGATAATATTGACCCGTTTGCGTAAACAAACGAAGATAACTTCGAATAAAACGATCGTTGGTAAAATCCGGTTGCAGCGGTTTGGAAGGGATTTGAACTCCGTCCCGGTAAATCGTCATGAAATTGATGTTGTTGTGCTTGAAATGAAAAGGAGATTTGGTTATGACACCGTTGTATGCGTCGTTGTCCACCACACCGACTACCAATCGAGTAGGTAGCTGACCCAAGAACAGGTTTTCTTTGGTGATGCTTCGATTCCCTGTCGGCACGGTAAAACTCTTGACTTCCACACGTCGGAGCGGATATTATGCAGTGGCGTGTTGCAAGGCTTTGACATGAGCAAGTTGTACGGCCGGGTTTGGCTTTACCTTGCGAACAAACAAAGTCACTTCTTTCAAAGACACTTTGTTTTGTGCTTGGTTTGCGTTTCCGTGCAAGCAAAAAAGATCCTTGGATCGAATCAGACGCAAGCGTACTTCCACTCCGTTCAACAAGTAACGATTTTGAAAGGTCAAGTCAATGTGCAGTTTCCCCATCATATCAATTTCTTTGCTTTCTGCAGCCAAAGCTTTGCGCTGGGTGTAGCCCTTGTTTGCTGTAGCACAACTATCAAAATGTCCGCTAGTATTGCGATGCCATAACAAAGCGGAAAGCTGAGAATTTTTCGCTTCTTGTCCAAAACTAAGCAAGTTTTCAATGTAAGCTCGATAAGGATAATTGTTGTTGGACTGTGTGACGACCGAACCGTTCAAGTAGACATCGACTTGCGACCACAGCGTGTGTAAAAAATTACATTCGGGTGCAATTTCCGCAGTCTTTGCCAAATCATCTCCGTTTGACGTAGTCACGCTGGCACGCACATAAAGAAAACTATTGGCCAGATCAATGTAGTTGGAATTTTCAGCACTAATCGTAAATTCAATAGGACCTGTGGAAGTCAGCACCGATACAGGATGATATTCGGTAAAACTACCGTCTTCCAAACTAGTCTAACTCGGGGGCACCGAAAACAAGTCCAGTTGAGAGGTGGTGGATTCTGCCGAACTAGGATGTACTAACGTTGCCATGGTTCACGTAAAAATGTCGTGATGTTTCTTGCGTTTCTTCTTTTGTACTTTTCTCGGTGCCGCCTTTCGCTTTCGTTGGGCCGCTTGCAAGAGATTCGTACCTGCTGCTTTGGCTTGGTCGATGGCAGCTTGTTTGACGTTTTTACCCTGTAGGACGTCGGAAGCAAAGTCGACACCGCTTTGCAACACTTGTTTTCCCAGGGTTTTGGCACCTTTTTTAACCAAAGGAAGAACGCTTTTGGCAATGGAGCTGAACAGATTATCTAATCCATAACCTTGTTGCACTCGTGCCCCAGCAAAATAAGGCATGCCATGACCGACTTGAGACAAATAATAGTTTTCATATGCTTTTGCGTCACAACAATATTTGACCCGCATGTTTCTGCTACCATCGATAAATAACAAGTTTTTTGTTCGGACTCGGTTTTTATAACGAATTTAGTTTTCTCGGTCGTATATGCAAAGTCACAATCACTTTTCCCTGGCGAAAACGAATTTGTTTTGCTTGATCGTCGCGAAATGAGATGTGAATATCGCTAAAATTTTTCTTCAAGACAGGATGGTATTGTATTTTATCATACCTTTTGGAGACATAAGCACCCGACTTCCCTGTTACCGGAAGGACAGCAAGCAAGGGTGCGAGCGTGTGACCCACTGTTCTGTGCTCGATAACGTCGCAATAGACATAGATGGCATTCACGGTGTCTATGTTGGCAACGTTTTCTGAAGTATACTCTCCGATTTCTGTATAATACTTCTTTTCAAAACCCAAGAGAGACGCCAACTCGTCGGAAAAAGTCACCGTCACATCTGGTTGCATGCTACCTTTGCGTTCCACTGTAGGTGCTCCATTTTTGTGCTCAATGGATACCGTGGTACGTTGCGTTTGAGGATTGTAGGTGAGATCAAAGAGAAAATTGATTGGTTTCGTCAAAACTCCTTCACTGACCAACGTTTTGTTTCTAGCTTGAAACATTCGTTTCATTTCATGAAGTATCTGACGCACAACGTATTGGGGTTGTTGGTAGTAGCCTGCTGGTAGCACTGCAAAAAATTGCACAGCACCGCGTAGATAGAAAATGTAACATTTGTTGGTGTCGATGTTGTACCAGCTGTTGGGATACAAAATCTCGGACAGACCCAACTCCCACGATCCGGACAAGTTGATTTCTTTGGGCAAGTGCACCGTGTAATCGGAAACTTTGTTTTCAGGAAAAATGTCCATAGAAGAATTACTTGGGAGGGTGAGGAACATGTTTGCTGAGAAAGGGCGACGGAAGCAAATAAACGACAGAGCTACTGAGCAGACTAATTCAGAGTTCTTTGTTGTCGTTGCTTTGTGTAAAATTGTATAAGCTCATCGAAACCACAATGTAAATCATCAAAACTTGTTCACTAAACAAAACAATATCAAAAGTGTTTATAGGAGGCATACCATGTCTTTTTCAGAGACCCAAGAATTAAAAGAGTAAGGATACCCAAACCACTTGACTAAGAATTCAACACCTTTCTTGCGCTTGCGTTGTTGAAGAATACGCTCGACTCGAAACACGTCATCCTTTTTATAGATTTTCTGTAACTCTTCTTCGTAAAAAGTTCTTTCCAACCACTCGCCTCCTAAATCTTTGATTTTATAATAAGGAGGATTGTCTCGGAACACTCGAGCAACTTGAAACAGTTCGTCGGTCCATCCGGGTAAGTAGCCTTTGCGAAAACGCATTCGCGACATGGACAGTCGGACTTGGTCGCCTACTTTCAGTTTCGGTTTTCGTAATTCGGGATCGGCATAGAGCGTGAGCCAAACCGACTCTTGGTTCTTTGCATTGACTGAATTCGGAGCACGTCCGATGGATCGGTGATGGGTGTTGTTGTAGGACTCGACCAGAGCAGGCAAGACTTCCACGTACCTTCAGCTGTTGGTATAGGTAAAATAACGCCAGAGTCTTTCCTTCAGCGTACGTATGAAACGTTCTGCTATGCTTGCTTTTGTGTCGAAATTTTGCGTATGAAAATGATCAATGTGACGCTGCTTCAGCCAGCTTTGAAAGGGGCGGTTGAGAAACTCACGCCCCATATCCGTTTGCAGTTTGGAAAACTTACCAATTTCAGGCATCACACGCTCAAAAGCCTCGATCATGTCCGAACTAGATTTGCTTTTCAAGTAAGTGGTAAAGGCCTTTTTCGAAAACACGTCCACGACCACCAAAATATACTTGTAATTATCGTTGTAGGATTTGAGTAGGGAAAAATCAACGAGGTCGGCTTTCATTTGAAATTGAGCACCGGGCACGATCGTTTTTCTTCGTTTGAATTTTTTTCTCACCGGTTTGTGAAGCGTGTAAGTGTCTTGCGATTGCAACCACTGCTTCGGAAAGCGTCGAGCTCCCGAGAAAGAGACACTTTTGTTCGGGTTGTAATAATCTAAACGCTCTCCCATAACATCGATTCGAACTCGCGAACGCCAGGTAAAGTAGGATCTCTTTTCTTTAATGCAGATTGAAACAAATCGTCAATATTCGAACCTGGTACCACGCGATTGTCGAGTATCATGCGACCTTTGTCACCCCAGTCCAAGTTCTTTTTGCTGGTCGCGTCTTTGAGGAGTTTTTTGGCTCTGACATGTTTCTTGTATCGTTTTAAAACTGTGTTTTCAGACAAAGGTTTTCTTGCAGACGTTTTCGGTTGAATCTTTTTCAAAAATACTTTTGATTTTTGCAACGCTTCGTTATAAAGGGTTATTTTTTCGCTGTCCGGACGGTTTGAAGTCAAGATTTTATGCATTTTTTGATCGAGGTCGGAAAGCGCCTTTTTTTCAGGGACCAGTTTTGCATACACTTCCGGTTCCAACGCAATTAGTTTTCTCATTTTATAAGACTTCCTACCACACTGGTTATCACAGGAGCCAGAGCGGATAGCAAGAGCGGAAGAAATCCTCCGGTTTGAACGAGTTGCTTTTTGGTCTTTAACGCCACCTTACGATCAACCAACTTTCTTAGTTTGGTCTTGTGCTGTCGTAGCTTTTGTTTGTAATGCCGCGATAAAGTAACGTTTCCCTGAAGAATATTATGAGCGCAGTCGCAAAGACAGCGTATTAACTCTGGCGATGCTTTGTCTAGAATACGCTTTCGCGAGGGTGTGGAAGCGTTTTGAAGCAACTGCAGCGTGGGTCCGTTTTTTCGCAAGCAATTCATTGGTATACGTAATGAATGTCGTCTGGAAAAATTCCTGTACGCAATCTATCTCTATCGTGCGTTTCACAGCGCAAGTCAATCAACAAATAACCTCTCTGTGAGGAGACCGCATTTTTATAAGCGTCCAATGCGCTTTTATAGGTTTTCGGATAGATTTGTCGCATAAAATGTGCGATTTGGTTGGTGTCCCTACAGTTTTTAAAAAGAACAATCATTTGAGAGTTTAAACTTATCTCGCGCAGACCCTTGTGAAACAAATTCTGTACGGTCATGAGCACGCTGAAACGATAATGATGCGAGTAGACGCTATAGATTTTAGCCAAGAATTCCGCATTGGCAAACATTAAGTCGTCGAGTATGACAAACGTGTTTTGATATTCTTTTAATTCTTCTACGTTTGGAACGCCTTGCTTAAAGTCGATTTTTTTAGCGTGCTGATCGAATAGCTTTGCCAAACCTCGTAGTGGTATATCACGCGTTCTATTTCTGGACAAAACTCTTTTAAACTGTCTGCAAATCGTAGTACCCAAAAGGTTTTCCCGACGCCCGACAGTCCAGCTACAATAAAACAGCTCGGGTTTTCAAACCGCAACGACATCACGATAGCAAATGAGCTTACAAGTGCAGAACATGTAATTATATTGTCACATATTATAATATTAAAAAAGGTGACGTTATTTGATAAACTGTGTCATAAACGTTTTTATGTATATTATTGTTATAAATAAGGCTCAGTCGTACGTGTAAATAAAAGATACTATAGTGAAACATATAACAAGTTTTTTAACAGATATCAATTTCTTAAAAAGGTAAAATACAATTTAGATTATAAAAGTCGCATTCACCATTATTATAGGCTCGTGTGAAAAAACAATAAAAATTCATTCAGTTGCATTTACTAGTATAAACTCGAACGAAAACAGCAATTATTGAGATTCAGTACGAGCATAAAAAGACTTACAATGTTATGCAGACGCTAAACATTACAAAAAAGATGATAAAATCTACAAATAATTTACCAAAACTTTCTAAAAGTTTTTTGTTCAACTATCGTATAAATTCAACTTCAAATACTGTATATTGAAACTTGTAACAAGTTTTAAATATTGTCGAAAACACAGCCGAAAGCACAAATCGTATTCAGTTTAAGCTCTGTAATAGCATTGAGTGAAGAAAAGGACTTGGATATAGTAATGTCTGCCAGCGTAAATACAATAAAAAACGAATAAGACAGTAAAAATTATAAAAAGATGATGAAATATACAAATAAATTACTAAAAATTTAAATTTACAAAGGTTTTGTGTTCAACTATCGTGTAAATTAAACCTCAGATTTTATACAGTGAAATTTTTAACAATTTTATAAAAGATTCTTATAAAATATCACTTTCTTAAAAAATTTTCTAAGGCGAAAAAACAAGCTGAGTCGAATTTCAATAAAGCTGTAATCACGCACAAAAAACAATTGCATTCGGTTTGTAATAGCCTCAAGCGAAAACAAACAAGGTTTACAGAAATATATATTACTACGTTTGTGCATTAGACAAAAGGCGAGCAAAGATTTACAATTAAAAACATCATCTTTTTCATCATTTTTTTGTTTTTATTTTCATAAATTTATTGTGGGGCTCCGTAGATAATGGTCAACCTCTTCATGAGCTCCATAACAATAAAAGTTTGAGAACCCCTGCTCTATTTCTGCTTAGCATTTGGGTCGCCACAAAAAAAGGTTGAGAAGCACTGCGTTATGATATTGGTCAAATGTTAAAGGGTTTTGGTGAATACAGACCCTTTACTTACCTGCTTGTTCTTATCTCCTAGACAGAAATAGGTTTTAGAGGTTAATGAAATCTGTTTGTTTCCAGAATACTCCACTTTCATTAGACCTAATGTTCTTTGTGAATATTTATTGTACTTTTGACAACATTCGTGTTTTTTCCAATCCTGACCAGCTGTTCTTTGTCTAATATAATTCTCTACGTGTTGTGGGCATGCCTCAGCAGGCAACCAGCGAAGCCTGTCTCGAAAATACTCTTCTTTGGCATCTTCCGGGACGCAATCGTCCAGAGAGCGACGACTGATGGCAAAATACATGGAGTCTGTGTCACTTTCTAGGAGTTCAAAACAACGTTCGGGTATGTACCTTTTCAAAAAATGATAAAAAAATTTCAACATATGTAATTTGGAATTCAGATATACGTTTAATCCAATTTGTATCGGTAAATCGTGAAGTATGTTTCGTTTTAAACTTTTCACTTCATACACATCGGAAATGATTTCATCTAGATGAACAAAATGAGGGTCATTGATACTTTTATTAATTGTGTCTTTCGAGTGGTACGTTATATTTCGATGTTTTTCCTTATTTAATAGACTTGCTGAGTACAACGAATTTCCCGTTAATTTGTTTGTCAATGCGATCACCGTTTTTGATTTGTCCAGATCGGCTTCTCTTCGAGAATTGACGATTTCATTGGCCAGGGTTTCGAAACATTTTTGAGGGTGAAATTGAATGAATTCATAAATTCTGGTAATTTTAAGCCCTAAATTTAAATAGAATTCTGCCATTTCCGTGTTGATTAAAATTTCTTTTCCAAAGTAGCTACTAATTAAATATTTTTTCGGTTTTTTTAGTAAATCATGTTGTTCTGCAACCTTCTCCATGTAGACACCGATATCCTCTCTTGCTATGTTTGTATACTTGATAATTGGTGGGAAATCTCTACAAAAATGTTTCAAATTTTCTGGGGTGTGAATATTCACAATTAAAAAACCGAATAGTTCTTTATTTTCTATACCTTTCAAAATTTTTTCAAATGATAGTTAATGTCTCGGTTGCACGCATTTCAACGTTTTTAAAAAGGAAACAATTTCGGATTGCTTTTTCATTCTCAGCCACTCACACTCTTTGATGACCACTACACGAAACCCTTCCGCGGTAAGGGCTCGTTTCTTCTACTGGGTTGCTTCTCTAATTTGGCTAAAAGGTATGTTTTTGATTGGGTGTGTTTCCCGAAGGCTACCATCTGCATCGCGATTCACATTGCACGCGTCACAACCGTGCCAAAAACAACCCTCGAATTCATATACTGTATTCGTTTCTTCACAAAACCCATCAACTTTATAACTATACTTTGAAACAAAACGCTCCCCGATATTGTATCTACTTTGAATAAACCTTCCTTCTTTTTCTTGCATGAAGCATAACCATTCATAGGACATCAATCCGTATCGGGAGCAGGAGTCCGGTCTGTAATTTTCTGATTCTTTGTATCTGCAAAAATATCCTGTAGAGTTGTTTTGAGCGATGGCATGAAAGTATAGTGAATTGGCGTCCAGACCTAGGATTTTTTCTGTTGTTTCCGTGTTCGAAATTTTGTGGTTTCTTATTTGAGTTTCTCCTGCTGCTGCATATCGACAAAAAACAATACTAAGCCCTCCAGTAAGTTGATTTCGTAACGTTTTATACAAATCCGCGTGTCTTTTCGGGAACAAACAAAAAAACTGTTTTTTTCAATTTTCTGCATCATTCTTGGTTTCGCAATTCCACGGACTGAAAAAGAACGTTTGAAAATATCTAAATTTTGCTGTTTATAAGGGATTAACAGATTTCCAACCGCTTGAATAAAAGGCACACAATCCAAAAGGTTATAATATACTAACATTTCGCGCAAACTCTTCCAACCTTTCTCCGACCATGTTTTTTGAACTAGAGCATATTCTTCTGTGGAAATATTCGATTTTGTCAGAGATGAATAAAAAGCTTGGTGATCTGGTAAATCACTTTCTAATTTCTCTAACCCGTCTACAAACTCGTACGGAAAATGGAATTTTTCCAATTCGCTCCCGTATGCAATCAAAAACTTTCTGTATGAAAAATCAGGTGCAAGAAAATGTTTAATGTCGAGAAAACGCAATGTGGATGTTTTTATGCAGAGATAGTTGTTGGCCTTTTTAATTACAAAATCGATTTGGTTCAGCAGATGTTCAACCAATACAGGTTTTACCAAGTTTAGATCGTACGAAGAAGAATTAAAACCAAGGACTATCAACTCGCGGCAGTAAGAATCAAACTCTTTTATTAAATTTTCTTTTCTTATGTTTTCACTTCTTTCCAAAGCTTCAAAAGCAGTTTTAAATTTTTCCTTGACAAGACGGTAAGCAGACAGGGATATGGCTTCTAAATAATCTAATAAATTTTTAATTAATTCTTTTTCATTTCCAGACGTTATGAAACATTTTCCTTCTTCAAATCCAGGGACATTGGATGCAATTCCAACACTCATCGGAACGTGACGAGCTTCAAACGACAACTTGGGTCCGTTTTCAGGCAGCTGATCGCGATACAAGTAAGCTTCAAAGTCGTAGCATGCATAAAAAGGGTAAAAACGATCTTGTTTGGGAATCTGTATTCCAATTTGTTCCAGTCTTTCAAATATTGTATAAGAATTATGGTAAACGCCTCCGGGAAAGTTTTCGTGAACTGTGGTCAAACATGTTTTGGTATGACGGTAGTAATTATTATTACGGTACCACAACTTATCACAATGTATACACTGATAAACACGACAATACTTTTCAAAATCTAGAATTAAACTTAAATGGTTTTTAAATACATTTACTTTCATTGTTTCGTTATATAATTCGCGGCTACATTGAATTATTTTTGTTTTGTTATTTTCTAATTCATATGCAACAATGTTAATCTTATAAAAATTTTCAAGTTCAACAAAATCGAATAAACTTACACCGAAAAATTCACTTACGTCAAAATGGGTACAGTATTCATAAAACAATTGCTTTGCAGCTCGATTGCATCGATGGCGGTCGGCACCGCGGAATATGGCCAGGCATCGGAAAAAACAAAGGTTGTCTTCTGCTGATACGTTTGCCAGTCCGTGGTTGTTCATGATGAAATCCGGTAAATCGATGGGAGCTCCTAATGGCGCGTCTTGCAAATGGTTGATATAAAAGGTAAGGTTTGAAATTTGAATTACTTTCCATTTCGTGTCTGGTCTTGTTATATTCTCCATAAAACTTTCTTCTGCAATAGAATTTAAAAAATCCAGCAATTCCTGTCTATTACTTATTAACAAAGCAGTTTCCAACATTAAATGGTTATTATAGGAAGAGTGAAAATAGCGAAGTTCATTGGTTTCAATATTTTTTAAAACATAAGCCAAACTATAATTGATTTTAAAGCGGTTTTCCTGTTCCTTCATGATTGCTTCTGAAATATTTTGAACCATTTCTTTCATATCTTTGTTGTAATAAAAATTAAAAATATTTTGCACTTTGTTTTTCCTGCAGAAAGTGCGAATGCTTGACCAGTATTTCTTCATAAATTCTTTTATATCATCATCTGTTTCGTCCATTTGCTCGTCCTCAACAATATCATGTTTCGATTTTTTGGTTGCAGGGCATGTTGCTGCTTCAATATTACTACTTCGTTTTATTTTTAAAGATTTCTTTTTATTTGAACTACAACTTGCCTTGGAGCCTTCTTCCAAACTGGACACTGGTTTGTTTTCGGATGCTGCTTCTTTACTCGAAAGGTTAGTGCAATTATGTTCTTTTAATTCTTTAACAGTTTGGAAATTTTTATAACATTGTCTGCATAGACAGCACAATTTTATATGTTTTTTCAAGTTATCTTTTCTTGCAAATTTTTTATCGCATTTTGAACATGCTACCTCAGTCTTCCTGTGATGAATAGATGATCGATGACGTTGCAAATGATCTTTCCGTTTGAACGACTTATTACATAATATACAGTCAAAATTTTCGTTTTTGTGCATTGATGTAATATGCCTCATCAAGTTGCTTTTAAGGGTAAATACTTTCAAGCATATATTGCATGTGAACGACATTGTGAATGATCAAAAGCTCCAGCAACCGCACTTATATACCCTCTTCCTATGACGTCATTTCTCGCAAATGAAAGATAACTGCTTAAGCAAAACCTTTATTTAACATCAATAATTTGACCGGAGGGTAGATCTTGTCAAGTTTCGTGGGTAACCAATTAACAATTTTTCAGATGACTAGCTCTCTAATACTATTTCGCAAACGATCTAATGTGTTTATAACGATGATTTTGAACTTGGTCCAGTTTTTTATAATAATTAAAATAACTTATTAGAAAGCTACTTGTTGTTTTTAACCTCTTTCCAGACCTTGTTTATACTTGTGAACTTGATTAGAAAGTCGTTTTAAAATAACGGAATATACGAGGTCTGTTCAAAAAGTATCCGACTTTTTTGTATAAAGCACACAACACAATAAATTTTGCAAGTTTTATTCAATCTCCTTCAAAATATTCCCCTTGGTCGTTCACACACTTATCCCAGCGCTTCTGCCACTTCTCAAAACACTTCATAAACTCCTCCCCCGGAATGCTCTGAAGCTCCTCCGTCGCTTTTTTCATAATGTCTTCTCTTGACTGAAATCGCCTCCCTTTCAGAGTTGTTTTTAGCTTAGGGAACAGCCAGAAATCACACGGTGCTAAGTCGGGAGAGTAAGGAGCCTGTCTAATAAGTGGCATGCTGTTTTTGGCTAGAAAAGCTTGGACCACATGTGCAGAATGAGCGGGAGCATTGTCGTGGTGAAGCTGAAAATTCTTTGCTGCCCACATGTTTGGCCGCTTTCTTCGCACAGCATCACGAAGGCGACGTAGAATCTCCAGGTAGTACTCTTTGTTGATTGTTTGACCTTCTGGTGCGTATTCATGATGCACGATGCCACGGGAATCAAAAAAACAGGTCAGCATAACTTTCACATTGCTGCGGACTTGCCGAGCTTTTTTTGGGCGTGGTGATTCCGGATGCTTCCATTGTGATGATTGAAACTTGGTTTCTGGGTCATAACCATACGTACTTGTGAACTTGATAAAATCATTAGAAAGTGTTTTAAAATAACAGATTATACTTTTAAAAGGTTTTGACTTTCGAACACCTTTGTTAGAAGATTAACTGTTACTGACCTGTCTTTCCAGATCCTTGTTTATACTTGTGAACTTGATGAAAATCGTTAGAAAGTCGTTTTAAAATAACAGATTACGTTTTAACAAGGTTTTGAACTCGTTTGACTTTCGATAAGTAACATCTTCGTTAGAAAGTTAACTGACGTGTCTTTCCGAAACCTTGTTTATACTTGTGAACTTGATAAAATCATTAGAAAGTGTTTAAAATAACAGATTATAGTTTTACAAGACTTTGACTTTCGAACACCTTCGTTAGAAGTTTAAGTGATTTTTAGTGACCTCTAATCCTTGTTTATATTTGTTTGAAAAAATCACTTTTTACAAATTATTTTTTAGAGATAGGACTTTCATGATAATTGCTTATAAACTTGTTAAAAAACTATTGGTTAGAAAGCTAATCCTGGTTTAAAAATACATGCTTTTATTTTTACAAGACTTTGTCTTTGTAACAAACCTAACGTATTTTTCAAGTTCACTCTTTGTTTTTACAAGACTCTAAATTAGTTACAAATGTTTTAGAAAGTTTATTATTGTTGCAACGTGTCTTTAAACATCTTTTATAAGTCTTTGAAAAAAGCATCTGTTAGAAAGTTGTTTTTTACTCTAGTTGTTAAATAACCCCTTGACAGGTTCAGTATAAGCTTAATGCTCATCCTAGTATCTTCTTGGTCTATTTCTTTGTTTTTCAACTATATTATCTAACATAATTCCATCAAGCATTCAGTTTTTACGTTTCAATGAACAATAACTATTTGATTTATTATGTTCATGGATGGAACCCGTTTCTAGATGAAATTAGGTAATCACGATTACCTAATTTCATCTAGATCTTTAGCCACCGCTAGCTGATGTAAAGAGTTATTCATAACTTTGATCGTTATCAAATATATCGATTACAGTCTTTTGGATTTAATCTCTTTGAATTTCACCTTCTTGAATTTAACCTCTTTGGATTTAATCTCTTTACATTTAACCTTCTTGGATTTAACCTCAACCGAGGAATTCGACCCTGCTGAGGAATTAGCTGAGGATTTAACCCTGTCTAGGAATTCACCGAGATCCTCCGCCGAGGATTCATCCTCCTTCATCCCCCGCCGAGGATTCATCCTCCGTCATCCCCCGCCGAGGATTCATCCTCCGTCATCCCCCGTCGGTTGATCCCCCGCAATTGCGATCAAAAGTTTCCTGATAAACTACTCCTCTCAATTTTGGTATCTGGGAGTACCTCGAAAGCAAGGTCTCAGCAACACATCATATAAGTTTGGAGGCACTGAAGACGAAACTACAGAAAGAATGGTCGAAAATGCCCTAGGATGTGATTCGTGACTCTTGCAGGTCATTTTCGAGGTGTCCTCAGCTTATAATTGATTCAAATGGAAAGCATATTGAATAAATTGTATTTGTATTGAATTTATATTCATTCTGTAACAATATTTCACCTGTGTTACTCCAACTGTACGTATCATTTCCCACATACAGTTATTTAAAGTTGTAACGCTACATATTGATCACCCTGTATATGAAAATGAAATAAATCAAGAATAAAAAAATTTTGTCTTTTTTTGGGGGGATAAGCAACACCATTTACATAATTTTTAAAAGTGTATTTTAAAAACTGCTTTTTTTAATACCCAATACGATTTAGTTCATTTATATTTAATTTTAATTTATTTGCTTTCACTCATGATAACGGTAATAACCTTTCAAGGCAGTAAAAAAGTAAAATGTCATTAAAAAAATAAAAAAAAAAACAGAAGCAAACGGACATATGTGTGTAGCGATTAATTGGACAGCCCAAATATTTTTACACAAAATACAACTTTAATTATTATCGGAGTTATAGAATTTAGTTCAAAACGTTGGATTTAACTTTCACATGCTCTATTTTTATGCAATTTTGAAATTCACATCCTGCCGTTCTATATCGTATGATCACGTGGTAATACGCCCACTTGTATACAGCGATATGGCTCAGTCATAAATTGTAATATATTGAGTTGCTCTCCGGCAAATATCGGTTAGATAAGTTAACTTCTGTCATGGTAATGCTATACTAAAATTGTCTCTATTATTGTAATTATTTGTTTTAATTTTAATTTTGTTTTTATTTCTATTTGAATAAGGTGAATAAATGTGCTATAAATAGAATCAAGTTAGTGGTTAACCTTCTGAGTATAAACTGCACCAACTAAACTTGAACATAACGCTCCTAACCACTACATGTGTACTGTAGGGTATAATGTATGGTCAAATATATATTCGATACATCAAATCAGATTATTTCCTTGTTAATTTTTTAATTTTTTTGATACGATAGTGTAAAAAAACGCAATTTTGGTGGAATCAAGTTTAACTTTGCTTTATTAAATTTGTAAATTTGTATAAAAAATTTACTTGTAAAAATATAAAAATATTACAAACTATCAAGACTAGAAGGAATCCAAAAATGGTTGTAGATAACACGCAAAATTTATTAAATCGAAACTTTTGGTTTTCATCTGAAAAAGATACAAAAAAAAACAGCAAAGAAAAAAAATAAAAAAATTGTACCAAACTAAACAATGCACATTCAAAATCAAGTTTGAATCAAAATTGGTTATTCTTGTTATCAGAAGCGCCGGAAAATTTTTCGGCGGCTGGAGCAAATTTAGAAAAAGGGTATTTTTTAAATTGAATAGGCACATCAAAATCACTATCAACACTATCAACAAAAGCATATTAGAGAAAAACTTTACTAAAAATTTATTGATGACAAAAAAATTGAAAAAGTTATTTGTGGTACAAAATTTAAAAATAGATCTTTGTCTGACACTCTTCAGGAAAAAATTGTCAGAATGAAAAAAGCAAGTCAAATTGAGTTATAAAGAAAAGATCTTTCATTGAGATTGAGTCTTTTGGGTTAACCTATTCTATCATAACGTTTAAGGAAGGAAAAATTGTTGTTTTTTTTCTTGAGTATACATTAGAGAAAAACAGAAAGAATCGAGAATATAGGTGTCCAAAAACGCAAAATTAATGTTATTAGTATTTGTTCATAGGATGCTTAAGATCCGCTCGAAAAGCAAATTGCAAACAAAATTGGGGAAATTTCGATTTGTTTTAATCAGCAAGGGCTAAGCGGAACGTATAATAAATTTTCTTTTATCCAAAAAGTTAAACAACTAAATCAAAGCAGGTTTACCAAGAGAAAAAATGTCCGATTGACTTCTACCTCCATTGAACTGTTTCAACAAGATTTCAAAAACAAAACACCGCTGAAGGTAAACACTGCTTGTTGGTCATCAAACTGCATGTAATATTTACAACCCGACAGCTCTCGCCAGCAACTAAGAAGGAGGTGCTACCTTCTTATAATAGTAGCAATGTTATCTAACAATTTGCGTGCCACTGTAATAGAAGCTACGGTGGTCGGATTTCTTTCTAATGCTTGCAAGAGCGCATCCCCAAATCTATTGATTACCACTTGAAAAATATTTCGGGCCAAATTCGGGTCCAGGATGGACCTTATAGATGAGCAACTTATTTTTTAAACACCAAGTATTTTAGTTTATTTTCGGGCGTTTTCAAGCCTGTTTAGGGCTTCAAATCAATTTTGGGGTTCGGCCGGGTTTGGGCCTGAACTAATTGGCCCATTTACAAATCCAAAAGTTAATAACTTTATAGTTTAGCAATATTATCCATAAGATGAAAAACATTTGACAGCTTAACGATTTTTTTATCCTTATTTGATTTTGTTATTTATAGTATGTGAAGAAGTTTTAATAAACAAAAGCTGATACAGTTGAATGATATTTAGGTTAGGTTTTTTGCTATTAACAATTTTATTTGCATTAATAGTGCAGTTGGCTGATGATAACGTTTGCTGTCGGTAAATATGTGTAAATCTTATTTATAATATAAGATATTTGGTTAGAATCAAACTAGAAAAAGTCCTGGATCTCATGAAAGTCATTACAGCAAAAAAGTTGCCAAATACTTAACAGGGTAGCAAACTGTTTGTTTTAAATTAATTATCAGTTTTTAACTCAGAGATTATTTACGAGTTTTTTTATTAATTTTGTATAAAAAATTAGAAAATCAAGATTCAAAGTCAAGAACTTTTCTTTAGAGATCAATACGTTTCGAGGACAAAAATAAAAATTTTATGCTTGCAGTGAAGTCTGCAAAACAATTGTAATAGCCCAGCCATCTGTAAAGTCTGTAAAAAATTGTAAAACCCAGCCATCGGAGGCATATTTTTGTGTATCTTGATGACTGTCCCAAGCCCAGATAAATGGCGAGAATTGCGGCAGGAAGGGCATTCGGCGTAAAAAATTTTTTCAAAAACAGACAAATGCGTTCTAATCATAAATCCATACCGATCGCTCGCGGCCCGGGTTACCAACGACCACCTCAGGTGTCGCACAGCAGGGCACCTGTGAAAATTATGTTACTACTGAACATAATGAAAACAAGAGGACAAAGAGAGGAGACAACCGAGTGAAGAGGCAACAAGAAGTGCGGAAAGGGAGACGCTCACTCATAAGGGTGGATACCTTAAATATGGATGAACGATGACTGGAAGGGGAAGAGAGTTGGCAGACTTGATGGAGCGAAGGAATACAGACATATTGTGCCTACAGGAAACAAAGTGAAAAGGGAGTAAAGCAAGGAAAATTGGAAGTGGATGAAAACTATTTTACAACGGAGCTGATGGAAGAAAAAATGGGATAGGGATAATGATGAGGGAGGAGCTGGCTGAAAGTGTTCTGGAGGTGAAGAGAGTGTCAGACAGACTAACAGTCATGAAGCTGGAAGTAAAATAGTCTTTTCTAAATATAGTAAGCGCGTATGTTACATAGGTTAACAACAGCATGGAGGAGAAAAATGATTTTGGGAAGACCTGAATGAGTTGATAGAAAGTATATCAAAACAGGAGAGGATAGTTCTCTGTGAGGACCTTAATGGATATGTGGGCAAAAAAAACGTAGGGTATGAGGAAATAATGGGGAAGTACGATGCTGGAACGAGAAGTTAGGAAGGATCAATGGTTGTGGATTTTGGGAAAAGGATGGATTTGGCGATTGTCAACGCTTATATTAAGAAGAAAAATGAACACAGGGTGACATATTGTTGTAGACTAATGCAAGCAAATAAACATTAGCTTTATTCAACTGAAAAACGCTGCATCTACCAACTGTGATAACAACAACTGAAAACATAGAAATTTTACCACGTGCGTAACTGCCAAGGCAGCCGCAAGCACACCACGAATTATGCAGGCAAATGACGTGTGATTACTACAGTACGCGCGCGCATAATGCGGATTCGATTACACGACATTCACCCCCGCTCGTAAGAAAGTAAAGATTACGTTACAAAGAAATGCATACACGAAAATAAGTAGGGCTAAGAAAATAAACACCAAACAAAACAGTCAACTAATTGTACTCTAATCTATCGGGGGGTCGTCTTTGACGACTGGAGCGCCAATTTAATGGAGTTTGTAGCTCAGGTTGATTATCCGATTCATTTGTTCCTGGAAGATCATGCGAACCGCTGTCCGGTCTTTCTAACGTAGAAAACGGAATTTCGTTACTTTTCGAAAGACTCTGGGACTCATTTGCTTCTCCTGGACCGGCTGGAGTAGGTGCAATGTCTCTAGCAGAAACAGTTACCTCGCGTCCTTCGGGTGATCGTACGACGGCGTAATTCGGATTAGCGTTGAGCAAATTCATTTCTTCTACAACAGGATCATACTTATTTCGTACATGCTTACGCACATACACAGGTCCTGGTTCATTCATCCAGATTGGAGCGTTGGTACCAAACATTGAACGACGGGGAAATTTTAGAAAACGGTCATGGGGAACTTCATTTGTAGCTGTGCAAAGTAATGATCGCAATGAGTGAAGAACTTCTGGGATAACCATCTCCCAATTAACGATTTCTAAGCCGTTTGTGCGGAGCGCCAGTTTTATGGTGTTCCAAATTATTCCATTAAAACGTTCGCACTGAGAATTACCACCAGGATTATACACGGAGGAAAATGTACTCGCGCTTCCCCGTTCGTTTAAAAATTCTTTTATCTCTTTCGATACAAAACACTTTGCATTATCACTGTGCATAATAGCAGGAAAACCAAACAAGCTAAACAGTGATCTTAAACACGATATAACTGTGCGAGAACTGGTATCTTTACAGGCGAAAACAAAGGGAAATCGTGAAAACTCATCGACAACAGTAAAAATGTAATGATTTTTGGGTTTTTGAAGGCAGAGGACCTTTAAAATCCATACTTAATCTTTCGAAAGGTTGCGAACTTTTAATTAAATTTACAATAGGCGGTTTAAAAAACTTTGGCTTAATTTCACAACAAATTGCACAGGCACTAGTCATTCTTTTTACGTCGTCAAGCGAATATGGCAAATTTCTTTGTCGGATGTAGTGATACATTCTAGTTATCCCCGGGTGACATAAACCCGCATGAATTCTATAAAGCGCATTTACAGTTGTAGCAGCACAATATACTCGCGACAATGCGTCAGAAACAACATTAAATTTCCCTTGACGATAAACGATATCATAACAATATTGACTCAATTCCATTCTCCATCGCATAATCTTATCATTTTTAATTTTGTTACGCCGAGAATTACCAAACATAAAAGCTACAGAATTTTGATCTGTTATTATAGTGAATTTGCGAGGCAATAAATAGTGCGACCATCGCCGGACCGCTTCAACAATAGCTGCAGCTTCCTTTTCCACGCTTGCATAACGTTTCTCGTTTAAATTGAGTGTTCTTGACCAAAAGGCGACGGGTCGACCATTTTGCTGTAGAACTGCAGATACAGCAACATCGGAAGCATCGGTTTCCAATGTAAACGGCGCATTTTCATCTACACTTGCTAGTGTCGCATCAGCTAATTCACTTTTTAGCTGATAAAAACAGTGTACAGCATTTTCATTCAAAGGAAACATTCATGATTCTACTAAGGGTTTTACTTTACAAGAGAAGCGAGGCAACCATTTCGCATAATATGCGAAGAGGCCGATTGCTCTGCTTAACTCTTTTTTTGATTTTGGTACGGGTATATCCAACAAAGTTTTAACACGCTCAGGGTCTGGGCGCAGTGTACGATCATGGATTTGGTACCCCAATAACGAAATACAATCGGACGAATAAGTACATTTGTTCTTATTAAATGTTAGATTATGTTTCGCTGCTGCTTCAAGAAATTGCTGAAGATTTGCATCGTGTTCTTCTTTTGTCTTGCCGCAAATTGTGATGTTGTCGAGGTATGCGAATGCTCCTTTACAATTATTGCGTTCGATAATGTCATCAATTATCCGTTGGAACCATGGAACCGCATTAGTCAGACCAAACGAAATTCTTTTACTTTGATAAATCTTTCCATTAGCCTCAAAAGCTGTATACGGTCGGTCTTCTATTGGAATTTCCACCTGGTGGTAGGCACTTTTCAAATCTAAAGTGCTGAAGTGGGAGTATTGCACTACTTTATTTACCAAATTTTGCATGTTAGGCAGTGGATAGCCATCTAATAATGTATATTTATAATGGTCTCACTATAATCAATGCACATTCTTTTTTTATAATTGTCTCCAGTCACGACAAGAACTTGTGCGCGCCAAGGGGAAGAGCTTGGTTCTATAATTCCTTCTTTCAAGTCGTTTTTTATTGTGTCAGCAATAAACTTTTTGTTTGCCAAGGAATGCTTACGCGATTTCGTAGATTCTTTTCCTGCTGAGCCTGCAATATCTAATGAAGATAAATTCAAATGTTTAATTGCTCATATCAGCAAAGATGTATACGATTATGTGAGTGAATGTCGCACCTATCAAGAAGCGATACAAACCTTGGAAAGACTTTACGTTAAACCTTGCAACATCATTTTTGCAAGACATTTGCTGATGATATGCAAGCAGCAGCAAGCGCAGTCGTTGGACGACTATTTGCAGAAATTGAAGCAATTAGCAAAAGATTGTAATTACCGATCAGTAAGCGCTGATGTCTGTCGAAGTGAAGCAATTCGTGATGCTTTAATAACTGGTCTACTATCTACATCGATTAGATCTAGACTGTTAGAGAATACAAGAGAAGAATCGATGACATTAGAAGCCATATTCAATCAAGCCCGATGTTTTGACACGGCTCAGAAAAGTTCGGAGAGTTATACTGCGACTGATGGTAAAGCTATTGAAGTTAGCCCGGTTTCTGCAATCGAAAGTTGTGAAATGAGACTTGCAAAGCTTGAGCCGTTCTGTTCCGAAACGCCATCTGATGCTTGTGTAATTCGACAGCAGATGAAGAAATGCGAACGCTGCGGTGCAAACCAACTCCACAAAAGGTTTCAATGTCCCGCCCAAAGAAGTAAGTGCTTTAAATGCGGTAGCTATGGACATTTTGCGAGACAATGTCGTTCCCGGTTTAAAAAGTCTAACTGTTCAATTGTTTCTAATGATAAAGATAATGATGTAGCAGTTATAAACGATATCGTGATTATAGGTTTTAAACGATATCGTGATTATTTTGTGATTATAGGTTTATAGTTACTTGCTAAATGTTCGAACAATCGTGGTAAAACATTCGTCTTAATACATTTCGAAGGTCTTGGACCACCAAAATTAAATCGAACGTGATCATGTAACTTTAAAACATCTTGCCCAACAATAACATCGGTGAGTAAATCTTTAAGCACATGATCACGTTCGATTTAATTTTGGTGTTCCAAGACCTTCGAAATGTATTAAGACGAATGTTTTACCACGATTGTTCGAACATTTAGCAAGTAACTGTAAACCTATAATCACGAAATCGCGTAAGCATTCTTTGGCAAACGAAAAGTTTATTGCTGAAACAATAAAAAATTTCTAGATAAGTATGATCCTGTTGTAGAAGAAATGGATTTGCTCAACGCTAATCCGAATTACGCCGTCGTACGATCACCCGAAGGACGCGAGGTAACTGTTTCTGCTAGAGACATTGCACCTACTCCAGCCGGTCCAGGAGAAGCAAATGAGTCCCAGAGTCTTTCGCAAAGTAACGAAATTTGAAAATGTGCAATACCAATGCCTCCACTCTTTACTAGCTTGCTTCGAATTAGGATCGGCATTGAAAACGCTTGGTTTAATAAATTTAAATCCATTATTTTACTTTATTTTTTTATTTTTTAGTTGAATAAATTGTTGTAGACTAATGCAAGCAAATAAACATTAGCTTTATTCAACTGAAAAACGCTGCATCTACCAACTGTGATAACAACAACTGAAAACATAGAAATTTTACCACGTGCGTAACTGCCAAGACAGCCGCAAGCACACCACGAATTATGCAGGCAAATGACGTGTGATTACTACAGTACGCGCGCGCATAATGCGGATTCGATTACACGACACATATAAAAGTGGCGATAAAAAACCCAAGTAGATTATGTGATGTGCAGAAGGAGGAACTTGAAAGAAATGTGCAATTGTAAGGTAATAGTGAATGAGTGCCCCGCAAAACAGCACCGTATGGTGGTATGCAAAATGGCTCTTATGGTGAAAAAGAAAAAAGCAGAGAAAGTACAGCCAAAGATAAGATGGTAGAAACTGAACGACACAAGCTGTCAAGAAGCGTTTAGACAAGAGGTGACCAGGACTCTGGGAGGCAAAATGAGTTACCTGATGAGTGGAATAAAACAGTGGAAATGCTAAGAAAAATAGCTGAAACTGTGCTGAGAGTGACATAAGGGAAACAAAATGGAAACAGGGAGACATGGTGATGGAATGTGAAAGTATAGTATAGCATAAAAGAAAAGAAAGAGGCAAAAAAAGCATGGAACAAAATAAGTGATAAAAATACTAGAAAGATCTACAAAAAAAGAAGAGTAAAGCAAAGGAGGCAGTTGCAATGGCAAAGGGGCGTGCGTATGACGATTTGTATGCTAGATTGGAAACAAACGAAGCTGATAAAAAGTGGAGCAGAGATTAGAATCCTGGAAGTATGCATTGGAAAGAAGAGGGATGAAAGTAAGTAGGTCAAAGACCGAATATCTTTGCATAAATGGAGGAAATGACAAAGAAACAGTGAAGATGGAGGATACAAAATTGTCAAGAGTAAAGGAATTTAAGTATTTGGGATCAACGGTGAAAGAAAGTGGTAGTTGTGAGAGAGATCAAGAGGAGAGTGCAGGCAGGATGGAGCAGATGGAGAAAAGTATCAGGAGTAATCTGCGACAGGAGGTTACCAGCTAGAGTAAAAGGAAAAGTGTGCAGTTCAGTGTTGAGACCAGCAATGGTGTATGGACTTGAGACGGTGGCAGTCACAAAGAAACAAGTGAAAGAGATGGAATTCGCAGAGATGAAAATGTTGAGGTTTGCTATGGGAGTGACGAGAAAAGACAAGATTACAGTAGAAAGAAGTACATCAGGGGTACAGTTAAGATAGAACGGTTAGGAATAAAGTGGTAAAATGAGGGAGGGCAGGCTGAGGTGGTATGGACACGTCATGAGGAGAGACCAAGAGTATGTAGGAAGAAAGATGATGAAAATAGAGTTACCAGGAAAAAGGAAAAAAGGGAGAGCAAAGAGCAGATTTTTAGATGCAGTGAAAGAAGATGTAGGAAAAGTTGGTGCGAAGGAAACGGACGTTGAAAACAGGATTGTTTGGAGGGAGATGATACGCTGTTGCTAACCCTGATTGAAGGGAAAGGCCGAAAGGAGAAGAAGAGTAAAGTTTGTAAAAAAGATTGGGTTGCCAAAGCTTTGCTCTCAATTTTTGCTTAACATTTGGGCTGCCACAAAAACAAGCACTGCTATTGACATTATGTTACACAGCATCTGCCAGATTTTAGACATTGATGTTTAAAGCACTGATTTAACTCATTGTTAACGTCAGCGTCAAAACTAGAAATATTTGACTCTCATTGGCTCTATGGTTTAGTTTGAAATTATTACCGTGTTTCGACTACTTTAAACAAAAATTTTTCCGATAAAGTAAAAATTTAGAAAATTTTTCACGTTTTAAAATCTTTGTGTAGCAAAAAGCAAAACTAAAAAATTTTTGTTAGATGTGATACGGAAATTAGCCATTTGATATAGTGTCAAATGACAATTTTGTATAGTTGTTTGGGTAGAAGTTATTTAATGACCGCAGTCTTTTTTTTATTCTTTCTTCCCAGAATTCGTTTGTTTTGCCAAATTTAACGATTTATTAAAAAAAGAAAATTAACAAAAAAGAATGTAATAAATTCGAGAAACAAAGGGCGTAGAGCTATACAAGTATGAATACAATACGATTATTTTCCGGAGATAAAAAATTTACATTTGATTTTTTATCTCTTATACTTTTATCTCTTATACTTTATACAATTTACATTTGATAAAAAATTACATTTACAATGAAAATATTTAAGTTTTTTATGAATTCTTTTTTATTTTTTTATGTGATTTAAGAACAGCAATTTAAGAACGGTTAAGATACGGTTAAAAAGAGTTAACAGTGATTTAAGAAGCCAAAGTGGTTTAAGAACGGTTAAGATCATTTTTTTGACAAAATGTTTGCAAAAATTATAATACCTTCTGCAAATAAAAACATTTATTTAGCTATTGTTCTTATTTATCAGCAATCACTTGTGACCAAATAATTTTAATTCCGATTTGGTCTAATCTTCATTTTAACTTCTTTTAAAGAGTAAAAATCCTTTCCCCAACTTCTCCAAACTACACCTTGTTTGTTAATTTGCCCATCCCTGAAATATTTTCCATTTAAGTTTGAACGATAACAAGCTCTATACCACCAAGCTCCGTGAAATAAAACTGCGCAATTTCCAAAACTCGCCACATTATATTTGCGATCCTTTGTTGTAAATTGTTGATTGTTTTGATAAGATAAAGAGTCACCTAAGATAAAATAAAACATAACTTTTTATTAACAATTTTTACTAAAAACAACATAAACTGACGAGGTTCAAAATCGAATTCAGATAATTTGACTGGCAATCCCCATTTATGCAACGCTATGAAGTACTCGGCTATAGTGAAGACAACATATTTATTTTCAAAACGAGCTATTAAAACAAAATTTCTAAATTAGGAAAAACAATAATAGGCTTAAGCAATACGCAAAAGATTATAGAAAAGAGTGAACTGTACAAAACTATAAATAAGTTTGAAAAGTCTGTTTATAAATTAAGTAAAAATTTTGATAATCGAATAAACTGGCAGTAGCAGACAAAGTTGTATACCTAAACAAGTTAGAAATATTATTTGACTTTTTTTATTTTATAAAGATTTGATCTTTTTGTTAAACAACATCAAACCGATTTTTTTTGAGCAATTTTTATTAGTTTAAAACAAAAAATAAAACCAATGCATTACAAAACATAGTTTATCAATGAACGTTTTGAAATTTGAACCCAATTCATCAACAACTAAACTAAACTAAATACTTTACACAAACTTCTTCTTTTTCTCCTTTCGGCCTTTTCCTTTAGTCAGGGGTGGCTACAGCGTATCATAATTCTCCACATCTTTCTGTCTTCAACTTCCGTCTCCTTCGTACCAACTTCCTCCATATCTTCTTTTACCACATCTACAAATCTTCTCTTTGGTCTCCCTTTTTTCCTCTTTCCCGGTAACTCCATTTCCATCATTTTTCTTCCTACATACTTTTGTCTCTCCTCATAACATGTCCATACCACCTCAGCCTGCCCTCTCTCATCTTCATTCCTAACCGTTCTACCTTAACAGTACTCCTGATGTGCTTGTTTCTAATCTTGTCTTTTCTCATCACTCCCATAGCAAACCTCAATATTTTCATCTCTGCGAATTCCATCTCTTTTACTTGTTTATTTGTGACCGCCACCGTCTCAAGTTTATACACCATTGCTGGTCTCACCACTAAACTGTACACTTTTCCTTTTACTCTAGCTGGTAACCTCCTGTCGCAGATTACTCCTGATACTTTTCTCCATCCGTTCCATCCTGCCTGTACTCTCTTCTTTACCTCCCTCTCACAACCACCACTTTCTTTCACCGTTGATCCCAAATACTTAAATTCCTTTACTCTTGACAATTTTGTATCCTCCATCTTTACTGTTTCTTTGTCATTTCCTCCATTTATGCAAAGATATTCGGTCTTTGACCTACTTACTTTCATCCCTCTTCTTTCCAATGCATACTTCCAGGATTCTAATCTCTGCTCCACTTCTTCCCTGGTCTCTTCCCAAATCGCAATATCATTAGCAAACATCATCGTCCATGGTGGTTCTCTCCTTACTTCATCCGTTAGCCTGTCCATTATCACTGCAAACTGGAATGGACTTAACGCTGATTCCTGGTGCAGTCCAACCTTAACCTTGAAACTTTCTGTAGTTCCTACTGCACACCTCACCACTGTTTCGCTTCCCTCATACATATCCTGTACAAGTTGCACATACTTTTCCACTATTCCGGATTTTCTCATGCAGTACCACAGCTCTTCCCGTGGAACCCTGTTGTAAGCTTTCTCTAGGTCCACAAATACACAATGTAGCTCTCTTTGACCTTCCCTATATTTTTCCATCAACATTCTTAAAGCAAACATGGCATCGGTGGTTCCCTTTCTTGGAATAAATCCATATTGCTGTTTGCTGATCTCCACTCTATCCCTTAATCTGGTGTCAATAATTCTTTCCCATACTTTCATTGTGTGGCTCATTAGCTTTATTCCTCTGTAGTTTCCACAGCACTGCGCGTCCCCTTTGTTTTTATAGATTAGGATAAGCACACTCCTTCTCCATTCTTCTGGAATCCGTTCACCCATTAATAGTCTCTAGAACAGTCTGGTCAAAAACTTTATCCCCATCTCTACCATGCACTTCCAAACTTCTATTGGCAACTCATCTGGTCCAACCGCTTTACCTTTTTTCATCCTTCTTAGTGCGCTCTCCACTTCTTTTCTACTGACACAATTTACCTCTTCATTAACCACTTGTGCTTCCTCTATCCTAGGCTGTCTGTTATTTTCCTCGTTCATCAGTTTCTCAAAGTACTCTTTCCATCTCTTTAACACTGCCTCTGAATTTACCATCACGTTACTGTTTTCATCCTTTATAACCCTCACGTGTTGTACATCTTTCCCAGCTCTGTTTCTCTGCCTAGCCAATCTGTACAACTCTTTTTCACCTTCTTTTGTTTCCAATCTAGCATACAAATCATCATACGCATGCCCCTTTGCCATTGCAACCGCCTTCTTTGCCTTACTCTTCTTTTCTTTGTATACCTTTTTAGTATATTTATCTCTTATTTTCTCCCATGCATTCTTTGCCTCATTCTTTTCTTTTATGCTCTTTTGAACTTCCTCATTCCACCACCTCTCCCTGTCTCCTTTTCGTTTTCCAAATGTCACTCCCAGCACAGTTTCAGCTATTTTTCTTAGCATTTCTGCCGTTTTGTCCCACTCATCAGGTAATCTATCCTTGCCTCCCAAAATCCTGGTCACCTCTTGTCTAAACGCTTTTTGACAGCTTGTCTTCCACAATCGTATCTTTGGCTTTAATTTCTCTGCTTTTTTCTTTTTCACCATAAGAGAAATTTTGCATACCACCACACGGTGCTGTTTTGCGACACACTCATTCAATATTATCTTTTAACCCTTTGCGGTCCAACGTCATCCCTGGGATGATGAATAAAATTATGTAATTTAGTCCAACGTCATCCCTGGGTTGATGTATTTATTTTAGTCGTTACAGCAAGTCCAACGTCATTCTAGGGATGTTTAAAGCACAGATACGCGCAACTAGTTTCTTGCTTGGTACATTTAGTCAATTTTTAGTTGATTTTGGTGCCGTGTGCAAAAGCAAGGCGCGCTAATAAATGTGAACCATTTTATTTGAAAAACCGAGTTAGCAGCTGCTGTGAATGCATTACTGCTGAATTGATTTATAGCAGTATTCTGTAATAGTTTGTGTTTTGCTTGTGTTGGAGTTGATATTTATTTCAATGCTCTTTGACATGATCAGGGATTCCTAAATATATTTCCTATTTATAGTCCAGATCTTCTATATTTTCTAATCTGCTAGTTTCACGATTTGGACACATCATCAACTTATCCTATCCCAACAGCTTGTTATAGCAAAAGTCATGTAGTGCTTGTTTAAACTAAGCTTTGTTTTTTTTGTAGCTACGTATTCTATAATTCATCCTATATTATGGCTAGAAGGGTTTTATCTGCTGAAGAAGCACTGATGGAAGTGAATCAGTGCGGTGCGGTATTTCTGAAACAGAAAGTGATGATGATGAATTGGACCTAACTATGGAAGAAAGCATTTTCGATGATTCAGACAGTGGACCTATGGGTACTGACGTCGAGAGCAGTGGATCCAATGACGAAGATAGTGACAGCTCTGATGACAGTGGTTGGAGTGCTTGGCAATCAAATAACCCTGACTTTCCTCATAGTCCATTTACAGTTCAAAATCCAGGGGTGCGTTTTCCATCCCAACCTGAATCAGAGTTAGAAGCACTTCAACACTTCCTTACTGACAAGCTGCTGATGGAATTGGTGAGTGCAACTAATGCATATGCAGTTATAAGTCTCAGCGGAAAGGCCTTTTCAAACAATTCCGTCTGGTTTGAATGGAAGGATGTAACTCTTGTTGACATGAAGGCCTACTTAGGTGTCACTATGAACATGGCAATGAATGACAAGCCAGACGTAAAATCCTTTTTTAGTCGGAATTGGACACAGTATTGTCCATTTTTTCTTGACATTTTTTGCTGGCGACGTTTCTTACAAATACACTGGATGTTTCATATGAAGTCACCTGAACCCACAACTGTTCCAATCACCAGAGGAAAAAGAGTACATCAATTCGTGAACTATCTTAAAAAGAAATGCCTTGAATTGTTTACTCCGGGAAGAAATGTTGCAGTTGATGAAAGCACAGTGGGATATAAAGGACGAATAATCTTCAAAACTTACAACTCCCAAAAGCCAACTAAATGGGGCATGCGAGTTTATGTGCTATCGGACTGTGAGACAGGCTACATCTCCTGTTTTAAACCGTACTTCGGACAGCCAACAACTGATGCATTGCCAAGACCTGGAGAGCTGTTTACTACCAGAATCGTAATGCATTTGGTGGATCAACTGGCAACTCAAACTGAAGGGACTGGATATCACATCTACACTAATAGATTTTATATCAGCCCTACATTAGCGGTGAAACTTTTGGAAGAGAGAATTTATACAACTGAAACCGTTCAAAAAAATTGTAAAGGTCTTCCAGAGGATCTCAAACGCTTGCGCTTGAAGAACCATGAAACAAAAGTTTACCGGCACTCCAGCAAGATGCTGATGGCTTTAGGTTGGCACGACAAGCGCACTGTGCTTATGCTCAGCACCTGGCATAATGCAGATGTAAAGACTATTTCACGAGTAATAAGAGGAGGGCAGCAGGAAGACGTTGAAAAGCCCCTGATGATATGTGACTACACAGAGCACATGGGAGCTGTTGACCACTCAGATCATTACTGCCCCTCTTGTTCGTTTACCAGAAAGACTCTGAAGTGGTGGAGAAAGCTCTTTTTCTGGTTGCTGGAAGTTTGTTTTGTAAACTCTTTTATTTTGTACAAACAGACAACACATGCAGCCTCCTTTAGGCAATTGACATACCGACAACGATTGGTCGAGCAGCTTGTCAGGAACGTCAGGAATAAGCGCAGCAAGAAAAGGGGCAGGCCAAGTTCTCTTGATTTGGAAGAAAGATTGAACAAACAGCAGCATTTTATTGCAAAGACTGCTCGAGGACACAACAAAAATTGTATGGTATGCAGCAAACCATAGTCCAGGAAAACAACCCTCTTTTATTGCGAAATGTGTATCAGAAAACCTGGATTGCACCCAGGTGCATGCTTCAAAGCATACCATACCCAGAGAAACTACAAACAATAAAATTGTTTACTGCCCCTTACTTGTGCTTTCACTTTTTATGTTTTCTTACCTTTATTTTGCAATCTCGTTCTATGTCTGTAGTGTATGTTGTTTGTAGAATTTAAATACAAAACAAAAAATGCAACTGATATGGAGTTATACAATGCACTATAACTGCAGCTTCAACAGTATTTGTTGTAAATAATAATTGGATTGGTTGGTAATGGTAAATAATTAATCACCAACAGGACCGCATAAACAGTGGTATGGGCTATAAGCTAAGAATTAGGAAATACAAACACAAAATGCAAGTGTTTCACCGTTAAAGGTGCCTTATCAAACAAAATAATCCGGAAAATAACACAAATTAGAAAATCGCAATTTTTCGGCTTTTTTCTTCTCAAATATGAAAAAACACACAAAAAACACCTTAAAACGTGGAAAGGAAATGATTTAGTTAAAAAAATAAAATTTGGACCTCTGGAGAAATTTTTGGTAAAAAAAATTGGACCGCAAAGGGATAATTGCACATTTCCTTCAGGTTCCTCCTTCTGCACATCACATAATCTACTTAGGTACTTTTTCCTCCACTCTTATATGTCACCCTGTGTTCATCTTTCTTCTTGAAATAAGTATTGGCAATTGCCAAATCCATCCTTTTCCCAAAATCCACAAGCATTGATCCTTCCTTATTTCTTGTTCCAGCACCATACTTCCCCATTATTTCCTCATACCCCATGTTTTTTTGCCCACATGTCCATTAAGGTCTGCACCAAGAACTATCCTCTCTTCTTTTGATATACTTTCTATCAAACCATCCAGGTCTTCCCAAAATCATTTTTCTCCTCCATGCTGTTGTTAACCTGTGGAACATACGCGCTTACTATATTTAGGATGGACCCATTTACCTCTAGTTTCATGGCCATCAGTCTGTCCGACACCCTCTTCACCTCCAGAACACTTTCAGCCAGCTCCTCCCTCACCACTATCCCTATTCCATTTTTTCTTCCATCAGCTCCGTTGTAAAATACTTTACACAAACTTTAAATATTTAAACTTGGATAATTTATGACGCAATAAAGTAAAATATTGCCGAAACATACATATTGAATAAAACGAAGAAAATTCTAGCGCATTTAATTTCATTTAGAAAAAAATTCAAAATCGGTAACGATTGCTTTTGATAATATAATAAAAACAATAAATAGTTAAAATTTATCAAAATAACTGTACAAATGAGTTTGGAAAAAGATTCAAAATCGTTACAAAACACCAATGCAAAACAGAATTTCTTTATGAGCAGAATATTCTGAAAACATTTTTAATCCGGATATTGCGATCTATAGCAAGTGATTGTATTGGATATTTGATCAAAGTGGTCTTAAATAATCAGTTTTAAAGTTTGCTTTGTACTTTAAACCTATATTTGAAGAACTTCTTGCAATTTTTTCAAAAAAGCAAATAACTGGTTTGATTCTAATTTTACAATTTTTTGCTGGATTGAAAGTACGCTAAACTTAATTTAAAAATAAATAATTAGCAATATATTTATTCTATCACTAACCTGCATTACCAGTGTACTTTCCTACTGTAAGTCTGTAGTTCGAATCTGAGTTGCCAATTACAAATTTTCTGTAATTAAAAATATAGTCTAACAACTTGTATGAATATATTGCATTTTGCTTAATTGTTCAAACAAAATTTGATAACCAAAAATATTATGAAATAGAAAATTTCAAGTTTAAGTAAGTTAACTGAGTGATCGCTAAATGCTTGTCAATAATTTTTCAATTTATTGAAGCATAGATGAAAGCTTAAGAAATTTAGTAATTTCTTGGCGTCTTTCAAGTAATATTCACCACATAGATTATACTTGTATATAGCATAAGCAGTGTTGTGATCCCAAGTTTCTAAATCTACACGCAGTTGATAGGGTTGAGAATTGGTTATGACGTGCAAAATTTCCAATCCTAAAAACAAATCTTTTAGTTTATTTAAAGTAGAAACTGCTTGAACGCTGTGAAAACAAAGTAGGTTGACGGAAGGTTTTTATAGTTGAAACTTCTTGAAGACAAATGCTGTACATTGATTTATCTTTAAGACAAATGCTCTACACTTGTCTTTTGTATAATGTATAGCATTTGTCTTTAAAAATATATCAACTCTATTGCTAGAAAACAGTTTTGCTGTAAATCAAGGGCTCCGGGACTCAGTTTGGTGATTAATTTTCACTTTCGGAACACAAAGGCTTGAATTGGAGGAAGTTTTAGAATTCTATAAATATAAAGAGTTTTTGTGGCAATAATGTGTAGGAAACATTTACACAAAAACGTTATAACTATTTTATTATAAGAAGCTAGGTTTTGAAACAATTTTTGTTGTTTTATGAGAAAAAAATTTTCTGCCTTTCTCGTAACATTAGATAACCTATGTGTGCACTAAGTATAAAAAGAAATCCAAAATACTGTTTCCAAAATATTTAAAACAAAACAAAAAGGTTTTTATTAAATTCTTAAATCGAGCCGTGATTAAAAACAAGCCACTTTAGAAATATTTTATAATACGTATTTTTGTGTTTGGGTAGTGTTAAACCAAAAACTAAACAGTCAACTCACAGTCACCCTGAAGTTTAAATAATGTACGATTAAAATATTGTTGCGCTTGTTTAATGTGCTTGTTTACGGAAATACAATGTATTGCTCACTTGCTTTTAAACTAAAATTTAATATTCTAATGCACAATGTTAAATTTCTGAGCAATTTTTATTTACCAATCCAAAATTCTCCTCTCTTGCTACCAAATCCGTTTTGATAATCAATCCAGTTTCGATAAAAATTTTCACTTCCGTCCATTCGTCTTTGAAACACCTTAACATTAAAAATAAAATCAACTTAAATTATGGAATTTTAACAAAACAACAATTTGATTTTTACCAGCCATTTATTTCCTTGATCAGGTTCAATTTCGCAGTAAACTTCAATTCTCCTTCCGTTGAATTTCATGAGATAAACGCCACTGATATTAGCTGATTGACATGGATCTGTTTTGGTAGAACCAGAAATGTTTGTTACAAGCAAATATTTGTTTTTATCTTTTGTTTTTTTAAAGTAATTTATTTTATCAAATCGCGTTAATTAAAACTAAAAAAAAATTTCATAAATTTCTATAAAATTTAAAAATTTCAAATAAGCTGTTTTGTGCTTAAAATAAATCAATGTACAAATTGTATCTGATAAGATTCAATTTGTTTTGTTTTCCGTGCCTATTATTACACTACAATCTGATTGTGACTCTGCCATAGGACAACACTTGCTTGACAACGAGCAATGTGCTGCAAACTATAACGACAAACGTTTTAAAATTCTTGCTGTGGCACGCAATTCGTTCCATCTGTGTCTACTCGAGGCAACTTTTATCAAAACCAAACATCCGGTTTTATGTAAGCAAAAGGAATTTGTTTACACATTGAAACTTTTCAAATAACCTAAGTTGCGAGTAACAGTGTTTCTCCTGGGTAATTGCACATAGTGCGTTTCTCCTTTCCGAGATTACACTGTATTGCACCTCACTGTGCAATTGTGCTTTTCTCCTTTCCGAGACTGCAGCACCTTTCTCCCAACTGTTGAGACTATAATACCTTGATTTTTTCTGGTTCGTCCCATTTTGACGCGATTGCCACTGATGAGAGCGTCACGAAAAGCTTATGTCTCCGATAAAATCGACTTTGTTTAAAGCGATATTAAAATTTTTAAAATGCTATCAACATCGGTCAGGTGTAAAATACTTGGAGAATCTTTTGTAAAAGATTTGTATTTCAAACTAAATGTAGCAAAGTGTAGTTGCTTTGATTTATTTTCAGCCTTTTCAAATGTTGATCTACATATCATGGATAGATGCAAAAAACAGATTTATTTCCTGTATTGAACTTTTTTCATTTCAATCTATATTTTATCCATTTCCATGTCTTCAACCTAAATGATATTTTTGAATGTTAATTTTTGTTTTTATAATTTTGTTAAAATCGATTAGTTTTTTGCATTGTTTAAAAATCTTTTTTATTTCAATTTTTTCTTGATTTACTTTCTTATAAAGTGGCTTTGGATGCTGTTTTTAATTATTTCTAAAGTCAATATTGTTTTAAGTACAATTTTTTTACTTTGTTCTGATTGATGGTTTTTATTAATACATTTATGATAACAATGTTTGTGTTTTTTACTAAAATGGGGCTTTTAATACTACAAATTGAACTTTTTTGGAGAGAAGATCTGATTTTTACGATTCGTTTTAGTTTTAAAAATTTTAGTCTTTTTCCATACAACGATTCAATTTTGCGGCTAGTTTCTAAAACTTTTGGATCGAATTTTCAATCAGCTGAGATTAACTAAATTTTGTCAATCAATTTTTGTTGTTGTTGTTGTTGTTGTTGTTGCCTCTCCTCCAAGGATATTTTGGAGTAGCCATCACTTAACTCCATCAAGAAGCAAATCTAAATTGTCTCACTTCATTCAAAATTTTAATCTTAACCGTATTATTCAGTACTTGATTTTGAGTCTTGTACAGTAATTTTAAGCTTTTGATTCAGAAGTAATCTAGAATTTCCGAATAAAGGAGTGATATTTGAGAGCTTTCGTCTGAGAAAAGATAAGATTAGTTTGAGAGAACTGAAGTAAAATTTACAGTTTAAAAATGGCAACTAGTTCAATTGATTGAAAGTTTAATCACATGGAATGAGGAAAAAAGTAATTTTTTCTGAGTTAGAGGAATCGCATTGGTGAGAAAGAGGACAGCGAGAAAGATTTGGAGACAATGCCACAAAGTGACAGAGAAAAATTGGAGTGAAACGCGAAATTAGAACATGAAAAATTAGAATTAGAACAAAAGAATTCGAGGAAAAAAGAATGGAGCTTGAATTGGGGAGGTTAAGACTCAAACAGGAGACAGATTATTTTGGTGAAGAAAGAGGGGAAAGGGAATTAGCCAGGGGGTGCACGTGTTATTTTTGAAGGACCAAGGTCCTCTGAGCTTCCCCATTTTATTGACGGAAAAAAGCATTATGTCTTAAATAGTTACTTGCTACGATTTCAAAGACATGCTACTGTTGCAAACTAGCCCCAAACTAATTGGGCAACTTAACTGAGTGTGCTACGTGGTGGAAAAGCTTTGGCCGTGTATTCCAGGTTCTTGGAGGAGAATGCGTCCAGACTACGAACGTTTAAAAGCGACGCTGCTCCAGCGGTGCAATTATATAAAACAGGATACCGCCAACGTTTTAGAGAGGCTAAGCCAGAGGGTTCCAAAAACCCTGCTTAGTTTATTGTGCGCCTCAGAAATGATTTTACCTAGTACATAAATTTTCCTGTTGTGAAAAGCAGTTTTGAACGTGTGGTTGATTCGATGATGAAAGAGCAGTTTATCATTTCTTGCTCCAAGGATCTGTCTATTTATCTGATGAAAAAAAAGCCTCAGAGTCCCAGGGAGTTAGCGGCAACTGCGGAACAATATCTGACCGCTCACAACAAGGAGCTATCAAGTCGGAATTTTAATTCTAAAAAAGTGCTTATTTACCATTAGAAGTGAAGAATATGAATTCTTCTCCTTTGACGAAAGGTCTAAAGTGCTAAAATTGTGAAAAATTAGAGGCAAGGCAAGCGAGTGCTTTTTGCGTAAGCAAAATAAAGGTAGAATAAATACCTTAATTAATAATAGGGAAATACAGAAATAGAATAAAATTCAAGTTTTGAATGGTGCATGTATATAAGACAGTTTAGTTAATCAAATGCCTGTTTCAAATGGATTAATAGGGTGAACTAGTTACAGATTCAAGAGTCACCGGTTGCTTTGAAGTAATAAAAAAATAACGATTTAGTAAAAGAACAACAGATTGGATATGTGATGACGGTTGCACTCATTTTGTTAAAACACTTTTTCGCAAATGTTGAAATGATTACGCCTTAGTTTAATGGAGCAATGAAAGCTTTGTGTCTGAAAGATTCGTTGTATGAAATAATTGTTAGAAATATTTAGAGAGCGAGAGCACTCAAAATCCGAATGAGACTTGATGCATGAAGGCGGCAACAGCTTCCCGAGCACAGTCTTCGTTAGGCATTAAAGCTAAACGTTTAAAAGTTTGTTAGTAAATCGCTTGTTTCTACAAGGGAGAAACTCATCCATCTTCAGTAGGAGGACTCTTCCGATCTAAATATACAATGAAGAAGGACCACTAGTTAGAAATGGAAAAAAAATGAAAGTGCTTTTGTAACTCTACAGCCAGGTTGGAATATCAGAAGAAATATTAAGTTATCTCAGAACCCAGTTTATATCACGTTATATGCAGGAATACCCAAGTTTGCCGTCAATCAAGAGGTTGACAACTACCCAATTTGCTGAACTAAAAAAATTTATGAAAAATTTAATGGCACGCTGAAAAAGATGTAAGACGATGGTGCATTGAACACCTAAGCAGTGGTACAGTTACATAATTCCACTTTTGTTTGCATGCAAAAGTGGTTCCACAAACGTCTACCAATCTTTCACCTTTTTAACATTTATATGATTATGTTGGGCGGGGACTCATGACAATTTTTAAGGAGCTTTGGACAGGCGAGAGTAAATCCGCTGACGTCAAGACCAGTTACCAGTATGTTTTAGGGTAGAGACAAAGATTGGAAGAAACAATGATGCTTGCTTAGAAAAAATTGAAAAAAAATCAGGTCAGATATTAAAAGCACTGTGACAGATGGACAAAGGACCTATTGTTTAGTAAAGGCGACAAGGTTTTAACTATGCTATTCACAAATTACCATAAGCTTTTGATGTTGTGAAAGGGACTGTATTAATTAACTCAGAAGATGGGCAATCACGATTATAAAATTATGGTTTGAAACAAGGCGAAAAACTGTTATATGCTGAAAAGCTGAAATCGTACTATGCGCACAAAGATGAAGCAAAAAGCGAAAATAAAAAAAGAGATTTAAAAGTAACAGTCAGTGCGACAGTTTTATTGTATAGGCAGAAAGAAAAAGTGACGTCAATTCGGTTACCGAGTTTAATGACAGTCGATGTAGACAATTGCAAGTTTTGTTAGAAAGTCATGATAAATTTTTTTCGATTATGCCAAGGAAGTCGTCAAAAATTGAGTACAAAGTGTAACTGTTGTATGAGGAGCCAATCTGCTCAAAACTTTACTCTTTACCAAATTGCACTGAGGGAGGAACTGAAGAATGAAACCTGTGGCGGAAGAAGTCAGATTACTATGGCGGAGAAAAATGTGTCCGAGACCACGTTTGTGATACCCGACAGAGTTACGCCTTTCTTCAAATGTCATTTGGTATGAAAAACTCTGGTGCGACACTTGTGCGTGTAATGAGGGATATAACTTTAAATAAGCCTGTGTTGAAGGCTACATCGATAACTTGATTGTGTTTTCCAGCAATTGAAGGAGATACCTGAAAACCTTGGAAAAGCTTTTAGAAACCTTAAGTGATGTTAAGTTTAATACTCGGTTTTCGAAGTGTATTTTCAGGGTTCTCAGTAAAATATTTTGGTCATGATGTTGACTATGACTGGATCACCCAAATCATAACAATCTGGCCATAATTGTACGTGCGAAGTGGATAGTTACGAAGAAAGAAGTGAGATCGTTTTGAGGGTTGCTGGGTTACTATTGAGATTATATCCCTTCCTTCTTGTGGTTGCGACACCGTTGACAAACTTGACAAAAAAAGAATAGTTGAACTTTGTTGAGTGAGATGAAGCTCAGGAAAAGAATTTTAATACGTTGCGAGAAGCTCTCCTGAAGCGGTCTAAATTAAGTTTTCCCGATCACAAAAAAGTATTTACCCTTTGTATGGAAGCTTTCAATAACGAGATCGAAGCCCTGGTAAGGCAAGAGTATGAGAAAAAAACCTCACCTTATAGCATACGCAAGTAAATATTTAACTAATGCAAAGACAAAGTACTCAACGCTTGAACAGGAATGCTTAGCAATAATTTAAAGTCTGAAAAAATTTTGTCTTTTTTTAGCTGGCAAAAGTATATTTTGTAAACAAACCATTTCCCAGTACAAATTGTCACAAAAATAATTGCATACTCAAGTAATTTTATCTCTACAAGGATATGACTTTATCGTGAAGGATAACGTTACGGCTGACTGCTTCAATCGTATAATTGTATAAAGTGTTTTTTTTGTAGAATATTTTATTAATTTAAGTGTGTGCTGTTAAAATATTATTGCATAATATTTTTCTTTGAATGGGGGGGGCGTACGTTACACTTCATTTATAATTTTATTCTTAACTTTATGACTCAGTACTTGACTTTTATCAGTCTTTTATAGTAACTTTATTTATTTTATCTTTATACTTATCCTCCTGACTGGCAGGAAGCGAAGGACGCACTGATACATAAGGGAAACAATTACACCAACTTGCTTCCGGAGATGTCAAGATATTGCTATCCAGTTGAAACTTTTTTAGAAATGTGACTTTAATTTAGAACTGCTTGCCAAGACCAACAAACGGTACCGTAAAATGTATTTTTCAAGGACACAACAGAATGGTGCGAGTAGGATTTCAACCGAGACCATGTCGATTATAGTCATGGTGCTTTAAGCTTTTGACCGAGCTTTTTATTATGACGTAATCTTTTTCATTGTTAAGTAGTGATTATGTAATTGGTCACTAACCCCACTTAATTTATTCTGTCTGCAAGTTGCTTTTTAAGGTAATTAAAAAGATTTATTTTACTATTTTTATTCAAGGTATTTTATTTTATGTAGTAAAGCATTGAGATATTTTGCGAAAATATTACGTATTTATCTTGAGTGTACAAGAAACAATTGACTGGAATCATCAATAATTGTTAAGCTGATTCGACATTACAAGTTACATAAGTTGTTTACTACTGTATCTTTTGGTTGCATTGCAACATCATAGACTGCTTTGTCCGATTATAACTAAGTACAATAATTAATGTAAAAATTTTGCCCGCCTAGTAGCTTCGGTCGCTATTTAGTAAAGTTGGCTGATTCATATAAGTAGCGTCAAATTTTCCTTTTATTCTATTTAACGTGTTTAAAATCGTGTTGTGTTACTGCCGCCAGTGTAAATTTTTTTAAGTATTTAAGTAGTTAAGGGTTAGTGAAAACGTCTTAAAATTTTATTTATAGTAAGATGAAACTGTTTTAGCTTGGGTGGAGGAGGAACTACTAAGTTTATATTAGCATCGGGCTACTAATTTCTTCTTATAGTTAGTCAGTACGAAGTTGTTGCAAGGTAGTTCGCACTTGTTAGCGCTGTAAATTGCTTTGAAGTTTGATAAAGCTTGAAAGACTAGTTTTTGTGAATAGATTAAGTGTTTTGTTTTTATAAATAGATTCTTTATAGTTTAAAACTGTGGTATTTTTTTATCTGTAGATAAAAGTTTTAGAACAAATCTATTTGTTCTACGCCAGAACTAACTTTTTTATAAACTTTAGTCTCACAGTAAACTATTTCCAGAGCCGGCAAAAATAGAAATAAACAAAGTTTTACTTCAAGACAAGTATTTGAATTACCTAGTTCAATTAAACTTTTCCAATTCCCAACTAAAAGTTTTGACAGTGCCGTTGTATTGATTGCATGTTTATCGTCCCTTTATGTAGTTTGCTATAAACTCGATAATAATGTGTGGAATGTTTGTTAGTGTAAGTTTGTGTGTAAATTTATGAATAATCTCCATATCAAACGCCTTGTTCATCAATTGAGTGAGGTTTATAATTTAGTTTATTGATATAATAAACGTATTGACTAATGTAAAGAATTAATCTATTGTCACAACCCTTAAGATAAAAATCATATTGGGTTTCCTTTTCGATATTTTCAAAAATTTACTAATAAGCTAGTACTACTTACTGATTAATGTATTTATATTGCAATGAATTCCAGTAAATCCTGTGTTACATGAACAAACAAAGGAGTTGTTGATATTAACACATCTTCCATTGATGCAATCTCCAACACATTGCATATAAGCTTCAAAGGAATCTTGTTTGCCTGAAATTAACAATAAGTTTTCTTTTAATCAAAACTTGTATAAAAAAGTTTGGATTTTAACAATACCATTTTGGTTTATATCTATAAAATTTCTGTTCAGTTTTCCACCATCAATCACACACAACTATTACTTAGAACCCTTTTTATTATTTATGGTTATTACTTTTCTTGGCAGATCTTTTACATGAGATAAAATTTTGGCACTTTTGGAAGAAAAAGATTGTTCTGCTGACATTTACATTTATATTTAACCACCAGATTGAAAGAAAACTGATGAAGATTCTGGTGATGAAGATGGTGGTAGTTACATTGAAAATCTTATTGGAAACCAATTGTTGGCTCCAAGTGAGGCTGTTTTATTATCAGACCGTCAAATCATTGCAGTTGATCACGATCCAAACCTGGAACATCATTCCAAGTATAATATCCCCAAATGGAGCAAAAAAGAAACGTTCAAACCCAAGATTACAGACTTTCGTGCAGCAGATTATTCAAAATACCGTGATTTTTCATTACCTGAACTGTTTGAGTTATTTTTTGATAAGGAGATTTGGACATTGTTATTAGAGCAAACCATTTTGTAGGCAACATTCAAAGGATATTCATCATTAATTAATTGTCAATCTGTGTCGGTCTCGATCTCAAAGTGACGTGTCTCGGTCTCATATTTTTCAAATTGTCGCGAAACCGGACATTTTTTGGATATTTCTTGCTTGATATGATTGGATTGATTACACTGGTCAACAAAAAAGAGCTTTTATTTTAACCGAGAACAAGATCACTTGTTTTTGGTAACAGAGGACGCTGATTTCAAATCTGGCATCGGTTTTTCTTCTAGTACATCAGGTTTAAGAGATATGAGGAATGCGGGTATTCTATGCCCTATAAATGACCATATCTTTGCTACTTTCACGGCAGTTGTTGAAGTTTTGACTTACTATACAGATTAGCACGCTGTTATGGTTTATAAAAAATTAAACTAGCAAGTTTAACATACCGGTGTGGCTGCTTATCGATAGACTAAAATTTGGACAAAAAACCGCTTTTTTGTCTTTTGTAGTCTCGAAAAAGACTGTTTATTGAAAGATTTGAGACAATCGGTTCTTGATTGTTTTAAAAAAACTGCTAGTGCTACATTTGTAGCCTTTAAAAAGACCGCTTAAAAATTGCCTTAAAAAAGGTTGTTTGAAAATAGCATGGCAAAATGATTGCTTTCGACCTAGGTGCCATTTAGTACTGCAACCAATACCAGTTTAAAGGTGAACATTTAAAACTGTTTCGCATGCGATCTCCATTTGTGGTATGGGTTGGATCATTACAGTACAACATCCAGCAAAAATCACCTTACCTTCACTCCAAACTCTTTGATATCTTTTTTCAATTACTTGAATATCTTGTTTAAATCTTTTACCCTGTTTATCACTAGCTGCTCTAAGATTTTCAGAAAAAAAACTAAAATGTGAATAAAGAAAATGTATTTTGAAAAACATGCGATATCATCATTTCTTTAAATACCGCAAGCAACTCTGCAACACCTTCTTGATATGAAAATGACTTGAAATTTTCTCAAAAGTTTGAGCAAGTTGATTAAGAGCATGCCAAGCTCGTAGTTCCAATGTATTCAAAAATTTTTCAAACTCTGGGTCTTTAAGAACTTCCCAAATTTGTAGATCAACAAATATTCCTTTTTCCAACTTTACTTGGCTTCCTTTGATTAACTTCTTGTAGAGAAATTTAAAGCTGTTTAAAAAGTGTTTAGTGAAATCTTTCACAAATTTCTTTATGAATTCTAGCTTGATGTACAACGGTGGCATTAAAACTTTATTGTGATTTAATAAAAAAATTAGTTGAATATTTTTGATTCCAAGTACATATAAATTCCTTGCCTGTCATTCTTTTGTTTCATAGTACTGTGCAGTGCCAGAACTGTCCCATAAACATAAAAAACAACAGTGTATAGTAAACCTACCTTGCAATCTCATTAGTATTTCAATGACTTTAAACTTTCCACATAAACTCTACTGGTAGTCAGAATAGTGAATCGCATTCAACAAGATTTTAATATTGTCGTAAAATTGTTTTAAGTGGGAAGAGTATGCAATAGGAATAGAAGATCTTTTATTTCCAACATGTAAAAGGAACCTTTATCAAGGTTCTATCTAAGAAACCACGAATAAGCTTCCATTCATCCATAAAGTAAACTGTACCCTAGAGTTTAAAATAGCTCTTAAATATCATGTCAGTAACAAAGAGGTATCTCAATTTGAATGCCGAAGAAAGTCCCTATTGCGTTTCCTGTGGGAATTTACTTTGACATCTTTTTCAACCATAAGTCGTTTTTTTAAATTTGATGCAAAGAACTTTGCTTTTTCCTCAGAAATGCATAAATCTTTAATCAGGTCATTTAGATGTTTCGGTGAAAATAGAAAGGGAATTTACGTGGTACATTCTTAGAATCTGTAGCGTTGGCAGAAATGCGATATTCCTTTTTAGTTCTTTGCTCGTAAACTTTCCACAGACAAAGCAAAACCGATTTAGATGTTTTAAGCCAGGGATCACATTTGAAAAAATAAGTTAACTCTTTTCTCCCGTTTTCGACGTCCTAGTTGAGAAGCACAAAACTGGATTTATTGCATACGTGTATAGAAAACCCACCTTTACCGGCCAATACATACAATGGATTTCATTTAGCTCTATGAGGCTAAAAATTAATCTTGTGGCTTTACTCGTTCACCGAGCTCTGTTTATCTGCTCGAGCAGCAAGCATCAGGCCGAGGACGACAAAATACGATCTATCTTGTTTGCTAACGGGTATTCTATCTATATTATTACATATTTTTTTTCCAAGAAGAGCCCACAATTCAACCAGTCATCTCAAGATGGACCCAAAAAATGCCCAGTTTATCTCCATCTTCCATAGTTGGGAACTGTATCAGCCAAATTTAAAAAGCAAATTACTACACCCATTCAGCGTTGCTTCTTTGCTGTTGAAACAAGTGTTGTTTTTACAACCAGGTCTCTTCTTCCTGCAACCAAGAAGGATACATTATCTTCTTATCACCACAATAATGTTATCTATCAATTTGTCTGCTACTGCAATATTCAGTACGCAGGACGTACATCCCAAAGGTTGCAAGAACGCATAAAGCAACATGTTCCCACGTTGATCAAAAACCATTATTTTTCTAAAGATCGCTCTAATCTTTTCTGTGCTTGCAAGAAAAACAGCACTTCTCAAGTCACCGCCCATGACTCTGCTATTGGACAGCATCTCTTGGAAAATCATCCCTGTGCCAGCGAATACAGTGACACCAAATTCTTTATCCTTTCCCGAGGACGTACTTCTTTCCACCTTTCAGCTCTTGAAGCTACGTTTATCAAATCTTTTCAACCCAATCTCTGTCGACAAAAAAAAGTTCTTTACAGTTTAAAACTCATTTATTAACGCTCTTTTTCTTTCATTTCTAATTGGTTGTCTTTCTTGACCAATCAGACCCACTCTCGTTTTCTTTCCTTTTCTTTTCTATTCCTGATTGGCTGCCTTTTGTAATCAATCAGACTCATTCTCTTTGCCTATATAAGCACGATCGGATTGCTCTCAGTTTATTCTGACGATTCCTCTCGATAAGTGTCAGATGAAAAATCTTTGAGGAATGAACACGCTTTTCAAAACTATCTTAAAGTTTTCTACCGCTAATCGACTATTTTACGCTTGAAAAGTAAATAAATACAGTAGACCTCGATTAATTCGGATTCCATTTTAACAGACAAAATCATTAGAATTAGGCAAAGTTGGGATAATCCGAAGCTTTTAATGAGAATTATGTGTATCAAGAAATTGTTTGTACTTTCAGCTTTATCGGAATTAAGTAAAATTTCGGATTAACCGAATCCGGATTAACCAAGATTTACTGTATAACATATTGCCATGAATTGTTAATATTATTTTCTCTTTTGCGGCGGTCTATGCTCAAACATTTTTCATATTCTTTACTTAAATAATAGCTTGCAAAACTATCTACTTCCATCTTTCATTGCCACTCAGCGCTTTTATTTACGTTATTTGATCACTTAAGAATGTTATTCTATGACGTCATGATATAATAATTTATTGTATTTGGACTGTAAAATGGTTAGCAACAAAAATTAATTTAAAACTATAAAAAAAAAAAAAAAAATACTTCTAGCAACGCCCACCAGAATCTACGTTTAAAATTTGCTGTTGCCAAATCAAACTTTTCCATAATAACCATGCACAATAAGATCTGCGCATATCGAAGTTGCTGCATAAAATAGTGCATCTGAAAATTTTCCCAGGTCACAACACCGAACTTTGTTATCACACCACCGTGGCTTGCTTTGCCAGTGCCAAGTATGCCTGTTAAGCGGTAGAATTTCCGCAAGGTCAAATGGAGTTATTACATTGCTTTAACAAATAAATTTGCAAAGACTTCGTTGCCACCTGATTTATTTGATGTGTATGCGGCTTACCAGGACTTTTGTAACATCATCCAGAAAGCAGTAAAAAGACTGTCCCACGCGGTTATTAAAACAATTGTATTCCGTGTTGGAATATGGAGTGTGAATTCCATTTGTGCCAGCTGCGTGGAATCTTTTCCTCGCCTCGCCAGACGCGCCAGACTCGCCAGACTCGGCATCCGAGCTTTTGAATGGACGAACTGAAGATGGAACGCGGAATTTTGCAAGGATACACCCAGACTTCGTGTTTTCATACCCGGAACCAGTACTGACCTGTTGGAATGAGCTTGCCTCGAACAGTTTTGGTTTAAGCTCAAACTCGATTTAAGCTCAATGGCAAATTCTTCATTCTTCTTCATGGAGTTGCGAGTGCGGCGCGGCTGAACAAACCGCAGACCACGTCCTAGTAACGTGTCCCAAACATTGGGAAATATATTGAACACAAAATCTGACGGCCTTGGATGATGAAACTCGATGCTAGCTTAACACCATCACTGCTAGCTTCTGATCCAGGCAGTACAGCAACCTGGGGTAATAAAAGGATAAGGTTTCGGGCCCTAGTTCTGTTTTGGTCTGACCTGGAGAGGAGGCCATTTCAAACAACAACGACAACGAGTCATGCAGTGCTGGTTTTAGCATAGACCAATTGCTGCGGCGGGACCAGGCCTCTCTTCAAACCTTGTAAAAGTTGTCTCCTTTTATCACCCAAAAGTTGTTTAATTTAAGTAAATGTCTGTTTTATGGACTTTACTTGCATAGAAAACTGTTTTCATGTGGTTTACTCTGCTTTTCTATTGTATTTACGTTTATTTTTTTGTGTCCTCATAATTTTAAAAAAAGATAAGTAGTTACTTTAACAATATTCTTATTTTCCGAAATATAATGAATCTAACTTTTATTTCAATTTTTAATCATTTTCCTAATATGGTTTAGCCTGATAAAAAATTTTCATAGGTCAATTATTTATCTAATTCATCACAATTGTATTTGTCATATACTTTAAACGAATATTTTACTCATGAATGTACTTCACTGTGTAATCGTCAAAATACTTCTTTTTTTAAATTGTACGCCTGAATTTAAGTTTCAGTCAAACAGTATAGAATATTTGATCAAGTAGTATACGTCTATTTTTTAGCAACATTTGGGTCAAGGAGACTTATGCAAAAAGTTTTTTAAAAGCCGGAACTTTAACCAGATTTTATCTGTCCGGCGCCGTTATCGTAGTAAAGTCTAAGTATAAACATACACAAAACGTTTCTTATTTATTTACTGCTATTTCGAGTCTTGCTTGTACAATGAAGTCACAACAAATATTAATACGAAGGAATGGAAAGTCTCCTGTGTGAAATGTAAGTTTTAGGGAAGAAAAGAAGGAAATTTGTATTTTACTTTCAATTTAAAGATAAATTAGGCAACTCGAGTCTAGTACTTTAAAGTTGAAGTTGAAACTAACTGCTGTGATAAAATAAAAAATTATAATTAACATAATACAAACACAATAAAAAAGTCTGCATTTGCAAAATAACGTACTATAAAAATAAAATAGTTTTTTCTTTTTTTGTAAAGTTCTATTGACCTAGTTGCTGTTAATGCTTAAACAAAGATCCAATTGTTCTTCCCAAGGGTACAATTCAAATCAACCAGATATATCGAGCATATCAAACTCTCTTTGTTTTTTCTCGTAAGTTGTAACCACTACTTTAAGCTATCTAAAGAAAATTGTTTTAATTTTGTTTTTACAGTTACCTTTGGGATTTATTGCAAGGGATTCGATAATTTTGCTGGAGTGTTGTTGTGTTTCAATTTCTTTGGATAAAGTTGAAACCTGTTTTTAATAATGCAAAGTTAAAATTTTTGTAGTAGTTAAAACATTTGCACCGTCTTTTTTAAGTCTGTTTGGAATCAAATTTAGTTAATATGAAGTTAGGGATATTAAAACACCGGGACCATAACTCAGTTAGAAGAGCTACTGCGAAAAAGGTGTAAAAAGTCACACGAAGCTTTGAAATCTTTCTTTTGAAGGTCAAACGTATTTTATTTATAATTTAAAAATTTCTGACGGTTATTCGTTAAATAAAATTAAAATCTTTATTTCGACAACGGCAATCAACAATACCAGATGCTGAAATACTAAATATATACTGAGTACAGTTATTTAACTCTAGAAAGACGAGTGGTCAATTTTGACCGCTTTTAAATTTTGGTTTTCTTTTTACAGCGTTGAAAATTCTACTTTGGTCACCCTATGAGTTTTTTTCTTTTTCCTTCGAGTTATCTGGAAACAAAAAAAAAGAGATTGGAAGAAAAAATAGCTGAGATTGGAAAAACAATCAAAAAAGATTTTTTAACAAAAATTTTTACATTTTTTGATTAGTAACAAACAATATAACTTACAAACAACGTAACAAACAAACAAAAAGAATTTTTTATTAGTATCAGTTTAAGTGCAAAGTGGAGGCTAGAAAGGCTTGGTTAGCTGCACCAACTTATTTCTCTGGCTTTTTTCAACAATTTATTGGTGTAATTGAGCAGTTTATTTATAAACACGATGTCTTTGAAATGATTAATATCCAAACAGTTTTAAATTTTTCCAAAATTTAATTTATAAGCTTTCTTTTTTTTAAATAAATTTAATGGAAACCATTTACTTTATGAATAAAACAGAACAAAAGTATACCCTACGTCACAGCAAATGGTATTGAAAAATTTACTACACAAAGCAACAAAAAAATAAATAAATAAAAAAGTCTCACACTTTATTCTTAACGTTACTCTTAACCTCATAAATTTATAGTTAATTTTCAGTCTTTTACTGTAATTTAAAGCCTTCTATTATGACGTACTCTTTTTTTTGTTAAGTAGGAATCGCGTAATCGGTACACCAATCTCCACTTAATTTAATTTATTTGATTATTTGCAAATTGCCTTATAAATGTTTAATAATTATTTATTTTTCCGTTTTTAATTGAAAGTTCATGGCAAGTAGCTTAAGAGTGTAGCGATTAATTGGATAGCCCAAACATAATTTCATATTTTTACACAAAATACAACTTTAGTTATTATTGGAGTAATAAAATTTTGTTTAAAACGTTGAATTTTTACTTTCACATGCTTTATTTCTATGCATTTTTCAAATTTCACATCCTGCCGTTTCATATAGTATGACCACGTGATGATACGGCCACTTGTATAAAGCGATGTGGCTTAGTGACAAATCGTAATATATAGGTTCTCTCCGGCAGATATCGATTAGATAAGTGTAATTGTTTGTTTTAATTTTTGTTTTGTTTTTATTTCTATTTGAACAACTGAATAAATGCACTGTAAATAGAATCAAGTTAGTGGTTAACCTTCTGAGAATGAACTGCGGCAATTAAAATGGGACAAAACGCCCTGAACCACTACATGTGATCTCTGAACAATCTAGCATTTTTTTGCGGTACCTTTTAAGCAGTGGTCACCAAACTACGGCACGCTAAGATTTTTTATCCGGCCCGTGGAGCTCTTTTTAAAAAACATATACACTCACTTTGAACCACAGTTGGATAGAATTATGTTGGAAATGCCCCAGTTTCAGTTTTTTTTATTTTTTTAGAAAACACACCAAGATTTTGGGAGAAAAATAGCGAAATTAGGGATTAAATCGAAGTGAAGACCTTTTTTTTTATAGAGATCACTATGATTTTGGAAGAAAAATAGCGAAAAGCCATTGTTCTGAAGCGTTCCGGGTTATAAGTGCAAAACATTTTTCTCCCAAAATTCTGGTGATCTCTAAAAACAAAAGGTCTTTACTTCGTTTAGAGTTACTTGTTAACTGTTTTTCGCAAATCAAGTCTCTAGTTTTGGCCCGAGGAGGTTCAAAAAATCTATACATGGCTCCCTGCTCAAAAAGTTTGGAGACTCATGCTTTTAAGTATCGCTAAAAAGAATTTTTTCAGTTAATGCGGAACTTCATATTGCGTAATCCGTTCACGGTTGTGTTTTCTGATTGGTCGTTTTGTGGCATCGTATATTGTTTGACCGATTGTAAACTTAGTGTACTGGTTAATTGGAGAAGTCTACCACAATCTCATAATTTTCATTGTATTGCGTAGCATGGCTCGATCTATGCAATAGCGCGCATTTTGTTTTTACCCATTAATTCCCTAGCATAAACCAAAGAATATTTTTGTAATTGCCTATTTTGTTTCTTTCCCACAACTGATGACTTTTGACCAAAAAAGTTTTGAATTTTTTTGTTTGTTTTTTGTAAAATTGCTTGTTCCATTTTTGGAACATTGGGAAGTTCTCACTATGCTATTTGCTGTGTTTTGCTTGGTAACCAAATATTTGTTGATTGTGTCATTTCTTGTGTCGGAACATATTAAAATTAAATCTAACGTTATCTTCTACTCCACAATTATCAAAATACCTATTTTATGAAATTTATGTAATTTTCAACAGATAAGAGAAGCTTAGAAACAAATATTGCAGTGTAGAGGTAATTCAAAAAGTATATAAAAATAAATGTTTTTAGCTTCGCAAACTTCAGACATGTTTGTCATAGAAAATCACGGAACATTTTTTGTGAAGCAGAACCTCACACTGGTTGCACATGGTCATTGTATTTTTTTGCATAGCTTGCAACGTCCCTGTTTTCCAGCAGATTTGCAAATATGCACAGACCCTGAAAATCTAAAACTGTCTACCGGCATTCGGCTGGTTCAGGGTCTGCTTGATTTGTCTGTTACTCTCCCAAGTAAAATTTGCACTATTTTTCTTCGTAACTGAAGGTGATTCATGGTCCCACCACTCTCTTTGTGCAGCCTCCAAGCAACAACAACGGACATATTTAAAAAGTTTGCAAATAAACACCACCACCACTTTTTGCTACGCAGTCGGGGTCGGTACTCATTAAGAAAGCGATCAAGGAGATCAACTCCACCCATGTATTTGTTGTAACTTTCCACCATTCGGGGCTGTGTTATATTTATTTTGCTTTTCTTTGCGGCACTCCACCTTCGAACCGTATTTGTGGGCTCTGTACCTTCAAAATTGCTCATAGTGCAGACTGGCTTGTTTTCATTCTAATGACACAAGAGAGCCTTTCCATCACAGTAGGTTTAAAATACTCTGCGCTCGTTCTTCTTCATTACCACTGGAAGAGTCAGTGGGCAGTTTTGTGTTTTGTTCTGGTGAATAATTCCGGTACATTATATGCCCTTTCTTGCCAAATTTCTGCAAAGAGCTGTTGAACTAAAAAAAATTATCAAAAAAATTGCAAAGTTTGAAAAATTTTCAAGTACTTCAGTTAGTTTATTTACAACTCGCTCTCCTAAAGGTTCATCTAAAGACATATTTTTGCCAATGTATACATCAAAACTGAACGGATAGCCTTGGGCAGATGCAAGAAACCATATCTTCATCTCAAATTTCAGTGGCTTATTTCGCATGTACATTTTGGTAAAAAAATGCCCATAGTAAGAAATCATTTGCTCATCATTGAACAAGTGTTCTAAAATAAACTTCAAACAGAAGGAAATTTCTTTACATTAGGTTTAGATAGGTTCTGAATTTTGCAAGTTTGTCACCCTGCTATAGGTTATCGTTGTCAACAAGATGAAAATATCATTTTATTTTTTGAAATCTGTTCTGTTTCGTGATATTCTTTTCTTCACAAGGTTTACGCTAACATCTTTATCATTGCACCAGTATAGATGCTTCTGAGGAACGTTGTGATAACCACTTAATAAAACAGTGCCAACGAAAGCATCCAAATCAGATTGCGGCAAAAAGAATTGTGATTTTAACTTTTGCTTTGCCTATCTTTCAGACTCTGTTTTTGCTAGGTTATTTACATCTTCATGAAGATATAGCCAAAACAACTGAAAAGCAGAAGTTCGAATAATTCTGGGTTGGTTTCTTCCACACTAATTGATGTTGGTTGAGGCAGCGATTTAGAAATTTTTCCTTTCTTTTTCCAGGCAATTTTTTCTTTCTTTTTACGCTTTGCTTTTGCTGATGTTCACGGTAGCTCTTCTGTGTGAGTATCCTCCAAAATAGGATGAAACAGTTCTACATTGCCTGCTACTTCTTTTAATTCCTGGTATTCATTCCGATCTTCGTCGTCCTTCTCCTCGTCAGTGACTTTGCCCCTGTTGTTTGGTCGTAATATTATTAAGGCAGTTTCATCTTCATCATCACTGATTTTTTGAATTAGAACAACTGCTTCCTCAAGCGTTATGAAATTTTTAGACATATTATTTTTTACGGTTTTTCTAATCAACGTTTTAATCCTATGAAAAATATAGCATTACAAAATTTTATTTACTTGCAGGCAGTAAAGCAAATTCTAACTGTTTTCTGTTTTATCAAGCAATAAAACTGCAAGCTTATGCTACTAATTTATTAGAACATAACAATGTTATCAAGATTTACGTAATAGTAAAGTTTGTGCCTTCACGTCATCTAAATTGCGGACTGGAAAATATATTTCTCGTACTATCTACTAATTATTGCTTTGGACCTCTATCAGGCTTTATGACTTTTTAATCCAAGACTTTTAACAGTTCTTAAATGTTTCCAGTCTTACACAAAGGCCTGTGACTCTTTATTACAGTAGACAGTTTTGTGTATTGTACATTGCTAGTCATTTAGCAGTTTTGTTTACTGTGCATTGATTGTACGCTTCTTTGTCCGAAAAACTCTACTAAGACATTGTGTGTCAATTGTATAATCGCCATTTCCCAATGTTCCAAAAATAGAACATCACAATACATTATAAAAAAACAGCACTTTATTTTCATTTGCCTGGCATGAAAAAATTTTCGTTTATTCAGTGACATATACTAAACTAAAAAATGTCTTTGAAACGCATTTTGAATTTGCGTGTGCTTTGCGAGACGAAATAAAGTAGCGCAAGCTAATTAGGTCAAAAATACGGCAAATTTTGACCTCTAAATCAGCGTACATCTATTATTTCCAAAAAAGCTAAAATACTTATTATGTTGTACCACCCTTCTACTTTACAAATATGATAAAAAAAAACTTGAAACTTTAGTTTAAACATGCCAAAATAGCCATTGAAAAAATGTTCCACCTTTGGAACATTGTGAGGTAATGGATTAATGTAATCCAGTTGAGTCATTTCAGTTAAAAAGTGCTTAGAAATCGTTTGTATTTTTGTGCCTGTGTGGCTACGTGTAATCTGTCAAGGGATGTTTTGACACCTTCGAATATCAATTTATAAAGAAATAGAATTGTTTTACCTGCGTGACCGACAAATTGTTAAGTTTAATATTAACCATCGGATGCTAATTCATTTTTATAGTTTAGTTGCTGAAGTGGTCATTTGCATTTGTTAGCGCTGTAAATATTTTTGAAATTAAATGAATCTTGGGAGTCAAGTTTATCTGAATTTAGTAAACTACGTATATTCTTTTTATATTGAGAGACGTTTTTTAAAGAATCCTTTTGAACTTAGCCGGAATCTATTGCTTTAGCGCAGGTATTGTGTTAACCTAGTTCAACTGATCCTTTTAGATTTCTCATAAAGGTTGCGACAAAAAACTAGGCTGACTTTACTGCAGCAAAATAGCAACATTTTTAGATAAACAGATCGAAGGTTTTCAAATAAAACTCTGATGTAGCCAATATACAAGCTTTTGACTCCAAAGGCTAAAAAATCAATATGAATTACAAACATGCCGTCGGTTTTTATAACACTTACAAATTTAACTTCAGATAAGTTTAATACCAGGTTTCAGGAGATATAAAAATGAAATAAATCAAAAATAAAAAAATGCCCGTGTTTTTTTGGGGAGATAAGCAACACCATTTACACAATTTTTAAAATTGTAAAAGGCAGCTATAATGGATTCAGCATTCTTCATTTTATTACACGAACATTAAAAAATGTTTATAGAGACAAAAGTTTTCGGCTTACTTCAGCCCTCATCAGGTTTTTACAATTTTAAATCAGGTTTCTACAATTTTCTATAATCTACAATTCCATTATGGCTGCTTTTCACAATTGTTGTCTGGTTGAAAAAAATAACCTCATTACCGAAACTTTACTTTAAAATTGTTTTTTAGAAACTGCTTTTTTAATACCTCATACGCTTTAGTTTATTTATAATTACCTTTGATTTATTTGCTTTCGGTCATGATAACTGTAATAACCTCTAAACACAGTAAAAAAGTAAAATGCCATTAAAAAAATTAAAAAAAAAAGAAACAGAAGCAAACGGACATATGTGTAGGGAATAATGTATGGTCAAATAAATATTCGATAATCAAATCAGATTATTTCCTTATTAATTCTTTAATTTTTTGATACGATAGTGTAAAAAAAACACAATTTTGGTCGAATCAAGTTTAGTTTTACTTTATTAAATTTGTAAATTTTTATATAAAACTTACTTTGAAAAAAATAAAAATAATACAAACTATCAAGATTAGAAGGAATCCAAAAATGGTTGTAGATAACAAGCAAAATTTATTGAATCGAAACTTTTGCTTTTCATCTGAAAAAGATACAAAAAAAACAGCAAAGTTAAGACTTGGCCTAATCAAAAAGTTGAGCATTTCAAAGAGTATAAGTTACAATTAAACGAATACTTTTGTAATATAAGCCGTGTAATCTATGCACTAAAATTATTCGATGACATAATTCTCAACTTGTACTTAAGTAAACATAGACAATTTTCTATCTGTTTCATAGTTTTGGACATGTCAATGTTATTTTTAGGTTGAATAATTTAATCTAGGTCTAGATCAATATAGAGTATACACAATTATTTTTGTAAAAGAACATTTTCAATATTTTAAATTGTATTTAAACAGTTTATGAAATGCATTTTGAGGAAACATAGGTCTAAGAGTTTTTTACTTGTAGTTGAATTAGATTGATCTTCCATCGGATTACAGTAAATATGTTCAGCGGAATGTACATATGAAACTGATGTCGTTGTCATTCTTTATTTACTGTAGTTTATATACTTGTATGTAAGCAGCAAATAAATCTGTTCAACTGTAAAAAAACAATTTTAATATATTTTCTGTGTGTTTTCACTTGGCGTATTTTTGATTTTACTTAAATTCATAATTACAAAGCTGTCGTTTATTAAAGAAATGAGAAAACTCTAATCTAAAACTAAATTTTGATATTTAATCAAGATTTGTTTGTTTCACGATCTTTGATTCTAAAAGTTCTTAAATTTCTATTGATTCAAACTGACTAGATTTGAATATAAATGTTTTTTAACAATCATCAATACTTTAAAAAATATCAGTATATTGCCTTTTCAATATTTCTGACATCGACTTGCATTCCCTTGCTTGTATTTAACTCAATTTTCAAAGCCTATGAAATAAAATTAAAATATGCTATTACACCAGAACGAAAACTTTATGTTTCACCATGAAAGCTTTTTTTTTATGTTCTATGATAATAATAAAAGATCAAAACAACCTTTATTATTGGGAATTAAGAAGAAGCATTAAACAAAAACCAAGCAAAGTAATCAATTAAAGACATAAAAATTATTTCAAATCTTTGCCGTGATATAAATAGCTTGGTAAAACAATACGTAGATATTATATTTTAAATGTTTTTTTCTATTGATAACTAGCTTTTTAATAAAAATATTAAAATACAATTTAAAACTTCAATAAAAATCAAATTGTCATATATCATCTTCTTTTTTTCCATTTCCCAATTAAGGTACGCTAATCATTTATTGACACTTTTATTTCTGTTTCGCAATAAAAAAAAATTTAAAAAGCACAAAATATAAAAGCAAGAGATGAGTGGTACAGAAAAAGAATAAAGCAGCAAAACGTTTTGACTTGCAATCTGATAAATAAACAGGATCAGACAGAAAATATATCGCAACATCTTCAAAAGAAATGGCTAAAAAGAAATACATACAATAAATGTAGGTTAAAATATTTTATTTTTGCTTTTGTTACCCTATATTGTGCCCATTATCGAAATCAGCGTGGTTCAACTACAGGCCCGCGGAACAATTTTACACAATTCAAGTCTTGTCCATCACAAGCAGCGGCAACCTTTTATAACAGGACATGGTGAGCTTATGGGACAGAGAGACCGATTCTAATCGAAGGCTTTTTTGTTTAGAGAACATCATGATTTGGGGACGAAAATAGGAAAATTGGAGATCGATTCCAAGTGAAGACCTTTTTCATTTTTTATTTATTTTTTTTTAGCGAACACTATGGCTTTGGGACGAAAATAGCAAAAATTAGAAATCGATTCCAAGTGAAGACCTTTTTTTAGAGAACACTATGGTTTTAAAAATTAATTAATTCCATTGAATTAATTCCATTCAGTTATACTAAATTCAGTTATACCAAAGATTCCGTTCAGTTATACCAAAGGTTTCCGGACCTGGTAAGGTTTCTTTTCGGGAGGTTTTCTTTACTCACCATGCTCAGTTGAGCTAAATTCATAGTTACCAATATAGGGCGGTTGTGCCTCCCAATGATTTACATAACCGTTCCTGCACTGCACACTTTTTGTCATTTTTTTGTCTTTTTTGTCTTTTTAAATAATAATATTTAGTTTGAATTAGGTAACGCGGCCGTGCTTCTTATTTTTTCTCTTTCTATTTGTTACTCAAAGAGCTTTTTAATGAGCGCCATCTGTTCAAACGAAACTCCAAAACTAAAGATAACATACACAGTACAATTGTTAATTTTATAATAACAACACGACAAGGTGTTTCGACCTAATTAGTTCTCATCAGGTGTGTATAATTACGTACATATTACAAGATAAAGAACTTGATACTAGTACAATAAAATACTGTAAAGTTATATATATATACAGTCTTTAAACTCCCTAGCGCACTATTCGGAAAAGAATTTCTGCTTCATAAAATCCAAAAGTTTTTTCTGGTCCCACGAGAATTTATAACCTGTTTACGAGCGTCCTTTCCACAGCTCTGAAGCTTGGCTGACTGAATAATTTGTTGACAACAACGAATTGTATGAATTTTTTGAATATTATAAATAACGAATTGGATTTTATGAAGCAGAAATCCTTTTCCGAATAGTGCGCTAGGGAGTTTAAAGAATGTATACATATATAACTTTACAGTATTTTATTGTACTAGTATCAAGTTCTTTATCTTGTAATATGTACGTAATTATACAAACCTGATGAGAACTAATTAGGTCGAAACAGGGCCTTGTCGTGTTGTTATTATAAAATTAACAATTGTACTGTGTATGTTATCTTTAGTTTTGGAGTTTCGTTTGAACAGATGGCGCTCATTAAAAAGCTCTTTGAGTAACAAATTGATTGTGAATGCGGCAGTGCTAATCACTTAACTTATAAGGTACCATTTTATACACGAATACGATTGATTCAACTTAGTTTCGCAAACTTGTTTTTCATTTTTCTCTTTCTCAACTCTCTCTATACTTTCTGCATGTTTAACGTTCGTCGTTGTGTCGCGTTTCCTTTTCATGCTTCATAGTATTGTACATTGCATATGCTTAATAATGTTACTAAGCATGAATAAAATATCATCATCATCATCATCATCATCATCATCTCAAAGAAACTAACTTCAATGGTTTGTAGCAGGGGTGGGCAAAGTTTTCAATGAAAGAGCCACATGTGAAAATTAAAAGCTGGCGGAGAGCCACAAATTCTGTTTGAGGTGTTAATGCAAATACAGTAAACAAAGCAAGTTTTGATTAAATAATAAAAACAAATACAACGTTACTCGATTTACAATTTTTCCGAGATTTTACCAGAATAAGATGTACTGTGGGCTTGCACTTTATTAAGATAGCTTTTGAAAATCTAGGTGATATGAAGTCAAAGTGGTGTGAATTAATTTTCTCAAATCTTTATTTGTTAGACTTGCACAATATTATGACTTTACAAATTTCATTACAGAAAAGCGAGCATTATCTTTCTTTCTTTTATTCTAATGTTATCAACATGTCTTGGCGGGCGAGAAATAAATAAAAGATAGAGCTTGCTTTGCTCAAATTTTTACTGCAGTGTAAATGGTCCTTACAACAAATAAAGAAATGCTTTATTTCCACGCTATAATCCGACTTAGCACCTAATTAGAAATCATTGTTTGACCTAAATTCAATAGTAAATAAAAATTGTACATTGTTCCATTTCGTTATTATTGTTTGGCTAGAAGAGCCGCAAACCAAAGGTCGGCAAGCCGCAATTTGCCCACCATTGGTTTATAACAATAAAGAAATAAATTTCAAACTTTCAATTGTCAGGCCACAAGAAATGTAGCAAGGATTTTATATTTTCTGTTTCTGATTACGATTTTTCACAGTGCAATACAGATAGATCGACAAATAATTCTTCACAGTAGGTTGTCTCTTGCTTGAAGTGATTACGGGAAGCAATTTGTTCCAGAGTTTATTTTCTGATCTCGACAGATTGAGATAGACATACTTTTGTTCCAAAATCCGTTTAAATGAAACCTGTTGATATGTCAATCGAAACTAAAGTTCGAGCTTATTGATTTACAAACAAACAGGCTGTTGAAAGAGAAGCACTGAGAAGAACAGTTTATTGAATTTTACCGCTGCCTACCTGATGATGAGTTTTCAAAGCTAAAGAAATTTGCGTCTCGTATGGCAACACTGTCTAGAACTTATGTTTGTAAGCATACATTTTCAAAAAATAAAATATGTGAAGTCAGAACATCAACAAGATTGACTGATGAACATTTGCAGGTGATTCTCTTGGTCGGATGTAGCAATTCCAAACCAAATCTTGATGACATACTCATGGATAAATAAAAGTTTTATAAATCTCACTGGATTAATTTTTTGTATTGATTTTGTTCGTTATACTTGGGATTATTTGATTTATAAAATTTCATACAATACTTCGTTTGTATCCGGTCCGCTATTGTCAGTTTTCACAGTTATCTGGCCCTTTTTGAAAAAAGAGTTTGGTGACTCCTGGTTTAGGTGAATAAACTTCTAAAAAAGAGATTAAGTTCTTATTATTCGCACTAGCAGTTTTTTTGCTGCAGTTACGCACAAAAGGTTGTGTCGAAGCGACTCGTATATCATCGGAGCAGGCCAATGAACCACAATAAAGTTTCGGCTATTTGACTTTCGTTCTTAATCCTTCATAAAAACAGTTCCTATTTTAAGTAGAAATTTCAGTTTATCTTGTTTAGTTTATTCAGTTAAAAGTTTTAAGGTTTTGCCTTTACTCAACAAAACTACTAGCATTCAGTTATCGTAGAAAGATTTACAACTTTGAGACACTTATTCAGTTTATTTGCGGTTGAGATGAAGAGAATGTTGCTTGATACAGGGTGTCCCAAAATAAATGAAACCCATTAATTCGATTACGATTTATTACTAAAACAAAATACGTTAAAAATTTTAACATTTTCTGTGAGCTCATATAATAACAAATGAGTACTGAAAGTTTTGGGCCTTTAGCCAGACTTTAAAGTTTATTTAAGTACTTGCTCCAAATGACCACCATTACGTCTCAGACAATTTTGAAGGCGGCGAGCAAGGTTATCAATCACTCTGTTACATTCTTCTCTCTTTATTGCACAAATGATCTGCGTAATGGCCAATTTCAATTTAGCAATACTTTGTGGATTATTCTGATAAATTTGTCTTTTAACAAGCTGCACAGGTAGAAGTCTGGGGGATTCAATTCAGGCGAATGTGGCGGCCATTCTGGATCATGCCGCCTGCTAATCAAACGATCAGGAAATCTTTGGTCCAGCCACTCTAATGTGATATTGGCTGTATGTGGAGTAGCTCCATCCTGTTGGAACCACCGCATATTTTAATTTATTTCCTGCTGTGATTCAAGGTCCATCCAGAACTTGTTAAGCACCACAATATAGCGCTATTTGGTGACAGTAAGTGCTTTTTCATTATCATCCTCAAACCAGTATGGTCCGATAATCCCGTGTTTGGATATGGCCACCCATGCTGTGTATTTCAAAGAGTACAGTGGCCACTGAAGCACCTCTTCTGGTGCTTGTGTACCCCAGAATACATTATTCTTGCTGTTGACATGCCCAGAAAGCATGAAGTGAGCCTCATCGCTGAATCATACATGGTTAAGGAAATCAGGGTCACAATCAATCGTGTTTTGAAACCAGTGGCACATCTCAACACGCTTCTGCATGTCAGTTGTTGTGAGTTTGTGTTTTATCTGTATTTTGTAAGGATACAGACGAAGGTCCTGAGTAAGGATTCTATGCAACAATGACCGCGAAATGCCGAGCTCACTACTCCGTCTTCAAATTGATTTTTTCGGGCTCCGGTCAACAGAAACTCTAGATGCTTGCATATTGTCTGCAGATCTTGCACTCAATTTCCTTCCGCTGGATGAATTTTCTGTTTTCTTGCTACGTTTATCTACAGTTCCATAGGTTTGAAAGTTGTGATACCACAGGAATATCTGAGATTTTTCAGGAAAAGTGTTGAAATTAAACTGTTTGCGGAAGCGTGTTTGAACAACCTTACAGGATTTAGTCTCTATATAAATTGTGACGCAAAAAATCTTTTCCTCTAACTTCCAAGCCATGGGGTTTTAAACTAATAATTGTTATTCACAACTGCTTTCAAATCTGAAAAAATATAAACAACAGGGTTAAAATCAGCATATTTATTAGAAATGTTGTGGATTTCATTTATTTTGTGACACCCTATATTATTGTAAGATTTTGGGTCGAAATATCGTATTGCAATCTTTTTTATTAAAAAATTAATTTTTTCATGTTGCTCAACTTTTGTAAATTTAGCAATTGTAGTACGGTTTACTATTTGGTAACTTTTTGGTAGCTTTTGGTTTTTCAAAAAAACAAAAAACAAAGAGAAGTACGAGTTGGGGAAAATATTTATAACTAACTAGGCACACCATATTTTCGAAGTGGTGAATCGGGACGTTCTTTAAGAGAGAAAAAATTTGTCCCTAAAAAGTAGTGATCTCCAAAAAAAATCTTCGCTTAAAATTGAAAATTCCGAGATATGGTGGTTAACTGGGTGGGATACTGGAACACAGCCGTACCTGGCAGGGAGCAGGGGAGACAATTGCCCTCCAAATTTTGAAAATTTGGGAAAAATCATAATTTTTCGGGCAGTGACAAGAAAATATGTGGCAAAAGAATTTTTCGGAAAGCGATATGAGAATTTAGGGCAAAATCAGGAATTTTAGGGCAGCAACAATAATCATATACAGAAAATAGTTACCAGATTTACGTAAAAATTTTTTTATTTTTAGAGAACATCATGATTTTGGGACAAAAATTGAGAAATTTGAGACTGATTTCAAGTAAAGACTTTTTTTTTGGTCTTCATCTTGGAATCTTAGACAATTTTTTTGCCATATCCGTAAAGTACTAGAAAATCAGTATTGAGGCAAATGTCACAAAATTTGGGCAATACGTCGTCGCTCCTCCACAAAATTTTTTTCGGCTGGTATGCCTATGGACTGCAACAAGGCCTAAAAGTTGTTACTGTACATGCAATAAAATGTAAGATAAACAGTGTCGATAAGCTTTTTTTAATAAATAAATAAATTGTTCCTGTATTGCCTGTTGAAAATGGGCCAAACAAAATTTACTCATTTAAACTTGATAGTTGAATGAATAAAAATTATATTTTATCTTTTGTGCGCTTCTTATTTATCAGATATATACGTTTTACTTATTTTTTGCGACATAAAATGTAGTGCGAAATGACTGTAGGAAGAACATTTCACACTACGTTATTTGTAAAAAAAATTCAATCAAGATTTTTAATTTTTTTCATACATTGTAACATTGTTTTCTACGGAAATTGTAATTAAAATTTTATTGCTTTCAGTTTAATATCCGTACTTTTTCCTTAATTATTTACTTGAACAAAACTAACTGTGTATTGAATTTCTAAAAGAGTATCGGGTTGGACAACGCCACCATTTTCTTACTGCCTTGGTGTATGTACAGTAACAAGCCTGTAGCGCAATTAATACAAGCAATAAATCAATCCAAGATAGAGTTTTATTCGTGAACGACAGTAACGCAAGCAATATGATACAACCAGAGGTGGGCAGTAACGTGTACTAAAGTACCGTGGTTTTTTTAGTACCTTTTCCGGTACCGCAGTACTTTTTTTTAAGTATTCGGTACTTGCGACTATTTTTATCTTCGTGAGCGAAGTCAATAATTTCGAACTCGTATCAGTATCATGCAGCATTGCAGCTGCTTCGAGAACGATGATTCCATTGAATAATTCTAGGGTTATTGAAAGTTTTTATTGCAAGCTTGAGAAGAACTGCTTATCAAAACAACTTCGACTGAACAGTTCATTAACTATGTTGACTCATTACGAGGCAATAAAACGCTTTGAATGTTATTTCCCGAGGGATGCTATCTATGTTGAAGAAAGTAGTAATTGTAAATTTAGATTCGTTTGAGTCTACATTTTTCTAGAAAATTCATATTGAAAACGCTGTGCTGTTTGTTTGGCTTCTTTATTTAAGTTTTCAATCAAATTCAATATAATATCAATTCAATATAATTTCCTTTTTTTTTGTTTGTTTTAAATTATACTCAATTTTATCATCATCATCATTGTCATCTTCCTATTTGTTTTTTCTGACTCGCAGAACAAAATTAGGACAACCGCCAAGCCATTACACGATCCTTTCAAATTTTACAAATTCCAAATATTACTTTTTGATTGGATTTTTTATTCAGTTAATTAAATTTTTATTCAATATGATTAAATCTTACAGGTGCTTGTTAAGGTGCCAAAGCGTTTTTTCCAAAGACGCAACAGCAAGCGAGAGTAGGATTTTAACCCTATTCTCCTCAAGCTTTTTCGAGATATTGACTCCTCAACGGCCGGGCTTCAGAAGCCCACCAACTTAACGATTTATAACTCAAAAACTACTTAAGCTATCTTTATGAAATTTAAACAGAGTAAAGATCATTTATTTAACTTTTGTTAGAGCAAAAAAGTTTTTGAAAATTCATTTGATAAAGTATGCAAAATTGCAATTTAGCAAGGTCACTACAATTTTTACCTTTAGACACTCATTTAACTAGCGTGAAATGCCATTGTAACGGATTCGCTGTTGTAACAGTCGTAAACTTAATTACATGTAAACATTGGACATAAAGAGTGACGTCAACGCGCACGACAACTATAAACAATGAAGAAGCCACGGGAAGCTTGCTTCCTTGTTTTGGTCGAAGTATGGAAATTATTTTAGACTGGTTTTAATTACCGGTTCACATATTTGTCCACATGTTTTTGTAGTTTCCAATAGTTATTGTTGCTTTTTTTAAAAAAGTACAAAATAATGAAAAGAATTTTTTTTTACATAAAAGAATTTGAAATAGGCTATATTTTAATATTTAGCAGTATTAGAGTATCGATATACCAATGCTGTAAAACCAACAAACCTTTATCTTTTATATAATTATCATCGTTTGTATGCACTTGTTTTGTTTTTCGCAATGTATTTCACCGCCACAAAAAGAGTTTTTTATTAAAATAGAAGTACACCATTGCATTACTTGAAAAAGACACTTGAGAAAAACAATATTACTCTATATAATTGTGACTATTAATCGTGGAACATATCTCGGCATCGTTCACAGCACGATTTGAAAATTTTACTTTTTTCAAATGCGATGTGCTTAATTTTTTGTTGTGGGAAAATAGCTATTGACTTTAAATTTGAAAGTCAAAACTTAGCTTGCTGTAATAGCTAATTCAACATCGTCATAGTAATATAGATCACTTCCAGTGACATATTTGACAAGCACAATTCTACAAATTTTCTGACTTTTATAAATTTATCCATATAAGCTCCGTAAACTCTTCTTTATTTTGATCATATTCGTTATATTTATGCGCATATAAATTAAAAATAAACTTATAAACATCACATTACATACACAATCACGTGTTCAAAAATTCTTTTCATATAGCTTTATGAATATTAGCACCATAATCGCCATTTAAATAAAAAACTTGCATTTTATTAATTTTTTGTTGTACCTTTTCTAATTTTATAAGCTATCTTTTTAATTACGTAAATAAGATTACTTTTTATCAAAATACCTGAGATTATATTTTGCGATGACGTAAAGTAATCTTTTTAGCAAATTTATGCCAACACACTGTGCAACCTGGGCGATGTTAATTAAAAATTTCTTAGAAATAGTGATCTTATGAAACAGGGTGTTTATTCATGCCAGCAAGTCAGAAATTTTTCAAATTTTTTGGCAATAAAATTTAACAAAAACTTTGTTTGCTTTCTATAAAATTAAGGAAAAAATTAATTTTATAATATATTTATCGACAGTATAGCAAGAGGTTGTGAGTGTCGATTTGATGGGAACGGATCAAGATCGTATACGTTCGTTTTCGTCACATTTTATTAGAAAAACATTTTACGGCACTTTTTCTACTTGAAAGTCTTTGTTAGAAACTCTAAATTACAACTATATCAGTTAATAAAAATTAGAGTGTCCAATAAAAAAATTTTTAAACAACAATATTGTGGCATTTATAAAGATTCAAGATTCACGTTTGTTCGTTTGTCACTAAACTATTACAAATATTCGCATAACATATAATTGAGATTAAATATAAAACAAAGTGACTAGGAAATAACCATAAGGTGTCTTGGTCAAGCAGTTACTTTTATTGCATTATTTAAAATAACAAAAAAATTAAAATATAATAACCGTTTGAAAACAAGTTACGATAAGGCAAAAAAGTAATTAGCAAATGAAAACCTAAGAACAAAACTAGAAAATAAGCAAATCTGGACAACAAAGGTAAATTCATTTTTTTATTTTGTAATATGAAAAGTTTCGGATGAAATACGGGATAAAATAACACATTTTAATATCAATATATTTAATTAAAAAGTGCGTTTTTTTGTTTTACACTTTGGAAGATTACATTGATTACCTTCAAAAGATGCTAATCACCACAAGACCTCTCCAAGATAACTTGGAGAAGGAAACGTTAAGCTATAAAAGCCTTTTTTAACTTTACATAAAACAGGGCAATTCTATGCCGAAATTGTTGTATTTATGCCGAAATGTATCTATGCCGAAAAGTATCCACTTCAAGTAAAGCAAATAAATAGGACTGGCCCCCATGGTCTATTTATTTACTGCGAATCGCTATTGTATTGCCTAGATTAAGTACTGTTAGTGGTGCACCAAGCCACAACCGTTTTTTTTTATCTAAAACTTTCCGAATTTGTGCTTCTTATAATGCCTAATTCGTATGACACTCCTACACAACTTCATCTCTATTTGTGCAATGACGCCGCATTTGCAATGAGAGAAAGTAACAAGACCCTATTTGTCCATGCACAATGAAAACGCGCAACTTTGGTTTGCAGGCAGAATGGGCCCACTGGCCGCAACCGACTGGGCGCAATCCAGCTAGACGCAGCCGACTGGTTAGTTAAACTGTGGCCAGTCGGCTGCGGCCAGTTGTCCTAAACCAGTCCACAGGCATTTAAGCGTAACTCAAACTGTTCTGAAAACGCTATTTCGAAGGAGCCTAGTACAGGCAAGGCGCTGGTAATAAAAGCATGGAGCCGGAATGTACCACCACAGTATTCTGTGTTCAATGTATGATTAGTGTACTGGGCAGCAGGGGTACCTAATTCGGAAAGATTGTTCAAGTCTTTACAAAGCAAGTATAAACAAGCTTTTAAACCTTCGTGTTTATCGTTAGGCATTTGATAACCGATGAATAAACCATAGTCAGTATCTACAGCAATATTTGTAATTCGTAAGCTGTGGAAAAACGACAAACGTAATCTTTCGAATAGATAAAAAGTTATGTTTCTTTGAAGTAGCAACCAATAAACTTAAAAAATTCAATTTACAGTACATCTCATCGTGAAATGTCAAGACTTTTTTTTGGTCTTTACTAAATTTCAAACGCTTTTTTTCATATGAAACTTTATTTAGTGATCATAAAAACTCTTTACAAATAAATTGATAGCTTTTTTTGGATCAATTTTCTCCCAGGCTGGATTGTGCTCGATATGCGCAAATTGGTAACTTCAGATGAAAAAAGTCATTACTTTATTTTTAGAGTTCAGATTAAAATTTTTAGGCTTTCTATGGCAGCAAAAGGAAACTTCAGGTAATGGAAAGCGTTCAAAATTTAGCTCTTCACCTGGTCCGGATGCTCTGCAAATTTTTGAAATCTTACAAAGTGTGCCACAGGATTGAAAAAATAGCAGAACATGTCTAGAGTACTATCTCTAGCCAAAAAGAATATCGCTTGTTGCTGTCAAAGCTTAGATGGCTGGATGTCTGAAAAAACTGGTAAGTGGTCCGTTGAAGAGGGACGGAAGTATTCAGTGACTACGCATAAAGCATTATTCAAAACACTATATATAAACCAAGTACGTGCGCTGCAAAAACAAACAAGATTCCAGTACTCGGCTATTGAATAGACAAAAATAGGAGAGTTATTTCTGATGTTTTGGCCAGTGACGGATATTCAAAATAGGGCCGCGAAGCAAGGATTCGCAAAAATTGATGTTTTCTAAAAAAAAGGCTTTGATCTCGTATTTCCCTTATTTTTTCCAAACTCATGGTGATTTCTAAAAAAAAAGGTCTTCACTTCGATTTGATCTCTCGTTTTTCTATTTTTCTCCCAAAATCATAGTGATCTCTAAAAAAAGAAAAAGGTCTTCACTTCGATTTGATTTCATATTTTGTTATTTTTCTCCCAAAATAATGGTAATCTCTAAAAAAACATTTATAGCAAAATGAAACTATATGCAATATTTTCAAGGAGGGGCCCGAGGCAACTGCCTCATTCGCCTCACCCGATATCCACAACTGGTTTTGGCACCTGCTCCCGCCCTAAGGCCGCAAGTTACTTTAGCGCCGGGACACACAAAGAAAAATCTTTGCGCAATGCAAACGTTGGTGACGAAACTTGGGTGATTTATTTAGTTTTACCTCAAGATAAGTCGAAATTAAACGCAACGATGAATGTTGATTATTGTAAATTTTAGCTCACAATATTCTTAATCTGAAGATTGTGGAACGCAGATTATACTTCTAGATGTCAAAAAAGGTTTAGTTGTAATTGATTTTGGAGGAACACTGTTTCTCTGACACCCGAGACTATTTTGCTTACTGTCGCCGTTAGAGTAAAACTTTTGTTGTGAACTAGTTTCATAATCATTTAATCCATGTTCTTATCCAAAAGAAAACTTAGTAACTTGCAGTTAAAATCAAGTTTGTATGAAATAACAGTGTCATATGCAGGTGTCAGATTGAAAAATAGCACTGGCATTTTTCTTAGTCTCAAGAAAATCGTCAATGATTTTTATGATAACAAAACGACTTGATCCGCGGTTGACTATTTGCGTCAAAATCATCAATTAGCTCGTTGCGAGCGTACGTAAACGTTTCAAATTTTTCCTACGGGACATAAAGTTGATAAATTTGTTAATAACTTTTTGGGTCTCTACAGCCTTCTTTGTCTTTCAAATCGCAACTAGAAGCGCTCTTCCGTAGATTTTCTAAATTAGAGTTAACGCAAGCAGGAAAAAAGAAAATGATGTAATCAAGATTTT